>CM066733.1:40687083-41942500 GCA_033961575.1 Aselliscus stoliczkanus
CAGGCAGCAGCTCAGCTCAAGTTTCCGAGTTCAGTCTTAGTTGCTGGCGGGCGTAGCCACCATTGCACAGGCAATCTTGTTACACCAGCTGAGCCATCCTGCCATCGTTTGGCAGCTCAGCGGCAGCCCAGCTTGGGCGCAGGTCACTGTCCCATGTGGGAATTGAACCAGGGGCCCTGGTGCTCAGCGGTCACACTTTTGAGCAAGTTCTTAACCAACTGAGCCACTGGGCCAGCCCCTGGTTCGTGTTTTTTACTTTTTAGCTTCAAATGAAATCTCATAGAATACCATAATCAAACAGGAAAAGGATGGAGCTGCTTTGATTTGGGGTGGAGAGCAGGCAGGTTTTCTTCTCAATGTCTTGGGCAGCCCCTGAGAGACTTTCCAGGACACTGTCTGTGAGGTACACAATTGAAAGTACCTCTGGGATGGAGTTTCAGCAGGATTTTGAGAAGCCCTGAGGGAGAGATCACCTAAATCAATAAACGTAAAAATACAGCAGGTCTTCCCTTCAAGGATGTTGATGACGAAGGAACTTAACTCTTGTTTATACCAATTAAGCCTCTGGTAAAAATGGTTTCATTAAGTTATTTGCTTAAAATCACAGAACCTACCAACTACATTAAATGAGGACTTATTGTACATTGTTAGAAGTGGGAATAACTTGGTGTGACGAATGTGTGGAAGAGGGCAAGGGGGTAAGAAGCCAATAACTTACGTTTGAGCTGTTCTGAAATTGTTACTTCTATTCTCTAGAATAGTCTATTAAGAGAGAATTAACAGGGCCGGCCGAGTGGCGCGGTGGTTAAGCGCTGGCTTGGGACGCCAGCGGCCCCGGTTTGGGTCCCACATGTGAGGGCCAGTGATGCTGCCCTCAAAAAAAAAACAAACATAATTAACATTAATTTTAAAGAGTCCTTTTCTCTAAAATGAATGAAATGATATATCTGGGGATTAAAAAAACAATAACCCATGGGCCAGCCGAGTGGCGCGGTGGTTAAGCGCTGGCTCAGGAAGCCAGCAGCCCTGGTTTGGGACCCACATATGAGGGCCGGTGACACTGCCCTCAAAAAAAACCAAAAAACAATAATCCAGGTATGGGGACTGAGGAATGCAAGTTGTAGGTAGGAAGTGGATAGGGTTATAAATGAACAAAGTGATTTTTTTTTTTTTTTTTTTTTTTTTTAGCTGAGCCATCCTGCCACCTGTTGGCAGCTCAACGGCAACTCAGCTCGGGCTGGCATCAAACCGCCGTTGATCAGAGCTCAGCTCGCACTCTTGAGCGAGCTCTTAACCAACTGAGCCACTTGGCCAGCCCGACAGTGATATTTGTTGAAACTGAGTAATGGTTGCCAAGGAATTTATTGTTCTATTTTTCTCTTTTGTATGTATTTGACATCCTCCATAAAAATTTAAAAAAAAAAGAAATTCTGTGGATTTTGTTTTTTAGAGTAAGTGGAAAAATTACTTTTATTTTACTGATTGATGATTATGAATGAAAAACTAAGTATAGTGCTGAGACTGAGAAATGTATTTTTTTGCTTTTTTTTAAGATTTTACTGGGGAATTGGGGGAAGGGACCAGCCAAGTTGTTGTTCTTCAATCCTCTTTGTGGAGGGTGCCAGTTACCATCTGGCTTCCCAAAGGCAGCTCGTGGCCTCTAAGCACAAGGTGCTGTGTTCAATCTTAGTTGCGGGTGGGCGTAGCCACCATCCCATGTGGGAGTCAAACCAGCAGCCTTGTTGTTAAGAGCACATGCTCTATCCACTGAGCCATCTGGGCGGCAGCTCAGTTCAAGGTGCAGAGTTCTGTCTTAGTAGCCCACCATTGAACAGGCAATCTTGTTGTTACACCAGCTGAGCCATTTTGCCACCTGTTGGCAGCTCAGCGACACCTCAGCTAAGGTGCAGCGTTCACTTGCCCATGTGGGAATCGAACCAGCGGCCCTGTTGCTCAGAGCATGTGCTCTAAGCCAACTTTTAACCAACTGAGCCACTCAGCTGGCCCAAGAAAATCTTTTTTGGGAGCGCGAGCTCTGAGCAGCAGGGCTGCCGGTTCGGATCCCACATGGGCCAGTGACGCTGCACACTCTACATCTAAGATGTTGAACAACACCTCTATCTGGAGCTGGGCTGCCGTAGGCTGCAATGGTGTTGGCTGCAGTTGGGCTGCAGTGGGCTGCTGTAAGCTACTGTGAGTGTCCGGCATCCAGTATGAGTGGCCCGCAGCCAGCGTGAGCTGCTGTGAGCTACCGTCAGCTGCCATGAGCGGCCATCCAATGGCCGGCGACTGATATACCTCAGCTGGGAAGAGCACAATGATCACAATACTAACATGGGCCAATGAAGCAAAGTCCTCCACATCTAGACTGAAAAACAAAAGGACAGCAACTTGTCTGTTGGCCTTCCCTGATTCCCCAACACTGTTCCCTCCCCCAGTTCCCCAATAAAACCTTAAAACAAACAAAAAAAAGGTTTTATTGGGGCCGGGGGGCGACTAGCTCAGGTGTTTAGAGTGAGGCTCATAACACCAAGGTGGCCGGTTGGATTCCCATATGGACCAAGGAGCTGTGCCCTCCATAACTAGATTGAAGACAACTACTTGACTTGGAGCTGATGGGTCCTAGAAAAACACACTGTTCCCAATAAAATTTCAAAAAAAAAAAAAAAAAGATTTTATTGGGAAGGGGCGAACATTGTGTTTTTTCCAGGACCCATCAGCTCCAGCTCAAGTTGTTGTCCTTCAGTCTTAGATATGGAGGGCGCTAGCTCAGCTCCAAATCCAGTGGCTGCTTTTAGTCGTCTTGCGAGGAGGGGGTCGAACCAGCAAACTTGTTGTTAAGAGCATGTGCTCTCACCAGCTCAGCTCACTGGTCCATGTGGGAATCAAGACTGCGACCCTGTTGCTCAGTGCTCATGCTCTAACCAACTGATACACCTGGCCAGCCCTACATAATAATCTTTAGTTTTGTGCCTTAGATTGCTGCAGATTAAAATTGTAATGCTGCCAGAGATTATCTAGCTGCTCCTTGCTAGATTTGCGTACCTGGGTCCCGGTTTCTTTTCAGCAGAAGTTAACAGACTGAGCTCTTTACTCAATTTTGCAGGTAGGTCGGATTGGTGGGAGAAGACGTTAAGTGTACCATTTCACTTCTGTGCTCTGTGGTTGGTGTGATGGAGTAGGGGTCAGAAGATGCTGGCCTCTAATCCCTGCTTTTTCCTAAAGGGCTCTAGACCTCTGGAAAAGGTCACCCTGAGCTGTTTCCTTGTCTGTAGAAATGAGATAAAATCTGTGTTGCCTACCTCACCTGGTTGTTTTTGAGATTCCACTGATATAATGGATGTTGAAAGAGTTTTGACAATTAAAATACACACATGCATTTATTAGGTTATATGCTGTGAGGGAACTGAGAGTAATGCATATGCTTATAGCAGTATTTTACTACGTCATAACACTCTAGAGTTGAACATATCCTTTGCAGGTTTGAGTTGAGACTCGGAAAATCAATTCTTGCAAGATAGAATTGTAATCACCAACTAAGTATAGCTGCCATTGGGGTCGGCTCGTTAGCTCAGGTGGTTAGAGCGCAGGCTCATAACACCAAGGTTGCTGGTTCAATTTCCACATGGGCCAACGAGCTGCGCCTTCCACAACTATTGGGTTGTCGGAAAAGTCATGATGTATTTTTTTCTGTTTTTTCATTGTAAAAATGCATCATGACTTTTCTGACAACCCAATAGATTGAAGACAACTACTTGATGAGCTGATGGGTGCTGGAAAAACCCATTGTTCCCCAATAAAATTTCTAAAAATTAAAAAAAAAGAATAGCTGCCATTTATTACTGATGCCCTATATTAAATTAAGAATAATCTTGGAGTGATTTAACATTTGTTTAGTCAATACAACCTTCTATTAAACAGGAGGCCGTATATCCCACTTTTATAGGTAAAGAACAAGCTCAGAGGGGTAAAATAACCTTCCCAAATTTCACAGATGATTAAGGGCAGAGCTGGAATTAAGCCCATACATTTCTAGTATAACATAGATTCACTGTTATGCAGGCATAGGAAGGATAATTCAGTATGTATAATTTCTGATTTAATTATAAGCAAATGAAATGTATGTCGGGGATACATTTAAGGACTTAGTGCTTTACAAATGCACAGTAGGATGGATCTTAGCGTCTTTGTCCTATAGTTTCAAAGTCATTTGGTTCTTCTGCTTTTCCACATTCTTTAGGAGTAGGTTATCCCTCAGAAAGGACATTCATTTTTAGTTATTCTATAATGTGAAAAATGTGAATCTTGCTGTTAGATTTAAGCTGGCCTGAAAGAAAAGGAAGTTATCCATAAGCATCTTGGGTTTGATAATGTAAACACACTTTGTGTGTCTACATATTATCATGTGTTGTAGTTTCCTTAATAAAAATGATCCAAGACAGATTTTTAGTAGCAGGGGCAATAGCTGCATCTCTAAAATGATTAGCATGCAAGATGGCAAAATTAGCCGTCCGGAAAGGTCAAAATGCTGTAGAAGTAGGTTGAGTAGGGAGGGGTTTGTGCAAACCTGAGTCTTGAAGGAAGCATGGGACAGATTTAGACATGGCATAGTGAAGTAGGGCACACTGAGGTAGGAGGAATGCAGTACGAGGAACTATGTAGTGCAAATTACACTCTGGTTAGATTGTAAAGTGTAGAAAAGAGATTTTGTAGGAAACAGGTGGGATGGGCAGATTGGGGACAGTTTATGAAGGACCTTGAATACTATTTGGGTAAATGATGTATGTATTTGATTTTTATTTTTATTTTATTTTATTTTATTTTTGAGGGCAGTGTCACTGGCCCTCATATATGGGACCCGAACCGGGGCCGCTGGTTTCCCAAGCCAGCGCTTAACTACTGCGCCACTCGGCCGGCCCTGTATTTGATTTTTTAAAAAAATCAAAACAGCACTGGAATCGTTCTAAATTGTGTTTCTATTTAAACATTTATAGGTCAGTTATTTGGAATTTGAAATATTTTTCTGTAACATAGTGTTAATGGAGGTTGAATGCCTATACTGTTATATTAATTCTTAAAGTAATTGAAATAGTGTGCCTTTGCAAAGAAATACGGTGAGAAATGTTATAGCAAATGCCTTTTGAGTTGTTACTAAGTACCAGGCATTTTATAAAAACTTTATGAAGTATAAATCCTGAGAGCCTATGCTTTTAACCATTATACTATGCTCTCAAAATAATGGTTTCCTACTAATAATTAAGATAAAAAAATAGACTCCTTGAATGTTGCTACTTAGGGTGGAATCAGTCCCGAATAGTGGAGCAAGAACAGACTTTTAATTTCAAGGTTTTGAAATAACATAAGCTAACATCTACAGTGCTTACATATTAACAGCTACTGGCATTTTTCATATTAATATGTTTACATAGTAGCCTGTGAAGTAAGTAGTTATTGTCCCTATTTTAGAAATGATGCAAATGAAACACAGATACAAGTAGCACATTCAGAGTCTTTCAAGACAATTCAGAGGATGATAATGCTGATTTCTTTGGTGCATTTTACTCATTATTGCTAGGAAATTCTGTCCTGTTGCATTTCTCTACATTTTATTTTGCCCTACAAAGGAAATGTGTATTAAAATTTATTGGAAAATATTATGGAAAATATTCCAAAAACTACTGGATCAGACAATTTAAAATGGTGATTTTTGTGATATGTGACAAAAAATTGAATTAAACTATATGCATAATACATGTTCAGTATAGAAGAATTAGAAGATAAAGATAAGCCAAAAAAATCACTTGGTGTATCCAGAGATCCAGTTATTATCATTTTGACCTCTATCCTTCCAAACTTTTCCCTAGGTAAATTAGCATTTGAAAATTATGTTTTTATAAAATTGGAGATCATTGTTCAAATATCTTTTTGTTATCTTTTTCCCCCACTTAGTATATATGGGTATACATAATTTTTTTTTTAATTAAAGTTTATTGGGGTGACAATTGTTAGCAAAGTTACATAGATTTCAGGTGTACAGTTCTATAATACATCATCTATATATCACATTATGTGTTCACCACCCAGAGTCAGTTCTCTTTCCATCACCATATACCTGTATTTCAAAAATTTTTATATAGCATTCCAATGTGTAGATGTTCTGTAATTGATTTAGCTAAGTCCCTGTCCAACATCTAGATTATTTCCATTTCTTCACCATTTAAAAAGTGATGAGACTAAGGCACATTTAAAGTATTGGTTTCCTAAATCATGCATTGTTTTTCCAAACGGATCCTGTGATTTTAATCAGTGTCCTCGTTGGCTCAAGAAAAGGCTGTTTGCAAACCCAAAAATGTGTTGATGACTGTGAAACTGTGTCAATGACTGCTTGTATGAACAGACTTTTTTTTTTTTTTTTTTGAGGGCAGTGTCACTGGCCCTCATATGTGGGACCCGAACTGGTGCCACTGGTGTCCCAAGCCAGTTCTTAACCACTGCGCCACTCGGCCGGCCCATGAATAGACTTTTTTTTTTTTTTTTTTTTTTTTTTTTGAGGGCAGTGTCATTGGCCCTCACATGTGGGACCAAATCGGGGCCGCTGGCTTTCCAAGCCAGCGCTTAACCACCGCGCCACTCGGCCGGCCCCCCCGAATAGACTTTTTAAAGTTAGCTGTACTTGATCGAGGAGTACTTGAATCTCCAAAATGTTTGGGGGACTGTGAGTTGTATTCAAATATTATGGAAAATTCATTTGTAAAATTGTAGACTCCCATTCTGGTTTATATTCTGGGAATTAGACTGGTGCAATGTAAAAAATTATTACTGGAATCATGTTTGAATTCCTGCATTGCTATTTTGGGTCTACTTTTATGAGCCTAGGCAAATGTCTTAATTTCTGCCTCAATTTTCTCATCCATTATATGGAGAAAAATACCCTCCTAGCCTATCCTTGGAAGCTACTACTGTGAGGTTATGAGATAATTAAGTGTTAAATGTTCAGCACGGTGCCCGATTCTTACTGTGCCCAAATGTAGCTGGCTAGATCACTGTATTTGGTACAGTTATTTTACTTAGCAATTGCTTAGTGTATAATGTGGTTTAGATGCACTTTAACCCTTCTTCAGTTCTGACTTGAATGAAATACAGTTGTGAGACTGGGCTGGAGATTTTGTTTTTGTTTTTGTCATTTCTTTGAAGAGGGCCTGAAATCCTAGAATGATTTTGAATACTCACACATGATTTTGAATACTTAGATTGAAAACATCTGGGGATGTCTCTAATATACAGTAACACATTAGAAATCGGTTTCCATTTTCACTTGTGCTTATAGTAAGATTGAAGTTAGAGCTGAGAGAGGCTTCAGAGGGGAAGATTGATCTGTGCTCCTTCCCAAAATCTACGGTTATTCCATAGTTTTGCAGAAAACCAAGTATTTTAGTGTACCCAATGTCTGAGTAGACAAACTGCAGTCCAAGCCCCCATGATGAATAAGTGTTGTGGAAAGAGATACTCCTATCATACTGGAACATTTGTTTTGAATAGCCAAAGTACTCCCTTTCCAAAATCTGGATATGTGGGAGACTTATTGGTAATCTGAAGGTTGCTTACTGAACTATGGTTTCAAAATTTAGTAGCCTGACTTAATTCTGATGTGCTACCCTGCCCTTGTCCCAAATTTAGTTGTATTGCCCATTCCCAAACCAGGGAGTTTGGGGGATAGAGACTGATTTTTGACTATCTTTGAAGTAAGTAGATGTGTTTAAATATATCCTTTATCTTTTTAAGACAAATGAGGGTTTAGTGGCTTAAGGACCCATAAATTTTTTTTAATTGAATAAATTTGACATGTAACATTAAGGTGTATAGCATGTTACTTTGATACATTTATATATATTGTAATACGATTACACATTTCATAATTATAGTGCAATATTGTATTCATTATACTGTGCATTAATTAGATCCCTATGGTTTACTTACTACTTGTTACAAGTTTATGCCTTTAAACACCATCACTCTTATCCCACCCCTGCCCCATCCGCTGATAACCACCATTTTACAATTTTTTTTTTTCAGGTTTAACTTTCAGATTCCACATATAAGTGCTATTATATAGTACTTGTCTTTTCTCAGTCTGACCCATCTTGCTTAGCATAATCTGCTCAAAGGACCCATAAATTTTGACAGGTGCTAAAGTTGAAGAGAGTAAGGCATCTAATTTTGCTGCGTAGGAAATGGCTCGTTGTAGCCTATTTTGGTTCAGTTAAAATGTTTTTATTGTATTGAGCATGCATTTTGTCCCAGATAATGGGGATACAAAAGTGAATAATACCTTGAACTTTAAAAACTGGTGGAATAGATAAACATAAACCAGAAACACAATATAATGATGAACTAAGAGATAGGCATAGATAGAATATAGTGGAGAGGCACTTGGCCCAGCCAAGGGATAGTGGTTGATAGAAGCCTTCCTGAAGAGATCTAGGAGAAAGAGAGGAATTCCAGACAGAGAGGAGATAGAAGGATAAAGAGCATTATCTAAAAGGGAAATTGGACAGCTTGTTGTGTAAGCTTTTGAGGTAGGAATAGTGAAATATGAATTTAAAACAAATATATCTAGATTCTAGTCTTATTTCACAAGAAGGAGCCACCAATTCTTACCTTGATTGTCATTATCTCTTTAAGTTTGTTTTGAGAAATTTGTTACTAATAATAAAGCTAGTGACTTTTCCCCAAGACGGTTCCATCCCCACGCCAACCATAGCAGCTATAGTGTTTTATTTTGCTAATTTCTGTCGTCTAGAGAGACTGTGAGCTTCCAGAGGACTTGTTTGTTTCATCCCTGTGTTCAGTTAAAAGCCACTCAGAATATTTATAAAATGCTTAAGTATAAATAAAAATATTTTCCTCAAAAATAAGTGTTTACCATAAAAAAATGAAGAGAAAGTGAATCTTGCATAATTTTCACCCTATAGAAGTAATCCCTGTTTACCACTTTTCACACTTAGCAAATACTTGAAAGAATGATTCAACACGAATTATTTAAACTAAATTTTTATCAATTTAGAAAACATTATCTGAGCATCTACTACTATGGGATACCTAGGGAGACAGAGAGATAAGACAGTAAGTAGTTTCTACTATCAAGTGACCTAAGGTTTTGTAGTATTATTAAAACAATATATCCTTTTTTTTTTTTTTTTTTTTGAGGGCAGTGTCACTGGCCCTCATATGTGGAACTGAACCGGGGCCGCTGGCTTCCCAAGCCAGTGCTTAACCACCGCACCACTCGGCTGGCCCTTTTTTTAAGATTTTATTGGGGAATTGGGGGAGGGGAACAGACAAGTTGCTGTCCTTTTGTTCTTCAGTCTAGTTGTGGAGGACGTTGCTTTACTGGTCCATGTTGGTATCATCATTGCTCTCTTTCCGGGTGAGGCAGTCACTCGCTGCCCACTGGATGGCCGCTCAGAGCAGCTCTTGGCAGCTCACTCCGGCTGCCAGCTGCTCATGTTGGCTGCCAGCAACTCACGGTAGATCATGGCCGCCCACTGCAGCAGGGGCTGCAGCCAACTCCAACGCTGGCGACTCACAGCAGCCCAGCTCCAGGTGCAACTGTTGTTCACCATCTTAGCTGTAAAAGGCTCAGCATCACTGGCCCGCATGTGGGATCCGAACCGGGGCCCGGCTGCTCAGAGCTGGCGTCCCAAGCCAACTCTTAATTAACGCACCACTTGGCTGACCCAAAATGATATATCCTTAAACGACTAGAGCAATGAGAGAAATTTAAAAACCTGTTCAAGTTTTACTTCTTTATATCTTTTTAACCTGAATTGCATGAAATAGTTACATTAAAGAAAGTTTTAAAAGGAAAAAGATAACTCACCAGAGTTCTATACATAACAATTAAAACTTGCATATTCTTTTATTCACATTTAATTTTTTCATAGTGGTAGTAATATTTTTAAAGGTTTTGTATTTTTTTATTATAATATTTTTCTGGCTTCCCATAGTAATTTTTAATGACTGCTTAATAAACCAGAAAATTGTTCTAAATTTGCTTGGTCATCTTCTTGTAGTTTGAATTCATTTTTGAAGATCTTCACTTTTGTTGTTACAGTTAAAGTTGCAGAGAAAATTTTATAGTCTTTAGTCTTTCTCCTTCTTTTGGATTATTTTCTTCGGACGGAATCCCAGGAATGTGAGTATTGCATCAAAGGGTATTGCCATGTTGCTCTCCAGGGAGGCGATATTAAAATTGATTAGACCATAGGGGTAAGTTACAGTATTTCCAAGAACTTTGCTGTTTTTCTCCCCCAACCCTTCTTCCCTTGCCCTTCCTCCTCCCCCAAGAGTATGAAGAGAATTAAGGAATCTCTTGGTCAAGTGATCCCTGCAGAACTTAACACATTGAGGATGGGGCATTTAAATGTATAGACGCAAATCTGCGTCATCAGTCCACAGTGTGTTAAAAAGAATCCTTACCTATTTCTATGCTTTGGGACTTAGTTGTCAGATGACTTTTTCTGTCTATACTCACTTTGTTGGTGCTCTTTTATCTGGACCCTTATGATTCCTAAATTTGTATCTCTAACCTGGACCTCTTCTCAGAATTCCAGATCCATATATACAATGGCTTTCTTGGCGTTTTCACTACGTTGTGAAATTGAAGTTTCATACTTGTTAAAAACCAAAATTCAGATGTTTATTCCCAAAACCTACTTCTCCTGTACAGTATTCTCTTATCCATGGGGATCCGTTTCCAGAGCCCTAGTGGATGCCTAAATCCTCAGATAATACTGAACCCCATATACACTATGTTTTTTTCCTGTACATACATACCTATGATCAAATTTAGTTTATAAATTAGCACAGTAAGAGATTAACAATAATTAGTAAGAAAATAGGACAATTATAATAATATACTACAATATAATAGAAAGTTATATGATCTCTCTTTCAAAGTATCTTATTGTACTATACTCACCCTTCTTGTGATGATGCAAGATGATACAGTGCCCATGTGATGAGATGAAGTGAGGTGAATGAGGTAGGCATTGTGCTGTAGTGTTAGGCTACTACTGACCTTGTGATGATATGTAATAAGCACTTCTTTGGCATATGTGAATTACCAACATCACTACTCTTGTGATTTGGGGACATTATTAAATAAAATATGGGTGACTTGAATGCAAGCACTGTGATAACTGGACTGTCGACCTGATAACTGAGATGGCTACAAAGTGACTAATGGGCAGGTAGCCTATGCAGTGTGGATATGATGGACAAAGGGATGGTTCACAATCCTGGGCAGGATGGGACTGAGCAGGACTACTCGAGATTTATCATACTTCTCAGAACAGTGCACATTTTATTTTTTTTATTTTATTTATTTAGCTGAGCCGTCCTGCTACCTGTTGGCAGCTCAGCGGCTGCTCAGCTTGGGCTGGGCATTGAACTGCTGTTGCTCAGAGCTCAACTCGCACTCTTGAACGAGCTCTTAACCAACTGAGCCACTCGGCCGGCCCTAGAACAGTGCACATTTTAAAACTTATTTATTTCTGGAATTTTCCATTTAATATACATATATATTTTTTAGCTGAGCCATCCTGCCACCTGTTGGCAGCTCAGCGTCAGCTCAGCACAGGCCAGAAATTGAACCGGCAACCCTGTTCCTCAGAGCTCGCACTCTTGAGCGAGCTCTTAACCAACTGAGGAGCCACTCGGCCGGCCCCTCCATTAATATTTTTGGACCTCAATTGACAGAGGAGCAACTGAAACTGGACGGGTAAACTGGATAATGAGGGACCACTGTAGTCTTCTTCATTTTTAGGAAATGGCAACTTCATCTTCCCCATATTTAAGTCATAAACCGTAACAGTTACTGTTGAGTTCTCTGTTTATGTAGCACCCATATCCACTCCATCAGCAAACTTCCTTGATTCTTTGTACTTTGCATCTCTTCCACCTATTCCACATTGGCTCACATAACTAGTATATCTCATCCGGTTTATTATTGCAATATCTCTGTTTCCACCCAGCCCCCCTAAAGTCTGTTTTTAGTATGGCACTTGGAGTGATCCTTTAAAATATCAACCCTTCAATCTATCTCACTCCTAGTAAAAGGGCATAATAAGGCATATGTCTTCCTCTCTCTCAATCATTTCTTTGACTTCATTTTTCCTGTTCTTTCACCTGCTCACTCTGTTCCAGCCACATTGACTTTCTTGCTGTTCTTTGAAAAATACTTGAATATGTTCCTTCCTCAAGATCTTTGATGTCATATTTTATCAATCAGTTCAAAATATTGTCTAATTTTTTTATTTTTTATTTTTTTTGAGGGCAGTATCACTGGCCCTCATATGTGGGACCGAACCGGGGCCGCTGGCTTCCCAAGCCAGCGCTTAACCACCACGCCACTCGGCCGGCCCTCTAATTTTTATTATGATTTATTCTTTGACCTAAGGATTATTTAAAACTACGCTTGTTAATTTCCAAACATAGAAATAGTCTCGTTGTTTCTTGTAATTGTTAACTTAATTACATTATGGACAGAGACTATTCCAAATGGTTTCAGTTCTTTCAAGTTGGTTGAGATGTGCTCCATGGCCCAGTACATGGTGAATATTTATAAACATTCCTTGTTGGGCTGGCCGAGTGGTGCGGTGGTTAAGCGCTGGCTTGGGACACCAGTGGGCCTGGTTCGGGTCCCATACATGAGGGCCAGTGACACTACCCTCAAAAGAAAAATAAATAAATAAATACTCCTTGTGCTTGGAAAAAATGTATAGCCCACAATTAGAGTGTAGGAATTTTTTTTTGCTTATTCTGTTAATTACCAAGAAAGTTCTATCTCCACTATGACTATGATTTCTTTTTTTTTTGTAGTTCTTAAAATTTTTGCTTTTTTTTATTTTAAGGCTGTTATTAGAGGCATAACATTTAAAAAATTATCTTTCTGGTTAAATGAACTATAATATTTAGTCCACATTAGTGATATAGAAGATGTGATCAAACAATATGGTGAATGTTGAAATTTAAAAAAATTTAATACAGTAAAAGACACATTTCCATTAATCCCTCTCAAAATACTCTCCCTCGCTTTGAACACACTTATCCCATTGTTCTGTCACTTTCTGAAGCAGTTCTGGAAGTCCTCTTTTTTTTTTTTTTTTTTTTTTTTTTTAAAGATTTTATTGGGGAATTGGTGGAGGGGAACAGCGCTGGGGAACCGGGGAAGGGGAACAGACAAGCCGCCGTCTTCTCGCTCTTCAGTTTAGCTGTGGAGGACGTTGCCCCACTGTTGATATCGTCATTGCGCTCCTCCCGGATGAGGCAGATCCGTCGCTGGCCTCTGGATGTCGCTCATCGCGGCTATTGGCAGCTCACGCTTGGCTGCCAGCCACTCACGCTGGCTGCGGGCCACTCACTATAGCCCATGGCAGCCCACTGCAGCAGGGGCTGCAGCCCACACCATCACCGGGGCTCGCACAGCCCAGCTCCAGGTGGAGCTGTTGTTAGCTGTAGAGGGCAGTGTCACTGGCCCTCATGTGGGATCCGAACCGGGGCCGCTGGCATCCCAAAACCAGCGCTTAACCAATGCGCCACTCGGCCGGCCCTGGAAGTCCTCTTTCATGAGTGCCTTTAGTTGTGTTGTCATGGCTGCCTCTATGTCCTGAATCATTTTGACTTTGGGGGAAGAGCCAGAAGTCGCACATAACATCGCTTCTGGTATGGCAATTTCTGTCAAATAAAACCATTACAGTGTGTCCTCCACCACTTATTCACCGGATCTGGCACTGTGTGACTTCAGGCTCTTCCCCAAAGTCTAAATGACCATGAAAGGTAAACATTTTGAATCGACTCAGGACATGGAGGCAGCCGTTGACAGCGCAACTGAAGACATTGATGAAAGAGGACTTAGAGCGCTGCTTCAGCCAGTGGCAAGGACGAGGGGATGAGTGGGTTTGAAGTGAGTGGGGAGTATTTTGAGGGGGATTAATGGTAATGTGTCTTTTACTGTAAAAATTTAAAAAAAAATTTAAACATGCAGCGTAGTTGTTGATCACACCTTGTATTTGGGTTTAAAGTTACCATGTTATTTTGTGCTAGTTGTCTTGTTTATTTTTCTTTTTTCCCTTTTCCTGCCTTCTTTTGGAATTAAAACTTTTTTCATTGTTTCTTTTATGTTTCCCCCAACTCCTTCAAGTTTGAAAATTCCATATTTGGTTTCTCTTCTTTTAGAGGTTACCAGGAATTATAACAGGCCTCTCTAACTTTTCAGTATTTAAAATTCCCATTATCTTCTTCCTTGACAATACATAGGCTTTAAAACACCTTATTTCTCCCTAATAATATATAAACCTTACGAACATTGTAACCTCATTTACCCCTTTACAATATGGAATTTTTTTGTAAATTTTAATTCTTCCTTTTTTTAGAGGGCAGTGTCACTGGCTCTCCGAACCAGGGCCACTGGCGTCCCAAGCCAGCGCTTAACCACCGCACCCCTCCGCCGGCCCCATTCATTTTTGTTTTTGTTTTAAACTTTATTAGACATTGTTTTAAACAATTACTGTTCATTTTGTACATTTATTCCTTTGTTTTTCACATCTCAGACCTGAAGTGATTTCATTTTGTCTGAAGTATATCTTTTAGAATTTTCCTTCCCGAGAGTTTGCTGATGGTTAACTCTCCCAGTTTTGGTTTGTCTACAACTGTATTTAGCTCTCTTTCTTGAAAGATATTTTTGCTGTATAAAGAATTCTTGGTTAGCAGATATTTTCTTAGGTTATATTGAAAATATCATTCCACTGTTTTTTTGACGGTCATTGTTGCTGGTGAGGTCTCAGTAGTTGGGAATTAGAAATCTGCCTTTAAGGATAACGTGTCTTTTTTCCTCTGGTAGTGTTTAAAGATTTCTTTTTCTTTTTTGCGGGGCATTGTTTGTTTTTGTTTATAATATGTTGATGTGTCTAGGTGTGGATTTCTGTTTGTTTATTCTATTCATGATTTGTTGGCCTCCTTGAATCAGTGAATTACTGACTGATTAATTCTATGAATTCTTAGCCAATTTTTGTTATCCTCTGCCCCATTCTCTCTCTTCTGCCCTTCTAAGTCCCTGATTAAGTGTCTTGTTGGTCCTTATTATTATATACTCTTTCCTCTCATGTTTCTTACCTCTCATTTTATTATATATTTATATGTATAGATACATATATGGGTATGTGTGTCTCTTCCTACTCTTTTGTGTGTGTGTGATTAAATAAATAGAATTTATTATAATCATTTTGAAGTGCACAATTCAGTGGTATTAAATACATCCACAATGTTGTACAAACATCACCCCTGTCTATTTCCAGACCTTTATCACTTGGGCCCAAACTGAAACCCCATACCCGTTAAGCACTCACTCCCACTTCAGCCCCCTTTAAATTTTAGTGGTTTTTTTTGGGGGGAAGGGTAGGGGGCTATTATGCCTAATTGGAGTGTTAGCTCCATGAGGGCAGGTGTTTTTGTTTAGATGACTGCTGCATTCTCAATACCTAGAACAATGCCTGGATGTAGAAATGGTTCAGTAAATATCTTGAATGATTGAGTAATTATTGTGAGAAGGATGTTTCATAAAATGGCCATCATATTTATGAAGCTCACTAGTGATGATACTGGCCTTATATCTATGGCATGAGAAGATCATATCAATACAGTTAGAAATTTAGTTTCCTCTTCCAGAAAATGGGACTAATAATTCCAACATTTCAGGATTACTGTGCTGATAGTAATAATAGAAGTATGATACCAATATGTTTTCTGTCTCTATGTATTTGCCTGTTTTGGATATTTCATATAAGTGGAATCATACAATATGTGGTCCTTTGTATTGGTCTTTCATTTGTCATAATTTTAATTTATTTATTTTATTTATTTTTTAAAAGATTTTATTGGGGAATTGGGGGAGGGGAACAGCGTTGGGGAATCGGGGAAGGGGAACAGACTAGTTGCTGTCTTTTTGTTCTTCAGTGTAGTTGCAGAGGACTTTCCTTCACTGGCCCATGTTGTATCGTCATTGTGCTCTTCCTGGATAAGGCGGATCAGTCGCCGGCCTCTGGATGGTTGTTCACCACGGCTATTGGCAGCTCATGCTGGCTGCCAGCCCCTCATGCTGCCTGCTGGCCACTCACTGTAGCCTATGGCAGCCCACTGCAGCAGAGGCTGCAGCCTAGACCGTTGCCGGGGCTCGCACAGCCCAGCTCCAGGTAGAGCTGTTGTTAGCTGTAGAGGGCAGTGTCAATGGCCCTCATATGTGGGATCTGAACTGGGGCTGCTGGTGTCCCAAACCAGCTCATAACCAATGTGCCACTGGGCTGGCCCTGTCATAATTTTTAATGTTAATCCACATTGTAACATGTAGCTCATTATTTCTTTTCAGTGTTGAATAGTATTCCATTGTACAGATATATCACATTTATCCATTTATCAGTTTGATGGGTACTTGGTTTGTTTCTTCTTTTTGACTATGATGAATAATATTTCTGTGAACATGTATACAAATTTTTGTGTGGATTTATGTTTTCATTTTTCTTGGGTATGATATATCTTAGAGTAGAACTGCCTGGCCGAGTAGGTGTTTAACCTTTTGAGGAAGTGCCAGATTTTTCTAAAGTGACTGTATTACTTTACTTTTCCAACAGTAGTGTATGAGAGTTCTAATTTTCCAAATCCTCATCAATGCTTATTATTCTCTTGTCTTGCTGATGCTAGCCATCCTATTCAATGGGAAGTGTTACCTCATCATAGTTTTGATTTTCATTTCCCTGATGACTGATGTTGTTGAACGTACTTTCATGTGTTTATTAGCCATTTGTATATATTTTTTTTGAGAAATGTCTTTTTAAATCCATATCCATTTTTTAAAATTTGAGATATTTGTCTCTATTGTTGAGTTATAGTACTTGTTTATATCGTCTGAATATAAATCCCTGATTAGATACATGATTAATGAATATCCTCTCCCATTCTGTGGTTTGTCTTTTTGTTTTCTTCATGGTGGTGTCCTTTGAAGCACAAAAGTTTTTAATTTTGCTGGAGTCCAATTTATTTTTTCTTTTGTTGTCTGTGCTTTTGCTATTGTGTCTAACAAACTTGGCTACTTTAACATCACAAAAAATTTGCCTGTGTTTTCTTCTATGGGTTTCATAGTTTTAGTTCCCACATTTAAGTCTCTGATCCTTTTTCTTTTCTTTTTTTTTTTTTTTTTTGAGGTCAGTGTCACTGGCTCTCATATGTGGGACCCGAACCGGGGCTGCTGGCTTCCCAAGCCAGCATTTAACCACCGCGCCACTCAGCCGGCCCTCTGATCCATTTTCAGTTAATTTTTGTGTATAGTGTGAGGTAAGGATCCAACTTCATTCTTTGCATGTTGGTAGCCAGTTGTCCCAATTATGTTTATTAAAGACTAAGCTTTTTCCATTGAGTTCTTTATATATTCTGGATATTTATCCCTTATGAGATACATGGTTTGCAAATATTTTGTCCAACCCTGTGTAGGTTTCCTTTTGACTTTGTTAATAAACAAGATTTTAAAATTCTCATGAAGTCCAATTTGTGTATTTTTTTCATTTGTTATTTGTGCCTTTGTATATATGTATACAAGAAATCATTGCCAAATTTAGTATCAGGAAGATTTTGTCTTGTTTTCCTTTAAGAGTTGTATTGTTTTAAGCCATTCCTTTAGGTATTTGATCCATTTTGAGTTAATTTTTATACATGGTGTTAGGTAAGGGCAGAACTTCATTCTTTTGCATATAGATGTCCAATTTTCTCATTACCATTTGTTGAAAAATCTGTCTTTTCCCTATTGAATGAATGGTGCTGGTACCTTGTCAACATGCCATTTGACTATATATGCAAGGATTTATTTTGGGGACTCTATTCTGTTCCATTGGTTGATATGTCTGCCTTTATGCTCATAGCACATTGTTTGGATCAGTGTAGCTTTTAGTAAGTTCTGAAATCAGGAAGTAGGAGTTCTTTTTTTTAAAGATTTTCTTTTTTTTTTTTTTAATTGGGGAATTGGCGGAGGGGAACAGCGTTGGGGAATCGGGGAAGGGGAACAGACAAGTTGCTGTCTCTTCCTTCTTCAGTTTTAGTTGCGGAGGATGTTGCTTCACTGGCCCATGTTGGTGTCATCATTGCACTCTTCCCGGATGAGGCAGATCGGTCGCCGGCCTCTGGATGTTGCTCACCGCGGCTATTGGCAGCTCACGCTTGGTTGCCAGCCGCTCACGCTGGCTGCGGGCCACTCACTGTAGCCTGCTGCAGCCCATACCATCACCGGGGCTCGCACAGCCCAGCTCCAGGTGGAGCTGTTGTTAGCTGTAGAGGGCAGTGTCACTGGCCCTAATGTGGGATCCGAACCGGGGCTGCTGGCATCCCAAAACCAGCGCTTAACCAATGCGCCACTCGGCCGGCCCAGGAAGTAGGAGTTCTTTAGTTTTTTTTTTTTTTTTTTTTTAAAGATTTTATTGGGGAATTGGCGGAGGGGAACAGCGTTGGGGAATCGGGGAAGGGGAACAGACAAGTTGCTGTCTTTTTGTTCTTCAGTCTAGTTGCGGAGGATGTTGCCTCACTGTTGGCATCGTCATTGCGCTCTTCCCGGATGAGGCAGATTGGTCACTGGCCTCTGGATGTCGCTCATCGTGGCTGTTGGCAGCTCACGCTTGGCTGCCAGCCGCTCACGCTGGCTGCGGGCCACTCACTGTAGCCTATGGCAGCCCACTGCAGCAGGGGCTGCAGCCCACACCATCACCGGGGCTCTCACAGCCCAGCTCCAGGTGGAGCTGTTGTTAGCTGTTGAGGGCAGTGTCACTGGCCCTCATTTGGGATCCGAACCCGGGCCGCTGGCATCCCAAAACCAGCGCTTAACCAATGCGCCACTCGGCCGGCCCAGGAAGTAGGAGTTCTTTAGTTTTTTTTCTTTCTTTTTTTTTTTTTTTTTTAAATGATTTTATTGGGGAATTTGGGGAGGGGAACAGTGCTGGGGAATCAGGGAAGGCGAACAGACAAGTTGCTGTCCTTTTGTTCTTCAGTCTAGTTGTGGAGGACGTCGCTTCACTGGCCCATGTTGGTATTATTGTGCTCTTCCTAGGTGAGGCAAATTGGTCCCCGGCCTCTGAACACTCATCGTAACTTATGGCAGCCCAGCTCCAGGTGCAACTGTTGTCACCATCTTAGCTGTAGAGGGCAGTGTCACTGGCCCTCATGTGGGATCAGAACTGGGGCCCTGCTGCTCAGAGCTGGTGGCCCAAGCCAGCTCTTAACCAGTGCTCCGCTGGGATGGCTCTTTAGTTTTTTTCCTTTTATTTCAGTTTTGCCTTGGCTATTCAGAGTCCCCTGGGTTCCATTTGCATGTTAGGATGAGTTTTCCATTTCTGCAGAAAACATTATGATTATGATAGGGATTGCATTGAATCTGTAGTGTACTTTGTGTAGTAGTGACATCTCAATAATATTATAATATTAAGTCTACCAATCTATAAACATGGGCAGTGTTCCCATGTATTTGTTTCTTTAATTTTTTTTGGCAATATAGATTTTATTGTATAAGTCTTTTACTTCCTTGGTTTAGTTCATTCTTACGTACTTTACTCTTTTTGATGCTATTGTAAATGGAATTGTTTTCTTCATTTCCTTTTTGGATTGTTTATTGTTAATATGTAGAAATTCAATTGATTTTTATGTGTTGACTTTCTATCTTCCTATTTTGCTGAATTCATTTATTCTAAAAATTTCTTGTATAATCTTTATGGTTTCCTACATATGAGATCTGCAAATAGAGACAATTTTACACTTTCCTTCCTATTTTGCTTGTCTCATTTCTTTTTCTTGCCTAGTTGCTTTGGCTAGAATATCTAGTACTATGTCCAATATAGGTGGACAAAGCAGGCATTCTTGCTGTGTACCTGATCCTAGAGGAGAAGATTTCCAGTCTTTCACCCATTAAACATAATATTCTCTGTGTTTTTTTCATATATGGCTTTTATTATGTTGAGGTAGTTTTTTTCTGTTCGTAGTTTGTTCAGTATTTTTAATGATGAATGATTGTTGAATTTTGTTAAATAATTTTTTCTGCCTCAGTGGTGATAATGATGTGATTTTTATCTTTTATTCTGTTAATGTAGTATGTTTACAAATGTTCATATTTTGAATAATCCTTTGATTCCAGGAATAAATTCTACTTGGTCATGATGTATCTTTATTTATTGATTTATTTTATTTTTAAAAAGGTTTTATTGGGGAATAGGGGGAGGGAAACAGCATTGGGGAATTGGGGGAGGGGAACACACAAGTTGGTGTCCTTTTGTTCTTCAATCTACTTGTGGAGGACGTCGCTTCACTGACCCATGTTGATATTATGATCATTGCACTCTTCCTGGCTGAGGCAGTTGGTTGCTGGCCAATTGACAGCCGCTCACAGTAGCTCACAGCAACCCACTACAGAGGGATTGCAACCTACTCTGTGCACTCATGGCAGCCCAGCTCCAGCCCCAGTTCACAATCTTAGCTGTAGAGGGTGCAGCGTCACTGGCCCATGTGGGATCCGAACTGGTGGCCTTGCTGCTCAGCTGGCGTCCCAAGCCAGCTCTTAACCAATTGAGCCACTGAGTCGGCCCATATGTTTTGTTTTTTGTTTTTTGTTTTTTTTTGAGGGCAGTATCACTGGCCCTTATATGTGGGACCGAACCCGGGCCGCTGGCTTCCTAGGCCAGCGCTTAACCACCGTGCCATTGTTTTTGTTTTTTAAGTGAGATATAATTGACACGTAATATTAGTGTTAGGTGAACAAAATAATTCAGTGCTCTTTACTAGTTTTTTATATTCAGATATTGTATTTCTATGTTATTTAGTCTTGGTAGGTTTTGTGTTTAGCACTTAGTCAATTTCATCTAGGTTATTCAGTTTGTTGGTGTATAGTTGTTCATACCGCTCTCTTAAAATCCTTTTTCTTTTTGTAGAATCAAAAGTAATGTCTCTTGGGCCCGCCGATTGGTGTGATGGTTGAGCGCTGGCTTGGGAGGCCAGTGGCCCCGGTTCGGGTCCCACATGTGAGGGCCAGTGACACTGCCCTCCAAAAAAATAAAAAAAAGTAATGTCTCTGATTTTTCTAATTTTAGTAATTTGAGTTGTCTTTATTTCTTAGTCCATCCAGCGAAAGGTTCATCTGTTTTGTTGATCTTTTCAGAGAACCGACTTTTGGGTTTGTTTATTGTCTAGTCTTAATTTTCCTTCTAATCTTGACTTCCTTTTGCTTGTTTTGAGCGTAGTCTGTTGTTCTGCTTCTAGTTTATTAAAGTAAAATGGTAGGATATTTGAGAGATAGTTTTTAAAAATATACATGACTATAGCTATAAAGCTTTCTCTAAGAACTGTTTTTGCTGCATTTCATAAATTTTGATGTGTTTTTATGTTCATTTTCAGTGTATTTTTAGATTTCTAATTTCATTCCATTGTGGTTAGAATATGCTGTGTGTGATTTAAGTTTTTTAAATTTTCTTTAGATTTTTTTTAGCCTAACATGGTGCCTGTCCTTGAAAATGTTTATGTGTACTTGAGAAGTCTGTGTATTCTATGATTGTTCCATAGAATGTTAGGTCTAGTTGGTTTATATTGCTGTTCAAGTCTTCTGTGTCCTTATTGATTTTCTGTCTAGTTTTCCCCATTACTGAATGTAGGTTTGTGTGTTTATTTGTTTGTTTTTTTTAAAGATTTTATTGGGAGGGCCGGCCAGTTGGCTCAGTTGGTTAAGAGCTCGCTCAAGATTGCAAGCTTAGCTCTGAGCAACAGCAGTTCGATGCCCAGCCCTAGCTGAGCTGCTGTTGAGCTGCCAACAGGGGGCAGAATGGCTCAGCAAAAAAGATTTTATTGGGGAATTGGGAGATGGGAACAGCATTGAGGAATTGGGGAAGGGGAACAGACAAGTTGCTGTCCTTTTGTTCTTCAGTCTAGTGGAGGACATCACTTCACTGGCCCGTGTTGGTATGGGCCTCTTCCCGAGTGAGGCAGTCACTCACCGGCCATTGGATGGCCACTCACGGTGGTTCACAGCAGCTCACAAAAGCACACACCAGCTGGCAGCCAGCCCCACTCCAGCCTATGCCGGTGCTGGCAACTCATGGCAGCCCATCTCCAGGTGGAGCTGTTGTTCACCATCTTAGCTGTAGAGGGCGCAGCATCACTGTCCTTCATGTAGAATCTGAACTTGGGCCCTGCTGCTCAGCGCTGGTGTCCCAAGCCAACTCTTAAACAACGTGCCACTCGGCTGATCCTGAATGTAGGTTTTGAAATCTCTTATTTGTCTTTCTGTCCATTCATTTCTGTCAGTTATTGCTTCATGAATTTGGGAATCTGGTTTTATGCATGTATGTTTATAATCGTTATAATTCTGTTAGACGGAAATTCAGTCTTTGTCTCTAGTAACCATTTTGCCTTTAAGTATGTTTTGTCTGTTGTTAGAAAAGAATCCACTCCCCTCTTTATTACAGTTTCCATATTATTTCTTTTCCATCTTTTTACTTTCAGTCACTTCTTTGAATTTTATCAACAGTGTGCCTTGTAGACAGCATATAGTTGAATCATTTTTTTAACCCATTTTGTTAATTTCTGCCTTTGAATTGTAGTTTTAAACCCATATACATTTTATGTAATTAGTAATAAGTAGAATTGATATCTGTCATTTTGCTGTTTTTTTTTTTTTTTATGTTTTAAGATACTTTTGTTTCTCTACTCGGGTTACTGCCTTTTTTGTGTTACATAAGTATTTTCTGGGGTAACTTTTTTTTTTTTTTTTTAAGATTGTATTGGGTAATTGAGGGAGCAAACAGTGTTGGGGAATTGGGGAAGAGGAACAGACAAGTTGCTGTCCTTTGGTTCTTCAGTCTACTTGTGGAGGACGTCGCTTCACTGGCCCATGTTGGTATCATTGTGCTCTTTCCGGGTGAAGCAGCTTGCGCCGGCTGCCTTCCATTTGCCGTAGCTCACGGCAGCCCACTTCAGCCCCTCCGTCGCCGGCCACTCACGGCAGCCCATCTCCAGGTCGAGCCGTTTTTCACCACCTTCGCTATAGATAGCACAGTGTCACTGTCCCATGTGGGAACCAAACCATTGGCTGTGTTATTCAGAGCTCGCGCTCCCAAGCCAACTCTTAAACAACTGAACCTCTTGGCCTGCCCTCTAGTGTAACATTTTAATTCTCTTGTTTTTATATCACACATATACACATACACACATTTTCTTACTGGTTGCTCTGGTTAAGTAATTAAGATTACATCTAACATCTCATCCTAGTTTGGATTGATACCAAATTAATTTCAATAGTATAATAAAACTTTGTACCACCCTGGTTTTATCATTGTCTCCTCCTTTTGTCATTTATTGTCACACAAGTTTCATTTTTATTTTAAGTGTTGAAAGGGCAGCTTATTAGTAGAAAAAGTACACTACAAAGAAATTGAACCACGCCAAAGCAGGGCTCAAGGGCCATTATTAGAGGAGAAAGTACACTCCAAGGAGTTTGGAATGGGCTGAGCAAAAGAAGGAGCTCCTAGGGCCGGCTGAGTGGCGCAGTAGTTAAGAGTTGGATTGGAACGCCAGCGGCCCCGGATCGGATCCCACATATGAAGGCCAGTGACATTGCCCTCTTAAAAAAAAACAAAAAAACAGAAACAGAAAAAAGACACGAAGAAGGAGCTCCAAAACTCTACAAATTACATTTTTATATAATATAGGCTTATTAACAGAGATTGTTTTTTGGTTTTGTTTTGTTTTCAAGATTTTTTTTTTTTTTTTATTGGGGAATTGGGAAAGGGAAACAGATATGTTGCTGTCCTTTTTGTGCTTCAGTCTAGTTGTGGAGGACGTTACTTCACTGGCCCGTGTTGGTATCGTCGTTGCGCTCTTCCCGGATGAGGCAGATTGGTTGCCGGCCTCTGGACGGCCGCTCACAGCAGCTATTGGCAGTTCACACCGCTGCTGGCTGCCAGCCGATCGCGCTGGCTGCTGGCCACTCACTGTAGCGTATGGCAGCCCGCTGCAGCCCATACGGTCGCCGGGACTTGTGCAGCCCAGCTCCAGTGGAGCTGTTGTTCACCATCTTAGCTGTAGAGGGCAGTGTCACTGGCCCTTATGTGTGGGATCCGAACCGTGGCCTCTGGCGTCCCAAGCCCCCTCTTAACCAACGCGCCACTAGGCTGGCCCTGTACCACAGTTTCTTAATCCAGTCTTCTACCGATGGGCATTTTGGTTGTTTCCAGGTCTTGGTTTTTGTAAATAGCACTGCAGTGAACATAGGGGTGCATATATTTTTTCGAATTAGAGTCTTGGATTCCTCTGGGTAGATACCCAATAGTGGAATTTCTGGGTCATACGATAGTTTCATTTACAGATTTTTGAGATACCTCCATACTGATTTCCATAATGGCTGCACCAATCTGCAGTCTCACGAAAAGGCAATCTTGTTTTTACACCAGCTGAGCCTTCCTGCCACCTTTTGGCAGCCCAGTGACAGCTCAGCTTGGGCACAGAGCCACTGGCCCATGTGGGAATCAAACTGGCAGCCCTGTTGGTCAGAGCTTGCACTCTTAAGCCAAAGACAATTCTTAATCAACTGAGCCAGTCGGCCGGCCCTCATTAACACATATTTATACTTACTGCTTTAGGCAGTTGTCTTCTTTTTTTTCTTTTTTTGAGGGCTGTGTCACTGGCCCTCATATGTGGGTTCCTAACTGGGGCCGCTGGCATCACAAGCCAGCTCTTAACCACCGCGCCACTCGGCAGCCCTGTGCAGTTGTCTTTTAAATCATATATGAGAAACTTGTTATAAAACAAAAATACATTTTACTGTATTTTGTATTTACCTATTTTGTTACCTATGTGATGTTCTTTATTTCTTCTCGTGGACCTGAGTTATTGTTTAGTGTCCTTTAGTTTAGCTGAAGGACTCCCTACAGCATTTCTTATAAGGTAGATTTGCTAAGTAAGGACTCCTTAAGACTAACTTGAAGTACATACTCAAGTGTTCTTTTAGTAATAAGGCATAGCATGTTAGTCTGCTTGGTGAGGCAGTTAAATAATAATTATCGAATACCCATTCTTTGCCAGGTACTGGGCTGAGTTTTAGAGAGGTCGTGTTGGAAGAGTCTTTTTTTTTAAGGCAGTTGTACTCTGAGGTTCTATTGTGGGTTTGGTGCTGTGTAGCTTTGAAGAGAAATTTTTGGTATTATCAAGTTATAATGAGATAATATTGGAAAGTGCTTTGTAAACCATACTCGTACAACTTATACAAATATAAGTTTTTCCGTGTTTTAATTTTATTTAATCAACATATTCTTCCTTTCCCTCCCTCCCTCCATTTCTTTTTAATACTTTATTGGGGAATTGGGGAAGGGGAGCATTGTGTTTTCCTCGGACCCATCAGCTCCAAGTCCAGTTGTCCTTCAGTCTTAGTTGTAGCGGGCGCAAGCTCAGCTTCAAGTCCAGTCACCACTTTCAATCTAGTTCAGTCACCACTTTCAATCTAGTTGACTCCTCGTGCTGGAGTCAAACTGGCAACCTTGTTGTTAGGAGCTGGTGCTCTCACCAGCTGAGCAATCTTGCCAGCTCAGCAGCAGCTCAGCTCAGTTGCAGCTCACTGGCCCATATGGGAATCAAACCGGAGACCCTGTTGCTCAGAGTTCACGCTTGTAACAAACTGAGCCACTTGGCCGGCCCAAAAGCCACTTCTTGATTGTGATTGCAGAGATTTGTCCATCCTTTAAAGATGACAAAGACAAGATTTTACAGGGCAGTTTAATGTGTGACATTACTGTCAGTAAGGAAAAGGAAATGGAGATTCTGAATCAGATTAATATTTAGGCTTGTTTTAAACACAGAAAACAAATTCTAACCACATTTACTTATACAGTAAGTCCCTGACTTACGAACGAGTTCCATTCCAGGAGAACGTTTGGAAGTTGGATTCGTTCGGAAGGCCGACCAAGTGAGTCTTATACACCTTTGACATAAATATACAATATAAAGCATAAAATAACTAAACACACACACAAAATGTGCCAATGATTGAACGATTCATGTTATAAGAACGAGTGATGGGGGCCAGCTGAATGGCTCAGTTGGTGAAGAGTTGGCTTAGAGCGCGTGCTCTGAGCAATGGGGCCGCCGGTTTGATTCCCACATGAGCCAGTGAATGCTGCCCCCTAGCTGAGCTGTCACTGAGCTGCCAACAGGTGGCAGGATGGCTCAGCGGGTGTAACAACAAGATTGCCTATTCAATGTTGGGCTGTGCTCACCTGCAACTACAGATTGAACTCAACACCTTGAGCTGAGGTGCCATCTGGATAGCTCAGTGGATAGAGCATACACTCTTAACAACAAGACTGCTGGTTCGACTCCTGCATGGGATGGTGGCTACACCCACCTGCAACTAAGATTGAACACAGCACCTTGAGCTTAGAGGCCATGAGCTGCCCACGAAAAGCCACATGGCGATTGACACCCTCCGCAAGGAAGATTGAAGAATAACAACTTGTCTGTTCCCCTTCCCCAATTCCCCAATAAAATGTTTAAAAAAAAAAAATCTTTCTACGGTCTTTTACTTATTTGGATTATTTTTGTAGGGTGAAAATATTAGGAGTAGAATTAATAATTATTTCATTTCGATAGTTCGTGGTAGAGGTGTTTTCTTTCCTGATTATATGGCTTAAGAAACTGAGGCTGAATTAACTGGCTTGTTTAAGGTGATAATTTGTGATGGAGTCAGTAAACAACATATTACTGCTTTGTCTGTGAGTGTGATTCTGGCTTCTGTCTTTACCTGATATCACTCATGTTCTTTTTCTGCTATCTATTGAAGGTTTGTTTTATGGCTATACTCCCTGATAATAAAATCACTTCGTAGTAGTAATATACGGGGAAGATAGAACCAACATCATGTCACATTGGGTTGTTGGAAAAGTCTTGACCCATTTTTGCAACAAAAAACATAGAAAAAATATGTCATGACTTTTACAAAAACCCAATAGGTTATGACTGAATTTTTTATGTAGCACATAACAATCATGGGGTTTTATTGTTACTGGATAATAAAGTAGTGGTTGAGAGTTTGGGATCCAGAGTTGGATTGCTCAGATTTGAATCCTGGCTCTGCCACTTCAGTAGGAGTAATGATATAATATCTACCTTAAGAGAATTAGAGGGGGAACACAGTGCCTGGCACATAGCAAACATCAAGTAAATGTTAGTATATTTAAAGTCATTTAGGCCATGATTGCAAAATAAATGAGGTGATCACAAATTAAATTATATTAGAAATTTATGGGAAACCTACTCAGTACAGGTAAATAAAAGATGTGTTTTTCCATCCCATCTTGGTATCTCAGTTTTAAAGTACAAAGCCAATTAGTTTTGAAGTCATGTTTGTTTGTTCGTTTGTTTTTCTGGTAACTTATAAACTGGTATCAGGCAAAAGTGGCCCCGTGAGCTTTCATTTTTATTTTTTGGTCCCCCTCTCTCGCACCTCTGAGTCAAGCCATTGTTCTTAGTTGTTGAGGACGCAGCTAACTGGTCCATGTTGGTATTATGAGCATTGCACTTGACGCAGCTTAGGCAGTTGGTTGCTGGCTGTTGGCTGGCCACTCAAAGCAGCTCACGGCAGCTCACGCCGGCTGCTGGCAGCTCACAGTGGCTGCTGGCTGCTCACTGCAACTCAAGGCAGCCTGCCACTACGTCCAAAGGCAGCCACCAGCCCTGCAGCCCAGCTCCAGGTTGAGCCATTGTTGACAATCTTAGCTATAGAGGGTGCAGCTTACTGGCCTACGTGGGACTCGAACCAGCAACCCTATTGTTCAAGGCTCTTGCTCTATCCACCTGAGCTATTTGTCTGCACCGCCTTGGGCTTTTAAAAAAAATTTATTTATATAATAAGATGTGGTTTCTCTCTCATTTCCTAGTAATTCTGTATATATGAAGAACTAATCAGTCACACAGTATTTTCAGCAAGGGCGTTCTATGAGATTTAATTGAACTTTTGCATGAATGCAGTCGTAAAGTTGAATGGTGACTCATAAATCATGGAATTGAGCCCAATCCTATGATATCCTTCAACCTCAGTCATTATTCATTATTTTTATTTGAATGACTTCACCATATTCTTCATCATTTTTATTTGAATGACTTCAGTATATTCTTTTTTGTATACTTGTTCTGTGCCAGGTGGATACTGTTTTAGGCATTAAGGAGAGAACACTGAATCTGAGGGAGGAGCACACCAAGTCGTTTTCAAGACTTGGCACTTTCAGAAAATCATAATAGTATTTTACATCCCCTTGAAGTAAATGGTGTAGGTTTTTCTTTGCCCAAGTACCCTCTATGCTTCTTTGGCTACTCAGAAATATCTCAGCACTCTTGTGACATTGTGTGGCTTATCAGGTGGCCTGGTTCTACTAAATACAAAGCTGGCTTCCTGTCAGGGCAAGAGATCTGTACTGTTTGGGGTGTTAAAGGCATGAATATGGTTTAGAGCTGAGATGGAGGCATTTGGATTGCAGATCAATTAGACATACTATATTTGGAGAAAAGATGTAATCAGGGTTTCTGCATTAGGCAAGTCCAAGGAGCTTGATTCATATTGTACTGTGCATCAACAGTGTCCCTTGGAGTTGTGCAGTGCACTGTTCTGGATGCATCCTTTCTCATATATTTTGGGAAGTATTCAAGTCAGTTGTATTGATATTGCACAAATTTAGCCTGTAGCTTTCAGGGTTATTTCATTCAAACCATTATTATTAATTAATAAGATGTCTATGTTTATTTGGGAAAGATGTAAAATATCACCTGCAGAAGGCACCACAGTGTCTTTTTCCACGCTAGTTTTATTGAGATATAATTGACATATAACATTGTAGTGGGAGCATAGTCTCTTGACATTGTTAAAATTTCTTTTTATAATTTTCTCTTGTTCCTGCAAATGTGGTGTGATCCAAGGACTAGGGCAAAGATATGTTCTCCTTGGGTTGATTCTGTTTATTATTTCAGTTTTTAGCTCTCTATAAATCAAAATACCTTATTTTCCCAGAATGTAGGTAATTACTTATGTAAAAATATAAATTGAGAGCTACTACTGTATGAAGGGGGTTATGTTATTAACAATTAAGACAAAGTAATTTAGTTTTAATTGTTGTTAAGCCGGAGTGTTTGTGTCTAGAATTTTTTTAGGTATTTCTTTCTTAGAAGACTAGTGGGAAGATGATATACTGTTTCAAAAGCTTTTGATTCTTATTGATGCCCCATGTTTTGTCTTATCTAAAGTGTCAGCCCAAGAAAAAGTCTACGCCACTGAAGTATGAAGTTGGAGATCTCATCTGGGCAAAATTCAAGAGACGCCCATGGTGGCCCTGCAGGATTTGTTCTGATCCATTGATTAACACACACTCAAAAATGAAAGGTAATGCTTGTAATTAATTCTACATGATAAAATCCAGTATGGAATGATAAACTTGCAGTTGGATTTAGTACAACCCAATTTTTGTTGCCTTTAGTAATAACCCATTTTTACCTTGGAGTAGTTCACGAATGAGTTGTTACTAATGTATTTTACCTTTTTGCATTTTTTAAATGTGTGTTTTATTTTACTCTATAGTTTAAAAATTCTCAAGTATTCTATTTGTGGATTCCAGGAAAATGTTAGGCTTATTACCTAAATTTACATTGTCCAGAATCACTTTTCAGTGTATTTACATTTTTCTAATTTAATCTTCAGGTTTGTATCGTTTTTGTTTTAAAGATGAAACAGGTATAAAAAAAATGCTTGTGTTATTTTGAATTGTAAAATCTTGATTTAGAATATTACAATTAGTTACTGTAGTTGGTTACTTATTGGCTTGTTCTGTTTGAATTCAGGAGTCTTATCTTTTTTTTTTTTTTTTTTTTTTAAAGATTTTATTGGGGAGTTGGCGGAGGGGAACAGCATTGGGGAATCGGGGAAGGGGAACAGACAAGTCGCTGTCCCCGTGTTCCTCAGCCTAGCTGCGGAGGATGTTGCCTCACTGTTGGTATCGTCATTGTGCTCTTCCCGGATGAGGCAGATCGGTCACTGGCCTCTGGATGTCGCTCACTGCGGCTATTGGCAGCTCACTCTTGGCTGCCAGCCGCTCACGCTGGCTGCGGGCCACTCACTGTAGCCCATGGCAGCCCACTGCATCAGGGGCTGCAGCCCACACCATCACCGGGGCTCGCACAGCCCAGCTCCAGGTGGAACTGTTGTTAGCTGTAGAGGGCAGCGTCACTGGCCCTCATGTGGGATCCGAACCGGGGCCGCTGGCATCCCAAAACCAGCGCTTAACCAATGCGCCACTCGGCCGGCCCCAGGAGTCTTATCTTTAAATGCTGTATGAGAGGGCTGAAGCTTGATATTGAGCTCCCTTTTTTCTGTTAAGGTGCTTTGTAATTTTACTTTTCTGTTAGGGTGCTTTGTAGTTTTAATATATGTATTTTAGTTTTGGAATGGTCATATACACATAGATTAAAAATATCAACTCATTACTTCCTTTTATCTGCCTTAATTTATCCCCTCCTTTCAAAGACTAACCAATTATTATTAATGTTTCTTTCTAGAGTTTCTTTATGTAAATCCACATATACATTCTCATTTCCTTACCCCTTTTATTTTACCATAAAAGTACCATATTGTATGTTTGTTCTACAGTTGCTTTGTTCACTTCTTGGGGGATTTTTCTATCCTAGTGCATTGAAAACTTGCTCTTTTTTTTTTTTTTTTTAAACACCTACATAGTTTTTCACTTTTTGAATACACTGTACTTTACATAACCATTCCCCTGTTGATGGATGTTTAGATTGTTTCTAATCATGTCTTATACAGACAATACACACATATACATGTGTGTACATACATACATACATACATGTGTTTGTGTGCACACAATGATGTAAAGAATATATAATTTTTTTTTTTAACCTTTTAATAAGTTTTATTGGGGAACAGCCATGGTCATTGGTTACACTTGCTTTCATGCCACAATGGCATAGTTGACTTTTAGGGAGGGCGCAGCTCACAGTGGCTAATGCGGGATGAAACTGGCAACCTTGGTGCTGTCAGCACCATGCTCTAACCAACTGAGCTAACCAGTCACCCTGATTTTATATTTTGAATATTGAGTTGCCCAAAGACCTTTATAGTTTTCTGTTTTTTAAAAAATGTCCTTTTTAGGGCCGGCCGAGTGGCTCAGTTGGTTAAGAGCTCACTCAAGAGTGCGAGCTGAGCTCTGAGCAACAGCTGTTCGAGGCCAGCCCGAGCTGAGTTGCCGTTGAGCTGCCAACAGGTGGCAGGATGGCTCAGCTAAAAAAAAAAAAAAAAAAGTCCTTTTTTTGTGTGGCCTGTTAGGATATTTATTTATTTATTTATTTATTTTTAGCTGAGCCATCCTGCCACCTGTTGGGAGTTCAGCAGCTGCTCAGCTCGGGTCAAGAATCCAACCGGCAACCCTGTTGCTCAGAGCTCACACTCTTGAGCGAGCTCTTAACCAACTGAGCCACTAGGTTGGCCCTGTTTGGATATTTAAATTTAGAAATTCTTCTAGTCCCCAGCCTACTCCCTTCCTGTGCCTGTGGGACTACTGGTTTCTTACTCTACATTATAGTATTCTTCATGTGCATTAGTTGGGTCCATGCCATCTATTTGACAAATACTAAGTACATCGTATAGGTACTTTACTAGGTATAGGATTCCAGTAATGAGCAAAGCATCAATCTTTCTTGCCGTTGTGTATAGAATTCAGTTAAAGAGATATGACACTAGCAAATAGACAGACAATTACTTATCTGAGGCCTTGTCCAAGGAAAAATATTAGTTTATAGTTAGTGTCAGTGATATAGCAGAGCTACCTAACCCTGTACTTTTGGTGCAGGGGTGTTCAGGACCAGTTTTGCTAGTAAAATTATCTTTGATCTGAGACCTGAGAGGATGAGTAGGAATTAAGTAAGGAAAAAGGGGAAGATGGTTTCAGGTACAGAAAAGTATCTGCTCTACCCCTGAGAAAGCTGTAGCCCAGAGAGTGATGGAAGGTGGCACAATGTGAGGCTGGGGATGAAGATATGAGTCATTATGCAGCATCTTGTAGACTTCATTTAAAAATTTGTAGTTTTTCCTAAGAACAATGGGATACCATTAATGGGCTATGAGCAGAGGGTGTTGTGATCTGATGTGTGTTTTTTTAAGGTTCATTCTGAGTGCAATGTAGCAAATGGAATAGGAGGGGACAAATAAATTAGAAGAGATAGTTAAAAGGGTCATTGTAATGATTATGGTGAGATGAAAGTGGTGAAAATAGGAGATAAAATCTGTATGATTTGGTCATGGATAAATAACGGGGAGTGAGGGAGAGTGAAGTCCTAAGGTTTCTAGCTCCCCGGTTTCTATATCCCAGGGTTTTATTTTTATTTTTTTAAGATTTTTTAAATTGGGGAATTGGGGGAGGGGGACAGCATTAGGGAATTCGGGAAGGGGAGCAGACAAGTTGTTGTCCTTTTATTCTTCAGTCTAGTTGTGGAGGACATCGCTTCACTGGCCCATGTTGGTATTGTTATCATTGTGCTCTTCCCAGCTGAGGCAGATGGGTCGCTGGCCATTGGACTGCTGCTCACTCACTCCGGCTGCCAGCCTCTTACGCTGGCTTCCAGCCACTCACGGTAGCTTACAGCAGCCCACTGCCGCCCCTCTTCAGCCTGCACCGACTCCGGCCACTCAGGACAGCCCAGTCCCAGGTGGAGCTGTTGTTCACCATCTTAAGTGTAGAGGGCGCAGCGTCTCTGGCCCTCATATGTGGGATCTGAACCGGGGTCCTGCTGCTCAGAGCTGGCTCTCCCAAACCAGCTCTTAACCAACACGCCACTCGGCTGGTCCACTCCCAGGTTTTTAGCTTCACCAGTGCATAAATAGTGTTGCCATTTATTGAGCGTGCTAGAGTATCTATACCTTGGGGGTGACGTCTGCTTGCTTATATTCATTGAAGCCATGTGCAGGGCATGGAAGATGGTCTTGGGACAAAATACACAGTGAGAAAAAATACACTTTGAGAAAGCCAACATTTGAGATCTGTATGGCATAGACTGAGCTTGCAAAAGAGATGGGAAAGAGTCAGATAGAGATGGAAGAAGAAAACCAGGAGAATGTGGTACTATTGATGACTGGAATGTTTATAAAGGAAGGTGAGGTCGATTTGGTTGAACGTTGCCTAGAGATAAACAAAATGTTCATTAGGAATAAGAAAGTGGGGATCATTGGTAAAATTTTTTTGGTGGTATAATTGTGGTTGAAATTGGATTAGACTGATTTGAGGAAATGGAGACAAAGTCAGAGGAGTGGGAGTGCTACAGCAAGAGAGATACATGGGGTCCAGAGGATTTTTAAAAACTGGCAGGATCATGGAGTTAGTGTTGATGAGAAGAGCTCTGGAAATAGGGAGAGGCTGAAAGAAGGGAGTAGTAAGGGATTAAAGATGGGATCATAATTTAGGATTTCTGAGAAGGGAAGAGGTAAGGTAGATGGGATTCACATCACAGTGAGGAATTGGCCTTGATGGGAGCAGGAGCAGCACACCCTTCCAGGGTTCCCTTTAAAGGTGGCTGAAGGTACAGTGACTGGTACGGCATATTTGGGGATTCCTAACTGGCCTGTTTCTGAGTCAAAAATGTGATCATACCAGAAAGCAAGTGCCCTTACTGGCAAGAAGATACCAAGTTTTGGGGACTATGAAAGGTTAAAATTCTTAAATTCAAAAGAACTTCCCAGAACGGCTGAATTCATATAGCTTCCTACTGGAGAAATGATAAAAACATATTAAAATGAATCTATTTAACCTGACAGCTACTTATTTCATATTACTCACTTTTTCCATTTTCTCTTTGCATTTTGCATTTTTCACTTTTGTTTTCTTTTCCCCTTAGTTTATAGAAAGCTATAGTCAGCCAAGTTCTGGGAAGCTTAAGTAATACTCGTAGTAGTTAACTCGCCATTTTTCTTTGAATGTTCTCCTTTTTCTGTTCATCTCCTTCATAACACATACCCAGTAGAATCACCAGTTTTGCTATTGATACTGCAGTAGCAGAAATTTTGGATAGCTATCAAAGTAACCCTGCTTTCCACTACATTGAAACTATGACCACTATTAATGTCTGACCCTACTGTAGCAGTGTACGTTATCTGTGAAAAAATTAAAAATTATAGTGCGGTGTTCATATTATTGTGATCATGTTTATTGTTTTCTTTCTTTTTTTTTTTTTTTTTAAGATTTTATTGGGGAATTGGCGGAGGGGAACAGCGTTGGGGAGTCGGGGAAGGGGAACAGACAAGTTGCTGTCTTTTTGTTCTTCAGTTTAGTTGCGGAGGATGTTGCTTCACTGTTGGTATCCTCATTGCGCTCTTCCCGGATGAGGCAGATCGGTCGCTGGCCTCTGGATGTCACTCACCGCGGCTATTGGCAGCTCACGCTTGGCTGCCAGTCGCTCACGCTGGCTGCGGGCCACTCACTGTAGCCTATGGCAGCCCACTGCAGCAGGGGCTGCAGCCCACACCATCACCAGGGCTCGCACAGCCCAGCTCCAGGTGGAGCTGTTGTTAGCTGTCGAGGGCAGTGTCACTGGCCCTCATGTGGGATCCGAACCGGGGCCGCTGGCATCCCAAAACCAGCGCTTAACCAATGCGCCACTCGGCCGGCCCTATTGTTTTCTTAGTGAAGCAAAATATTCTAAATAAACTCAAATTTTTATAAAATTTTTTGGTTTGTTCATTTTTTAAAAGTCATTACTGGGCCGGCCAAGTGGCACAGTGGTTAAGCGCTGGCTTGGGAAAACAGCGGCCCCGGTTCGGTCCCACATACGAGGGCCAGTGACACTGCCCTCAAAAATAAATAAATAAATACATAAATAAATAAAAGTCATTACTTACCATATATAGTACATATAATTTAAAAAGTCAAATGGTAAATTCTACAAGCCTTGTTAGAAAAACAGTCAGCTATTGTTCCATTTCTCCCGCTAAGCACCTTCTACTCTATTAGCTGGATCTTTTCATATTTATTTCTGTATCTCAAAATTCTATCCCTCTGGATTATAGCCTTGCATTGGACTCCACCTCCCACTCCGTCTCCCACCCCACCTCTGGCATCCTCCTGTCTTCCCTATTATATTGTGATTTTGGTTGGGAGTTCAGTATGTACTTTATTTTAACAGTATACACAGCTTAGCCATGTAGTGTACTGTGCTTGCTTTGTCCTCACCACCTTTTGTTTTTCCTGGCAGTTTTGTGTGTGTATGTTGGTAAGAGAGAGGGTGTTTAGTACTCTGTGTATTTATAAAACTCTCCTAGTTTTTATTTTTTCTTCATGATCCGATACATCAATAATTTGTCATCTTAGTTGTGGGTGGGCGTAGCCACTATCCCATGTGGGAGTCTATCCTGCAGCCTTGTTGTTAAGAGTGCATGCTCTATCCACTGAGCCATCTGGGCGGCAGCTCAGCTCAACGTGCCGAGTTCAGTCTTAGTTGTAGGTGGGCATAGCCCACCATCAAACAGACAATGTTGTTGTTACACCAGCTGAGCCTCCCTGCCACCTGTTGGCAGCTCAGCAACAGCTCAGCTAGGGCGCAGTATCATTGGCCCATGTCAGAATCAAACCAGCGGCCCTGTTGCTCAGAGCTGGCGGTCTTAAGCCAACTGGACTGTTCACTAACTGAGCTACTCGGCCGGTCCTTTCATCCATTTTTAAGGCTCAGTAATATTCCATTGTATGTATGCAGTATTCCTCCCTCTCCGCCCTTTATCCTCGGTTTTGCTTTATGTGGTTTCAGTTACCTGTGGTCAACTGCAGTCCAAAAATATTAAATTTCCCCAACCACCCACATAGTCAGCTCCAGACATCCAACCATTGACATCATATGGGTCAGTGATCCACGGTCACTGAAGCATATGACCCTCCTTCTGACGTATCTGCAGAAGGTTAGTAGTAGCCTAATGCTATGTCAATACCTAGGAAAAGACATAGTAAATTTAGGGTTTGGTAATGTCTGTAGTTTAGGCATCTACTGAGGGGTTCAGAATGTATCCTCTATGGATAAAGGGGGATTACTGTATGCTGCATTTTGTTCACTGATCTTTCAATGAATTGTTTTAACCTTTTGGCATTTTGTGAATAACACTGCTGTGGACATTGCTGTTCAAATATCTGTTCTGACTTTTTTTTAAAAAAGATTTTATTGGGGAACTAGGGAAGGAGAACAGCCAAGTTGTTGTCCTTCAGTCTTAGTTGTAGAGGGTGCTGCTAGCTCAGCTCCAAGTCCAGTCGCCACTGGGCCGCCCGTTGGCAGCTCGCGTCCTCTCAGCTGAAGCTGCTGTGTTCATTCTGAGTTGCGGGTGGGCGTAGCCCATCATCCCATTCAGGGAATTGAACCCGGCATCCTTGTTGTTAGGAGCACATGTTCTCACTGGCTGAGGCATCCTGCCACCACTTGACAGCTCAGCGGCAGCTCAGTTTGGGCACAGCTCACTGGTCCATGTGGGAAATGAACCGGCAACCCTGTTACTCAGAGCTTGTGCTTTTAACCAACAGAGCCACTCGGCTGGCCCTGTCCTGACATTTTGTTATATGACAAATCTTATTGATGTGTGTATAAAAATTTTTTTTCAAATGTCCTTTTAATTCCTCTTGCCTACTACCTTAGTTAAGTTTCTAGTTATCTCATGTATACACTGTTTTGATAATCACTGGTCTAGTGAGTCTCCTCTCTGTTTCCTCTTGAATATGTTATTCACAGGTCAAGAAGACTTACCTTCCTAAGATGCAAAAGTAAGCCTGTGGTTCCACAGTTTAAATGAGCCTCCTTATTGCCAACATTATAATGGTCTATCTCTTAACATGGCATCCAGCCTGTTTCAGGTCTTGTCACTGTTTACCAGCTTAGTTTCCCTTTCCTCCCACTTTATGATTTAGTGTTCTGAATTACTTGTAGTTCCAGCTGTTTCGTTTGTTTTTTTTTTTATTCATGCCTTTGAGGATCTGGGCCCTAATGCTGGGATTTCCCCCTTAACCTGCCATTTACCTTTAAAACCTCTATTCCGGGGCCGGCCGAGTGGCACATTGGTTAAGAGCTGGTTTTGGGATGCCAGCAGCCCCGGTTCGGATCCCACATATGAGAGCCAGTGACACTGCCCTCTACAGCTAACAACAGCTCCACCTGGAGCTGGGCTGCGAGCCCCAGTGTAGGCTGCAGCCCCTGCTGCAATGGGCTGCCATAGGCTACAGTGAGTGGCCGGCAGCCAGCATGAGCGGCCAGCAGCCAGCGTGAGCTGCCAATAGCTGCGGTGAGCGACCATCCAGAGGCCGGCGACCGATCTGCCTCATCCAAGAACAGCACAATGACAATACCAACATGGGCCAGTGAAGCAATGTCCTCCACAACTAGACTGAAGAACAAAAAGACAGCAATTTGTCTGTTCCCCTTCCCGGATTCCCCAATGCTCTTCCCCTCCCCCAATTCCCCAATAAAATCTTTCTAAATAAATAAATGAATAAATAAAAGCTCTGTTCCGGTGTCCTGTTTGTCCTCCGGTTAATGTTTTCTACTTTTTAGTGTTATTGTTTTATTTTTTTAGAGGGCAGTGTCACTGGTCCTCATAAGTGGGATCCGAACTGGGGCCGTTGGCTTCCCAAACCAGCTCTTAACCACCGCGCCACTCGGCCGGCCCTTTAGTGTTATTTTTTCAAAGTGAATGTTTATTTCTGCACTTCTTACCCACCAGGCAGTGAGTTCTTTTATCCTCTATACTGCTGGCACATCATTAGTGTTCATTCTGTACAGATTTGTTGAATTGACTTATTTATAGGAAAATGATTTACTTCTCAAATGAACTTTAAGAACCTCTGTATAGGTACATAGATATCTGACAATTTTAATCCCTCATTATAAATGGTTTCTGTTGAAGGATTTAATTTAATAGGTAGAGTCTAAGAAATTCAGTTGTTTCAGTTTTGTTTCTTTTTCAGCTGAGCCATCCTGCCACCTCTTGGCAGCTCAACGGCAACTCAGCTCGGGCTGGCATCGAACTGCTGTTGCTCAGAGCTCAGCTCGCGCTCTTTTTTTTAAATTGGGGAATTGGGGGAAGGGAACAGCGTTGGGTAATCAGGGAAGGGGAACAGACAAGTTGCTGTCTCCTTGTTCTTCAGTCTAGTTGCAGAGGACGTTGCTTCACTGGCCCCTGTTGGTATCGTCATTACGCTCTTCCCGGATGAGGCAGATCGGTCGCCGGCCTTTGGATGGTCGCTCATCGCGGCTATTAGCAGCTCACGCTGGCTGCCGGCCACTCACTGTAGCTTATGGCAGCCCACTGCAGCAGGGGCTGCAGCCTACACCATCTCCTGTGTTCACTGCCCAGCTCCAGGTGGAGCTGTTGTTAGCTGTAGAGGATAGTGTCACTGGCCCTCATATGTGGGATCCAAACCGGGGCCACTGGCATCACAAAACCAGCTCTTAACCAATGCGCCACTCGGCCGGCCCTCAGCTTGCACTCTTGAGCGAGCTCTTAACCAACTGAGCCATTCTGCCGGCCCAGTTGTTTCAGTTTTTAAAATGGATGAAACGGGCCGGCCGAGTGGCTCAGTTGGTTAAGAGCTTGCTCAAGAGTGCGAGCTCTGAGCAATAGGGTCACTGGTTCAATTCCCACATGGGCCTGTGAGCTGCGCCCAAGCTGAGCTGCCATCAGGCGGCAGGATGGCTCAGCTGGTGAGAGCAGTGCTCCTAACAACAGGGTTATCTGTTCGAGATGGTGGGCTATGCCCACCAGCAACTGAAGACTGAACTCGGCACCTTGAGCTGAGCTGCCGCCTGGATGGCTTAGGGGATAGAGAGTGCGCTCTTAACAACAGGACTGCCAGTTCGACTCCCGCATGGGATGGTAGCTATGCCCGCTCGCAACTAATCGAACACAACACCTTGAACTGAGAGTGCGACTGGACTTGGAGTTGAGCTTACTGTGCTCTCCACAACTAAGATTGAAGGACAAGGGCCGGCCGAGTGGCTCAGTTGGTTAAGAGCTTGCTCAAGAGTGCGAGTTGAGCTCTGAGCAACAGCGGTTCAATGCCAGCCCGAGTTGAGTTGCTGTTGAGCTGCCAACAGGTGGCAGGATGGCTCAGTGAAAAAAAAAAAAAGAAAAAGAAAAAAGATTGAAGGACAACAACTTGGCTTCAATCCCCAATTCCCCAACACTGTTCCCCTCCCTCAATTCCCCAGTAAAAAATCTTAAAAAAAAAACCAAAATGGAATAAACAGAAAATTTAACCAGGTTTTAAATTGATTATTAAGCTATATTTTTATAGAAAAACAACCATTTCAACTAATTTTTGTGAGAGCTACTCATAGGTACTTTTCTTTCTTTTTTTTTTTGAGGGCAGTGTCACTGGCCCTCATATATGGGACCGAACCAGTCGGCCGGCCCTTCATAGGTACTTTTCATTCTTTAGTTTTACAGCTTTGAAATTAGCATTTATAAAGAAGTTTCCATTGAAATTTATTTGACATTCTGGCTACTTTTCCAATTACTATGAAAATAGGACTTTTGACAGTATTCAGAGCTTTTTATACTTGTTCTAAAGTTCAGTTTATAAATCTCTTCTTCCCTTTTTTTTTCTTTATTTGTTTCTCTCATTCTGAAGAAAGTAGGTTTTTCCTCTTTTTTTTTTTTTCATAGAGGTGTTTTAGATTCCTTTTTGTCATTTGAAACAGAAAATGATTCTTTTTTTCTTTTTTTTTTTTTAAAGATTTTATTGGGGAATTCGCGGAGGGGAACAGCGTTGGGGAATCGGGGAAGGGGAACAGACAAGTTGCTGTCTTTTTGTTCTTCAGTTTAGTTGCGGAGGATGTTGCTTCACTGTTGGTATCGTTCATTGCGCTCTTCCCGGCTGAGGCAGATCGGTCGCTGGCCTCTGGATGTCGCTCATCGCGGCTATTGGCAGCTCACTCACGCTTGGCTGCCAGCCGCTCACGCTGGCTGCGGGCCACTCACTGTAGCCTATGGCAGCCCACTGCAGCAGGGACTGCAGCCCACACCATCACCGGGGCTCTCACAGCCCAGCTCCAGGTGGAGCTGTTGTTAGCTGTAGAGGGCAGTGTCACTGGCCCTCATGTGGGATCCGAACCAGGGCCGCTGGCATCCCAAAACCAGCGCTTAACCAATGCGCCACTCGGCCGGCCCAGAAAATGATTCTTATAAGGGAATTAAATGTGAGTTAAAGTGAATTCTTTTTTTTTTTTTTTTTTGAGGGCAGTGTCACTGGGGATCTGAACCGGGGCCACTGGCGTAAAGTGAATTCTTATATAAGATGATTTTCTTTTTTAGAAATAGAAAGAGACAAATTGTTTGTAGCCCTGACTGTATTTCTTTTTTGACATTTTTTTACTGATAGAAAAATGCTAAGTATATGGGTGATACATATACTATATGATAAACTTGATTATAACCTTTCATGGATGAGATTTTTTATTTTCTTGTTTTTGGTAATTGTATACATAGAACTTGGGGCAACCAAGAATAACTAGATTTCTTTTTGTTTTTCTTGCTGTTGGGATTTTTTTTAATTTTAATTTCTGTATTTTGAAATACAAAGTTCCACTTTCTCTGCAAAGCCAATATTATATTTTGAATTTGCGCTCTCTGAAATTGTTGGACTTACCGTGTCTATAAAATGGGGATCGTAGTACTTGAATCTTAGAGTTGGTTGTTTAGAAGAATCCATGCCACGCACCTAATATAGGGCCTGGCCTGGAATAGCTGCTCCATAAATGTTAGTGTGTTACACATGGCATGGTGTTGAAATATTCCTTTCTGCTTATATTTTAGCCTAGTGTTTTTAAAGTTTGTGTGGTTTTCAGGTCTTGTTCATTATTATATTTGTGGTGCTGTAGCTTATTATAGGCCCTTTGTATTTTCCAGTAATGAGAGTGTAAGACTTTATAGACTAATGGTAAAAGGAACTTCAGTTGGGTCCTACATTAATTTGTTCTGTGATTAGCTAGTCAACCTCTAACTGGTTTAGAATATATAGCTTATCACCAGACCATTCAATTGATGTCTTTCATACACTTTTAAGCATTTTTTTGCCACATTAATTGAATAGTTAAAATTTTCCTTCTCTTACCTACCTCAGTTTCTTGTACAGCAGATTTTTTAGCTTGTTGAGCTAATTAATTTGGTAAACAGAGGCTTCTTTGGCAACAGTGGTGTGGTTGTTATCTTGATGATAAACAGTCATGTTTTTAAAGTAATGACACTGGTTCTTATCCTTGTCTAGTTTCCAACCGGAGGCCCTATCGTCAGTACTACGTGGAGGCTTTCGGAGACCCTTCTGAGAGAGCCTGGGTGGCTGGAAAAGCAATTGTCATGTTTGAAGGCAGACATCAATTTGAAGAGCTCCCTGTCCTTAGAAGAAGAGGGAAGCAGAAAGAAAAAGGATATAGGCATAAGGTAAAAACAACAACAAACCTCTGGAATGATCTTATTGGGGGTGGGCAGGGAGAAGGTAAAGAAAAAGTATTATACTTTTGAAATATAAGTTATTTTCTTTAGTAATAGGATATTTGTGAGAAAATAGGTAGAAAGCAAGGTTTTTTTTGTTTTGTTTTGTTTTGTTTCTTCAGGAATGAGTTGGGGCTAGTCTTCCAAATATTTACATTCAATTTTTTGAGTTTCCTATGTCACTTAGATGTGACAATATAAAGTATCATAACCATCTTCTTTGGTTAATCTTAATCATCAAAACAAGATATTCTACTTCTTACTCTCTGGATTAAATCATTTCTCTTAAAAATGAGAAAGATAAAGCTTTAAACATTTTTTGTTTCGTTTGTTTTTGTGTGTGGTCCTTAATACTTACGGTTGCAGTTTCAAAGCTGGCTTTGTTTTTTTTTTTTTTTTTTGAAAGGTTTTAATAACTTTTTTTTTTTTTTTTTTTTTTTTTTTAAATTTTGTTGGGAAGTTGAGAAAGGGGAACAGCCAAGTTGTTGTCCTTCAGTCTTAGTTGTAGAGGGCGCTGCTAGCTCAGCTCCAAGTCCCGTTGCCATCTGGCCTCCCTTTGGCAACTTGCGCCCACTCAACTCAAAGTGCCGTGTTCAGTCTTAGTTGCGGGTGAGTGTAGCCCATCATCCCATGCGGGAGTCCAGCCAGCATCCTTGTTGTTAAGAGCATGTGGGAATCAAACGAGCGACTGTATTGCTCATAGCGTGCTCTCTTAACCAGTTGAGCCCCTCAGCCGGCCCCATAGCTGGTTATGTTTTAAAGAAGAACATTTTGGAGGTTTTTTTGTTTGTTTGCCTGATTTTTTGTGTTGGTCAAGTAAAATTTTGGCATATTTCTTTTAATATTCTTTCATAGTTAAGTCTAGAAGGGGAAATAGTTTCTCTTAGATTTGTTTCATATTTCTCTGCGTATACGTACTTTTAGAGTATAAAAACCATAATTAGGATAATTTAGAGTCAATGTGCAGTTCCTGCTTTTTTTGAGTTCTGAAGATCAGTGTCTTTAAAACTAGTGTAATAATATGTTCCTTGTAGAACTGTTGTGTGGATTAGAAATAATTATAAATATTTAATATGTCATAAGATTGATGCTCTAAAATAACTAGTATGTGCTGCTGTTAAGTTGAAGGAGGCTTATAACTACATCCTGTCTAACTTTTGGTGGTAGGGAAGTGCCAGAATTTTTGGGTCATACCTTTAGCTATATAGATTAACCAACTCCCTTTTCTGAGACATTTATTAGAGCTTTCAGATTCTGGAAAATCTATTTACTCTGGTTGCAGTTGTGAGAATTGATGTGTATGTGTTTGTATGTAAAGTTAACCAGATGGTCAATTTATTGCTTTGTAAGAGGAGGCTACATATTTAGGGACGTGAATTTTTACATGATCAGCAGAACCTCCCTTTCACAAGTATTTTAAGTATTTGTGAACACTAATTGTTAGCGAAAATCTTGACTAATACCTATTCTATGAAGCCAAGGAATGAAATAAATGAGTCAGGAAAATCAGATATATTTCACATAGCCTCAAAGTCCTCATGCTTTGAGGAATCAAGGAAAGAGCTTATGTAATTAGTTATACACAGGGTGTTTTGGTGTCTCTGAACTATATGATTAAGCCCAGAAGACTGCTTTGTTGTAATCCAGATTGTATGTAACTTGTATAGAAGAACCTTGGTTAGCGAATGGCCCATTGATAACCTGAGGTTCAAATTTCAAGTCTCCTAAGGCAGGTCTGACCCATTCGTTTCTTCTGTTCTTGTTTTTCGTTGTTTTTTTTTAAAGTTTTTATTGGGGAAATGGGGGAGGGGAATAGTGTTGGAATTGGGGAAGGGGACCAGCCAAGTTGTTCTTCAGTCTTCATTGTGGAGGGCGCCAGTCGCCATCTGGATTCCCGTCGGCAGCTCGTGGCCTCTAAGCTCAAGGTGCTGTGTTCAATCTTAGTTGCAGGTGGGCGTAGCTACTACCCCATGCGGGAGTCGAACCAACAGCCTTGTTGTTAAGAGCGCACACTCTATCCTCTGAGCCATCCGGGAGGCAGCTCAACTCAAGGTGCTGAGTTCAGTCTTAGTTGCGGGTGGGTATAGTCTACCTTCGAATAGACAATCTTGTTGTTACACCAGCTGAGCCATCCTGCCACCTGTTAGGATGCTTTATAAGAGCAGCTCAGTGACAGCTCAGCTTGGTTGCAGCATCACTGGCCCATGTGGAAATCGAACCAGCAGCCCTGTTGCTCAGAGCTCTAAGCCAACTCTTGAACAGCCCCCCTTTTTTAAATATTCATGTTTAGCCTTTTGCTTTCTCTTTATGCAGTCGAGCGATTGCTTGGCCTTCATAAGTCAGAAAGAAAATAAATCCTTATTTAAGGTATGAAGAGGCAAGTCAGAAGGGTCTGGTTATGTCTTGATTTGGCAATGTGATGTTGATTAGTAATGTAATGTTATAGTCTTAAGTTATGGTGCACTCCTTTGTGCTAACAAAGGCAGAGAGAATGGAGGGTTTATGACATCAGTCTTACCTCGTGATAGATCCTAATGGTAACGTAGTGTTGAGGAATCCCCATTAGTTAAGCTCTGGGTGAGTTGTGGGTGCTAGCTACCTGGCTGGTCCCGTAAAAGTGTCTTGAAGAAGTACAGAAAGACTTTGAGTAGTTGAACAACTTATCAACTCCTTGTTGCCCCTTCCCCTTTCTTTGATTAGTGGTAATCTTTTTCTCCTTTAAATTTAAGGTTCCTCAGAAAATTTTGAGTAAATGGGAAGCCAGTGTTGGTCTTGCTGAACAATATGATGTTCCCAAAGGGTCAAAGAACCGAAAATGTGTCAACAGTTCAATCAAATTGGACAGTGAGGAGGATATGCCATTTGAGGACTGTACACATGATCCTGAATCTGAACATGACCTGTTGCTTAATGGCTGCTTGAAATCTCTGGCTTTTGACTCTGAACATTCTGCAGATGAGAAGGAAAAGCCTTGTGCCAAGTCTCGAGCCAGAAAGAGCAGTGATAATCCAAAAAGGACTTGTGTGAAAAAGGGCCACATGCAATTTGAATCACATAAGGAAGAACGGAGGGGAAAGATTCCAGAGAACCTTGGCATAAACTTTATTTCTGGGGACGTACCTGATAAGCAGGCTTCTAATGAACTTTCCAGGATAGCAAACAGCCTTACTGGGGCCAGCACCGCCCCGGGTAGTTTCCTGTTTTCTTCTTGTCCAAAAAACACTGCAAAGAAAGAATTTGAGACTTCAAATTGTGACTCTTTACTTGGCTTGTCTGAGGGTGCCTTGATTTCTAAACGTTCTGGGGAGAAGAAGAAAGTCCAACGAGGTCTGATGTGCAGTTCAAAAGTTCAGCTCTGCTATATTGGAGCAGGTGACGAAGAAAAACGAAGTGATTCCATTAGTATCTGTACCACTTCTGATGATGGAAGCAGTGATCTGGATCCCATAGATCATAGTTCAGAGTCTGATAACAGTGTTCTTGAAATTACAGATGCTTTTGATAGAACAGAGAACATGTTATCCATGCAGAAAAATGAAAAGGTAAAGTATGCTAGGTATCCTGCCACAAACACTAAAGTAAAAGTAAAGCAGAAGTCCCTCATTACTAACTCACATACAGACCACTTAACAGATTGTACTAAGACAGCAGAGTCTGGAACTGAGGCATCTCAGGTTAATCTCTCTGATTTTAAAATGTCCACTCTTGTCCGCAAACCCCAATCGGACTTTAGAAATGATGGTCTCTCTCCAAAATTCAACACCCAATCCAGTATTTCCAGTGAGAACTCCCTAATAAAAGGTGGGGCTACAAACCAATCTCTATTACATTCGAGAAGCAAACAGCCCAAGATCCGAAATATAAAGTACAAACATAAAGAAAATCCAGTTGTAGTAGAACCTCCAGTTACAAATGAGGACTGCAGTTTGAAATGCTGTTCGTCTGATACCAAAGGCTCTCCTTTGGCCAGCATTTCCAAAAGTGGGAAAGTGGATGGGCTGAAACTACTGAGCAATATGCATGAGAAAACCAGGGATTCAAATGACATAGAAACAGCAGTGGTGAAACATGTTCTGTCGGAGTTGAAGGAACTCTCTTACAGATCCTTAAGTGAAGATGTCAGTGACTCTGGAACATCAAAGCCCTCCAAACCATTACTTTTTTCTTCCACCTCTAGTCAGAATCATATACCTATTGAACCAGACTACAAATTCAGTACATTGCTAATGATGTTGAAAGATATGCACGATAGTAAGACCAAGGAGCAACGGTTAATGGGTGCTCAAAACTTGGTCTCCTATCGGAGTCCTGGTCTTGGGGACTGTTCTACCAGTAGTTCTGTAGGGACTCCTAAGGTCTTGGCTTCAGGAGGCTCCACTCACAATTCAGAAAAAAATGGAAGTGGCACTCAGGATCCAGTCCATCCTAGCCCTAGTGGGGGTGACTCAGCGCTATCTGGAGAGTTGTCTGCCTCCCTACCTTGCTTAATGTCCAACAGAAGAGACCTCCCTGCTTCTGGCAAAAGTCGTTCAAACTGTGTTACTAGGCGCAACTGTGGGCGATCAAAGCCATCATCCAAATTGCGAGATGGTTTTTCAGGCCAGATGGCAAAGAACATAGTGAATCGTAAAGCCTTAAAGACAGAGCGCAAAAGAAAACTGCACCGGCTTCCAGCTGTGACTCCGGAGGCTGCACTGCAGGGAGAGAGTGGCGTTTCAGAGAATGGGTTTTTGAGAGGTGGTGCAGAAAACCCTGGTAAAGAAGAACCCCTTCAATTAATGGGCCCTTTAACAAATGAGGACAGTGCACGTTTTGCCGATGTTCGTTTTGACAACAAAGTCAAGCAGTCTGACCCTGGTAAAATTCCTGAAAAAGGCTCCTCTTTTGAAAATAGAAAGGGCCCAGAGCTGGACTCTGACATGAACAGTGAGAATGATGAACCCAATGGTGTAAATCAAGTGGTGCCTAAAAAGCGGTGGCAGCGTTTAAACCAAAGGCGCACTAAACCTCGTAAGCGCACTAACAGATTTAGGGAGAAAGAAAACTCTGAGGGTGCCTTTGGGGTCTTGCTTCCTGCTGAGCCTGTTAAGAAGGGGGCTGAATTCCCAGAGCATAGACCTCTTCCTTCAACGAACATTCTAGAGGATGTGCTGCCAGATCCAAATCATGCCGGCCACTTAGGTGCTGTTGGGCCACGGTTGAATGTTTGTGATAAAACCAGTGCCAGCATTGAGGAGATGGAAAAGGAGCCAGGAATTCCCAGTTTGACTCCCCAGCCTGAGCGTCCTGAACCAGGTAAGGATTCCTGACTGCCATAGAAAGGGATGAGAGGAAGTTGTGATAAGGACCACCTCTGCGGTTGGTCTGTTTTGATGGAAGGGCCAAGTGGAAATTGGGAGGAGGGATTGTCACTTGAAGAAACACCATTATGCATACAGGTCTGAGTTTTGAGGGCCAGGTTCCTATATACTTTCAGAAATTGTTTTGACAGAAGCTCATGTTTTACCCCTTTTGCTTTCAATAGTTTTGAATCACATTTTGTTGGTATCCTACCTTTTTAAATCCATAAACTTTTTGGGATTCAATCTGGTATTGTAGATAACTGAGAGATTCTGAGCCGATTGTTTACAGAAAGCGAATAGATTTTATTGAACATTATGCTTCCTTTGACCACAACTTAAGGAAAATCAACCAGTTATGTAGACACAGGGGACATATGCTTTTGGAAAAATTGGAACTGTTCTGTAGTGCTTGTTTGAAGGCCCTAGGTGTTTTACATCACCTCTAAAATAAGGTTTGAGAATGAAGTACCAAGTATCCTGCCTCAGTTAGCACAGAAAGAAAACAGAAGTCTTTTTTTTTTTTTTTTTTTTTTTTTTTTTTGAGGGCAGTGTCACTGGCCCTCATATGCGGGACCTGAACTGGGGCCGCTGGCTTCCCAAGCCAGCGCTTACCCACCACGGTACTCGGCCACCCCAGAAGTCTTACAAGATATTAAAAAATAAAATAAATACATTGTAGTTATTGAGGATAAAACTGACTCTTTTTAAACATAAGATTTCTCAAAAGTTCTTTACCATAGTAGATTGTTTTCTAACAGCTTTGTTGAGATATAATTTACACACCATGAAATTCATCTTTTTTTTTTTTTTTTTTTTTTTTTTTTTTAGGGCAGTGTTACTTGCCCTCATATGTGGGACCCGAATTGGGGCTGCTGGCTTCCCAAGCCAGTGCTCAGCCACCGCGCCACTCGGCCGGCCCAAAAATTCACCTTTTTAAAGTTTATATTTCACCGGTTTTTAGTCTATTTACAGACTTGTGCAACCATCAACATTGGCAATTTTGGAACATTTGCGTCACCCCAAAAAGAGACCTTATACCCTTTTATCAATCTCCTTTCATTTCTCCTTAATCTCTATAGATTTGCCTAGTCTGTAAATTTTATATAAATGGTATCATACAATATCTATGTTTGGTTCTTTCACTTAGCATGCACGAGTGCTTTATTTATTTTATTTTATTTTTTAAATATTTTATTGGGGAATTGGGGGAAGGGAACACACAAGCCGCTGTCCTTCTGTTCTTCAATCTACTTGAGGAGGACATCGTTTCACTGGCCCATCGTCATTGCGCTCTTCCCGGGTGAGGCAGATTGGTTGCTGCCTTCTGGACGGCCACTCACAGCCGCTCACGCCAGCTGTGGGCCACTCACTGTAGCTTATGGTAGCCCATTGCAGCAGGGGCTGCAGCCTACACTGTTGCTGGGACTCATGCAGCCCAGCTCCAGGTCGAGCTGTTGTTCACCATCTTAGCTGTAGAGGGCAGTGTCACTGGCTCTCATACGTGGGATCCAAAACCCTGCTGCTGGCATCCCAAGCCAGCTCTTTTGTTTTGTTTTGTTTTGTTTTTTTTTGAGGGCAGTGTCACTGGCCCTCATATGTGGGACCCAAACCGGGGCCGCTGGCTTCCCAACCCAGCGCTTAACCACAGCGCCACTCAGCCAGCCCCCAAGCCAGCTCTTAACTAACAGGCCACTCAGCCAGCCCCAGTGCTTTAATTTTATTGTGGTAAAAACATAGAAATGTATTTTCTGAACAACTTTAAAGTGTACAAGGTGTGATCAAAAAATATAGTGAATGTTTAAATTTAAAAAAATTTTTACAGTAAAAGACACATTACCATTAATCTCCCTCAAAATATTCCCTTTCGGTTCGAACACAATTATCCTGTCATTCTTGCCACTTTCTGAAGCAGTTCTGGATGTCGTCTTTCTTGAGTGTCTTTAGTTGCACTGTCACAGCTGCCTTGATGTCCTGAATCATTTTGACTTTGGGGAAGAGCCAGAAGTCGCACGGTGCCAGGTCCGGTGAATAAGGTGGATGAGGATACACCATAATGTTTTTATTTGACAGAAATTGCTGTACCAGAAGTGATGTGTGACATGGAGCGTTGTCATGATGGAGGACACTTTAAAACATACCTGTTGGGCTGGCCGAGTGGTGCATTGGTTACGAGTTGGCTTGGGACACCAGCTCTGAGCAGCAGGGCCTCAGTTCGGATCCCACATGAGGGCCAGTGATGCTGCACCCTCTACAGCTAAGATGGTGAACAATAGCTCGACCTGGAGCTGGGCTGCCGTGAGTCGCTCACCATGGCGTAGGCTGCAGTGAGGCTGGCCGGCAGTTGGCATGAGCTTTTGTGAGCTGCTGTGAGCGGCCATCCAGTGGCTGGCGAGTGACTGCCTTACCCAGGAAGAGCGCAATGATGATACCAACAGGGGCCAGTGAAGCAACGTCCTCCGCAACTAGACTGAAGAACAAAAGGACAGCAACTTGTCTGTTCCCCTTCCCCTATTCCCCAACACTGTTCCCCTCCCCCAATTCCCCAATAAAATCTTAAAAACAAAACAAAAAAACACACCTGTCCACTGTAGCTCACTTCCAACTGACTGCATGGAACAAGTTGAAACTTGTCACACACGTTAAAGGTTTGATGCGCCGCTTCCCATATTGAAGATCCCTTCCTGAACATGGGTTGGCACTCGGCAGCAGCATTCACTGTATTTTTTTTTAATCACACCTCATACATTACAGTATTAATGATATGCACATTGTTGTACATCAAATCTCTAGAACTTTTTCATCTTGCGTGTCTGAATCTCTATATCCATTGAACAATAACTCTGTTTTTTTTCCTTTGCCCAGCCCCAACAAGCACCATTCTCTTTCTGTGTTTCCAAGTTTGATTACTGTACATACCACATATAAGTGGAATTGCAGTTGGTCTTTTTGTCATTGGATTATTTCATTTAGCATACTACCCTCAAGGTCCATCCATGTTCTAGCATATAACAGGACTTCCTTCTTTTTTTGAGACTGAATAAAAGTACATTATATGTACATGCCACATTTTCTTGATCTATCTATTTGTCAATGGACATTTAGGATTGGACATTGGTTGCTTTCATTATCTTGACAATTATGAATAATGCTCTAGTGGACATGGGTGTGCAAATATTTCTTTGAGATTGTGTTTTCAACTCTCTTAGGTGTATACCCAGAAGTGGGCTAACTGAATCGTATAGTAATTCTATTTATACATATTTGAGGAATCTTCATACTGCTTTCTGTAACATTTGCACCGTTTTACAGTCCTACCAGTAGTGCTCTAGGATTCCAATTTCTCCACATCCTTGCCAACTTGTTATTTTAATTTTATTCTTTTGATAATGGTCATCCTAACAGGTGTAAAGTGATACCTCATTGTGGTTTTGATTTGAATTTCCTGGTAATTAGTGATGTTTAGCATCTTTTCATATGCTTGTGGGCCATTTTATATCGTTTTTGAAGAAATGTCTGTTCCAATTCTTTACCCATTTTTTAATAGGGTTGGGTTTTTCTGTTATCGAATCCTGGGAGTTGTTTATTCTGCATAATCATCCTTTAATATATGGTTTGCAAATATTTTTCCCGTTTTGCAGATTTTTTCACTTTGTAAAATTGTTTCCATTGCAGTTCAGATATTTTTAAGTTGGATGTAGTCCAATTTGTCTATTTTTGTTACTTGTGCTTTTGATGTCATATCAAAAAAATCATTGCTCACTCTAATGTCATGAATCCTTTCTTTTAGAAGTTTTGTAGTTTCAGATCTTAGATTTTAGTGTTTCATCGATTTTGAATTAATTTTTGAATATATGTAAGATTAGGGTTCATCATCATTCTTTTGCATGTGTATATTCACTTTTCTGCACGCCATTTATTGAAGAGACTATCCTTTCCCCATTGTGTAGTTTTAGCACTCCTGTCAAAAATAATTTAACTATACATGTAAGGGTTTATTTCTAGTCTGTATTCTGTTCCATGATCTATATGTCTGTCTTGATAGTCTGGTATTGTTTTGATTACTGTAGCTTTATAATATGTTTTGAAAACAGAATGGTCTGAGGCTTCTTTCTATCTTTGTTCTTTTTTGTCAAGGTTGTTTTGGTTATTCAGGGTCCTTTGAGATTGCCTGTCAGTTTTAGGATGGGTTTTTTTACTATTTGTGCAAAAAATGCCATTGGGATTTTAATAAGGATAGCAGTGAATCTGAAGATTTGCTTTTGGGTAGTACGGACATTTTGATAATATTAAGAGTTCCAATCAATGAACACATGATATCTTTCCATTTTATTTGTGTCTTTAATTTCTTTTGACAGTGTTTTGTAGTTTTTAGTGCACAACTCATTCACATTCTTGGTTGTTTATTCCTAAGTATTTTATTTTTTATGATATTGAAAATAGGATTGTTTACTTAATTTCCCTTTTGAAATGTTCATTATTCGTGTATAAAAACAACTGATTATTTGAACATTGGTTTTTGTATCCTGAATTATACTGAATTAGATTATTAGTTCTTACAGGGTTGTTTTTTTTGTGTGTGTGTAATCTTTCATCATATCATCTGTGAACAGCGATACTTTACTTTTTTTTAAATTTATATATACTTTTAATTAGCTTCAGGTGTACAACAAAGTGCAATAGTTATACTTTTTATCCCTCAAAGTGACAACCCCCCCTCCCCCAATTCTCCCCTCCCACTCCTCCCCCCCATATCATACTATCTATTACAATTCCTTTGACTCCCTTCCACCATATAATCCACATCCCGTGACTGTCTATATATTCAATTACAGTTGGCATACAATATTGTACAACATCAATTTCAGGTGTACAGTGCCGTGATCAAGCCTCTACTCCATCCATGAAGTGGTCTCCCTAACAAAACATGTGATCATCTGACACCCCACAAAATTTTAACAACATTATATTCCCCGAACTGTCTTTCATATCCCTGTGACAATACTGTATTTACCTATTTATGCTGTCTAATCCTTTCCCCTTCTCCCTCATCCCCATCCCCCTCCCAACTAGCAACCTTGTTTTTCCTCTATATCTATGAGACTATTTCTGTTTCTTATGCTCATTCATTCCGTTTTTCAAGATATTTTACTTTCTCCTTTCCAATTTAGATGCCTTTTGTTTTTAATTGTTGCCTCATTGCTCTGGCGTGGATTTCCAGTACTGTGTTAAATCGAAGTGGAAACAGAGGGCATTCTAGCCTTGTTCCTGAGCTTAGAGAAAAAGCTTTCAGTTTTTTACCAGAGATTATCATGTTAGCTGTGGGTTTTCACATATGACCTTTATTATGTTCAGTTAATTTCCTTCTTTTCCATGTTTGTTGAGTGTTTTTATTTGGAAAAAGTGTTGAAATTTGTCAAGCTTTTTCTTCATTAGTTGAGATGATCTGGTGGTTTTTTTCTTTATTCCTTAATATGTTTTCTTCCATTAATTGATTTTTGTAATAATTGATTTCTACACTATGTATTTCATTTATTCAGAAAACAGACATTACAGAAAGTCACTGGTAACAAAACAATTAGAACAATGTTATGACTAATAATATTTTTCAATGTAATAATCACAGAATTTGTTTACATGCTCAGATTTTAGAGTGAGGGCACTAAAGACAAAGCATAGGAAGGCCGGCCAAGTGGCACGGTGGTTAAGCGCTGGCTTGGGAAGGCAGCCGCCCCGGTTCGGGTCCCACATATGAGGGTCAGTGACACTACCCTCAAAAAAGAAAAGACAAAGCATAGGAGAACAGTGGTGGATATTTTAAATTTGTGACTTAAGGTAAAAAAAAATTACCATTTTAAGTGGTCCAAATGAAGCCAAAATGATGATGATGATGATGATGATGATGATGATGGGACATATGGTGACAGAAGACGACTAGACTTTGGGTCGTGAATGCACAATGCAACATATAGATGATGTATTATAGAATTGTACACCTGAAACTTATATAATGCTATTAATGAGTGTTACCCTAATAAATTTAAAGAAATAAAAAAATAAACATAAAAATTTAAAAGGTAATAATAGCCAATAAATTACCCAAACATGAATGTGATTAGATTGTCAGATTGTGGGCCTCCTTCTCTCCCCCAGTTCTTAAGTAAGGTAAAGGTCAGTTGAATTGTAGGGAAGATATATTTTCACTTTATATTTTCACCATTTAGTATTGGTGAAAATGCATTGTCAACAGGAAATAATCAAATTTTTGTCCTTAACATCCAAGGGATGAGTCCCACCTGGTCATGGTGTATCATCCTGTTTATGTGCTGCTGTTGAATTCAATTTGCTAATATTTGTTGTGGATTTTTCCATCAGTGTTCATAAGGGGGATTGACTTTGGTGGGGGCATTATCAGAGTAATGTTCACTTCATAAAATGAGTTCATGCAAATGTTCCCTCCTCTTCAGATTTTGGAAAAGTTTGAAAAAGATTTGGCACTAATTTAAAAAATAAAAGAATGCTTAGTAGATTTCTCCAGTGAAGCCAACTGGTCCTGTGCGTTTCTTTCTTGAGAGGTTTTAGGTTTTTGATAACTGATTTAACCAGATTTTGTATTCATGATTCAGTCTTAGTAAATTGGATGTTTCTAGAAATTTACCAATTTCTTCTAGGTTATTAAATTTGTTGGCATATACTGTTCACAGTAATCTCATAATTCTCTTCGTTACTGTGGCATTGGTGGAAATGTTTCATCTTTAATTTGTGGTTTTAGTTATGTCTTTTTTTTCTTAGTTAATCTAGGACTTGTCAATTTTGTTGATTTTTTTTTTAAATGCTTGCTTTTGTCAATATTTTTTTTCTTTATTTCTGCTCTAATATTTATTACTTACTTCCTTATGCTAACTCTTGAGTTCAGTTCTTTTTATCTCATTCCCAGAGGTGTAAAGTTAGGATGTTGATTTGGGATCTTTTCTCTTAATGTAGGCACTTGCTGCTATAAACTTTCCCCTTGGTCCTTTTATTTTGCTGCATCCAGTAAATTTTTGCATATTGTGTTTTCATTTTCATTTGTCTCAACGTATTTTCCGATTTTTTATGAATTCCTTTTCTAACTCATTGGTTGTTCAAGAATGCATTAATTTCTCCATATTTGTGAGTTTTCCAATTACTACTGATTTATAATTTCATTCTAATGTAACTGGAAAAGATACTTGGCATGATTTCAGTGTTAAATTTGTTAAGACTTGTTTTGTGGTCTATCATGAAGAGTGTTCAGTTTGCGCTTCGGAAGAATGTGTGTTATATGTATGTCTGTTATTATCAGTTGGTCTATAGTGATGCTCAGGATCTCTGTTTTCATGTTAATCTTCTGTCTGGTAATTGTATTCATTATTGAAAGCCTGGCTTTATTATACTGTTATTCTACTGGCTGTTTCTTCTGTCAGTGTTTGCTTCATATATCTCGGAGCTCTGATGTTGTGTATATTTAAATTTATAATTGTTATCTTCTTTTTTTTTTTGAGGGCTGAGGGCAGTGTCACTGGCCCTCGTATGTGGGACCCGAACCCCGGCTGCTGGCTTCCCAAGCCAGCGCTTAACCACCGCGCCACTTGGCCGGCCCTATAATTGTTATCTTCTAAAGTATGTGGAAAATTGTTTATGTTCCTAGTGAATGGACCATTTTATCATAATATAATGATCCTAATTTGTCTTGTGATAATTCCTTTTTAATTTGTTTTATTAGTTTCAGGTGTACAAAGCAATGTAATAGTTAGACATTTAAACCCCTCATAAAGTGATAACCCACCTCCCCAACGTACTACTCCTCTGATATCTTTTTTTTTTTTTAAAGATTTTATTGAGGAATTGGTTGAGGGGACCAGCCAAGTTGTTGTTCTTCAGGGCGCCACTCGCCATCTGGCTTCCCATTGGCAGCTTGTGGCCTCTAAGCTCAAGGTGCTGTGTTGAATCTTAGTTGCTGGTGGGCATAGCCATCATCCCATGCAGGAGTCGAACTAGCAGCCTTGTTGTTAAAAGCACACGTTTTATCCTTTATCCTCTGAGCCTTCTGGGCGGCAGCTCAGCTTCAGGTGCTGAATTCAGTCTTAGTTGCAGGTGGGTATAGCCACCATCCCACCATCAAACCTGGCAGCTTTGTTGTTAAGAGCGCACACCCTATCCACTGAGCCATCCGGACAGCAGCTCAGCTCAAAGTGCCGAGTTCAATCTTTTTTTTTTTATTGTGGGTCGGCATAGCCCACCATTGAACAGGCAATCTTGTTATTACACCAGCTGAGCCATCCTGCCATCTGTTGGCAGCTTAGCAACAGCTCAGCTAGGGCACAGCATTCACTGGCCCATGTGAGATTCAAACCAGCGGCCCTGTTGCTCAGAGCATGCGCTCTAAGCCAACTCTTTACCAACTGAGCCACTCGGCTGGCCCCTCCTCCAATATCTTATATAGCTGTTACAATACCATTGACTATCTTCCTTATGTTATATTCCACATCATGTGACCATATATACCTATATATTTAGTTGACATTCAGTATTATTCTACTTCAGCTTCAGGTGTATAGCACATTGGACACAGTCTATGAAGTGATCCCCCTGGTAAGCCCAGTGCCCATCTGTCACCTTACATGATCTTTACAACATTGTTGGTTATATTCCCCATATTGTATTAACTACCAATTTGTATTTCTTAATATCTTCAACTTTTTCACCCTGTCCTCAACCCCATTCCCATCTACCATCCTGATAGATCTAACTCCTATCTGGCACCATACCTAGTTATTACAATATTATTGACTATATTCCTTATGCTGTATCCTACATCCCCATGACTGTGTACTTTTTTTTAAAGATTTTATTGGGGAATTGGGGGAGGGGAACAGACAAGTTGCTGTCCTTTTGTTCTTCAGTCTAGTTATGGAGGACGTTGCTTCACTGGCCCATGTTGGTATTGTGATCATTGCGCTCTTCCCAGGTCAGATAGTCGGTTGCTAGCTATTGGACGGCCATTCACGGCAGCTCACACTGGCTGCTGGCCGCTCATACTGGTTGCCAGCCACTCATAGTAGCTCACGGCAGCCCACTGCAGCCTACGCCATCGCTCGCGACTCACGGCAGCCCAGCTCCAGGTTGAGCTGTTGTTCACCATCTTAGCTGTACTGGGCGCAGCATCACTGGCCCTCATGTGAGATCCGAACTGGCGGCCCTGCTGGCATCCCAAAACAGCTCTTAACCAACGAGCCACTCGGCTGGCTCAGTGCTTTCCTGTTTTTAAGATAGTTTTTAAAACATTTTAGACAGCATTTTTATTCGTTTTCAGCAGGAGGTTTGGGCTGAGTACTTTGCATTATTATGAAGAGTTGTTTAGCATTTTACTTTTTTTTTGCCCTTAAATTCTGCATCTTAGGTTCCAGAACTAGGGAAGTAGAGGTATGAAAAGGAAAGGGGCTAATAATCTATATGGGAGGAGTGATGTTGCTGTTATTACTCTAATCCTCTGGAAAAATTCACTGTTTAGATGAAAAGGAAAACCTTTATAATTCAACTAAAGGGACTTGGACATTTTTTATTAAGCAACTTTATTCAAGGTATAATTTAAATACCATAAAATCCACACATTTTAAAGTGTACAAGTGAATGAATTTCAGTGAATTGACTGAGTTGTTTAACCAGCCATCCCCCAGAAATCAGTGTAGAGCATTTACACCACACAGTAAGATCCCTCTGTCCCATTTACAGTTAGTCCCTGTTCATACTTTTAGCCCCAGGCAACTACTAATCTCTCCTCTGTCTCTAGATTTTGTTTTTTTCTGGATATTTCATATTGAAATCATATAATGTGTGATCTTTTGTGTCTTGCTTTTTTTATTTAGCATGTTTTTTTGTGGTTTATTCATATTGTAGCATATGTCAATATTTTGTCCTTTTTCCATTGCTGAATTGTATTTCAGTGCACATTTATCCTTTCATTAGTTGGTATACATTTGGGGTTGATTCAACTTTTTGGCTATTCTATAATTTTAGCTGTTATGTGTACACCCTATATTCTAAAGCTATTGCTGGACTTGTCCTGTATATGCAGTTTATCTCCATTGCCCACAATGGGTCCTGGCTCTGTGCTAGGATTTGATGTGTATTTGATAAGAAACTTAGTGGTGGCGTACTTGGGCTCCAGCGTTCATATTTACTGAGCAGCATGAATGACACTTACATGGTTTATTCCTCTCCCCATTGGCTTTTGTGATTTTCTAGCTTTTAATATTTCCCTCCATTATCCAAAAGATCGTATTCCTTTCTTGCTCCTGATACTCCTTACCTTAGCTTGGCAAATGACTTCCCTTTTGGCCTTTGTTTACCCATTTGAAGAGTACTTGGATTAGGTGAATTCTCTAGGTCCTTTCAACTCAAAAGTGGTTTAACTTGGTGAACTCTCTAGTTTAGGTGAGAAACATAGACAGGGCAGGAGGGTGTGTGGCAGGTGTAGTTGAGGAGGGGAAGACATGGGAGCCCAGGAACTGCCAGGAAGCATCTTGGTTTTAAGTCATTCAATTGTGACCAGGCAGTTTTCATTTACAGTGTGTTAGTCTATTGTTGATTTTAAAGGGGAATTGGTAAACTTTTTTTTAAAAGGACAGATACTGAATATCTTAGGCTTTGTGAACCATACTGTCTCTGTTACTCTCAATTCTGCCTTTGTGGCACAAAAGCAGCCATAGACTATTTGTTAAAAAATGAGTGTGGCTGTATTGCAATAAAATTTTATTCACACAGAAAAAGCCCCGATTAGTAGTTTGCCAAATCCTAACATTTTAAAGGATTGTTGTATAAAATTTTGGCGAGGAACAATGCACTTTTGCAGGAACCTAATGGGTGTGTCAGATACAGAGTTTCTCATATTAATTTCCAATCTTTTGTGCTGTTTGTTGGTTTTAATGTAGATATCAAAGTAATGGAGAATTGGAGTATTACAGCTTAGTCTGAAAAGTTATTCTGTGAGAAAAGTGAATCCAAAGATAGAATAGGGGATAGCAGCTTCAAGAGGAAAGGGAAGATTGATTAGCCGTTGGAACCTGATAAAAAGACAAAGAAGAGAACATAACCTGTCTGGGACTTGGCGATCCAGTTAGCGGGGTGGATGGGGGTGGGTGGGGTGGGTAGTGATGGAGCATGGATGAGGGATATAATGATGTGACAGCATAGGGGCCTGTTTTAGTAAAAAGAACCCAATGTTTTTGGCATGTGGACAGATTTTGGTTGGAATCATGGCTTTGCCACATATATAATGGACTAACTTGAATGGCCTTAGGCAAGTCATTTTCCTCTTTGAGCTTCAGTTACATTTTAAAAGGATATGATCACCTGCCTTATGAGATGAAGTGAGGATTAGAGATTCATGAATGTTTTATGGCTGAACAGTGACTTGCATATAGTAAACCCCTGTTATTTACTATTATTTCTTTGATCTTATTTCTGTTTGAAAACGTCATTGATATTTGAAAACTTGGATTCCATGTTTAACGGGAATATATTAAAGACATAACCTATTTGCCTCAGAACATAAGGTTTGATGGTAATTACATCAGTCGTCATAGGAACAGATGCATATATTTATTCTAAGATGTATTTTGGTTATTTCTTGTCTCCCAAGAGAGATTTTTCAGACATTATTTATTTGAGGGGAACGTTTTAAGTAATTGCTTGGCTTGTGGTTTTAACTTCTTTTGAAATACTTGCTTGGGAAAAACTCTCCAATTTGTCTCACAGGTCTGAAAAGTTAGGAAAATTCCCGTGGTTGCAAGGTTTAGCCCAATAATTATATTGGGAACTCTGTAGGTATACAATTTTGATAACTATTGGACTATTGGGTTGTTGGAAAAGTCATGATGTATTTTTTTCTATGTTTTTTGTTGCAACAATGTGTCATGACTTTACAGGCAACCCAATATTTCTGACTCTACCGTTAACTTTTTAGTTTTTATGAAGAGTTTATTATTTTTTTTTAGAGCAGTTTTAGGTGCACAGCAAAATTGAGGGAAAAGTACAGAGATTTCCCATATCCCCCAAACCCCTATTCACACACATATATAGTCTTCCGCATTTTCAGTATGCCCCACCAGAGTGGTACATTTGTTTCCATTGATAAACCTATAGTGACATATCCTAATCACCCAAAGACCACAGTTTACATTAGGGTTCATTCTTATTTTCCTATATTCCATGGGTTTGACAAATATATAATAACATATCTATAATTATGGCATACAGAGTATTTTCACTACCCTAAAAATCCTCTGTGCCATTCATCCCTCTCTCAGTCTTGCTCCTCCCCCAATTCTCTGGCAACCACTTTCTACAGTTTCCATAGTTTTGCCTTTTCCAGGATGTCATATAGTTGGAATTATATAGTATGTAGGCTTCTCAGCTTGGCTTTTTTCACTTGGTAAAATGCATTTAAGTTTCCTCCATGTCTTTTCATGGCTCATTTCTTTTTAGTGCTAAGTCATATTCCGTTGCCTGGATATACCACAGTTTGTTTATCCATTTATTTACCTCTTGATTGTTGACAATTAATAATAAAGCTGCTTGGGGGCCAGCCGAGTGGCGTGGTGGTTAAGCGCTGGCTTGGGAAGCCAGCGGCCCCGGTTCAGGTCCCACATATGAGGGCCAGTGACACTGCCCTCTACAGCTAAGATGGTGAACAACAGCTCCACCTGAAGCTGGGCTGCTGTGAGTCGCTGGTGACAGCACAGCTGCAGCCCCTGCTGCAGTGGGCTGCCACAGGCTACAGTGAGTGGCCAGCCGCCGGTGTGAGCTACCAAGAGCCAAGGTGAGAGGCCGTCCAGAGGCCGGTGACCTATCTGCCTCACCCAGGAAGAGCACAATGATAATACCAACATGGGCCAGTGAAGCAACGTCCTCCACAACTAGACTGAAGAACAAAAGGACAGCAACTTGTCTGTTCCCCTTCCCTGGTTCCCCAAAGCTGTTCCCCTCCCCCAATTCCCCCATTTAAAAAAAAAAAAGAATAAAGCTGCTATAAGAATCCATGTACTGGGCTGGCCAAGTGGCACGGTGGTTAAGCGCTGGTTTGGGAAGCTAGCAGCCCCGGTTCGGGTCCCACATATGAGGGCCAGTGACACTGCCCTCAAAAAAATAATCAATCCATGTACAGGTTTTTGTGCAGACATAAATTTTCAACTCCTTTTATACTAACTTGAAATAAACGAAATGGCATATTACTAATATTTGCTACTCTGAAATTATAGCATTTCAATTTAGTGTAAAGAAATTATTTTCTATATCTTGTCCCAGTGACGGTTTTATAGCTTGTTTCCATATCTGCCGTCTAAGGAGTAGGCGCCTTTGCCAAGCTTGCCTGTGACCTTTTCTCTTTGGTTTCAACTTTTGCGTTCCTTTTAGTGAAAGAATGTCCGCATTGCCACATTCAGCTGAGGCAGGAATAGGTTGCTCTGAAATCATTATATTATGAAATGCCTGTTGTCTCTTGAGCTGCCTGTATCCTGCATTCTTTAGGCATTACCTTCTGCTCCCAAAGAGCTTACAGTGTATATAGTATAATGACTAGAGCATGTTAAGTGTATTAAAGTTTTATAGGGAAATTATAATAGATACTTGTTTCACCCTTAATTTAAAGAAAAAATGGTATGATACTTTGACATTTTGACCGCAAAACAAGAGTCTTTTTTTAAAGCAAGCACCCAAAATTCTATTTATATCTTATTTTCTGTCTTTGACATACGTGGTGTACATTTTTTACAACATTGAGGTAATAGTATACATGTAATTAATGATATATTTTTGATGATTCTGTTTAGAAATATTTGTTTTCTAATGTAATTCACTGAAACTGTGATATGAAGTGTGTGTAAAGTGCTTTTGAAATCCATGTGGTAATGCTAATTAGGTAAATATTCTCTGAATATTTGTCCAATATTCTGCATAATCTACAAGTGTTTAAAATAATTCATGGTGTGCTTTATGAATTTACCTGATGTATAATCCATTTGGTAATGTTAGCTGTATCTGTCACTGTAGGACACTAGTTTCAATTTAATCTTTTCTGTAAGATCAGATTGGGTGTGTGTGTGTGTGTGTGTGTGTGTGTGTGTGTGTGTGTGTGTGTGTCTGTGTCTATAGAGCAACAAAAGTCTCCCCCTTCCCTCCCAACTTTTCCATATGATAAACCATAGCAAATCATTTTTAGTCTCTTGGAGCTTAAGCCAGACTGTTTTTGAGAGTTTCCCATCTCTGTACCTTTGGGAGTGCAGAGATGGCTGCATGAAAATCATGGGTTTTCCTCTAACTTTTTAGTTAATACTGAACTTGCTTCTGCTCTTTTAGCTGTGCGGTCAGAGAAGAAACGCCTTAGGAAGCCAAGCAAGTGGCTTCTGGAATATACTGAAGAATATGATCAGATATTTGCTCCTAAGAAAAAACAAAAGAAGGTACAGGAACAGGTGCATAAGGTATGTTCCAATGTTTCAACAATCTTTCATTAGTCCTTTTATGATGCTGCAATTTTGCCTCAATATCATACTTTGTCTTCCTGGGACAATAATTTTTTTAACTGGGATCTTATCTTATCTTTTCAGTTTTTTGCCTCCAGCTTCTGGCACAGTACTTAGCATATACTGGTTAATACAGGAACTGTATAAATGAGTTTTTGTACTGTGTGTGTGTGTGTGTGTTTCCCCCTTTGCTTTCAAAGTGTATTTAGTGATTTAGGAATATTATGGTGCAATGTTCAGTAAAAAACAGGATATAAAAATTTGTAGTATGATCCTAATTTTTAAAATAAATGTTATAATTTATTTGCTTTATTTTTAAATTCAGTGTCTTTAAATTGAAGTATTTTTAAGTAAATTAGACATTTTGCCGTATCACCTCTAAATAATATGCACCTCTTAAAATAGAACATTTTCCTTTATGACCAACTTTAACATTATATCTAATGAGATCAATTATCTAATAACAAATCCATATTCAGATTTTCCCAATTGTCCCTTAACCTTTACATATGGTTTATCCAAATCAGGATCCAGTCTAGGACTAAGCATTGTATCTGGTTGTTATGTTTCTTAAATCTCTCTAAATCCAGAAAAGTCCCTTTTTTCATGATCCTTTCTATCTAAGCAATGTGAGTAACGCATTTGGATTATTCACTTTTTAATACCAGTGTGTGTGTAATTGCTTCCTAACAGGTGTCACTAAACTTATTTCTCTATCCTCTATGTTCCCCCTATTAAGTGAAAGTTAAAACTAACAATTTGATAAAGTTAAACATTTTTAGCTAGATTACATAGTAGGTGATATTGTGTCATATTGCATAATATCAGAAGGCATTTATCCAGTTGTTTACAGCCGTGACTGACTGATTCTTCTCTTTTAAGCTGTTTTACCCCTTTTGATCAAGAAGCAGTTCATGTGTAATTTGTTTGGCTCCAAAAGAATGTCCTGTTCCCCATCAGCCATTTCCCTGATGGCTTTTTAAATAATCACTTGAAGATCTTGCCTATATCAAGAATTTCAGGGCCGGCCGAGTGGCGCGGTGGTTAAGAGCTGGCTTGGGACCCCAGCGGCCCCGGTTCAGAGCCCACATGTGGGGGCCAGTGACACTGCCCTCTAAAAAGAAAAAAAAGAAAAAAAAAACAATTTCATTAGAAGCTACAAAATGAAGACTTTTATATTCTATTATTTCTTCTATTTTTATAAGCTGGCAATCTTGCTCATTAACTGAACGCTTTCATCGTCCAGAAATACATGAGAAGCAGGATAAGTCCTTGCCTCTTTCCCATTTATTTACCAACTTAACATTAGGACTCATTATTAACTGCTTTAATTGGTGACATATTAGGGAATCTTTTTTTTTCTTTCTTTCTTTGGATTATCAATAGGGCCTTAATGAATTTTTATAGCTTCAATATATCTCAATCAACTGCATTTTTTCCCTTTTTAAAAAATTGCAGTAAAATATATACAGTAGTCCCCCTAGTTCTACAGTTGCAATAACCTGTGGTCAGAAGATATTAAATAGAAAATTTCAGAAATAAGCAATTCATAAGTTTTAAAACTGGGCACTGTTCTGAGTAGTATGATGAAATCTCATGCCATCCTGTTCCATCCCTCCTGGGATGTGAATCATTCTTTTGTCCAGCATATCCACACTGTATATGTGACTCGTGGTATCACGGTGCTTGTGTTCAAGTCACACTTATTTTATTTCATAATGACTCCAAAATGCAAGAGTAGTGTGATGCTGGCAGTTTGAATAAACAAAAGAGAAGCCTTAAAGTGCTTTCTGTAAGTGAAAAGGTAAAAGGTCTCTACGTAATAAGGAAAGAGAAAAAATCATATGTTGAGGTTGCTAAGATCTACAGTAAGCACAAATCTTCTATCCATGAAATTGTGAAGAAGGAAAAAGAAATTTGCGTTAGTTTTGCTGTTGCATCTTATGCAAAAGTACGGCCATAGTACATGATAAGTGCATTAAGATGGAAAAGGCACTAAATCTATGGGCAGAAGACATGAACAGAAAACATGTTCCGACTGATGACAACATGTTGCATCAGGAAGCACTGAGCCTATATGAAGATTTCAGCAAGGGGTCCCCTAAAATGAGTGACACCAAGCCATTTACTATAAAGTAAGGAATGGTTACACAGACTCAGGAATAGGTTTGGCATTTTATCATCTCATATCACAAGAAAAAGGGTAAGTACAGTACAATAAGATATTTTGAGAGAGAGAGAGACCATATTCATATAATGTTTATTACAGTATATTGTTATAACTGTTCTATTATTAATTCGTTATTGTTATTAATCCTTACTGTGCTTAATTTATAAATTAAACTTTATCATAGGTATGTATGTATAAGAAAAAACACAGTATATATAGGGTTCAGTATTATTGAGGATTCAAGCACCCACTGGGGGTCTTGGAACATATCCCCTGCTGATAAGGGGTGACTACTGTATAACATAAAATTAACGATTTAAACCATTTTTAAGTGTACAGTTCTGTGCCTTTAAGTACATTCACATTGTTTTGCCAACCATTACCACCATTCATCACCTTCAGAACTTGCATGTTCTCAAACTGAAACTACCTATTTAATAAAACTTCCTTAAGGGTCGTCCCAGTGGCTCAGTTGGTTAAGAGCTCGTTCAAGAGTGCAAAGCTGAGCTCTGAGCAACAGCAGTTCAATCCCCAGCCCGAGCTGAGCTGCCAACAGGTGGCAGAATGGCTCAGTTAAAAAACAAAACAAAACAAAAAAACTTCCTATTTACCCATCCCCCCAACTCCTGGTAACCACCATCCTATTTCTGTGTCTGAATTTTACTCCAGGTACCTCATATAAGTGGAATCATACAATATTTATTCTTCTGTGACTAGCTTTTTTCACCTAGTTTAATGTCTTCAAGGTTCATCCTTTATGTAGCATGTGTCAGAATTTCATTTTTCTTGAGTGCATTACTCTTTTTGACACTCAAAGTACAACTTTGGCCTATAGATTCTATTTTTATTTTTTGCTCTTAGGTAAGTTCCCGTTGTGAAGAGGAAAACCTTTTAGCACGAAGTCGATCTAATGCTCAGAACAAGCAGGTGGATGAGAATTCTTTGATTTCAACCAAAGAAGAGCCTCCAGTTCTTGAAAGGGAGGCTCCGTTTTTGGAAGGGCCCTTGGCTCAGTCAGAACTTGGAGGTGGACATGCCGAGTTGCCACAGCTGACCTTGTCTGTGCCTGTGGCTCTGGAAGTCTCTCCACGGCCTGCCCTTGAGTCTGAGGAATTGCTAGTTAAAACACCAGGTAAGATGGGAATGGGGTCTCAGTATGTAAGTGGATATAATTAGAGGAAGCAGGAGATTTTAGTATGTTTTCATGGAAAGCCAGTAGTATCTCTACAACAAACTACCCACTTTTATCCCGAGAAATCCCTAAAGTGCTGGCTAAATGGATATAGTTACCGATGATAAATTGGTGGTACACTATTATAGAGACATATTTTTAAAAATTACTCTCCTTACTCCATTGTTCTTGTTCATGAATGTTATCAACCACCACATGAAGTGACTCCCAGGATAACAGGGTTTTTGGGAGTGGCACTACACACTATGGAGTAAGAACATGAAACTTATGCTTCAGATACAGGCTCCACCAATCCTGTGTTACTTGGCAAGTTGTTTAACCTCTAAATTTATTTCGTCATGTATAAAATAGAGATCATAAAATAATAATCTATAATGTAATTTACCTGACATATAGTAAGGCGCTAAGTGTAAATATTCCCTTGAAGTGAATTACCACTTGCTTTTTACTTTTGTCATTCTTTATATACATGTCGCCTGGTTGAGAGTTGGATATAAACATACTGTCTCTAATTCATCTTCTGACTATTGAATATTGTAGTCACCCAAGAAGGATTTTGGCAATAACTTTACCAATGATACCTTGTGATGTTATTCCTTAAAAAAAAAAAAAGTATCACAATTATGTTTAATCAAGTAAAACAGAATCAAAATGACTTTAAATAGAATAATGGCAATAGTTACATTTCATTATCTATTGGGTTTGTGGAAAAGTCATGATGTATGATTTCTGTGTTTGTTTGTTTTTTGCAAAAATGTGCCATGACTTTTCCGACAACCCAATATTATGTGCCCACCTCTATTAAGCTCTTTTATATAATTTTTAAGAGCAGTCCTACATAGTAAATAAATGTCTTTTATTTATTTAGGAGCAGAACAAAAATTCTGATCCTGGTCCATTTATACCTAGCATTCAGGCTCTGCTTCACCTACCTCACTTCTCCTTTTGTCCTTACCACCGATGCATTGCTATAAGGGCAGTTCTGCCCTTTTGATTTCTCCTTTAGTTCTTTTGTCTCTCTCACAATCTCTCTCCCTCTTACATCTCTCATCTCTCATCTCTCATCTCTCTCTCTCTCTCTCTCTCTCACACGCACGCACACACATACACACACACATACACATACACATATCCTCACATTTGCTTATGTCTATATTGAGAACTATTTTTTTGTTTTATGTTAACCAGTAGTTTAGAATAAATGGATTTATACTCTGTCCCTTCTCACAAGATGAAGAGAAAAACATTTAAAAATGTGACTTATTTTTGCATGGTATATAGATTTTTAAAAATTAGGTTGTGCCCAGTTTCTAAACCATCTAATGAAAAGAATACATGCACTTTCAGGAAATTATGAAAGTAAGCGTCAGAGAAAACCAACTAAGAAACTTCTTGAATCAAATGATTTAGACCCTGGATTTATGCCCAAGAAAGGGGATCTTGGCCTTTCTAAAAAGGTATGTTATTTTAGTCAATCAAATGACAGAATGTCAGCATATACTTGGTCTGAGAGTTCCTATATTAAAGGCTGTTTTGCATTTTTGTGAACGTGTATCATTTGGTTTTAGATTTTCTCTTCAAATGAAAAGGAGAAAACTCTTAAGATTGAGTAAAGTTTGTGTTATTTCTTTTCCGGGCTCAAAACCTGTTACCTGATTTCTACCTCACTTCTGTTTCTACAAGACATTAACCAACTCATATCCCGTTGCCGTCTGTGTAACACCTCAGAGAAGACCCAGCTCATCTATAATCCAGGCAGAAACATTTGAACTTAAGTTTTTGAGTTTGCAGATTTGGTTTTCATTAGCCAAGAAGGCATCATTAAATAGTAGATGGAAATAGGAAATGATTTTCCAGTTCTAGAATGGAGACTAGCCTGGATATTGATTGTTTAGGAAACATCCTGTCGTCCATATGTGTAAGGAGTAACTCAGAGTAAATATTAGAATTTCAGTTGTAGGATGTATAGATTCCTATCAGAATTTTTTTTCTTTAAAGAATCAGTGTAGCGGTCAGCCAAATGGCTCAGTTGGTTAAGAGCACGAGCTCTGAGCAACAGGGTCACCAGTTCAATTTCCACATGGGCCCGATGAGCTGTGCCAGAGCTGAGCTGCCAACAGGTGGCAGGATGGCTCAGCTGGTGAGAGCACATGCTCCTAACAACAAGTTTGCCGGTTGGACTCCTGCATGGGATGGTGGGCTATGCCCACCGGCAACTAAGATTGAACATGGCACCTTGAGCTGAGTGGCCGTGAGCTGCTGAGAGGCAGCCGGATGGCGATGGGACTTGGAGATGAGCTAGCTGCGCCCTCCACAACTAAAGTTGAAGAACAACAACTTGGCTGTTCCCCTTCCCCAATTCCCCTACACTGTTCCCCTTTCCCAATTCCACAATAAACTCTTCAAAAAAACAAAAAAGAAAGGGCCAGCCGAATGGCGCGGTGGTTAAGCGCTGGCCTGGGAAGCCAGCAGCCCTGGTTCTGTCCCACATATGAGGGCCAGTGACACTGCCCTCAAAAAAAAAAAGAAAAGAAAAGAAAGAAAAATGCAGATTTTAATTAAATCACAAATAACTTGAGGTTTTTAGACTTCTTTCCTTAGCTATAGCAATAGCAAACTCCTTTTTGTATTTTTTATTATTTTATATATATATATATATATATATATATATATATATATATATATATATTTATTTTTTTTTTATTTTTAGCTGAGCCATCCTCTCACCTGTTGGCAGCTCAGCTCAGGCCAGGAATCGAACTGGTGACCCCGTTGCTCAGAGCTCCCACTCTTTTTTAATTTTTTTTTTTTTTTTTTTTTTTTGTGGGCAGTGTCACTGGCCCTCATATGTGGGACCCAAACCAGGGCCACTGGCTTCCCAAGCCAGTGCTTAACCATCATGCCACTCGGCCGGCCCTCAGAGCTCCCACTCGTGAGTGAGCTCAAAACCAACTGAGCCACTTGGGCGGCCCCCTTATTATTTTTTTTTTAATTGGGGAATTGGGGGAGGGGACCAGCCAAGTTGTTGTTCTTCAATCTTAGTTGTGGAGGTCACCAGTCACCATCTGGCTGCCTGTCAGCAGCTCTTGGCCTCTAAGCTCAAGGTGCTGTGTTCAATCTTAGTTGCGGGTACGCGTAGCCACCATCCCATGCAGGAATCGAATCAGCAGCCTTGTTTTTAAGAGCACACGCTCTACCCACTGAGCCATCCGGGCAGCAGCTCAGCTCAAGATGCCAACTTCAGTCTTAGTTGCAGGTGAGCATAGCCACTATCCCATGCGGGAATCGAACCTGCAGCCTTATTGTTAAGAGTGCTTGCTCTATCCACTAAGACATCCGGGTGGCAGCTCAGCTCAAGGTGCCAAATTCAGTCTCGGTTGAAGGCAGTCATAGCCCACCACGGAACAGGCAGTCTTGTTGTTAGGAGCACATACTTTCACCAGCTGAGCCATCCTGCCACCTGTTGGCAGCTCAGCAGCAGCTCAGCTCAAGCTCAGCTTCACTGCCCCATGTGGGAATCAAACTGGTGGCCCTATTACTCAGAGCTCGTGCTCTTAAGCTAACTCTTAACGAACTGAGCCACCCAGCTAGCCCACAAGCTCCTTTTTTTAAAAAATCTACATTAATGGGCCGGCTGAGTGGCGTGGTGGTTAAGCGCTGGCTTGGGAAGCCAGCGGCCCCGGTTCAGGTCCTACATATGAGGGGCCAGTGACACTGCCCTCAAAAAAAATTTTAAAAAATAAAAATAAAATAAAATCGACATTAATGGCCTCTAGTTTTTGTATTTGTTATATAGTCATCCATCTGGATTAGCATGTATTATAAATTTTAATTTATTTGTGTTTTTACACCTTATTTAAAAAATGCATTATATCCTTTAATTCTTTTTTTCTTCTCAAAGCAGTCTTATGACATGGACTTTTCAATTATTCTTAGGCTCATCTCTTGCCTTCTGAATTTTCTCTGCAGTTTTTACAACCTTCAGTGACAATTCAATGTCTCCAACTCACCATCCTCTCATTGTACCTTACACTCTAGTAAGGCTCTGATAATCTCCTTCTGCAGTGCTTTCCCTCCTGGGTTTGACTTATTCAAATCTTAGCCACTTTGCAAGATTGTTGGAAGAAGTAGATGGGAAGGGCCAGAGAAACTGGAATTCAGTTGAATATTTTGAGCATGGAAGTAACATTTGCAATCAGATGATAAATTTAGTAGTGTCATACAAGGTGAGTCATGGAAGGCAGTGGTGTTACTGCTAGAGGTGAGGTGATGACTAATTTCAAAGAGAGTAAGAATTCGGGTCAGTTAAGTGAATGATCATCCTCGCCCCGTTTCATTGAGATATAATTGATATACATTATATTAGTGAATGATTTGAAGGATGAATCCTCAAAGGTTTTGATACTTGATTACTTAAAAAATAGTGTTAATTTGTATAATACAGTCTTGCTCAGTCAGATGTTGTTTTCTAATCTAAAATGTGACTTGTCCTGTTTGAGGGTTATTTTTTTCCTAAGGGGATAAAAAGCATGTTTTAGTTTATTTACTTAATTTATGTAGGGAAATATATCCCAGACCTCTTCTCTCTCTCTTTTTTTCTTCTTCTTCTTTTTTTTTTTTTTTTTTTGAGGGCAGTGTCACTAGCCCTCATGTAGGACCCAAACCGGGGCCGCTGGCTTCCGAAGCCAGCACTTAACCACTGCGCCACTCGGCCGGCCCTCTTTTTTTTTTTTTTTTTGAGGTATTATTTACACCAATAAAATGCATAGATCTTAATTGTTCTGCGTGATGGCTCTAGACAATTGTATATACCATGTAAGTACCACCCAAACTAGGTGTATGCTCTATATCCATCACCCCTGAAAGTTCTCTTGTACCCTTTTCGTTCAGTTCCCCATTTTCATCTTTTCCAGAGGTAATGGTTTCTTCCTTCTGTCACAATAGATTAATTCTGCTTGTTCTTGAATGTCATATGTATGTTGTTTTGTTTTTGTAAATCTGGCTTCTTTCCTTTTATTCAACATGTTAAACCCACAGGGTGCTAATATTCATTCCCTTACATTGCTGAGTAGTGTTCCGAGTACAATTTGCTTATTCTTTCTTCTGTTGATGCGCATTTGAGATTTTTCATTTTGGGGCTATTAATCATAAGACTGGTGTGAATGTTCTCTCTTTTTGTGGATAAGTATTTTCTCTTGGTGTAAATACTTAGGAGCGGGATGCTGGCTCATGTGTGTTTACCTTTTAAAGAAACTGCCTTAGAGTTCTCAAAGTGGTTGTACAACTTCACACTCCCCCCAGCAGTATATACAAGTTCCAGTTACTCCACATCTTTACTAGCATTTGGTTTGTCAAAGCATTTTAAATTTAGCCATTCTGGTGGATATGAAATGATATCTCACTATGGTTTTTATTTGTATTTCCCTAACAATAAATGATGTTGAGGTCCTTAGTATGTGCCATTACTATATCTTTGTCAAGTATGCTTGACTGTTCAAGCATACTTGCATTTTTGGTTGGGCTTTTTTGTGGTTGTTTTTTGTTTGTTTGTTTTTATTCTTTAATCCTTCCCCACCCTCTACCCCTACCCGCATTGTTGTTTTTTAGGAGTATGTTTTTTTTTGGGGGGGGGGCGGATTGAGGGCAGTGTCTGTCATTGGCCCTCATCTGTGGAACCAAACCGGGGCTGCTGGCTTCCCAATCCAGCGCTTTACCACCGTGCCACTCGGCCGGCCCTTAGGAGTATATTTTATATTTGGGATACGAGTCTTGTCAAATATATGTACTGTAAATATTTTTTCACAGTCTGAGGCTTGCCTATTCATTTTCTGAGTTGTCTTTCATGAGAAGACATTTTTTAATGAATGTTTTTCTTTTTTTTTCTTTTCTTTTTTTTTTTTTGAGGGCAGTGTCACTGGCCCTTATATGTGGGACCCAAACCAGGGCCACTGCCTTCCCAAGCCAGCGCTTAACCACCGCGCCACTAGGCTGGCCCAATGAATGTTTTTCTTTTATGATTAATACTTTTTTTGTGTATTTCAAGAAATCTTTGCCTACCCCACTGATAGAAAGGTGTTTTGACAGAAAGGTGTTCTTCTGGTATTTTCTTCTATTTATTCTGGATTTTATGTACAGGTCTTTCTTTTTTGAGATAAATGTTGTTTTATTTTAATTGGGGAACAGTGTGTTTTTCAGGACCCATCAGCTCCAAATCAAGTAGTTGTTCTTTAATCTAGTCGTAGAGGGCGCAACTCAGTGGCCCATGAGGGGATCAGACCGGCCATTTCTGTATTATGAGCACTGCACTCTAACCGAGTTAACTGGCCGCCCCTGAGATAGAGTTTTGAAATGATTGGCACCCCCACCCCCACTCCCCACATGGATGTCCAATAGTTTTAGCATCATTTGTAAAAAATCTTTGATATCTATGTAACTTTCTCTCTGTCTCTAATATTTTTGGTCTCTTTTTAAGGATTAGATACAAGTAATAACTCTTTCATTGTTGAATTTTAGCTTTTTTGGTAGGAAAGTGGGCATTAGATTTGGCACTAGAACAAGGGAAACCAGGATTATTGATGATGGCTAGAATCAGACTCTAGAGAAAGTGACCTTTTTTTCTGTTTTAGGAGTCAGTCTCTCCATCTGACCTGGTCAGCTTCACAGTTGAGGTCCTGGTTAATCTGAGGTATATTTTGTCATCAGGTTGAAGCCGTGATTCAGTTCCATCTTGGGACTACACCATGGGTCACCCTGTCTGTAGATGGACTAATCAGTATGTTAAAGAAAGAGAGATAATCTGTTGAAGTAATGATAATTTAAAGGTGCACTAACTTAATGCATATCCACACCAGAGTATGCGTAAAATAAGTTACGGGAATCTCAGTCACATCCTCCAAGGCACTTAAACAGTTCTGTTGTCTTTTTTATTCTAAGAAGTGCAGATGAATTTTTATTCATATAGTGTGGTTTTTAGTGCTGTTATATTCATTTTAACTTGCAAAATAAGTTGACGAGGTTGGAAATGAGATTATTTTCTGCATTGTTCTCTGACTGTAGGTTTGGGAACATTGTAATTGTTTTTTTCTCCACAGCTTTTAGGTGAGTTAAACAATAAACTATAAATTGGTTATCTAAACAATAGAGATGGGGGCCAGCTGCATGGTGTGGTGGTTAAGAGCTGGCTTGGGAAGCTAGCGGCACCGGTTCAGATCCCACATATGAGGGCCAGTGACACTGCCCTCATAAATAAATAAATAAATCATAGAGATGGTATTTTTCTTTAAATTATGCAGATTGTTTGTCTACTAGTCTTTTGTTCCATTTAACTGTTTGACGTTGAAAGACTCTGTACCACACTGAACATGTGGAAAGTAGTATTATGATTTATTAATGTATATAGTGAGTATTTGGAAACTTACAGCTGTATTTTGTCTTGATTTGACCTCAAACTTTGTGAACTTAATAGCAAAAATAAGCATCCATTATATTGACTTTTTGTGGCCACTAAATTTTGTTTTACAGTCATGATAAAGAATATTATTCTTGTGTGAAAAGACATTTTCTTGGGATGAAACTAATTCATACAAACAGTAGTAGGGAAATAAAATGTGTTGGGATTTACTTTTTTTGTTTATTTGGGTTGTTTTTTTTTAAGATTTTATTGGTGAATTGGGGAAGGGGAACAGTATTGGGGAAGGGAAGTAGCCAAGTTGTTCTTCAGTCTTCCCTGTGGAGGGCACCAGTCGCCATCTGGCTTCCCTTCGGCAGCTTGTGGCCTCTAAGCTCAAGGTGCTGTGTTCAGTCTTAGTTGCAGGTGGGCGTAGCCACCATCCCATACAGGTTTCGAACCTGGCAGCCTTGTTGTTAAGAGTGCACGCTCTATCCACTGAGCCATCGGGGCGGCAACTCAGCTCAGTGTGCCAAGTTCAGTCTTAGTTGCAGGTGGGCATAGCCACCATCCTATGGGGGTTTTGAACCCGGCAGCCTTGTTGTTAAGAGCGCACTCTCTATCCACTGAGCCATCCAGGCAGCAGCTCAGCTCAGGGTGCCGAGTTCAGTCTTAGTTGCGGGTGGGCATAGTCCACCATTGAACAGGCAATCTTGTTGTTACACCAGCTGAGCCATCCTGCAACCTGTTAACGGCTCAACAACAGTTCAGCTCGGGCGCAGCTGAGGTGCAGCGTTCACTGGCCCATGTGGGAATCTAACCGGCGCCCCTGTTGCTCAGACCTCGCACTCTAAGCCAGCTCTTAACCAACTGAACCACTCGAATTATTGTTGATGTGCTTTGTTTTGAGTTTTAATGTTGCTTCAATTTATGTTAATTAGAAAGACATTCCATGATTCAGAGTGGTTTTTTTAATTTATTTTTATTATTATTATTATTTTTTTTTTTTTAAGATTTTATTGGGGAATTGGGGGAGGGGAACAGACAAGTTGCTGTCCTTTTGTTCTTCAGTCTAGTTGTGGAGGATGTCGCTTCACTGGCCCGTTTTGGTATTATCACTGTGCTCTTCCTGGCTGAGGCAGTCAGTCACCAGCCACTGGATGGCCGCTCACGGCGGCTCTTGGCAGCTCACACTGGCTGCCAGCCACTCACGGTAGCATATGGCAGCCCACTGCAGCAGGGGCTGCAGCCTATGCTGTCGCAGGCAACTCACAGCAGCCCAGCTCCAAGTCAAGCTGTTGTTCACCATCTCAGCTGTAGAGGGTGCAACGTCACTTGCCCTCATGTGGGATCCAAACTGGCGGCCCTGCTGCTCAGAGCTGGCTTACCAAGCCAGCTTTTAACCAACTCACCACTTGGCTGGTCCGATTCAGAGTTTTTTAATATTTAAAATTCATCAAGTAAATATGTCTGCATAAAATCTAATGGCTGTATATACAATATTAAGATGATAGATTTTAAATGCAGGGTGGTGTGGAACAGAACTGAGATGAGTCTCTGGGTACATACCCCTTCTCTTTCTTTTCCCATTTCAGTCAGAGCTGCATTCTGTATCTGCTTTATATTTTGGAAGTCTCTGGATAAGCTTCTTTAAGGAGTATGTGGTGGTGGTCATGAGTCTTTCAGAATATTAACAACAACTAAAAAATCTGATGCCTTTCCCATGAAGTTTCTGTTGACCCTTTACTATCATACTATTCTTTTTTTTTTTTTTTTTTTTTAAGATTTTATTGGAGACTTGGGGAAGGGGAACAGCGTTGGGGAATCGGGGAAGGGGAACAGACAAGTTGCTGTCTTTTTGTTCTTCAGTCTAGTTGCGGAGCACGTTGCTTCACTGACCCATGTTGGTATCGTCATTGCGCTCTTCCCGGATGAGGGATGGTTACTCACCACAGCTATTGGCAGTTCATGCTGGCTGCTGGCCACTCACGCTGGCTGCCGGCCACTCACTGTAGCCTATGGCAGCTCATTGCAGCAGGGGCTGCAGCCTACACTGTCGCCGAGGCTTGCAGCCCAGCTCCAAGTGGAGCTGTTGTTAGCTGTAGAAGGCAGTGTCACTGGCCCTCATATGTGGGATCCGAACTGGGGCCGCTGGCATCCCAAAACCAATGCTCCACTCGGCCAGCCCTATACTATTCTTTTAATTGTCAAAAGACATCCAGGATTCTTTATCTATGACAACAGACAGTTCAGCTTTTGGCATATAGTGTAAAGGTTTTTTCTATTTCTGTGTAAACTGTGTTACATTTTACTTATTTGTAGTGTTATGAAGCTGGTCGCCTGGAGAATAAAATTACTGAATCATGTGCTGCATCTCATCCTAAAGAGTTCGGTAGAGGTGAGTATCTTTCAGATTTAAAAAATGGAACACAAAAGTAGGGGAAGCACCATGTCAGTTAACTAAAGAAGTTACGTATGTAAGGAAGGCCAATGAGGTTGTAATTTCTAAGACTTATTTACCCAAAATGTGCCTCCTAAAACTACACATGACACTAGAAAATTATATCACCATTTTCAGCTTTATGCTGAAATTAGTTAAATGGAATTAGAATTATATTAGAGTAAGGAAATGTTAGGAACAATACAGCAAAATCAGCTCCTTACCTTTCTTTTTAGATAATTCTCCAGACTACATCATTACTTTCTGGGTTTTGATTCAGGTTTTGTTTTTGTAGGACAGAAAATATGGAATCTGAGTTGAGAGGGAAATTATAAATCACCTAAGTCAGTCTTTCATAAATAGTCTTAGTTTCTTTTATCACATCTATGACCTTTGGTCAGTGAGCATATGCTTGAAAAAGAGAACTTACATTTGAGCCTAGTCCATTATTTTTGCTTGTTAAGAGCTTGGGAATCTTTTAGATTAAATTGGAATCTGACACCTGGAACTTCTGTGTGGTGATCTTGGTTCAGCCCATAGGAGGAATGGGCAGCCCTTCACCCAGGAATGGACATAATAACCGTAGTTTGAGCATTTCCTCACTGGGTCCTTTGCAGAGGACTGTTACGTGTAATCCATCTAAAGCATGACAGAGAGTTAAGATATTATCTATATTATCCCTATTTTATAGAAGAAGCAATGAACATGAAAGAGGTAGCATTATTGGGGAACTAAACCCAAACTTGATCAAATTTGCTGCCATACTATTGTTTTGTTATCTACCCCAGATTTTCTCCTTGCCAGTTCTTTCTACCACTTTAATTATTTGTCTTTCAATGTCAGTTGATGATTACTGTGATTCCTGAGATATTAGCCCAGATTTCAGCCCACTGCATCAGTTGTGATCTGTCAGCAAAGGGTATCATGGGATGGTTATATTTCATGTGGTCTTCAATGCACACTTCTTCAAATGTAACCAATGATTATTAAGTTTTCTAGCAAGTAAATCTAGCAGTATGTTAGCTTATTTTAACCTTATGCACGATTATAATTCCTTAGGCTCATCAATTTGCTTGCTTGCTTAAAAAAAAAAAATGCTTTCAAAATAGTAACAGCTGTTTTCCTATCCCTTTGTACTTCAGTTTTTTGTAAAACCTACACCCAGTACTTTATCCTTGGTATATTTCATCTAAATATTTTAGATTGTGAGAACTTTGAACCTTTATTCTGCCACTGTATTAACTCTTCCTTTAGTCATAGGCTATCAGCAGCTTTGATAGCAGAGCTTCTCCATCAGACAGTCCCAAGAGAGCACTAAGGCAATTTTTCAAACTCCAGTCTTCATGCTGATACCTAGCCTCATTTTCTTGGAACATTTTATAAAATATCTCTTTATATTCCTCTTCATGTTTTTCTATAACAAAGAGTTGAAATATATATAATAGAAAATGAGAGACTGGAATTTCATTTTCGCAATATGCTGGATTCGACCATGCATTCATTTTTTTTGAGGGCAGTGTCACTGGCCCTCATATGTCCATGCATTCATTTTATATTGTTGGATGTTCAAGGTTGTAGTCACACTGCATGAATATCCTTTAAGCCACTAAATATATTGAGTGGGGGTGGGGTGAGGGGAGGTTGTTTCCCCTTCCTCCAAGCCAAATCTTATATATTTCAACTTTGCATCTTAATCCTTAAATCATATAGTGATATAATTTACTGTCTTTAATTTTGTAGCTCAGGTTTTCATATCTCTGTCTAACTAGTAAGTGCATTTTTCTCCCCATCTATAGTATATTAAAGTCCTTTGAGGAACTGGGAAGTCTTTCATTTCAACCATGTAAAATGAAATTACTGGGCCGGCCGAGTGGCTCAGTTGGTTAAGAGCTCACTCAAGAGTGTGAGCTGAGCTCTGAGCAACAGTGGTTCGATGCCGGCCCGAGCTGAGTTGCCGTTGAAATTACTTTAATAGCCTACCTATACATTTGTTAATTTATCTGTATAAGGCAGAACTTATACATATGTAGCTTTTTCCTCAACGACTTATATAATCATGGATAAGTCTCTTCTCTGCCTGTTTTCCTCATCTACACAGTTGGAGAATGAAACAAGTCTTTAAAACCAACCAGTTTTTACTCTAATATTCCGTGAGATTCCTTTAGTTGAGGATCGGAGTTTTTGGATATGTGCATGATTAGACAGTAGGTAACATCTGTTTTCCTGTCATAGGCACTACCAAGATATTTGATAAACCAAGGAAGCGAAAACGACAGAGGCATGCAACAGCCAAGATGCATTGTAAAAAAGTGAGAAATGAAGATTCATCAAAAGAAACTCTAGGCTCAGAGGTATTAGTCAGTTCCTCATCTTTTGACCTCCCAAAGTGAAGCTGCTTTTCACAGTAGAGGCCACATCCCCCTTTCCCTTGACTTTATTTAAGAATAGTATTCTACTGAAATGGCTAATGGCTATAAGAAATCTTGGATAAAAAGGAGAGCCTGATCCTAGTAAAAATCAGTCAAGGCACATAAGCGTTCTGTGGATATGACCTTTTTAAAAGATCATGTCCTATGTTCTTAGTATCAGATGAAATATATAACTGTTTCATCATGAAAGTGAACTTTTTCTAAAAACCAGAGAGTACAATATCAAGTAACCATATGATCCAAATGAATTTGGACATTGTCCTTTAAAAAAGTTAAGACTGCTGCACTTACAAGGAACACTCATTTGCTTATTTCTTGCTTAATTTTAGAATAATGTTTGTAAACACCAGCTTTTAGGAGACAAGGATAGGTTTAAAACCATTTCCTTGCAGAACATCAGTGTAGTCATTGATGCTATCTCTGGCTTTTCCAACTCAGATTAAAAGAGAATTAGAACAGGTCAGGCCAGCATCACACATTATAATAAAGAGTGTTTCTTTCCAGGACAATTTGAATAGAATGCCCAAAGAGGGCATTATCTAGGAAACACTGATCTTGGAAGGACAAATAAGTAATCAAATAAACTTAAGAATGTTTTCTCTCCCTTAGTGAAACCTTAAAATGGAACAGCTCAAAAAGTTCCAGTGGAACAGCCTCAGAGCAGTTAGTGGCAGGGCATGAGGCGCCCACTACCCGCCCAATCACAGCAGGGTTAGAACTAACATTGCATGCAGTCCGCCCGCGTGATTGGCTGAACATCTGTAAGTGCTTAATGGCTAGACAAATAGCAGCCCAGAGGGAGGGGGTCAGATGGAGGAGACATAAATAATGCAGATGTGGGACATCAATTTTTTTCTGCAAGGGAGAACTGATGACACACAGGACAGCTTCAAGCCCCAAGGAGACTGTTGAAGATGGTGTAGAAAACGACCATGGGATGCCTGCATCTAAAAAACTGCAGGGTGAACGAGGTGGAGGAGCTGCACTCAAGGAGAATGTTTGTCAGGTAGAAAACGTTGCCATTTGCATTTTGATTCCGTGCTTATCTTTTTTTTTGAGGGCAGTGTCACTGGCCCTCATATGTGGGACCCGAACCTGGGCCGCTGGCTTCCCAAACCAGCCCTTAACCACCGTGCCACTCGGCCTGCACGTGCCTATCTTTTAAGAGAAGCCCTCTCCATTTTTTGATGGACCAGTCAGCGTTATAATGATTTTTTGGATGATTCCAGTGGCTCACTTCCCTTTTAAGATTTTAACTCTTCTCCCTCCCCACAAAAAGAGGAAGAGAAATATTTCGTGCTGGCACTTGCCCTTGTTGCCCATGAATCTGTGCTTGTTCAGTCAAAGATCATTTTCCTGTACCTCTCATGAGGGAGAATCTTTGGGTTTCACAGGAATGTTTCACTTTGAGATTGATTGATTGATTGATTGATTGATTGATTGATTTGCTTAAAGGTAATAACTTTAGAGAACCTACTGCCTGTATTTTTCTATTTACTTAACAAAGGCTTATACTGTGTGTCAAGCACTATTCCAATCACTGTATAAATATTATATCATATTCATCATAACAATCTCATGAGGTAGATTACCATTATTATATATGTCTTTTTAAAGATTTTATTGGGGAATGGGGAGGGGAGAACAGCGTTGGGGAATCAGGGAGCAGAACAGACACAAGTTGCTGTCCTTTTGTTCTTCAGTCTAGTTGTGGAGGACGTTGCTTCACTGGCCCATGTTGGTATCGTCATTGTGCTCTTCCCGGGTGAGGCAGATCGGTTGCCGGCCTCTGGATGGCGACTCATGGAGGCTCTTGGCAGCTCACGCCGGCTGCCGGCCACTCTCGGTAGCAGGGGCTGCAGCCTATGCTGTCGTGGGCGACTCATGGCAGCCCAGCTCCAGGTCGAGCTGTTGTTCACCATCTTAGCTGTGGAGGGCAGTGTCACTGGCCCTCATGTGGGATCCAAACCAGGGCCCTGCTGCTCAGAGCTGGCGCCCCAAGCCAGTTCTTAACCAGCGTGCCACTTGGCCGGCCAACCATTATTATCTTTAGTTTATAGATGAAGAAAGAGGCACAGAGATGTTAAATAGCGAAGCCAGGATTTAAACCCAGACAATCTGGGTTTAGAGTCTTAACCAAACCACTATGTTGTATTGCCTCTCTGTGGAAAGTGATTCCATTTTATTGTTAAAAAAGCCATTATTTGACTTGGGAGTAAAGTCAATTAAATGCATGATTTGGTTATGCTCTCTTTTTATGGTCTCAATTTACCTTTGTAGGTTTTTAAAATCTAGCGCATAAAATGTTGATGATATTAGTTTTGTTTTGTTTTTTTCCTAATTGAAACAACTAAAAGTAAATTTAACCCTGGCCCAGAATATGTTATTATGGCCAATATAATTTCAATTCAGTTTCTTTGTCTATTCATTTTCACTATTATGTACACATTGTGTGTGTGTATTAAAGGACTGTTATGTTCCTCAAAGGTTATCAGCAAAAAATAATTTTAAGTGTGGTGACTTAGTTAGTGGTCCTGGCTTATATAGATCAGCTTTTATTGAAATTTATTGTCCCGGTACTTTATGAGTAGTGTCTCTTTTCATTCTCAAGTGTCCCAGTTTGAAAGATGGTCATCTCAAAGGTTTAGTCTATATATTTGGTTAATTTAAAAATATATTCTTCAATATATATTGTAATTGAAGGTTTTCCGTTTCAGTGATGAAGATGAATTTTATTGTACATTAAAGATAATGCCATTGGCACTCTGACTATACAAAACAAAATATGTAACATTTTATGGCATGTGTCAATTTTTTGTGTGAATAGTGGTTAATGGGAGAGCCAAACATGTGAGACGAGCTCAGCCTACAGGTTGATTAAGATCTTAGGGTACCCATTTTAATCTGGCTGCCTCTGGCTTTTTTTTTTTTTTTCTTTGTTTTTTTTTAGGGCAGTGTCACTGGCCCTCATATGTGGGACCCGAACCGGGCCCACTGGCTTTCCAAGCCAGCGCTTAACCACCACGCCACTCGGCCGGCCCTGCCTCTGGCTTTTTTTGCCCAGAGTTCTCATTTATTTAAGCTTTGCTATTAAGTGGCCAAGACCTGTTCTGTTTCTTTGGATTCCTGAAGATACTAGATCTGCCTAGCCACCTTTCCTCTTTTTTGTCTTATAGAAAAAGACTTTTTGTTTTTCTTTCATTTTTAGCGTTTTTCTACTAATCACTATGGGGAAACAAGTCAGGGTACTAGAGGGGTGAAAACTTACAAATGTTGGGGAATTGCAGAATTTTCATGAAGTCTTACAGATATAGACCCTTATTCCTAAGGCCCTTTAAGTGACACCCTATATTAGATGAGACCATCTCAGAAAGATGATCTAAGATGGTTCATATCTCAAGGGTTGTTCAGATCTTGATTGGAGCCCTTTTTGAACAGTTATGACCCAAGGCCAGCTAGCCAGTATTTCTTGCTTGAACCACTGTGGTAGGCTTCTTTGCTTCTGTTCTCACCTTTCTACTCTTTGCTTTGTTTTTTTGTTTTTTTTTTTAAAGATTTTATTGGGGAATTGGGGGAGGGGAACTGTGTTGAAGAACCGGGAAAGGGGAACAGACAAGTTGCTGTCCTTTTGTTCTTCAGTCTAGTTGTGGAGGATGTTGCTTCACTGGCCCATGTTGGTATCGTCATTGCGCTCTTCCCGGGTGAGGCAGATTGGTTGCCGGCCTCTGGACGGCCACTCACAGCCGCTTACGCCAGCTGCGGGCCTCTCACTGTAGCTTATGGCAGCCCATTGAAGCAGGGGCTGTAGCCTACACCGTTGCTGGGACTCACGCAGCCCAGCTCCAGGTCGAGCTGTTGTTCACCATCTTAGCTGTGGAGGGCAGTGTCACTGGCCCTCATATGTGGGTTCCAAACCGGGACCTCTGGCGTTCCAAGCCAGCTCTTAACCAACACGCCACTCATCCGGCCCTCACCTTTCTACTCTTAAACTCATTTTCCATGGAGCATTCAGAGGGATCTGTCTTTAAATGAATACACATAATCAGGCCTTTTTCCTTTTTCGTACCTCATCTTCTACCACTTCTAACTTTTGTTCAATTTAGTCCAGTGACACTGGTTTTCCTTGTGATTCTCAGACATGCCATGGTTTTTTCTGTCTATGGACTTTCTGTACTTTCCTGCCTGGTCCTTCCTTCACATCACATGGCTGATTTGTCATTCAGAGCCAGTCTGAGAGGCCATTCCTAATAACCCAATCCAAAGTATCTATTTGAATTCTCTACATAATGCTTATCGTTGTCTGATATCTTTCCTGTTTTAAGTTTTACTTGTATTTTTTTATCCTTAGAATATCAGAACCATGAGAGCCAGTGACCTTGTGCCTGGCATTGAGGGAGGTAATCAATAAATATTGGCTGAATGACTGGTGGGATTTCTTATATCTAGCAAAGTTGCCCATTGATCTGTGCCTTCATGAGGGCCTACTACTTGAGATTTTTACAAACCCTTTTCTGTAAACATATCTATTTTCTTTTCTTAACAGAACTGTGAGAAACTGGGTGAGCTGCTGTTATGTGAGGCTCAGTGCTGTGGGGCTTTCCACCTGGAGTGCCTTGGATTAACTGAGATGCCCAGAGGAAAATTTATCTGCAATGAATGTCGCACAGGTAAAGTGAGATATCGAAGAATCTTCTTCCAAAGAAGGATTGAGTTTTACGTTCTTCTGGGGGGAAAAAGAAACATTATAGGAGGCACTGTTTTGTTGCAATACTGGGCTGGTTGCTACAGAGATAGGTGCTGTGTCGTCTTTGCCCTCAGAAAAACACACCACAGGAATAATGAATGTCCAGTGTAGCATAATGTAGAACAATAAGTGTTGTAGTGAAGACACATCTAAAGTGCTGTGTGAAGAAAGGTGAGCCAGTGCCACAGAGGAAGATAGGTGAGTTTCGCTTTAAGAGAGAAATAAAAATTGGTGTGGAAATGGGAAGGACACAACGTCCTGTAATGAAAGAATAGACTACTGGGGAATAGGAAGCATAGATCAGTGTATTTAAGGTGTTTTAGAGATGAGGCACCAATTAGGGACAGGGAAGGCTTCTGGGTTTCGGGTGATGGTTTATATTTTTTGATGTGAGTCGTGATTATATAAGTGTGTTCATTTCATGATTATTCGTGGGATGTGTACCTTTCTGTGTATATATCAACGTTAATAAAACTGTTCACCAAAAAATGAAAGTGATATCTTGCGAGAGTTATAACACAGATTGGGTCAGAAACTAAGAATGGTCAGATGAGATGAGCTTGTAAAGCACTTCACAAACTGCTAAGGAGATTGTACTTTTTTCAGCATTATATGTGGATGTTAAAGCATTTAAGTAGTGAAGAAATGAAGGCTGAAGGTATAGATCTTAACGCTCACAAGTCATTAAAACCATAGTTGTGGATGATGCTGCCCAAAGAGAAAGCATCTGTAGAGTGATAAGAGGGCCAATGGCAGTACCTGGGAATACCCACCAAAAAGGAGCTACTGGAGATGAGGAGCTAGTCAAAGAATCTCTGTGAAGCCATGGGAGTGGGTTGTCATGAGCAGGGACAGATATGGTAGAGACAGACCAAGATGGTTCTGGAGTAAATAGAGGCTGTTGTATTTGGCCATTAGAAAATGGTTGTGTGTGTGTGTGCGCGCGCTTGCCATAGGGTGACACACTAAACCAGTCTGAGGGTGAATGGTAACTGTCTGTATACACTGTTTCTTACAGAAGCTGGAAAAGAGGGCAGTAGCTGGTATCAGTGGAAAAGAGGGAGGATATTATAGAGTCAAAAGAAAGAACATCTTGAGTAGGATGAAGGCTAGGAACTGTGTAGGGAAACAACCTTCTTTAACAAGAGAGGGAATAATTGGTGGAGTAAAGTCACAGACAGGAAACGATAATCTTGAGGAGATAAAAAGGTAAAATGGGAATGCACCATGGACTTGTGAGGCAGAAGAAGGAAGCTGAAGAAGCTTTTTCTTGGCTTGGTGAAAATGATGGGGAAAGATGTTTCTAACTTAAAAGCAAGAGTGTAGGTTTAGATCAGCTCTGTGGGAAATGAGGCAGAATTAACTTGTGTCTGTAAATAGATGGTCTTCTCAGATTGAGTTATTTCATATTTCTGCTGCTACATTTAGCAATATGGGAACAAAAGCTGGAAGACAAGATAGTTGTGGGGTTATTTTGCCTTCTGTACAGTGGGGTTTTGAACATTATGGGAAATAGTGCTATCCAGCCCAGTAATCTTTTTTTAAATCCTGGATATAGGGAGAAGTGTTAAGAGACTTTTGATGGTCTTAACATGGCTGCTTCTTTATATCCTTAGCCATGGACTTCTGTTCAGCTAGTCTTCAGAAGGTTCTCCAGGTTGATTGTTCTATAATTTGATTATAATTTTAATGTGGTCATGGGAGGAGGCAAGCACAGTGTTTATCTACTCTGCTAGCTTGCCCAGACTCACCAAACTGCTTTTTAAAAGATAGACTTTATTGAAGTATAAGTTGCCAAACATAAAATGTACTTATTTTAATGTATGTTTTGATAGGTTTTCATACAAATTATCTACCCATGTAATCACAAACACAAGGACAATTAGAATATTTTCATCACTCCAGAAAGTTTCCAGTCGATCCTTACTATCTCACTCACCGCACCTCTTCCCCAATTTCAGGCAAACAGTGATCTGCTTTCACATTGAATTTATTCTTCTTTTAGCGTTTCATATATGTGGAATCAAAGTGTATGTAGTTTTTTTGTGTCTGGCTCAACATGTTTTTTTGAGACTCATCTATGTTGATGTATATATCAGTAGTTCATTCTCTTTCTTAAAAGAGCTTTATTGAGGTGTAATTGTAAACTGCACAAAGTGTACAGTTTCTGCAGTTTTTGTTTTTTAAGCTTAAAATTTTTTTTTTTTTTTTAAGATTTTATTGGGGAATTGGGGAGGGAACAGCGTTGGGGAATTGGGAGAGGGGAACAGACAAGTTTCTGGGGTTTTTTTATTCCTCAGTCTAATTGTGGAGGACGTCGCTTCACTGGCCCATGTTGGTATCATCATTGGGCTCTTCTTCCCGGATGAGGCAGATGGGTCGCCAGCCTCTGGATGTCGCTCACCGCGACTATTGGCAGCTCACTCTGGCTGCCAGCCACTCATGCTGGCTGCCGGCCACTCACTGTAGCCTATGGCAGCCCACTGCAGCAGGGGCTGCAGCCTACACCGTCGCCGGGGCTCGCAGCCCAGCTCCAGGTGGAGCTATTGTTAGCTGTAGAGGGCAGTGTCACTGGCCCTCATATGTGGGATCCGAACCGGGGCCACTGGCGTCCCAAGCCAGCTCTTAACCAATGCGCCACTTGGCCAGCCTGAGGTTATTATTTTTGAAGGTAGGAAATTTTACCCTACTTTTAGTAAAGACGAATAAAATAAGAATAAGGGAGTCCTTTCTTATTGCTGTGGCTCACCCTATTTTCCTACAGTATGGTGGCCACACCTTCATTTATTAGTATTGATTGCCAGTGATTCAGCATTCAGGCAAGAGTTTGCTTCTTTCCAAATATTATGCATGTTTAAATCTTTTCCTGATATCGTTATTAGTTGGGTTGTCTCACTATTTGTAGATGAGGTGGGTTATTTTAATGAGCTATTTGCAGCAAGTGCCAGAGGCAGGATTCGTGTTCAGGTCTCAAGCCCGGGTTCTTCCCTTTACATTGTATTGCTTCTCAGAAGTAGAATGCAGTTTTTCTTCCTTAAACTTTTTAAATCACAGACATCCTTTGACATATACCAAAGTAGAGAGAACAGTGTAAAGAACCCATGTTTTCATCACTTAGCTTCAGTAGTTAACATTATTTCTGGGTCATTTTACATATGTATTTCAAAAGGACGTTCTAACAGCTTTATAACAACTTTAAAAAAATATATCCAATGTATAGCAAAATTATACAATAACCTACTACCCAGCCCCATTTTCTAAATTTGATTGATATCATCCTTCAGATCTCCCTCTAACTTGCCTCTCTATCTTCCACATTTCCTGGAAACTTGTAATTAGATCTAGACGCTGGGTTAGTTTCATGTCAGCTTTCTTCTTGAAAGGTGACGTGTACTTCCTACTACATTGTGTCAGCAAGCATGTGTTAGTTTCCTGCCTGGTAGTGATATTAAGGTTGTTCAGTGAGTTCATGTTGTTAGTCTGATCAGTGTACTGTGATATTGTGATTTATAATAAATACATACTTAGTTTGCCTCAAGTTTCTGGCACAGAGCTCCTGAAACCCTTGTGATTTCCTAAGTGATGAGAGCTATAAAGGTGTCCCTTGTCTGTGTCTTTTGGTATGTTAACGAGGTGACTTTTGGACCCATCTAAGGATGGGGACTGATTGCCTATAGAACCAATCATATGATGAAGGTTGGAACTTTCAGTTCCACCTCACTGACCTTGGGAGGAGAGAGGGGCTGGAGGTTGAATCAGTCCCCAATCATGCCTACGTAATGAAGCATCCATTGAAACTCAGAAACCTGGGGTTCAGACAGCTTCTGCGTTGGTGAACACGTGGAGATTAGGGGAGAGTGGTGTTCTTGGACAGGACATGGAAGTTCTGAGCCCTTTCCCCATGCCCTGCCCTATGCATCTCCTCCATTTTAGCTGTTCCTGAGTTATATCCTTTTGTAATAAACTGGTCATGTAGTAAGTTACATGTTTCTCTAGTTCTGTGAGCTGCTCTAACAAGTTAATCAAACCCAAGAAGGTGATTGTGGGAACCTGATTTATAGCCAGTTGTTGAGAAGTACAGGTGACAACTTGGATTGCAATTGGTGTCTGAAGGGGGAGGCAGTCTTATAGGACTGACCCCTTACCCTGTTGGATCTGATGTTATCTCCAGGTAGATAGTGTCAGAATTGAGTTGAATTGTATGACAGACAGCTGGTGTTGAAGACTTGCTGGGTGGTATGGGAATACCACCCTGCTCCCCACCCCCCTACCCGCGTCTCGTGTTCACCCCACCCCACGCACACAAACCTATGTTGAAATTTGGTGCATAATTGTCTACTCACTAACTTTTCATCTAGTAAGTTCTCATTGGATGAATTCTTCAATTGTTATTAATTTGTTATCTTCTCTTTCCTAGGAATCCATACCTGTTTTGTATGTAAACAGAGTGGGGAGGATGTTAAAAGGTGCCTTCTGCCCTTGTGTGGAAAGTTTTACCATGAAGAGTGTGTCCAGAAGTACCCACCCACTGTCATGCAGAACAAGGGCTTCCGGTGCTCCCTCCACATCTGTATAACCTGCCATGCTGCTAACCCAGCCAGTGTTTCTGCATCTAAAGGTATGGGTTTCTCATGTGGACCAATCTAATTATAAAATCTTGGTTTCATTGGCAGTGGGTATTTCCAAGTGCAATGTGTCATGTCTCTTCGTGATCTCTCTAGCTTTTGTCAGAGTCCAGCATTTTATGTGAGAGAGAAGAGAGTAATGGACTAGTTCAGCAGCCACCACATTATATTCTATAGAGCCCTAAGGTTATGTGGTAGTTTTAAATATATGGATTTTATGTTAGGTTTAGTTCGAAGAAGTATTATGCTGTATGTCTTCCTCCCCCTACTCAATTAGACCCAAGTGTATTCTTCTCCTATAGGCCCTTTCTACCTGTAGTTGTCAGATACAATATCATTCAGACATACATGTACAAGGTGTGATTAAAAAAATATGGTGAATGCTCTGCCGAGTGCCATCCAATGGACCAGCAGGGATCTTCAATACAGGAAGTGGTACATCAAACCTTAGTAACATGTGTGTGACAAGTTTCAACTTGTTGGGTGCAGTCAGTCGGGTGTGAGCTAGCTACAGTTGAGAGAAAATGTGTTTTAAAGTGTGCTGTAAATCATCCTTCATCATGACAATGCTCCATGTCACACATCACTTCTGGTACGGCAATTTCTGTCAAATAAAACCATTATGGTGGGTCCTCATCCACTTTATTCACCGGATCTGGCACCGTGTGACTTCAGGCTCTTCCCCAAAGTCAAAATGACTATGAAAGGTAAACATTTTGAATCGACTCAGGACATGGAGGCAGCCATGACAGCACAACTGAAGACATTGATGAAAGAGGACTTCGAGTGCTGCTTCAGCCAGTGGCAAGGACGAGGGGATGAGTGGGTTTGAAGTGAGCGGAAAGTATTTTGAGGGGGATTAATAGTAATGTGTCTTTTACTGTAATAAATTTTTTTTTTGTTTTTTTTTTGTGTGTTTTTTTTTTTTTTTTTTGAGTGCAGTGTCACTGGCCCTCATATGTGGAACCCAAACCGGGGCTGTGGCGTCCCAAGCCAGCGCTTAACCACCACGCCATTCAGCCAGCCCAGTAATAAAATTTTTTAATTTAAACATTCACCATATGTTTAATTTAAACATTCACCATAATTTAAACGTTCACCGTAGGTCAGAACTGAGGTTTTTGTTTTGTGTTGATTTATTTTTTTTAAATGGAAACTCCTAATCTGAAAGTTTTTTCCTGCTTCATAGTTAGTTTGAAAACAGGTACCCAGAACTTATCTGTGGGTATAGGTAAACTCAAGGGTTTTGTTTGTTTATTTTTTTGTTTTTGTTTGTTTATTTTTTTAAAGATTTTATTGGGGAATTGGGGGAGGGGAACAGCGTTGGGGAACCAGATAAGGGGAACAGACAAGTTGCTGTCCTTTTGTTCTTCAGTCTGGTTGTGGAGGACATTGCTTCACTGGCCCATGTTGGTATCATCATTGCGCTCTTCCCGAGTGAGGCAGATCAGTCGCCGGCCTCTGGACGGCCGATCACAGTGGCTCTTGGCAGCTCACACCAGCTGCTGGCCACTCACACTGGCTGCCGGCCACTCACTGTAGCCTATGGCAGCCCACTGCAGCAGGGGCTGCAGCTATGCCGTCCCAGGAACTCACAGCAGCCCAGCTCCAGGTGGAGCTGCTGTTCACCATCTTAGCTGTAGAGGGCAGTGTCATTGGCCCTCATATGTGGGATCCAAACCGGGGCTGCTGGCATCCCAAGTCAGCTCTTAACCAACGTGCCACTCCTTTGGCCCAAAACTCGAGTTTTTTTTAATCTGTTCCCTGTAGAGAAAAACAGTCATTTATTTCTGTTCAATAATTGTGGGTTTCTTATTGATCTTCTTAAAAGCCAAATATTGTCTCTATTATTAAATGGTTCTGTGCCCAGAGAACCCCCCTTCACCAACGGGATTGAACAGGAAACGTTAGCAATGTTAACTTTTAATCAGACTGGCAGTATCTTTTGTAAGTTGATTTCCAGACCCTATAGAGCTCACCAATCTTAAGTACAGTAAATTAACTTGCTTGATCAAAATTTCAGTTTAACCATCAGCTACCTTCTCCTTTCCTTTTTTTTAAAGATTTTTTATTGGGAATTGGGGGAGGGGAACAGCATTGGGGAATCCGGTAAGGGGAACAGAAAAGTTGCTGTCCTTTTGTTCTTCAGTCTAGTTGTGGAGGACGTCACTTCACTGGCCTATGTTGGTATTATCATCGCGCTCTTCCTGGGTCACCAGCCATTGGATGGCTGCCCACAGCGGCTCACGAAAGCGCACCCAACTTCTGACCAGCCCCACTACAGCCTTCACCATTGCCTCAGGGCAGCCCAGCTCCAGGTCGAGCTGTTGCTCACCATTTTAGCTATAGAGGGCAGTGTGACTGGCCCTCATGTGGGATCTGAACTGGGGCCCTGCTATTCAGAGCTGGCATCACAAGCCAACTCCCAGCTACCGTGCCACTCAGCCAGCCCTACCCTTTCCTTTCAGTTGTTATTGTAGATTGCCTTTAGGTGGTTTCATAATGCTTTCTTAGTTGGTGAAATATTTAGAGGATATATTTCATCTGGGAGAAATAGAAGGGTTCATTCACCTGAAAAGGTTTAAGAATCACACAGTACCAGCCAACAAAAGCCAGCATTAGTGTTCTTCCCACCTGGCCTTTTATTCTGATTGTGCTCATGCGCACACCCCATGCCATCCCACCCCCCATTTAGTTGGCAGGTGATCCCAGGTTTCCTAGGAGTAAGGGCAGGGGTTTGAGTGGGGTTTTCCTTGATGATACAGGCTCACTGGCATTTGTGGAATCTGACTTCTGGCGGTGACTTAACCCATACCTTCCACCTGAGCTTTTCAGGGTGAATTGGATGTTTACGCCCTGTTGCCCTAGTGGTGCTTCCTTTTATTTGTGACATTTTCTTAGTGCCGGCAAACAGACTTGAATGTCTCACATTTTTTTATATTTAATGTCTTTATTTTTTTTTTTGCTCCTCCCTGATTTTCCTATTTCTCGTATTTTTAGGTCGTCTGATGCGCTGTGTCCGCTGCCCTGTAGCATACCATGCCAATGACTTCTGCCTGGCTGCTGGCTCAAAGATCCTAGCGTCTAATAGCATCATCTGCCCTAACCACTTTACACCCAGGCGGGGCTGCCGGAATCATGAGCACGTTAATGTGAGCTGGTGTTTTGTGTGCTCTGAAGGTAAGACAGGACTTCTAGATGTATGAATAGTCTAAAAAGAGATTAATACAATATTTTAATTGTGACAAAAAGTTTTCTTCACATTGCCACTAGAAGAAATATTGGGAAGCGATGTCTGAATCAGTGATAACATAGCAGAACTTTCAAACTTGGTTTTGTTCCTCATCAGGAGAGAGGTTTTATTTTTATTTTGACTAATGACTTGATTTTCATTAAAATGGTAAACAATTGAAGCAATAAAGAAAACAGAATGGGCCAGCTGAGTGGCGCAGTGGTTAAGAGCTGGCTTGAGATGCCAGCGGCCCCGGTTTGGGTCCCACATGTGAGGGCCAGTGGCACTGCCCTCAAAAAAAAAAAAAAAAGAAAAGAAAAGAAAACAGAATCATTCTTGGAAAATGGGGAGCATTTGGTCAAATGGTACAAACTTCCAGTTACAAGATGAATTAAGTTATGGGGGATGTAATGTACAGCACGGAGACAATAGTTAACAATACTGTATTGTATATTTGAAAGGGCTGAGAGTGGATCATTCAAAAAAAATTGTAACTGTGATATGTTGGTTGTGTTAACTAATCTTATTGTATAATCATTTCACATTATATACATATCAGGTCATTATGTTGTACATTTTAAACTTACATAGTATTATATGTAAACTGTGTCTCAATAACGCTGGAAAAAGAAGAAAAAATAAATTGGAAATGAAAGAGGGAGGGAGGGAGGAAACCAAATCACCCAAAGTCCCACCATCGGGAAAAAAAAACATTACTTAATATTAAGTGATATTACTCCAAATATCTGTGCATATAAACAGATGGAAGGATTAGATAACTGGATAGAAACAATTCTAGAAGATGATATCATGGTATAATTGGTTTTTTTTTAAGCTAATTTTACATGATTTAAATGGAAGAAACAAAAGGACAGTGAAGAAATTTATGAATTTCTGTACTGCGAGGTGTATTAGTTCCTAAAAGGTCTTGTAAAGTGGAGGGGTAAAAAATTATATTTTTATATCATTTTTCAATTTTAAAATATTTCTCCTGTAGAACAGAGTTTTTCTTCTTTTTCACAACTTCTTTCCTTTCCATTTCTCACAGCCTGCTTTTTGCTAGTTAAGTGGAGGACTTAGTACTCATTGCTTGTCTGTTTACTGTGGTGCTTGTAGTTCTGAATTCCTCATTTTGATTTTTCTTGTGGATGTCTGAACTTCTAAGAAGCAACCATAGGTGCTGTAATTCCCTGCTTGAGGCTGTTGGTCATTTTCCTGTAGCAGAAGCCCTTGTTCTTTAAGACTGTTGTGGATATTGTGCCACTATCTTCTGGTGTTTAGGGTAACACTGGTTCTCTTGCCCACTTTCTTTATTCCTTTTCAGATTGACTAAGTTTTATTAATTAGTAATTTTTTTGGTACAGTTTCCCTGACTTTTTTTTTTTTCTCAAGATTTATATCACATGACAATTTAAGGAAAACGTACACCTCCTGACTAGGTTTCACATCAGGACATTTTGTATTCTCCATTTATGGTGCTAAGATAACCGAATTTCTCTTAAGTGCTAATATGGGTGGAAAGTGGAACTTTGGTGTATTTAGGGATGTGTTAATGCACAAAGAGGACTATGTTGGTTTTGTCTTTAGATAGGTTAACTTTATTATTGTCCTGTGTAAAAATTTATGGCATCATACATTCCTTTTTGTTCTTATAATATCTGTTTCTTATAAGACTATTGTGGTGAACACTGCTGCCTGTTGTCATTTCATCTTTATTTTGTTTAGAAGACAGTTAAAGACAGCGTTTTGTTATTTAATAGCACTTAAATGTAACATTCTGTAATTCTACCCTTAGAATGAAAACAGGTGCTGAAGTGCAGGCTTCAAGTTTTTCATTTTTCTTGATGACGGGAAGATCAAACAGTTTCAGAATGTTTTTTAACTTCAGAATGAGATGAAATGAATGAGGTGGTTTTAGAGTAGTAGTACCCATGTGATGGCAGTCCTGACTTTGGGGTGGACTCTGAAAAGCTACCCAGTTAATGGATATTCATAGTGATAAGTGAGTCCCCAAGAAAACTTAGTAGCTGCAGCAGCAGCTCTCAAAGTGATTCATGTATTCCTGGGAAGTAGGGAGTGTCCAGAGACCCTTTCAGGGGCTTCCATGAGATCATTAGAGGTCTTTTCATATTACTTGCCTTTTTCACTTTGTTGACATTTGCATTGATGGTGCAAAACCAATGGTGGGTAACACTGGCACCTTAGCACAAATCCAAGGTGGTAGCTATAAACCATGCAAGTAAAAGCATTCATTGTATTCTTTGTTACCACACACATTTAGTAAAAACATGGAAATTTCACATAAGAATATCCTTGATGAAGAAGTAAAATTTATTGATTTTATTAAATCTCAGTCCTAAAGAGATCATTGTTTTAATATTCTGTATGATAAAATGGGAAGTACATGTGAAGTGGATCTGTGATGGTCTGAGTAAAAACAGTCATACTATTAAGTTGCCAATTTGAACCATCTGCCCTGTTCATCATGGAACACCATTTTTAGTTGTAAGAATTACTGACAAACTATGGCTCTTCATACTTGGATATTTGTTAGACATTTTCTTGAAAATCGATGAAAATGAACCTGTTGATTCAAGGAAAACAACTGACAGAAATTGTTGCCTGTGATAAAATATGAGCTCTTAAGTGAAAATTGGAATTTTGGGAAACAATACTATTTCCCACCCTGAGCTTAACAGCTTCCTGGTATTACCAATGAAATCAGAGTGACATTAACAAAAATGATATTTTAGGGCTGGCTGAGTGGCGCATTGGTTAAGAGCTGGCTTGGTATGCCAGCGGCCCCGGTTTGGATCCCACAAATGAAGGCCAGTGACACTGCCCTCTACAGCTAACAGCTCCACCTGGAGCTGGGCTGCGAGCCCTGGCGACGGTGTAGGCTGCAGCGGGCTGCCATAGGCTACAGTGAGTGGCCGGCAGCCAGTGTGAGTAGCTGGCAGCCAGCGTGAGCTGCCAATAGCCGCAGCGAGCGACCATCCAGAAGCCAGCGACCGATTTACTTCATCTGGGAAGAGCGCAATGATGATACCAACATGGGCCAGTGAAGCAACGTCCTCCGCAACTAGACTGAAGAACAAAAGGACAGCAACTTGTCTGTTCCCTTTTCCCGTTTCCCCAATGAAATCTAAAAAAAAATATTTATAGAAGTGTAAAACACTGAGCTCACTAAAATTTTTTAATTTTGGAAAATGTAGTTTTTTCACAGAAATGTTATTTGTTAACACACTAGATTTATTGTTATTTTAAAATGAGTTAATGTTTTAAAATATTTCTTAGTTTTAATTTCTTTTTGGTAAATATCAATATTTTTAGCCCACATAAACAAAAGTTCTTTGGGAATCTCCCTTATTTTTTGAGTATAAAGTGGTCCTGAGGCCCAAAAGCCTGAGGAACTTCTGATCCCAATATTTAAGATTATCGTGCTGTTAGAATACAAGAAAAGACTAGTCTTAGGACATTATTTTGGGCCTATGTATAGGAGAAAACTTGGGCCGGCCAAGTGGCACGATGGTAAAGAGCTGGCTTGGGACGCCAGCGACCCGGGTTCGGATCCCACATATGAGGGCCAGTGATACTTCCCTTAAAAAAAGAGAGAGAACTGAAGGTAGTTATCGAGAGTATTAGGATAATAATATGGTAAATTCCTAAATTGAAAGGAATCACTGCCTAGAATACAGAAATATGTTTCAGATTTGTTTTCTCTTACCCTCTTCCACCAAATGTCATTTTTTCATCTTTTTGGTTTCTTGTGATGGTTTTATGTAGTTTTCCCTCTTTCGTCTTCCTATCGTTCTCCTCTACATATCTTTTTTTTTTTTTTTTTTTAAAGATTTTATTGGGGAATTGGCAGAGGGGAACAGCGTTGGGGAATTGGGGAAGGGGAACAGACAAGTTGCTGTCTTTTTGTTCTTCAGTCTAGTTGCAGAGCATGTTGCTTCACTGGCCCATGTTGGTATCGTCATTGCGTTCTTCCCGGATGAGGCAGATCAGTCGCTGGCCTCTGGATGTCGCTCACCGCGGCTATTGGCCGCTCACGCTGTCTGCGGGCCACTCACTGTAGCCTATGGCAGCCCACTGCAGCAGGGGCTGCAGCCCACACCATCACCGGGGCTCGCACAGCCCAGCTCCAGGTGGAGCTGTTGTTAGCTGTAGAGGGCAGTGTCACTGGCCCTCCTGTGGGATCCGAACCGGGGCCGCTGGCATCCCAAAACCAGCGCTTAACCAATGCGCCACTCGGCCGGCCCTCCTCTACATATCTTTTACTGTGACCACACACCGTCCTGCCTACTTCCCACCTATCAACCTAGAGCAGGGGTCAGCACTTTTGAGACAGAAGAGCCACCAGGGGTCAGCAAACTGCAGCTGGCAAACCACATGCGGCTTTTTGGGTATGTACATGTGGCTGTGAAGTAAAGTTGAAAATGAAAATAAAACTATCAGTTCCATTTATAAAATTTTTAAAGGATATTCACATAATGTGGAGATTATGTAAAAATGTATTTATGGCTCTCAAATAATTTTTTTAAAGATTTTATTGGGGAATTGGGGAAGGGGAACTGACTAGTTGCTATCCTTTTGTTCTTCAGTCTAGTTGTGGAGGACGTTGTTGCTTCACTGGCCCATGTTGGTATCATCATTGCACTCTTCCCGGGTGACTCAGATCCGTCACCGGCCACTGGACGGCCACTCACAGCGGTTATTGGCAGCTCACACCAGCTGCTGGCTTCTCATGCTGGCTGCCAGCCACTCAACGGTAGCTCATGGCAGCCCAGTGCAGCAGGGGCTGCAGCCTACCCTGTTGCTGGCGACTCACGGCAGCCCAGCTCCAGGTCAAGCTGTTCACCATCTTAGCTGTAGAGAGCACGGTGTCACTGGCCCTTATGTGGGATCTGAACCAGGCCCCTGCTGTTCAGAGCTGGTGTCCCAAGCCAGCTCTTTTTCTTTAGATTTTTTATTGGGGTATGGGGGAGGGGAACAGACAAGTTGCTGTCCTTTTGTTCTTCAGTCTAGTTGCGGAGGACGTTGCTTCACTGGCCCATGTTGGTATCGTCATTGCGTTCTTTCTGAGTAAGATAGATCCATCGCCGGCAAATTGTTGCTAGGGACAGGATTGGCTCTTCCAGGGGTCGACAAACTTTTGAGACAGAACGTACCCCAAGAGCCGCATGTGGCTCATGAGCCACAGTTTACTGACTTCTGGACTAATCCTGTTGTCTTTCTTTTTTTGTTTGTTTTTTTGTTTTGTTTTTTTAGCTGAGCCATCCTGCCACCTGTTGGCAGCTCAGTGACAGCTCAGCTTGGGCTGGGCATCAAATTGCTGTTGCTCAGAGCTCAGCTCGCACTCTTGAGCGAGCTCTTAATTTAACCAACTGAGCCACTCAGCCAGCCCTCCTGTTGACTTCTTTCCTCATATTCCTTCTCAGCTCATATGCCATTGTGTCCTTCCTTGCAAAACTGATGTACATGCCATTTATTCCCCCTAGCTCTGACCCTTGGCCTTTTTTCACTGGGTATTCTGTCCAGATTTCTTTTTACGTTATATCCTTCTTTGGTCAAATGCCTTATTGCATGTGAAATACTTCTAGTATGTCATCAATGCCAGCTTAGTAAAAGGATTTTTCGAAGGCCATGTGGTTGGTAAACTGCTATTATTATATTTTAACTCGGCAGATAACTAAGCATAGATAGGAATATTGTAGAAGATATTACATTATTGGTTGCAGTTAAACTTTTGTGACTCTGGGTCACTCTTAATGTTCCAATGCTTGACTCATTCACAAAATGCACAAGAATAGCTAAATGATTTTCAGAGCATAGAGTATAGTCTAAATGATTGAGTAAACAAGTACCTAAACTTGTTTTGTAGCAATAGACATTTTTCCCAAATGAAATATCACTCTGAATCTGAGCTCCAGTATACAGCACAGATAAAAGAGCTTCTATAGTTCAAGCAGGAGTTGGGTCTCAAACACACATCCCTGGCCCCAACAAAACAGATACTCCAAAGCTTGTTTTAAGAGCCTGCTCTAGGGCCAGACAAGTGGCGCAGTGGTTAAGCGCCGGCTTAGGAAGCCAGTGGCCCCGGTTCAGGTCCCACATATGAGGGCCAGTGACACTGCCCTCAAAAATAAATAAATAAATAAATAAATAAATAAATAGCCGGCTCTAGATTATTGAGAAAAGTAAAAAATCAATACAGGTAGAAATTGTACTTATACAATAGTGTCACAATATTCTTACACAATATTTTTTTTTTTTTAAGATTGAATTGGGGAATTGGGGAAGGGAACAGCCAAGTTGTTGTCCTTCAATCTTAGTTGCGGAGGACGCAGCTAGCTTAGCTCCAAGTCCAGTCACCATTCCACCGCCTTTCAGCAGCTCAGGGCAGCTCAGCTCAAGGTGCCATGTTCAATCTTAGTTGGGGGTGGGCATAGCCCACCATCCCATGCGCGAGTAGAACCAGCAACCTTGTTAGCAGCATATGTTCTCACCAGCTGAGCCATCCTGCCACTTGTTGGCAGCTCAGTGGCAGCTCAGCCCTGCACAGCTCACTGGCCCATGTGGGAATTGACCAGCGACCCTGTTGCTCAGAGCTTGTGCCTTAACCAACTGAGTCACTTAGCCAACCCAACACAATATTCTTATGCAGTAGTTTTTCTTAGGGTTTTACAAGGTAAAAGAGGCACTGTGAGACCAAGATAGCCATGGATGTATGTATACCTTGCTAAGTTATAACTCGGCATAGTGAAACTTGGAGTTACATGCTTGAGTCTAGTGTATTTGAAGCATGCTCATTTCTGGCATAAGGTAAAGCATTTATTGTGTTACTTAAATATGACTCCACTTTACCTGAAATTATTATCTGCAGCCACTAAGATTTCAGATTCAGATAATGTAAATTGATTCACTCTGAGTGAAAATCTTTAAGAAGTGAAAATTCATTGTCACTGCAATATACAGAGGGTGCTAAAAAAATGTATACACATTTTAAGAAAGGAAAAAACTGTATTAAAATTGTAATCCTTGATATATACCAATAACAAAAGATGACTACAACTCATGTTTGACTTACGCAATTACAAGAGACGCTCAAAGTGGTTCCCATCAGCGTCGACACTTCTGAGTATAGTGAACTACTGCTTGAGCAACGTTGACCAAAGTATCCATTGGTATCGCTGCACATGCTGTTTGTTTCTTCCCAAAGTACTGCTAGCGTAACCGGTTTTCTGTGGTACGCCACGTCCTTTAAGGTTCCCCCATAGGAAGAAGTCAAGGGGTGTTAAGTTGGAGGTTCTGTCACACACTCACGCCTCCACTGTTGTACTTGCACAATGATCTCGAATTTCAAATACCATTTCAAAATGGTATTGCACTCCTCGAAGGATAACTGTGCTTCTGCCATTTTCTTTGACTGTCCTGCCTGTTGCATGGTAACGCTAGCATTCATTTGATTAACGCCATCTTTTGAGCGAATGTCATACTACATTGCTACCATAATTCAATTCAACTTTGAAAAATAATAGATAGATAACATCTCTGAAAATGTGTATCCATATTTTTGGCACCCCCGGTATATAATAAACCTGGTGTCTGAAAACTTGGTTGGAGAGGGGAAACTTACATCAACAAACTACATTAGTACCTGTGATTTTTGTCACCAATGAAAATAACTATTGCAGTTGTTGATATCTTGAAATATTTGCAATCATTACTACTGCTAGATCTTGTTGTTTATGCATTACAAAGAAACTTATATAACTAATCTCTTGTTCTAACATTTCTATCGCTGTCCTTTTTATCTTATGTATTATATTTATATATTTATAAATGTTATTCTGAAAATGGGTCATAGGTGCCATGAGAGTGCCAAACATAAAAAAGATTGAAAAGTTAGTTTAAAAAGAGGGAAAGAATAGGGCCGGCTGAGTGGCGCGGTGGTTAAGCGCTGGCCTGGGAAGCCAGCGGCCCCAGTTCGGTCCCACATATGAGGGCCAGTGATACTGCCCTCAAAAAAAAAAATGTTTATTCAAAAGAGGGAAAGAACTGACCTTACAGAGATTGATTACATGTCAGACACTACTGGGCAATTTATTCATTTGTTTACTCCTCACAGGAGATGTGCTTATTTATTGTTCATTGTATTGTAGAAAATACCTTAACCATAAAGGAAATTACAGCTCAGGAAAGTGAATTCCCCAAGGTCACATGATCTTAGAGCGCAAATCTGACATTAGTTAGAGCTTGTGTTCTGAATACTCTTGTCATTGTGTGTCATCGATATTCTCTTTATTTCATTTTATTTTTTAAAATTTTATTGGGGAACAGCCATGGTCATTGGTTACACATTGCTTTCATGCTACAATGGCATAGTTGACTCTTTTAAGGAGGGAGCAGCTCACAGTGGCCCATGTGGGGACCGAACTGGAACCTTGGGGTTATCAGCACCACATTCTAACCAACTGAGCTAACCGGTCACCCCGATATTCTCTTTATTTAGTGTTACCTTTTAGTGATGAGGAAGAAATGTATATATGTGTATATATACATAAATGACTTTTAGAGGTTTTTCCCTAATCTGATTTTGCTAGTAAGATCTCGTTTATTTGCTCTGAATCTATCAAATCTTCAAGGGTGTGATTCAGGAATATTAGAAAGTCTCTGATAGGAAAATCTTTCTGAATAACTAACTAAATTATTAGGCCCTTAGCTGAGAGATAAATAATTGGTTAGGAGCAAAACCTGTTTCAGCTGGGTTTTTATATGCAGCCTTGTGATTATGAGTGCCAGTTTTTTTTTTATTCTTATAGGAGGCAGTCTTCTGTGCTGTGATTCTTGTCCTGCTGCTTTTCATCGGGAATGCCTGAACATTGATATCCCTGAAGGAAACTGGTATTGCAATGACTGTAAGGCAGGCAAAAAGCCACACTACAGGGAAATTGTCTGGGTAAAAGTTGGACGATACAGGTAAGCATGGAGATTAGCACTCATTTCTTTTACTTTCTCCTGATTCTTGGGATCTCTTAGATACAGTCCTTAACTTTTTAAAAAATGATCTGCCCACACCATCCCCCCATTAATTTTCCATTATAAAAGAAAGTCTCACTTTGTGTTGTGGTCATAGGAATAGATACATACTAACTGTAGAAAATTCATTAATGAAAACAAACCCATGACCCTACAAATAGGGAAGATACATTGCTAACATTTTGACATATTTACTTGCGGACACACCAGTACATGCACCCTCAAAATAATTGGCCTTATAGTTTATACTGTTTTGTGTCATGCTTTTTAAAATTATTTTTATTGGGCCGGCCAAGTGGCGCGCTGTGGTTAAGAGCTGGCTTGGGATGCCTGAGGCCCTGGTTCGGATCCCACATATGAGTGCCAGTGACACTGCCCTCTGGGAAAAAAAAAAAAATTTTTTTTTTATTGATCATGCAATGTACAAAAGAATATTATAACATCCATGGTTTTAAAGAATAACCAGAGGAACACCTGTGTATGTACCTCCCAGTTAAAGGAAGAGTGCATTAGTGTCTTGTTGAGTCTCCCTCCATGCCCCTCACTTCCAGAGGTAACCACTATATTGGGTTTTGTGTTTTTTATTCTTTTGCCTTGCTGTATAAGTTTGCCATATATATAATGTTTTATGCTGCATGTTTTTTTAGACTTTTATTTAAAGGGATTGTTTTTACTATATTTTCCTACAACTTTTTATTTTGTTCACTGTTATTTATTCTCTTGAGATTTATTGTGGTTAGCACCATGCTCTAGTTAATTCATACACTATAGTTACACAGTGTAGTTTATTTCAGCTGTTCATTCTCTTATTTGGACCATGAACATTTTGTCAGTGTTTCTTGGTGTACATACACAGGAGCTTCTCTAGGGCATTCGCAGGATGGAATACAAGGTAGAGATATCCAGCTATAATAGCTAATGCCAAATTGTTTTCCTAAAGTGGTTGTATTCATTTATGTGCTTTGGGGGGTAGGCATTTCTTGGTATAATTTTTCTATCCCCTAATAATTACTGAAAGTTTCCTTTTTAAAGTCCAAATTGTATTTCATTGAATAGTGTACCATAGCTACTTCTATTATTCTCTTAATATTGAGCATTTAGATTATTTCCAGGTTTTCATTCTTACAAATAATACTTCAGTGAACATTATAGTCATAAGACTTTGTTCATATTTCCACTTATTTCCTTTTATAGATTCCTTGAAGTAGAATAGCTGAGTCTAAGGGAGCACATGTGTGTGGAAGCATTTGCGTGAGAATGGATCTTTTTAGGATTTTGGCACATGTTTGTTCTCTGGTTAGATTATAAAAATACTCATGGTCAAACTTTAATGTGGATAGACAGACATTGCTATTCCTTATTCCTATCCCAAAAATAGGTTATTTTCCTAGTGTCTTGCAGTCTTCTAGAGTTTTCCATCTTTGTTTTCACCTTTCCCAGGTGGTGGCCAGCTGAGATCTGCCACCCTCGAGCTGTACCTTCCAACATCGATAAGATGAGACATGATGTGGGCGAATTCCCTGTGCTCTTCTTTGGGTCTAATGACTATCTATGGACCCACCAGGCCCGAGTCTTTCCCTACATGGAGGGGGATGTGAGCAGCAAGGATAAGATGGGCAAAGGAGTAGATGGGACATACAAAAAAGGTAACTATCCTCTTTATCTCACAGACCAACACAGACCTTGTTGCATGAGTATCTGCTTTGTGTTAGAATTCACATACATTCCATTAGCAGCTGTGTCCTGCCCTCTGAGGGCATATGTCGCTGCAACTACAGGATTTTGCAGGGAAGTTGACCCACATAAGTCATTGTTTTTGAGGCTAACCTTTACTTAACTGGAATTTCCATTAGGGAGGTTCTTTTTGTCTCATCCATTCTGTTTTCTCAACATCTCTTCAAGTAGTGAAGTTTTGTAACTATTTTATAGGGTGAACATTGTGGTTTGCTAGGCAAGGGCCACAATCACTAGCAGAGCCACGTTTGTTCCGAGGAGGGTTTGTTATTGTTATTTAGTTTGCTGGGAGGAAATAAAACTCACCCAACATTATAGAGCAAGATAAGATAGTGAAAGTTAAAACATAACTATTCTGAATCAAAAGAAATTTTTATAAGCTGGCCAAGCGGTGAAGGAGAGGGAGACATTTGGGGCCAGGAGGGATCAAGTCAACCATGAGCTTCAGTTTTCTCTACTATATAATGAATAAAGATTGCTTTAAGAAGTCAATGAAATAATTAAAAAATCGACTTTCAGGGCACATAGTTGGTATTCCATCAATGATAAATACCTTCTTCCATTAGCCTTTGAAAGTCAATAAGGTATCACTTGTTATTTGAATATATTTGGGCATTTAAGTATAAGATTTTGTCTGCATGTGAAGTGAAAAGGATTCTAAGCAAGTGAAACTGCCTGGTGAGGTGCAAGAAGATTCTTAGCAGGTGAAAACTTCCTGAATAGGGAATGAGAATGATGTCCATAGGGAAAAAATTTAACAAAGGTCCTGTTTGCCTCATGTTACTTCAATGGGTCCTCACTTATCTGTTGGGCCGTGTGGTCTCTGTGTAGATATGGAATATCAGTACTAATACTGTAGGATGAGTATTGTCGTCTCAGATGGTGAGGAATCCAGTGACCAACATCTTTGCCTGCACAGAGCTGGCCACCGTCGAGGCTGTGCTAGAAGGTGGAGTATAGGGAATAGCACATCTGAGCCTGCCAAAGCTCTGGGCTTCAGCTCTTTCTATTCCTTGACCCTGGGCTTCTGAATACCTCTGCTCTCAAGGATCACATGTTTTTATAGGGGAATGGGACACAGATACGAGCAGTCAAAATGGCATTTACTGAGTGTTGTGGTAGAAGTGTGCATGGTATGCTGTGGAAACATACCAGGAGGAAGCATGAGTGCACTGGGGATCCAAGTTTGGAAATCACATATAGCTTCTTTCCTATGTGATGCTTTGAAGAATGAACCATAATGATAATAGTTACCATTTGTTGTCAAGCCTTGTTTAGAATTTGTTTTCTGCATTAAATCCTGTGGCAATCCTATAAGTTAGATGACATTATTCTTACCTTACAGATGAGAAAACTGAGATACAAAAGTTAAATTACTTGCCCAAGGTCCCAGTGCTCGTTGTTAAGTGATAGAGAAAGGTTTCAAACTCTGGTAGTTGGGGCCAGAATCCAATTTTTTAACCCTTACACTGACTGTGAGGAAGTTAACTTAAAATGTTGTAACAAGAAGAAAGCAAATGTGAAAGCACTTCCTTACTCAGCCTAACATGCTGAGTTAGCCACCTCCAAGTATTTGGTGTAGTTTAAGTGTGGGGTGGGGGAGCACTGGGATGTTTGCCTGAAAAGGTAGGTAAGTTCTATGGTCAGCACAATTTTAGAAATCTCAATCTGAGTGGAGTATAGGGCCATTGAAGATGAGAGGCTGCCACCAGGAATGTCGGTGAGATAGCTGTTTCTAGTTCTGGTTGGAATTGATGAGACTATCACAGCAAGGTGTCCATGGGGCGGAGAGGATGATGGGTACTGGATAGACTAGGCAGGACATGCTAAATAATGGGGTGAAGGAAGAAGGAATTTTAGAAGAATTGAGAGGACCCTAGGCAGTACAAACTTTGCTAAATGGCAACAGAGAAATGGAGAAAAAGGGATGGATCAGAAGTGAGAAAGCCACAGAAGAAAGTGGGAAAAATTGAAATTCTTTTCAAAGTTTTTAACCTGGGTCAAGAATGATGAATTAAAATTTTGCTTTATGTGGAGAAGAATGAGAACGTTAGGATTTTGTTGGACTTTTCGGATATTACAATCTTGTAAGCATATGAAAGGATAGGCCTTGAATGCAGATTATGTATGAAGGTCTTTGTATCATGAGAGCTAATAATTGATATTTACAGAATGAGTCTTAGGACAAGAGTAGGACAGGAGCTCAAGAGAATAAGCAAAAAGGAGAGGAAAACTTCAACTTCGGATTTCATCCAGAAGAATGTGTCACTTCATCTGGAGTTACCTACAAGGCAAGATGTTTCTGGAAACAGGAGGTTTAGGACCAAAGGAAGAATTAGGCTTAAAGGCAGTCGACTGTGCTAACCTGATGCAGGCTCGCTGTTAGGAGATATTGTTATATATGGACTTTTTCAAATCATTTAACTATTGTTTTTGTTTTAAATTTTCCTCTGAAGCTGTATTGTGCCTTTTAGTGATGGATTATGTTTTGTCTTAATGCTATATCTGAATACTTACTTGAAAATAGAAGTCAGATATACTTAGTTTTCCATATAGTGTTGGTGATTTTTGTCTAAAACATGGACTTTCTCCCACTTAACAGAAGGGAAAAAGTGAAATAACTCCACCTAGAGATTAATTGACTTCTGCTATGTGTTTTCTTAGCTCTTCAGGAAGCTGCAGCAAGATTTGAGGAGTTAAAGGCTCAAAAAGAGCTAAGACAACTACAGGAAGACCGAAAGAATGATAAGAAGCCACCGCCTTATAAACATATAAAGGTAAGAAAAGATCTCAGGAGACTCCATCTCAAGGAGAGACCCTGTATAGCTTGCCTTCTTCACAGTCTATTCATGACAAGAATTGGAAGCACAAGTACAGTTGCTTTTAAGTAGAGGTCTAAGCTTGAAAAAAGATAAGAACAAAGTGCCAGAGCACCATTTCTAGCACATTGCGTGCACTTTATAAAATCAATTGTGCATTGATACTGTCTTTTTTTCTGTTGCCTTGGAAGTCTTCTCATACAAGAAGATTGGATTAGATTCTGTTCATAGCCAACACCTTGCTGTTGGAAAGGGACCAAAGAGCCATAATAAAAAAAGATAGTATGGATAATACACCTGGGTATGTCTTCTTAGATAATGGCTGATACTAAAGATTTCTGAGATAACAAGAATTCCCAAGGTCAGGAGAATTGCTGTGAGGTATGTCTAACCCTGTGTACCTCTTGTGCAAGAGTCATCACCATTTTTATCTGAGTCCATTGGGCCCTTTGTATATTTTTATATTTTTAAGTCATTTTCAAGAATAATTTACAGATGTAAAGATAAAGGAATAGAACAAATTTATTAGACATTTTAGTATTTACTAAAACCTTTTTTATCAAGTTGGTTTTGGTGCTCAGATATCAGAAAACATCAAAGAATACTATCAGTTCTATTACCAAAATGAAATCACCTAGGTTCTTGCAAAATATTTGTGATAAGGTCATTCCTGGACTCCATATTTCTTTTTTGTCATTAAAAATGCATTGTTTTTGTACTCATTGGTTTTGAGTTTCTGAAGTCTTACAGTCTGAGATTTCTCTTAGAAATCAGTTTCACCACCATTTTTAGAGTCTAGTGTGTTTAAGTATGTTCCAGATATTCTATGGGATATACTTAAATAAAAAAACTATTCTTTATCTGAAATTCAAATTTGATTGGTGTCCTGGATTTTTATTTGCTAAATCTAGCAACCTAGTAAAAACAGACTACAAAGATGTTATCTCTAGTCTTCTAGTCTTTCTGGAAAGATGATACAGTTCTTTAGGCAAAGCAGCACAAAAAAACCTGACGTGTGATTATTTCACTCTTGCATCATGCTTTTGTGATTCCATTATTCCATTTTCTTATTATTTTAGTCTTTTTTTAGCATAATTAGGAGTCTTGATGAATAATAATGATAATGGTAAAATAGTAAAATATTATAAGGTACTTTTAGGAAAAGTAAACATTAAAATTCCATAATGTAGCTTAGATTTACAAAAGGGTCTACTGGTAGTTGTAAGATAGAATGAGTTTTATTTCTTTTTCTTTCTTTTTTTTTTTTTTTTTTTATTGAGGGCAGTGTCACTGGCCCTCATATGTGGGACCCGAACCCAGGCCGCTGGCTTCCCAAGCCAGCGCTTAATAACTGCGCTACTCGGCCCTCATTTATTTTTTTAAAATATGTAAATTTTCTTTTTGATCTTTGGTAAATCTCTAACAGAGAATAAAAGTTATAAAATACCAATCCTTACAAATAGTTAAAACTGCTAGAGGAAAAAAAAAAACCTTAAAACCTAAAGTTGGGCCTAAATGGATTGGACCCTGGCGTATGTTGAGAATTAAATGGAGTTACTGTGCATGGAGACATAATACTAAATGTAGTTAAGCCTCAAAAAACGGAAAGTGATCCAGTTCTCACAGTCATATGTGTCAGATAACAGCAAGGTAGGCATTTCAAATATCAGTATCCATAACTAAAGTTTTATTGGCACACAGTCATGCTTATTCATTTACGTATTGTCTATTGCTGCTTTTGTGTTATATGGCAGAGTTGAACTACTACATGCACCAGAAATCTAGGACCTACAAATCCTAAAATATTTACTGCCTGATCTTTACAAAAAGTGTATCACTCCTGATGTAGAGTGAGCATTTACCTACAATTATTTATCTGTGTATTCTTACTTAACCACATGTTTGTTTTCAGTGTTTGTTTGTTTGCTTTAAGTTAGGTAAGACACTTACTTGGGATTAATAACAGGTTAGATCAGATGTCAAGAAAGAATGACTGAAACATACTTTTATATAAAGAAAAGGAGGAGTAGGATGAAATTTTTTTAGGGAGTTGGTGATGTCAGGTAAAGAGACCTTGAATCAGAGGTGAATGTTCAGATGCCCTTTGTATAGGAACTGTAGTTTCAGGTGATTGAGCTCAGCACTTGTCTTCTACCCCTTGTAAAACTTGCCTTAGTAGGTTTGTGGCTTCCAGTTGTGTGTGGTATGAATATTCCTCCATTAACGAGGTTTGCAGTTTTTACCAGTATTTTGAAGAATCTGGGAAGAGATCCTGCAGTGAAATGTTTGTCCTTTTAAGTTATTATAAAAAAATGGATTGAGGGCTGGCCGAGTGGCGCAGTGGTTAAGTGCTGGCTTGGGAAGCCAGCGGCCCCGGTTCGGGTCCCACATATGAGGGCCAGTGACACTGCCCTCAAAAAAAAAAAGGATTGAGGACAATATATTTCTACAAATTATAGATTTTATAACATTGTTAAAGAATAAGAGGCAGGGCTGGCCGAGTGGCTCATTTAGTTAAGAGTTAGCTTAAGAGCGCGAGCTCTGAGCAACAGGGCCACCTGTTCGATTTCCACATGGGCCAGTGAGCTGTGCCTGAGCTGAGCTGCCAACAGGTGGCAGGATGGCTCAGCTGGTGAGAGCATGTGCTCCTAGCAACAAGACTGCCTGTTTGATGGTGGGCTATGCCTACTCCCAACTAAGACTGAACTTGGCTCCTTGAGCTGAGCTGCCATCCGGATGGCTCAGTGGATAGAGCATGGAGGTTCAACTCCCGCATGGGATGGTGGCTACGCCCACCCACAACTAACATTGAACATAGCACCTTGAGATTAGAGGCATGAGATGGCGACTGGCACCCTCCACAACTAAATTGAAGAACTTGGCTGGTCCGCCTCCCCAATTCCCCAACACTGTTCCCCTCCCCCAATTCCCCAATTTTAAAAAAAAAAAAAAGGCAAACAAAGTGTTAGAAATAAAATCATTTGAGAATTAAGGAGATGGAAATAACTTTAGGTAATCATAGTGATTTTAGATTGATTGATTGGAATTGGTAATCTAGAATATTTGATGTGACAGAACAATTATAAGGAACATTAAAAGATAAAGAACTTAATTGTAATACCTACCATGTTTAAAAGCTGCTAGTCCCCATTACTAGACTGTTTACATAAATTTCTTATTCTCACAAGTGTTGCACGGTGATTTATCAAAATCACACAACTTCTGAATAGTCAAATTTTATGTATGGGACAGCTTTCTGAAGACTCAGTTTGACTGTTCCCAAGTGAAATAATATCAAGTAGGGGAGACTCATTCTCACAGTATACAAATCCACCTCTATTATGAAATGTCTGTTGTTTTCCTCCTCATTGTTGCTAGTAATGTAAAAACTAATGGCTTCAGTGTCACAGCAGCTATTTAACCTTTATGTTTTATCACTCTCGATTTTTTTGCTGTGCAGCACTACTAAATAAAATGCATGAGTGATATTGCTGTAGATTATTAAAAAGATTTCAAATTACAATAGTAAATATTAATATACATCTTTACATATAGGAACCCCGTTTAGCCCAAAGATGTTTTCATGGCAACCACTTTTACCACTTAAAGACTGGTGGTTTTTTTCTATATCGGCTAAAGTGGCGCCACCATGCGACAACAGCACAAACCCAGTTACAATTTACCACCTTTGAAATTATGATTATTTAAAATTAATTTCTTAAAAAATTTTGTGGTATTTATATTTTGTATGTCAAGTGAGGCTTTATTTTTATTTATTTATTTATTTTTTGAGGGCAGTGTCACTGGCCCTCACGTGGGACCCGAACCGAGGCCGCTGATTTCCCAAGCCAGCGCCTAACCACCGCGCCACTCGGCCGGCCCTGTTTTTATTTTTTATTTTTTAAGGATTTTACTGGAATTGGGGTAGGGGAACAGACAAGTTGCTGTCCTTTTGTTCTTCAGTCTAGTTGTGGAGGACGCCACTTCCCTGGCCCATGTTTGTATTATGATCATTGTGCTCTTCTGGTTGAGGCAGTTGGTCACCAGCCATTGGATGGCAGCTCTTGGCAGCTCACGGCAACTCTCGCTGGCTGCCGGTCACTCACGATAGCTCATGGCAGCCCACTGCAGCAGGGGCTACAGCCTACATTGTTGCCAGCTATTCACTGCAGCTCAGCTCCAGGTTGAGTTGTTGTCCACCATCTTAGCTGTAGAGGACGCAACATCACTGGGCCTCATGTGGGATCTGAACCGGGGCCCTGTTGCTCAGAGCTCATGCTCCCAAGCCAACTCATAACCAACTGAGCCACTTGGCTGGCCCAAGTAAGGCTTTATTTTTATGTCAAACTGCCTACATTTTATTTCCTCCAAAAGTTTTATGGTGGTAAAATACAGATAACATAAAATTGATCATCTTAACCATATTTAGTTCATAGGTATTCATAATGTTTGTACCCATTGCCACTATCCATCTCTAGAACTCTTCATTATATAAAACTGAAACTCTGCGTATTAAATAATAACTCATTCTCCCCTTCTTGGCCTCTGGCAACCACCATTCTACTTTTTGTCTCTAATTTTGACTAAGTTACATATTATACAGTATGAATAATACTGTATGGAATTATACAGTATTTGTCTTTTTGTGACTGGCTTTTTTCATGTAACATAATGTCCTCCAGGTTCATCTATGTTATATCATGTTTCAGAATTTTTTACCTTTTTAGGCTGAATAATATTCCATTATTTTACCATATTTTGCCTATCCACTGATGTGTCAGTGGACACTTGGTTTTCTTCCACATTTTAGCTATTGTGAATAACGCTACTAAATCTTGATAGTTCAAAATTGTATAAACCATGGCTTGCAACTTTAGGTCCTGAATTGTCTCGTGTTGACTTGTCTGATGTATGACAATATGTGTTTCTTCTCCAGGTAAACCGTCCAATTGGCAGGGTACAGATCTTCACTGCAGACTTGTCTGAAATCCCTCGTTGCAACTGTAAAGCTACTGACGAGAACCCCTGTGGGATAGACTCTGAGTGCATCAACCGCATGCTGCTCTATGAGTGCCACCCCACAGTCTGTCCTGCTGGGGGACGCTGCCAGAACCAGTGCTTCACAAAGCGCCAATACCCAGAGGTTGAAATTTTTCGCACATTACAGAGGGGCTGGGGTCTCCGAACAAAAACAGATATTAAAAAGGTGAAGAAAACTTTTCTTAACATCCAGATTTTTTTCTTCTTTGCAGTTGCTTAATATTAATTCTTGATGCATATGAGAAAATTGATCATAAAGGAAAATAACTGTAGGGATTAACCTTATTGTGTCTTGCCATGCCCTAGAGTTTAGAGGTTTGAGAATAGATGTGCTCCTTCATCTCTGAAAATCCTCCGTATTAATCATGCTCACTGTGTATGAGGATGGAAAACATGAGGGAAATTCAGAGACATGATGGCCTTTTTTGCTTTTTTGTGAAAATCCTAGCACCTGTTTTAAGAGACAGAGGATAGTGAGCACATGATTAAGCAGTGCTAAGCACCTACAAATAAAATAAAAGTCTATTTTTACTGAGGGAAAATAGGTTTGGATTCATAGAACATGTAGGAGGATTAGGCCTTCTTATGAATATGCAGTAACATCTTCAACTTCAAACTTGGAAGGATCTGCAAGTTTCTAAAAAATAGATAATATTGTATAGTTTTGTGTAGAATAAATCTTATTTGACATTTTAATAAAATGAACCTTACTCTGATTATACTATGTAAAGAATTTCATTGAAGTTTGTTTCTAGGAAAGAAAGTGAACCTGGGTTGGTCTATTTGTTCATTTGATGAGACATTGTGCTGAAGATGCAGTGATTAATAAGAGACACGTTCCATGCTTTCATAAATTTTATATTCTAGAGCAGGGCAGACATTGAATAAGTAATCACCCAGTCTGGAAGCAGAAAGCGTTTTGGGGGCATGTGACAAAGGGCCTGGAATTTGCTTGTCTCCGAAAATATCTTAAGTTGAGACTTAAAAGATAAGTAGTGGTTGGTTTAGGTCACTTGAGTGTTAAAGCATTGCAGGTAGAGGGGACAGCATGAGTGAAAGCCAGTAGGACTGTGATGTAGTGAGTCAGGAGGACATGTTCCAAGGGAGAAGATCATAGTTTAGAGAAATTGACTTTTAGGTGTTTGGGCAGGTAAAGGGATTGACTGTTATGTGGATTGACTGTCCATTTCACCATTATAATGGAGCCTTAGTGGGCTTCCTTCCATTTCAGCATCCAATGCATTCCTGTCTTTCTCCAAATGGCAGGAGTAGAGAGGTGGTTTTCATGGTCAAATATGTGAAGCATATTTTTTAGATTTCTTGACTTCACCTTGTTAAATGACCAGTTTACATGCACATGAACTGCTTTGGAGAATATGGAGAATAATGAATTTGTTATTTTAATATATTCTTTTTTTAAAGTAAGGTGTACCTGTGAACAGTTATGCTTTTTGCCAGTAAGTCAAGACCTATTTCTTGTTTCAGGGTGAATTTGTGAATGAGTATGTGGGTGAGCTAATAGATGAAGAAGAATGCAGAGCTCGAATCCGTTACGCCCAAGAACACGATATCACTAATTTCTATATGCTAACCCTAGACAAAGTAAGTAATGGAAAGTGTTACTTCCGTTGTTGTAAGATTGTGAAATTAGTGTTGTCCCACATGTTTGTAGGAATGTGGTACTCTGCCCAAATAGTGTCTTTCCCCATGTTCGTGGAGGTTACCAGAACAGGGTTCTGGAATAGGCAGTGCTGCTTTTAGCATTCTTTTTGAGGTATCCAGTGTAAGTTGGGGGCTATATCTTTTAGTATTTTTCCTGTATGATTAAAAGTTGAAGCCAGGAAAGTAAATAATCATTATTTTATTCTACAGATTGAAAAACTGACTGTTAGTATTTATTTAATTAGTGCATTGAGAAGGTCATGTAAACTGACTGTAGAACTCAGCTTATGAACCCAAGTCAGCTTTCCAAATATAGGAATTTTCTGATGAGTTTCATTTCATTGGTGCCTAGAATTGTATTTGGAACTTATGCCTAATTTGATCATTCTAATGTGTTTATTTTTTGTGTATCTGAGATTCCTCTTTGTACCTGAATTATTAGTTTCTGCTAGCTTTATTATTATGACTATTGTTATCATCATCATCATCATTCTTCCACTAGCTTTTGTAGCAGAACTCTTTCCTGGTGTGAAACTTTGTAAACATTTTTTATCAATTGTACCCTTATGGTTTCTGCAATCCTAACCTCCAGCTGTTCTCATCTTCATTTGGGATGAGCCTTGGCATCAGTATTAAAATCTCCTTGGGTGACTTCTAATGTGTAACCAGGATTCAGGATTGCCTTATTTAGAGGATGGGACAAGCTGCTGCTTTTAGGGCATGGTCCTCAAACTTCATCTATCAGAATCACCTAACAAGCTGGTTATAATACAGATTCCTGGGCACCACCTCAGAGTTCATGCTTTAAGATATCTGAAGTGCATCTAAGATTTTGCATTTCTAACAAGTTCTCAGATGACGGACGATGCTAGTGTTGACTCAGGGAGTACACTTTGAGAACTACTGGGATATTCAGACTTTACAAATAGGAACTCCAGCATGTTAGAATTCTCAGGAAGTGTCTGATGAGCATCATCTTGGAATTCTAGGACCGGATCATTGATGCTGGTCCCAAAGGAAACTATGCTCGGTTCATGAATCACTGCTGCCAGCCCAACTGTGAAACACAGAAATGGTCTGTGAATGGAGATACCCGTGTTGGTCTTTTTGCCCTGAGTGACATTAAAGCAGGTAAGAATCATTTAAGGATTCTGGAGCTAAGAAAGGCATTTCAGACTTTGTAATCCAAAAGTTCCATATGCTCTGTAATCCAAAATGAGGTTTACAAACTCTGAGGGTATATCAGACTGTCCGGATGGTACTCAGCATGGAATTTTTTGTTGGTGGTGGTGGTGTGATAAATATATATAACATAAAATTTGCCATTTTAACAATTGTTAAGTGTATAGTTCTGTGGCATTAAGTCCATTCACATCACCACCATCCATCTTCATAACTCTTCATTTTCCTCAAGTGAAACTGTGCACCTATTAAACACTAACTCCCCATTGCCCCCTCCCCCAACCCCTAGCAACCACCATCTGGTTCTGTCTCTGTGATTTTGACTATAGGAGCTGCACACATAAGTGGAATCACATGTATTTGTTCTTTCGTGAGTGACTCATTTCACTTAGTATACTGTCTTCAAACTTTGGGTATGGGTGGTTTTAAAGGAATAAATTTCCTGACCTTTTCTATAACTTTTATATGAACTCCCTGAAAATTGATCTACCTTAGAAATCATTAGTAATCCATGGCTCCTTTCTTACCATCCCTTTCACAGTTGCCCTTCACCTGTACTTTATTCATCTCTTACTCATCCGAATTTTATGGTTTATGAATCCAGGGTTTTTTTTAACACAAACAACTCTCATCTCTAGGATGCCAAAAAACTGGATATTCAGAGAATGCACAGCTCTGTCATGACCAGCCTAGGTGACTGTCTCTAAGAATTAAGAGTGCAGAGTGAGGTGTTGTAACCAGGACAGTATTAAGATGTTTGAAAGTAAATCTGATATGACTGAAAGGCTTGAAAGTAAAGTTATATATACTTGCTTTTTTGGATGGGGGGGTGGGGTGGGAGGGGAATGGTGTTGGGGAATTGGGGAAGGGGAACAGACAAGTTGCTGTCCTTTGGTTCTTCAGTCTAGTTGTGGAGGACACTGCTTCACTAGCCCTTGTTAATATTGTGATAATTTCGCTCTTCCCAGGCGAGGCAGTCGGTCGCTGGCCATTGGACTGTTGTTGCCGGCTGCTCACACTGGCTGCCAGCCACCCACAGTAGCTCACAGCAGCCCACTGCAGCCCCACTGCAGCCTATGCAGTTGCCAGCGACTCATGGCAGCCCAGCTCCAGGTTGAGCTATTGTTCACCATCTTAGCTGTAGAGAGTGCAGCGTCACTGGCCCTCATGTGGGATCCGAACCAGCGGCCCTGCTGCTCAGAGCTCACACTCCCAAGCCAACTCTTAACCAATTGAGCCACTTGGCCGATCCTATATTTTCCGTATATTAAAGGAGCTTAATCTATAGCATCAAGGTTTTGATGAGTTTATTTTAAGCATATATACATACACATACCCTCTAAACTGTGTGATTTAAGAATATTCAGACTTGTATAAAGGTTATGAATTTTGAATGTACAAAGAAGTACATAATTTTTCTAAATGAGTTTTGCAGTGACACGAGCAAACCATATAAAGATCTCTCCTGCATTCACACTGAGATGGGACTGGCCTAGGTAGTTTGTAATTGACGATGCAGTCCAATTACTGTGGAGGCAGTAATCCCATATGAGCATTCTGGAGGAAGACGGAAGTTCTCCTTTGCCCAAGGTGGTGTTTATCTCAGACAACATTAATTAAGATAAAATAATTAAAGAGCAATTTGGTCAGCTTTGGGTCTATTGCTTTTTTTTTATCAGTAGACATTTCCTCTCCCACCCCCATATATCTTTTTCTCTACAGTTTAAATATGCTGACCAGGAGTTGTTTAGGTTTTTCAGAATTTTAAAGGTTCTGACAATTCTCATATTTTAGAAATTCAGCCACTGGTTCTTTTTTTTTTTTTTTTGGCACTACTTAAAATAGATAAAGGTAATTGTGCTTGAGCATCACTACACTGTACTCTGCTGGCCTATGATACTAATTTTTAAAATGGTAACTTGTATCAAGTTTTTTGAATGGATGGCTTCAGAGTGCATTGGCTAAATTTCTGTTTTGTAACAGGAATTATCAAGCTAATGCTGTAAAAGCTACCGTTTATTAGATGCCAGACACTGTTTCAAGCATATTATCTCATTTAATCCTTGCAAAAGCACCATTATGTATTTGTATTATACGTATGTTACTTGATTTGTTTGTCTGACTCCTCTTGTTCTTTCCTTCACTCCTTTTTTTTTGTTTTTTTTGAGGGCAGTGTCACTGGCCCTCACATGTGGGACCTGAACCGGGACCGCTGGCTTCCCAAGCCAGTGTTTAACCACCGCGCCACTCGGCCGGCCCTTTTTCTTCACTCTTTAACCACCCAGGGGCGAGGGAGCATGTGGTTCCTCTATATTAATTATTCAGATGTTACTCAGTTATATATGACTTCAGTTCTTACATCTCTACTGACTGCTTTTAGTACCACACTTGTACTCAGAACTTTAGTTTATCCATGGGGATAAGCTACCATGTCTTGCCACAAATTTCCCTTCTCTCTGCTCCCATATCAGCTCAGATAGCATGGTTTAGGAATTCCCAGACCTTGTTCTTGTCTTCACTTGACTTCCAGTCTACATGGGTGGGATGGAGACACCAGACAGAATGTGCCAAGTGTCATGTGTAGTGCCTGTAGGAGCTGCAGCCTTGGTAGATGGAATCAGAACTTTTCAGCTTGCTCTCCTTACTCATCCAGCTTCCTGGGCTCATCACATACCTGTTATTTTCTGTCTCCCATGTGTGTCATTTATCTCCTTTGACCATCCCCAGTAAGTTCAGACCTGTCAAGAACTATTGTATGTTGGACTCTTCTAGAATGGTATATGAGTCTTTCTTTGGTGTGCACTATTTTCTGATCTACCCCATTGTGTGGTCATGTTTACATACTATTGTAGGTGCTGAATGAGTTTCAAGTTATGCCACGTATCCTGCTATCTTATTCATGTGTATATGGCTGACGTACGTTATAAGCACATTAAATTTATGAAAACTCAGTTATGCACTTATAAATTGTTTAATAAGAAAAGAATAGTGTGATAGAATTACCCGTCATTCAGTCCAGTAAGTTCACAGTGGGTGTGAGTTGGGAAACATGACCCTGCTGTTAACCTTGGTCAGTTTCTGACCCTGCAAGCTCCCTGCAGTGTGAGCCTCTCACAGGCTGTGAATGATTTTAGGACTGGTGTCATTCGTACCCTCAGTATAAGCCAGCTGCTTTATCATTTGCTTAACCAAATAAGTAATCTATATCTAATATTGGATGGAAAAGTACATATATATTAATTAGTCCCACTGATAGAAGATGGGTCAGTCTGCAGTGGGAAATTTTCCTAAGATTAGACGATTTTGGCTGAATGATTGTCACTGAAGCCATTACCCCTGCCCAGAGACAGCCTCTTCGTACACATATAAAAAATTCTTGTATTTGTTAGGCCTTCTCTAACATGTTTTGAGTTTTTAAAGTTTACAAATGACTGCTATGTGTATTATGTCATATTCTCTCAATAAGCTTGTGAGATTGTTATTTCTCCATGCACGAGATGGACGAAGGGCTCAAGTCACTCATCTTAGATTATGGTGTCACTGGAATGTAAGCCAGGGCTTAGGCCTGTGACAGGCTGGAGCTCTGGTATAACTCTGTATTGAGATGTCTGTCCCTTGAGCACTGCCAGGTGCTCACCTTGGCACAGACCAACAGGTTTTCTTCATACTTGCATTCCCAGTGCCTGGCACAGCAGTGTAAAGTAAGTTGTTTTTATTTGTTTGTTATGAGTAATTAACATATTTTGAATCTGAAAGGTTAGAAAACAAATGAAAAACAACTCAGGATATTAACACCTCTATGGCCTTGGCAGAGGGAATCAAAAAAAGTTTGGAATAATCAGTAAAAGTTAGTTTAAATATTACTTGTTAATCCATTTAAGTTTTTCTCTTACTAGGTTGTATTAGCTGATTAATAATGTCACAGGATTAGAATTTATTAACTTCTTATTATAGTGGATTTAGAGTTAATAAAATTTGTATTCTCCTAAAATTAAACTTTTTTCTTAGAAGTCAACATCCTTTGTGATTAATACAGAAATAATGTAATTTAAACCATAGATATTAATATTTTCATGGTCTCTTATGCAGGCACTGAACTTACCTTCAACTACAACCTAGAATGTCTTGGGAATGGAAAGACCGTTTGCAAATGTGGAGCCCCGAATTGCAGTGGCTTTTTGGGTGTAAGGCCAAAGGTATCTTCCAAACATTTGCATCGGGAATAATGGTGTGGCCCTCCAGCCCTAACCAGTGCAGGGCTGAGTCTTTTAAGAAGATGTCTCTTTGAAATAATGACATTGAGTAGTTGTCAGTAAAGCTGCGTGGCAATTTACTAAGCATTCTGATTTTGATTACACCAGAGAATATCTTTGGGTATTGTTGAAGTGTTTTGAACAATGACTTCTGATTGGTGATACCTCTCTAGCTGTAAAGTAGGAACCTGTAAAGTGGTTTACTGCTCATGTCTTTATTGATCTCAACTGATCTCACTCACATTTCCAAGTAAGCTGCTTGCTGCTTAGATTCTTGGTATCTGCCTGCCCCTGCCTCTCTCTCTCCCTCCTTCTCTGTCTGATTTTTAAGATTCTAAGTATAATATAACACTGTGGATAAACATAGGACCCTTAACCTTACCATTGTAACAAAGTATAAACGTTGTGTCTTCCTGGTTTTTTTATGTAAACTTCAACTGAATTATAATTCTACAACTGTTAAGAATTGTCTGCAAGTCTGTATCCTGCTTTTCTTAAATATGATAAAAACTTTCCTTGTGATTACATAGTCTTCTTAATCATTTTTTAGTTAAATTTTTTCTTTAATGGCTGGACAGTTAATAGGCGAACATCTGGATGCTTCCAGATTCCTCTATCATAAGTAACAGCACAATGAAAATGAAGTTTAATTTTTATGCACAGTAGATTATATAGTGACTCTAGTTGGGAATTTCCCATTATGGTTTTTTGATTATGAAATCAACATTAAGAACTGAAAAATGAAAATTAGCATAGAAACCAGTAACTAAAGAAGGCAGTCGTTTTGAGTAGGAACACATGAAGCTGAAGAGCACCCACTAATTATTTTATCTTATTAAATGAGATTATACTACATTGGGTTTTGTTTTGTTTTTGTTTATAGTCGGTTGGTTAAATGGTCTTGTTCCGTAAGATGTCCAGTTGACTTACTCCCTATAAATTAAAATAGTAACTGAGTTTAACCCAAGTTTAATGGTGTTACATGCACTGAGGATGTCAGTTTCTGCATCCTTAAAGGTCTGTGGAGCATTTCACGCATGAATCGTTGAGAGAGAAATTCAAGAGCAGAAGATTAGAAATGGGAGATCACTAGAAATAAATCAGATTGGTCCTAGATTCTTCTAGGCCAAGATAAATAAAGTGATGAAAACCACCAAGTTTGGTGACTAAGTATGGGCTGCAGGGAGCAAAGAGGAGACCCTGCTGGCTGCACCCAGGGTCTGTTTTGGGGAGTGGTGGACATAAATCTAATTTGACTTAAAGATGCGTAGCTCGTTGAGGACAAGGACCATGAATTAGTTTTCTCTGCCTTCCTAGCACATGGCTCATACTAAGCTCTCAGTGAAGGTTTGATGACTAAGCTAAGAGATGTATGTGCATAAACACACACACACACAGAATTCTTCCTTAGTTTTGAATTATTAAGACAAACAGAAAAATAAAAACTTATGAAAGGGTGACCTTTAAAACCAGCCTTGTATGTCAACAAAAGGAAGTACAGTTTTCTTTTTTATTCAGGTGGCAGGAGTATCTGATAACAAAAGTTACAATTAATACAATCATTTATTGGGTATCTGTGACGTGCTAGGTGCCTTTTCTGCATTTTCTCTTATCTTTACAACAGTCTATGAGGACTGTCTCTTCCCAGAGGAGAGACTGAGGCTCAGAGAGGATAGTTAACCTGGTCAAGATCATGCAACTAATGTGTCGACAGAATGCTGACTGCTCAATATCTGACCTCTAGAATCAACCCATTGCCACGGAAGAAAAGTCAAGGAAATTCAAGAAGAAGCAACAGGGGAAGCGCAGGAGCCAAGGTGAAATCACGAAGGAGCGAGAGGATGAGTGTTTTAGCTGTGGGGATGCTGGCCAGCTCGTCTCCTGTAAGAAGCCAGGCTGCCCAAAAGTATACCATGCAGACTGTCTCAATCTAACCAAGCGACCAGCAGGTTGGTACCAAAATCCTTTTAGAGTGCTCCTTGTTCTCTGCCAGAATTCTGAGAGCCCTTTGGTCTTCCCCTGCATAGTGTTGAGGGGACAAGGCCCATGTTTCCATTCTGGAAATAAATGACAGCAAAGGCTTAGAACCCAAAGTTATAGATAAGGAAACAGAAACTCACTTGCTATGTGTCAAGCACTTTATTTACATTTCTGTTATGTTATTTTGTCCTCCCAGCAACCCATAAAGATGAGACCTTTTCACCTTCCCATGATGCAGATGAGGAAACTGAGAGTCAAGTTTGGTGAGATGACTTGTCACATTAGAGCGTATAGATGGAGGAGCTGGATTGAAAGCCAGGTTTTCTGACTTCAAGGCCACTAAATCATGTTCTCTTTCTAAAGAAAGAGGTTGAGACAGAGTGGAGCCTTGGGTCATTCTAGTCAGTGAGGTATGGACTGATACCCTGTTAGCCCCCCTCCAGCCTGCTCCCCTCTGCAGCGGTATTAGGTAACATGTGAGAAAGCTGCTTAGACAGATGTGGTACCCAGGAATTTGTGGTTGGAGAAGTCACTAACCTTTGGGTGGTGGTTTGGAGTTAGAAGATTTTAGGGATTTGGACCAGTCGTATTTTAAATGACAAAGGTGAGTGGCAACAGTAGGAAGCCTTCCTGCTGAGAAGATTATACATAACTAGTGGCCTGGCATGCTTCCAGGAATTGCAGAAAGAGAACTTTGGGGTGGGAGTGAGAGGTCTTGTCCCTGAATTAACTTTCCTTCCACATATGGTTGCCAGAGTAATGAAATAATAGAATCTGAGGTGGTGTGAGAGCATGACCATAATATTGACCTGTCAGTGCCAGGAAGTGGAAATTGGAAATTGTTTCAGAAGTAATTTTTCAAGGCCGTGGCTGGCACGGGCTGAGATAGAACTGATCTTGCCTAAGAGCCAGAAGCAAGATCTAGCAAAGTTTATTTGGAAGCCAGGGTGGGAACACTGTCCACAGAGACTCTGGCATCTCTGAAATAGGGCAGGTAAACAGCAGTGCATGTTAGCTTTGGGTCTTTTGCACTGATGCTGTGTGGACAACCCAGGTTAAGTTTTTGCTACTTTCAGGACTTAAAATTGAGCAAAGGTACATTTGCTTCCTTTTTTTTTTTTTTCTTACATTTGTACATCTGCCCCCGTCTTCCTACTAATAACCAAATAAGCAGGAGTTTAAATAACCAAGATTTTTCACCTTAGAATTGAATGTTTAAAGGCTGTATACAACACACGGAGTTTGCAAAAATATAAAAGTAATATCCTCACATTCCATCTAAGGGGAGCTTCCTTTTTCATTTGTTTTCTTGCAAGAAATAGAAATAAGGAATTATTCTGCATGTGTATTTAGTTTGTACTCAATTGCTACTTGATACTTAGCTGTTATTTTTATATGTGGTTGTGCAGAAGAAGAAGCTGAGATCCTGGGGCAGGGGAGGCATGAGATCACTGCAGCGTGTGCCAGTTTGAAACCACTCCTTTGACCTGATTCCAGAGCCATGGCCCATTTCGTATATATCTTTTGTTTTCCTAAGCTTTGGTTTCACATCTGTGTTTTCAGGGAAATGGGAGTGTCCTTGGCATCAGTGTGACATCTGTGGGAAGGAAGCAGCCTCCTTCTGTGAGATGTGTCCCAGCTCCTTTTGCAAGCAGCATCGGGAAGGGATGCTCTTCATCTCCAAACTGGATGGACGTCTGTCTTGTACTGAGCATGACCCCTGTGGGCCCAACCCTCTTGAACCTGGGGAGATCCGTGAGTATGTGCCTCCCCCAGTACCACTGCCTCCAGGCCCAAGCACTCACCTGGCAGAGCAATCATCAGGAGTAGCTGCTCAGGGGCCCAAGATGTCGGACAAGCCACCTGCTGATACCAACCAGACATTGTCACTGTCCAAAAAAGCTCTGGCAGGGACTTGTCAGAGGCCACCACTGCCTGAAAGACCTCCTGACAGAACTGACTCCAAGCCCCAGCCTTTAGATAGGGTCAGGGACCTTGCTGGGTCAGGGACCAAATTGCAATCCTTGGTGTCCAGCCAGAAGCCATTGGACAGGCCACCTGCAGTGGCAGGACCAAGACCCCAACCATCTGACAAACCCTCTCCAGTGACCGGCCCAGGCTCTTCCCCCTCAGTCAGGTCCCAACCACTGGAAAGACCTCTGGGGACAGCTGACCCACGGCTGGATAAATCCATAGGTGCTGCCAGCCCAAGGCCCCAGTCATTGGAGAAAACACCAGTCCCCACTGGCCTGAGACTTCCACCACCAGACAGACTGCTAGTCACCAGCAGCCCCAATCCCCAGACTTCAGACAGGTCCCCAGACAAATCCCATGCCTCTTTGTCCCAGAGATTCCCACCTGACAAAGTGCTATCAGCTGTGGTCCAGACCCTGGTAGCTAAAGAAAAAGCACTGAGGCCTGTGGACCAGAACACTCAGTCAAAAAATAGAGCTGCTTTGGTGAGAGACCTCATAGACCTGACTCCTCGCCAGAAGGAACGGGCAGCTTCTCCTCATGAGGCCACACCACAAGCTGATGAGAAGATGCCAGTGTTGGAGTCGAGCTCGTGGTCTACCAGCAAAGGTCTGGGGCAGGTGCCACGAGCTGTTGAGAGAGGCAGTGTGTCAGATCATGTCCTTCAGGCTCCTGGGAAAGCCACTGCCCCCTTGGAGCACCCCTGGCAAGCTGTTAAATCACTCACCCAGGCCAGACTTCTTTCTCAGACACCTGCCAAGGCTTTTTTATATGAGCCAGCAACTCAGGCCTCAGGAAGAGCACCTGCAGGGGCTGAGCAGATCCCAGGGCCTCCCCACCAAGCACTGGGCCTGATGAAACAGATGAAGCAGATGGCTGGAGGCCAGCAACTACCTGGACTTGCTGCCAAGAGTGGGCAGTCCTTCAGGCCTCTTGGGAAGGCCCCGTCCTCCCTCTCCACCGAAGAGAAGTTGGCAACCACAGAGCAGAGCCCCTGGGCCCTGGGAAAGGCCTTACCAGGGCCAGGGCTCTGGCCCATGGTGACTGGACAGACACTGGCGCAGTCATGCTGGTCTTCTGGGAGCGCACAGACATTGGCACAGACTTGCTGGTCTCTTGGAAGAGGGCAAAACCCTAAACCAGAGCAGAATACACTTCCCGCTCTTAACCAGGCTCCTTCCAGTCACAAGTGTGCAGAGTCAGAACAGAAATAATACCAGTAAATGTCACATGACCAGACCAGCTACCGCCAAGGTTCTTGGGGAATGGAAATCTTTTCCCCCTAAAACACAGACCCCAACACTTTCCCGCTGTTATTCTTTCTTTATATCCCAACACTCAGAACTCTTGTGACATTAGCCAGTGGGGCTATGGTTGTATGAACCATGTATGGAAATCCAAGTGGGCCTCAGCCAAGGAGACAGACTTGGGTCTCTTTCCCTCAACTTATCTTTACACATGGTCAACTTGAAATAAAATGTCCACTCTGGAGTCAAGCATGGGATTCAATTCCGCTGGTCAGGCTGGAAGGTAGAGGGCTCTCAATGTTGTTTCTCTAGCCCTGCAGAGCCCCGCTGAGGTCCACCTGGTGAGCCCTTGGGAGGGACTGATATCCGTTCAAATCAGTGGTGATTTCTTGAGCATTCACATGTGGTAGGCCAGGTGCTAGTCACTGATAGGACAACAGAGATAAATAAGACCCGATCCCTGTGAACCTAACATGCCTGCCTGGGGTTGTAGTGTTTTCAAGAACCTTTGACCGGGAAGTAACAGGAAGTTCTGAGGGGCTGTCAGGTTCCAGACTTGTTTTGTAATGTCCTTTGTGGCCACAGAAATGGTGGTGTTGAGTAAGGTTCTTCTGATTGAGTATGCGTGTGCATGCATGCACACTCAAGCGGATGTCTCCTTTATAGGCGGGAGGGAGCTGCATAGAGTCCAAGCAGGGCTGTTGTCTGGGTGCCGCTGCTGCTTCTGCCGGGGCTGTGCAGGGTCTGAAGATCTGTACTTGGCAGAGCAGATGGTTGCGGGCCCTGGGCTCTAGGACGTGGCTTTCCCACAGTGAAAGGCAATTGGCAAGCTTACCTTTATTTTCTACCAGTTTTCCTCCTTTTACATCAACTTACCCCATGCCTGTCCCCCAAACATTCAGGTGCTTTCAGATTTCAGCATCTCGGGCAGTTGGAATAGGGAATCTCTGGCAAGCTCTGGGCTAGATCAGCACCAGCTCAGGGAGGGTATCAGATCCTGATGGAAAAGTACTTCTCTCCTGATCCTTTGCTCTCCTACATGAGTGAAGGGGATCCTCTGCTTCACTAGTGGATTCTACTACCCTTCCCCTGAGAACTGCTGGGCTCTGTTAGGTGTACCCGCCTGCTGACTTAGCTCAAAGGCAAGCCAGAGCCCTTCCCCTCTGACTGGCAAGATGTGGCATTTAGAGAAATGTCCAGTCTAAGAGATGACTCCTCATACTGCTGATTATCTGTTACTGCTGCCCTGAGCTGGGGCTCAGGGCTGGGAAATCTGTTGGTGCTACCCTGCCCTCCCATTCATCCGCCTCACCGCCGGCCAGCACTAAGGGCTGTTTGGCCAGTTACTTCCCATTCACCCATGCCTCTTTTGTCCCTAGACCAAACGTGTTTACCTCTCTGCTTTGCCAACTTAGCCAGCAGCTTTAGCCAACAGGCCATCTGGCCCAGATGTCTCCTGGCCAGTCTGTCTCAGTTATGGCTTTTACATCCTCAACAGGATTCTTTATTTTATCCCAAGTTCCTATTGAGTTTACTCCCATTACTCTAAGGAGGGAACAGTAGTTGTTATAGAAGCATTTGCGCTTTATATAAAGATTAAAAAGAATTTGCTTTTATTTCCCAAAGTCCGTCTCTGGGGTTGAGACACTTGAACTCAGGCAGAGGCACAAGGCTGGGCAGGGCTGCCCTGAGTTTAGGGGCCCATCCCTGCATCCTACTTAGACCTCGGAATCTCCTCTGTAAATTCCACCTGCCTAGTTCTCCCCTTTCATTCTATCTCTCTTTCCACATCATCAGAGAGAAAAGGCTCTGTTCAAAAGGAAGAGAAAAAGCATCTTATTTTCTTTTTAAAAAATTTTAAACCATGGAAAAGATATTTTTAAAGAAATCCACCCAGAACATTAAAGTTCATTATATTAAGTATTTATCATGTGTGAGAATAAGTATATAACTGCAGCTAGTAGGTCTCTTTCCCTAATAGGTTGTATGAGTAGGGTTTGCTTGGTGCCAGTCCTGTGCCCTTTTCTCTCCTGTCATCTGTAGTTGTGATCAGAAAAAGATATCCGCACTGCACTGTCAGAATCTCCTTTCAATATGTTGTGTGTTAAATTACCGTAGCTCTTTATTTCATGAAATAAACTGTGAATTTTTTTTGTGGGGGGTGGGGTGTGCAGGCTGTGTAAAAATTTTTAAGTGGAGAAGTTTGATCCTGAAGCAGCTTCTCTGAAGTAGGCTTTGGTAGGTAATTGACTTGACAGCCGCTCTAGATATGTCCCACAGGACAGGAAGGAGTAAGGGAAAGGTGGGCTATGAGTGGCCTGTGGTTTTGTTTTGGTTCTTCCCATTCTCCACCATTCACTGGAAACTTCCTTCCAGACCTGCCTGGGAAAACAACTTCTGAACTTGGAGAGAGGAGGCAATTCTTTATATGGATGGACTGCCTGGGTTCATAAAGGCCATTGAAAGACTCTCTCAGGTTGAATGGAAACTAGACATTCAACCCCACTGATCGCAGCATCTGACCCTAGATTGTTAACATCATGAAAGCAGTCACTGTACCATTGGAAACAGATACAGAAGGACTGTAGGGAAGTGAGACTCTTGCACGATGGTGGGGTGTGACCATGCCAGCCATTGGGGACTCTCCTAGAGCCTTTTCTCCAGGGGGTATGAATTGGCAGTTAAAAGTAAATCTTTTTCTTAGAAACTCCTGGTCTTTGTGCAGTTCCCCAGGAAGCCTTTCCGATGGGGAAGCCATAGCTTCTACAGGTAGCTAGAAAACAATACCTCTCCTAACCCTGTTAAGTCAGGAAAAAAATTATGGACACTGTTAAATTTTGAATTCAAAGCCTCATTTGCCTCTCCTACTGGAGCAAACCCATTCTATTGGGTTGTCGGAAAAGTCGTGACGTATTTTTCTGTTTTTCATTACAAACATGCATCATGATTTTTCTAACAACCCAATAATAGCAAAACAGCTGTCACTGCTACAAAAGCATCCAAGTTTTAAAAAATCTGCTTCCCCCTGAAGTTACTGAGTTTGAGGTTTTAAATCACTCTGTTGATCGTCTTCTGAACTACGTCTTTGGCCTTGATGAAAAGAATTATTGTATTCATATCCTCTACCCCACACCAGTCAGGGCATGAGGTGCCTCAGCAGCCCTTTCCCAGGCCTGGCAGCATCCCCTCATGGGAGCTGGATTCCCAAGTCGCCTCGTGAGAACACAATGACAGGAAGAAAATCTGGTCCTGGCATCTTCCCCTGTGGAGAGGAATCAGGAGAGCACTAAACGTGGACGGATTTTGCCCTGAGCTCCTATAAAGCGGGTTCTAAGGCTTTTTGGGCAGGGAGAGGAATATTGTCATCTTCGGGTTTGTCAACCAGGAGGTCAGAGTCGCCTGTGTCCTAACCTCTCTCAGATCATGGCAGAAAAGGAGCTGCCACAAGCCCCTTTCCCACTGAGTAATGTTTGGGCTGTACCATGTGTTAGACATTCCAGATCATTAGAGCTAGGTAGCTGCTGCAGGAGACTTGCATTGGCTGTGGCCAGTCAGCTCTCAACTGAGCTTCCTAGAGCCAGTGCAGCAGGGCCAGAAGTTGCTGTAGTATGAATTGAAATAAGAATAGATCATTGCTTTGTACACACACACAAATGTAATAACGATGGTGCTAAAATTTCCTGGTATAAGCACTGCCAAGGGATAAGGGACTGGTGACTGAAAAAACCCAGGTTCCTATTTGGGAGGAAGAGAGTTTATGTAGAACAGTTTCTTTGAGGCTCTGGTAGAGAAGAAGACAGAGCCTCAGTGAAGCCTGCACCCGACTCTGGAGTGGTCCAGTGCAATCCAGCAGTGGAAGAGATGACATGTCCAGATGAGGGTGGCCATAGTTTCTTAGGGTTGGTATCACTTTTGTCTCACTGAAACAGGTTGGCAGAGAGCTCCAGGGTCTCCCTCAGTTACCTTCTGCCCCTCTACTTCTTCCCCTCGTGGGAGCACCTCTATTGCTTAGAAAGATTAAATGTAACCTTTCTTAAGGAAGTGGCAAGTTTATTTTAATTAGAAATCTACAGAGGAAGAAATGTTTCCTACCAACATAAGCAAAAACAGCATGTTAAATTTGTATGTGTTCCCTTCTCTAGAGCTGCTTTCCCATGACTTCCAGACATCAGGCTATTGAGGGGCTTTAGGTGTGACACCCTGGAAGTGGAGCGAAGCTTTGTAGACAGATGGTGAGCCCAGGGAGGAGGAGCGAAATGAATGGTTCTGGTGCTTTAGGCTTCCGGGGTAGGGGCAGAGAACAGGCGGTCTCCAGGAGGTGGGTGCTGCCTGTGTGTGCATGTTAGGTGAGAGTGTAGATGGGTGAGTGCAGCACACAGGAGCTCATGGAAGAGCAGCTTTCTATGTCGTGGCAGAGAAACAAGCTGACAATAGAGATCTATCTTTATATTTTTAAGAAAGGGATGTGGGGGGATCAGCTGAGGTCCATCACTGTTTTGGGGGGGTTTTTTGTTTTTGTTTTTGTTTTTTTGTCTCCCTTAATCCCCATAGATTGTCAGCTGTAAGTGAAACTCCTAGTGGAAAAGAGGGGAACCCTGTGCTAGGAGTCCCCATAAACATGTACTGTAATTCTTTGTATATAGAAAAAATTACTGTAAAGTAAAGTTTAACTTTACTCTTATGGCCCTTGCCCTGTGTTGTGTTTTGTTGTCCATGGGAAATGTAGCCCAGCAGGCGGGAGGATGGGTTTGGGGTGAGAGCAGAAGCCAGTCCCTGAGCTAGTTCCCAGACGGGGACAAAGTGGAGCTGAGCCCCTCCTCCAAGCACCTTGCTAGTGTGTGGGCTTCTTCCCAGTAGTCATGAGATTGCAAGTATTTTTCAATTTTGGGAGTGGCTGGTGTTAGTTTCAGTCCCTACACAGGAAACCTTCGTCACCCATGAAATAAAGGTATTTTGAGGAATTGGTTTTTAAAAAGGAAGTGGAACCAAAGCACTTCCTGAGTGCAAATCTGACCATCTCGTCCAAGTTTTCAGTTCTTCAGAGGTAGGTGCTGAGCACTAGAGGCCCTGGCCCTGGCCTAAGGCAGGAAAGCAGAGGCAAAGGGGCTGAGCCTCCTTACGGGAAAGGGCTGCCATGTGCTTCCTTATGGTTGGATAGGAAGTGTCAGCCCTGTCTACAGTAACACCTGATCATTCTTCAGAAATATTTGGGTCTCCTAGGCCCAAAAATACATTTTGGGAGAACCTTGGGATGCCTCCCCTTGACGTAGTGCTAGAGTTAACTTTTCACTCATGATCTTCACAGCCCTGGACTGGGCAGCAGACACCTCATTTTACAGATAAACTCAGGCTGAGCTTAAGTCCCTTGCTAATTTAGTAGCTGAATTGGATCCCAGTCTGGATCCAGAAGACCTTTCTCTTGCAAAACCTATGGTTCTCCTACCATTAAACCACATTCTAGGATGCTGATGGGAAGCTTGGGATCTGAGCCACAGGCATGACTCATGGGCCTAGATGTGTCAGACTCAGCAGAACCAGCCAGTCCAGGGTAGAAGTGCCTGATCCTTTGATCTCTGGACACTGCTTAGGTGCCTGCCTTGCTCTTCTCAGCACCAAGGAATTGTGTTGCCGCAACCCCAGCCTCTTACCCTATGTTTGCCCCCACTAAAGTACAGGAAATGGCCCTTTTGTTTTCTCTTATTATCTCAGCTGCAATCCTGGGGTGAAGTGAACTTGGTTTCCCAAGTTAAATTAGAGCTGGAAGGAGGCCTTAATATAGGAAGTGAGGTCAGCCAGGTGGCCCAAGAAAGAACTAGGTGTCTTGACACCCAATCTGTACAGCAGGGAAAGGGGCTGAGTGTGATTCACAGTGCATTGATTTTATTTACAAATCAGAAGCCACTTAAGTAATCTGCAGACACAAGTGCTGTCCAGGACAGAAGCCTGGTATCCAAATCAGCCCTTACCCTCCTGATGCCCACCAGTCAGCCCAATGCTGCATCTGTTCCATGGGCCAGCACAGGCATGTGCCACCTCTGCTGCCAAGTGGACCTGGGGTAGCTCACACATTTGACCACCCAAGCCCAGACGAGCTAGGTCCAGCCCCTCTGGGGGAATTCCTTTAATTCCCCCAGGCCTGATGAGTGGTGACTCAGTGATGACAACAGCTGTAGAAGTAGGGGTTTGCCTTCTGGCCCAGGTCCACGCCCTTGTCCTCTGTCAAAGAGAGAGGTGGCAGCTTGTTGGCACGATTCTGTTGGGGCACCAGGTAATGTGAAGGGGCCAGATGCTGAGGGCCTAGAGGAAGTCTCCAGAGAGGCTAGGGAAGCACACACCTGTCATCACCTGGAAGGCGGCCACACTGACGTAATCCTCTGCCACTTTCTGGAAGAGCTCGTCTGGCAGGAAAAAGGATGATCAGTGAGGGCCCAATGCCAACAGCCCTGGGATCACCCAGTGACCCAGCCCTCTAGGCTTTTCCCTGCCTCCTCTGGTGCCCCTGCTTGTTCCTGTTGTGAGGCCTAGGACAGCACTTACCCACACTCTGGCCTGTCTTGCTGGATGTTTCAAAGAGCTGAGCTTTGATATCTGTAAAGAAAACTGACTAAAGCCTCATACCTGAGAACCAGGTGGACACAGGCAAAGGGGAAGCCTAACAGTTCATAGACTCCTCTGGATCCCACAGGTTGAGGGAAACAGAAGGCCTTCCCAGGAGATCTTGCCATGGCTGCCAAGGCAGTCCCTGTTTTTTGTGACCCACCCAAGCAGCCACTTCCCTCCCCCATCCCCAGGGAGCTGAGGAGCAGCTACTATCTGCATAGTCCTGGACATCGTGGAAGTCCACACGTCGACGCCGCCTGTCCTCCTCCAGCAAGTCACTCTTGGTGCCACACAGGTAGATCTGACAGCCCTGAAGCAGAAGACAAGGTCAGGGTCCCCCACGGACCACCAGAACCCCAGCCCCTGGTCCTCTAGCGAGGTCGGGCCACCTACCTCCTCTAGGTTTCGCAGTTCCTTCACCCAGAACTTGGCCCGCTCAAAGCTGCTGCTATCCGTGAGGTCTTAGTGTGGGGCACGTAGGAAGCACAATCAAGCATCAGGGGCAGTTCTGTAAGGCTGGCCTGGTACCCATCCCTAATTGTTTGAGGAACAGGCCAAAACCCCCCTTACCGTAGCAGACGATGGCAGCCTTGGCACCCCGATAGTAGATTCGGCTCATGGCCTCGTATCGCTCAGAGCCTGCCGTGTCCTGAAGGGCAAGCAGGGGGAGATTCAGCCCTGGCCTGAGTTACTCAGCTACGCCCCAAGACTGCAAACAGTCCACTACGTTCTCAAGACCCCCATTTTTAAACTGGGGTCTGAAGAAGAGAAATGGGCTGCATAAGGCCACAAGTCAGACAGGACCTCAGCCTCCTCAGGAATGGGTTTTCCCAAGACTACTTGCCCAGGGGACTTACCCAAATACCCAAAGTCACCGTCCGGTCTCCGACGGACATCACCTTGGCCACGAAGGCGGCTCCGATGGTCTGCAACCAAGGGGAAGCGATCAGGGCCGCGGATGCGAGCTAGCCCCCTCCCACAAGTGTCCGGACCCGCGGGTCGCACTCACGTTCTGATAGGGTCCCACCAGGAAGCGGTTGTGCACGTATCGCTCCACCAGGCTCGTCTTGCCCACGTACTCCTTGCCCAGCATCACCACCTTGACGTCCACACGCTGCCCACTCATAATCCCGGGGCAGCCTCACCCGCGTCAGGGTCCTGAGCCCCCGCGCGAGGTAAACCCGGATCTCCGCTCGGGCAGGGAGCGCCCAGCCACAGTCCCTCTGACTCGATGCACCGCGTCGGGCTGGAACTCTGGCAGCGCCCCGCCTGGCCCCGCTCTTCGGCCCCGGGTACTGATCCTTCCAAGATCCCAGGGCCCGGGACGCGCGGGGCAGCGCCCTAAACGGCGCCGCACGCCGCCGCCCGGCTCGCTCGCCGCGGGGTTCAGGCACTGCTCAGGTTCGGGTTCTCAGCCGAGCCCAGGGGCCTCTCAAACCCAGCCCGGCCTGCAGCGCCGCGACTCCCGCGAGGGAGGGGTAGAGGGCGAGGGGGCGGGCTTCGGATCACGTGTGCGGGCGCCGGAAGTGGTAGGACTGCGCGGCTGCGCCGGAAGTGGCGAGTGGCCTGACAACTCATGGCAGCGGCTGGTGGGGCGCGGCACGGTGGTGACTGAGCCGCGAGCCTGGCGGGCGGGCGCCGAGCCCCGGCTGGCCTCCGCGTGCGCCCCGGGCTCTGCACCCCTGATGCTGCGCGGGTGCTGAGCCCGCCCTGGCCGGGACGATGGTGAAGTATTTCCTGGGCCAGAGCGTGCTCCGGAGTTCCTGGGACCAAGTGTTCGCTGCTTTCTGGCAGCGGTACCCGAATCCCTATAGGTACGTAGCCTGGCTCCCCCCTCGCCGTTTGGTGATTGAAGTGTGGGACCGGGTAAGACTCAACATCGAGTCCGAGGTAGGGGATCGCCGGAACCGTGGCCGTCTTTAGGGCTAGAGGACCGTATCGGGGAAGCGGCCAGACCAGGCCTGCAAAGTACTGGAAGGAGACTGGGCCTGGCGGCGGTTTACTTGGGGCCCTAGTCTCACGTTCTCCCATCTCGGGGTAATGAGACGGGAAGAGGCGGCGGCACAAGAATTGGGAGGGATCGTGGGGTTGGAATTCTGAGCGCTCGCCGACTCCTCTGCCCGTGGCGCTCCCCAGCGGTGCAGTAAATCACGACGGCCAGCCCTGCTGGAATTCCCAGGAATCCAGGTCAGCGAGGGGGCAGAAGTTGGAATTTGCCCAGGGATAGGTTCCAGCGACTCTCCTTCAGGTCTGAGCCACAACACAGAACACTCTCCAAGTTTGGGGGAAGGCCTGGCCATTGTGGGCCAGGAAGCTCCAGATGGGAACCTCAATGGGCAGTCTCTCAGAGGCGGGCTCCCAAGGGTCACCTTTCCTCTGATACCTGCAGCAAACATGTCTTGACGGAAGACATAGTGCACCGGGAGGTGACCCCTGACCAGAAGCTCCTGTCCCGGAGACTCCTGACCAAGACCAACAGGATGCCCCGCTGGGCCGAGCGACTGTTTCCTGCCAACGTTGCTCACTCGGTGTACATCCTGGAAGACTCGATCGTGGACCCACAGAACCAGACCATGACCACCTTCACCTGGAACATCAACCACAGCCGGCTGATGGTGAGATCCCCTTGCCCCCCCACCCCCGGAGGTAGAGTTCCAGGTATGTGTGGCTAGGGAGCCAGTGATGCTGACGGAGGGAAGCAGTGGTTTTCAAACAGGAATCCTACAGGATCTGGGCCTCTAACCCCACATGGGCTACAGGACTCACACTCTTGGGTGTCTTACATACGAACTTCTGCCTGAGATTTGGGGGCAAGAGGGCCTCATATACCTTTGATCTCTTGCCTTTAAAACTTGAAAAGCCACGGTTTAAGGAACATTCTACAATATTTTCCCACATATGAATACCCTGAAGCTTTGAGAGAACTTTCATTCTTTCTCAGCTAATCTTCACAATAACCCTGGGAGGTGGGTATTACTCTTTCTTGTGCAAAAAGAAAAGTGAAGCGCTGAGAGGGGAAGTGCCCTACAAGGTCACAGAGTGGGCAGGCAGCTTATTAGTACAGTTCCCCAGAGTTATCCGAAGGCCTCACAGCAGACTACCCTGGGCACTGCCTCTGTGTTTCCTAAATTACCCAGGTAGTGAGCCTGCTGTGAGCAATGTCTTTCAGTCCAGCTGTGAGACAGTTCTTTGAAGTGTGTCTCTTGGAAGCACTGGTCCACTTTCTCCTCTCTGGAAGTCTGACAGTTGCCAGATTTCCATATTTATTTGGACTGCCAGGGAGGTCAAGAGCTGCATCGGGTGGAAGGCAATCTAAAAACACCACACATCTTTGGGCCGTCCGAGTGGCGCAGCGGTTAAGCGCTGGCTTGGGAAGCCAGCAGCCCTGGTTCGGGTCCCACATGTGAGGGCCAGTGACACTGCCCTCAAAAAAAACAAAAGAAAAACCTCATAGCAGACATCACAGGGTTTCTCGGGCCAGCCGAGTGGCGCAGTGGTTAAGCGCTGGCTTGGGACGCCAGCGGCCCTGGTTCGGATCCCACATATGAGGGCCAGTGATACTGCCCTCAAAAAAAAAAATAAAAAAAATAAAAATAAAAACACCACACATCTAGACATAAAGGTACAAAGCAAAATTCAGGGCCCTGGTGGAGCTGGAAGGCACTCTGCTGATCTCAGTAGAGTCCATGTGCCTTCTAGTTTTAAGGGTCAGCGTAGAAGTTGTAGGGAGCAAAATGACCGGATTTCCGTTCTTGGTCTTCGTGTAAATGCAGCTTGGGATTCAATAAGGTAAAGGAATGAACTTTCATTTTATTGCCTTCTCTTGTGAAGAGAAACTTATGTCAAGTTGGCCTGCCTCCTTCACAGGTGGTGGAGGAACGATGTGTTTACTGTGTGAACTCTGATAACAACGGCTGGACCGAAATTCGCCGGGAAGCCTGGGTCTCCTCTAGTTTATTTGGCGTCTCCAGAGCCGTCCAGGTGAGTAGCATGGTGGGGGTGCTGGGGCTCCAGGGCCCAGGGCATTTGACATAGCGACTGGGCTGGGGGATCAGTGGGCAGCTCAGAATCCTTCCCCTTCTCACCTTTTGCCAGGAATTTGGTCTCGCCCGGTTCAAAAGCAATGTGACCAAGACAATGAAGGGTTTTGAATACATCTTGGCCAAGCTGCAAGGTAAGAGTTCTGGGCACTGCCGGGGGAAACCTCCCAGGCAGAAACTGGCATCAAGTCCTAGCTGTCCTGACTGGTGGAGCTTGGGACTGTCACTGCCCCCATTCTAAGCCTGGAACTCTTCCTCTGTGTGCCCTGGGGCAAATCCCCCTTTCCAATGGGGACTGACCTGAAGGAGGTGAATGTGGCAGGGAGTGATTGTGTTGGTCTTCTTAGCATGCTCTGAAGCCAGCCCCCTGCCCTTTGCTGCAGGCGAGGCCCCTTCCAAAACCCTTGTTGAGACAGCCAAGGAAGCCAAGGAGAAGGCAAAGGAGACAGCACTGGCAGCTACAGAGAAGGCCAAGGACCTTGCCAGCAAGGCAGCCACTAAGAAGCAGCAGCAGCAGCGACAATTCGTGTAGCCAGCCCAGGTCCTGGTGTGGCAGCACACCAGACCCTCCAACTCCAATCCTCTGCCCTCCCTCTGTACTTTATTATTAAACATCAACTTCCAGCCCATTCTGCTCTCTGAGTGGTGGGTTAGGGTGGTGTCTTGTTTGGCATCTACATGCACCAGACACGTTACCCACGTCTGGGCCAGGCCTGCTTCTTCCTGCATCCAGCAGCTGAGGACCGAGGCACAGAGAGGTGCCGTGTCTTACCCAGGGTCACAGCATGCAGGCAAAGTGATCATAAATGCTAGACTGTAAGCTCCATGAGGGCAGGCACCTTTGTTTTGTTCTCTGATATGTCCCCAAGTATCTGGAACAATTCCTAGCACATAATAGGCACTCAATAAATACTTGTTGAATTCAATCAGCCCCAGCTCGAGAGTCAGAAAGCTTTGGTTCGAATCTTGACACCACTGTTGCCTGGCCTTGGACCTCAGGCAAATCAGATCACTCAGCCTCAGTCTCACCTACAAAGTGGGGACAGATGGCCTCTGAGCTATTTCATCCTCTGAGGATTAAAGGGGCACTGCTGGGCACAGGCAACAGTGTTAGTGGTGGATCATTTCCTCTTTCCTGGTTTGTGGCTGGGAGTACCCCCATTTTCATCAGGCAAAACCATGGACAGGAAGTTAAGAAAGAGTCTTTTAATGAAAATACTGTACATTATCTGGGGTAAAGGCCTGCAGCCTTGTCTAGGAAGGAACATGAAGGTCCAAGAGGCTTCCTGTCCCCATGGGGACAGTAAAGCCAAGTGCTACAAAAAAAAAATCACCTGGAAGGGCAGCCCAGGCCCAAGCAGCCTGCCTGCAGGGCTCAGGGGAGGCCAGGCCTCCTCCCCCAGGAGTAAGTGGCCGCAGTGGGCCAGGGGAGAGCACCTGTTCCCTTACAAGGGTCCTTTTAGTCCTTTACAACAGGAGGTGACTCCAAGCAGCCCTGGAGGCTTGGGGCGGGCTCCTGCCTGGCCCAGTGGAGCAGAGGGTGGTTTGAGGGCAGAGGTGTGCTCTGGGGCCTTGGAGGTCATAGCCAGGCGCCGCTGTGTGAGTAGCTGTGCTCCTGACCAGCACTGAAGCCCTGCAGCAACTCAGCCTCGCCCCCGAACACCAGGCTCTCCACGTCCACCTCCAGCTCCTCTGCACAGGGACAGGTCCAGTCAGGGGACCTGGCCCCACTGCCCACCCCTCCCCTCCACCTCAGGGCACTCACCTTGGTCTGAGTCAGAGCGCTCCGAAGAGAGGCCTGAGGAGTCCAGGCTGTCTGCACGCAGCCGCTCCCGTTCCCCTGCCCCTGTGGGCCCCTGGAGCTGTTCCAGCTGCTGCCGCAGGCTCTGCTGCCTGCTGCGCAGCTTCTCCTTGAGCTGCCGGGCCCGCTGCTCCTGTTCCTCCAGCTTCTGCAGATTCCAAGGGAGCAAGGGGTTGGGGTCAGCTGCCTGGAGGCCAGGGCCTCACCCCAACACCACTCAAGAGCAGGCCATGGTTACTTGGTGACTGCCTGCTCCACATGGGGTGCTCATTACATCTAGGCCCCAAAGGGTGGCTCCCACATCCTCCGGTCCCTCCTGCCCCATGTGAAAGGCCTGCGAGAGCTGTCTAGCTGGGTTGGGGAGGGAGAGCAACACAATCTCAAAGACCTTCGGGGCCTAGTCAGGTGATGTGAAGGAGTAGCGTGTGCTGGTATCAAGCAACAGGGATGGGAGGGACGAACTATGGCACACTGACAAGTGTGTACTCCAGCTGAAAGAGAAGGCCACCTCCAGGTTCCAGCCAATTACTGCCACGTGGAAACAGGCCCAGTGCTGCCAGATCTCCCAGTTTTTCTAAGAGCTGGAAAGTCAGATGTTTCATGTTAAATGTCCTTTTAAGTGCTGTCAACTACTTTAAACGTTTAGAAAAGTACAGACTAAACAAAAGGCTACCAGTTTGTAACTCCTGGTCAAGACCCTCACGAGATCCCTAAAGTTTCAGCATTAATCTTCTCTCCCGACTCCAACCAGGGCTCGTCCAGCCCCGAGTACTAGGAACTGGAAGGCCAAGGATTCTCACATCAGAGCCTTCAGTGGGCAGGAGCCTGAAGTCAGTCCAAAAGTAGAGTACAGGGCAAGGGGGCATTGGGACTGGATGTAGAAGGATGAGTTAGAGCTGCCTGGGCGAAGATGGGGGGGGGGGGGCGGGGAGCAACCAGGCAGAGGGAGACCAAGAAGAGCACAGCGAGTTTGGCTTTTTTATGGGGCGTGGGGAAGAGATGAAACGAAAAAAGCAGGCCAGTGGCAAGGCCTGAGTTGTGAAGGGCCTTGAGTTCACAGGAAATAAAGCCTGAGACTGTCCTGTCAGAAGCCATAGAAGGTTTTCAGTAGGCGGCGGACCTGGACAGATCTATGTGATGCAAAGAACATCCTAATGCAAGGCACAGGACAGCCTGGTGGAGGCAAAACAGGAAGCAGGGAGTCCAGGAGAGGAGTGGTGGGGCTTCAAGGAAGGAGCAATCCCCAGGTCCCACCCACTAGCCAGTGAGCACCTGATGGGCACACACCGTCCCTCTGAGAACCAGGCCAGCAAGCTCCATGTGAGAAACTGGGGCCTGCTATCCAGCCACAGTGTTATTCAGCCACCATAACAGGAACTCAGGCACCTATGGGACAGTGCAGACAGTTGCCACACTGCTACATCCATCTGTTTCTGCCACAACCCCCTGTGCCTAGAAGGGCCTGGCAGAGCAGGTGCTCAATAAATACTTGTTGGAGGAAAGAAAGAATGCAAGTCAGGAGATCTGGGCCTGGGATCTGAATCTGCCTTTCATGAGCCGGGCTGTGCCTCCATTTCTTCCTCTGACAAAAGGGCCAGGAAAGGCCCCTATTATTTCCAATGCCATTCCCAATCCCATCACTTTCTGTGGCTGCCTGGAACTTTGAGTCAGCACAGCCCACCAGGGGGCAGCAGCAGGGCCCTGGGACCAAGGGCCCTCTCAGTGTCTTCTCTCTCCTGGCCTCTGGAGCTGCCTCCCTAAGTGGCTTCAGGAGAGACTGCCTACAACAGGCCCTGTAGGACAGGGGAGAAGAAAAGTAAGGACCAGCCCTCTATAGTCCAAGGGGGCCTTTACATGACCCAACAGCCATGCCTCCCATGTGGAGAAAGAAAGGAAGTCCAGAAAGGCTAAGTGCCTGGCCCAGGGCCTCAGGTGTGGGATGGAAGTAGTAATAGCTGTAAAAACAACAGTGAACATTTACTGAGCGAACACTGAAGCTTAGGCCTCAGAACAATCCTGAGGGTTTTGGTTTTTTTTGCTTTTCTCCCCATTTAACAAATTTGGAAACTAAAAGCATGGAGAACTGTTCCTTGTCACACAGTGACGATATGACCTCAGGCCTCTCTCTCCAGTTCTACCCAGCAACTCCCCACACTCTCTCTCCACCCATCCTGGCAAGCTGGCCCCAGAGTGCAGGGGTAGCCCCTTACCTGGATGTGCATCCTGGCCCGGCGCAGAAGGCTCAGTGTGGTGTATCGGGCACAGTCAGCCCCCAGGGGCATCTGCTGCTTCAGCTGCTCCAAGCACTGTTTCAGCTGGGCCCTCCTGCAGGGGAAGGGGTCTGGAGGGCAGTGCCAGCCCAGAGGAAGTGGTTCCTGGTGTCTGGTACTGTCAGGGCAGGGCTGGGACTCACCTGCGCTTCTCCAGCTCGTTGTGCACAGACCTGCCAATGCCAGGGAGGATAGGGTGAAGGAGTGTAAGCTGCTGCCCACACAAACCCTCAATTCCAGGCTCCCAGGGGCTCAAATTCCACTCACTACAGATGCCTGCCCCAAACTAGCTCATTGTGGGGACCTTGTGCTGGCCTTGGGCACCTGAATTGCCAGATGGAAGCAGAGACACATGGGGGCGAGGGCAGCAAATGCTGAGAGCCCTGCCTGGGTGGCTGTGGGGTTCAAATGAAGCCCCTACCAGCAGTCAGGAAGGGCTTCCTAGACGGAGGTGACAATTGAGCTGAGCCAGAAATACAAGTTACCCAAAGCAGGTAGTGAAGGGAGGCACTCAAATTGGAGGGAACAGCATGAGAGAAAAAGAAGAAGCCTGTGAGGGAAAGTGAGTGGTGTGAAATGTGGAATGTAGGAGGAGAGTGAGTGGAAGCGGGACCCAGAACTGCCTTGTTCACACTTCCTGCATCTCAGGGGTACTCAAGAAATAGCCCTTGAATGAATAGAAGGGTGTGTGTTTGGGGGATGGAGAGATGACAGGAGGGGTCTGAATGTCTCCAGAGTAGGGTACCTGGCCCAGAAGATACAAGCAACAAGGAGGAAATGGGCCCTGGAGAGGCCCAAGAAGAGATGGCGCACATCCCGCACCCCCTCAGTCGCCCCTGGCCCTCCTCACCGCCCACTGTCCAGCGCGCCAGGAGCTTGGGGGGATCGCTTCCTCCTCCTGTGGACCGGCCCCGTACTGCGGTGCGGGCACAGAGATGCGTAGCCATGCTCAGCCTCTGCCAGAAAGAGCCCCCACCCACGTCAGGCTGGGGCTGGTCCCAGCAGGCGCCCCTGGCACCGCACAGCCAGGGAGGGAGGGGCTTTGGCGCCAGGGCCATTTCCCCAACCCCTCACAGCCCAACCGCCCGCAGACCCTTCTCTAGTTGAGGGTAGGGATGTCCCGGGGCTACTGCCCCAACTCCACGCATGCATCCTTCCAGTTAGGAGCTACGTCCAGCCCAGGCCCGTGTCAGCGAGGTCGCCGCCTGGAGTCCGGCCAAAGGTTCTTCTGCCTCACCTCTCTCGCGGCGTTCCAGGAACTCGGCTGCCTGCAGCAGGACCTGGATGTTGCTGGCCACAGGTTCCATGTCGGCGACAGCTGGCGGCGGGCGGACCTGGGGCGCTGGCGGGAGGGGCGGCTGCACCACTTTTGTTACAATGTAACTGACACGGTGCAACAAACACAGGCGCGCGGCCCCGCCCCCGGGACGCCCCACCCCCGGGGCGGCCCAGCTCTTGGCCCCGCCCCCTGGAACACTCGGGGACTGCAGCCCGCCCCCTCGGACTCCCGCGGGACCGCTTCGGGAGCCAGCTCCAGGCCGGGGCTAGGGGGTGATGTGTCGCTTGCCCATTTTGCTAAGTGACCTGGCACCGGCTACTTGGCGTCTCTGAGCCTCAGTTTCCAGCCCGTAATGGTGGCGTGGGCACAACGAATGGTGCTCTGGGAGCCTTTGGTTTCCAGGAGGCCCCTGGCGGGGCCGCTGCACGTGGGCGCCGCGAAGGCGGAGCGGGTGGGCGGCCTAGACCCTTTGCAGGTCGCCTCCTGCGGCCAGCTACTGTCACCTTCGGGGCGGGGCCGGGGAGCCTCTGAGGCACTATTGGCTGCGCGCGGCCCCGCCCTCCCCCGCCGCTGGTCAACACGTTCGGGCGGGAAAAGAAGCAGGTTTCAAATTTGAAAACCCGGTGGTGGGGGCGGGGCCGAGCGGTGAATGGGGCCGCAGTGCGCAGGCGTCGGGGGAGGGGGCGCGGATCCCGTTCAGCGCTTCAGGGTCGGTGCCCAGGCCTGCTGGCCGTCTGCCCCTGTGGGCCCCGCTGGGCTTCAGCGTCCCAATTGTGATTCCTGGGAATAGTCTCCTGGCTCCTCCTCTTCCTCACCTGCAGGGCAGCTACTGTCGCCACCAAACGTCAGTAGTGTATCGACCTCCCGAGCCCCACCATACCCTGGAAGCACGCGAACTGACTGGCGAGAGAGCCCTGGGTTCTGGAGCCGACGGAGTTGGGTTCCTCTCCTGTCACCGCTGCTTCTCAGCTCTGTGAGTTGGGAAGTGACTTCCCTCCTGTAAGCTCGGGAAACTCTGCGATAGTGTTGCTGATGGATCAGAGCCCACGCCTGTGCTGTGCCCAGTAGGAGGAGCTGATTTCTACGTCGGAGGCCGCTACACGCTGGTTTCCTCCTCCCGCAGAGCCCTAGTGACTTCCCAGCCTTCCAAAGGAGTAGCTGCGGTGACTCCTAGGAGAGCGCCAGCACCACGCCTGCGGACACAGTGACAGTCCACTAAGTGTAGAGGCAGGAAGATGAAAGGTTTTATAGGGTGGAACATTGCTGCCAGGCTTAGCCCAGTTAATGACCTGGCAACGAAGAGGGTGGACGAAGAGGGACCAGATGCTCTATAAAGACATAGTGCTGGGTAAACACATGGCACAGGCAGTCAGTCCTCAGTTCCTTGGAAAAAATCTTGGAGTTTTTCTAAGAGTCTCCCCTAGAGGAATCACTGACATGCTTGGCCAAGAACTGAGCCATTCACCCATCCATTCACTCACCCAGTATTTGCTGAGCACTTACTGGCTCCCAGGTACTGTGCTGGGGCTGGAGAATAGAGTGATATGCAAAACCAGACAGGGTTCCTGCTTTTGCAGAACTCACAGGGGAAGAGAGAGGTGAACACAATAGAGATACACAGCTTTGACAGCTCCTCACAGGAAAAGACACTGAGAGGGCACATCCTAAGGAGCATTTGGCCTAATCAGGGAGGTCAGAAAAGGTTTTTCTGGGGAAATGGATAAATAGGTGTTATCTATGTATAGGAGGGCGGTAGGAGAATTCCAGACACAGGAACAGCAGGTGCAGAGGCCCAGAGGCTAAAAGGAATGTATGCAGACTGAAAGGTGGGCAGTGTGGCTAGCACAGAGAGAGCAAAGAGCAAGTGCAAGCTGACCCTAGAGACGCTGGCAGGGCCCAGACAGGCTGATGGGTTCTCCAGATCCCCACCCTCAATTGCCTATGTTTGACTAAAGAAGTCACAAGGCTTGTGAATGAATTTCCAGTTTGATTTCACTAAAGTCAGCACCCACGCAGTGCAGGTATAAACCCACTGGTCAGACATCTGGGACCCAGGTGGCCTGGCTTTATGTGAGGGTAGGATGAAGAGAGGAATTCTGAAGGAGAGTTCCCAACAGAGGGAGCAAGGCACACTTACATAGCTGGAGACACTCCCATGGGAGGTTGTGGAAGTGAGAGGGGCTGTAGTGACCACATTGAGGAGCCTGGACTTCATCCTAGGAGACATGGGAGGATTCAAGCTAGGAGCAACATGGAGGCTATAAGGTCAGCCTGGCCTCTGGGCCACCAGCCAGGGGAGCAATACCTCCCGGGGAGCAGGGCAGGTGGGGAGGATGAGGCTCCTGCCCCAAGCCCTTGGCTGTCCTGGCCCCTCTGAGAAAATGCTAATGCTAGCACCATCTGGGCACAGGACCAAGCAGAAGACCTCCAGTGCTCTTGCCCCTTTAGCAGTGACCGGTCTTGGAACCGCTGTCCCAGACCCCCCAGGTCATGCACAGTGCAGCCTGACACTGTAGCCCTGTGGCCCCCTGTGGTCTCCCCACCCTTCTGCTTTGGCTGCCCACAGTAACTGGCTATGTTGCCTGCTTATTCTATCAATTACTGGGAGACAAATGTGAAAATCTTCAATAACTGTGGGATTGTATTTATCTTTTTAGTTCTAACATATTTTGCTTTACATATTGCAAAACCCTATTATTAAGCTCATATGTATTTATGATTCTTATATCTTCTTGATGACTTAATTCTTTTAGCATTATGGAAAATTCCTCTTTATCTTTGGCAAGCTCCCTTTCTTTTTTTTTTTTTTTTTTTTTAGCTGAGCCCTCCTGCCACCTGTTGGCAGCTCAACGGCAACTCAGCTCGGGCTGGCATCGAACCGCCGTTGCTAAGAGCTTGGCTCACACTCTTGAGCGAGCTCTTAACCAAGTGAGCCACTTGGTCGGCCCAGCAATCTCCCTTTCTTTAAGGCTACTTTGATATTAACATAATCACAACAGCTTTATTTTGATTACTGTGTTTTCATGGTATGTTTTTTTCCCCATCTTTTTGCTTTTAACCTATTAATGTCTTTAATATTTAATATGTTTTTCTCACAAACAGCATATCATTGGGGCTTCCCGCCCCCTACCCCGTGGTCTGATAACCTCTGCCTTTGAATTGCATTTACTAAAATTATTTTGACATGATTGAGTTTAAGTCTATCATCTTGATTTTTATTTTGCATTGTCTCATCTGTCCTTTTCCCTTTTTTTCCTTCTTCTCTGGCTTCTTTCAGGTTATTTGGTTCTTTATTAGCATTACATTGTGTATCCACAAATTGGCTTCTTATTTGCACCTCTTTTAAGTTGTTACTGTAAGAATTATAACATATGTCTTTAAATTATCACAGTCTACTTTGAAATAATATTATACCATTTTATAATACATAATATGTACAGAAAACATCTTACATGTAATGTAAGAAACATACACCGTTATACTTCCATTACCCCCTATCATTCGTTTTACTACTGTTATGTATTTTACTTCTACACCTATTGTAAATCCTAAAACTCATTGCTACAAAGTTGCTTTAAACAGTCAATTCCCTTTCTGAAACTTAAGAATAAACAGTCTTTTATATTTCACCACCACACACCACTTCCAGCATTCTTCATTTCATCCTGTAGGGCTGTGTTTAATCAGGCAACATTTCCCATCAGTTTTCCTGGAGAATGGGGAGCATTCTTTGGTGTTTCTGGTAGTGTGGGTCTTCTGACAACAATCTACCGACTTTTGTTTATCCAAAAATTAATTTATTTCATTTCCATTTTTGGAAGCATATTTAATTTACAATAGATATAAGATTCTAGGTTGGTAGCCTTTCAGCACTTGAATTATGTCACTCGTTTCCCTTCTGACTGGCATTTTCTTCTAAGTTGCCTGGAATTCTTATCTTTTCCACCTATATGTAATATCTTTTTCTCCTATCCACTTTTTTTTTCTTTTTTTTATTTTTATTGGGGAATACGGGGAGGGGAACATTGGAGATCAGGGAAGGGGAACAAACAAGTTGCTGTCCTTTTGTTTTTCAGTCTAGTTGTGGAGGATGTGGCTTCACTGGCCCATGTTGGTGCTATCACTGCGCTCTTCCCAGGTGAGGCAATCGCTTGCCAGCCATTAGACAGCCGCTCAGGGCGACTCATGGCGGCTCACGGCGGCTCACAGCAGCTCACGAAAGCTCATGCCAGCTGCCTGCCAGCCCCACTGCAACCTATGCCGTCACCGGCAACTCACGGCAGCCCAGCTCCAGGTCTAGCTGTTGTTCACCATCTTAGCTATAGAGGGCAGCATCACTGGCCCTCATATGGGATCCGAACTGGGGCCCTGCTGCTCAGAGCTGGCATCCCAAGCCAACTCTTAACCAACACGCCATTCGGCAGGCCCATCCATTGTACTTTTTATTTCAGCTATTGTATGTTTCAGATCTAGAATTCCATTTGGTTCATTTTTTTCAAGTTTTCTATTCACATCCCAGAATATCTCATTATTGTGTGTATTAATTTCCTGGAGCTGCCATAACAAAGTATTATAAACTGAGTGGCTTAAACAATAGAAATTTATTTGCTCACAGTTCTGAAGGTTAGAAGTCCAAAATCTGGTGTGAGCAGGGTTAGTTCCTATTGGAGGTTCTGAGAAAGAATCTGTTCCAGGCCTCTCTCCTCACTTCTGATGTTTGCCAGCCATCCTTGGCATTCTCTGGCTTGCGGATATATCACTTCAACTCTACCTCCATTCTCACAAGGCATTCTCCCCTGTGTTTCTCTGTGTCCAAATTTCCCTCTTCTTATAAGGACACCAGTTACTGGATAAGGGCCCACTCTAATCGATATGACCTCATTTAACTTAACTTATTACATGTGTAAAGACCCTATTTCCAAATTTGGTCACATTCTGAGCTTCTGAGTGGACATGAAATTTGGAGAGACACTATTCAACTCACTATTGAATTCATTATACCCCTTTTGAAAATAATGTAAATGGAGTTACCTTAAAATGGAGTCAAAGATGCCATAACAAGGGAACTGCCTTTCATATCTTCTCAAACCTTTGGAATGTTAAACCTGGACAAAATAACCTTTGGACTGGGCCTAAAGCATTGTATTCCAAATAACTGTTTGCAAAGATAACAGGAAAGCAGACATTATGACTACCTGACTGAATATTAAAGACATTCTTTAGAATTAGCATCACTATGTTAGCTTATCTGCACCTATAGAAATTCCTTTCTTAGCTTATTAACACCCATTGAAATGCCTCCCAATTACTGATGTAATTGTTCCCCTTCCCCTTCTCATAAACACCCATTGCCTTTGTCTCCTAATCAGAACACTATTTGAGTTTCTGCCTGAAACATGCTGCACGAATAGCTATTCTTTTGGATCTCAAATAAATGCTTGTTGCCTCTCACTTTGGCCTTTTATTTTTAAGTTAACACCTTTCTCTGTTTTGTCGACTGGCCAAAATAACTCTCCAGAAACTCCACCAAAAGAGTGGTTTATTTAGGAAAAGAAAAGGAAATGAGACCACCCCAGCAGTGTGAACGCACACTTGTGACCGGAGCTCCAACCGGCCGCACATGTGCAAAGAGTGCCTTTCCAAGATTGCCTCTATATTTATTTGAATCCCTTCCCTGGAAGTTACCACAAAGTGTAACAGGAAGTCAGGACTAGAGAGTTAACAAGGGGCCTAGCTCTACCCATAGTCCTCCCAGCCCTATGGTTAATCATCTTAAGATGCCAGTTCACTATTATCAGTTCCAATTATTATTCTTTTCCCATTAATTATTTTATATATTTATAATAGTATGAATTATAACATATATTATACATTTTTATTTATAAATATGAATTTATATTATACATTTACAATATATTCCAATAACTTGGGGGTTTTTTTATAGTACTTCTAGAGTGTTTTCTCTTGATTATAAAACACATTTTTGGGCCGGCCGAGTGGTGCATTGGTTAAGAGCTGGTTTGGGGATGCCAGCGGCCCCGGTTCAGGTCCCACATATGAAGGCCAGTGACACTGCCCTCTACAGCTAACCACAGCTCCACCTGGAGCTGGCTGTGCAAGCCCCGGTGATGGTGTAGGCTGCAGCCCCTGCTGCAGTGGGCTGCCATAGGCTACAGTGAGTGGCCAGCAGCCAGCGTGAGCTGCCAATAGCCGCGATGAGCGACATCCAGAGGCCAGAGACCGATCTGCCTCATCCGGGAAGAGCGCAATGATGACACCAACATGGGCCAGTGAAGCAACGTCCTCCGCATCTAGACTGAAGGACAAAAAGACAGCAACTTGTCTGTTCCCCTTCCCCAATTCCCCAATAAAATCTTAGAGGGGAAAAAAACAAAACACACATTTTCTTGCTTCTTCTCATGTCTTATACATAATTTGTTATTGATTCTAGAATATAAAAATGAGGAAAAATATAATGAAGTATAATTATATCAAAGTATATATTGTTTTGTTTATTTTCCAAAGAGTGCAAGTCCTTACCTGTCTGACAGAGTGAGGGGCTTATTCAGATTCCTCGGGAGTTGAGCTTTGTGAGGAGTTAGCCAATTTTTCAGTGACGGGGAACACAGTTCAAACGAGACTACTGTCTTTTGACACCAACTGCAAGTTCAAGGGATTCCCAAAACCACTGTCGAGGATGATAATCCTAGGACTCAAAGAACCCACCCAAAGCTGTTGGGCTCACAGTATACACTGTATTATACAGTTTATTACAGGGAAAAGATACAGGTTAAGACTGGCCAAGGGAAGAAGCTCGTGAGTCTGGGGAAGTATGAGATGAGGGATTCCACTCCCTCTCCCCATGCAGTCAAGACAAGTTACTTTCCCAGGATCAAGGTGTGACAACACACATGGGGGGCTAATCTGAGCCTCAGTGTTCAGTTTTGATGGGGTCCATTATGTAGGCATGATTGATGGATTAATCACATACATTGATGATCTCAGTTTCTAGGTGACTGATGCCATGTGACCCGAAGCCCCACCCTAAGTCACCTTGTTGATCTTTCTGGTGTGACCAGTCCCCACCCTAAATCACATTGTTACTCTCTGGCTAAGCTCAAGGCCCTCAGCAAACAAAGATTATCTCCCAGGAGCTGAGGACAAAGCCCAGACCTCTTCTAGGGCAAAGTTAAATTCTTTAGGACACAGGCCATCCCTGCCTTTGGGCAAGACTCTTAACAGCAAAAGGCTCATACTGCCTAACATATGGAGGGGCCCGTGCGAGAAAGGGGTAGGTTGAAAGAAACAACTAATTCACCCTATAAAGCCAGTACATACATTTTCATATTTTTGTACTAATTAAATTATTCATTGTCTCACTTGTATCTTCTGATAAATGTGTACAGAATTATTTAGCATCGAACTTAGCTGATGGTTAGGTAAATTCAGTTCTTCCTCAGGGGTCAAAGGTCATAATCCAGCGTTCTCAGAAGTTTTGTGGACTGATGGGAGTCCCTGTTGTTCCCCAATACTGAAGGGCCCTAGACAAGTCTGCCTTATTCACCCTCCTTTGGAGGAATTTAAAAAGCTGGAAGGCAAAGATGGCTATGAGAAAGCAGACATCCAACCCCCTGGGAAAGCTGTCCTGCAAGATAATCATGATAAGGACCAACCCCCACTGGAGACCCACGGCCATATGAACTTGGGTAAAACTTGTCAGAGGATGCAGAAGAGACCTTCTGAGGGACTCCTTGATATATGAGGCCCCCATACACTGTGATTCCAAAGCCTGTTTTTGAATTCCTGACAGGTGTTACAACTGGATTGGGAGGATATAGGAATGTAGTTGAGTAGTTGATGGGATAAAAGCAAATGGAAATTGGAACGTTTGAACAGACTTTATGTGCTGTGGTTGCATCTGCTTTAACTGAGTGTATCTTGGGGATGGATATTGTGTCTGACTAGAGAAAGCTTCACTGTAAAAGAGAACGTATGGAATTCTCCCGCCAGCATTGACTGGACATGTGAAATGGAGCCAGTAGCACTGCCCAAGACCAGACCGGCCAGCCCCATGTGCAGTACAGGCTGGAGCTTGCGGCAAAAGCCTGTGAGTATCACCTAGTGGCAACTGCTGGGATTTGGGACCAGAAAATTTCCATTCGAGAGACAATTACTAACTAGCTTGCTATTGGACTTTCATTGAGTTTTCCCCTATGACTGAAGGACATAAAATAACCTTGAAACCTGACATACCCACAATGCCTTGGGCGATGTTGGAGAAATGCTGTAATAGGGCAGGCAATGCCCAGAAGTGTTCCATCACAAAATGGAAGTGGTTTCTACAGGAACATGCTGGTGGAGGTGGGTGGGGGGTGGGGGGAGGACAGTGGGAGGGACTCAGGAGCAGGGGGCCTCTTTTCCCCACTGGCCAACTTTGGAACCACCAGAGGGCCCATGGCCCTATGAATAGCTTCCCACCGACCAACAAGGAGCTGCTTGGTCTGTGGATGGTGGTTCCACTGTGGATACACAGCTCTTGTTCGGAAGGCCACCATCCCAATGGAAGAGTTCAAAACAAATCATCTTGGTGAGAAGAATTACATGCTGTTTGCTCTGATGTTTGGGTTTTTAGCAACTCACAGGCAGTGTCAATGGCCAGACAGTCAGACAGAAGGCAATGGAAAACTGGCCTATTGGTGAGATGCCCACATGGGGCATAGCTGCATGGGACTCACTATGGGAATTTAAGGGGTGCATTAAAGTTGGACATATTGATACCCATAGGAAGAACCCCTTCAGAATTGGAAGGTGAATGGAGCTGGTGAGTGGATTCTCTGGTGTGTTCACTTGAGGTGGTCCCATGGGCCCATGAGACGAGTGGACATGGTGGGGCTGCAGCAGTGCAAGATGGGCTGAGTCTAGACAGTCTGTTCTGTTCTGTCTGCCAGCAAGAGAGACAGGCTTCCTCATACCCACACTCTCATCCAAATCCTAGAGACAGTGAACGAGTCACACCTTTTATACTCAATCCAACCAGTCCAGAGCCCACACCCTACCACCACCACCTCTTTATTGGGCTTTGCCCCTGCCCTGATCACCCCACAAGCAGGTACCCACTCAAGACAACCCTACACCCCCGAGTTCACTGCAGTTATTCAAATGGGTCAATTCTGAGTCTGCTTACTCTGCCTCTTCCGTTCTTTCCTGCAGGAACCATAGTAAAGTCTCTTGGCTACTTTTTCCCCTCGTCCTTCAGCTCCTGACCACCCCTTGTGCTTCCCTGTGTGGCCCTGCATGGCAGGTGTGCCTCCTGTTTATAGGGAACTGTGACTATAAAAGTCTTCCTTTATGACACTCATTTCTGTGTGTCTGTGTGTCTTCCTATACCTGATTAAAACACCGCCTGGGTCCCCTTACAACAGTTGGTGCAGTGGTCAGACACCAGACAGAGATTCTGTGCCTTTAAGCTGCTCTTCATTTACTAAATGGATCCAACAGGCAGTGGCCAGGGCCTGTGAAAGGACTGCTGGATGTTGGCGTGCCTGCCCCTTGATGGCTGCTGCATTCTGTTGTTTTTTTGTGGGGCGTTGCTGAGAATTCCCAGCCTAAATTGTGGATCTTGCAAAGCTGGGTCCTCTCCGAACTGCTGTGTCTAAGACTGAATGGCTAGGGACACTCAGCATCTTGTTTCACTTTGGTGGAGTGCCCAAGGTCCAAGGCAGGGGACTTGGGTGTACAGGTAATGGGCTACATCAGTTTCTTGAAAAGGTCCCTCCAAAAAGGACGAGGAGTGACCACCCTCCTACTGGTGTGAGACAAGTCTGATTCACAGACCTGGCAATGCTGACCAGCAGTGGGGCCAACTACATCATTTATAGAAAAGTGCCTGGTGTCCGGGACAGTCTATGCTCCCGGGGCACTTGAATCACTTTTCCCTTTTCTTCTGAGCCTTGCTGAGTCAAAATTTCAACCTGTTCTGAGAGTGCTCCACACTCACATGTCACGGGCCATTCATGGGGTTAGTGTGAGGGCGTCCTCCTCGAGGGACCATGGCACTCCACAAATGTTATTGTTCAGCTCGCCAACTTTGCTGCCATTGTCTGCTTACTATTGTCATGTTTCATCCCCCACCCAATGGGATATCAGGGGCCCGACCCTGGAGACCACTGGCTCAATGTACCAGGAGAAGGGAAAGGAACACCTGCATCTGGCTCTCCCCAGCCCCTGAGGATGTCATTCAATTAATATCCACAGGCAGAGCCCAGCCTGGAAAGCTGTGATCACCAAGACCAGATGTCTCAGGAGTAAAGGTTTGGGCTAGTCTACCAGGTAAGCCACCAAGACCTGCCCAGGTGATAGCTGAGGGTGAGGGCAGAAACGGATAGTATAGTGGAGGAAGGTGAGGATGAAAACCAGTCGTGGCCCTGAGGCCAACTGCAGCAAGACAGTAGTTTGTTTCACTAACGTTCCTTCTAAGTTTCCCTCCTACCAAGAAAAGAAGTGAACAGGAACCATGGGTGAGCTGACCTGTAGAGCTGTGTGGTGCAACAGGTGGACTGTAGTGGGTGTGAACATGGCTGCTTGCCCTCTGGACCCATCACCATGCTGTTACGGAGGCCGCGCCTAGCAGAGCTGAAGACTGAGCACAGGGCCGGCAAGACGTGGAAGTCTTCCATTTGGCTTGAGAATGTCCTGTCTGCCTGGTTAAATCTTCCTTGCAACCATGCTACCCTCTGAGACCTTCCCACCCGATTCTCCCTCCTTCCTTGTCTCCTCTCACAGGTGTCTAACCTGCATTGTGGTCTGAGGGTTCCCCCCACCTTCTCCTGCTCCCAGCACCAAAAATTCTCCTGCTCATCTAAGCCAGTTTGCCTCTCAGTGAACCCAAATGAATAGATGTGTTACCTCTTTCTGATGCAAATCCCCGGGCTGCCATTGTACTTTGAGCTCCATCTGTTTGGTTTCTGTGGCCACCCCACAATTTATTCCAAACGCAGTGTAAAAAGGCATTACTTACTGGACTCCCCAGCCTCAACAATATTTAAATACGTTTAAAACTTTGAATACATTTTTGCTACAAAATTTTGTGCGTTTTGGGCGGCTGGTTAGCTCAGTTGGTTAGAGAACAGTGTTCATAACACTAGGGTTGCCGGTTTGATCCCCTCATGGGCCACTAAGTTGCGCCCTGCACAACTAGATTGAAACAACTACTTGACTTGGAGCTGATGGGTCCTGGAAAAACACACTGTTCCCCAATTTAAAAAAATAAATAAATAAACTAATAAACTCAATAATTATTATAAAAAAAATTTGTGCATATTTTTAGATGCTTTGATTTTGTTGTTATTATTGTCTTTTCTAGTTGAGTATTGCTGGTGTGGAGAAATGCTTTTGATTTTTAGAAATTGATCTATCTGGAAACACATTAATTCATATTAGTTATATGATTGTATTTTTTTTATTGTTTATCATATCATTTGCAGATGACAGTTTTGTCCTTCCCCTTTCCATGCTTTTTTTTTTTTTTTTACTACTTATCTCTTTCTCTTTTTATGTTGGCCAAAACTCCTGTTATCACATTGAATTGTATTGGTTTAGCTGGCATCCTTTTTCATTTTCAGCCTACATGAATGATTCTAGCTTTGTTAAGCAAGGTTTTTGCTATAGGTTTTTATTATATAGCTTTTGTAATGTTAAAGAAATTCTCCTCCATTCCTTTTTTATGTTTGCTTTTTTTTAAAAATTAAAAAGGGGGGCCGGCCAAGTGGCACAGTGGTTAAGCGTTGGCTTGGGAAGCCAGTGGCCCCGGTTCGGGTCCCACATGTGAGGGCCAGTGACACTGCCCACAAAAAAAAAAAAAAAAAAAAAAAAAAGTTATATTTGGGCCGGCCGCGTGGCATGGTGATTAAGCGCTGGTTTGGGAAGCCAGTGGCCCCGGTTCGGGTCCCACATATGAGGGCCAGTGACACTGCTCTACAAAAAAAACGAAAACATTTGCCAGCCAAGTGGCTCAGTTGGTTAAGAGCTCGCTCAAGAGTGCGAGCTGAGCTCTGAGCAACAGCTGTTCGAGGCCAGCCCGAGCTGAGTTGCCGTTGAGCTGCCAACAGGTGGCAGGATGGCTCAGCTAAAAAAAAAACAAACAAAAAAACAAAAACAAAAATAAAATTAAAAAGGAGCAGCCATTTAGCTCAGTTGGTTAGAACACAGTGCTCACAACACCAAGGTTGACAGTTCAATCCCCACATGGGCCACTGAGATGTGCCTTCTACAACTATATTAAAACAACTACTTGACTTGGAGCTGATGAGTCCTGAAAAAATGTATGTTCCCCAATAAAAAAATGTTAAAATTATAAAATAAAATAAAAATAATTTTTTAAAAATTTATTTTTCTGCAACCAAAGAAGAAAAAGCAAATTTTCACCAACATGGTTAGTTACATTGATACATGTCTGCTCAGGATTTATTATTGTTTTTAATATACTACGTGATTTTGATAATATGTCTGAGATAACTGGTTAGTTCTTTATATTTATTTTCTCTTGCTTCTGTAAGAATATGACCACCACCACTACCCGTGCTTTTTAGCTGGATACATGGATGCACCAAAGGAAAACTACATTTTCCAGCCTCCCTTACAGCTAGATATGGCCATGTGAGTAAGTTCGGCCAATTGGCTGTGAGTGGAGATGAGGTGTGCAACTTCCAGATCAGGTCTTTCCAAGTGGAAAGTGTAACATTTTGTTGCTCCTGTACTTATTTTTATTAGCTGGAGTGTGATTGTAGTGGACACGGGACACCCTAGGGATTCATGACCCAAAAGATAGAAGGAGCCTAGTTCTGGGGAGTCAGCAGACCAGCCCTGGACTGACGTGAGACACCTATTCCTATCCTGTTTCGAGTATTGTGGGAGGCTGTTTCAGCATCCAAACCTGGATCCCAAATAAGACAGAAGCTAAAGTTATCTAATATTTTACTTGGGGATTTTCATCTATATTCACGTTATATGGACTTACAATTTTTAGATACCCCTTATCTGGTTGAAACTTCAGGTTATATTGGCCTCCTGAAATGAATTGGGAAGCGTCCCCTCTTTGGATAAGGCTTGTGGGTTGGCTGCTATCTCTCAGGGTGCCCCCTGCATGGCCAAGGATAGAAACACAAAGGCCATCGTGCAGCTAAAGCTGTCTGTGACACAGGTTTGCAGTGAGATTTGCCCAATGGGACACTCAAGATGGAGGTCCGGCTTATGCTGTGTCTGCCACTCTGTTTGGTAAGCACTTGAATGCCCAATATTGAGTTCCGTGGATGTTGAGAAGTAGCCGGGGGGAAATCACATTTTTGCAGGAGCAGATCTGGCAGCTGACAACTGTGTTAGTATTTGCATCGTTTGGATTATTTGGGTTTACTCTCTCGCTCTTTTTCTAGTGATTTTAATTTTTTTTACTTGAACAGTTTATTTTTTTTATTTTCTTGCAATTTCATTTAAAACAAAATTGCCCTCTGAGTTCTGCTTTAGCCATCTCCCACAAATGTCCTCTATTAGTGCATGACTGTCGTTATGACTTCCTTTCTAGTTGAAATGTTATTTGGTGGTAGGTTTTTAGTTTCCAGATGCTAAGCTATCTTTTTGTTGTTGATTTCCATTTATAGTCTCCATATTTCTTCATTTCTCTTCACAAATGTTCATCTCTCTAGTTCCTCCTCAGGCCTCTGGGCTGCTTTGTTGATCAGATCTTTCGATGTCCTTATTTGTTAAGCCTATTTTATTATTCAACCCACCTGCTGAGTTCTTTATGTCAATGATCCCACAATTCAGGCTCCGCATTGCCAACTGATTCTTCTTTCTAACTGCCTGTTCTTCCTTCATGTTTCCAGTGGGCTCGCTTATCCCTGGGGAAAGCCCTCATTCTGGCCTGTCCATGTGGCTTCACTGGGACAAGGTGTTCAGATTTCTTCTGCAGGCCCTGTACACCTCAGAAGTCTCAGTATCCAGTGACTCATCACCCCCAGGGCCCCAGGGGCCTGGCCAACCATATACCTGGTAAAAGGACCCGAACCTACTTTCAGCTTTGCTCTGCTAGTGAGCCTGCTATTGGGGGGTGGGGAACAAGCTTCAGGACAGAAAGTTCCCTCAGGTGCCCTTAGGACCCAATAATTTCCCATTTTCTGAACCCCTGTTCCATGAGCAAAACACCAATCAGAATTCTAAATCATTTATATGGATATTCTGCCCTCAAGGAATTGGCATAATTCCCCAGTCCTTTAATGTATGGGCACATAGTGATTCCCCACCCCCACCCCAAGGGGACAGTATAGAAAGGGAGTGGGGATAGTAACTTCACTGTGGAGAAATCTGACAGACACACCTCAGTCAAGTGATCAAGTTTCATATCAACAGTGATAAGTCGTGTTGGTGATGTGATGAAAATGATGCTTTAGGGCCGGCCGAGTGGCGCATTAGTTTAGAGTTGGCTTGGGACACCAGCTCTGAGCAGCAGGGTCCCGGTTCGGATCCCACATGAGGGCCAGTGATGCTGCGCCCTCTACAGCTAAGATGGTGAACAACAGCTCAACCTGGAGCTGGGCTGCTGGGAGTCTCCTGCCACGGCATAGGTTGCAACCCCTGCTGCAGTGGGCTGCCATGAGCTACTGTGAGTGGCTGGCAGCCAGTGTGAACCGCCAGCAGCCTGTGTGAGCTGCTGTGAGCCTCCGTGAGTGGCCATCCAATGACCAGCAAGCAACTGGCTCACCTGGGAAGAGCACAATGATAATACCAACATGGGCCAGTGAAGCAATGTCCTCCACAACTAGACTGAAGAACAAAAGGACAACAACTTGTCTGTTCCCCTTCCCCGATTCCCCAACGCTGTTCCCCTCCCCCAATTCCCCAATAAAATCTTTTAAAAAAAAAGAAAAGAGAAAGACACTGGACAAATTCCAGTAGTGGGACATTCTACAATTTGGTAGGTATTTACCTGGTCAGTATTCCTAAACGCTATCAAGGTCATCAAGAACAAGGAAAGTGTGAGACTGTCAGCCAAGAGGAAACTAAGGAGACATGATGACTAAAAGTAACATACACGAAGAACATTAGGTAAAAACTAAGGAAGTATGAATGAAGTATCAATATTGGTTCATTAATTATAACAAATGTACCACAATAATGTAAGATGCTAATAATGGGGAAACTGGCTGTGGAGTATATGGGAATTTTCTGCACTATCTTCACAGTTTTTCTGTAAATCTTAAAAGTTCTGTAAAATTAAAAGTTTGTTTTAGGGGCTGAACGAGTGGTTCAGTTGGCTAAGAGTGCAAGCTTGGAGCAGCAGGGTGGCTCAGCTGGTGAGAGCACGTACTCCTAACAACAAGGTGGCCTGTTCGACGCCTGCATGGGATGGTGAGCTATGCCCACCCGCAACTAAGATTGAACACAGCACCTTGAGCCAAGCAGTCAGAAGCTGCCTACAGGTGGCTGGATGGAGGCTGGACTTGGAGCTGAGCTTGCTGTGCCCTCCACAACTAAGACTGAAGGACAACAATCTGGCTGTTCCCCTTCCCCAATTTAAAAAAAAAAAAAGTTTATTTTAAAAAATTTAGGGCCTGCCGAGTGGCTCAGCTTGCTTAAGAGTGTGAGCTCTGAGCAACAGGGTCACCAGTTCGATTCCCACATGGGCCAGTGAGCTGCACCCCGAGCTGAGCTGTGGCTGAGCTGCTAACAGGTGGCAGGATGGCTCAGCTGGTGAGAGCACGGGCTGCCTGTTCGAGATGGTGGGCTATGCCCACCAGCAACTAAAGACTGAACACAGCACCTTGAGCTGAGCTGCCCTGAGCTGCCGATGAGTGGCCAGATGGCGACTGGACTTGGAGCTGAGCTTGCTGTGCCCTCCACAACTAAGATTGAAGGACAACAACTTGACTGTTCCCGTTCCCCAATTCCCCAACACTGTTCCTCTCCTCCAATTCCTCAATAAAATCTTAAAAAGATTTAAAAAAAATTAAAAATTTAAAACTTTTGTGCTTCAAAGGATGCCATATATAAAGTGAAAAGCCAATCCAGAAGATTAAGTACTTTTCTTAGTAGGAAAGAAGGGAAGCAGGCAGAGGTGATGATGCTGAGTATTTTTCATGTACATGCTGGCCATCTGTTTGTCTTCTTTTGTGAAGTATATGTTCAAATCTTTTGCACACTTGTATGATTGCATCGACAGTCTTCTTGAGTTTTGTGTGGAGTTTTCTTTGGCTTAAAACAACAAAATTTATTATCTTATACTCCTGGAGGTCAGAAATCTCGTGGGTTAAAATCAAGAGGTCAGCAGGGCTGGGTTCCTCCTGGAGTCTCTAGGGGAAGATCCATTCCCTCGCCTTTTCCAGCTTCCTGAAGCCGCCTGCACTCCTTAGCTTATGATCCTTTTGTCCATCTTCAGAACCAACATTGTAGTAACATCGAATCTCTCTGTCTGACTCTGACCCTCTGTCTGATTCTTCTAAGGACACTGTGATTAGATTGGGTCCAGCTGGGTAATCCAGGACAACCTTCCCAGCTCAAGATCCTTAATCACACCTGCAAAGTCCCTTGTGCCATCTGAAGAAACATATTCACAAGTTTGGGGGAGATTAGGACAGGGATACCTTTAGGGGTACCATTATTTAGCCCACCACACCCATAATCTATTATTAAGTGAAAAAAGCTAGCAATAGAACAATGCATATAGATTCAGTCCATTAATGTAAAAAAAAAACCCACTAAATATTATTATTGAGGTTTAGGAGATTTTTTTTTTTGAGGGCAGTGTCACTGACCCTCATATGTGGGACCCGAACCAGGGCCGCTGGCCTCCCAAGCCAGCGCCCAACCACCGCGCCATTCGGCCAGCCCTAGGAGCTTTTTATATGTTCTAGATCAAGCTCCTTGTCAGATAGCTATTGTGAATATCATCTCCCAATCTATGGTTTGTCTTTTTGTTTTCTTTCTTTTTTAAAGATTTTTATTGGGGAAGTGGGGAGAGAAACAGTGTTGGGGAAGGGGAACATTGTGTTTCCCAGGACCCATCAGCTCCAAGTTAAGTTGTTGTCCTTCAGCCTTAGTTGTGGAGGGCGCAAGCTCAACTCCAAGTCCAGTCACCACTTTTAATCTAGTTGCAGGGGGATGCAGTCCACCATCCCGTGCAAAAATCCAACCGGCAACCTTGTTATACACTGAGCCATCTGGCCACCCTGTTAGCAGCTTGCGGCTGCTCAGCTCAAGGTGCAGTGTTCAATCTTTGTTGAGGTGAGGTGGGGGCACAGACCCCATCCCATGGGGGAGTCAAACTGGCAACTGTGTTGTTAAGAGCATGTGCTCTCACTAGCTGAGCCATCCAGCCACCCATTGGCAGCTCAGCGGCAGCTCAGCTCAGGCACAGCTCACTGGCCCATGTGGGAATCGAACCGGCAATCCTGTTGCTCAGAGCTCACGCTCTAACCAACTGTGCCACCCTGAAAGCCCCTAGAATTTTTATAGTGTTAGCTTGATGTTAAAGTCAATGATCCATTTTTTTTGCACTCTTTACACAGAATTTATTTTATTTATTTATTTTTTATTTTATTTTATTTTTTTTTTTTTTGAGGGCTGTGTCACTGGCCCTCATATGTGGGACCCGAACCGGGGCTGCTGGCTTCCTAAGCCAGTGCTTAACCACCGCGCCACTCAGCGGGCCCCAGAATTTATTTTATACCTGTTATACCAAACAGCATTTTAAACACTGACATATCAACTATCTAGTGCTGACCGAGTGGCGTGGCAGTTAAGCGCTGGCTTGGGAAGCCAGCGGCCACGGTTCGGGTCCCACTTATGAGGGCCGGTGACACTGCCCTCAAAAAAAAAAAAAATCTCAGCTATCTAATAAGTTAAGATAAAGACAAAGTATTTATCTTATGAGAAACAAGATACACTATCATTTAGTCATCAAACATTATTGCACTTTAACTTTCAGAATTTGACAATGCATTTGTGAAAACAATCTGCAGATTAATTTTTTTTTTTTAAGATTTTATTGGAAATTGGGGGAGGGGAACAGCATTGGGGAATCGGGAAAGGGGAACATACAAGTTGCTGTCCTTTTGTTGTTGTTTTTTTTGTTTTTTTTTTTTGAGGGCAGTGTCACTGGCCCTAACACGTGGGACCTGAACCGGGGCCACTGGCTTCCCAAGCCAGCACTTAACCACCACGCCACTCAGCCAGCCCATGTCCTTTTGTTCTTCAGTCTAGTTGTGGAGGACATCGCTTCACTGGCCCATGATGGTATTATCATTGTGCTCTTCCCAGCTGAGGCAGTCGCTCCCTGGCCATTGGATGGGTACTCACGGCAGCTCACTAAAGTGCAAGCCAGCTGCCAGCCAGCCGCACTGGAGCCTACACCATTGCCAGTGACTCTTGGCAGCCCAGCTCCAGGTCAAGTTGTTGTTCACTATCTTAGCTGTAGAGGGCTCAGTGTCACTGGCTGTCTATGTGGGACCCGAACCGGGGCCCTGCTGCTCAGAGCTGGAGTCCCAAGCCAACTCTTTTTTTTTTTTTTAAAGCTTTTATTGGGGAATTGGGGGAAGGGAACAGCGTTATGGAATCAGGGAAGGGGAACAGAGAAGTTGCTGTCCTTTTGTTCTTCAGTCTAGTTGTGGAGAATGTCACTTCACTGTCCCATGTTGGTATCGTCATTGCACTCTTCCCAGGTGAGGCAGATCAGTCGCCGGCCTCTCGACAGCCACTCACCACTGCTCACGGCTGCTCTTGGCAGCTCACGCTTGCTGCGGACCACTCACTGTAGCCTATGGCAGACCACTGCAGCAGGGGCTGCAGCTATGCCGTCCCAGGGACTCACAGCAGCCCAGCTCCAGGTGGAGCTGTTGTTCACCATCTTAGCTGTAGAGGGCAGTGTCACTGGCCCTCATATGTGGGATCTGAACCGGGGCTGCTGGCGTCCCAAGCCAGCTCTTAACCAACACGCTACTCGGCCGGCCCCTGCAGATTAATTTTAACAGACAAATTAAAGAACATTTTTAAGCAAGCATGACTGTCCTAAATTGTTCATTAGGTAAGAATTTTACAAACGTTACTCATATTAGTGGTAACGGTGGAGCTGGGGAGTATTACTCCTCCGAGCTGCACGATGAGAACCACCAATAGTATGGTGGAACCTGTGGCCCTTTCCAAAGCCATGGCTCTTGCAGCTTGCAGATGTCAGCCCTCACATCTCCCTGTGGTTGTGGACTGATTTGGTGATCCACTGGGTGTCAGTATTCCATCTGATAATTTTATGGAATGGATCAATGAGGATAACCTCAAAGAATTTGTACATGGAATCTTCACCAACCCAGTAAGAATTCAGAACTCTCAGAGCCCCATAGTGGCGTCCAACTTGCTTCTTAACAATAGACTGAAGGCTTCCAGCAAACTTTAGCTGGAAGTTTAACACTGTGGCAGACAGTTCCTAGTTTGCACCCTTAGGAACTGGGATTTTGCAGCCATCATAGCCCACACGAATCCAATAGATGACATAACCTTGCTTGGCCTGGTATCCTAGGCTGCACACTTTATCGGCTTGGTGAAGCAGGGGTCCTGTGGAGCACAGAAAGCCGGCAGTACTACCAACAGTGCACCCTGAGAAGAAACCGCATTACATTGGACTGCTTCTTCTTCCGTAGCTCCTGGATGTACCTGTAGGCACCCATCTCGGCTTACCTGATGGTTGTGGTCAGATGGAAAGGAAGGCAATGATCCATTTTTTGAGTTAATTTTGAATTCGACGTGAACTAAGGGGAGAAGCCCACTTTTTTTTCCCGTTCAGTAGCTCCAGCACCATTTGTTGAAAAGATAATTCCTTGCTTTGAAATATCTTGGCACCTTTATAAAAAATCATTGACCGGGCCAGCCGAGTGGCGCAGCGGTTGGGCGCTGTCTTGGGATGCCAGCGGCCCGGGTTCGGATCCCACATGTGAGGGCCAGCGACCATACGTGTGTGGTTCTAATCCCGGACTCTATTCTGTTTCATTAATATATGTTTATGTATATCATCTTTACACTGACATTCTATTTTTGAAATACTGTAGCTTCATAATAAGTCTTAGAATCAGGGACTGTAAGTCCCCCAAATTTGTTACCTTTCTTCAAAATTTTTTCAGCTTTCCATACAAATTTTAGGATCAGCATTCAATTACTACAAAACAAACAAACAAACAAAAAACCAGACTGATGGAATACTGACTGGGGTTGCATTGACTCTGGAGATCAAATCAGGAAGAAATGACACCTTAATAATATTAATTTTCCAGTTCCTGAACATGATGTATTTCTCCATTTTAGGTCTTTTATTTCTTTCATTAGTGTTTTGAAGTTTCTAGCATATAGATCCAGCACATATTTTATACTAGATTTATTCTTAAATATTAATATATCATTTGATAGATGTCATTAAAAAGCGGTACTATTTGTTAATTTTTATTTTCCAATGATTTGCTGGTCTATAGAAATACAATTGACTATTGTGTATTGATCTTGTACCGTGTGACCCTGATACATTCCACATATTAGTTCTAGTAGTATTTTTTTATTTAATAGTTTATTCTGATTTTAAGTGTCATTTTAAAAACATTGGTCCATTAAACCATGTAGAAATAAGTATGCAAAAAATCTGCAAAACAAAACTGGATTTTCCAGTCACTTCATTATTACGTGATGGCAGCCAAGTAATCCTTAACTTCAGTTGGAGTTAGCTTCCTAAATACAGCTTCATAGCAGATTCCAACTTCCATGCTCTCTTCTGTCATTTGCCCTTTGAAACTTTCCTTCAGGGTTAATATGGCTGTATGAATGGCATCTTCAAGTTCTACATCATTGTTGTATCTTTTCTCAAGGAAAAGTTTTCCCATTCACATAGTTCTTTCCCACTGCTATGGCTTTCCAGGCAAAGTAAGCTCCAGATGGATCTGACTGAAATAAATATGGGTGTCCCTCATTCCAACCACAAGTTAGTAAAGAAACTCCAAATGGACGAACACCACATGACTGGATATATTCTTGCATCACAGAAGCTACTCTCTGTACCAGCTGAGCTGTGGGAATTGGTTCTTGGTAAACAAGACAGTATTGCTGAGCCAGTTTCCGAACTCTGTGCACAAGCACTCTGTAATCTGGGCCCATACACCAAGCCTATATGTTTGGTAATTAGTTCCTCTTTGTGTACACTTTGCTTATCATACAGAATGGATTTCTGTTTCTTCCCAGTTGCTAATACCACACCATTTGAAGCTTTAATTCCCACTGAAGGAGCTCCTCCAATTACAGCAGCCAAGGTATATTCTATCTGGACAAGTTTCCCAGACAGGCTGAATGTAGTCAGCGAAAAGCTGTAGCCACGCTCTGCCATCTTTATCCAGAGAGCCCTCTACTAGTTTTTTCCCAAAATTTTATTATGAAAAATATCAAACATACCAAAAAGTTGAAAGAATGTTATACTGAACAATCATATAGACACTACTTAGAGTCTACCATTAATATTTGATTATATGGCAGGTCCTCGAAAAACATCCTTTCATTCAACATCGTGTCATTATAACGTTGATGAGATGCATAGGAACTTAACTCTTGTTTCTATCAATGAGTCTATGGTAAAACTAGTTTCATTACACATTGTTTCACTTAAAGCCATAGAACTTATTGACAATATTAAATGAGGACTTACTGTACTTACTTTATCAAATATCCATCCATATATTTCTCATCTTGATTTTTTAAAGATTTTACTGGGGAATTGGGGGAAGGGACCAGCCAAGTTGTTCTTCAGTTTTCATTGTGGAGGGCGTCAGTCGCCATCTGGCTTCCCAAAGGCAGCTCGTGGCCTCTAAGCTCAAGGTGCTGTGTTCAATCTTAGTTGCGGGTGGGCGTAGCCACCATCCCATGTGGGAGTCAAACCAGCAGCCTTGTTGTTAAGAGCACACGCTCTATCCACTGAGCCATCGGGGCGGCAGCTCAGCTCAAGGTGCTGAGTTCAGTCTTAGTTGTGGGCAGGCATAGCCCACCATTGAACAGGCAATCTTGTTGTTACACCAGCTGAGCCATTCTGCCACCTGTTGGCAGCTCAGCAACAGCTCAGCTTGGGCGCAGCATTCACTGGCCTATATGGGAATCCAACCAGTGGCCCCGTTGCTCAGAGCACGCACTCTAAGCCAACTCTTAACCAACTGAGCCACTCGGCAGGTCCCATCTTGATTTTTTAATGCATTTCAAAATAAGTTTTTTTTGGTTTTTTTTTTTGAGGGCAGTGTCACTGGCCCTCACATGTGGGACCAAACCGTGGCCGCTGGCTTCCCAAGGCAGCACTTTAACCACCACGCCACTCGGCTGGCCCTCAAAATAAGTTTTTAAGCAAAACTTTATTTCTATCTAAATACTTCGGCATTTAGAACAAGGGTTCAACATATGTTGATAGTTCTTTTTTTCCTTTTAAGATAAAATTTACACACAACTAAATGCACAAATTCAATTGTGCACTCAATGAGTTTTGACAATTGCAGACACATGTGTAAACAAAATCCCTCTTGATATATAAACCATTATCATCAACTTATGATTCCTTCTTAGTCAATCTCCTGCCTGCACCTTCCAGAGGCAACCACTGTTTGGATTTTTCCACCATAGATTAGTCATGCCTGCTTTAAGACGTCTTACCAATGGAATCACACAGTATAACTTTCTTGTGTAAGGCCATTTCATGCAAACATTTTTGACACTTTGTTCCTTTTTACTGCTACTATTTCATTGTATAAATTTACCATGATTTGTTTATCCAGTCTCCTGTAGATGGACAGGGGACCAAGAGTTCCTCTAGAATGGTGAGAACATCATGTAACTTTCTAGAATTACCTTGATATGTGTGTTTCCTCTGCAGAGGTGAGACAAGAGTTGTTCTTTAATACTTGGAGCCTCCTTGGGCACTGGACATTACTTGACCTTGGCAATGAGGCTGGGACTTGGTAAAGTCCCAGCCTTCTATACTGCCAGAAGTAATTTTTATGTTCCTTAGCAGTTTCTCCACTTTGAGTTCAGGAACTGAGGGCTATCACACTAGCCGCTGCCAGGTTTTACAGGAAGAACCCATAACCAGAAGGGCATCATCTTTCTTGAGGTCCCCAAGTTTGCTAATGTTCCTGACTTTCCAAGAACTGATCTGACTGTCCATCGGCGGGGACTTCATGGGCTATCAGACAAGCAGCAGACTGGTGTCCAGCCAAAAGGTGGAAGCAACCCAAGTGTCTATCAGTGGATGATAGATAAACAAAATATGGTATATACATACAATGGAATATTATTTGGCCATAATATTGTGATACATACTAACCTGATGACATTGAAACCCTAACCCTAATCTTGAGGACATTATGAAATAAGCCAGAAATAAAAGGACAAATATTATATGATTCCACTCTAGATACCTCATATAATGATTTCATTATATGAGGTATCTAGAATAGACAAATTCAAAGACAGAAAGCAGAATAGAGGTTACCAAGGGCCAGGGGAGGGAAAACCGGGAGTTACTGCTTAATGGGGCCAGAGCTTCAGTTGGGGAAAATGAAAAAGTTCTGGAGGTGGATGGTGGTGTGGTTGCACAACAATGTGAATGCACTTAATACCACTAAGCTGTACGCTTAAAAATGGTTAAAATGGAGGGCCGGCCAATTGGCTCAGTTGATTAAGAGCTCTCTCAAGAGTGTGAGCTGAGCTCTGAGCAACAGTGGTTCAATGCCAGCCCGAGCTGAGTTGCCGTTGAGCTGCCAACAGGTGGCAGGATGGCTCAGGTTAAAAAAAAAAAAGGTTAAAATGGGGCTGGCTGAGTGGTGCGTTGGTTAGGAGTTGGCTTGGGACGCCAGCTCTGAGCAGCAGGTCCCTGGTTCGAATCCCACATGAGGGCCAGTGACACTGCGATGGTGAACAACAGCTTGACCTGGAGCTGGGCTGCCATAACTTGCCAGCAATGGCATAGGTTGAAGTGGGGCTGGCCAGCAGCTGGCGTGAGCTTCCAAGAGCTGCCGTGAGCGGCCGTCCAATGGATGGTGAGCAACTGCCTCACCCAGGAAGAGCGCAATGATAATACCAACATGGGCCAGTGAAGCAACATCCTCCACAACTAGACTGAAGAGCAAAAGGACAGCAACTTGTCTGTTCCCCTTCCCCGATTCCCCAACCCTGTTCCCCTCCCACAATTCCCCAATAAAATCTTTAAAAAAATAAATAAATAAAAGAGGTTAAAATGGTCAATCTTATGCTGTATATGTTTTACCAAAATTTTTTTAAAGGTAAAGTGACTTGGTACAGGCAGTTTGTTGAACATTTGACCACTATTCTGGGTAGTTTGGTAGATAAAGCAAGTCAATATGTCATATTTTCAAAGAATCATCATCTTTTTAAGACCTCCCAATAACTCACTAGCTTATAATCTATATGAATCTCCCAATGCATATTTTTCCTTAATACTGATTGTTCTAATTCAGTTGGAAAAAAATAACATTCAAGGATGTTACATTCCAGTTTATACAAGCGTGGCCTGTACAGAAGATTAGAGATAGATCAAGAGAAAAGATTAAGAGCTTCTTTATATTCCTCTCTGAAAAATGAACATTAAGAAAGACCAGCTATGGGCCGGCCATGTGGCACATTGGTTAAGAGCTGGTTTTGGGATGCCAGTGGCCCCGGTTTGGATCCCACATATGAGGGCCAATGACACTGCCCTCTACAGCTAACAACAGCTGCACCTGGAGCTGGGCTATGCAAGCCCTGGCAATGGTGTAGGCTGCAGTCCCTGCTGCAGTGGGCTGCCATAGGCTACAGTGAGTGGCCGCAGCCAGCGTGAGCGGCTGGCAGCCAGCGTGAGCTGCCAATAGCCGTTGTGAGCGACATCCAGAGGCCAGAGACATACCTGCCTCATCCGGGAAGAGCGCAATGATGACATCAACATGGGCCAGTGAAGCAACGTCCTCCGCAACTAGACTGAAGAACAAAAAGACAGCAACTTGTCTGTTCCCCTTCTCCGATTCCCCAATGCTGTTCCCCTCCCACAATTCCCCAATAAAATCTTAAAAAAAAAAAGACCAGCTATGTATGATGCATAAATAGTCATTTAAAATACCAATAGTACTCTAAAACAAATAACTTCAATTGGTTTTTCTCACTGTTCATCACACAAACCACAAAAAGAAAAAGTATAAAGTAAGGCTAATATAGGGCCGGCCTAGTGGCGTGGTGGTTAAGAGCTGGCTTGGGATGCCAGTGGCCCCGGTTCAAGTCCCACATATGAGGGCCAGTGACACTGCCCTCAAAAAATAAAATAAAATAAAGTAAGGCTAATACAGACATATCAAGCTCCAGCTCTCAAGACTAATTATATAATCACAAGGCAAGAGCCTACCTACAGAAATTCTAAGCCACAAAGAAAAACTCATCTGATTGCCTGAAGAATAATACTGATCGGACCTGATGCAGGCACTTATCTCTCCAAAAACCCATGAAACTCATTTTTAAATAGCACAAATGGTGTGTCCAGACCCCACAATTTTGAAAGAAATTTCTAGAAATTGTATTGCCAGCCGTGACAATTTTGAGAGAAATTTCTAGAAGTTGAGTACATATTGACAGTAAAATTTAAGCAGAAAACCAAAACACCAAAACCCACAGGATGAGACTGTTGAGAGGTTAAGCATGACGCCAGGATAATAAATGGGAAGTGACTCTACTGATAGGGCTAAGGAGACAGGAACTAGAACAAGACACAGTTTTCATCTCTGGTCTGAGGAAATGGGCATGGAATTGGCTCTACAAACAGTGAATGGGTCCTGTGGCAGACCAGAGTAAGTCGGGCCTGAAACATTTGGGGGAAGTGCAGGGCACAGCATTGAAAACCCCAGGGAAAATACCAATTAGGCCTGTAGTCTGGGTGGCGTCTCCCCAAGTGTCCTGGAAATAGGACGATCAGAGCGTATGGCCGCTGAGTAACATATTCTGGGGTTCGGGAGAGAACCAAGATGCACAAGAGAGAACAGCAGAATTGTAAATGATTCCATGAGAATCAGCCATTCCTTTCCTACCTTCAAGTAGGGCTTGAAACTTTCTACATGAGGAATTTGGTCCCAGGCACATTCTTTTTTTTAATTTTTTTTTTTAAGATTTTATTGGGGAATTGGGGGAGGGGAACAGTGTTGGGGAATCGGGGAAGGGGAACAGCAAGTTGCCGTCCTTTTGTTCTTCAGTCTAGTTGCGGAGGATGTTGCTTCACTGGCCCATGTTGGTATTGTCATTATTCTCTTCCCGGATGAGGCAGATCGGTTGCCGGCTTCTGGATGTGGCGCACCGCGGCTATTGGCAGCTCACGCTGGCTGCCAGCCACTCACGCTGGCTGCCGGCCACTCACTGTAGCCTATGGCAGCCCACTGCAGCAGGGGCTGCAGCCTACACTATCACTGGGGCTCGCACAGCCCAGCTCCAGGTGGAGCTGTTGTTCACCATCTTAGCTGTAGAGGGTAGTGTCACTGGCCCTCATATGTGGGATCCAAACCGGGGCCGCTGGCATCCCCAAACCAGCTCTTAACCAGTGCGCCACTCTGCCGGCCCCCCAAGCACATTCTTGAGTGACTATAAATTACTTCGTAGTTAACTGGGACTCATGAATCAGTGTTTAGGGAAAGTGGTCTTTTCATGAAATTATTGAAGTTCTCATGCATCACTTAGAAACTGAGTTGGCTGCTGATGACAAGGCCACCCTGTGGCTTGACTAAGTGGGGGTGTTTTTCTTTCCCACAGAGGACTTGCTCACTGGCAGGGTGGCACAGACTGCAGCTCCTCCTCCTGCCTTTCTGTTAGGCTGTCCTTGACCTGGGGCTTCTGTCCTGAAGTTCACATCGCGTGGCCTGAGATGGCCACTGCATTGCCAAACAGTAACAGGATATCGCAGGATGGAGGAGGGGCAAGGGCAAAAGGGTGATCTGGCTGAGTCAGCCCCTGTAAGAACTTTCTAGAAGCACCACCCAATGCCTCCCACTAACTTCTCCCTAACCACCGCCAGCAAGAAGCTGGAAAAGGACACCCCAAATTAAATCTGGGTGTTGATAGGAGGGAAGAGGGAGCTATAACATATCAGGCAGAAAATTAGCAGTTCCCCAATTGGGAACATATGAGACTTCGGGTATTTTCTTTGTTTTTCTAAAATTTTAAATAAAATCTTTATTGTTTGCAGGCGATATGAATTTTTAAAAAATCTTATGGATACAACCACTGATACAATTGCTCTGATTAGAAAGTAAGGAAGCTGTTGAATTCCAACTAATTTGAAATAAAATTTTTCTATTTTTTGAAGCGGGATCAGCAAATGCAACTGAAAAGATTTAATAAACTAGATTTGGTTAACCATACAATTAAATTAGAATGAAAGTCATGAGAAATATTCAGAAATTTTTTGAGAGAAAACTGCAAACTTTACTGAGGGACACAAAAACAATCTGCACACATGGAAAGTCTATGTTACTGAATGGAAAGAATTAGCATGAGAAAAAGTTGTAATAATGGAAGCACTTAATAAGCAGTGAGTGCTCGGACTGTGGCAGAAACTGAATTCTGTTTAACGGGTTCATGCATGGCTCACCCTCAATCCCAAGGCAGGTGTTAAAGTGATTCCCAATGTAAGATGACACAGAAATGCAGAAGGGGCTGAAGTTGCTCTTTTCCTACATCTAGAAAGGGACAGAGGAGGAAGCCATGCACAGGCAGATGTTGACAGTCACAGCATCTGTCACTGTCACAGTTTACCTAAAATTTCATGCAGTCCCCCCCGCCCCAGCCTCACTGAGAGATAACTGACATACGACATGATGCAGGTTAAGGTTTTTCCTTTGCTATGTGTTCTGGAGGGAGCGTGGGGAGCTGGTTGGTGCGTGTAATGAGTTGAGGCAAACGCTTGGTGACAGTTCTGCATGTGGTTATTTCAGAGTTGGGAAGAGAAAGAGAACTCAAGGCCATGTCCAGGTTCAGTTTAGATTCCCACAAAACAAGGCAGCTGTATCTGGAAAGATGAAGACGTGAGCCCCAGAAATGACTCCAACACAGGAGGGAAAAGAAGGGAAGATCCCACAGTGTGGCCACAGGAGGGAGGGGACACATCCAGGGAAGGAGTTGGAGATAATGGGATAGCTATGGAGCTTTCAAAAGAAGTGAGGATTTGTATATGGGAAATAACCCAAGTTAAAAATAAGGCAAGTGTCAACTCAAGGAAATGTTCAAAGGGTACAATCCTCTAGCTGGCTAAGAGTGGAATACATCTGCGTCACAGTACTGATCATTTCCTTAACTAAAAACAGAGATATAGGGCTGGCCAAGTGGCGGGGTGGTTGACGGCTGGGTTGGGAGGCCAGCGGCCGGGGTTCAGATCCCGCATTGAGGGCCAGTGACACTGCCCTCTAAAAAACAATAAAACAAAACAAAAAAAAAACAGAGATATAATCCTATTTGGAGAGAAGGCGGGGTGTAAAAGAGCTAAAACCTCAAGTGTCATACAAGGAAAGAAATATATAATGCTGAAATTAATATAAAATATTTACACATTAAGACAAAGTGAAACAGGCATTAGATACACAAACACATGAATTAGATACACAAAAGTCATGACTAGGAGAAAGAGCTAGTAGAAAATCAGCTGCTAGGTCATCACGGAGAGTGGTCATTTTTGTTGTTGCTATGAGGCTTTGGTGTGTTTCATTTTTTAATTATTGCACATATTATTTGATGTGTTTTTAAATAAACACAAAACAGAATTGATACTACCTGTAAATTATTGGCTTGGGAAGCCAGCGGCCATGGTTTAGTCCCACATATGAGGGCCAGTGACTCCCTCAAATTTTTTTGACTGCCCTCAAAAAAAAAAAAAAAGAATTAGACTTCAGGGCTGGCTGAGCGGCTCAGTTGGTTAAGAGTTAGCTTAAGAGTGCCAGCTCTGAGCAACAGGGTCGCTGGTTTGATTCCCACATGAGCCAGTGAGGCTGCATCCGACCTAAGCTGCTGCTGAGCTGCCAACAGGTGGCAGGATGGCTCACTTGGTGAGAACACGTGCTCCTAACAACAAGACTGCCTGTTCAATGGTGGGCTACACCCTCCTGCAACTAACACTGAACTCGGTACCTTGAGCTGAGCTGCCGTCTGGATGACTCAGTGAAGAGAGCGTGCACTCTTAACAACAAGGCTGCTGGTTCAACTCCCGCCTGGGATGGTGGCTACACCCACCCACGACTAAGACGGAAGCACCTTGAGCTTAGAGGCTACGAGCTGAGGTCGGGCAGCCAGATGGCAACTGGCGCCCTCCACAACTAAGATTGAAGAACAAGAACCTGACTGGTCCCCCTCCCCAATTCCCCAACACTGTTGCCCTCCCCCAATTCCCCAATTTAAAAAAAAAATAAAATCAGAGGGCCGGCCAAGTGGTGCATTGGTTAAGAGTTGGCTTGGGACGCCAGCTCTGAGCAGCAAGGCCCTGGTTCAGATCCCACATGAGAACCAGTGACGCTGCGCCCTCTACAGCTAAGATGGTGAACAACAGCTCGACCTGGAGCTGGGCTGCTACGAGTCGCCAGTGGCATAGGCTGCAGTGAGGCTGGCTGGCAGCCAGCGTGAGCTTTCGTGAGCCCCCATGAGCGGCCGTCCAGAGGCTGGCAAGCAACTGCCTTACCGGAGAAGAGCGTAATGATAATACCAACATGGGCCAGTGAAGCGGTGTCCTCCACAACTAGACTGAAGAACAAAAAGGACAGCAACTTGTCTGTTCCCCTTCCCCGATTCCCCAAAACTGTTCCCCATCCCCAATTCCCCAATGAAATCTTAGGAAAAAAAAATTAGACTTCACCCTAAATACATTTAATTTTGAAATCCAGATTACATTCCTATAAATAGACTTAAGGGAGAGAGAGCTCCTTACCACAATCCTTAATCAGACAGCTCAAGGATGAGGGGGGAAAATAATCTAGGGCCAGGTTTAAAATTTAGCTCCCACTGCAATTTCGGGGCTTCAAAAACCAGTCAAGGAAAAATCAGCAGGCTCCCCTTCAGATGAGGTTCCCTCTGTGGGCAGCTCTGCTCTTAGAAACTGAGAGAACTCTGACTCTGGGTCTCTGGGATAGAGGATATGAGGTTGAAACTGTAACTGGATTTCATTTTCAGTTTGGGAATTTTCTTACCAAATGATTTTAATTTGACTGGACTGTTAATGAATGAGCTCCCAGGAGGCGCTTCCTGGGACTCCGCCATAGCAGAGCCTGGCCATGGAGGTGAATGCTTGGGCTCTGGAATCTCACTATTGTGCTTGTGTGCTTTCCAGGGGAGAGTAGGGAATACCATATGAAACGGATTTTGTGTCCAAGTGGTGAATACTGAAATTTCCCCAGTTTCATTTTAGAACAAATAAAACACTTTTATTGGATTGTTTTATTATTACAATAGATTTCCAAATATATTTGTGGTGACTCTGTGGAAGCCCCTGCAGAATGCTAATAGGGACACAAGACGTCTGATCCAGAGGGCCGCAGCCTGTGGTGTGTACAGCATTCCCTTCAGTGTTTATTAAAAGTGCAGGTTCCCAGGCTCCACCCCCAGCACTTTGGTTCAGCAGGCCTGGTGGCTCATGGAGCCCGCCCTGAGAACCAGGCCGAGTCCAGCTTCTGCCAATCATGTGGATGTTTGCATCCAACCTTCCTGAGACTGGAAAGGAGAACACCCATGTTTTTCAGACCTGGGCTTTGGCACACAACACTCTGAAGAACTTCTCTGCTCATGTACATCCTGTTTATTGCATAGTTGACCCTTGAGTAATGTGGGGGTTAGGGGCATTGACCCTTCTCCCCTCCACAGTTGAAAATCTTTGTATAATTTTTGTTTTTTTAAGATTGTAATGGGGAATTGGGGAAGTGGAACGGTGTTGGGGAATTGGGGAAGGGGAACAGCCAAGTTGTCATTCAGTCTCGGTTGTAGAGGGCGCAGCTAGCTCAGCTCCAAGTCCTGTCACCATCTGGCTGCCCGTTGGCAGCTCACAGCCACTCAGCTCAAGGTGCTGTGTTCAGTCTTAGTTGGGGGTGGGCATAGTCCACCATCGCATGCGGGAGTTGAACCAGAAACCTTGTTGCTAAGAACGCATGCTCTAACCACTGAGACATCTGGCCGCCCATCAGCAGCTCAGATCAAGATGCTGTGTTTAATCTTAGTTGCAGGTGGGCATAGCCACCATCCCATGTGGGAGTTGAACTGGCAACCTTGTTGTTAGGAGCACATGCTCTCACCAGCTGAGCCATCCTGCCACCTGTTGGCAGCTCAGCAGCAGCTCAGCTCAGGTGCAGCTCACTGGCTCATGTGGGAATCAAACCAGTTACTCAGAGCTCGTGCTCTTAACCAACTGAGACACTTGGCCGGTCCCCGTGTATAACTTTTGTGTCCGATTTGTTTTGTTTTGTTTTGTTTTGAGGGCAGTGTCACTGGCCCTCATATGTAGGACCAAACCGAGCGCTTAACCACCACACCACTCAGCCGGCCCTCCTGTGTATAACTTTTGAATCCCCAAAAACTCAGTTGTCTCCTGGTATCCCTTGGGGATTGGTTCCAGGAACCCCTGGGGATACCCAAATCCGCGGTTGCTCGTCCCCTGTAATAAACGGTGTAGATCAACTCATACAGTTGGCCCTCCGCATCTGTCGACTCCCAACCATGGGTTGAAAACAGTACAGATTTTACACCCAGATTTATTGAAAAAAATCTGCATGTAAATGGACCCTCACAGTCTGACCCATGTTGTCCAAGTGTCAACTGTATATTCAAGTATGTAAAATATCCTGACTCTGCAAACCTGTGGCCTCGCATGTGCAGAAAGTGCTCTTCTCCTGCCTGCCACAGTAAGTGGCAGGAGAAGGCAAGTGGGGGCCCTGGCCCTAAGGGTCAGTTAATGGGGCGGGGTGCACCCTTACTCCAAATGTCACGAATGTGGGCTGCAGAGTCAACAGGAGGTGTTGGCGGGCGGTTCCCATCTGCAGTGGGAAACACCTGTTTTCCAACCATCAGATGACCAAAAGCACAAGACCACAGGATGACCAAGGCCACTTCAGTGCCCTCTCCCCTCCACTACCTGTAACAGGAACTCCGAAGGGGAGGGCCAGGAGATGATGAGGAGGGCTGGGGGGTATGATGGCCCAATTCTTTACTGCCACATAAAAGGCCATTGGAAGCTTAGGGATGTAAAAAAAAAGTCACTTTTTATGCACATGGTTCTATGGGTCTGTGGGTTGGGATTTGAAAAGAGCACAGGGATTCGGTGAGCTCTTGTCTGTTCTGTGATGCTGGCTTCTGCTGGGATGACTTGAACAGCTGGTGCGGGAGCCCAGATGGCTTCCTCCCTTAGGGCCCAGATGGTGGAGGACTGACACCAGCTGGGACTGTCCACCGGAGGCCTGCATGGGGCTCCCCAACATGGGCTTCAGGTGGTGGGCCTTCTTACACGGTGGCTCGGGGTTTCAAGGGCCGGTGTCCCAGCCAACCAGGCGAAGCTGCATGGCCTTTATAGCCTGACCTCGGAAAGCCAGAGCGTCACTACTGCCACACTCCACCTATGGAAGCAATCAAAAACCCACCCAGACTCAAGGAAAGGCAACAAGACATCGACCCTACCTCTCTAGGGGAGAAGCGTCAAAGAACTTGGGGTAACACTGTGATGCCATCACAGTCGGTCATCAGAAGAGTAAATGATAATAACAGAAAAAAATTTCTCAGAGCTGAAGAAATACATGAGTTTCGACTTGACAGAGGACCCGTAGTGCCAAGGAGGAGAAAAAGATTCAAACCTATATATATCTTCACAATGTGTCAGATCCACAAAGATAACTAACTACTCCTAAAAACTTCCAGAAAGACAAAGAATTTACTGGAACGGAACAAGAATCAGAAGATGACATCAGCTTTCTAGTTGGCAACACAAAGCATAAGTAGAAGAGCAAATGAAACCTATCCTCAGGCAGGGGATTCAGAGCCATCATGTCCCTGAACCATCTCTAAGAGAGTTTCTAAAGGGAATGTACCACAAAACAAAACCAGAAAATGCAAAAGGAAGATATGGGAGACAAGAACTTGAATGCAGAGACCAGGAAAGCAAATAATTGCACACTTTGAAAAATTAATAGCAATTTTGGAACCAAAATCCCACATAATGTCTGTTGGTTTTCTTTTTCCCCTCCTAGGATGGCGGGGAGGGCAGGATCCCGACAGAATCCTACCTCTGGATTCCAGGTTTCTGGAGTTTTCAGCTAAGCACTGGTGCCCAAGGAACGGGAAGGCTGCGACTGTATGTGAGCGCTATGGCACAGTCCATGACACGTGTCACCAAGGTTATCATGTATCTGTCATCTCCATGCTATGGTCAGTCCAGGCTTTGCCCAGGCTTTCTCCTAACATTCTCTCTCCATAGATCTGACTCCGCTTCTCTGACTCGTGAGGTTTCTCTGAAATGGACCAGCCTGTTTAATGCCTTTCCCTGCTTCCACACAGTAGACTCTCCCTCTGATCACTAGTCCTCACCTGCAGAAGTTGGGATTGAGTTCAGCTGGGAGTAAACCCACTCCAATTCATGCACAGTTGGTTTCTCTCCCTGTGGATGCCGTCTGCAGTGGCTGGTCCAGGGACTTTGGCTGCCACCCTGCAGATGATGACGTGCCCAGCAGCCTGCTACCTGCAGGTTATTCACCCTCACTTCTCCGCAGCAAGCCCAACTTCCCATATGGGTGTCTGGAACTCAGGACTGTTTCCCAGCTCAGCCTGCTGGCCTCCAGCAGGTCCTGCCGCTGGCAGGGCTAGGTGGAGATTAGAAGGGGAAGGGGTTGACTTCCTCTTTCTGAGGCGAGCAGCAGCACAGACCTTGCCCTGCCCACTAGCGGCGGCACCAGCTCTTCCACACTCCCTGCCCACTGGGCTGTGCCTCCTTGGAAATCCAAGTTCCTGCCAGGTCCCACCGGCTCAGAGGTCTGAGCTGAATTAATTAATTAGCCTCAAATCCATGATGGAACTGAAGTTGCAAATCGAAATGAATCACGGGAAAACCAGGGGAAAGACTATTTCAGCACACACAGGCATTCTCAAGAAATGTCAAATATTGATCACAAGATTCTTACAATAGAGCTGTTTTGAAATGCATATATTTTAAAGTTAACATACACTGAAATGTTATATATGGAAAAATCTTCACAAATCTTATGTGAATGGCTCAATGAATTTTCATCCCGTTTCCTTCAGGTTGTTGGCCAAGTTGCAGCAGGTCTTTCTCAATCTCCACCCGACTCTTATCCCCTTAATCTTTTCCTTCCTAAGCACTGTAAAGGGTTGAATTGTGTTCCCAGTAAAAGCTCTGTTGAAGTCCCAATCCCCAGCATGTCAGGATATGACTATTTGGAAATACAGTCTATGTAGATCTAACCAAGTTAAGATGAGGTCATGGGGCATGGCTAATCCAATTAGACTGGTGCCCTTATAAAGGGGAAATTTGGAACAGAAGACAATGTAGACAGCCATGTGATGATGGAGCCAGAGATCGGAGTGACATGTCTACAAGTCAAGGGACACCACGATTGCGGGGAATCGCCAGAATTTAAGATGAGCCAAGCAAGGGAAGTTTCCTCCCTCAAGCCGCCAGAGGGACCACAGCCCTGTGACACTGTTGCTTTCAGACTTCCAGCCTCCAGAACTGGGAGACAATATCTGTTGTTCAAAGCCCATCCAGTTTGTGGTTCTATCACGGCAGCTCTATGAAACAAATACAAGCATTATCTGATGTAGCATGTATTTTAGTTATTGATTTTACCTAATTTCCCCACTAGACTGTACGCTCCATAGGGGCACAGGTTTCTGTCCCTTTGGTCTCTGTTGTGTCCTAGTGGCAGAGTAGGCGTGTGAATATCACCTGCAGTCCAAAGCACACATGTACGTATTAGAAAATACAGGGCCGGGCTGGCTGCCTTTAGCCACAAACAACAGAAAACATGACTCACAGTGATTTGAACAGATTTATTCATTCACAAAAAAATCCCTGCGGTGGGCAGTCCAGGCTGGAGCAGCACCTCAGCAATGCTGTAAGGACCCGCACTCCACCTGCTCCCTGGCTCTATGTTCATCACTGCCCCCGTGGTCATGGGTAAGCGGGGTGGCCTGTGCATCTTCGGGGTCACCGCATTCCAGCAGGAAGAGGGAGGCGGGCAGACGGCCACACCAGCTGGCCTGCCACTGTTACTGAGAACCTCCTCTGTGGATGCCACCAGCCTAGCTCAGGCACTGCTTTCACCGAGCCACCCTTGCGGAGGAACTGGGAGGTTCAGCTAAGTACGAGCCTCCAGGCCACAGGAGAGGGGGGAGGTGAGGAGGGCATCAGGATAGGGCTGCAGCCCACTGAACGCCTGCCTCGGTGGCATTGCAGCTCAGCTCATGCTGAGAAATAAATGAGTCCATAAAGGTGCTGGAACAGGCTGGGCACGGCGGGTAAACATCGGACCCCTACATCACTCCCTACACAAAAATTAACTCCAAGCAGATTACACGCTACATTTGAAAAGCAAAATTTTAAAACTCTGGGGGAAAACATCTTTGGAAAAGATTAGCAAATGGCATTAAAATGCAGACTGGGTATCACACGAGATTAGAAAAGCAAAAAGACACTCATGCTGGGAGGTATCTGCAAAGCAACAACCCCAGGATCCGACAGGAGAAAAAGGGGCAAAATGAACCCCCCATGCAAGAAATATAACACAAAGGCACTTCTAAAGACACAGAGGTCCTCGACCTGACTAGTAGAGAAAGGCAAATTCAAACTTTTGAGATTGAACATGGCACCTTGAGCTGAGCTGCTGTGAGCTGCCGACGGGCAGCCGGATGGCAACTGGACTTGGAGCTGAGCTAGCTGCGCCCTCCACAACTAAGATTGAAAGATAATGTTCCCCTTCCCTAATTCCCCCCAAGATTGTTCCCCTTCCCTAATTCCCCAATAAAATCTTAAAAACAAGCAAAAACCACAAGACTTATCTGAACGCTATCTTTAAAAAACAAAACAAAAATACTTGCACCCATCAGACTGGCAAAAAATAAGCACCCTGACAATATCACGTGCTAAGAAGTGGGCAGAGGGGGGCTGCCGCCGAGGTGGGAGTGGACTGCCTACAGCCCACTCTGGAGAGCAATCTGACGTCTAGTAAAACTGCAGTGCACTTAGGCTACGACGCAGCGCCCGCACACTGTCATGAAGGCCTGCTCCGTGTGCAGAGCAGCACTGGGTCTAAGAGCGAACACCTGGAACCCATCTGGATGTCTGGACGTGCAGGATGGAGACACTGGGGTCCACCCATGCCACTCGCAATGCTGGGTTTTAAAAGCCTGTATACCATTTATAATTTTTAAAGATGCAAAACAATACCATGTAGTGCAGGGGACATACCTTCCACTAACATTTTTAAGAAACACAGTCAGAATCAGCAGCCATCACCTACATGGGGCAGGGCACCCATTCAGGGCAGGGGACAAAGGCGGGGTGCAAGTGTGTCAATGTTTATTTCTCACACTGCACAGAAGGTCCAGCAATATACATTTATATTGAACTTTTATGAGGAAATAACTTTTTAAATGCACATGGCAAAAAAGTACACGATGGCACGACGATCCCACGTGTGCAAAGGCAGATGTAAAGACCCACATCTAACCCTCTGGGGAAGCGCCTCTAGGTATGAGCTTCAAAAGGGATGCCAACAAGACCCTCACACCCAGCAGACCACTTCGCTCTACTCTCCACCTGAAACCACAGCAGATTCCAACGCCTGCAAGCTCCCGAGCCCACACACTCATCAGAACTGCCCAGGCCCCACCGGCTTCCTACATCAGAAGCGGAGAATGAGGCAGGCTCACTTTCCTTCTCCAGGTGACTCTCGTATGCAGCCAAGGTTGATGGTCAAACAGATGCCAAACTGCCTAATAATTCAGGAATCCGGAGGCCACGCTACAGCCAACAATTAAAGGCCAAGTATGACAAATGTGGCGCTGATGACATGGTTGCAGCAGCCATGGAGTTCCAGGCCCCAGCTGTGCATCAGCGCGGACACGGATCCCCCCAGGAGGGAGATGAGCAGCAGGCCAGAGCTGCCTGAGCTAGTGGATTTCTGGCATCCATGTGGATGACTGTTGGGGAGCAAAATGAGTTAACGTCAACTGCTCAGAATGTCTGGCATCTCGCAAGCATTCAGCTACTTTTCAAGTAAACAAACTGGGAGAAAGTGCTCACTAAAATATCTCAACAAGGAGGATCATGTTTACTCTCATGGCTTCATGGACAGGCTCCCAGGCCCGTGTGGGGGAAGCTCAGCTCGGACCCCTCCCTCGCTGTAAGCTCACGAGCAATCTCTCACCATCTAACCTGCGAAACATCAGGAGGGACGAGAGAGGGTTACCAGCTCAATGAAGAGCTCTACAGTGACTGAAAGATTGAGGGGAATGTAAGTTCTTCACGTCACCTCCTCCTATACTATCAACTTTTTACAGTGAGAATCTAATTGAGTGTTTATTACAAAAAGCCTGGTTGCAACAGGAAGATAGGGGTTGGTTGCTCTTGCTTTGAAGATGGTGACTCAAATGTTATTGATCTGTGAGTGGGGAGACAAGGATGGCTCTGCACTAGACTAGGGCACACTGCTCGGGTCAGGGGTCAGTGGGGGAGGATGAGGACACACTGCTCCTAGATGGGGTCAGGGGTCAGAGGTCAGAGGGGAGGACAAATGGCAGCAGGCTTTCAGCTTCTTTCAGCTGCATTCTTTACTCCCTGTACCATCTGTCCCCTCAAGGCACCCCAAAGGGAATGCCACCACTGACCCCAGCCTGTCCTTATTCCAGATCACCCCGGAGCCCCCTTAGCCAGAGCCTTGTTTCCGTGGGCAGAGGTCACACCCTCTGAATGGTACCCCAAATCCGTTCCTCACTAGACCCTTTTACCCAGAGGCTGAGAGTGTGGGAGGTGGCACAGGGTCCTGTCCCCAGGACCCCACTTGCTATGTGGCACTGGGTGTGCTTTGCTTGACCTCTGAGAGCTGTGTCTCCCCCATCTCCCCACCTACCTGCCCGAGGGGATGAGGCTGACAGCTGGAAACCCTGGCGGCCTCAGAGCAGTCACACAGCTGAGGGTGGCTATCTCACTTTATTTAGCAAAAGGTCACACTCAGCCCCACCAAACCGCTCCTCCTGCCTCACTGGAGGGTCTGCCTCAGGAGGAAGCACAGAGGTGGACCTGGGGGCCGAGCTTCCCAGTCGGCCTCGTCTTCTGCCACACACGCCGTGCAGCGTGAAACAAGTCCCACCTCATGTCCTCAGGCGTCCACCCGTGTGTGGCTGTGGGGCGTCCAGTGTCAACAGCCGCCCCCAGGCCTCAGTGCAGCTCCGTGTACAGACCCCCTGCTCCTGAGATGCTGACAACCAGCAAGGGCTTCTGTCCCCAGCTGTGGGGACGCCAAACCCTTATTCCCCCAGCCCTGCGGCCTGCCCCTGCTGGGCAAGAAGCAAAATGTACGAAAATACTTTAACTATTTCTTTGAAACTGTTAAGAAATAAGGTCGTCTTGTTCGACAATCCCAGTAAAAAGACAAGTTCGCGTTGGTGCCGGGGCCCAGGGCAGCCCCCAGGCCGAGCGCACGGCTCAGTAGAAACGCTTGTTGCGGTCCTGGCGCTTCTGGAACACCACGGCACCCACCACGGCACACACAATGATGCCCAGCAGCGCACACAGCAGCAGCAGGAACACTCGCCACCCGGTCAGGGGCGCGCCGCGGAAGTTCCCCGTCGGGTCGTCCACGTTGTCTGAAAGAGGAGGATGGGGCCTGAGGCAGCAGGGCAGAGAGGCCCGGAGCTCCCAGGCGGGGCACCCAACAGGCCCTGGCAGGGGAGGCCCGGGACCCCACCCCACCCCCATGGTGGCGGCTGTGGCTATGCACGGCACGCCAGTGAGGGCCAGGGGAGTGTGCAACGGGATGACCCCGAGGTTCCCAGAGACCGAGGCCTGGGGTGCCTTTCTGTTGCATGAAGCTAGTAAACACTGGATTCCGGGGCTCACCGAGAGCCTGGCCTGCCAGGGAAGCCCAAGATCTGCTTTCACATGCCCATCCCCACCCCTAGTGCAGTAGTCTGAGGTCCCCATCTGCCCTGACTCACCTGGATGCATTCGGTGCCTCCTGGGGGTCCCAGGCCCCCAGCCCCTCAACCCCCACCTTGCTCTTCTGCCCCATACCACGCCCCTGCTGCTAACCCCATCGATGACTGCCACTCACCAGGCCCCGACACCTGTGGCATCTCCCAGAATCCCCACCGGGCCAACCACATGGGGTTGCTGGATGGGTGGGAGCAGATGAGGTCTCTGAGCCCCTGGTAGCCAGAAACCCTGGAACCAAAGGTGGCAAGACAGCAGCCCACAGCAGGATTTGTGTGACTCTCAAAATGTTTAAAAGTAATCTGAGGGCCGGCCGAGTGGCGCGGTGGTTAAGCGCTGGCTTGGGACGCCAGCGGCCCCAGTTCGGGTCCCACATATGAGGGCCAGTGACACTGCCCTCAAAAAAATATATAAATAAATAAGTAAATAAAAGTAATGTGAACCTTAAAAAAGTAAGATGTCACATAAAATGCTGGGTTCCACTCGGGCTCCTGCTCAGCATGGTGACCTCAGTCTGGGCTGAGGGGCCCCGTGATGCCCCTGCTGGGCCCCCAGGCACATGTCAGGGTTCTGGGATGCGTTTCTCCACACACAGGGCTTCACTTCTCCAACCACACCCTCACTTTTTGAGAGAGGAGTTGTGGTTAATTAGTGCCACAGGAAGAGTCCAGGTTTGAGGTTCTGCAAAACCTGAAGTTCAAATCCTGTCTTTATCTCCTTCTAGCTGAAGAAACCCGAGGGGTCAGTTCCCTCGGCTGGTGGCAGGACCTACTTCCCAGGCCATTCACTGAGGTCGTGCATGTGCACTATTAGTGCCCTGCATGTCACCTACACCAGCAAATGCCCGTGGGGCTTTATTTGCCATTAGCCCAGCACCAAGTGCAAGAGGAAGGGAATACCATTTGCTGACCCAAGAGCCCAGGCCACAACCAGAGCCTGACCTGGCAAGGACAGCGGACCATGGCACGTGCCCGCGCCAGCCGCAGCCCAGCCCCAACTCCGTGCCCGGCAGCCCAGGCCCAGACTGGGAGGGGCCACACACACATACCTTTGGGTGACTTAAGGAAATTGACACTGGGCTCGATCTTGGTCCAGTCGATATTCTCCTCGTCAGGTGTGTGCTCTACCATCAGCTGGAACAGCTTCATGGAGATGATGTCATGATTGTCTACAGGACCGACAGTTCGTTTACAAGGGGCCTGAGCCCACAACGGGGCCCATGGTCCATGCCCCTGCCAGCCACATAAAGTGACCAGGGCCCCTGGAAGAAGCCTGCTCCTGCCTGGCTGAGGGCTCAGCCCTCACACACGGTCAGCGGCTGCACCTGAGGAGACTTGGGAAAGGCCCAGGTCCAACCAGTCTGGGAAGGAAAGAACCTCTGCTTGACAGTAACTGATCAAACAGAGCCAAGGGGCCCCAGTCAGCTTGACTCCCGCTATCGGCTCAGCTGGCCAAGGGGTATCTGAGGAAATGCCTGGAAAGGGGAGAGCCTAAAGAGCAAGGGCGTGGTGGCCAGGGGGACAGAGCCACGCAGCACCCAACAGCCCAGTGTGCGCAGCCCCTGGCGGCCCAGGGACAGGCACTGACTCTAAAGGCAGACTGGTTCCCACACAAGTTCTGCCCTCTCCGGGGTGAACCCGGGGAAATCCCTTCAACGCTCCAATTCCCAACAGCCTCGGTTGTGTAAATAGCCACTCAGGCATGTGTCACGTGACTTTACCCATAAACTGCCTGTTGCAGAGACCGACATTCACAGCCCCCGGATGAATGGTCAGACTACCACACTCAGCCCTCTGCATCACTCTTCACTGGCCTCCAAACAGATTGGAGAACATGCACCAGCCACAAACTTGGCTCCATTCCCAACCCTCAGGACAGATGCTGAAATTCTGTCAGATGAAATTCAAAGTAACCCAAGGGGAAGGGTGGTGATGGATCCAGGGATGACACAAGGTTTGACTACCTGAATGCACTATGAACTGATTACCAGGTAATCAGTGAGCAGGTAAGGACTGCCAGGACGAGGGGGCTGACTGGACCACTCTCCCCTCTTTTGGGTATACCATTAAAATTTCCATATAAAAAACTTTAAAACAAAACCCCCAAACAATGGGCACTCTGGGGACCAAGTGAACCTGGATACTTCCATGGGGAGGAGGCTCCTGGACAGTGGCTGGTCTACAGGCCCTGGAAAGATCTTTCCAGAGGGTAAACTAGCCTTCGGTCGGCACCCCAAGCTACTTCCCAATTCTGGTGGTGAGGAGCTGGCCCCGGGCCCAGTGCTGTCTAAGGGCCAAGGGGAGGACCGAGGACTGCAGCCAAGGGCCACCCACAAGTTTCACCCAGGCCTGGCAGCACCCCAATGCTTACAGAGGATTCACCATGGACCAAAGACAAAGCCCCAACTTCATGGAACTCACAATTCAGTGAGGGGGAAAGAGACAATGAAATATACGGTAGACTCCTAGAAGGATAAGTGCTATGAAGAAAACAATAAAGTTGGGAAAGGTGACAGAGAGCGTGCAGGAGTGCATACAATTTTAAATCAGGGAGTCGGGGAAGGCCCCACTGAAGAACTGACGTCTGAGCAAGACCTGAAAGAGAGGAGAGGGAGGCACAAGTACAAAGGGCAGAGGCAGGAGGGCCATGCTGTGTGAACAGCTGGAGCAACATCCAGGGAGCAGGGCGCAGAGTCAGAGATGATGGGGGGGTGGGGGACACTGGCACTAGGGCCTGGCGGGGCCGGATGGTGGCCCTGACTCAGAGTGAACCGGGGAGCCACTGCCGAGCTCTGAATGGAGAAGCAATGACACCGCATGAGAGCTTTAATGGCATGGCTCTGGCTGCTGTGGTGAGAGAGACTGTCAGGGGCTGGCATGGGGGAAGGGGATCGCTTGGGGACTCCTGCAGTTGCCTAAGTGATGGGGGCCTGGACCCTCCAGGCAGTAAAGGAGGGGCGTGAGGTGGTACGCTGCACTGTGAAGACAAAGCCCGCAGAACTCGCTGATGGATGACAGGTGGCACGTGAGAGAAAATGGGAATCAAGAATGACCCCAAGCGCTTCTGGGTTGGTGAACATGTGGAGATTCAGAAGCACAGAAGCTCCACACCGGTCCCCCATTCCTTGCCCTGTGCATCTCTTCCATCTGGCTGTTCCTGAATTATAACTTTTTATAATAAACTGGTGATCTTGTAAAAAAAAAACAAAAAAAAACAAAAAAAACCAGAATGACACCAAGGTTTTTGGTCTGAGCACCCAGAGGACAGAGGTGTCATTTATGTCTTGGTGGCAAGATGTGGGCATGTGAAGGCTGAGACACCTGGTGGGCGTCCAGGCAGAGTTGCTGAGCGGGTTGTTAGTGGCACTGGACTGCACATGGACCCGTGGGGTCTACAGAGTGCAGATTCAGAGCCCCCTCAGGAGCGCACTGCACAGACTGAGCCCTGGCGTGCCAGCAGTGACAGACAATGGGAGGAGCAGGAAGAGATCAGGTGAGTGTGGAACCAGTGAAGAGAGTTTCAAGAAGGAGCGTGATCAGCTGTGTCACAAGCTCCCGACAGAGCAGGGAAGGTCAACGCCGAGACTTAGGGCCTTGCTCAGCCCACTCACCAGAGAGGTCACCGGTGCCGGCCGAGGCCCCGAAGTAGTAACCGGTGGGCAGGCGCACGCCCGTGATGTCGATGCAGTTCTTCCACTCGTTCTTGTCCTCCAAGTCAGTCATCACCTGCAGCCGGCCAGCGGGTCAAGCGTGTCCCAGACCCGCCAGCCCCCCACGCCCCTCAAAACCAGCACCGGCAGAACCACCCCACGCTCCCCTCGACTGGCTTACCGTCAGACGGCCCCGCGAGTAGCGTGCTGCCAGAAAGGTGTCGTGGTCGCGGTTACGGAAGTCGGCCGTGCAGCCGGCCAGCTCGGTCCAGCGGCCATCCTTGCTGTGGTCGTAGGACAGGGAGCCATTGTTCACCATCACCGAGATATACGGGAACACACGCTGAGACCAAGACACCGGTTACTGCGCGGCCAGCCTGGCCTGCGGGAGGCGGTAGAGGCCCCACCACCCCATCCCTGGAGGTTCCTCTTTGCTGGGACCAGGGAGACGTCCCGGCCCCCATCGCCCAGCCCTTCCTGTCCTGCTCTGTGGGGTTCAGGGGAACAGGGCCTACCTCCGTGGTCTCGTCATTGGGGTATGTGTCCAGAAAGATGGCTAAGCCATGGAAGTTGTCTTTGCTTCCAAACACAGGCCCTGGAATGAGAAGGAGACGCTCTCGTCACTCTCGTCACGGGGGAAACTGGGGTTGTCCCGAGTAACCTGAGGACAAAGTAGTGCCTGTGCAGGTGGGGCAAGAGATGGTGACCTGTTGGTGATTCCCCCAGGCAAAAGAAAAAAGCTTGGGGTGGCCTTAGGGCCGTGGCAGGGAAGACTCAAGTCTGTAACCTGAACTGTGAGGGGACAGCCCCCAGCCACATGCTCTGAGAAGCCAAGTGACAAGGGGGTATCCAGCCTGTGGAAACCAGGTGGCTCTGAGGAAGCCCCAGCCTCTAACCCAGGGGTAGCAACTTTCTGTCAAGGTCCAGAGAGGAAACATTTGGGGCTTTGTGGGTCACATACAGTCTCGGTCACACAGTCGGCCTTGTTTTTGCTTTTTAAAAATAACTCTTTAAAATGGTAGAATGGTAAAAACCATTCTTAGCTGATGTACAATGCCAGGCCCCTGTGGGGTACAGAGTCGAGCTGCAGGGTCCAGCTCCTCCTCTTCCCAAAGGGACGCCCTGCAGAGGTCCCAGAGCTCCTCAAAGAGGAGCAGCAGCGCCCCAACAGGGGGGTGTCCCATGAAGGACCCCTGGCCACCGGTGTCCCCCACTGCGCGAGCGAAGCCCTACCTGGCATGAGGCGGTCCCGAGTGTACCACAAGGCGATGCCGTCTCCATGGAGATTCTTCTTGCCGGCACCGTGAACTTTGAAGTGGACGTGCATCTCCCAGTCCTTGAGGAAGCAAGGCTGGAGGGAGAGGGGAGAGGGCTGCTCAGAGCTCCCTGACCTTCCTGCCAGCTGGGGGTGACCCAGCACAGACCCTGCCCCCACTGAGACTGGGCATTCCTTGGAACAGGGCCAGGCAGTGGGGTCACTAATGCCACTGACATCCCGTTTTCTCAGCAGGAAGAAAGGGGGCTGCTAGGCCTCTGGGGTGGCGATGGGGCAGCCACTTAGTGTCACAAGGCTGCCTAAGGCCCAGGTCCCGCCCAGCCCCGCCCCAATCTTCACTTTGATTCACTTTCCTCAACACCAACCAAACCCGCAGCTCTGTTTTCTCTCCACCCCTATTGCTCCTGCTCTGGGATCTTGTGGAAGGATTACTACTCCAATTTGAGCCACATATTTTACAAAACGAAAAACACATTCAGAGACAAAATAACTTGTCTACAACAGATAAGTGACAGTCCTGATTCACCCCAGGTCCGTCTGGTGTGAAAGCTTGTGCTCTGTCTTCTAAACCTCCCATGGCCTTCAGGTCTTTAACACAAACTGCGTCAGCTCCTTTCTGACCTTCCAACTCTCCCTTCACCCCCCATTTTCCCTTCTAATCAACCTTCAAAAGAGAGGGACTCAAGCCCAGGTCTGGCTAACTCCAAACCCCTATCTCTTGGCCAGCACACTTCCTGCCTCTTGCAGACCTAGCCTGGCCCCAACATGGTGACAGCACCAGGGCTGGGGCTGGAAGGGTCATGGCGCTGGGGCCTCTGGGCTGCCATGATACAGGGAAAGGCAGATGTTCCCTGGCATCCAGGAACACCAGGTGCAGAGCTGGGAACGGCGCACAGCAAGGGCGACAGCCTGGGCTTGCCTACCAGGAAGCTACTTTTTAAATTTTTTTTTTTTTTTTTTTTTTTTGAGGGTAGTGTCACTGGCCCTCATATGTGGGATCTGAACCAGGGCCGCTGGCGTCCCAAGCCAGCGCTTACCCACTGCGCCACTCGGCCGGCCCCAGGAAGCTACTTTTGAAAACTAGTGTGACACATACTTCGACAAGAATTCACTTCGGGGGAAGTCTGTAGATGGGTTTGTGAGCAACTGATTAAACAAAGGCCCAGCAGAAAGGCAAATGGAAACAAGATATTGTTGACCTATCAGACTGGCAACTATTAAAGAGATCACTAATACCACTGTGGACAAGGATGGAGAGAAACACACATTCAAACAACCAGTGGGACTGTGAATGCTTCCATTTTCTTGGGGCCAACTGGCTGTTGCAGCCTTTTAACAGAACAAGGCAGAGCCAGAAGCACTTACACTTAAAGACATCAAAGATAATACTGCAAAACAGTATCAGAGCTATGTTCTCATATTGGAAAAAGAATTAGTATATATGTAGAGAAATAAAAAAATGAAAAGAATATGAACGAACATTAATAACAGATGCCTTTGAGAGGGGTACTACAGGGAATGTTTACTTTCCATGTTTGAATTTTGTATAATAAACATAGCACTGCTGCAATCATAAAAAATAAAGATTTTTTTTTTTTTAGCTGAGCTATCCTGCCGCCTGTTGGCAGCTCAACGGCAACTCAGCTCGGGCTGGCATCAAACCGCCATTGCTCAGAGCTCAGCTCGCACTCTTGAGTGAGCTCTTAACCAACTGAGCCACTCAGCTGGCCCAAGATCTTACATCCCATTGTGGGAGGACGGGCTTGAGCATTCATTGAGCATCAGACTCAGTGTTCCAGCTCTAGGCACCAGAAACCCAGGAGATGAGACCCAGCCCTGGCCCGTGAGAACATGGAGCTAGCAGGCACCTGTGCAGCAGCTTGCAAGTCGTGTGAAATCAGCCTTCCCTGTTCTTGACAGTTCATTGGCTCTGGAAAAATCTGCAGATCCTCGAGGAGCCAACTGAGAGGTGATGAGAATCAGCTCTCAAGGACAGACAGACTAGGAATCTGAGTCCAAGGCCTGCGGAAGGGGTGGGAGGCCTGGTAAACAACCTTGCTTCAGGTTGGGACCACAAATACAGCAAAAGTGGGAAAGAAAGAGGAAGGCCCTGCCAGAGGCTATCAGCTCTGAGTCCTCTCAATCCCTGAAATTAAACAGACTAGGCCTCACATTTTTTTAAAAAACAATAACAAAAATTTTATGAATATAATATCTGGTACACAAACAAACTACCAGGTATACAAAGAGACAAGATAAGAACAAATCAAAAACTAGTTTACTACATTCGAGAAGATAAAAGATAAAGATTGAGGGCCGGCCGAGTGGCGCTTTGGTTAAGAGCTGGTTTTGGGATGCCAGCAGCACCGGTTCGGATCCCACATATGAGGGCCAGTGACACTACCCTCCACAGCTAACAACAGCTCCACCTGGAGCTGGGCTATATGAGCTCCAGCGACGATGTAGGCTGCAGCTCCTGCTGCAGTGGGCTGCCAATAGCCGCAGTGAGCAACCATCCAGAGGCCGGCGACCGATCTGCCTCATCCAGGAAGAACGCAATGACAATACCAACATGGGCCAGTGAAACAAGGTCCTCCGTAACTAGACTGAAGAACAAGAAGACAGCAACTTGTCTGTTCCCCTTCCCCGATTCCCCAATGCTGTTCCCCTCCCCCAATTCCCCAATAAAATCTTTTTTAAAAAAAAGATAAAGATTGAAAATTTTGGTCGATAATTGAAATTTTTTTAAAAAAATCACACTACAAAAATTTCCGGAACAAAAAAATACAATAACTGAAATTAGCAATGTAATGGATAGGTTTTACAACACACTAAAAACAGATGAAGAGAGAATTAGTGAACTCAAGTCCAGTCAGATAAACATCCAGAATGAAGCACAAAAAACAAAAGGATGGCAAATTCAAAACTGTGGATAAGAGACAGAGGAAAGAGTGACAAAGTCTAAGATATGTATAATTGGAGTTTCAGAATAAGCAGCAAGAGACTAAAGCAAAGAAAAATTTAAAGAGCTATCTAAGCATTTACTAAAACTGAGTCAAAGAATTATGCCATAAATCTTAAGTCTTACAAACCAAAAGAGACGAGTAAATAATAATAATAACAATAATAAAAAAAACTATACCGGGCCGGCCGAGTGGCGCATTGGTTAAGCGCTGGTTTTGGGATGCCAGCGGCCCTGGTTCGGATCCCACATGAGGGCCAGTGACACTGCCCTCTACAGCTAACAACAGCTCCACCTGGAGCTGGGCTGTGCGAGCCCCGGTGATGGTGTGGGCTGCAGCCCCTGCTGCAGTGGGCTGCCATAGGCTACAGTGAGTGGCCCGCAGCCAGCGTGAGCGGCTGGCAGCCAAGAGTGAGCTGCCAATAGCCGCGGTGAGCGACATCCAGAGGCCAGCGACGGATCTGCCTCATCCGGGAAGAGCGCAATGATGATACCAACAGTGAAGCAACATCCTCCGCAACTAAACTGAAGAACAAAAAAAAAAAGACAGCAACTTGTCTGTTCCCCTTCCCTGATTCCCCAACACTGTTCCCCTCCCCCAATTCCCCAATAAAATCTTTTAAAAAAAAAAAAAGCTATACCTATACATTAAAAAGGGAGGGAGGGAGAGAGCCATCCGAATAGCTCAGTTGGTTAAGAGTTCGCTCAAGAGTGCAAGCTGAGGGGCCAGCCGAGTGGCACGGTGGTTAAGCGCTGGCTCGGTAAGCCAGTGGCCCCAGTTCAGGTTCCACATATGAGGGACAGTGACACTGCCCTCAAAAAGAACAAAAAAAAAAAAGAAAGAAAAAAGAGTGCAAGCTGAGCTCTGAGCAACAGCAGTTGGATGCCCAGCCCAAGCTGAGCTGCCGCTGAGCTGCCAACAGGTGGCAGGCTGGCTCAGCTAATAAAAATAAAAATGAAAAAATAATAAAAAGGGAGGGAGGGAGGGAGAGGAGAAAGAAAACAAAGACAGACATTCTTAAAAGCAATAGAAAGGAAAAGATTCCAAGGAGCTACAATTAGCCTGATACCTGAGTTCTCAACAAAAACACCAGAAGCAAGAAGACAACAGACTGATATATTTGAAGTTGAAAGAAAATAATAATCACCATAGGATTCTATACTTAGTAAATGTATCCTTCAAGAATAAAGGTGGGGCCGGCCGAGTGGCGCATTGGTTAAGCGCTGGTTTTGGGATGCCAGCGGCCCCGGTTCGGATCCCACATGAGGGCCAGTGACACTGCCCTCTACAGCTAACAACAGCTCCACCTGGAGCTGGGCTGTGCGAGCCCCGGTGATGGTGTGGGCTGCAGCCCCTGCTGCGGTGGGCTGCCATAGGCTGCAGTGAGTGGCCCGCAGCCAGCGTGAGCAGCTGGCAGCCAAGCGTGAGCTGCCAATAGCCGCGATGAGCGACATCCAGAGGCCAGCAACCGATCTGCCTCATCCGGGAAGAGCGCAATGACGATACCAACAGTGAAGCAACATCCTCCGCAACTAAACTGAAGAACAAGAAGACGGCAACTTGTCTGTTCCCCTTCCCCGATTCCCCAACGCTGTTCCCCTCCGCCAATTTCCCAATAAAATCTTTAAAAAAAAAAAAAAAAGAATAAAGGTGAGGGCTGGCCGATTGGTGCGCTGGTTAAGTGCTGGCTTCGGAAGCCAGCGACCCCGGTTCGGTCCCACATATGAGGGCCAGTGACACTGCCCTCAAAAAAAAAAAAAAAAAAAAAGAATAAAGGTGAAATTAAAACATTTTCAGATAAACAGAAGCATTACTGTTTTAGTTTTATTTTAATTTTTTTTTAGCTGAGCCATCCTGCCACCTGTTGGCAGCTAAGCGGCAGCTCAGCTAGGGCCGAGAATCAAACTAGCGACCCTGTTGCTCAGAGTTCGCACTCTCGAGCCAGCTCTTAACCAACTGAACCACTCAGCTGGCCCCAAAAACATTTCATTCTTCAAGTAGAAGGAAAGTGATCCAGCTGTAAAGGCAGAGATTTAGAAAGAAAGAGCAACAAAGACAGTAAATATAAGGGTAAAAATCTAAATAAATGTTTGCATAAATCATTGTTTTATGTGATGTAAGATAGAAAGGATTAAAATAAATGACAACAATAGGGTAAATGGAATTAAAGTTAAGGTCCTTGCATTGTCCAGGAAGGATGTAAGAGTACATATTGTTAGACTTTGTTAAAACACAGATGCATATTTTAAATTCCAGAATGACCACCTAAAAAATTGGGAAACAAGCACAGAACTTTCAAGCTAATAGAAGAATAAAAATGTAATAAAAATTAACAAACCAACAAGAAAAAAATGAACATAGAACAGGACATACAAATAGGAAGTAAACAGTAAGATGGTAAATTACACCCAAATGCACCAGTAATTTTACTAAACGTCAATGATCTAAATGCTGATAAAGGTACACTGGATCTCTGTGTTACTTTTTTTTTTTTTTTTGAGGGCAGTGTCACTCACTGGCTTTCATATGTGGGACCGAACCGGGGCCGCTGACTTCCCAAGCCAGCGCTTAACCACTGTGTCATTCGGCTGGCTCTGTGTTATATCTTACAACTGCATGTAAATCTACAATTATCTCCAAATAAAAAGTTTAAAAAGTAAATAAAGGATCAAAGACTTCAACTAAGAGCTAAAATTATCAACTATAAATCTATAAAAACGATAAAGAATCTCTTAAAAAAAACACGGAGAAAATCTTCATGATGTTGGTTTGAACAGTGATTTCTGGGCTAGGACAGCAAAGCGCTTGCACACACACAAACAGGTAAATTAGGCTTCACTAAATTTAAAAACTTTTGCACAACAAAACCCATAGAATGGGAGAAACAATTTCCAAATCATATATCTGATTAGGAATTAATAATATCCAGACTATTAGAGAACTCCAACAACTCAACAAAAACAAAACAACCCAATTTAAAATGGAAAAGGACTTGAATTTCTCTAAAGAAGATATACAAATGGCTAAAAAGCACATGAAAAGATGCTCAACATCATTAGTCATTAGAAATACAAATTGCAGCCACAAGATACCATTTCACACCTATTGGGATGGCTATTGTCAAAAAAAAAAACAAAAAACAGAATAGAGCAAGTGGTGGCAAGGATGTGGAGAAATCAAAACCCATGTGCATTGCTAGCAGGAATGTAAAATGATGCAGTTGCTATAGAAAGCAGTTTGATGGTCCTCAAAAAAGGTAAACACCGAGTTACCATATGACTCGGCAATTCCACTTCCTAGGTGGATACCCCAAAAATAAAAGGAGAAACTCAGGCAGTCATGTACCCTCATGTTCACAACGGCATTATTTGTAGTCCCTAAAAAGTAGAAGCAATCCAGAGTCCACCAATGGATGAATGGATACACCAAAATGATGTACACACACACACACACACGAATGTTATTCAGCCAGAAAAAGGAATGGAGTACTGACACAGGCTGTTACACCACGGGTGGAACCTGAAGACATTATGCTGAGTGAAAGAAGCCCGACACAGACAAACGTTCCATGATTCCATTTATATGAGGTACCTGGAAGAGTCAAACTCAGAGTCAGAAGGTACAATACTAGTTCCCAGGGGCAGTGGGAGGAGAGGGAATGGAGTTAGTGTTTAATGGACACCGAGTTTCCATTTGGGAAGATGAAAAATTTCTGGAGATGGATGGTAGTGATGGCTGCACAACAAGGTGAGTGTGCTTAATGCCACTGAGCTGTGCATTCAAAAATGGTTAAGATGGTAAATGTTATGTTATGTATACTTTACCACAATAAAAGAAGTTTGAGGAATACAGTTATCAAAACCAATTTTTTGTTGATGGCCACGGCATTTAAAAATAATTGTTTCAAGCCAAAGAGCGTCCTACTGAAGAGAATGGTTTATGTGATATATATTTTATCACAATCATAATCCCCAATAAGCCTAATTATATGCTGTTTACAAGAGACAACTCTAGAACATAAAGAAATGAAAAAAGAAAGTAAAAGGCATAGAAAAAGACACAACATGCAAACACTAATTAAAAGCAAACTCGGGCCGGCCGAATGGCTCAGTTGGTTAAGAGCTCGCTCAAGAGTGCGAGCTGAGCTGAGCAACAACGGTTCGATGCCAGCCCGAGCTAAGTTGCCACTGAGCTGAGTTGCCACTGAGCTGCCAACAGGTGGCAGGATGGCTCAGCTAAAAAAAAAAGCAAGCTCATACAGGTATACCAATAACAAAGTTTAAAAGGAGGCTCTAATGACAAAAGGTTCCATTTACCAAGAAAATTTTGGCCTCAAAGTATATAAAGCAGAAACTACCAGAACTACAAAAGACAAAAAACAAATCTACACACAGAAATGTTAACACATATCTCTTAGTAACTGATAAAAATGAACAAAATTGTCAGGAAGGATATAGAGATTTGAACCCAATAGCAAACTTGACCTCAAGGGCCTGAACAGCACACTGACTCAACCAGCAGAGGGCCCACAGGCTTTGCAGGCACACTCAGAACGTTCTTCTCAAACACGATCATTTGAAGGACCATTCACAAGTCTCAACAGGCCTCCAAGGGCTGAAATCCTCCAGTTTGTTCCTTGACTTGATTAAATTTAACTAGATATCGACAATAATAGCTTAAAAAATATAACTAGAGGGCCGGCCGAGTGGCATGGTGGTTAAGCCAGCGGCCCCAGTTTGGGTCCCACATGAGGGCCAGTGACACTGCCCTCAAAAAAAAAATAATAATAATAATAATAATAAATAAATAATAAAATATATAAGTAGAAAGGTCCTCATATATTTGAAAACATCTAAAAGCGTATCTCACATATACAAAAGTCAGCCCAGGAACTGGATTTCAAATGGTCTCTTTGGTGCTCAGGAGTTCTCTGCACCTGGGAACAGCACACTGAGATACGACCCCGAGCTGATGCAAGGTATGCCTCTGAGAAGGGCAACTGTGAATGGGGAGGTAGGAAAGGAAAACCTACCCTCTAGTCCCTGGCACATTCACAGGGAGGTCAATTTCAGGAAAGAGTACACACAAAAGCTGAGGACCTGGAAACTGATTCCTTCAAGACAAAGCAGGCCTTAGAAAGCATCCACGTACCGCAGGTTGAAGACTGCAGATCAGCAGATAGAAACACTATGATACAGACAATAGAAAGCCTCTGAAGGATTTTATACAGTAGAGTATGGGCTGGAACTGTTTGGATGCTGCTTTTTTGGGGAGCAAAACAGGAAGTAGCCCTGGTTCCCAGCTCTGGCTGCACAGCCGAGCTGCCTGGGGAGGAGCTCAGAATCTTAATGCCCAGGCCCTCCCCAAGACGAACTCCATCAGAATCACCTGGCAGTCACAGAGCATGTACACTTAGGTGCTTTCCATGCCTTTGCTTACACCCGAGTAGAAAGCAGAGCTAATCCAAGTCAGCTTTAAATTAAAATTTCTGATGAAAGATCACTGCAAGATGTGGGGTTTATAAATGAAAAGAAGTTCAAAATATTGAGTGACCCTGCTATATTAAAATCCCCTGTGTCTCCATCTATTTAAGTGAACAGATTCTCAGCATTCACATTTATAAATAAAAAACAGAAATGGGGCTGAGGACTGTTTCATTCTGACAATAAGATCCATCCACAGAGTGGGTGGACAACAGTTCACTGAGATGCATTTCAATAAATTGTCATTTTTCTATAATTATTCAAAAATTGTGTAATGCATTGGGCCGGCCGAGTGGCTCAGTTGGTTAAGAGCTCACTCAAGAGTGCAAGCTAATCTCTGAACAACAGCAGTTCGATGCCCGAGCTGAGCAGCTGCTGAGCTGCCAACAGGTAGCAGGATGGCTCAGCTAAAAAAAAAAAAAAAAAATTTTGTAATGCATTTGTTTTGATCAATTGTGTACCAATAATAATCCTAAAGAAAATATTAAAACTTAGTTCCAAGGTCCGAACAAAGTTAAAAAGTTTAAATTATTACATTTCTTTTAGTCTCAGAGGAATGAGGTGTGACTAATACAGTGAATGTTTAAATTTTAAAAAAATTTACTACTGTAAGAGACACAATGCCATTAATCCCCCTATAAATACTCCCCCTTGGAGCCAGCGGAGTGGCGCGGTGGTTAAGCGCTGGCTTGTGGAGCCAGCGGCCCCAGTTCGGGTCCCACATATGAGGGCCAAAGACACTGCCCTGAAAAAAAAAAGCAAACATAAATACTCCCCCTTGCTTCAAACATACTTATCCCATCGTTCTTGCCACTTTCTGAAGCAGTTCTGGAAGTCCTTTTTCATGAGTGTCTTCAGTTGCACTGTCATGGCTGCCTCAATGTCCTGACTCGATTCAAAATGTTTACCTTTTGGGCCATCCGAGTGGCGCATTGGTTAAGCACTGGCTTGGGACGCCAGAGGCCGTGGTTTGGGTCCCACATATGAGGGCAGTAACACTGCCCTCCAAAAAAAAAAAAAAAAAAAAAAAAATTTTTTACCTTTCATGGTTATTTTGACCAGAAGTCACACGGTGCCAGACCCAGTGAATACGGTGGATGAGGACACACCGTAATGATTTTATTTGACAGAAATTGCCGTACCAAAAGCGATATGTGACACAGAGCCTTTCCATTGTGATCACAAAATATGGTAAATGCTGCTACCAATTGCCATCCAACGGAAAGGCAGGGATCTTCAATACAGGACACGGAGCACTGAACCTTAGTAACAGCATGTGACAAGTTTCAACTTGTTCGGTGCAGTCAGTCGGGTGTGAGCTATGGTGGAGAAAAGGTGTGTTTTAAAGTGTCTTTCATCATGACAACACTCCATGTCACACATCACTTCTGGTATATGGCAATTCCTGTCAAATAAAACCATTACAGTGTGTCCTCATCCACCTTACTCGCCGGATCTGACACCTTCTGGTTCTTCCCCAAAGTCAAAATGATTCAGGACATCGAGGCAGCCACAACAGTGCAACTAAAGACACGAAAGAGGACTTCCAGAACAGCTTCAGCAAGTGGCAAGAATGATGGGATGAGTGTGTTCAAAGTGAGGGGGAGTATTTTGAGGGGGATTAATGGCAATGTGTCTCTAGTGTAATAATTGTTTTTTAAATTTAAACATTCGCAGTATTGTCTGATCACAGCTCATATGACAGGCTAATCAATATGAGATTTTCAAGCATTAAATACACTGCATTGTGATAAAATTCTGTGTGGGAAATGATATGAAAAAAACAAGTTCAACTAAAAAAAAAACGGACATATAGTTTATTGATAGTGTTTAAGAGTAGGTATTAAATTGCAATATTTAGATCACACTGAACATGCTTAAGGATACTGAATAGTCTTCTTTTTAAATGGCAATGTTTAAAATATGCTGGAAACGAGATCCTTTGCAAATATTTAAACGTATGTCAAACAATTACTAGATATCAACTTTTAAAAAGTGAAGAGGGGCCTGCCAAGTGGCACAGTGGATAAGCGCTCGCTTAGGAAGCCAGCGGCCCCGGTTTGGGTCCCACATATGAGGGCCAGAGACACTGTCCTCAAAAAAAAAAAAAAAAAAAAAAAAAGAATAAAATGTTTTCTGGGGAAAAAAAAAGTGAAGGGGGGCCGGCTGAGTGGAGCACTGGTTAGGAGTTGGCTTGGGACGCCAGCTTTGAGCAGCGGGGCCCAGATTCAGATCCCACATGAGGGGCAGTGATGCTGCGACCTCAACAGCTAAGATGGTGAACAACAGCTCCATCTGGAGCTGGGCTGCCTTAAGTCGTCAGTGACAGCGTAGGCTGCAGTGGGACTGGCTGGCAGCTAGCTTGAGCTTTCGTGAGCTGCCATGAGCAGCCGTCCAATGGCTGGTGAGTGACTGCCTCAGCCAGGAAGAGCGCAATGATGATACCAACATGGGCCAATGAAGCAACGTCCTCCACAACTAAATTGAAGAAAAGGACAGCAACTTGTCTGTTCCCCTCCCCCAATTACCCAATAAAATCTTTTTTTAAAAAAAGAAGCAGGGCCGTCCCAGTGGCATATTGGTTAAGAGCTGGCTTGGGATGCCAGTGGCCCCAGTTCAGATCCCACATGAGGGCCAGTGACACTGCCCTCTCTACAGCTAAGATGGTGAACAACAACTCCACCTGGAGCTGGGATGCCTGAGCCCCGGCGACAATGTAGGCTGCAGCCCCTGCTGCAGTGGGCTGCCACAGGCTACAGTGAGCGGCCGGCAGCCAGCGTGAGCTACCAATAGCCGCTGTGAGCGGCCATCCAGAGGCTGGCGACTGAACGCAATGATGATACCAGCATGGGCCAGTGAAGCAACGTCCTCGGCAACCAGACTGAAGAACAAAAGGACAGCAACTTGTCTGTTCCCCTTCCCTGATTCCCCAACTCTCCAATAAAATCTTTAAAAAAAAAAAAAGTGAAGGGGGTATATATCTTCAGATCATCAGAAAAAAATGGTTCAAGACCATGCTGCAGTTTACACACAAGACCCCCTCAGGATGGGCTTGACCAGTTCCAAGGGGTTCCCATGTCCTGTGCTCCAGCCAACAGGCACTTGAGAGTTCTAGTCACTGCTGGGCCACTCCTTCATCCAGACTATTCTGTCCCCACCACAGCAGGCACTGGTTCTTATCTCCAATCAGAAGACAGCAGGTACTCAGCAATGTTTGCTAATCTGCTGCCTCTCCCAGATGGAGTGCGGAGTGCGTAAAGGGGACAAAAGAGAGACAAGTCCAAAAAAACATCTCTCCAGCCCAGTAAAGGAAGCGGTGGCTCTTGGGAAACAATGGGCAGAAAAATTCTAAAAGTCCCAAGCAATTTCTTTCAGGAACTATAGGAAACACTCCAATCCATTAGGGAGTATCTACAGGGCCAAATAGGAAAGGTCCCTGGGCTGAATGGGAGGTGGGGGGAAGGAAGAAAAGGCAATTATACTCCAGACTGTGAAAATTCGATGAAGTACAGAAATCTGTCAGCGCTCTAACATTGCCACACACTGACAATGCCAACCACCAGCCTACCTATAACCATAATGAAGTTACTTGTGACTGAACCCAATTTCCAACAGTTTCAGCACTATTTGTACCTTACATTAAAAAAAAAAAAAGTAATGCTATACTGAATTCACTTCCATAAAAAAAAATAAATAAATAAGGCTACATTACCATTTTTAAAAATTACCTGGAAATCTTAAGGCAGAATAAAGTGACAGAATGTGACTCAGGGGAGATGGGGTGGTTACTGAAGTACACTCTGAGTGGGTGGCACTTGAGCTGAGACTTAACAGATGAGAAGGAACCAAGTAGGAATGAAGAGCCAGGAGGCAGTGTCTCAGACAGAGGGAACAAGTGTAAAGGTCCTGAGGCACGAAGACAGCCAAATAGGCTGGAACAAAATCAACAAAGAGAAAGACTGGAGATGCCAGGTACCAGAAGCCAGAATGTGTAGACATAATGCATATTTATTTCTTCACAGGAGACCCCAGGCACTGAGGATTAGAGTGAAAGCTGAGAAAAGTAACCCCAGATGCCCCTAGCAGTAAGGAGAGGAGAAGCTCAGGAGACAGGCAGATGATGCAACACAAGGACAATGTGGGCTCCTACAACTAAATATGGACATCAACCAGATGGGACCAAATAGCAGGGTGATGGAGAAAACCAACAGCTTAAGCATAAGAAGGGTTCAAGTCAAGGAGGCTCGGGCAGGAGCAGGTTCTGTAATCCAGCCCCAAATGATTCCCTTTTCACTCCTTTCCTGACCTACAGTTCCTCAGTGTAGAGAGTCTGTATAGGAACTGATCTTAGCCACTGCTTATATGTGACATATTAGTGACACCTGAGGCTCTCTGACAACTGTTGCCAAGGTCACAGAAAATAAAACTGCCCACAGGTCCAGCTCCTCCATATCACTGATGACAAGGCCCACAAGCAAGCACTGAGGAAGGGGACTGAGTCTACAAGTATTTCTAAGGGGTTCCCTCACCGTCCAGGGGGAGGGTGTCAAGTGTAGCGAGTGAATTGCTAGGCTTGGAGATTGATAGATAAGAATATAATTTCTGTATATGTTGAATTATTCACTGTCTGTGTTAGCTCTGCATAAAGTCACAACAGCCACCTATTACAAACAGCCTGTCTGAGAATTAAGTGCAATCAGGCATGTTGAAGTCAGTGTCTAACATGCAGCAAAATACCCAAAAAAGATTCTGTTCCTTCCATTTATCCCACTGTTTGAGACGGTTCAATTCAGACAGCCTGACAGCTCTACTACTTACTGTGTGACTGGGTAAGAAACTTTCAACTCTGAGCCTTAGCTTCTTAGTCAGTAAAATGGAAATAACACCACTTACTTCACATGGGTTTTGAAGAAATTACGTGAGAAGGGTGTAAAGTGTCAAGCGCAGCTCTGGACACACAGCAACTTCAATAGCTATTACCTGTCATTACTGGTGAATGTGACCAAGATGGGGAAGGGGCGGAGGAAGGAGGAGCAAGCCTGCCCTCTGGAGAACCACTCACCTGATGGTTCCAGATAGAGCCCTCTTTGCTGCGCTCATCAGGAGTCAGACGCACGTACTGGCTCGTGAGTATAGTGCTACCTTGGAAATCCCAGAGGGGCATGGAGCTGGAACCGACCCCTGTGGACAGAGACCAGCAGAGACACACGCATAAAAGGCCATGCCAGGTATGGCCTTGCAAGAGGCAGTAAACCCACAGAACTGCCCTGCTCGTTAGAAAGGGCACCCCTTTCCCCAACCCTATCCAAGACTCGCCCTGCACTCATTCCTGCCCAGGCCTCACCTTGGTAGGGTTTGATAAGCGAATGTTCCCGCTTGAGGTGTTCACTGTTGCCATCAGTTATATCCGCAGCCACCGGCCCCAGCAACAGGAGAAGAAGTAGAGGTGTCGTGGGGCCAGGGCCGGGGCCGGGAAGCCCAGGCCTCCCCAGGCACCACCGGCCCCAGCCCCAGCGCCGAAACCAACCTTCCGCCGCCATTCTCCGTTCCTCTCGACCACTTCCGTTCTAGGACTTCCGCCTTCCGGGTGTCCTATCTAATGGCCTCCGGCCGGAAACTCTCCGACCCTAGTGTCACCGGAGAGTTGAAAGCAAAGCCTCGCAGCCGAGGGGACGACAGCTTTATTTGCTGAGCAGCCCCCATCCTGGTCGAATGCAGTTCCATCTCCTCCGCGGTCCCGATGTAACTGTCGGCCAGCCTCAGCAGCGAGGTCTGACGAGCCAGAACCAATCATGGGACAGCACGTTAGGCTTGTGAGCCAATGGGGAACACGGGGATGGTTTGAGTCCGCTACAGCACGAGGGTCCCCTGCGAAGCGTGGCATGCTGGCACTTGTAGTTTTGGTGGACCTCTCCCGCGGGCTGGACAAATCAAGATTACAACGCCCTCAGCCTCTGGCCACTCTTCGCGTCCCCGAAGTAATCTTTCCAACTCCAGGGGATAAGGAGCTCTAAATTGAAGGCGGAGGCCTGAATTCCAACTCCCGCTCCGCCTCGGACTCACTGGGTGACCCCGGGTGAGTCGTTAACTGGCTCTGGCTTCATCCCCTCCAGCTTCACGCCTTTGAAGACAGAATTCCCACTGATTTGAGGGCGTCCATTACACCCAGCTCCTCAGCTCCAGTCGGGTTTACGCAAGAAGGCAGATCTGCACCCTGTCCCGGGACTCTGGTAATGGTACGGACGCTTATAGTGCCTGCCTGGTGCAGGCGTGAAGCAAGAAGTGGCCATGAGAAGTGCAGGAAAGTTGGCTGTGGACCAAAGGTTGAAAAAGGGTGGCCTGCAGCCAAATAAGAGCTCTGTTTTACCTGCTAATGCTATTTCAATAAATGACATAACTACCGATACATTTAAATCAGGAGTCTTAAATTCACATTAGAAATCCAAATTTCCGGTTTCTCAAGAAAAATTGGGAGATCCAACCACACAGCCCACGGGGCTGTCCCCCCATAAATGCCTTCCTCTTCTAAGCTAGTCTACACACTGGCCACAAATTTACAGCATGTGTCTGACCCTTCTAGATATTTGAATTAATGACCCCTGTTATAAGATCACAAGGTGGAATTGTTGGTTGTTTGCCTCTTTACTTTAAGAAGCTTCCCTTTTGAATGAATGAACTTATTCAGGGTTAAGTACTGAGACATCTTTTCTGGGTCATATACTTTTAATGAGCTTTTTTATTATTAAAGTAATAATTTAAATATATATATATGGTACAGACATATGTACAACAAGAGTCCTCTGGCACTCCACTCCTCTCCCAAGGGATATACCCTTCCAGAGATTTATCCCTATCCATACATACAAGGACATGTAGATTCCACTAGACCTCCATGAGGGCTGGGATTTTTGTCAGTTATGGTCACTATTGAATCTCCAGCATCTAGAACAGTGCTTGGCACATATGAGGTGATTAATAAGACATTAGTGAAAGAATGAATACTTGTTCTAGAACCTAGAATCGGGTCATGAAGAATGTGTAGTTTACTAGAAAGGGGAAAGAGAGGGGACAGAAAATGCACAAGCAAGAGAGATGCTTGAAAGCATAAGGAAGGCAAACAGTTTGGAATGGCTGAGAGGGTGGGCAAGAGTTTGGCTGAAGCCAGAACTTAAAGGGCCTTTCAACTCCCAGCTAAGGAACATCACCTTTTTCCAGAAGGCAATGGGATGGTTTTAAGCATGGAAGTCACAAATGTGGATTTCTCTAGCTAATGAGATGTTACTTTATCCCTGTAGAGAGGGGCCCAAACACGAGTGGTGGGTGACTTGAGATCTCTAAGTCCATACTTAAAGTAAAATACAAGTCCTGTAGTGGGTATATGCATGTGTAAGAAAGAAGCAAACTGAGGACATTGGCTAAAAGGCCCACGTTCATCTGGGACTGGGCCAGGCTGTGAGGGCAGGGTGGCACTCTTCAGTTAATAGGGCTCTACTGTGGTGGGATTTATATGTGAGCAGAGTGTAAATGCACATATGTCTTTGAGCACAGATAAACCTGATCTGTGCCCCTGCCGGGGTGGGCAATCATGGACACATACATGTGCCTGTGTGCAGGTATGCCTGTCATATCATATGTACCTGTCCACAGGACTGTGCAGATATATGACTGAATACCAAGTGGTCCTTACGAGGGAGAGCCTGTGTGTTTATGACATGCACACTTGAATGGTATGTGTGTGGATGGCCATGCATGCAAGGTGTCCATCTGTCTTCACACCTGGGCACACGCCTGGGAAGCATCTGGGGATAGAGGTAGTATGTCGCTACATGGGCATGACTGCCTGGGGGAGGGGTGCTGAGTGTGCACAGGCCCAGCACACAGCAGATGAGAGATAAGTTGTGTGCTGAGTAAGGCCCACATGTGGATACTCGGTGCACATGTACACATGTCCATGGGAGCCCCTACCAGGGTGTCCCAAAGGTGCCTATGTGTGTGAGCATGCACTTCTCGTGCCCAGACATGGCATGGAGTTCCCTGGGCAGAGCCAGACCAGGCTGGGCTCCTCACTGGGCACACAGAGGCCTCTGCTGTGTGTTGGTGCCTGTGTGGGGTGTTGCCAAAGTTGCGTTGGCAGCGTGCGCGCGCGCGCGCGTGTGTGTGTCTGTGTGTGTGTGTGTAGGAAGAGGCGTTCTCTCTCTTAAACCTTTCTTCTTTCTGTGGTTCGGTTTCTATAGAGACACTTCCTGTGGCAAAGAAAAGAGGTAGTGATCTGGTGTTTCAGGATGTGAGGGCCCGCAGGAGTGGAGCCGGGCTCTCTCTGCTGCCTGCCCACCACCCTGCAAGCTCTGGCCGGTGCTGCCCACAGTCCCCATGGTGGGCACCCCCTGTGGCAGGGACCGGTGAACAGCGGCGGCATGCCAGGGAAGCCCAAGCACCTGGGCGTCCCCAACGGGCGCATGGTGAGTGCTGGCTCCAGGCCAGGTCCATGAGGTGGGGTGGGCACACCCAGGGTGGAGCCCAGGAACACACCAGCAAGGCTGGGCAGGAGCCTGCATGCTGCTAGCGGGCGGGAGAAGTTGGATACAAACAGCAGGTGTGGGACCTGATGCCCTCCCCCAAGACCTTCCAGACTGGCCTGCTGGGGACCCGGGGTGATCCTGGGGATGAGACCAGAGCACAGTGGGCACAAGCTTCTGGTCCAGCCCGCACTGCCCACTCTCCTGCTACTTTGGCACCATCTGGGGCTGCCTGTATCCTAGCATGCCCCTTGTCCCCTACACACCCCCATGGTGGCCCAAGCCCTCACACCTCGTTTAACTTTGGCCCTCCCCTCCCCACCCGTGTCCTGATGCCCAAGGTCAGGTAAGGGACAGCCCTCACTGGGTCACTGCCCTGCAGCTGAACCTGCTCCAGAGGCTTCCTGCCAAAATTAGCAATCCTTAGGCAATCTGGGATGGATTAGCAGGGTTAGGCCAAGTTGGTGCAGCTTCTCTCTGTTTTATTCCTGGACTACTAGGAAGGGTAGGGGTGGCTGGGCACTAGGATGCCACTGGTTGCTGCAGCTACTCCACCCCCTAAACCCTCTCCCTGGCTGCTTGGTCCCTGGGTCAGAGCTGTGCTTGGAAGGTCCAGCTTCTTTATTCATTCAACAGATGGGGCAGGCTGTGCTGGGCTTCCCTTCTCTCCCTAGGATACCAGCCCACTTGGAAGGTCCCCAGTTCCTCCCAGCAACCCCAGGAAGGTCAGACTATGTCCTAGCCTCCCACCTAGTACTGTGGAACCACCTAATACTAGCCCAGCCTAGTACTGTGGGACAAAGCCAATGGGTCTAGGGAGACCTGGGTTTCAGTATCTGCTCTGTTGGCCCTTACTAGGGGGTCTTCTCTGACCCTCAGGTTCTTCCTCTGTAAAATGAGGATATTAGAACAGATCTCAAAGTCTTATTGAGATGATTAAGTGGAATGGTGAATATGAGGCCCCTGACCCACTGTGTGTGTGTTGGGGGGCCTCCATAAATATCAGCCCAATTCCCTCCTTTCATTCTCAATCCCTCTTCAAGGATCCCCTGCCTCACCAAGAAGCTGAGCCACCCCACTCCTCCTTTCTAATTCTCAAGTTCTGTTTCCATCTCTCCTTCTTCTAGCATCTCTTTATGGCCCAGCTCCAGCCTAGCTGGGTGGGAGACAGGCAGACTCCTCCAACCTGGTCCTGTCCCCACCTCACTATCTCTACTATCACCCTAACTGAAAGTTCAAGAACCCATGGGCCTTGTAAGCCTGCTCCAGAGGTATGACACTTGGAGTCCAGCCCAAGGGGGACCATGCCCACTCCCACACCCACCCCAGAGAGCAGCTGAGGGTTCCAGGGACAGACCCGGCCTCTGCCCCTCCCACATCAACCATGGCTGCTCTACCCGAAGTCATTCAGGGCAGAGAGGGCACCGAAGCTCTGCCCCCAGCCCCTGCAAACCCACAGGTGCCCTGCCTGGCTCCTCTCAGCAACCTGCACACACTGGTTTATCTTTACCCTTCCTGGGCCTGTTCCGAATGCTCTGTGCCACTTCTGGGAATCCCAAGGGCCACAGATTGGCTGCTTGCTGGTCATTGGGAGCTTTCTGAGGCCATGCGCAGCTGAGATGGGGAGGAAAGGACAGGCATTGGTGTTTATAGCAGGGATGTGCATAGAAAGGTACCTGTGAGCCAGGCATCTGGCTCCTTCCATGAATTACCTCTGGACAGAGGCTCAGAGAAGTAAATGACTTCCTGAGGGCAGCCAGCAAGTCGAGAGGCCCATATTTGAACCTAGCTGGGCTGACTCAATGCGTGGTTCTGTCCTCCCCCACCTCCCTCTGCCACCACCCCACCCGTTGTCATTCCCTGCAGAGGCAGCTTCATTTGTCAGCCTTGTCTTTCTGCTACTCAGCTTGTCAGGCAGTTGCAATGAAACCTGTCACTTAGAGATGGCTCCCAGCTGCCCTCCCAGAGATGTCACACAGTTCCAACTGCCACTTCATTTGTTCACTCACTCAATCAACAAGCCCTCATTAGGGCCTGCTCTGTGCCCGCCCTGTCCCAGGCACTCAAGACCCAGGCCCATCACCTGACCCCTGACTTCAAGCAGCTCCCAGTCTAGCAAGACTCACAAGACATGGGCACAAATACCAGAATAAAATTCAGGCATGGATAACAGCCACTGGTCAGGGATAGAAAACGCTTGAGAGGGATCTAGGGAAGGAGAACTAACCTCCCCACTCACTTGGTGCCCTGTGGCATGTAAGATATCCTGAAAGGTGTGCCAGCTGGAGGAGGGCATGGCCCGGGAAAAGACCCAGATGTGGGGAAACACTGCGGATGGGCATTTGTTGTGTCCTGTCACTCTCAGGAGGCCAAGTTCGTCTTCCCCACCTGACAAGGAGACCTGCAAGGTAGAGCCCCCTCTACCTCTGGGTGGTCCAACTCAGGGCCAGGTCCTAGGGAGCAGGGTGGCCTTACAAAAGGGCCAAGGCTGGGGTCAGCTCCACATGACTGGCTCAGGCTGAAGGGGCCAGGCTCCCAGGATTCTCTGTGGATATACCCAGAGAGGATCTCAGAACCTCAGTTCTCTAAGCTGGGATGAAATGAGACGATGGTACAGTGTCCAGTAGAGAAGATGCTCAGTAAATCTGCCTTCCCTTTGAGACCTGACCCCTCCAGGGGTCAGAGTTCAAGAGGAGCCCCTGGGCCCTTTACTCCTGATTGACCTTGCCCACCTGTGGCCCAAGGGCTGATGCCCTGGGCCTCCCAGTTCCCCTGGGACATCTCCTGTCCACCCAGGGAGGCAGCTTAGTGGAGCGAAGACCTCAGGCTCCAGAGTCAGGCACACCTGGGTCCCAACTTCAGCTCAGCTATTTTCCAACTGTGTGACTTCTTTGGACCTACGTTTCCTCACCTGTGAGATGGAAGTAATAATAGCTGCCATACAGGATCAGGATGTGAGGATGGAGTGAGAACAGGACGTGTGCTGTCAGAGTGTGTTCAGTAAATGCTGGGCCACCTTCACCTTAGAATTCTCAGATACCAGTGGCTCCGCCAGGGCCCATTTCCTAAAGAACAAGTATGGAAAACTGGAGCCAGACAGTGGGTCAGGGGTGTCACTGGCCACCACACCCTTCCTCATCCTCCCTTCCCCTTTTCTCCCATTCACTCACCACTTCTCCTCAGGCAAGCCAGGGTGGGGCAAGGCCAGCCCTGCTCAGCACAACTTCCCCAGGTCTAGGAGCCTGGGCAGGTCAGAGCCTGGCCAGCGGCATCAGCATGAGGTCAGCAGAGCCTCTGACCACTGCATGCTTGCTGTTTTCACATACGGGCCTCCTTTGACCTTCCCAGCAGCCCCAGCAGGTTGGGAATGCTGAGCCCATGCTACCCAGGGGGAAACAGGTCCAGAGAAAGGAAGTTACTTGTCCTGGAATAGTGGAACTAGAACTGGAACCCTTCCCACCTCTGGATCTTGGTCCCTCCCCCATCTCATCCCCAATCACACAGATCAACAATCAGTGGGGCAGGAGGGGCTCAGGAAGGTGAATGCAGGCTGCAGAGATGGGGTGTTCAGTGGTGCGATATCCCTGATGGGGGGCGTGCCAACGCCACCTAGGAGGGCCAAGAAGGGCTGTTCAGGGCCCTGATGGCTGCTTGAGAACACGGGGGCAAGGAGGGTGCTTTATGGGAGGGAGTTCAGATGGGTTTCCTCCTACAAACCAGCCCTGTCTTCTGGGAGCCACCAGACTGGAAGGGGAGAGAGGCCCAGACAAACTCAGTGGGCAGGGGGATTTGGGATGGCTGGTGTTTGGGGGTGACTGATGTCAACTGGAGAGATTGGAGAGCCATTGGGTGGGGGAGCAGGAACAGATACCCAGGCAGAGGAAACAGCAAAGCAGGAAGCAGGAGTGTGAAGGGGTGCAAACAGAAAGGTTTGATAAAGTACAGAGCAGAGGTGACGGGGAGGGAAAGAGGAGAGCTGAAGGGGTTCATTAGTCAGGCCCAGGCAGAGCTTCCAGCAACCCAGCACCTGCTCTGCCTCCCAGGGCAGGGAGTGCGGCCTGGAGAGGACCTGAGAGCCAGCCCCGCTAAAGATACAGAAAGTCTATTCTACCTAAAGGAGAGAATAAAACAAAATAGGAGTGTGGGCTGGGAGCTAGGGGGCCAGTCAGGGGTTGTCACCTCTCTGGGGTCCTTGCCCGCCTCAGCTGTCATGGGGGATCTGAGCAAGGGAGAGGCTGAGTCCCGGGTTGGAGGGCCGGCCAGAGAGAGGCCAGTGGGTGTGGGAGTAGGCAGGGCCAGGTGGCACTCGAGGAGGGAGAGGAGGAGGGCAGTCAGGATGGTTCCCGGAGACCTGGGAGGAGGGCGTGGACAGACAGCAGCATGCTGGTTGGGAACGGCCCACAGGGCAGCCTGGACAGGCAGGTGGGGGCATCAGGGGAGCTCCCAGGAAGGGAAAGAACAGGCTGGAGGGGACTCCGTAGTCCTCTCACTCCACAACAGTTGGCACTTGGCCCTGCAGCCTTGGGAGATGACTTGGATGAAGCCATGAGATGGATGGGGGAAGAGCAGAGGCAGGAGGGCAAGGGCTGGGCGGGCCAGGGCGGGGTGTGCTGGAAACCAGGCCCCACCATGCCCTGTGCAAACTTTCCCTCGTCCTCAGCAACATCTTATCCCAGTGCTCCAGGTGGGAGACGAGGCTCAGGGAGGAACCCATGGTTATGAAACTAGAAAGGGCAAGGCTGGGATTTGAATCCGGGTCTGACAGACCCTGACACCTGTGTCCTTTCCTCCATGGCAGGGCTCGCAAATTTGAAAGAGGGAGCAGGGTCAGACACTAATAGTAATACAACAACAATAATAGTAACGTACCTTCAGTATTTACACATGGCAGTCTTCTGAGTTTTATATATGTATACTGTATATATACTGGGGTGCCAAAAAAATGTATACAAGTGGACATGTTGGTCAACGTTGCTCAAGCAGTAGTTTGCTGTAGTCAGAAGTGTCTCACTTTGAGCACCTCTTGTAATTGCAGAAGTCAAACATGACTTGTATTCATTCATCTTTTGTTATCAGTATACTTGTATATTGAGTATTATAATTTTAATAGTTTTCCTTTCTTAAAATGTGTATACATTTTTTTGGCACCCTCTGTATATATATTTAACTTACTTAATCACAGCAACCCTTTGAAGTGAAGACCATCATTTGCCTTATTTGTATAGAGGAAGAAACTGAGGCACAGAGAGGTGAAGTACCACGTCCAGGGTCACAGAGCACTGATTTGAACTCAGGCAGTCCAGAGCAATGCCTGCATCCATAAGTAACACAAATGCATCAGACTGGCCTCAGGGACGTTCAGTGCCAGCCAAGGTTGCCATGCTGGAAGAAGCTCAGGATAGCTGGGGCATTATAGTCATAAAGGGAAGACAGAAAGCTGGGGTGTTCTGTAAAATTACTGATTTTTAAATGTGGGAAACCTCTTTAAACTTAAAAAGAAGAAAACGAGGGCCAAGATATTAGTAATGTCCTACATATCTCCTGAGTGCCCCAGGTGTGAGTGGGGAGCAAAGAGAGAGATGGCAGCGAGGAGGGCAGGGAGAGGCTTTGGGGGTGGGGGTGGGGGTGGTTTCAGACCTGTTTCCAGTGGGGATGGAAAGAAGGGAGGGTAGTGCCAGCTCCCATGACGACCTAGTGAAAATGTAGGAGGTGAGAGGGAGGGAAGAATTGGAGATGACTCAAGCCCTGGTGTTGGAAGCTCAGGTGATGGGATTAAAGATGGGATGCAAGAAAGCTGGTTGGGTGCCCTGTTGTGGTGGCAGCAGGCATGGCTTCCATTTGGGACTGGATGAGTTTGAAGGGCTTGTGGGACATTTTCAGAGATGTTAGCAGGAAGTTAGCTATGTGTGTTTGGACCTGGGGAGATGTGGGTAGGAGATAGGGCCCAGGACAGAGTCAGGGGGAGGAAGGGGTCACCTTGTGTGGGTAGGAGATGACAAGGAAGCTGGAGGAGCTGCTCGGAAGGTGGGAAGGCCAGACAAGATTCATTTTGAAAGGAGGGTTTTTCTGTTTCACTAATAGTTGGGATTCCCAGAGAACTTAGATTTGTAGGGGAGCAGGAGGGAGGGGGAAGATGGAGTTGGCCTCAACAGCAATGCTACTCACAGTGTGGCCCATGAACCAGCAGTGTCACCTAAGAGCTTGTTAGCAATGGAGAATCTCAGGCCCCATCCTAGACCTGCTGAATCTGAGTCACTGGAGGTGGGTTCCTCCCAGTCATTCTAATGCACACTGAAGTTTGAGAATGACTGCTCTGTACTATAAAATAGCATCCTGTAGGGCCGGCGGAGTGGCACGGTGGATAAGCGCTGGCTTGGGAAGCCAGTGGCCCCAGTTTGGATCCCACATATGAGTGCCAGTGATACTGCCCTCTACAAAATAATAATAATAATAATAAAATAGCATCCTGTACCCACCCAAGGAGGGGTGGGACTCAAGGGAGACCCTGGGCCTCAAGAAGAAACAGTTACAATAAGGAGACCATCAGCTACAGAGATACCTCTCCATCCTCAAAAGACAACAGCAAACATTGATATAGCGCTTGCCACATGCTGGCCACTGTTCCAGATGCTGCAAATACTTTAAGCTGATTGGGTCCTCACAACAGCCCCAGGAAGTAAGTTACTATTATCATCAACCCCTATTTCCAGATGGAGACAAGTAATTTGCCCCAAGTCACACAGCTAGTAAGTGGCAGAGACAGGATTCAAAGTCTGTGTTCTTATCCGCCATGCTATATGTACATCTAGGCTCACCCAGCAGGCGCTGGAGGAGGAGGGAACCGGGAGACACTAGAGAATACCAGGCGTTAAGTCCCAGCACACAGGGATTGGCACATGATGGAAGGGGAGCTGGGAACAGCCTAAGCAAAATCTTGAGCAAGAAGTGACCTGGCTGGGTTAAGAGCTGGCTTGGGACGCCAGCGGCCCCAGTTCGGCGGATCCCACATATGAGGGCCAGTGACACTGCCGTCTGAAAAAAAAAAAGAAGTGACCTGGCTGGGAATGCCCAGCACAGCCCTCCAGGCATAGGAGAATACAGCTCCAGTCCTGGGGGCAGGGGACAGAACTGTCTTTGAAAATCCACCCTGGGCTCTACTCTGATTTTCTACCTCGGGTCTCTTGTAGGTTCTGGCTGTCTCAGATGGAGGTAAGTGACAGAGTGTATGGAGGAAGTCTGGCTTGGGGTGGGGGGTGGTGTATGTGGAAATGGGGTGGGGATATCCTTGCTACTTGCTATCTTTCCATGGAAAGTATCTGCAGATGGGGTTGGACCAAGGGCTGGGGAAATTCAAAAGGCTCACCTCCGCTTGTCCATCCCCCTGCAGAGCTGAGCAGCACGGCAGGGCCCCAGGGCCAGGGCGAGGGCCGAGGCAGCTCCCTCAGCGTCCACAGCCTCCCCAGTGGACCCAGCAGTCCCTTCGCCACTGAGGAGCAGCCTGTGGCCAGCTGGGGCCTATCCTTCGAGCAGCTGCTGCAGGACCCACTGGGCCTGGCTTACTTCACTGTAAGGCCTGGGGTGAGATAGGGAGGGTAGTGGTGACATGGGAGAGGGCATGGATGGAACTTCAAGTTGGCCAGTGGGACTCCTCTGTCACCTGCCTCTTCTAGCCTTTCTTTGGCATCCTCTCCCTCTTCTCCCAGCTGGGAACTTTGCTTCTCTCTGTCCTTCTCTCCGCCAATCATTTTCTCTTGGTGCCTCTGAATCTGGCCCCATCTATCTGGCTTGGCCTCTTGGCCCTGTGTGTCTATCCCAATCTCTTTGACCACATCCCTTGACTGGGTCTCTGTGACTTTGACTGCCTCCTCCTTCTCGCCCCCCTCCCCAGGAGTTCCTGAAGAAGGAGTTCAGTGCCGAGAATGTGACTTTCTGGAAGGCCTGCCAGCGCTTCCAGCAGATCCCTGCGAGCGACACCCAACAGGTGTGTGTGTGGGGGGAGCTGAAGCAGAGAGGTGGGACCAGGGCTTGGGCGGTTCCCCCGACCTTCTCCTGTCCCTCCTGCCCCAGCTAGCTCAGGAAGCCCGCAACATCTACCAGGAGTTCCTGTCCAGCCAGGCTCTGAGCCCGGTGAACATTGACCGGCAGGCCTGGCTCGGTGAGGAGGTGCTGGCCGAGCCTCGGCCGGACATGTTCCGGGCACAGCAGCTTCAGGTGAGAGCGCGTGGCCTAGGGAGGGAGATCAGTGGAGCAGAGGCGGGGCCAGATCCAGCCTGAGCAGCGTGGGGTGGGGTGGGGCAGGGGACAAATTTGGACGTGGGCACCAAGCCAAATAAATGCGGGAGGAGGACGCCCGTCAGAGGTAGGTACCAGAAGCTGCGGTGAAGAAGCGGCCTGGCGCGGGGCCTAGCCGGGGATATAGGAGGGGCCTGGGCCTTGGAGGTGGGGGGCCCGGAGGTAGTGGCTGGCTCCCTAGATTGGGGACCTAGCCAACCCCGGGGGTCAGGCCTGTGACTCCGGCTTCCTGCCCGGGCGCCCGCCCTGCAGATCTTCAACTTGATGAAGTTCGACAGCTATGCGCGCTTTGTCAAGTCGCCGCTGTACCGCGAGTGCCTCCTGGCGGAGGCAGAGGGCCGCCCCCTGCCGGCACCGGGCTTCTCGCGCCTCAGCAGCCCCGACGCCACGAGGAAGGTGCGGACGAGGGGCGGTGGGGAGCAGGGGGCCCTGTGCAGATCTGCGGGGGCTGCCTACCGTCTGTGTGCGGGCTGGGGCCCAGACTCGTGCCCGCGTCTTCCTTGTACCTGCAGAAGGCGAGGCTGAAGCCCGGGAAGTCGCTGCCGCTGGGTGTGGAGGAGTTGGGGCAGCTGCCGCCGGCTGAGGGCCTTGGGGGCCGCCAGCTCCGCAAGTCCTTCCGCAGGGGTGAGGGCGAGAGCTGGCCTCAGAGCAGAGTGGGGGCGGGAGTTTGGGCAAGGCTTGAGAACTCCCCCTTCCTCCTACTTGTGCTGTAATTCTGTGAAAACCAAAATCAATGCAGGTACCCGTGTGCACCACGTTCCCCCGGTGGTTCGGGTCCCAGGCTAGACCCCAGAAGTTTGGGAAGCTCCCTTAGTAGCAATGTTTGTAGGAACCCAAACCACGTTAGACCCATGCAGGAGTGCTCCAACAGGGTCCACCGACTGGGGAGAGGCCTCAGCAGAGGGGTGGGGGTGGGGGGTGGCTGCCCCGTTCATTGCTCCCCTCCTTCTAGAACTAGCGGGCACCACAGCAAATTCGGCCTTGCGGCGAGAATCCCAGGGCTCCCTCAACTCCTCTGCCAGTCTGGACCTCGGCTTCCTTTCCTTCGTCAGCAACAAATCCGAGGTGAGCCTACTGCTGGGAGAGACAAAGTGTGGGCTAGGGCCACTACTCAGGCCCCTTTGCGTGCCCGCCGCCATCATGCCCAGGCACTGCCCCCACACTCCCACCCCTCAGTCTCCTTCCTTTCTTCCCGTACTTACCACATTGTCTCCATGCAGTCATGGGTGCACATCCTCTTCAGCCTAGGTGTATGCACATCGGGGTGCCCAGGTGGACACAGTGCCTGTGTGGGGGTCAGTAGGTGGACCTGCCCCTGGGTGCCCATGTGCCTGGGTGAGCACACATGTGTTCCTGTAGGAGGACTATCTTGACTGCCTACAGGTGTGCTCTTGTGTGTGCATATGTGTGCCCTAGTGAGCTTACCTGTCTGTGCACACGTGACCTCCCCCCACTCCTGCCCTGAATCAGAGCCACCGGAAGAGCCTTGGGAGCTCAGAAGGTGAGGGCGAAAGCCGGCCAGGGAAGTACTGCTGCGTGTACCTGCCCGATGGCACTGCTTCCTTGGCCCTGGCCCGACCTGGCCTCACCATCCGTGCCATGCTGGCAGGCATCTGTGAAAAACGCGGACTCTCTCTACCTGACATCAAGGTCTACCTGGTGGGCAACGAGCAGGTGCGAACCTAGCATGCCCCCCCCAACTCCCTTCCTGATCCAGATCCCAATCCTATTCCTATCTATGCTCAGCTATGAGTTCAACCCCAATTCCATTCCTAATCCCCTGGACCAACCCTAATTCCAACTCCATCCCCTATTCTCACCCCTTTCGTAACTCCACTTCCTCCCCGCATGCCCAACTCCAAATCAACCCAGCACCAACTCTTAACTGAAACTCAGATATCCCCTCTTAACCACCCAAAATCCTATCCCCACCCCACCCCCACCCTGGTTTCCAGCCTCACCCATCACCCTCACTGTGATGATCTCTGGGAGGTAGAGTAGGGAGAACTGCTGCTGGAGCTGGGGTTTCCCCATCATGCCAAGCTGATTGCCCATCCCTGAAATGACCATTTGGGGGAGCCCTCACCTCCTCTGCCACCAGGAGCACCCAACTGCAACTAACCTGTGAAAAACTTCCCCTTAGGCAAACTAGCATAGCTTTAATAAGGAGTTTAGGGAAAACTCACTTTAAATTAAACCACCCAGTAAGGGGGATCTAAAGGAAGGATGCTGCATCCCAGAAGACCCAACATGATTTCATTCACCCAGTACACAAGTCCTAAAGCCCTACCAGGTGGGTAGGCAGAGGGCCCTGGGCCTCCCCAGGTCTGCCAGCTGGAGCTGAGCCAGGCAGAACATGATCAGGGAAGAGGAGTCAAACCACCAGAGAGTTTCTGGGGCATGGTAGGCATTTCTGGTTAGTCCCAGGAAGCTTCCTGGAAGAAGCAGCAGTTAACAAGGATGAGGAGGAGTTTGCCTGTCAGAGCTGTGGGGGGGAGGACATTCCAGGCAGAGGGAATAGCTTAAGCAAGGCCTGGAGGTGGGTAAGAAGTGCAGGGCGTGTTCAGGGGCCTGGAACATGGGAGTGCAAGGGCAGCAGTGGGAAGAGCCCTGCCTACTCTCTCAGGCCTCCCAGACAGCCTCCATAGCCCAGATGGGCTTTCATGTTTACTAAATATAACTTCACCACCCACAGCCCAGCTGTCCCTGCAGCACAACACAGCCCTATGGCAGGGGAGAGGCTGCCTCCCTGCCCCACGCTGCTGCAAGCATCAGGGCCTCTGGGGGAAGTAACCACTGCAGCTACTGTTTATGCATCTACGATGTCAGGCACTTCATATCCTCCTATTCTTACAGCGATCTTGGGGGAAGAGCCCTTTTTGCACTGAGGAGACAAGAAGTGTCCCTAGTAGTTGGGGTTGGAGAGAAGTGGACAAGTGTCCAAATAGGGACACAGCCTGGGTGGCTGACCAAAGGTGGGTGGTGAGGGAAGAAATTCCTCCAGCTGGTCTGGGTTTCACATGCCACAGGGACAAGGGACAACTCTCCAGAAGGCAGAGCCTATCCTGGCTCAGGAAGAGGTGCTCTGTGATCCAGGATCTAAGCCTGCCCCTTTGCCCAAACAACCCATTACCATTTCTTCGTGCCCACCTTACCCTCACCCCCCACCCCCGTTTCCCATAACTGTTCCTTTTGCAAGTCTGTCCAGCCTTTTTGCCACTCTTCTCCCTGGCCTTGGCCATGCCTGGCTCTGACTCCGGCCTGGTCCATACCCCATTCTCATCCCTACTGCTCAGCTGCCTGTCGACCCTTCCCTCTGACCCTTAGGGCGGCCAGTGAGGGAGTGAAAATGCTACCCGCCCTGACGCGGGGATAGCTAGGGGTGGGGGGAAGGACTCAGACACTGCCCGGCTCTGCAGAAGGCGCTGGTCCTGGATCAGGACTGCGCAGTGCTGGCGGACCAGGAAGTGCGGCTGGAGAACAGGATCGCCTTCGAGTGAGTGCCCCGCTACTCCAGGCTTGGGGCGGGGTCTTGTTCAAGCAACTGTTCACCCCTGTAGGTCCCACCCCTTGTGCTCGCCCCGCCCCACGGGCTAAGGCCCCACAGCCAGCTGGCCTGCCTCCCCAGTTTAGACTCTGCCGCCGCTGGGGCAGGCGTGGGTGGGTTGGGAGAGAGGCGGGGTCCGCTCTCCGCTCTTCGGCAGCCCGAGGGTCCCACGCAGGCTCGAGTTGGCTGCGCTGCAGCGCGTGGTGCGGATATCCGCCAAGCCCACCAAACGGCTACAGGAGGCGCTACAGCCCATCCTGGAGAAGCACGGCCTGAGTCCGCAACAGGTGGTGCTGCGCCGGGTGAGTCACGGGGCGGCGGGGCTTGGACGGGCGGAGAGGCGGGGAGCCGGCTGCCTGTCCTGCAGGCTGCTGACCTGTTCCCGCAGCCAGGTGAGAAGCAGCTGCTGGATCTAGAGAAGCTAGTGAGCTCGGTGGCGGCCCAGAGACTGGTTTTGCACACCCTCCCAGGTAGGGGATCATGGCCCTGGTCTTTGTCCCTGGGGACGGCTCTGGCCCAGGACTGGGAAGCAAACACTGAAAGGTGGCTCTCTCTGCCGCAGGTGCGAAGATTTCCGAAGCCAGTGACACATCCCCGTGCTGCAGCCAGGTGAGCTAGAGGCGGGGCGTGCTCTTCTGCATGCTGCTTCCTCCGCCCCCACCCCCCACCCCCGTTGTGGTTCTGACCCCACGTTCTCTCAGGGAGGCCCGCCTAGAACCCGGGACAAGGCCACCCATCCCTCTCCACTGCCCCTCAACTCGCTGGCCGAGGCGCCCAGTAGTGTCATTGGGAAGCGACAGACCTGTGACATTGAAGGTACACTGGGAATGGTGGGGACTAGAGACCAGAGGGGTTGGGACCAGACTGGATGCCAGTGAGGCTGAATCAGGAGCGCTGGGGGCCACTGGGGTTGGGGAACCAGTGGGGCTGGGATAGGGAGTGGGAGGGGGCACGGTGCTGGGATCAGGGAGGGCGTGGCAATAATGTGGGCTGCAGAGCTGTGGTAGCATAGTGCGGGCAGGTCTGTGCAGGGGGCACCCTGACTCGTGGTCACCCCCAGGCCTGGTGGAGCTGCTGAACCGGGTGCAAAGCAGCGGGGCTCACGACCAAAGGGGCCTCCTGCGCAAAGAGGACCTGGTGCTTCCGGAGTTTCTGCAGCTGCCCGCTCATGGGTCCGCCTCCCAGAAGGCCGCACCACAGACTGAATCATCAGCCCAGCCCAAAGGGGGCCCCGCAGACTCTACTGCCCACTCGGTCCTCTGACAGCTGTCCAACAGCCCAGGCTGGCTGCATGGCCCCTGGCGGGCCGAGCATGCCATGGGCCCGCTCTGCATGCCCTGTCTATGCCATGAGTGTCCCTGGCCCCTTCCTGCCACAGGCAGGCCCGTAGGAAGAGCCAGGATGGGGTGGAGAGGGGCTCAGAGTAGCCACACCCCACAGCTACCACCACTTGGTCCCTCACAGGCTTGCCCACCCATCCCTTGCAGCCAGGCCAGTAGGTGGAGGTGGGTCTCCCCACTCTTCCCTGTGTAGGCATGCCCAACACAGAGGGGTGGCGTTGGCAGTGCCAGCCTCCCCACCCTGTGCCAAGCCTCATCAGGGAGCAGGAGCAGGGGTCAGCCCCCCTCAGGGAGCAGGTATGAGTAAAGCCTGGGGGTGTAGGTGGGCAGCCCCTCCCTCTACCCACTGGACTCTACCAGACATACAGATTTTGCAGTTGGTTTGGGCAGCTGTGTTTGTCCTGGATGTATGATATTGTTATTATATTATAATAATTATTAATCTGCCATGAGGGTGTTCCTTGTGTACCCTGTATCTCCCCCCGACCCCAAAACCACACTGTCTCTGTCACCAAGTTCACAGTACCCGGAAGCTCTTGAGGATCTCAGGATGTGTACCCTGACTTCCTGTTATCAGAACCTCTCTTCCTGACCACACAGAGCATGGGTGTGTGTGTGTGTGTGTGTGTGTGTGTGTGTGTGTGTGTGTGTGTCAGAGAGAGAGAGAGAGAGAGAGAAGACAGGGGAAGAGCCCTCTGAGGAGCCGTGCCTCTGCCAGGTGTCATCAGGCTATTCTTCAGTCTCTGATCTGAGTAATGTCAGGTTGCTGTTTTCTGCTGCTTTTGTGGACTGAGTGTCTTTAGCTGCAGTTCCTTTGGAGACATTGAAGGCCTTGTGGAGGACACAGAGTGTTGTGGTAGGGGCAGGTTCTGCGACTTGCCTGCTTTGGCTGGGTGGTCTTCCCTGTCTCCAGACAGCCAGGAAAACCTCACACAGGGAGGGAAACAGGGATCGACCTCCCAGACGGAGGGCCTCAGCCTGCAGGCAGAGAAGCTGGACTCAGTCCTGGCGCTTTGACAGAGAAAGCAAGGGGACACAGGGGCCTGGAGAAGGTATCTGGGGAGTCAGTGACCCTCCTGTCCCCCTCAAACAGGTTGCACTCTCATCCCCACTCCAGCCTTTTGCACTTGTTCTCCCCTCCACCAGAATCTCCCCCATCCATTCTCATCATGTAACTGGCTCCTCATCCTTGAAATTTCTGGGAGAGATCCGTGGGGTTTGCTGGTCCACCGTGCCTTTCTCCAGAAGTTGAAGCCAAGCCTTCCTGGGAGAAGGGGCTTCAGCCCTCTGCTCCCTTAGTCCGTATTTAGCTGTGTTGACCTGACCCCTGGTGCTGGTGTGAGCTCATGCCCAGACCCGGCCAATCAGTTTGCTTCAGGGATGATCCTCTCACCCCATTAGAATCCAAATCCTGGTCATTTTTCTACCATTTCCTTGGGCTTTGCAGAAAGGACCTGCAGGAAGAGAACCTGCACGCGAATGAGGGCAACACAGAACTGAGAGATGGAAGGAGATTCCTGACAAAATTATCTTAACACCTAAATTCACACATGCCCGAAGTCAGCCACTGCTAGACTTCCTCATTAGGCAGGCCAATACACTTTTCTCGTGTGTGTAAACTTGTTACTCTGTATGGGGTTTCTAAGACCTGAACCCACTAAAGCCCTGCTTCATTGAAGAGTTTGGCTTAAACATCTCAGAGGAGCCTTCCCTGGTCACCTTATACTGTGGTCTAAATGTGTGTGTCTCACCACATTCATGTGTTCAAATCCAGACCCCCAAGGTGATGGTGGTAGGTGGTGGGGCTGAGGGAAGGTGATTAGGACATGGGGGTGGAGCCCTCACCAATGGGATTAGTGCGCTTATAGAAGGAGGAGCTTCCTCACCCCTTCCACCCTGTGAGGACACAGCGAGAAGGTGGCCATCTACAACCTGAAGAGAGCTCTCACCAGCCCCTGACCATGCTGGCAACCTGAGCTTGGACTTCCAGCCTATAGAACTGTGAGAAATCCACTTCTGTGCTTTATAAGTCACCCAGTCTCTGGTATTTTTATTGTAGCAGCCCAAACGGACTAAGACACCCTATATAAAGTGCTCCCCAACTTTGTTCTCTATCAGTCTATCCAGTGTTTTTTCCTCACAGCACTCAGCCCACTCTGTAATAATCTTGTTTCTTATTTACTTGCTGACAATATGATGTATGTGCCCTGCTGGCAGGGACCTCATCCCTCTTAGTCACTTCTGTGTCTCTTTGGCCTAGTGTGCTGACAAATGATGCTGCAGCCTCAGATATCCCAGTGAAGGCTACAGGAATCACAGGCAGTGGGGGTCTTGGGCAGGGGATGCATAACACCAGGGTCACAGTCTGTGGAGATGGGGCAGGCGAGAGAGAAGTACATGTCCCTCCCGTGGTCAGCTGCAGAAACCCTGAGCCCTGGGACTTCTCCCTGTGGGAGGAGACACCCTTCCAGGCCCCAGGATAGAGAAGTGGGACACCAGGTTAGAGATGGGGTGTCTTCTCAAAGTTGGCAGATCCTGCAGGCCAAGCCCACCCCTCTGCAGACCCCCTAGTGATGATGACTGTTATTTTAGGAACCAAGGAGATTGTCCCATGAGAAAGGGGGTCATGGGTCAGGTGGAAGAACCTCCCTGGAGGTTAGCCCCTGAAGGGGGAGGAATTCACATCTACTGAGATCCCTAAGTTATCCAGCTCCATCCTGTATCTCATTTTTGTTCTCATAACAAAGCAGCCTGGTGGGGATGAACCCACCACTACAGGAGGGGAAATGACCAGCCCAGGATCCTGCGAGGAATCATCCCTGGAACTTAACCAGCAATTAGGTTGTCGGACGTAGTGACCCCCCCCCCCCGGGAGGGCCCAGATGCTGCAGCAACCACCATGGCGGAGGGGGGGTGGAACCAGGCCCTTCCATAGAGGGCACATTGATATAGCTACTATGGGGGTGGCAGTGTGGGAGTTTCTGCTAAAAATTAAAAACACACCTCGTGTGACCCCAGCAGTGCCACTAGAGAGTCACTCATTCCCAGGCAAGAAGAGACCTATTCCTGCAAGGTTGTCTATGACCCAGAAACTGGCAAACAGCCAAATGTGGATGGGGGTGGGAAGTCAGGTAACACAACAGGTGGTGTGTCCATGTTCTGCAATGTCACACAGCAGGTAAGGAACTGGGTCCAGCATGTTCTGACGTGGAAAGTTCTCCAAGATGTGTTATTATTAGGTTAAAAAAGAAAAGCAGAGCAATGCACGAAATCTTTATATAAACCACAAACACACAGGCACTTATAAAGGTACACAAAAGGGAGAGAATGTTCCAGAAAAATACATTCCAAACTGCAAACTGCCAGGGAGATGGGGAGGGCACCAGGATTGCAGATAGTGGTCAAAAGGAGATTTTCACCTTAGCTTTACTGTTTTAAAAGATGAGGTTAAAAATCATCATAACACAAAGATCTTCCCCAGGCCACTTTGTTACTGCTGGTACTCCAGAAGTAGAACCCAACTCTTTCCTTTGGGGACTTCAGCCCATCCCCCCACCCCCACCCCCAGAGGCCAATTTTGGCTGGCTGGGTGTGTCCCTTTGCCACAGTCCCCTCTGTGACCCCTTCCTCCCACATGTCCCCAGTTCCTGTGCTCCCAGAACCTCTCAAGGCCCTGGGCCCTCCTCACCCCAGCATGTGTTCCAAAGCCACTGCGGGAGCTAGACTCCTGGGTAGTCAGGAAAGTTCGCAAAACTGCTTCCCCTCATCCCACCAGGTAGGAAGCCTGGAGGGGTGTCAGCCTGTTCACCCAGCCAGGAGGGAAGAAAAGGAGAGAACACACATTTGCTGACTACCCTGCAACCTCCAGCACCCCCATCTTACAGAGAACACAGGCTGAGCCAGCAGGTGTGGCTTCATTGAGGACATCATGGGACCCAAACCCATGTGACTCCAAGCCTCTGAGAGAGAATCTCGTCCCCAGTCTCTTGTCCCCAACCTCACTTAGTGGCCTTGGGGCTGGGGAAGGGGATGATATGAAATGGGCACGGGGCCAGCATAGGGCTTACAGTGATCTGGGCTCTGGGCCAGGGTGGGGGCAGGTAGAGGGACGGGCTGCTCACCTGGAGCCCACTGAAAGTGCTGATGTAGCCATGGGCTGGTGCTCCCTAGCAGCCACTCCCACCCCTAGAGTGAGCACACGGTGCACCCCACAGGGGGCCTGGCCTGGTGGTCAGGTAACTGACTTCTGGTAACAGCCTCTAATCCTGGAATTCAGCTTCCACAAGGAAACACAGGCTGAGATAGGGAGAAACAGTCACAGATGGTTACACTGAATCAGATGCAGGCCCCGCTGGGCCCAGTCCCATACAGCTGCACAACCGCCGGAGGTGCCATTTGTGTCCCTGTTAATCCTAGAGGGTCCAAGAAGATCTGGAGACATTAACGTGTATGTGTCCTGTGGGTCCCACAGGGTGGGGGCAAAGGGTGCTCTGTGGCCATCTCAGCTCTTATCTCCAGAAAACTGGCTTGGGGAAGAGCAGAGGCAGAAGCCAAGGAAAAACACCATAGAACCATTGTCCCCCTTCCAGACCAGCCCAGGGTGCCAGCTGCCAGGGTGAAGTCCTGGTCAGCTAAGAGTGGGGAAGGGTAACCCTACTAGCCAATGAGGGAGGCCACCATCTTCCTGCCCCAGTGCTGAGGGGCTGAAGGAACCCAGAACCCAGACTCAGAACCCAGAGCATGGAGGGTGGAACAGGAGCTTGGAGCCTGGAGTACAAAGCCTGGAACCAGAGTCAAAGTTCGGACTCAGAACCTAGAGCTTGGACCTGAGAACTTACGGCAGGACCTAGGACTCCTCGCTACAGGCCACAACCAGAGTGGGGACCCCAGAAGTTGGAGCCCAGGACCTGAAGTCTAAAGCCAGACCTCAGAGTTTCAGGTCTGGGACCTAGCAAGCAGAGCCTGGGACTGCCATCTGGGAACATGCTGTTCACAGTCTTGCGCTCGGCCCTGGTCCCCTGGGCCAGCATGAAGAGCATGGGGCTGGAGCAACGTAAGGAAGGGAGCTGCAGGGGAAGAGGTGATTTCTGATAAAAGCTTGAAGCAGCCTCAGCTCTTTTGGCCACAGACTTTGGCCTCATCAGTCAATGAGTGACCAGTGCCTGGACCACCAGGATTAATCATTACCCAAAGCACTTCTCCCCCAAACAGAGATGGGACATTCTCAGGTCAGCTGCCCCTGCCCTGCCCTACAGGATCTAATGTAGCCTTGGAAAATTGGGCATGGATGAGACAATGTCTCAGGGTCCTGCCTGCTCTGTGCCGGCGCCTTAGATTCAAGACCAGGCTCTCCAAGACAGGACAAAGTCAAGAGGGCCAGGAGGGGAATTGCTCTGTTCCCCAAAGGGAAGTGGCAAGTGGCCCCTGCTCTGTCACCCAGCCCGCAGGTCAGAAGGGCTGCCTTGACCACAGATCAGAGAAGATGTGTGTGCAATGCACACCAGCTGTGTCCATGTGCAACCGTGATGACCTGACTGCTGGAACAGAATGCTCACTGCCATATTCCCAATGCACAGTAGCACAGTGCTGACTCAGTGGGGCTTATGTGTTGGGTGAATAAATAAATACAGTGGTGAGAAGAGGCAGTTCTCAAACTGTGCTGATGAGGAACCCTGCAATGGGATTACATTGCTCATTAACCAGATCCCCCCAAAATCCAGTTCCTGGACAGATGGCCTGGAATGTTAGTTTTTCCTTCCTTGATTGTCCTCAAACTTTAGGTCCTGCAAAAAACTTGCCCTCAGAAAACTGAGGGCGAGTGTGTATTTAAGGAGCAATGGATCTTAGTGGAAAATTGCAGAGACAGCTGGCTGTGCCCGCCTCCACAGCTTGCTCCGTTCCTGGACTTGCACACTTGTTCTTGGCATCGTGTCTACCCTGGTCAGCAGCCATGCCGCTCCTGAGAAAATCAGTTTCGTTGGTGTGACGAAATTCAATATCTGTCAGCCTGTCACATTCACACTGGCCATGATGTCTGCTCTTCCCATTCATGGCAAGCTGCCTCCGCTACCAGCACTCTCCCAAGTCACTAAACCCGCTCTGTTCTCACATTAGGTGCCCTCTCCGCAGACATAGCTGACCAGGGTGTCTCTCAAAACGTGGTGACTCTGGCTTCTGGGCTATCCACTTTTCTGTTCTTCCTCCTGGCCCCGGCTGCAGACTAGGATCTCAGTTTCCTTTGCTGGCTCCTCTTCCTCTGCCCTCCCAGAAATGCGGGCGCTCCTCTGGGCTCAGCCCTGGGCCCCAGCTCTCCTCAGTGTGCATACTCTCCCTGAGGGGGTGACTTCACAGGGGGAGCCAAGTCACGTTGAGTCCCCAGGCTGTGACAGATGCTGTCTTTATGTTGAGAGGCTAGCAGGGGCAGGTTTTAAAAGGGAAAGCGGTGTCCTGATAAGAACTCCAAAGCCAGCTGACTGCTTTGTTGGAAACTGGATTGTAAGGAGCGAGAGCGGAGCAGGGAGAGCACTTGGGAGGTTATTGCAATAACCCAGGTGAAGATGGTGGCCCAGAGCTCCTGGAAAAGGAAAATCTGGAGAACTGGGTGATGGATTAGAGATGAGGAGGTGGAGAAGGAGGTTTCAAAGATGCCTACTCCATTTCCAGCCCGATGGACCACTTGCTGCTCCCTGGGGTCGGGATAATCAGGAGGCCCCGTGTGGGGTACAGAGCCCGTTGTGTGCTTCAGACTCACAGATCCAACTGCTCACGCCAGAGGCTCCTCAGACATGATGGTACAGACAGATCTTGGCATCTTCCCTCCAGGACAACTCCTCCTCCTGGAAGCCTTTTCTCAAAGTGAGATACCGCCAACCATCAGGCTCTGGGCCTCTGGGGAGGCCGTGGCCAGAGTACACGTGACCAGATAGGGCAGGAGTCACCCTTCGGGAGGACACACAGAATCTGTCATAGACAGGGAGGAGGCGGGCTGTGAGCAGGAAGGAGTTGAAATGAGCAGAGGCGCTGAGAGGCTTGGGGCTGGAGTGCGGCCACCTTCTGTGCTGCTTTCAGGAGTCCCAGATGCAGCCCTGGTCAGCTCCCACGCGTTGGGGCTTTTGCTAGGGCTATAGCAGCCCCATCCCACCCCCAGAATTTTGGGGAATATTTTGGATGTATAAGTCCACAGTATTTTGTAATGATATCTCTTGTGATGGATTTGATCAGTAACTGCCTCCCCCACCAACCCCTGAGCTCCATGAGAGCAGAGAAGGGCAGCTTCTAAACTGTCAAGTAGCGTAACTTTATTAAAAAGGAGAAGCACCGGGCCGGCCGAGTGGCGCAGTGGTTGAGCACTGGCTTGGGAGGCTGGTGGCCCTGGTTCAGGTCCCACATGTGAAAGCAGGTGACACTGCCCTCAAAAAAAATAAAGATAAAAATAAAAATAAAAAAAGGAGAAGCACCCGGGCTCACAAGGAGCGCCTTGGCTACTGCTGCTTCTGCCCAGGGTCTGAGTAGGACAGGGGAGGGGGTGGGGAAGAGGGCCTGTGGTCTGGAGTCTCTGGACCCACTGTGCAGGGTCAGGTGCTTCTGGCTTGGGGTGCTCAGGCTCAGACAGCCTCTGACCCATCCCTAATGTGACTTTAACAGGGTCTCTGGACAACTCTGACACAAGAACTCAGTAACGACTGCATTTCTCTAGATTGGGGACATCCCTCCACCCATGCATGAACCCCGACCTTACGCAAATCACTCCCTCCAGGTTGAAGAGGTTCTTATATCAATTAGGGTTCATGACACAATGTGATGCAACCACATCTGTGCCAAGTGTCAAGACACAGAAGTCTTAATGGTACATGAATAAAGAGCGAGATGCAGTTTTTCATAGACAGTGAAATCCCAAGCAGGTTAAAAAGGCAGAGAGATCCCTCCTTAATTCCAAATATATAAAAGAAACCACAAAACTGTCATTCTTGGGAACATTTAAGATCTTGCTTCCCGCATGTCGTCAGTTTAGCTCAAAAAAACTCATTAAAATTTTTGTATTGGCCCAGCTGAGTGGCACATTGGTTAGGAGCTGGCTTGGGAGGCCAGCTCTGAGCAGCGGGGCCCTGGTTCGGATCCCACATATGAGGGCCAGTGACACTGCCCTCTACAGCTAAGGTGGTGAACAACAGCTCCACCTAGTTGCCTCTACAGTTAAGATGGCCAGCAATGGTATAGGCTGCAGCCCCTGCTGCGGTGGGCAGCCATAGGCTACAGTGAGTGGCCGGCAGCCAGCGTGAGCGGCTGGCAGCCGGTGTGAGCTGCCAAGAGCCGCCATGAGCGACCATCCGGAGGCCGGTGAATGACTGCCTCACCCAGGAAGAACACAATGACGATACCAACATGGGCCAGTGAAGCAATGTCTTTCACAACTAGACTGAAGAACCAAAAAGGACAGCAACTTGTCTGTTCCCCTCCCCCAATTCCCCTACGCTATTCCCCTCCCCCAATTCCCCAATAAAATCTTTAAAAAAAAATTCATTAAAAAAAGAAAAGGCAGAGAGAAAAGGACAAAATGCATTGTTCTAAATGTCAGAGCAATGTTTCTGAAAAGCAGGGTTGCTTTTATTTTCCTTTGCTATGAAAGGAGGCTCTTGTAGTAAGCACCAGGTGGCTGATTCCCTTCCTCAGTTTTCCCGAATCTCCCAGAACAAGCCATAAGACTATGAGATATGATAAAAAAATATGGGGCTGGCCGAGTGGCGTGGTGGTTAAGCGCTGGCTTGGGAAGCCAGTGGCCCCGATTCGGGTCCCACATGTGAGGGCCAGTGGCACTGCCCTCAAAAAAAAAATGGTGAATGTTTAAATTAAAAAATAATTTATCACAGTAAAAGATACACTGCCATTAATCCCCCTCAAAATACTCCCCCTCGCTTCGAACACACTTATCCCATCATTCTTGCCACTTTAGGAAGCAGTTCTAGAAGTCCTCTTTCATTTAGTTGTGCTGTTGTGGCTCCCTCGATGTCCTAAATCAATTCAAAGCATTTACCTTTCATTGTCATTTTGACTTTGATAAAGAGCCAGAAGTCACGCAGAGCCAGATCCCATGAATAGGGTGAATGAGGACACATCATAATGTTTTGCGTTTTTTTTTAGAATTTATTGGGGAATTGGGGGAAGGGAACAGTGTTGGGAAAGCGGGGAAGGGGAACAGACAAGTTACTGTCCTTTTGTTCTTCAGTCTAGTTGTGGAGGACATTGCTTCACTGGCCCATGTTGGTATCAACGTTGCGCTCTTCTTGGGTGAGGCAGATTGGTCCCTGGCCTCTGGACGGCTGCTCACAGTGGCTCTTGGCAGCTCACATCAGTTGCCAGCCATTCACACTGGCTGCCAGCCATTCACTGTAGCCTATGGCAGCCCACTGCAGCAGGGGCTGCAGCTATGCCGTCCCTGGGGACTCACAGCAGCCCAGCTCCAGGTGGAGCTGTTGTTCACCATCTTAGCTCTAGAGGGAAGTGTCATTGGCCCTCATATGTGGGATCCGAACTGGATCTGCTGGCATCCCAAGCAAGCGTTTAACCAACACGCCATTCAGCCAGCTCCACATCATAATGTTTTTATTTGACAGAAATTTCCATACCAGAAGTGCTGTGTGACCCGGAGCGTTTCTGTTGTGATCAAAAACTATGGTGAATACTGCTGCTGAGTGCCATCCAACGGAAACGCAGGGATCTTCAATAGAGGAAGCAGTGCATCGAATCTTAGTAACAGTGTGTGACAAGTTTCAACTTGTTTGGTGCAGTCAGTCAGGTGTGAGCTATGGTTGAGAGAAGGTGCGTTTTAAAGTGTGCCATAAATCATCCTCCATCATGACAATGCCCCATATCACACATCGCTTTTGGTATGGCAATTTCTGTCAAATAAAAACATTACAGTGTATCTTCATCCACCTTATTCACCTTATTTGGCACCATGTAACTTCTGGCTCTTCCCCAAAGTCAAAATGATTGAAAGCATTGAGGCAGCCATGAAAGTACAACTAAAGATACTCACAAAAGAGGACTTTCAGAACTGCTTCAGAAAGTGGCAAGAATGATGGGATAAGAAGTGTGTTCAAAGTCAGGGGGAGCATTTTGAGGGGGATTAATGTCTTTTACTGTAATTTTTTTTTTTTTGAGGGCAGTGTCACCAGCCCTTATATGTGGGACCCGAACCGGGGCTGCTGGTGTCCCAAGCCAGCGCTCAACCACCACACCGCTCGGCCGGCCCTGTAATATTTTTTTATTTATTTAAACATTCACCATATTGTTTGATCACACCTCGTATATGGCTTATTGTCCTAAGCAGGGCACTTTTCAGACTGAAAGGGGATGTGGGGCCAACAGACATCCCAGGACTTAGCTAGGAAACACAGGACTTATGGTTACTCTACCAAACCAACCCCAGCCACCTCCCCTTATCTCCCCTGTGAGTTCTGTGGCATAAACTGACACAGCCATGATGTGATGGACCTGGGATCCAAACCTAAGCTTGCCGTGTACTCTGCTCTTAGTCACTTCGACAGAGTCCATTCTGAGCACTACACAGTGCACAACACGCAAGTGCACCGCAAATTAAGTACTAACTAGTTAACATTTGTCATATTACAGAGGGAACTGTGCAGAAATGTCTACCTTCCTTGATGGAAAAAGGCTGGGTCTGTGTCACCCTAATAAAATACATTCAATGTTGATAGGACTGCAGCTCAGGGAACCCTGCGCAATAAGAGGGTAGCTGGTGAGCCAAGAGGAGTTGTGGACCTGAAACAAGACTGAGAATCTAGAGGAGGTGGGGCCATTTTATGGCCAGGACACTTCAGCCATCCTGGAGACAGTGAAAAGGGCATGAGAGCATGAAGAGAGCAAACATACTGAGGGACTCTGTTCTAGGTATCGAGTGAGTCATTTATCTCATTGAATTCTATAACTCAGTGAAAAAAGCTGAGCTAATTGCTATTTTATAGGTGAAGGGACTACTACTCAGGGAGGTGAGATGATTGGCCTCAGAATCCCAGGCTGACTCAGGGACTCGACTATTGCTTGGACCAGGACAGAAGCTGGCCTTGCCAATCTTGGCTCAGCGTAGAGTAGGAATTGAACAAATGTGCTTAGAAATAGATGGACAGACATATGGCCAACTGGCGGCTAGGTGGGTGGATGAGTGGATGGGTGAATGGATGGATGGATGATGTTAGGTAGGTTAGTCAGACAGTTGCCAAACTGATCCTAAATGGAACCACCATTACTGGATCTAATCAAACTATGATCCCTAAATCTAAAGGAAGCTTCCTCTTCATCTCTCTGTGAATCTGGTCCCCAATTCAAGCTCCACCATCCTGTGAAAGGAAAACAAGCTTCTGAAAGGCTTCCTGAGACCCCTCTGGGTTTCATATTGTCATCGGCTTCCCAATCCAGAAATCCAACAGTGATATATTTCTTCCCCTCCCACTTTCCCCATCACCAATTCTACTGCCCAAATATCCCTGGGATGCATCCTCTTCTCTCCTTGTCTCCTTGTCCCCCCTTGGTTCAGACCTCATCATCTCTTACCTGGACTATCTCATCAGCCTCTTAAAATCTTTTTTTTTTTAAAGATTTTTTATTGGGAAATTAGGGGAGGGGAAAGCATTGGGAAATTGGGGAAGGGGAACAGACAAGTTGCTGTCTTTTTGTTCTTCAGACTACTTGCGGAGGACGTTGCTTCACTGGACCGTGTTGGTATCATCATTGCACTCTTCCTGGATGAGGCAGATCGGTCACCCGTGGTCTCTGGCTGGTGTCTCACCCTGGCTATTGGCAGCTCAGGCTGGCTGTCGGCCACTCACGCTAGCTGCCGGCCACTCACTGTAGCCTATGGCAGCCCACTGCAGCAGGGGCTGCAGCCTACACTGTCGCTGGGGCTCGCACAGCCCAGCTCCAGATGGAGCTATTGTTAGCTGTGGAGGGCAGTGTCATTGGCCCTCATATGTGGGATCCGAACCAGGGTCACTGGCATCCCAAAGCCAGCTCTTAACCAGCTCGTAAGGAATGCGCCACTCAGCCGCCACTCAGCCGGCCCTCTCATCAGCCTCTTAACTGGTCTCTTTGCTTTCAGAATTGCTCCCTGTGACACATCCCAATCCAGGTCCCCATCCCCAAGATATACAGACCTAAGGACACCACAAGACATTTGGGTCACTCTCTGGGGAGTCCTGTCATGCCAAGAATGAGGGAGCTATGGAATCTCTTTGGGGGCCCTGAGAATAAGGTGCCTGAGCGGCTTCAGGGTTTCTGCCTGGAGGCAGGGAATGTGTCCATGCCTTCTTGGGTCCTGGGTGGTGGTTCAGGCTGACTGTGTTGGGGGGGAGGGGATAGCCTGACTACAGACTCCCCCTGCAGAGCTGACGATTAGCAATTAACTGGGAGGAATCTCGGGGGGTGAGGTTAATCAGGGCACAGAGAGAGGGCAGCTAGGGTTTTAGGAACTTTGCCCTTGACTGGAGGGTATAAAGAGGAGGGTCCCAGCTTCTCTGGGACTTCCCTGAGGAGCTGAGCAGGAGCTGAAACTCAGAACTTCAAGGTGAGCCCAGGGCCTTCTTGTCCCAACCTCATCCCCTACTCTTAGTAAGAAACAGCCCATCAACCCAGTCCTCTCACTTCTGTCCTAACTGTGCCCCTTCTTCCTGCCCCCACAACATCTCAGGCCCAGCCCATTCCGGCTCACTCCCTAAAGTAAAAAGGACTCATGCTCTTCCAGGGCTGGGAATTCAGCTTGACACACCACCCAACCCTACAGCCAAGAATCCTTGGGACAATGTTAGGGGTGGCAGTGAGGGGTTGCTGAAGCAGACTGGAGTACTCCCACCCCAATAGCCAAGAGCTTCTAGGGTAGTTCAGGGTGGGGCCTAAAGCAAGCCTGGGCTTCTCAGACTTGAGGACAAGGTGGGGGCCCTCCTTAACTAAACCATTCCTGGTCTGAGCCTGATTCATGGGAGAAGGGCAGCAGGGTTTGTTTATTGTTGGGGGATGGGGCAGGAGTTGGATGGGGAGAGAATTTCACTTGTGAGGGGAACCCAGGAAGTTGAGATCCAGGCCAGTGGACCCTTCCCTGAGTGCATGCCCAGCTCGCAACCATGGCTCCTCACCACTCAGGACAGTCAAGACTCCGACGTGGCTCAGCCCTGGGCCCACACATGCAGCCTCTGCTAGCATGTTCGCTGGCCTCCTCCAGCCACTGGGCATTCGCAACTCCTTCCTGCATATGGCCTTTGCCCTTCCCCCTTCTTCCAGTAACTCCTACTGACAGTTCTTTTCAGCTTGGTCCCTTCTTGCCTCCCCCAAGAGCCCACCCATCCGTCATTAGCATTCATATCTATCATTAGAACACTTGTCCCCATTGTCATTTTCCGTCTATTTAAGGGATTATTTCATTGACATCTGTCTCTGTAGCACACTTCGAGCTTCCTGGGGACAGGAGTTGTGTCTGTATTTAGTCATCACTGTACCCCAGCATCTAGCTCAGTGCCTGGAATAGAGTTGATGCTCAATAAATACTTGCTAAATGAGTGAATGCCTGTGTTCATCCTGAGCGCCTGAGTGTGCATCCCTGGGTGTGTGTGTGGGAGGGGAGGGAGGGTGTGCTTCTATGGGTATGTAGTTTAGGATTACATGCCATGAGTGTTTGTATAAGTGTGGATGTGAGGATGGGTATGTGAGTGTGTGTGAGTTTCCAGGACACAGCAGTTGTCATTCAGTGTTGCTGCAGGCCCCACAGCGTGTGCCCAGGATGATGCCCTATGGAGAGAGGCTGGGGGGCCCTACTGTCTCTCCACTCCCAGTCCGCGGGGGGCACATGATACATGGGGCAGCCTTTGCCTACGTGCCCAGCCCTCAGGGTGAGTGTACTCCCACCCCCCAGACCCTGCTTGCCCTTGACTGCCCACATCCCCTGTTAGGCCTCCACCCCTCCACCCATTCCCCAGACCTCCCCCTGGACCTGGGGCTTCTGAGAACTCCTGACCAGCCTCCCTCCCCAGTCCTGCACAGGATCCCAGGGACCTCCGCCTATGCTTTTCCCAGCCTGGGCCCCATGGCCCTCGCAGAGCACAGCTGCCCCTTCGGGGAGGTTCTGGAGCTCCATGACCCTTTGCCTGCCAAGCTGGCCCTGGAGGAGGAACAGAAGCCAGGTGAGCCTGGGTGGGGTGTGGCAAGGCACCAGCAGTCACTGCCCCAGCCCTCTGGCTACTGTGCTCATAGCTGTCCCATCTCCAGAGCCTGGACTGGTCCAGAAGCTGCGCCAGGCTGGCCTGACACTCCTCAAAGTGCCACTGATGCTCACTTTCCTCTATCTCTTCATCTGCTCCCTGGATGTGCTCAGCTCAGCTTTCCAGCTGGCTGGAGGTAGGGCCAGGGGAGGGAGCTGGGGAAGGGTCCCTGAAGGGCCTCAGACAGCGCTGGCTCATGCTTCCCAGGGAAGGTGGCTGGCGACATCTTCAAAGACAATGTCATCCTGTCCAACCCGATGGCGGGGCTGGTGGTGGGCATCCTGGTGACTGTGCTGGTGCAGAGCTCCAGCACTTCCACATCCATCATTGTCAGCATGGTCTCCTCCGGCTGTGAGTTGGCCCACCAGGGCCAGGGAAAGTGTGGGGAGCTGGGTGTGCTGGACAGGAGGACTGGGGTGGGGGGCAGGGGACAAGAGTGGGGACAGGGGCCAAGGGCAAAGGGCAGAGCTCTGGTGTCTCCCACTCTGTCCTCCAAGGCCTGGTCAGGACTCTCAGCAAGGAGGAGTGCTCCAGGAGCAGGAAGGGTAGCAAATGCGGGAGGCACACAACCCCAGCAAGGCTCACCTCCACACCACCACACAGTTACTCATTCCATCAGTCAGGGAAGCAGAACCAAAGAAATCAGAGAAACAGGACCTGCAGAAGATATTTATGTGATTTATTGCAAGAAAGTGGCTTACATGATTGTGGGGCTGGCTAGGCACGTGCAGAGCTGGCAGGCAGGCTGTGAGGCAGGGCAGGCCAGAACCCGGGCAGAAGCCCATGCTGCAGCGCACAGGTGGAACGTCTTCATCCGCAGGGAAGCTTCAGATGTGCTCTGATGGCCTTTTATCTCATTGGGTGAGGCCCACCCTGATTATTGAGGTTAATCTCCCTTACTTAAGGTCAGCTGGTTATAGAGGTGAATCACATCTGCAAAACACCTGCACAACAACATCTAGATTACTGTTGGATTGAATAACTGGGTACCATAGCTTCACCAAGCTGACACATGAAACTGACCATCACACTCATGTACACGTGTGCACAAACAAGCAAGACACGCATTTGCATATAGGACACATGGCCTTATGTGCACGCACCCACACACGTTCACACGTTCATGTGCAGTGCACATGTATTGGTTCACATGCATGTACATATGTATAAACACACAACATATACCCACATGTACCTGTGACACTGAGGCAGGCAGAGACAGCAGCATGGCAGGAATGCCCACTGGAGGCGCGGGTGGGTATGGCAGAAAGTGTTATGGGAGCAGGAACTGAGTGACCCCACTAGTTAAGAGGTTCCCTCTTCTCCCAGTGCTGGAGGTGAGCTCTGCCATCCCCATCATCATGGGCTCCAACATCGGTACCTCTGTCACCAATACCATCGTGGCCCTGATGCAGGCGGGAGACAGGACTGACTTTCGGCGGTGAGCGGGGTAGTGTGGTGAGAGGCCTGTGCTTGTTGGGGGAGGGTGGTCCCTGATGCTAGGAGCCCCAGCGTGAAGGGCCTGCCCTGCAATGTGGCCTCCCTGCGCAGGGCCTTCGCAGGGGCCACTGTGCACGACTGCTTTAACTGGCTGTCAGTTCTGGTCCTGATGCCCCTGGAGGCTGCCACTGGGTACCTGCACCACGTCACTCGACTCGTGGTGGCCTGCTTCAACATACGGGGTGGCCGAGATGCCCCTGATCTGCTGAAGATCATCACAGAGCCCTTCACTAAACTCATCATCCAGGTAGAAGCAGGGCGGGCATGGGGGCACTGGGGAACAGTGAGGGCCCCACCCTCACTCCCCTTGCCCGTATCTTGACCACAGCTGGACAAGTCCGTGATCATCAGTATTGCCACTGGTGATGAATCCCTGAGGAACCACAGTCTCATTCGAATCTGGTGCCACCCAGACCCCATGGAGGTGAGTCCCACGTCCGGCTCCAGGTGAGAGGACAGCTGACTGTTAGTATCATTGTCTGTTCAAAATGCTCCAGGTAGGCCCTTGAGTGGGCAAATACATCTCACTTTTACTGTGAGGCTGCACCTATGACAGACATTGCTAATCTCTCCCAACCTCACAACAGCTTTAGGCAGCCATTACCAATCAATTAGGGTTGGCATGTAATTGATCTAGCCCAGTGGTTCTTAAAGTGTATACCAGTGGCACCTGTACTACTGGGAACCTATAAGAGATACAAAGTATTCCCTCAACCTACTAAATCAGAAAAAACTTGGGGGTCTGTGCCTAGCAGCCTAGTTTCAACAAGCCCTCTACATCTGCTCCACACTCAAGTTTAAGAACCACTGATCCGGTAGATTTCACAGGTAGAGAAATGGGCTCCAAGAGGCTGGGAAACTTGCCAGAGCTTGTACTGCAGCGTCAGGTCCCTGAGCACAGGTCTCACCCTCTAGGGCGCTCTCTTCCCCATTAGGGGGTTAGTGACTCAACTCTGCCATGTTTTGGGGCCCAGGTAATATGGGGAGGAGGGCAGAGAGAGAATACTATAAGGATGCCTGGGAAAGCAGGAGTAATAGGATGCTAGCCCAGGAGCAGGACAGGTGGGCCACAGGAGACACAACAGCCCACAGCACCAACATTGGGGGTCCTTCCCACAGAGACTCCCACAGGCATGTGTTCCCTCATCCTTCCACATGGTTTCTGCTGCTTCTTGGCCTCTACTGCCCGGAATGACAATCTTTTTGGATGAGTTGGACACTCATGGACCGGCCATTACACCAGACTAACAAGGAAGCAGGCAATTATTATAGCACACTTTCTCACTCAGCCATAAATGGGAAAATGCTCCATCAAAACCATAATATCCACAGTACTTACTTTCCCTTGATTATTACACACAAGAACAACTCCATTTAGAACAACATATAAGGAAACCCAAAACCCAAGCCTTTCCCCCTCATCATCTCCGCTTGCTACTTGATGTCACCGAGCCTTTCTCCCCTGCGGCTTGAACAGAGAGCAGCCTTTCAACCTACCCTGGGAGGTTCCCTTGCATCTGAGTGGCGCACAGCTCCTGCTCAGCCCTGCTGAGTGTCCAAAGCAGTTTGATATCAAAAAGCCTGTGCAGGCAGCTTTTACTCTGGCGTTGTGGCTTCTCTAACAACCTCCACCTTCTCACGGGCTTGCGGGGCACTCCCTGGGCTCTCCGAATCATCACAATCCTCTCCATAACAAAAGCTGGAGTGACAGAATCACACACTTTGATATCTTCACAAAAAACAAGCCATGGAAGGGAGCTCCTGGGCCACCCCGCTTGCTGCTCTGAAACCCCGCTGCCCACCTGCACCCAGCAGGTCCCCCTGAAGCACATACTAGCAATAGAATCCTCATGCCATGCTGGTGAGGTGGGCACGAGCATCCCGTCTTCCACGTGAAGCAGCCCATCCAAGCTCGCTGGGTCCAGGCTGTCCTCACTGCTCCAGCTACCACCTGCCTGAACACTGGTTTCTCTGCTCAGCTTGCCCAGGAGACCTTATCCTTAAGAGCAGTTTCCTTGGCCTGGAAAGTAGCTGGGGGGTGAGATCTGAGCTCCCTGTCCCTCTCTGTGGGACAGTTTCCGTGGGAACGTGGCTCATGCAGCCTTGCACTGTCTCCTGGGAGGTGATGTGTGCTGGCGACTCCTCCTGCACTGGACTCGAATTTTCCTCTGGCCACCTGAGTCTCCCTGTGCTTCCTTCCAACCTATCCCTGTTGTCTCCAGCTTTCACCAAGCTGGACCAAACCTCGCCCAAACCAGTCCCATGGAGCTGTGTCACCAAGGAGAGGATTGGGAGCCTGTGGTTGTGCAGATGATGAAAGAAAAACCAGAGGCAATTTTAGTGCTCCAACACCTCTTGGCACTCTATGGGCCTGACATTGTCTTGGGAATTACCTTCTTTTGTTCTCATGCTGTGGATTGTCAACCATACCTGCCTGGTTTAGCATATTTGATGACTTGCAACCTTGGAAGTATCCCCATTTTATAGATGAGGAAACTAAGGCTCAGAGAAACTAAGGCCTAAGTCCATGCGATTGAAGAACAAAAATCCTGGGGGATTTGGAGCCTGCGTTCCTGAATCTCCATCTTGCTGCCTCTTCCAGACACCAGTCTGGTGTCCCACCATTCATGTCTATTCCCCACTCTGCCCAACCAGGTGACCGCAGCAACCCAGAGACCCTCCGGTGGTGGTAGATGCTGCTCTAAAGAGTTCTCCTCTTGCCAGCGGCCTCGGTTCGGTCCCACATATGAGGGCCAGTGACACTGCCCTCAAAAAAAAAAAAAAAAAAGAGTTCTCCTCTTCACCACCAGATGGCGCAGCTGGCACGGTGATCTCCCTCTGATCCAGAAACAAAGACCCTAGAGTTCCCCTTCCCCTGGAGGAGAAACTATTGCGCAGGCCCACATCCTGGACGTTTCTCCCCAGCGGAAGGATTCTTGGATCCCAGCATTCCTCTGTGAGATTAATCATCTCCTTCAGTTCCCAGAAGTGCCTCCTTAATTTAGGGTGGCTCTGCAGGCATTTAAATCCTAACTCTGTCTTCCAAGATTCCTCACAACTAGCTCCTGGGAAGAGGTGGGCAGCATTGTGGACTTCTTGCTGCAGAGGAGGAAGCTGAGGCCCAGAGAGGTTATGTGCTTGGTCCAGTGTCACACAGCTGAAAGTGGCTCAGCTGAGGTTTGAGCCCAGGGCTGTCTGAGGCTCATCATTCTGTTCTGCCCACAGAATTCACCACCCCTCTCACGTTCCCCCTCCCACTCCCCCACCTCACCTCCCCCATGCCCCCAGGCCCAGGAAATATGGGCACATCCTGGGGGTATGCCCCAGACCCTGGGCCTGCTAGCTCTTTATCTAGGCTACAGCTTCTACCTTCTCCCTCCTTCCCCTTATAGTCTCTGTACTTCCTCTGTGAGCTCAGCTAGGGCCATACCACCTCAGGCAGGAAGATCAAGTTTCTGAAACCCCAGGTTTTAGCCCTGGCCCTTGCCCTGTCCCAGCACTGCCAACCCATGAGACCCCAGCCAAGCTCCTATCTTCCTTCCTCCAGCCTCCCAGGATCCCACAGGTCCCTCCCCCAAGAGAATCCCAGGCCCAGCCCAGGGAAAGTCAGTGAGGCACAGGCTGGTCAGGCACCCACTCATCTCCGGGAGTCATCTGCCTTTCAGGACTCCAGGCTGAGGCCTCCCAGGAAAGTCCACCAAGCTCCTCCCCAACTGGACCAAGGCCTTCAGGCACATCTGCAGGAGCCACTGATCCTGAACTAGGAAGTCAGTCACACAGCACACCCTTTGCACTGTGTAATCCCACATGGGCCCAGGGAGGGAACAGTCTGTCCTTATTTGGAGGCACAATTTGCTGAAGGCTTGTCATAAGCTAGGCCCTTTGGTGAGCATTTCACACTCATTTTCTCCTATAACGTTTTTAACAGCTCTTTTATTGTCCTGTTTTAGAGAAAACAGTCTCAGGGAGGCGGCATGACATGCCCAAAGTAGTGTTACAAGCAGCAGGATTTGAACTCAGACCTGCCTGACAGCAAACAGCTGCCTCTGTGCCTCACCCCTGGCGCTCTCCCTTACACCTGGCTCTCCCGATTAAAGCCAGGTGCTATAAGTAGGTCTTACCTCTATCATACATTTTTTTACATGACACAGTTTAGAATCAAACCTAAAGGAGCTGTAACACTGAAGTGCCAGGATCCCACCTGAACCCTACCCTCAGCACCACGGGAGATCAGAGAGGTGTGGGATGCAGAGCTGGGGGTGGAGGGGGCCATGGGAACAGTGGTGGCTCTTGCATTTTGCTGGGGGTCCTGGAAGTAACTGTCCCTTCTGGGGCTTCACTCCCTTTCTGTGAGACGGAGGCTCCCCAGCCAAGCCAAGCCCACTTTCTCCATTCCGGGATCTGGGGGAAAGGGAAGGCACTCTAGGCTGATTTAAAAAATAACTCTTTAGCCCAACAAATTAGTGTCTGCAGACCAGACTTGCCCTCACAGAATTGTAAAGCATGCCGTTAGGTGGTTGCCAACATTTACAGACTGCAAAAATTTACATTTATCTGAAACTAGAGAGTTGTAGTTTCTCCTGGAGATAAGGCCCTTTGGCCATGTGGGCTGTGTCCCTGGATGGTGACAGTGGCCTGGAGCTGAATAGCTGCTGCCCCTATAGGCCCAGCACACTCCCCACAACCTCCTCTACACTCAGTATGATCCCTTCACTTAGGCTACCTGCCTCCCCCTGTGTCCTCTGAATTGAGGGGCCTCCCCAGAAACCTCCCTTACTTCACTGATAGCAGGTGGGAGACCGAAGCGATGTGGGGCCTGGACTCTCAGAGACCCACCCTACCCGCTTCCCCTCTCCAGATAAGGAATTCAGAAAGAAGAAAATGGAGCTTGGACAAGGTGCCTCAGGGAAGAGGATGGGGCAAGGATGCTGGGGAAGAGAGGCCACCTAGAGGGATTGGTAATAAAATATGGGGAAGGAAGATTTTCAGAAGAGAACCATGGTCAGCAGCATCCAATGCCAAGGAGAGGTGGGAGAAACAAGAACAAGAAGCCACCAGATCACGGGCCCAGAGACAACCAAATTAGTGGCTAATGGGGCAAAATTCCACAGGGCTGACCATGGCCAGATTCTTGTGTGGCATGTATTTTTACCTCCATCTTTTCAGCAGAACAGATAGGCTCAGAAAAGGCAAGCAAACCACCCAAGGGCACATAGCCAGGAGGCCCATCACCATTCCCTTACCCCCCACCCCCATCTCTGCTTAATCTCCATGTTAGCTCCAACCCCAGACTGCATTTTCCTACATTCTCTAAGTCATCTTCCTCTTAATCTAGGCTCCCACCACCATGCCCAGGGCAGAGGCCAACACCAGTCGGACCTTTGGAAATGCCACCATGGAGAAATGTGAGTGACTGCATGGTGGGAGAGTTCTGGCCTGACAGGGGCAGAGCCTGGCAGAAATAGAGCCATCTCCCTCTTGGTCACTGCTGCTTCCAGGCCTGGGAAGGATGGCTGCCAACCAGCCCAGCTCCTGGGCTTGGGTCAGGCCTACTGTCGAGGTTTCAGGAGACTGAGGTGGGGCCTTAGGCTCTAAGCCAAAGGGGCTGGCAATGGTGGGGGGCTGGAAGCAAGGGGGGGCTCAGCTCTCAGCAGCTTGACACCCCCACACACAGGTAACCACATCTTCGTGGACACTGGGCTGCCTGACCTGGCCGTGGGGCTCATCCTGCTGGCTGGCTCCCTGGTGCTCCTATGTACCTGCCTCATCCTCCTCGTCAAGATGCTCAACTCTCTGCTCAAGGGCCAGGTGGCCAAGGTCATTCAGAAGATTATTAACACCGGTGAGCCCAAGAAGTGGGTGGACAGGCCCCAGGACCAGCCCTTTCAGATCTCGCTAAGTCCTGCCACTGCCTCACTGTGATCTGGGTAAAGCCCTACCGTCCTTGAGCCTGAGTTTCTCCATGTGAGCAAAGAAGAGGTTGGAGTGGGTGACCCCTAGGCCCCTGAGGTGCTGACAGCTAGGGATCTGTGGCTGCCCCTGGCTATGGTCCCATTCCAGCAGGTGGCTCTAGAGAGATTCTTAGAGGCCACTGTTTGATTTGATCAACAAATGGTCATCAAGCCCCTATGGTGTGCCAAGCATGGGACAGTGCCAGGGATGCAGAGGTGAGGTGCACAGAGATGAATCCGGGGTCCTGCCCTCAGGGGCTCGGGGCCCAGAGGGAGAGAGCAATGAAAAACAAACGATCAAGGGGGATACATTCAGAGAAAAAGAGAGGTAACTGCCAAGGAGAAAGCAAAAATGGCAACACAATACAGTGTGGAAGAGGCTGCTTTTGATGGGTGTTCAGTAGCCTCCCTGTGGAGGTGACATTTGAGCAGAAATCTAGATGAGGAGTCCAAATGTGGCTGAAGGGCTGGGTGAAGGGAAGAGTAAGCACAAAGGCTCCAAAGCAGGAACCAGCTGGGCAGATTTGTGGCCCAGAAAGGTGGCCAGCTGCGTGGTGGGAGCTCAGTGAGGGAGGTTGAGAGAGGCAAGGAGAGGCCATCGAGGAAACGGAGGCTCAGATCACGGGCCACAGGCTGTGCTGAGAGTCCGGACTTTGTTAAGGATGATGGGAGCACTTGGAGGATTGGGAACAGGGAGGGACACCATCTGATTTTCATTTTAAGCTTCATTCTGAGCTTTCAAAACTAATTGGCACAGGCAGAGGCTGCATGACAAATGCTGGAAGGGAGCTCAGAGGAGGGAGAAACAAGGGCTGGGGCAGGGAGGGCTTTTCAGTTGCAGTGATATCCACACTGAGCCCTCAGGAGTAGGGAGGGTATCATTTAGGAGTGGGAGACTATCAAGGCAGAGGGAACAGCCTGGACAAAAGTGTGATGGAGCCAGGCTGATCAGGGCCTTTAATTCAAGATCAGAGGGCCAGTGGAAGCCACCACAGTTGACCAGGAACTGACAAGGTCCCCTTGGAAACTGGCATCCAAGACTCCCTCCCCATGTCCCCCATCGACCTTGCTGGGACGGGTTTCCTCGCAGACTTCCCCGCTCCCTTCACCTGGGCCACAGGCTACTTTGCCATGGTGGTGGGTGCTGGCATGACCTTCGTTGTCCAGAGCAGTTCTGTGTTCACCTCGGCCATCACCCCACTCATTGGTGAGTGCCCATGCTGAGTGGGGGGGGGGGGCTAGCAGGGAAAGGGATGAGGGAGAGTGGGGAGACCACATCCTGCCCTCTGCCCCCCAGGCCTGGGTGTGATCAGCATCGAGCGTGCCTACCCTCTCACGCTGGGCTCCAACATTGGTACCACCACCACGGCCATCCTGGCTGCACTGGCCAGTCCCCGGGAGAAGCTGTCCAGCGCCTTCCAGGTGTGCCCGGGAGAGTAGGCCTGCCAGAGGCAGGACCAGGCTGGGACTGGGGCGTGGCACTGACCCAGGGTGGAATAACATGTAACAAATTGTTTTAACTGCTGACTAGGGGCCACCCAGTATGCCAGGTTCTGTGGCAAAGTAGAACTGGTGCCACCCTCAGGACCCTGGCATCTACAGGAAGATGTGACTTAGAATCACACTAATAAACAGCAAGTGGGATGTGTGCCCTCTTAGGGATGCTGTAAGAGGGGGCCTGGTCCAGTCTGAGGGATCAAGGATGAGTAGAGGGACACACGGCAGAGGGGTTGCTGTCCTAGGAGCAAAGGAGTAATGACAAGCCAGGGGCTGGGGCCAGGGCACAGACCCATCAGGAGGCCACCAGAAACTAATGAGGAGAAATCTTTTAGCTTCTGGATTTGAGCAGGAGCTGTTGGGGAATTCCTGGGAGAGGGGTCCATGGGGGAGATGTGGAGAGTTCAGGGCAGTGGTTATTTGTCAGCTGGCCCAGAAGTGTTTTCATATTTTACTGGAGGCACATCACCCCTAAGCGGTGAGTTTCCCGTTGCCAGACCAGGCCGGGCCCCTATTATCTGTTCCTGCCTGTCTGACTCCGGAGCCAGCGGGGCCTGTGCCCACCTCGGCCCCTTTGCCCTCTCTCCTGCAGATCGCCCTCTGCCACTTCTTCTTCAACATCTCGGGGATCCTGCTGTGGTACCCAGTGCCCTGCACACGCCTGCCCATCCGCATGGCCAAGGCTCTGGGCAAACGCACTGCCAAGTACCGCTGGTTTGCAGTCCTCTATCTCCTGCTGTGCTTCCTGCTGCTGCCCTCACTGGTGTTTGGCATCTCCATGGCAGGCTGGCGGGCCATGGTAGGTGTGGGCGCACCCTTCGGGGCCCTGCTGGCCTTTGTGGTGCTCATCAGCATCCTGCAGAGTCGCAGCCCCCGGCACCTGCCCAAATGGCTGCAGACGTGGGACTTCCTGCCCCACTGGATGCACTCCCTGAAGCCCCTGGACCGTCTTATCACCCGCGCCACCCTGTGCTATGCCAGGCCTGAGCCCCGCTCACCCCCACTGCCCCGCTCACCCCCACTGCCCCGCTCGCCCCCACTGCCCCGCTCGCCCCCACTGCCCCGCTCGCCCCCACTGCCCCGCTCGCCCCCACTGCCCCGCTCGCCCCCACTGCCCCACTCACCCCCACTGCCCCACTCACCCCCACTGCCCACCAGGGTCTTCCTGGAGGAGCTTCCCCCCAACACACCTTCCCCCCGCCTTGCCCTGCCTGCTCGCCACAATGCCACTCGCCTCTAAGCTTCGGGCCAGACTGCCACCTGGGGTGGGGAAGGGCCCTTGTCTGGTGCCCGAGGTGGAAAGACAGAGGAGTATGTCTGTGTGCTGTGGGCATGGGCCCATCCCTGTGCAGGTCCTCAGAGGTCTGGGCTGTGTAGCTGAGAGCTGGTGTGTGAGCCAGTGTGTCAGCCTGCACATGTATACATACTGGTGTATCTGTGGGGGCTCTGTGCAGGCTGCAGATACCCGGGTATAATTTCCTGTCCTTTACACATATGTTTGGAGGCCTATGCTTGTTCCTTGTGTCCACACAACTCCAACAGGGCTGGGCAGGAATAGGGGTGGGTCTGAGTAGTGACTTGTAGCTGTTTGCTCATGTATAGATATGGTGCCTGAGTCACTGGCTGAATCCTCACCCTCTCCTAGCCATCTTCATTCCTTCATAATACCATTCTCATCCTCACCCAGCTTTCTGAATCACCACTAAAATGCCCTTTCCCAACACTGCCTGATTAAAAATAAGAATTAAACTTTTGTTCTGTATTTGGAATCCTGTTTGGTCTCATCTGGGAGGGGGAAGGAGGGACCATGGTTTGGGGTTCAGCAGCACCATCTCCCCTCCCAAAGACAGCCTGCTGTGCCTTGGAAGAGCCAGCCTGCAATCTGCCTGGCCCTGCCTTAATGAGTCCAACCCACAGTTCAGCCTCCCCAGAAGCTCCCCGGCACCTGCGGCCAATCCCAAAGCAAGCGTCAGGAAGATGCTGTGCACCTCCATCCTCCGACCTACCAGGCTGACCTGCTCTGGTCTCTCCTTGCTTCTGATTTCCACCCTCCTTCTTTTGGGGACAAGATCAGTTCTTCAGAAAACAAGGTGGGGGCTTGTCAAAGTCACTGAGGGAGGTGGCTAGGAGGATGGAGATGGACAAGAGAGGCCATATCCTGGGCCGGCCGAGTGGCGCGGTGGTTAAGCGCTGGCTTGTGAAGCCAGCAGCCCTGGTTCGGGTCCCACTTATGAGGGCCAGTGACACTGCCCTCAAAAAAAAAAAAAAAAGAGAGAGAGGCCATGTCCTATGTCCCAGTGCACAGGAAACAGGGACCAGCCGCCCTTCCTCCCACCTTTGTCTTCTATCTTTGGCAATAAACCAGGCCTCATTTAAAGCCAACCAAGTTTTCAATTCCTCTTCCTCCATAGCCTCCCCCCAGCTGAGGCCTGCAAAGGGAGAGTCAAGGGCTGGAACGTGCCAAAGTTCCTCCCTCTAATCCAGGGACATCTCTGGAATCTTTGGACCCCAAGGTGGCAGAAAGGCTGTAGGGCCTAGACCTGGTTATGATGGTCTTGGACACATTCCCCTACTCTACCCCCTCTGAGATATGTGGGGGGAAACGCAAGGGCCAGGGCCTGGGAGTCCCAGAGCTGTTCTTCAACCTACCAGACGCACCTTGTCACCCACTCACAACCCTTGCTAGTGCTCCCTCCTGCCAAGTGGAGGGTGTGAGGATGGTGGGGAGGGGACCCCTTTTATGGTTTGTGCTGCCCAGAGCTGAGGAAAGTTTTGTGGGAAAGGATGCTCAGGCCTGAGCTCCAGGGTTTGAGAAGGCTGTTCCCTGGGACTCTTGCTCAGCTGTGGTGTCCCAAGGATCCTGGGGAAGGTGTCAAGGCCCCTGGACTCTGGCCTGGGGAGTCAGGTCAGAGGCCTCTGCAGGGGAACAAATGGAAGGGCCGATTCTAGGGTACAGGAAGCTGGGAAGCCTCCTGCAAGGAGGGTGGGTCTGCTTCCCAGACCCACCAGGTAACCCTTCTGCAAGGATCTTCCATGATACTGGCGTCTTTTTCTTCATCATCATCATCCCCCTCCCCCGCCCACACCGCCACCACCCCCCCCCCCCGTCCCGCCCCAAACCAAGGCTGAGTCTGCCACACCCAGATATGACTTTACTTTAGCTCCTCTGCTGCCTGCTAGGTGCTGTGAGTGCGCAGCCCACGGATCAACTCATGCACCCTCTTGTTGAGGATGCCCCCATGCACACCTCGTCGGCCCATGAGCACGAGGAGTGCGCGCGGGGTGTGGCCCACGCAGACAGCGCGCCCATCTGGCCCCTTCATGCGAGCGTCCAACACTCCGTCGCCCTCCGCCAACAGGTGGTCTCGGATGACGCAGCAGCGGCGGCCTGCCACTCTCAGGCCCGCCTGCAGGAAGGTGCTCCGGTCTGGCCCTGTGAGCACACCCACTTCCTGCGGTGAGATGGCTGCCAACAGGCCCCCGGGCCTAGATGCCCACACGCAGCGATTGTCCGAGTGACCCACAATGGCCACATCGTCGAATCGCTGGTCCCGCAGCACCGCGCTGATATAGCCTTTCCACTCTCCCATTCTGGCTCAGAGGATACCCCTCACCTTGCACTTCTGAGGGACTGCTCCTGCCTAGAACTCCCAGGGCACTGTGACACATGTGGGGGCGGTGTTGTGATGTTGAGGCACAGCAATGTCACAGAACAATGTCACAGAGCGGCTATTTTCTGTGGGAGAATGGGAGCAGGGGTACACATCTGACCCCTGGTGAAGTTCTAAATTTAGTCTGAAGGAGGGGATCGCATGAAAGTCAAAAAATCCCCCAAATCCAACTAAATGACCTATCAAGTACAGTACACATGTATTTAAAAACGAAAAGAATCCAGATGCCATGTCTGGACAATCAGACCTCTTGGCCTGGTAACCATTCAACCCCAGAACGTGTTCTCAAATGTTAGGAGCATCAGAATCTCCTAGAAAACTGTTAACACATCGCTGGGCCCCAGCTCAGTTTGATTCAGTAATATGACCTGTAGCCTGAAAATATGCATTTCTAACAAGTTCCCTGCCAACTTCTGGTCCAGGGACCACACTTTGAGACCCACTGCCCTAGTGCATGTTGGACGGCAGTGGGGGGTCTTCCTCCTCAGTTGCCAGCAGGAAGAGTCCACATTACTGTTTTAAAGTTAAGCATTTATAACCATAGTTCTCAACCCCAGCAGCACTATGAAGTTTTTAAACTTCATAGCCACTGGGGCCAGCCAAGTGGCTCAGTTGGTTAAGAGCTCACTCAAGAGTGCAAGCTGAGCTCTGAGCAACGGCGATTCCATGCCCAGCCAGAGCTGAGCTGCTGCTGAGCTGCCAACAGGTGGCAGGATGGCTCAGCTAAAACAAACAAACAAACCATACCACTGCCTACTCCCCATCCCTAGAAATACATACTGATTTAATTGATCTGAGGTGGATTGGGGTCATAGGCTCAAAAACCTCCCCCAGGTGATTCTGATGTACAGTCCAGGTTGAGAACATCTCCATAAACTTAAAATATAATTAAGTTTCTTTTCTTTTTCCGGGCTCGGCATCGAACTGCTGTTGCTCAGAGCTTGCACTCTTTTTTTTTTTTTTTTTGAGGGCAGTGTCACCGGCCCTCATATGTGGGACCCGAACCAGAGCCGCTGGCTTCCCAAGCCAGCGCTTAACCACCATGCTACTCGGCCAGCCCTAAGCTTGCACTCTTGAATGAGCTCTTAACCAACTGAGCCACTCAGCAGGCCCTCAAAATATAATTAAGATTCAAAGGAGCAATAATATGTGGAATCACCTTGCTCAGGGACGGGTACACACAGCTCAGTAAACGTCAGATGGACATGAATCTAAATCTGGCATAAGATATCGATAGATCCTGTTCTGTGGAGAAGCTGTGCACGGGTTTACTGTCTCGGCATTTCCCAGCGGGACCCCTAAGAGCTGTGCCTCTCAAGCATTTCCAGAAGCAGTTTATTGAGTGCCCACGCCATGCCTGACACGGGGCTGGCGGAACAGGAACACAATTCTTGCCGTCCAAGATCGTGCCCCAGCCATTCTCCTATCCAGAATAGCCCAGGAGGGAAAGACCAGTTCCTGCGAGGTCAGGAAGCAATGTGATCCTGGATCCAGGTCAGGTAGTGGGCCACATCGGTGTATACACCTGGCTTGTTGCGGTCGCCACAACCCGAGCCCCAGCTGACAATGCCTCGCAGGACGAGCTTGCGCTCTATGGACTCATCCTCACATACCAGCGGGCCCCCGGAGTCACCCTGGATCGAGGAAACTCGGCTCAGCGTCCTTGGTCTGGGGTTTGCACTTAAAGGGGTCCGAGGAGGGTGCCTAGCAGGCCCAAGGATTCACCTGGCACGTGTCGGTGCCGCCCTCCAGGAAGCCAGCGCAGAGCATGCCGGAGACGAAGGCGGTGCCGTGCACGTCGGGCGCGGAGCATAGCTCCAGAGGGATGAGCGGTACCTGTGCCTCTTGCAGGAAACTAGAATATTCCTCCGCCCCTGGGAACCGAAAGAGCTTTGTTCACACCCCTCTGGACTTGGCTTGCCGCTTGGCCGTGGACCTGACTGCGTCAGGCTCTTCCAAACCCACTGATTTCCTGCCTCCCTTACAGCAACCTCGTGAGGGAGGGAGCTCCCGGTAACCCTATTTCACATATCAAGAAACTGAGGCCCGAGCGGGATGTGAATGGACGGGGTGAAGTAGGGCTGTTTTGGAATTCCACTCTGCTTCCCAGCCAGCGTGTAGGAACCTTGCTCCCCATTTATCCACCCTGCTTGAGCACGGGGCCGGTGTCCTTTAGCCTTTTAGCCCAGCGCCCAAAGAGAGAAAGAGCAAGTGTGATTCTCCCCATACCCCTCAGGAAATTTGGGGACCCCCAACAGTGAATCCCAAGCACTGAAAGGAGCGGGCTGCTGAGACAAGGGCCCTGCACATCCTCACAACCCACCAGTTCAGAGCCTTCTGTCCCTGGTGGTACCAACGCCGCGGGCTTCTCTGGCCTACCCCCGTGACCTGAATTATCCCTCCCGCCCCGAGCCGTTCTGCCTACCCTCGAACTGGTGCCCCCAGCCGGCGGCCTCGCAGGGCGCGGCCTCGGGTTCGGCGGAGTATGCGGCACTGCTCGGCAGGCACACCGGCTGAACGGAAGGCGACGGGCGAGCGCAGCTGCCATCCGCGCTTTCCTGCAGGTGCAGCAGCGCTAACCCGAGCGGGGAGGAGTTTGAGGCCCGAGACGCCGGACTCCAAGCCCTCCCCATCATCCATTTCCCTAATTCCCGCGGGGCGTCCCTACGCACCCAGGTCGTGCTGGTAGGTCAGGGGCGAGAAGGCCTCGTGCAGGTGGTAGGCGCGCACAGCCAGCGTCTGGCACAGCGCACAGCTCTGGTTAAAGCGGTCCTGGCCTAGCACCACCGTCAGCTCCTCTGGCGCCGGCCTGCGGGCAGGGTGGGGAGAGGACGCGTGATCAGAGCCGCCCACAGGCGGCCTTGGGGAGACCCCCTTCTCAAGCCCCTTCCTGGGTTTCAGCTTCCTCCTGGGAGCTCTGGAGGGGAAAGGGGGAACTTAGGGAACGGATTCGGGTGTCGCACGGAAGCTGGGCACGGAAGAGAGGAGACAGGACCCGGGCTGGCGCTGGGCTCTCGGTACTGGCCGGTTCTGCAGGCAGTGAGCCGCGGTTAGCACCCAGCAGGAGGCAATGAGGCTTCCAGCGCAGAAATTATGGCCCCAGTACAGCGCGGCGATGTAGGGATGAGCGCCAGGCAGTGCCACCAGTCCCCCGACGACGCGGTTCAACGAGGACAGCCGTTTCCGGAGCCGCTGACCGCAGCCCGCCGGGCTTGTTTTGGGCAAGGGAATCCACTGCCTCGACATCCCGGATCTCAAGGCTGTGGAGGAGCCAGGGCTAAGGACAGGAAGATCCACGAGCGGCTGGAACGTAGCTCGCCCGGGCCCTCTCTGCTAGGACTTCCGCCCCTTCCCTATTACCTGTCATTGGGGTTGAGGCAATGCCTGGATAGTCGTTACTGGTGCTAAAAGAGGGTAAGGGGAGGTCCTGGCGCATAAGTGGTGCCTGGAGAGGTGCCCGGGTTGGGGCTTGGCACTGCGCAAGGCGGCAGTATTCCCAGCTCAGCCGGTCGCCCCTCCACACGAAACACCACGGGCGGGTGTCATTGTCCGGGTTCCTGTAACCACAGGAGGGAGCACTGTTAGAGCGTGGAGACCCCCCAAAGGGCTCCGGGGAGGAAGGAGATGCCTTGCCCTGCAGCACTCGGCGCACCGGCAGAAGGCATGGTCGCCCAGTCCCCAGTTCAGTGCTTGCTCTGCAGTGAGGTTCCGGTAGGTGGCCTCCGAGGCCCAAGGCTGACACCGAGCGCCGGAGAGCGTAGTCTCAGCTTTGCCGCGATAGCTGAGTCCGCGGCCGTCGTAGCAGCTCGCTTCAGTGTCTGGGGAGAGAGGAGTCTCCCTGCAGCCAGGGGATAATATGGTCCCGCCGCCCTGTCAGCCACAATCTGGTTCCTCTCCGCATGCTGTCCCCACGTGGGGGCGGGGCTTCTGTTTTTCCTAGACCCTAACTCACCCACGTCGCAGTTCCGTCCTGCGTAGCCCTCCGGGCAACTGCACAGACGGTGACCCTCCGCCTCTAGGCAGCGGCCCCCGTTGAGGCATGGGTTGGTGCGGCAGACTGGGAGAAGGAGCACAGTGAGCCACCTGTGGGCCCAAAGACCCAGAAGAAAGCTCTCCTTTCACAGACACACCACCCGGCCTCCTGGTAGCTTCTCCTCCCGACCTCTGACCTTTGGCGGTCCACCCCGCCCAGTTCCCAACCGATCTACTAACCCTGGCTGGCCAGCGGCTTGCAGTGGGCTCGGGGACCCTGGCACTGGCACTTGGTCACACCTGCCGGCTCAAGACTATACCATGTTTCATTCTCATGGAAGAACTGGAGAAGCTGAGGCTCAAAGCACTTCTCTGGGAATAAAGTGGGGCGGTGGTCTCAGGAGAGGCTGGGACCATGCCAAACCTCCAGGGGTCCAGGGACCTCTTCAGTAGGAGGGGCCTGCTCCTTTTCCCTAGCCCCCCTCCCTGGCTCTTGGCATCTCCTTACCTCTCTGGCAGTGCTTTCCCGTGAATTGTTCTGGACAGATGCAGTGTGGGCCTCTTGGCATGTTCACACAGGCCCCTCCCTGCTGGCAGGGGTTGTGTTTGCTGCAGTGGTCTGAGAGATGGACACAGTGGGAAGAGTGGGGAGCCTGAGTCAGACAGATGGGAGCCACGTCCATACCCGAACCTGCTTGTTTTATGACCTCATTTCTAGGCCTTAATTTACCCATCTGCAAAATGGGGCTTTCTCCCTCCCAGAACTTCTGCCCCTGGAGGGAGGGAAGGAGCTGGGTGCACCCAGAATCCCAGGTGTGTAGGGTCTGATGATACCCAGGAGAGTAACAGTGAGGGGGGGGGAGGCTTGGGCCACCCAGAGGCAATGTGTGGCACCTTGCACTTTCTTGGGCTCCAAGCAGTATGCCCATCGCTGGTCCTGCTGGAAGTTGGGGGTAGTAGCACACCTGGAGAAAAAGATAAGGCTCCCAGCTCTGCCCAGGGGGCTGGCCCGCCCTCCCCTATCACAGCCCCTTCTCTCCAAGCAGGGTTCCTTAGGTAGAAGGATGGGCAGGGTCCATCTGCCTAGGCCCCTGCTCCAACCCCTCCTGGGTTATCTTACCAGGGCCGGGAGCCGGGCCAGCCCCTGTGGGTGCATTTGTGGTACAGCTGCCGTTTGTACTGGAAAGGGAAGTGGCAGAGCTCCCCAGTGACAGTGAAAACTGCAAGGATAACACTCTCTGAGGATGTTCCCTGTGCCCAACCTTCCAAGCACCACTCAGAGTCTAGTTGAAAAAGGAGAGACCCTCGGAAATATCATTGTGCCTTCAAGCACCCTGCTTAAGAAGTTGGGTTCCAGAGTCCAGCAACTACTAGCTGTGTGACCTTAAGCAAGTCCGCAGTCCCCCACTTTAGAAGAGTGCTTGCCACAAAGTAGGCACTTCATAAATACTTATTAAATGTTGAAGTCACTTGACCACTCTGAACCTTAGTTTCCTCTCTGTAAAATGGCCATTATTATATAGTTGAAAAGTTTCAGTTTTGTATGATAAAAAGATTTCTGGAGATGGGTGGTGGTGATATTTGCACAATATAAATGTACTTAATACCACTTAACTGTACACTTAAATTGGTTAAGATAAATTTTATGTTGTGTGGATTTTACCACACACACAAAAATGTTTTTTTAATAAAGATGTAAGTATATTAGTACAGAAAGGTGTTCATAATTTTAAACAAAAAACAAGTTACAAACAGCATGTCAGTATGGTCCTATTGTTATACAAATACATGTGCATAAAAAAGAAATCTAGAAGAACATTTTCAAAATTTGTAACAGCGGTTTTTAGAAGATGGTGGATTATGGATGACTTTCTTCTTCTTTTGCATTTCTGTGATTTCTAAAGTTTTGGAAATAAACATTATAATTTATTAAATTGCACAATTGAGCCTCATCATTCACAGCTTCTGTATTCGTGAATCTGCCTTGTGAAAATTTATTTATAACCCCCAAACCAATTATTGAGGAGCTTTCCAGGTAATGCACAGACATGTACAAAGCAATGAAAAATTTGAGTTAGCAGAAGCATACATTCCCAGCGGAGGTCAAACCTGGGGACCCTCTGTTTCTTGTTTCAGCTCTCCTACTGTAAACAAAACATCCTTTTCACAGCCTATTGATGCCACATTTTTCACATTTTGTGCTTTTGGTAGGTGATTTTGCTGTTGAAAATGACCCCCATAGCGCTGACATGCTGTCTAGTGTTCCAAAGTACAAGTGGGCTGTGATGTGCCTTATAGAGAATATATGTTTCTTAGATAAGTTTCATCAGGCATGAGTTATAGTGCCATTGGCTGTGACTTCAATGTTAACGAATTAACAATACATATTAAGCAAGATGTCTTTAAACAGAATCACACATAAAACAAAGTTATATATTGACAGTTGATGAAAACATTGTGACCAGAGGCTCACAGGAGCCCAACCCTATATTTCCTTTAGTTCAGTATATTTGCTAATTCGGTGTTCACAATGACTCTATAGAACATGACTACTACAAATAACAAGAATTGAGTGTATCTACTTCAGAGGAGCGTTGTGAGGCTTAAATAACACTTATAAAACACTTAACCTGGCACAAAGTACCTGCTCAATAAGCATTAGTTATTTTGTTGTTAAAGGTACAATGGCACTTGCTGAAGGCTAAACCAGGGACAGGACAGTAAAGGAAAAGCAAGGGGTCTGAGACAGACTTTTAAGATGCAAATGAAGGGCCAGCCGAGAGGCTCCGTTGGTTAAGAGGTGGAGCTCTGAGCAACAGGATGGGGAGCTGAACTGCTGTTGAGCTGCCAACAGGTGGCAGGATGGCTCAGCTGGTGAGAGCACATGCTCTTAACAACAAGGTTGCCAGTTTGACTCCTGCATGGGATGGTGGGCTATGCCCACCCACAACTAAGATTGAACACGAAACCTTGAGCTGAGCTACCCTGAGCTACCGCCGGGCAGCCAGATGGCTCAGTGGTTAGAGGGTGTGCTCTTAGCAACAAGGTTTCCAGTTCAACTCCCACATGGGATGGTGGGCTACGCCCACCTGCAACTAAGATTTGAACTCAGCGCCTTGAGCTGGATGATTGGGTGGCAATTGGACTTGGAGCTGAGCTAGCTGCACCCTCCTCAACTAAGATTGAAGGACAACTTGGCTGTTCCTCTTCCCCAATTCCTTAACACTGTTCCCCTTCCCCAATTCCCCAATAAAATCTTTAAAAAAAAAGAGAGAGATGCAAATGGAATGGACAGAGAGGAGGGTCATCCTAAGCAGATGATTGATTAGGCAAGGGCAGGGCACCTAGGTTGGATCAAACAAGAGGACAAAGAGCAGTCTGGCTGGGTGTGAAGTGATGAGAGGAGGCTGAGGCAGTCGGGGTTGCATGTGCTGAGCCTCAGTGCCATCTGACCCCACCAGGCTCATCCCCAGGGGCGATGAGTTCACAACTCTAGTTGAATATTTAGTGCTTGGGAGAACGAAGGCAGTGGGGAGCTATGGCAGGGTTTAAGGAGGTGGGAGATGGCAGACCACTCCCCACCTAAAAGGGAGCTTAATAAGAAAAGCTAATATATTTTAAGCATTTACCATGCACCTGATGGTGGCTGAGTGCCTTACATGGATTTATGACTCATTCCTCCTTCCCAACAACTTTAAGAGGTTTACTATTACCAGTCTGGTTTTACAGATGGGGAAATTAAAGTTTGAAGAGGTCAAGTCACTTGCCCACAATCACCAGGCTCATAAGTGATGAAACCAGGACTCAGAGACATTTGAGCTCCAGAGCCCTGCTCTTGGTCCCTCCTTGCCCATGGAGGACCCTGGCCTCTGTGTGGCAAGACTAATGTCTACAAGGTGTATCGAGGAAAGGAAAAGAAGAGGGGAGGCTGGGGAAACTGAGGAAGACTGGCAGGCAATGGAATGGGCACTCAGATAGAGCCCAAGCCCTGCTCTCAAAGGAGCACACAACTCACTATCACTCTGGGCCCCCAGTGCCCATGGGCACAGACCTGGCACACAGCAGGCACTCAGGTCTGAATGTCAGCCAGATGACTCTGGGGACAAGAGTGATGGTTGTGTCCAGGATTCCGCCCCTTGACACAAGAGACTGACCATTGCTGTACTCCCAAGCATACCCATTTCCACCCCACGGTATCTTAGGAGACGGAGCTGGACTACTTACCCACTGTGTGCTCATTGGCTACGTGCTCATGTACATTGGGGGCTTTCCAAGGTGGAATCTACAGGAGAAAAGAAGAGGGCAAGGAATTTTCCCAGAAAGTCACAGCCTGCCCCTGATCCCACGCTAGTCCCCAGCTTCTTCTCATAGCCCAGAAATGCAGAGATTTCCTCACAAGATCTGGACCCTTTCTTCCTCCCCACTTCTCAAGGCCCTACTCCCCCAGAAATGCAGGCCATGTCCTCATATCCATACGCTCTAGCTGTCTCTCTCCTCTGCCTGGGCCTTCTGGGCTGGTCATCGGCAGGGACCAAGGCTGTAATAAGGACCCCCCCAAGGCCACCCCAGTATAATCCTTTTGGTTCCCACAGCTCTCACCAAAAGTGCTGGCTCCAGGCTCACCAGCAGGGACCCCAGGAGCAGCAGAGCCCTCATGGTGTCTGTCTGTTGGTCCAACCGCCAGCCCAGGAGTCCAGATCAATAGAGTTGGCCAAAGGTCTCTGAGGTCTGCGGAGCAGAGATTGGTCAAGCCTCCCTCCTGGGCCTGGTGGGGCACAGGTTGTTTGTGGAAAGCCAAGCAGAGCAGCTTCCTTGGCACGCCTCCAAGGGCAAGGAAGTTGGAAGTTGGGGGTTCGGGATAGAATGCTGAGGAGCTGGGTTTCTCCTCTTTCCCAGATAGCGGGACTGAAAGCAGGAAGAAGGACTTCTTGTGCACCAGGTTTCATTGGGAATGAAGAGGCTAGGGAGACCCAGGAGAAGCTCCCTGCTGTAGTGATCTTAGGGCCCATTGGGAATGTGGTTGTTTTCTATTGTTGCCTAAAATGAACGACAAATATCACAACTTCAAATAGTATGCACTTATTAGTTCACAAATCTGTAAGTTGAAAGTCCAGCACCGTGTGACTGGGTTTTCTGCTCAGGGTATCACAAAACTGAAACCATGGCTGAGTTCTCTGGAGGCTCTGGGGGAAAATCCACTTCCAAACTATTCAGATTGTTGCCAGAATTCAGTTCCATGCATTTTTTTTTAAGACTGAGGTCCCTGTTTCTTTGCAGACTGTCAGCCAGGGGCCACCCTTAGCTCCTAGAAGCTTCCTGTATTTATTTTTTCTTTTCTTTTCTTTTCTTTTTTTTAAGATTGTTATTGGGGAATTGGGGAAGGGGAACAGCCAAGTTGCTGTCCTTCAATCTTAGTTGTGGAGGGCGCAACTAAGTCCAAGTCCAGTCGCCATCCGGCTGTCCGTCGGCAGCTTGCGGCCGCTCAGCTCAAGGTGCCATGTTCAATCTTAGTTGCGGGGAGGGGAGGGGGGGAGCACAGCCCACCATCTCATGCGGGAGTCGAACCAGAAACCTTGTTGCTAAGAGCACACGCTCTAACCATGGAGCCATCCTGCCACCTGTTAGCAGCTCAGCCCAGACACAGCTCACTGGCCCTTGTGGAAATTGAATCAGTGATCCTGTTGCTCAGAGCTCACACTCTTAACCAACTGAGCCACTTGGCAGGCCCTGCATTTCTTGACATATGGCCCCCTCCATCTTCCAAGCCAATGGAGAGTCTTCCCCATGTTGACTCTCTCTCACACGTTGAATCTCCTTTGCAAGAAGAACCCTGTCCCTTTTAAGGGATTACCTGATTAGGTCAGGCTCACCAAGGATAATTTCCCTATCTTAAGGTCCACTGATTTGGGGCCTTAATTACATTCGGAGCATTCTTCCATAGAAACATCCAGATTAGTGTTTGAATGAATAACTGGGAGAAGGTAAGTGTACACCAGAGAGTAAGAATCTCAGGGGTCATATTAGAATTCTACCAACCACAGAAAATTAGCCAAGAAAGTAAATGATCCTATGGGAAAAATGCTAAAACAAGGGACGCTAAAATGTGCACTTGGAGCATAAGGGAGGGCGATGGAATGAACATATATTGTTTTTCCTGCCCAACATCAATTACCATTGGCTCAGTAATGACACCCTGATTTTTCCTTTGGGAACCACTTTTTTTTTAGGGCAATGTCACTGGCCCTCATATGTGGGATCCGAACCGGGCCGCTGGCTTCCCAAGCCAGCGCTTAACCACCACGCCACTCGGTGGGTCCTGGGAACCACTTCTTTATTCCCTCCGTGAGTGCTGCTAACTCTACAGTCCAATCCAGGGCTGGGGGTGTGGCCTCTGTCTGACCAATAAGAGCATGGTATCTGTAGACCACAGCCACTGGTTCAGAGAGAAGCACATATATAAGTGTGGCCAGTCAGAGTCAGCCTTGGGACTTTTGCCAGAACTTTGGGGAAAGAGATACATTCTTCCCACTTGTAGTTGCTAAAAATGAGAGCCTGGAGATGTTGATGTCCATCTTTGTCACTGCTCGGGGAAGGCCTGACAATGAAGCCTACATATAGAAAAAGCCGAGCCAACAGGGCAGGAATGATCAGGGGAGGCAGTGTCCAAGATGGTCCCCAGTGATCCTCACTTCCTGCATTTCATGCCCTTGGGTATAGTCTCTTCCCACTTTGAGTCAAAACTGTTCTGTGTGTCCGATAGAATACAGCAGAAGTGATGGTGTTTGACTTCCAAGCCCAGGTCATAAACAGCATTGCAGTTTCTGCCTTGGTCTCTTGGATCACTCACTCTGGGGGACGTCAGCTGTTACACTCACACAGCCCTGCAGAGAGGCCTGTGGGTGGGTGGGGGAAAGAACCAGTTTTACAGCCCGCACCAATTTGAAAGTTGTGTAAAGGGGCTACCTTGGAAGTGGATATTGCAACCCCAGCTGACGAATGACCTGCAGCCTCATGAGAGACTTCAAGCCAGAATCAGCCAGCTAAGCTGCTCCTGAATTTTTGTTTTTATTAAGGTGTAGTTAACATAAAACATTAATTCTTGAATCTCAGAAACTGGGAAGGATCATAATGGATTGTGGTTTTAAGCCATAAGTTTTAGAGTGATTTGTTACTCAGCATTTGACAACTAGCACAAATGAATTGATCCCTGATGACTTTGTTGGAGAACCTGGATGCTAAAACTAGTAGAATCCTCAAGAATTCTCAGTTACAATAAAACCTATTGGAATGGATTTCTCTTACTTTTCAGAAGAGTCCTGACTGATACAAAATAATCTATAGGAAATGAAGTGGAGACAAAATATAGCAATTTCTCAGTTCTGCTGGAAGAGAGGCCATGCAGGACTTCCTGGAGCAGAAACCCAGCAAGTGGAGAGCAGGAGAAGTTGGGGCACCTTTTCAACAATTGTTTTCAAAGGTAATAGGATTGACAGCTCTTAATTAAGACCGTGATGAAAGTGAAACTTTCAGATATACAAATGAGGAGATATACAAATGAGGTCATTAAGGTGACAGCATCTTAGTTCTTGATTGCACTTGAGTACAGACCACAGCACAGGGCCATCCCACACTGGTCCCTTCCTCCTCATGAGAAGACCTGCTCACCCTTGGAACTGGAGGGGCCTTTAGAACAGGTCTCCAGGATGACTAAGGGTTTGTGGGGGAGAGGGAGGGAGGGCTTTCGGGCAGAGTGAGTAACACAACTTCACAAAGCCTGGATGCAAGTCAGATGGGAAATGTGCTGAGCACAGGGTGCTTTGTAGGGAATGTGAGATGGGGCATGAAGTCCTTTGGTACTGAAGATGGACACTCAAGGGGATTTGGGTGCTCAACATCTATTCCTTGTTCCTCTTCCTCTGGTCTCCTAGTTTCTATTTGGGAAGTCACCCCTCCCCCACTGTGTGGTGAAAGGATAATTTCTAGTGACCATCTCCCACTGTGGAAGCCTGATGAATCAGATAACCCTCTCCCTACCATAACATAGCCAAAGAGACCTGTTTAAAAACACAAACACAAGGGCCAGCTGAGAGGCTCAGTTGGTTAAGAGCTCGTTCAAGCGTGCGAGCTGAGCTCTGAACAACAGCAGTTTAATGCCCAGCCCGAGCTGAGCTGCTGCTAAGCTGCCAACAGGTGGCAGGATGGCTCAGCTAAAAAAAAAAAACAAAAAAAAACCCACAACAAAACACAAACAAACGAAAAAACCCCACAGGCCCAAAATAGCATCACTTGTGCCAAAAGCCCATGATACCAAACCTGATCTAATTGCAGCTTCAACTTCTCCCACAAACATAATCTTAATCAATTAATATGGAATCTTTTGGTCAATACCGGAAAGGTAACCGGTCACATAGGCCCTCTCCATCTCCCATAGAAAGAAGAGGCTATCTCCATAATAAAAAAACTCATCCCATGTTCTCCCCCTAAAGAAAAGATGTCCAGGCCCAAAAAGAATCCTTTCTTTCCCTAATAGCTTCCTTGCCCCACCCTTCTTCCTATTGTTTACTTAAAAATAATATCGGCGGCCGAGTGGCGCATTGGTTAAGAGCTGGTTTTGGGATGCCAGCGGCCCCGGTTCGGATCCCACATATGAGGGCCAGTGACACTGCCCTCTACAAGCTAACAACAGCTCCACCTGGAGCTGGGCTGTGCGAGCCCTGGCGATGGTGTGGGCTGCAGCCCCTGCTGCAGTGGGCTGCCATAGGCTACAGTGAGTGGCCGGCAGCCAGCGTGAGCTGCCGAAAACCGCGGTGAGCGACATCCAGAGGCCATGGACCAATCTAACTCATCTGGGAAGAGCGCAATGACGATACCAACATGGGCCAGTGAAGCAACATCCTCTGCAACTAGACTGAAGAACAAAAAAACAGCAACTTGTCTGTTCCCCTTCCCCGATTCCCCAACACTGTTCCCCTCACCCAATTCCCCAATAAAATCTTTTTAAAAAATAAATAAATAAAAAAATAATATCGACTAGGTATTTCATCATTAAAAAGGATTTATTCAGGAAAAAGAAAAAGGTTGCAACCCAGCACATGCAGAGATGGCAAGCCACTTGCACATTTTGGCCTGGGAGCCAAGATGGAGGGGTATTTAAGGAAGGGGAAAAGGGAGTTAGAACCATAGAGTTGTTTTGTTTTTGTTTTTGTTTTTAAAATTTTATTGGAGAATTGGGGAAGGGGAACATTGTGTTTTTCCAGGACCCATCAGCTCCAAGTCAAGTTGCTGTCCTTCAATCTTAGTTGTGGAGGATGCAAGCTCAGCTCCAAGTCCAGTTGCAGTTTTCAATCTAGTTGCAGGGAAGGGGGTAAGGGGGGGCGCAGCCCGCCATCCCATGCAGGAGTCTAACCCTCAACCTTGTTAAGAGCACACGCTCTAACCAACTGAGCCATCCTGCCAGCCCAGAATCATAGAGTTTTATTATAAAGGAAGTTAGAACTGTCGACTGAACAATAACATCAACTAGGTAGTCTGTCACCAAAAGGATTTATTTGGGAAAAAGAAAAAGTACTGCAGCAATATGAGAACATACAGATCCAACAAGCCAGGTGAACATTCTGCCCTATGCCAAGATGACGGATATACTGGAGGTACCAACAAAATGTATACAAGTGGACACTTTGGTCAGAGTTGCTCAAGCAGTAGTTTGTTGTAATCAGAAGTGCCTGGGGCCTGCCGAGTGGCGCGTTGGTTGGTACCTGGCTTGGCATGCCAGCTCTGAGCAGCAGGGCCCTGGTTTGGATCCCACATATGAGGGCCAGTAACACTGCCCTCTAGAGCTAAGATGGTGAACAACAGCTCCACCTGGAGCTGGGCTGCTGTGAGTCCCTGGGGATGGCATAGCTGCAGCCCCTGCTGCAGTGGGCTGCCATAGGCTACAGTGAGTGGCCGGCAGCCAGCGTGAGTGGCTGGCAGCCGGTGTGAGCTGCCAGGAGCTGCTGTGAGCGGCCGGCCACCCAGAGGCCGGCGACCGATCTGCCTCATCCGGGAAGAGCGCAATGACGATACCAACATGGGCCAGTCCTCCACAATGTCCTCCACGACTAGACTGAAGAACAAAAGGGTAGCAGCTTGCCTGTTCCCCTTCCCCAGTTCCCCAATAAAATCTTTCAAAAAAAAGTGTCTGGGGCCGGCCGAGTGGCGCATTGGTTAAGCGCTGGTTTTGGGATGCCAGCGGCCCCGGTTCGGATCCCACATGAGGGCCAGTGACACTGCCCTCTACAGCTAACAACAGCTCCACCTGGAGCTGGGCTGTGCGAGCCCCGGTGATGGTGTGGGCTGCAGCCCCTGCTGCAGTGGGCTGCCATAGGCTACAGTGAGTGGCCCGCAGCCAGCGTGAGCGGCTGGCAGCCAAGCGTGAGCTGCCAATAGCCGCGGTGAGCGACATCCAGAGGCCAGCGACCGATCTGCCTCATCCGGGAAGAGCGCAATGACGATACCAACAGTGAAGCAACATCCTCTGCAACTAGACTGAAGAACAAAAAGACAGCAACTTGTCTGTTCCCCTTCCCTGATTCCCCAACGCTGTTCCCCTCCGCCAAGTCCCCAATAAAATCTTTAAAAAAAAAAAAAAAGTGTCTGGACGCTGATGGTAACCACTTGGAGCACCTCTTGTAATTGCAGAAGTCAAACGTGACTTATATTCATCTTTTGCTATCAGTTTATAATGAGTACTACAATTGTAATAGTTTTTTTCTTTTCATAAAGTGTGTATACATTTTTTTTTGGCACCCTCTGTATATATAGGGCAGGGAGGCAGGAAGTTAGAACCATGAAATTTTATGAAAAGGAAATTAGGACCCTAGAGTTCAAGAAACCCAGCTCAGGGGCCAGCTGAGCGGCGCGGTGGTTAAGCGCTGGCTTAGGAAGCCAGCGGTCCCGGTTCGGGTCCCACATATGATGGCCAGTGACACTGCCCTCAAAAAAAAAGAAACCCAGCTCTGCCCACAGACCTCCCAGCCTGATTAGTTTCCTTAAATTCCCAGTTCTTCCTGTAAGGTTCCCAAGTGAACTTCCATAAGCCCTACCTCCTCCCATCGACCCTCCTGCACTATTATGTTTTCTTCAAGTTTCAGTTCATCTTTATCACTACAAAATCCTTCCACTTTGTACAGCTCCTTGGAGCGCCCTTCTAGTTGCTAAATGGGATGCTGCCTGATTCATGAATCGCTTAATAAAGCCAATTAGATCTCCAAATTTACTCTGTTGAATTTTATTTGTTGAAGTTCTGGCACTACATCACCTGTGCCCTGACCAGATTGTCCCCGCTATAATGCCAGGATGCCATTGAAAAACCAAGCTTAAGCAGTAAGGAAATTCAAATTCATCATTTTGTTACCCAGGGGCCAGAAGCCCCTTCTGTGAAGCCAATAACAAGACCGAAAGGGAACCTTAACAGCACAAGCTTTATTCAATGGCCGGAGAGAGAACAGACACGGGAGCCTTGCTCTCAGATCAGCTTCCAGTTAGGGGTTGAGGGGTTGTCTAAATAGAATAATGGAAATGAGAAGGAGGTTTATATAAATAGATGGGAGGAATATTCATGAATTTTCTGGGAAAGGGGTGGCAGTTTTCTCCGAATCAGGGTTCTGCCTTCTTTTTGTCCTTTTATGGTCTCTTCCCCCGTTGTCATGATGATTGTCAACTGTCACAGCACCAGTAGGTGTGTCATTTAGCATAGAGATTAGATTATACTGATTTTTTTTTTTTTTGAGGGCAGTGTCACTGGCCCTCACAATTGGGACTCGAACCGGGGCCCGCTGGCTTCCCAAGCCAGTACTTAATCACCGCACCACTCGCCACTGGGCTGGCACCAAGATTATACTGAACTTTGAAGTCCTTTGCAGGTACATGTAGGCAGCCATCTTGGTCTCAACCGGTTTGGGCTGGTTCTTAACAACTATCCACAGGCCTTCTTTTCCTCAGAGACAAATAGAGTTAGAGCCCGGAGCAGTTCATCACAGACCTGCCGTGGAGTAACAAATTCCCTCTTTTCTTATTTTTCACTGTTCATTCTTGAGTTGGTGCTGAGGGATGAAGCTCTGTCTTCTGTAGCTTCTTCTAACTGGAGGTGGTGATGGCAGGGGCCCTATTCAAGGAGTGAAATTTTGCCCTAGCAAATCTTAAATATGTCTGATTATCTCCTGGCTGTAACTCATATCCTGTGTTATTACCATCTGTAGTTTGATTGTGTATGGAGATGCCTGCACGAACTAGGAGTCCTAGGGTACAATGGCCTTCATGTGGAGAGTTGTCTGTTCATGCTATCGCTAGGAGGGAAGGGAAAGTTGGGATAGGCCTCCCTTGGCTAGGGAGGCGTTTAGATCTGGGGCCACATAGGAAGACATATCCTGGGGGTGTATGGGCTTGGTGAGGGGAGGTGGAGTTAAACCATATGATTAAGACTGGGTCCCAAGGTGGGCTTTTATTAGCAGGAGGATAAGAGGCCTCCCCAAAACTCAGGGTTCTTGGGCCCTGTTGGTGCCCCCTCAGCGTTAGGAGGTAGGTAGTAGAGTCACCAAGATTTGTTTTCAAGCTCTTCCCAAAGTGTACATCGACCCTGGGACTTGTTGCTTCTTTCCCACCCTTACTCTTATGGCTAGCAGGACACCAATGGGTTCTGTTAAGAGTGCACCCCAGAGAGGTATTGAATGTTAGCAGGAAGAGGGAGGAAGTCCTAGTTTTTATAGGCTGATCACTTTGGCAATCTGGGCATTGGGTTTCTGAGGAATTACAGTAAAGTTCTCTAACCCCAGTTCTGCTAGATCGGTTAAAAATTTGGGTGAGGCGTATACATTCAAGTTTTGTGTCTGTCTTGTCTAGTCTGACAACTAAGGGAGTGCTCTTAGCAAAAGATTTGGGGGAGCCTGAGTGAAATGTGTGATTCACTGCTGTTTTGATCGGATGGTATTGAGGCCAGTTACCTTTGGTGTGGGTATGGCGCTGACAAATCCAATGCCAAGATATATTGTTTCCTAGTGCGATGATGCAAGAGAAGTTACCTAGGGCATTTGTTTCCCATAGATATAGGGTTGGGGGTACCCTTACTACCCACATAAGGTTTCTTAATGGGAGAGGGCAGAAGAGCTTCATTATGGTATAAAAGAGTTATTGTGGGGGAGAGAAGAATACCCTTCGAAGTAGCAAATAGGAACCCTATAGTGAAGAGAAGGCTGTAGACTGGTGCTAGTTTGCAAAGTATTAGAAAGTTAGACGGGCCGGCCGAGTGGCGCGGTGGTTAAGCGCTGGCCTAGGAAGCCAGCGGCCCCGGTTCGGTCCCACATATGAGGGCCAGTGATACTGCCCTCAAAGAAAAAAAAAAAAGAAAGTTAGTTATCTGGTTTGTTATTCTTCGAAAACAAAAGTTTGAGGTCTGGTATAGGCTTGCAGGAGTACTGTGGGTCTTGGAGTGACTCAGGCTCTGGGCTGGTCACCTGCTTTACCCTCGTGCGTGTAGTGGATCTAAGACATTTTTCTCTGTGACTTAAGGATAGAGTTGAGTGTTAGAATCATTAAATAAAGCCCTTTCTGTTTAGTCTCCAGTTGACCTTGGGGCTTGTTTTCCCTCTGTTTTTAAGTAGACCCAATCTCCAGGTTGGAAAGGATGTAGTAAAGTCAAATCAGAATGGGAGGGTAATCCCTGGTTTCCCAAAGGCCTTGGGGTTCTTGACTATGTCTCCAATCTGGGTGGCAAAACAGGTCTAGATGGGATAGGCCTGCCATACATGAATTTGTAGGGGCTTAGCTTAAGTCTCCCTTTTGGAGCTATCTGTTACCTTATCAGGGCTATGGGAAGGAGAGAAATCCAAGGGCGAGAGGTCTCCTGGCATAGCTTAGCAAAGGTCCTTTTGAGTGTTTGGTTGGTCTTCTACCTTTCCCAAGGATTGGGGTCTCCAGGCAGGGTGGAAGTGCCATTTGACGCCTAAGACCTTAGAGATGTCTTTAGTGATGGCCAATACAAGGCTGACCCATTGTCAGTCTGGCTGGAGCATGGTAACCCAAATCTTGGAATAATGTCTTTTCTATTCTTTTTATTCTTTTTTTTTTTTTTTTTTTTTTTTTAGTTGAGCCATCCTACCACTTGTTGGCAGCTCAGTGGCAGCTCAGCTCGGGCCAGGCATTGAACACTGCTGTTGCTCAGAGCTTGCACTCTTGAGAGAACTCTTAACCAACTGAGCCACTCAATCGGCCGGGATAATTTCTTTTAAAAGAGTCTTCAAGGGGCCCAGCCGAGTGGTGCAGTGGTTAAGCTCTGGCTTGGGATGCCAGTCGCCCCGGTTCATGTCCCACATATGAGGGCCAGTGACACTGCCCTCAAAAAAAAAAAAAAAAAGAAGAGTCTTCAAGGGCCAGCCGAGTGGCACGTTGGTTAAGAGCTGGCTTGGGACACCAGCTCTGAGCAGCAGGGCCTCAGTTCAGATCCCACATGAGGGCCAGTGATGCTGCGCCCTCTATAGCTAAGGTGGTGAACAGCAGCTTGACCTGGAGCTGGGAACTGGGTGAGTCGCTGGAGATGGCTTAGGCTGCAGTGGGGCTGGCAGGCAGCTGGCATGCACTTTCTTGAGCTGCCGTGAGCTGCTTTGAGCGGCCATCCAATGGCTGGCGAGTGACTGCCTTACCCGGGAAGAGTGCAATGATAATACCAACATGGGCCAGTGAAGCGACATCCTCCACAACTAGACTGAAGAACCAAAGGACAGAAACTTGTCTGTTCTCCTCCCCCAATTCCCCAATAAAATCTTAAAAAAAAAAAAAGAGTCTTCGAGATCTCTAAGGTGGTTTCCGTTGGGAAAGTGTCAGGAAGTACCAGTAGATATTTGAAGTTCCCCTGAGCCCTTGGCATGCCAGGAAAATCAATTTACCGATCTTTCCCAGGTTGGGAGCCTCGATAATGAGTTGGATGAACCTGTTTTCCAAAGGCCCTGGTGGGATGGGTGTTAGGATTGTTTAGATAGCAAGTAGGACACACTTCAATTGCCTCCTGAACTAAGCCTCAGAAGGTAGGGATTACCATTATTATGCATAGCCAGTTAGTAATAGTGTCTCCTGACCAAAATGAGTGGCCTGGGGGTTTCTCTAACAGCTTGTTGAGCTATGGCTCTTGGGGAGAGAAATTGCCCTTGGGGACTTATTAACCATGCTGGGTGGTCAGAGCTCTTAGCATAGTGGCATTTAAGAACTTCTTCATGTCCTTTTGGGGAATAGATGGGAGTATATGAGTGGGGGTTGGGGGTGATGGTAATAAAGACAATTGGAAGGCAGTTCCCTGTATGGCCACATGTGGGGCTGCCAAGTCTGCCCTTTTGTTTCCCTGTATGACTTCAGCATCCCCCTTTGGATGTCCCCAACAGTGTATTACAGCTACCTGCCAGGGTGTTTTAATAGCTTTTAAGAGGCATAGAATCTCAGTGCTCTGTTTTTCAACAGTGTATTACAGCTACCTGCCAGGGTGTTTTAATAGCTTTTAAGAGGCATAGAATCTCAGTGCTCTGTTTAACCTGTTTATTTCCAGAGGTTAACATTCCTCTTTCTTTCCACACAGCCCCATGCTTGTGTAACATGGAATAGGCATATTTAGAGTCAGCAGATGTATTAAGAATTTTATCCTTTTCCAACTCTAAAGCTCTGGCTAAGGTGACTAGTTCGGCCCTTTGGGCAGAGCCACCTGATAGCAGAGCACCAGCTTCCATGGGCTTGAGAAGGGAGACCACAGTATATCTTGCTTTTGAGGTCTGACCTGTTGGAATATACCTCTTTTGATATGGCTAGTAATTGTGAGTTAAATTGTCCTGTTCTGTAGGGAGGAGGGTGGCTGGGTTTACTGTGTTGCAGACTTTGAGGGTTAAATTTGAGTTGTTTTGGAGTATAACATGTGGTTGAGGGGTTGTCCTTGGGGGTAGTTATGTTGCCCCCTTTCCTTGTGAGAGGCTGAGTGTGATGGGGTGTCCAAATAGTTAGAGGTTGTCTAAAGGTTAACTTCTCTGTCTCTTTAAATTCCATCCTAAAGGCTCTAGAGATGGCCTGTTCTTTGACATTCCTTCTGCTCCCATTAGAGTACAGTTGCTGTGGTTCTATTTTTTTTGGCAGGTGTTCAAGACCAAGTAAGTAGGAGGCTCTGTATCTGCCAAGCAGTTGCATTTCCCCTGCACTCTGGTCAGGTCCACCATAGTTAACAGGATTATGTGCTCCCTTGAGGGGAGTTACCCTTCCAGGGGTCTGGAAAGAGGATTACTTCTGACGTTTCAAAGGTCTGCTAACCTGGATGCATAGAAACAATGGGCAGGGCTGCTTAAGGCAAAGATAAGCCTTTTAGTAAAGAAGAAGTCATAGTCCTGGGACATGACTACCCACCATGACCCACCCAGTTAGGAATTTATGACCGGATCACCCTGTGAGGTTACTTTCAGTACATACCCCCTTTGTTGCCCACACCTGTTTAGCATTCATTGTACCTCTTTGTAGTAATGGCTCTGTAACATTGTGATTTATAATATAGATAGACAGATACGAGGTCTGACAATTAAGTTCGCCAACTCATCCTAGAAAAAGTGTTACATACCTCATTGCTGAATATCACTACGGTCACCTTCGGAGTACTCCCCTTGGGAAACTATGCGCCTATGCCAGGGCCTAGTCCACCCTTCAAAGCAATTTTGGAACTCTTTTTCTGGAATGGCCACCAGAGCTGTCATCATATTACCCTTGATGTCCTGAATGTCATCAAAATGTCTTCCTTTCAATAGTTCCTATACCTTTGGGTAAAGAAAGAAGTCACTGGGGGCCAGATCAGGTGAGTAGGGAGGGTGTTCCAATACAGTTATTTGTTTACTGGCTAAAAACTCCCTCACAGACAGTGCCGTGTGAGCTGATGCATTGTTGTGATGCAAAAGCCATGAATTATTGGCGAAAAGTGCAGGTCGTCTAACTTTTTCACGCAGCCTTTTCAGCACTTCCAAATAGTAAACTTGGCTAACTGTTTGTCCGGTTGGTACAAATTCATAATCAATAATCCCTCTGATATCAAAAAAGTTTAGCAACATCGGTCCAACAAGTTCGCGAATTTAATTGTCCAACCTTGTAGATAGCTAGCTAGCTAGAGATATAGATGATACAGATATAGATGGTATAGATATAGATATAGATGTCGATATATAGATAGTATTGTTACCAGCCAACTGAGCAGCACCAACCCCCACCACTGAAAAACTTTTTTTTTTTTTTAAAGATTTTATTGGGGAATTGGGGAGGGGAACAGCATTGGGGAATTGGGGAAGGAGAACAGACAAGTTGCTGTCTTTGTTCTTCAGTCTAGTTGCGGAGGATGTTGCTTCACTGGCCCATGTTGGTATCGTCATTGTGCTCTTCCCGGATGAGGCAGATTGGTCACCAGCTTCTGGATGTTCGCTCACGGTGGCTATTGGCAGCTCACACTGGCTGGTGGCCACTCACTGCAGCCTATGGCAGCCCACTGCAGCCCACACCATCACCGGGGCTTGCACAGCCCAGCTCCAGGTGGAGCTGTTGTTAGCTGTAGAGGGCAGTGTCACTGGCCCTCATATGTGGAATCCGAACCAGGGTCGCTGGCGTTCCAAGCCAGCTCTTAACCAATGCGCCACTCGGCAGGCCCCTGAAAAGCTTTTAAGTTTCCTTTCCTATAGAAATGTTAAGTATAAAAATGTTAAGGGCTGGCCGTGTGGTTAAGCGCTGGGTTGGGAAGCCAGCGGCCCTGGTTCAGATCCCACATATGAGGGCCAGTGACACTGCCCTCAAAAAAAAAAAAAAAAGTTAAGTCTCCTCCCTAGTTCTTTAGTTTCTTAGCTCTTGGGCTTTGGTTGCTCTTCTAACCAGTTTGTGAATCTTGGACTGTAGATCCCCCTTCTTAATTGCTTTGTAAATCAGTTTCTGAATCCTAAACATTAGAAGACTCCTACCCCTACTTCAGATAACTATTTGAAAGCCAGTGACTTCCTAATATCCCCCAGGCCAGTAAGCTAAATGTCAAACCCATTCTGTGTCCAGACAACTGACGCCACCTGAGTGATGGACTGAATAGCCACAAGTTTCATAAGAACTAACAGAGTTATATTTTTTTCCTCATTCAGGAGCCTTGGGGATACAGGGGATACCCCAACAAGATTGCCAGTCACAACCGAAGAAGCCAACATGGCCTTCCAGGTGGAGCTCGAGACCCCTTCCTCTCACCTGAGACCAGGTAGGGTGAGAGTTCTGTGAACTCCAATAGGCAGGGACAGCTCTACGCCCCTGCCCAGCAGGAAGCAGATACAGAAGAAGAGACCTTCTGTTCCTCAGCTTCCCATAGAGATTTTATGGGGGTCACGTCTCTCAAGGGGAAAACTAGGCAGGCAGTTAGAGGCAGGCATTGGGTCTCTGCATTCCTGCACATCCCACAGAGTGCGACCGCCTGGGGGAAATCCCCTCTCCACCCAAAACTCCCCTTTGTATTGTAATTACCTACCCCTGCAGGAAGAGCAAGTGGGCACAAAATATCCAACTAGATCAGATCAGTCACTCCCACCTGTGCAGTACCTCTTGTCAATCACAGGTGCCAATCAAGTGGTCCCACACCTAGAGAACAGCCCATTCTAGAGAAAAAGGGATAAAAACTTCAAGTCCTGGGAAACACACGCTACTTCTGCTGCTGCTTCTGCTGTTGCTTTTGCTTCTTCTCTGCTCCTTTTGACCGCCTCTTCCCTTTGAGCCTCGCCTTTGCGCATGGCCCACTCCACACTCTTTGGACTGTAACATCTAGTAATGGGCCCTTGAGCCTCCTCTAGTGCTCAGGTCTACTTTTACTTCTAAATGTACCATCTCTTCTAATAAACTACTTATTCTACTGCTTTACTCTGGTATCTCGTTCAGTTCTTTGCTCGAGTTGCCAAGGACCTGGACTTGGCGCTGAGAAAGGCCCACTCTCCGACAACAGTATGGACATCCAGATGATATTTCTCACATTTATTTGGTCTTCATCCACAATTTCTGGCTCACAGCTCTGAAACCCGTGGGAATTTCTCGTGTTATGACTTTTGTACTCCACCCAAGGGTGGGTGCTGGTTGCCAGTAGGAGCCAACCATGTGGTCAGAAAATTGGAACTTTCAGCCCCCACCCCCTGATTTCCAGGGAGGAGAGAGCGGCTTAAGATTAGATAAAATTGCTATATTGGTCAATGACTTAGTCAATCCTGACTATGTAATGAAGCCTCTGTAAAAACCCAAAAGGGCAGCTCATCAGCCATTTTTAGGAGAATTGCTATGTTGTAGAACCGGAAGACCTCCACTTCCCACTGTGCCGGGCCCCAACCTCCATGAACACAGAAGCGCCTTTGTTCAAGACTTCACCCTATATGTCTCTTCATCTGGCTGTTGATTTGTATCTTTTAATATACTTTGTAATGAACCTAGTGAGTAAATGGGTTTTCCTGAGTTCTGTGAGCCGTTCTAGCAAATTAGTTGAATCCAAAGAGAGAGTCATAAGAATCTCTGATTTATGGCCAGTTGGTCAGAAGCACAGATAACAACCTGGTATCTAAAGTGGAGGGTGGTCTTGTGGGACTGAGCCCTTTACCTGTGGAATCTGATTTTATCTCCAGGTAGACAGTGTCAGAATTGAGTTGAACGCTCAGACACCCTGCTGGTGCCTTTGAATTGGGTCCAGGAAACCTTTAGGCCCTCAGTGTTTTTTTTGGGAAGCACCCATTCCCTCCCCCCACCATCAATTTTATCCACCATGGATAAAATAAAGTTTACCTCAGGCCGGCCGAGTGCCTCAATTGGTTAAGAGCTCACTCAAGAGTGCGAGCTGAGCTCTGAGCAACGGCGGTTCAATGCCAGCCCGAGCTGAGTTGCCATTGAGCTGCCAACAGGTGGCAGGATGGCTCAGCTAAAAAAGCAAAAAAATCAAAATAAAGTTTACCCCATCCCTCAGCTGAGGTTAGAGTGGACATCTAATCTAAACCTAATCAATCAGAACACTGTCTCTCTCTCTCTCTCTCTCTCTCTCTCTCCCCTCAGTGATTGGTTCAAAACGAACACCTGACTCAAATCAAAGCCGTGAGAGGCAGCCCCAGGATTTTTCCTGGAATCATCAAGATAGAAGCTTTCGGGACAGCTGTGAGGCTCAGTTGGTTAAGAGTTGACTTAAGAGCGCGAGTTCTGAGCAACAGGGCCGCAGGTTCGATTCCCACAGGTGCCAGTGATGCTGTGCCCGAGCTGAGCTGCTAACAGGTGGCAGGATGGCTCAGCTGGTGTAACAACAATATTGCCGGCTTGATGGTGGGCTACGCCCACCCACAACTAAGACTGAACTCAGCACCTTGAACTGAGCTGCCACCCGGATGGCTCAGTGGATAGAGTATGCGCGCTTAACAACAAGGCTGCTGGTTCGACTCCCACATGGGATGGTGGCTATTTCCACCTGCAATTAAGATTGAACACAGCTCCTTGAGCTTAGAGGAGACGAGCTGCTGACGGGAAGCCAGATGGTGACTGGGGCCCTCCACAACGAAGATTGAACAACAACTTGGCCGGTCCCCTTCCCCAATTCCCCAACACTGTTCCCCTCCCCCAATTCTCCAATAAAATCTTTAAAAAAAAAAAAAGATAGAAGCTTTCTTTTTTTATATAAGTTGCCACATTGGTAAGAAGTGAGCTTGGAGGCCAGCCAAGTGGCTCAATTGCGAACGCGAGCTCTGAGCAACAAGGTCACCGGTTCGATTCCCACATGGGCCAGTGAGCTGTGCCTGAGCCAGGCTGCTGCTGAGCTGCCAACGGGTGGTAGGATGGCTCAGCTGGTGAGAGAATGTGCTCCTAACAATAAGATTGCCAGTTTGACTCCCACTTGGGATGATGGGCTATACCTATCCACAACTAAGACTAAACACGACACCTTGAGCTGAGCGGCCATGAGCTTCCAACGGGCAGCCAGATGGCTACTGGACTTGGAGCTGAGCTAGCTGCGCCCCCTCACCACAACTAAGATTGAGGGACAACAACTTGGCTGTTCCCCTTCCCCAATTCCCCAATAAAATCTTTTAAAAAAGAAGTGAGCTTGGAGCTGCTGGCAGTGGTCTTTAACATTTCAGAGGGGAAACCTGCATAAGAATAAAGACAACAAGGGCTGGCTGAGTGACTCAGTTGGTTAGGAGTTGGCTTAGAGCTCAAGCTCTGAGCAACAGGGCTGCAGGTTGGATTCCCACAGGGGCCAGTGAATGCTGCGCCCTAGCTGAGCTGTCGCTGAGCGGCCAACAGGTGGCAGAATGGCTCAGCTGGTTTAACAACAAGATTGCCTGTTCGATGGTGGGCTATGCCCACCTGCAACTAAGACTGAACTCGGCACCTTGAGCTGAGCTGCCACCTGGATGGCTCAGTGGATAAAGCGTGTGCTCTTAACAACAAGCTGCTGGTTTGACTCCCACATGGGATGGTGGCTATGCCCACCCACAACTAAGATTGAACACAGCACCTTGAGCTTAGAGTCCACAAGCTGCCATAGAGGAAGCCAGATGGCTACTGGCACCCTCCACAATGAAGGTTGAAGAATAACAACTTGGCCAGTCCCCTTCTCCAATTCCCCAATAAAATCCAATTTCCCAACACTGTTCCCCTCCCCCAATTCCCCAATAAAATCTTAAAAGAAAGAAAGAATAAAGACAACACAGATTAAACGCAGAATCAGAATGTGGGAAAGACAAATTTGAGTGACACCATTTGAGACCTGGAGTCCAAAGACACTTAAAGTCAGAACTACCACCTATACTTTTCAGTTACTTGAACCAATAAATTTCATTTTTTGCTTAAGCCAGTTTTAATTGCAGCCAAAAGTCTTAATTGATGCAAGAATTCATACATTGACACCAGGAAGTTCCTGAAACAAAACTTCTCACAATCAGCTCTATAAGTCAGTAGGTTAAACAATAGGAAAATAATGGCCTTAGAAGCAGGGACTGGAGGTAGAAAAACAGCAATAAACTTGAATCAGGAAATCTTCAAATCTCATCTTGGCCACTGAGCCCCCAGCACGACCCTTGGTCAGGGGCTCAGCCTCTCTGAACCTTAATTGCCACCCCTCTTGAGAGAGGGATGGGCACTCACACTGCCTGGCAGAGTTGTTTGAGATGTTTGCATGGCGATGCATGTGAAAAGGCAGAGCCTGGCATATGGTTGGGGCTCAATCTATAGAAGTTTATGAAGAAACTTCTTCATGTGAACACCCTCCCTCTTCTCAGCATTTCTACATACCTGCCCCAGTTCTCCCTGCACATCTGGGGCTCTTCCATCAACTGCTTTGGACCAGAGAAGAAAGGCATCATCTTCTCGCCCTGGTTTCTGTCTTCTACAGCTGGGGTGTGGATCTATGGGATGAGAAGTGGGAAACCATCAAGTTCCTGCTCACAAGTGCCTGGATGTATGCAGACACAAACAAACCCCAGTCCTCTGTATCACAGACTTGGGGCAGAACTGGCAAAACAGGCAAAACTGCCTATTCAAAGGCAAGTTTAGGAGATCAAAAGGTACCCAGGCCACCATCTTTAATTCCTTCTCAGTTAGGGGTGCCATTTTCTCTCAGTCATTCAGGTTGTCACCATCGAACCTTAGTAAAAATGGAACCCACTCATTCCCCCAGACCAGTGCTGTCTGAAAGTACTTCCTGTGATGATGGAAATATTCTCTATCTGCATTGTCAAATATGGTAGCCACTAGTCACCCATGGCTATTAAGCACTTGAAATGGGGCTAGTGTGACTGAAGAACTGAATATCATTTTATTTCATTTTAATTAATTTCTATTTAAATAGGCATGTGTGGCTAGTAGTTACTGTATTGGACAGTGCAGCTCCAGGTGGATGCAGAAAGGTCAGTGTGTAGCTAACCTTCACACAGGACAACAAGACGGAGAGGGGTATGACGGAAAGTTGGAGAGCTACACGGACCCAATCAACTTGGGCCTCAGTAAGCCATAGGGAGGAGCTTGGGTTTTATTTTTAAGTGTAACAGGAAGTGTATTAGTTGTCTATTGCTGCTAATAACAGATAACAAACTGCTCCCAAATTTAGTAGCCTAAGCAACAAATAGTTTATTGTGTCACAGTTTCTGTGAATTAAGAATCTGGGCACTGTTAAACTGGGTGCCTCTGGATCAGTCTCTTACAAGGCTGCAGTCATCTTGATGGTAGGATCCACTTCCAAGTTCATTCACAAGGCTGTTGGTGGGAGATCTTAGTTCCATGCCATGTAGGCCTTTCCACAGGGAAGCTCAAAACATGACAGCTGACTTCTCTCAGAGTGAGCCAGCGAGGAGGTGAGAGCAGTCACCTAAAATGGAAGCCAGGGCCTTTTAGTAACCTAATCTTGGAAGTGACATTCCATTATTTTTGCTGCATTCTTTTCATTAGAAGTGAGTCATTGGGTCCAGCCCATGCTCAAGGGAAAGGGGTCACATTAGGGGAAAATATAAGGAAGAGTGATCACTGGGGCCATCTGAGAGGCTGCCCACCCACCCCAAGGAGCTGCTAACGGATCCTGAGCAGGTTTTTAAAATAAACGATACAGTCTTGTGATACAAGATTAAAAGTCCAAAAGGGTATACGATATAAGTCCTCCCTCCCACCCCTGTCCCCAGCCACTTCATTCCCCTTCCTAGAAGCAACCAATGTTCCCGGACCTCATGGGGCCTTCCAGAGGCGCTCCATCAAAGCAAATCCTACTGTAGTAGTTGTTAGTGTTGTTCACCAAATATTACCCATAATTTTCTCCTTTCAGGCATACAGTTGTTATTCCAAGAATCCATTTCTGTGTAAAAAAACCACTCCCAACTTAGTGGCATAAAATTACAACTATTTTACTATGCTCATGGATTTTGCGAGGTTGGGAATTCAGACAGGACCCAGCAGAGTTGCTGCAAAGGCCAGCGGACCATCATGGGGGGATACTTGAGTAGCTGGGGCTGATCCCAAAGGCCAGGAGCTGGAATCATCTGGAGGCTTCCTTATTCACATGCATGGTGCTGCGATGGGGAATGTCATCTGGAGCAGAGCACCTACACGGGGCCTTTCCATTCAGTTTGGGCCTCTCACAGACTGGCCATTGATTCCGAGGGAACATCCCAAGAGAAGCTTCCAGAGAGTAAGCACTTACAGAGCAGCAGGCTGCGTGGCCTTTTCTCACCTAGCTTCAGACCTCATGTGCCATCACTTCCATCAGGTTCTACTGATGACAAGAGTCACAAGGGATAGGGAAGTTGGAGCCAACTCTTGATGTGGGGGTGGCAAGGTCACATTGCTGAAGTGCCTGCGGGATGGGAGTTTACTGCCAAGCTCATCTTTGGAAAATACAATTTTCCCCTGTAGTGTTGTACCCAAGTCAGCTGTGGCCACGTGGTTGGTCTTGACAGATGAAATGTGAGCAGAAGGGACTTGTGTCACTTTTATATGCCAGCTTTAAGGACCACAGGACAATTCACCACATTTCCATTCTCCAGCTGCCATTGTAGAAACACAAATGGAGAGGGAGCCCCTGTTATCCTGGGTCCCTGAGTGATGGCTCTGAGTGGAGCCTCCCCACCTCTCAACAACCTAAGTTGGACATGTGGGGGGCCTGAGAAATAAACTTGTTTTTAGTCACTGAAATTTAGAGGTTGTTACTGCAGCATAACCTAGCTTATCCTGACCCTTTCCACAGAAGTGGTAGCAAATCTTCCACACTGCTCTGTGCTTAGTTCTTTTCATTTAAAGATATATCTTTTTTTAATTAGCTACAGGTGTACAACACAGTGCAATAGTTAAACTTTTTACCCCTCAAAGTGACAACCCCCCTCCCCCAATTTTCCACCCTACTCCTCCCCCCCGTATCATACTATCTATTACAATTCCTTTGACTCCCTTCCACTGTATAATCCACATCCCGTGACTATCTATATATTCAATTACAGTTGGCATACCATATTATACAACATCAATTTCAGGTATACAGTGCAGTGATCAAGCCTCTACTCCATCCCTGAAGTGGTCTCCCTAACAAGACATGTGACCATCTGACACCCTGCAAAATTTTTACATTATTATATTCCCTGAACTGTCTTTCCTATCCCTGTGGCAATATTGTAGTTACCTATTTATGCTGTCTAATCCCTTACCCTTCTCCCTCATCCCCACCCTACTCCCAATTAGAAACCCTGTTTTGGGCCGGCCGAGTGGCGCATTGGTTAAGCGCTGGTTTTTGGATGCCAGCGGCCCCGGTTCGGATCCCACATGAGGGCCAGAGACACTGCCCTCTACAGCTAACAACAGCTCCACCTGGAGCTGGGCTGTGCGAGCCCCGGTGATGGTGTAGGCTGCAGCCCCTGCTGCAGTGGGCTGCCATAGGCTACAGTGAGTAGCCCGCAGCCAGCGTGAGCGGCTGGCAGCCAAGCGTGAGCTGCCAATAGCCGCGGTGAGCGACCATCCAGAGGCCAGCGACCGATCTGCCTCATCCGGGAAGAGCGCAATGACGATACCAACAGTGAAGCAACATCCTCCACAACTAAACTGAAGAACAAGAAGACGGCAACTTGTCTGTTCCCCTTCCCCGATTCCCCAACGCTGTTCCCCTCCACCAATTCCCCAATAAAATCTTTAAAAAAAAAAAAAAAAAAAAGAAACCCTGTTTTTCCTCTATATCTATGAGACTGTTTCTGTTTCCTTTGCTCATTTAATGATATATCTTGAAGATTATTTCTATCAGTACAAGAGAGACCTCCCCGACTCTTTTTTTTTTTTTTAAGATTTTATTGGAAAATCGGGGAAGAGGAACAGACAAGTTGCTGCCCTTTCGTTCTTTGGTCTAGTTGTGGAGGACATTGTTTCACTGGCCAATGTTAGTATTGTGATCATTGCGCTCTTCCTGACTGAGGCAGATCGGTTGCCGGCCATTGGATGGCAGCTCATGGCAGCTCATGCCGCTGGCCGCTCACTCTGGCTACTGGCCACTCATGGTAGCTTATGGCAGCCCATTGCAGCCCCACTGCAGCCTGCACCGTCTCCGTTGACTCATGGCAGTCCAGCTTCATTTCAGGTCAAGCTGTTGTTCACCATCTTAGTTGTAGAGGGCAGTGTCACTGGCCCATGTGGGATCCAAACCAGTGGCCCTGCTGCTCAGAGTTCACACTCCCAAGTCAATTCTTTTTTTTTTTTTTTTAAGATTTTATTGGGGAATTGGTGGAGGGGAACAGCGTTGGGGAATCGGGGAAGGGGAACAGACAAGTTGCTGTCGTTTTGTTCTTCAGTTTAGTTGTGGAGGATGTTGCTTCACTGTTGGTATCGTCATTGCGCTCTTCCCGGATGAGGCAGATCGGTCGCTGGCCTCTGGATGTCGTTCACTGCGGCTATTGGCAGCTCACGCTTGGCTGCCAGCCGCTCACGCTGGCTGCGGGCCACTCACTGTAGCCTATGGCAGCCCACTGCAGCAGGGGCTGCAGCCCACACCATCACCGGGGCTCGCACAGCCCAGCTCCAGGTGGAGCTGTTGTTAGCTGTAGAGGGCAGTGTCACTGGCCCTCATGTGGGATCCGAACCGGGGCCGCTGGCATCCCAAAACCAGTGCTTAACCAATGCGCCACTCGGCCGGCCCTCCCAAGTCAATTCTTAACCAATGAGACACTCTGCCAGCCCTCTGCCCCATGCTTTTTTTTTTAGCAGCTACATAATTTCTGTACCTGAAAGGACCAAATTTTATTCAATCAGTCCCTATTTAGGATAATTAATGCAGTCCATCTTTTTGGACAAAGCTGCAAGGAATAATCTTGAACATCCTCTACTGGTTTTGTCCGAGTGACATTATATTTGTAGGAGAAATTCCTAGAAATGCATATCTCCGATGTTGGGTGGTAAATGTCCCTTTTCTTACTTTTTATTTATTATTACTATTATTTTTTTAATTGGGGAATTGGAGGGGAACAGCGTTGTGGAATTGGGGAAGGGGAACGGACAAGTTGCTGTCCTTTTGTTCTTTAGTATAGTTGTAGAGGATGTTGCTTCACTGGCCCATGTTGGTATTATCATTGCGCTCTTTCCGAGTGAGGCAGATTGGTCACCAAGCCACTGGATGGCCACTCACGGCGGCTCACAGCAGCTCATGCCAGCTGCCAGCCACTCACACTGGCTGCCAGCTACTTACGGTAGCCCACAGCAGCCCACTGCAGCTCCATTGCAGCCTACACCGTGGCCAGTGACTCTTGGCAACCCAGCTCCAGGTTGAGCTGTTGTTCACCATCTTAGCTGTAGAGGATGCAGTGTTACTGGTCCATGTGGTTTCCGAACTTGGGCCCTGCTGCTCAGAGCTCATGCTCCCAAACCAACTCTTTTATTTTTATTTTATTTATTTATTTACTTTTTTTTTTTTTTTTAGCTGAGCCATCTTGCCGCCTGTTGGCAGGTTAGCAGCAGCTGAGCTTGGGCTGGGCATTAAACTGCTGTTGTTCAGAGCTCAGCTTGCACTCTTAAGCGAGCTCTTAACCAACTGAGCCACTCGGCCGGCCCGTAAATGTCCCTTTAAAAAATCACTTTGGGGCAGACCAAGTGGCGCGGTGGTTGGGCGCTGGGTTGGGAAGCCAGCAGCCCCGGTTCAGGTCCCACATATGCGGGCCAGTGACACTGCCCTCAAAAAAAAATAAACAAATAAATAAAAAATTAAAATTAAAAAAAACACTTTGCCGTAGGTGGATAATGAGCCAGAAGTTGAGAGCTTTGCGTGACCTCTTCTCCTCTTCACCCCATATCAGTCACTAAGTCCTGTTTATCCCAGCTCCATCATCACTCTCAATATGGCCACTTGCCTGTGGTACCTCCTGGCCACTGTTGCAGCACAGGACACCGTCATTCCTCTCTCTAACGATGCCTTCTAAAAAGCCCCCCACCTGTCTTACTCAGGATATACTTGGCTGCAAACAATGAAGATAATTCTGGGTACCAAGCAGACAAGGAAGGAATTGATTGAATGCTCTTGGGTGCTTGCCGAATCCCACTGCTCAGGAGGGAACTGGCTTGACCACCTCCCCGTCCCTTTCCACTGCCTCCAAGAATCCTAAATGAATCCTAAATGGTTCCTCTGATGTCTTACGTTAATCAGTTGCATTAGATACAAATACAGTAAGTCCCTGACTTATGAACATTTGAGTTGCGAACTTTCACAGATATGAACGGACCTCGCATTACGAACATTCGTAGATGCGAACAAATCACAGAAGTGTCTCATGTGTCTACCAGGCATTGTCACAGTTGTGCTGTGTGTGCTTACTATAAAGAGCCCAGGATGTCCGGAAGCAAGAAGTAAAGCAGTGGTGATGTGGAGGGGACTGCTAGGAAGCACAAAGCAGTAACCATGCAATCAAAAGTGAAAATAATTGAGAGATTAGACCAAGGGGAAATGATGGTAGACGTCACTTGTTTTTTTTGTTGGTTTGTTTTTGAGAGCAGTGTCACTGGCCCTCCTATGTGGGACCCGAACCGGGGCCGCTGGCTTCGCAAACCAGCGCTTAACCTCCGCGCCACTCGGCCAGCCCAAGACATCACTTGTTTTTATACATGAATCGTTGGGCCAGCCAAGTGGCTCGTTGGTTAAGAGTTGGCTTCGGGGGCCGGCTGAATGGCTCAATTGGTTAAGATCTCGCTTAAGAGTGCAAGCTGAGCTCTGAGCAACAGCGGTTCGAGGCCAGCCCGAGCTGAGTTGCCGTTGAGCTGCCAACAGGTGGCAGGATGGCTCAGCTAAAAAAAAAAAAAAAAAAAAAAAAAGTTGGCTTCGGAACGCAAGCTCTGAGCAGCAGGGCCACCAGTTCGGATCCCACATGGGCCAGTGTTACTGCCCTCTACAGTTAACATGGTGAACAGCAACTCGACCTGGAGCTGGGCTGCCGTGAGTTGCCAGCGACGGCGTGGGCTGCAGTGGGGCTGCAGTGGGCTGCCGTGGGCTACTGTGAGTGGCCGGCAGCCAGCATGAGCTGCCGTGAGCCGCCATGGGCGGCTGGTCAATGGCCAGCAACCAATCTGCCTCGGCCAGGAAGAGCGCAAAGGCCACAGTGCCAGCATTGGCCAATGACGCGAGGTCCTCCACAACTAGACTGAGGAACCAAGGGACAGCAGCTTGTCTGTTCCCCTTCCTGATTCCCCAATGCTGTTCCCCTCCCCCAATTCCCCAATAAGATCTTTAAAAATAAATAAATAAATAACATGAATCGTTCAACCATTGGCTTTACATTGTATATTTGTGTCAAAGGTATGTTAAGACTCGCTTTGTCAGACTTACAAATGATTTCCCAGAATGGAATGCTTTGGTAAGTCGGGGACTTACTGTACCTAATTGGAAGTGTTGGAAACATGTGCCAGCTACCAAGGACCTTAGAAAATTCTGCCTCTCCTCTGATTTCCATAGTGGAAAACAGGACCTGTCTCTGCATTTCATGTTTCCTCCTAAAGAGGAAGGGTGTTCAGATGCTGGGCACCCAAAAAATAGGTGTTTACAAGTCAGCCTAAGACCCTCTCTCCGACCCTTAATCCCTAACCCTAGCAGGTCCTCCACAATGCGGCTCAGAGTAAGCAACTCTGATCACACTGCTCGCTGGCTTAAAACACCTTCAACATCACCCCACTATCCTCAAATTGAAGTCCAAACTCTTTACCTAGCTTCCAAAGAGCTCCCTGATCCAAGCCCTTCCAAGGCCTGACTTCATTTCTTGGTCTCCATGCCACTCCAATGTGCACCTGGAATTCTAGCCCAGTGCTCTGCCCTCCGGGGCCAAATGCATGAGCCCTGACTGTCTTCCTCTACAGAGCTTTGTATATGCATTGGCCCTCGGTCCAGAAGGCTCTTTCCTTTCCCCCTCCAGTTACTCCTGAAACCTGCACATTCTCACCTAACTCTCCAGTGTCATTTGCACACAACAGCCTTCATTGGGTGAAGTACCTGCCCTTTGTCCTACTGGCCACTGGGTTTCCCTCTTTCAAGGTACTTACCTTTCCTCCCAAGTGTATGCACTTGTCTCCATCTTCACTGCCTCCTTCTTGGTCCAAGCCACCATCCTCTCTTCCCTGGAATTTTGCAGCCTCCCAACGGCTCTCTCTGCTTCTTACTTGGACCCCTTAAAGTCCACTAGCTAGAGTTATCTTTTGAAGTGTAAATCATCCTTTCAGAGGCTTCACATTTCACTTAAGAAAAACAAACTCCTCATGATGGTTTGCAAAGCTTTCTACCACCTAGCTAGCACCCTGGCTCCTTCATCTGATTTCAGATCCTTGGGCCCTGAAACTACACACGCCTTCTTCCTGTTCCATGAACATAGCAAACTTATTCCAGGCTCAGAGCCCTTGCATTTGCTGTTGCCTTTACTTGGAACTCTATTCCTCCAGATCTCTGTGTGGTTGAATCTACTCAAATGTCACACCCTGACACCATTCCCCCTGACTCTTTGTCTTGTCCTAAAAAATAAAATCTCGGGGAGTGCCCAAGCCCGACAAAATGGCATCCTCCCTGCACCACTCGCGTGTAGGCTCCGCACCACGGGAACAACAGTCCGGGGACTTCCAGCCTTTGCACCAAGGGTGCTCGGTTCGGTCCGTCCCCGCAGGTTTCCGGCTCACACAGCCCCTCCCTCACCAGGAACCAGGAATCTATTCAACACCTCACAGAGACTTTGCTCTGAATTTCATGTCACATTATCTAAAGGAAGATAAATCGTCAGGAGAAGGGTCCTTGAGTTCCCTCCTTGTACAGAACCTTGACTTTAGTGGACTCAGAGCTGACCAACAACACAAAAGATGGTCAGAGAATATCAGATCCCAAAGACATCACTACTCTCCACACTCTGGATTCAGAAATATGAAATCAGCCCTCCATAAGGAAAAAGGAAAAATTAGGTAGATATCTTTACTCATTAATGAACAAAAACTCGAGTTCTGCTTGTTCTAACCCACCTCTCTGTTTCTACCTCTGTAAGGTGGGAAACGAGAAAAAGCAACCCTCGGATGCAATTTTTAAAAAATTATTAACTGTAATCATATAATTTAAATTCTGCATACATCATAGCAAAAAAAATTTAAATACCACATACAAAGTCAAAACATATAGAGGAAAGAAAGACTTAAAATACATGATGAGGGACTAATTTTTGTGACATTCAGAACTCAGACATACAGATCGGTTAAACAAAATAAGGCAGTAGAAATATTTATGTAATTTTAAAAGTGGTATCTGCAACATGTCCCATTTCATTTTCCCTGCTTAAGTATTACAAACCCAACAAAAGAAGCCCCTTCATTTCCAGATTAAAAAAATAAATAAATAAATAAAATAAAAATAATAAAATCGCCAGTTATTTTACCAGCAAAAGGGGTTTATTCCAGAATAGCAGGGAACTGCAATTTGCGACAAGCGTGCTGTAACAAAACCATAGGCAAGTCCAACAAGCAAAGGAGAGGAACGTTATTTTATAAAGAGGAGGAAGTTGGGAGAAGCTGCTTTAAAAGAAAATCCACTGGAGGAAAGGGACAATTCAAGGGTCCAGTTGGTTTCTTATCTGTTGAGTTGCTGGGCAAGAAGGGAAATCTTCTTCCTCCTGCTGGAGTAAAGTAGTATCAACTTGTAAGGTATGTCTCTTCCTGTTGAGGTCCCTAATTGACTCCTTCCTCTTGGGGTCTGTAATTGATGTGCAGTGGTAGTGCAACGGGGTTCCCCCTTCTGACCGCCCCACTCCATTTTTTTTTTTTTTTGAGGGCAGTGTCCCTGGCCCTCATACGTGGGACCCGAACTGGGGCCGCTGGCTTCCGAAGCCAGCGCTTAATCACTGCGCCACTCGGCCAGCCCTCCCCACTCCGTTTTAAATGAGGTTTCCCGTTATTAATTTTCAGTCTTAATACCACGTATCACTCTCTGGAGACGGTCCTATTTATTTATTTACTTACAGGATTATCATCTTTATTCCCCTTCTAGCATGTAAGCAGGGAGCTTGGTATCTTGCTGACACCACTGTATTTCCCAGCACTTGGCTTGGTGCATGCACAAAGCGGATGCTCTTTTTGGATGAATGAATGGATAGGTGACAGAAGCCTAGCTGATTCCGGTGCTGCCTTACTCGCTGAGTTTGGGGAAGTCTGTTTCTTGGTGTGTGAAGTGGGGGTGAAGGGAGTAGGATGTCGAGCTCTAAGGTGTTCATTAGCTGTAAATTTTCAGACTTGTTTTCTTACTAGTCTTCGGCCTGCAGCCACCCACAGGACCTCCGGTGCCTCAGCTCCCCACCTGTATAATGGGTGTGAGCTCATCCCCACATCTCAGGGTGGTAGTGCTGCCTTATAAGGCAGCAGAGGCCAAAGGCGGGCGAGGCAGTGTGGGTGGAGAGAAATCACAACATCCGGCTGCGGAGGCGGGGCGGGGACGCCAGGGGTGGCCGAGCCGGAGGCCCCTGGGATTCGCTGAGGAGGTCGCCAGCCTCTTCTGGGCCTCTCCCCGCAGAAGATGTGCGCCCCCAAGGATGGTCCGACCCAAAGGAATACTGCCAGATACATGGCCCAAACCAGCTCGCGGCCCAGAGGCCCAGGATACTAAGTGTATCCCCTACAAACCCTGGAAAAGCCAAGGCGCGCCCCAGGGACCCGGGCCACACCCCCATCTGATGGCCCAATCAGAATGCGTTGCTGAGAAAGCCTGAACATCCGGCCTCCAGGGCGTGACCCAGAGGACCCACCTCCGTTGTCCCAGAAGGGCTCGGCCCTAATTGGCAGTTCGGTATCCTACAAAGGCCCAGAAATTCGAACCTAGGGGCCGCACCACACCTCAAACCAACCAGGAAGGGGTGACGTATTAAGTCCCGCCTCCTCGCTCCTTTGAGCGAATCCCAGGCTCAGGGGGCGGAGGATGATGAAGAGGCTGTCTAATAGGTAGACGGCGCGGGGAGCGCCCGCCGGGTTATTGGTCGAGTGAAGTAAACAGAGGTGGGGCGGGGCGGGGTGGGCCGGCTGCCCAGTGGCCTCCGGGAGGGGGCGGAGAGTGCGCGGCGGGCGGCGGCGGCCGGGGAGGCCCGGGAGGCCGCGGCGCGGTCACTGCGAGCCGAGCAGAGCCGCGCCGATCGCCATCCGGCACCGGCTCCCGCGCGCGATCCTGGCCGGCGGCGCGGCCCGGCGGCGCCGCAGCCCATGGAGCTCGAGAACATTGTAGCGAACACGGTGCTACTCAAGGCCCGGGAAGGTGAGGCGGCCGGGCGGGCGGCGGGGTGCGAAGGACGCGGGCGCGCGGCCTCCGGGCTTGGCGGGGCCCCCCAGCCGCCTGACCCCCGGGGGGCGTGCTCAGTGCCGCACCCCCGCACAGACACGAGCCCTTCCGGCACGGCGTCCTCCTCCGCACCTGCCCTGGGTAGCCGGGGCTCAGGAAGGGGCGGGGGTCAAGCCGCCGCCCTCGCAGCGGGGGAAGGATGAGAGGGTGAGGGAAGGGGAGAGGAGAGAAAGGAAGAGGGATGGGTGGGCCCCGAGACCCTCTCTGAGGCCTCTCCCAAGTGACCGATGAGAAGATGCCCCAGGACGGGACAGCCTAACCCCACGTGCCCGGGGCCCAGACCCGGCGCACAGCCTGGAACGCCACAAAATTGGTGCAGGCTAAAGGTTTGCAGAATGAATGAATGGCCACCCGACTTGGGGAAACTGCAGGATATATATGCTACCAACATGACTTCCACTTGCTGGATGCCTCATGACACTGGAGATGGAGGAATAGGTCACGATTTTTGCCCTCAGGAAGCCCAGGGTCTAATGGGGCAAAGAGATACACAGATATAAGTGGGAGCCAGCTTTTAAGGAAGGGAACTCGCTGGGCTGGGAGGACTAGAAGTGCAAGGCCTGGCAGAGGGAGCTCCTCTGGTGAATTGAGTGTGTGCTGAGCCCTTCATGGCTCCCACTCCAGATGTTAGCAGGCATCTGCTGTAGAGGGTCCTGGGGGACACAGAAGGACCAGAACTGGTCCTCACTGCCTTGTGGTCAGCCTGCCCCTCACCTGCTATTGTCTACCGTGGTCACTTAATCACCACTCACTCTGTGCGGTGTCCTGTCCAGGGTGCTCAGGACCAGAAGTGAACAAGACCCTTTTTGGAACTCTAGGGCAGGGAGGTTGTGACTGTTTTTCCACTCTTTGCTGGGCTTCCAGGCTGAAAGAGTCATCTGCTTCACCTTCCTGCCCGGTTTTACAGATGGGAAAGGCTCAGACCAGGGACTAGCTCCCAGCTCACTTAGCGAGACTATGGTTGACCCAGGCCTAGGACACAGGATGCCCCACACAGTCTGTAGAAAGCCCAGAGGAGTCGCCAGCTAGCACAGCATCTAATGCCCTCTGCCTGCCCAGAGCATGTTGACTCCAGGGAAGTGCTGCCTGGAAATGGGCATGGCAGGCTAGGTCCTTAGTGCCCTTCCTTATCTCCTGTCCCTTATCGAGTCCGAGTCTGGGGCTAGGCCTTCCTCCCAGCCTCTGGGGGCATCTGCCGATTCTGTTCTGCCTCGTCATCCAGCCAGCCAGGGAGGAGGGGTGAGGAGAGCCTGGTCAGGCCTCCTTCCTAGGGCCTTCCTAGGGCTATAGCCAGTTCAGACCTCAGGCTGCTGAGAGAGCACTGCCTTGCCTGGCCAGAGACTGGGCATCTTCAGACAGGCTTTCTCAGGCATGAGTGAGGTTTAGGAAGGTGTGGCCAGACCGGCGACACCCAACCTGGCCCTCCCACCTGTGTGGCTCTAAACAAGTCTCTCTCTGAACTTCAGTAACCTTTTTTGTGGACAGGACATGAAAACTAAAGGAAAGCCCAATTGTCACTGAGTCCTGAACCCTGGCCCATGGACCGGCTGCATCAGAGCCCCTTAATAAAGTGCCTGACAGTTTGGGGCTGAGTCTTTGCCAGCTTCCCAAGTGATCGGAGGCCCTAAGTGGTTTGGGAATCCTTGGTGTATGTATTGAGTTAACATCTAATGGATTCCCTGGCATATTTGGGTTGGGAAGGGAGCTTGGGTTATGGTCCCAGGGTGGTGGGTTTGAATCCTGCCTCTGGCACCTCCAGGCTTTGTGATCTTGGACAAATTGATTCATTTCAGGGCTTTATGAAATTGGGCCAGGTCTAGCAGAGCTGCTGTGAGGATGAAGTGGGACTGCCCCGGGGTCACTTAGTCGTTCCTTTCCCAGGTGCCCAGGGGCACAGCAAGGGAACCAGGGTAGGGTGAGGAGGAGCCCCACTGACTCTGGTGGCAGTTTCAGGGCAGGATATTTGCATGTGACTCTGCTGCTGCCTTAATGTGGCTGGGAGGTGGGGGAGGAGGAAGTAACTGATGAGGGAGGCAGGCGGATGGAGAGTTGGGTGAGGGACCTGCGGGGGTGGGGAAGAGTTCCCCTTGTGGGGAGGCCTTGCCTGGTTCGGGGTGGAGGTCTGTTACTCACAGTGGAGCAATGACTGTGGGATATTCTGGGTGCAGGCTGAAGGAGGGCTGCTAGTAGGTTTCCCAATGGGTGCCCTGCAACACTTCCTCCTCCAGACAGCTTAGGTAGGGGAACCCACTGAGGGAGGCAGCCCATTCCCCCTGTACCACCTGCCTTCAGCTGGGCCTGACGGAAACAAGGCTGGGTAAGCCATAGGGGAAACTGAGGCCAGGCAAGGGAAAGTGGTAGCTTAAGGTTGCCATTAAGTTGTTGGAGCTGGGGACCCACCTCTTGCCACAGCCCTACTGCGTGCTGGACACAGATTCCTAGTCACCCTCACAGTGCCTCCGGAGGTGGCTTTTGACCCAAAGTACACATGGAGAAATTAAGGTTCAGAGAGGGCAAGTGATGAGCCTAAAGTGTGAATTGGAGATTCCAACCAAGGTCTGTGACTCCCAAGATTCAGGCCTGCTCCATCATTCTTAGCCTAGTGCCCATGGGCCACATCTGGCGAGCTCTCTTAATAACATGTTTTATTTATTTGACTGCAGTGGGTGTGTTTTTTAAATAGGAACCAATATTTCATGTAACAGTCCAGATTCCTAGCTGCTTTTGAAACCTCAGAGGAGCTGGCCACACTGAGCCAGCATTCCCACCTAGCAGCAACCAAGCAACAGCTGGACTTGTGCTATAGCTGCCTGTCACAAGGGGCATGCCTGGTCCAGTTCACCATACTCCCCACCACCCCTTGTTGTCTCCTATCTGGCCCACAGTCACCATTCCTGTCTTTCTCTTTTCTCAGCATTTGAGCTGCTACCCTGCTCTCAGCAACTACAGGTGGGGGGTCAGCTACGTAAAATGAGGCAGGTATCAAGGCCAGGGAAGCCCTTACATGCTGGAGTGGGGATCCTGAGTGCCGTCCGTCCTGCTACGACCTTGTTTGAGTCTCCGGTACCTCTGATGCAGGGCGCAGTGACCCAGGCTGCTCTTAGCTCTGGCAGCTCTCAGGCATATCCCATATGTCCTAGAATCTCTCTCTTCTGGGTCTTAACTTACACAGGTCCCGCCACTGTCATCTCCTCTTCTTTCTTCACCTGAGAAACTCTACCTGGTAGGAAGCAGCTGAGGCTTGCTAAGGCTGCCCAGAAACCACACATTCCCCCCCCCCATCCTGGCCTTACTGCTTACCACCTTGGCTCTTCCAGCTCAGTAGCCTCTAGCAGGAGGGCCAGGGGACCACAGGTGTCCTGAAACTCAGTGAGGGTATGTTGGAGCACGTGCAAGAAAGGCCCAAGGTGCCTCCTAGAGTGGGCTGTGTGAGGGTTGGGCCCTTTAGGCCTCTGGACTGCACTGAGGGTGGAAGGGAGGCACCAAGGCAGCCGACTCAGCGCCTGTTTGCTCCCACAGGTGGTGGCGGGAATCGCAAAGGCAAAAGCAAGAAATGGCGGCAGATGCTGCAGTTCCCGCACATCAGCCAGTGTGAAGAACTGCGGCTCAGCCTCGGTGAGGCCTGGGTGACGACCGGGGGCGCTGAGGCCCGGAGGACCTGCTGGTGCCAGGGAGCCTCCCCTGAGACCTCACCCTGGTGCAGAAGGGCAGGGTTGGAGGGTCCGGGGAGCAGGAAGATGGAGCTGCACCACTCAGCCTAGTTTCAGTTCCTGGGCTTGGGGTGGGTGGAGGGCAGAGAGCAAACAGGACAGCAGAGGATGAATGGTTGGGGAGGGTGTGGAGAGTAGGGCAGGGTCAGATTTGGGGCAGTCTGAGAGAAGCAGAGGAAGGAAGGATCAGGCCTAGGAGGAGCAGGGCTTGGGACGGAGGACGCAGTGGGGGCTGCAGCAAGCCCACAGGATGACTGCATTGGGAGCCCCAGACCTTGCTCGGCTCCATCCAGTCCAGTCCCGGGAGCTCAGCAAACCCTTGAGCCAAAAGGCCCAAACCCTAGTTCCTACTCATCTGGGCTGTGGCCCCAGATCTGAGCAGTACAGGAGGTTGCTCAGGCCTCTCAGACAGCCGGCACATGGGCAAGGAGTACATTGTGAGGGCTTCCACTGCCTGGAAAGGAGGCTTAACCTCTAGTTCACCGGAAGCCACAGCTTCCTCCCATACTTTCGCCAGGCAGGCAGCAGGTGTAGGCTCAGCCTGGGCCTGGCCGGAACCTCACAGACCACACCCAACCCCATACTGTGACAAATGCAAGTGTTACGAACTGGGAAACAGTGGGGGGAGATGAGGGCCCCAGCTGTGGAGCCACACTCCTAGCTGTGGACTAATCACTTAGCCTCTCTGGGCCTCAGTCCCAAGCTATGATGTAGTAGGAGATAATGGGTGCCATACTGCAGGGCTGGAAGCTGTTGTTGGGGCCCAGGGCCTGGTGGTGTGGACAGCAATGTCCCACCAGCAGGTTCCAGGCCCGGGAACCCAGCAGCTCCCATCTCTGTCTGCAGAGCGTGACTATCACAGCCTGTGCGAGCGGCAGCCAATCGGGCGCCTGCTGTTCCGAGAGTTCTGTGCGACAAGGCCTGAGCTGACCCGCTGCACTGCCTTCCTGGATGGGGTGGTGAGTACAGTCCAGCCCTGAGGCCCAGCGTGGGCAGAGGTCCCAGACCCCGTGTGCCCCAGCAACCCAGACCTGTCATATCCCCCATACCCAAGCCTCTCCACCTTCCACCCTGCAGGCTGAGTATGAAGTGACCCCTGATGAGAAGCGGAAGGCATGTGGGCAGCAGCTAATGCAGAATTTTCTGAGCCCCACGGTGAGTGAACAGTGATGGTGGGATGATGGCAGTGGGCAAAGCTCAGTAATGGGTAGAAGAGTGACCACTGCCTGGGGAGAAGAGTGATGCACTGGAGCTGCTCCAGGCTCACCGGGCAGCACTGCGGGCACAGAGCCCAGGAGGGTGGGCTGGGCAGCCTGCCAGTGGCTCTGTCTCAAGGGTCGCAGCAGGAACTGAATTTAGCAACAGGGCTAGCACACCACGGGCCTGCAGCTGCCCCTAGCACAGGCTCTAGATAACTGCTATCTCTGCTCTAGAAGTAGGCAGCTAGCCAATGGGTTCCCCTGCACTGACCTGTCTGCGTCCTATCCCCAGGGTCCTGACCTCATCCCTGAGGTCCCCCGGCAACTGGTGACTAACTGCACCCAGCAGCTGGAGCAGGGGCCCTGTAAAGACCTCTTCCAGGAGCTCACCCGGTAAGCCTCTTCTTCCCATAGACCTAGAATTGTGTCCTGAGGAGGAGGCTTCTGTGGGCCTGGAAGGCTGTGAACAGCTCTCAGCTGCTGGTGAAGAGGTTCAGCCTCTCATCCTGGCCTTGACCCTGCTGTGTGACCTTGGGCAGGTAGCCTCCCCTCTCTGTGGCATCCTCAGCTTCAGCATGGGTGTCTCCATCCTAGGTGGGTTAGCAGGAGGGTTGGCAGGGGATGCTATCTTTCGGGCTGAGCGTGCACTTAACAGGGCCTGGCCCATCAAGCCGAGAACCTGGGGTATCAGGCAGACTAGCAAGATGGGCCTTCTCAACAGGCTGACCCATGAGTACCTGAGTATGGCTCCTTTTGCCGACTACCTCGACAGCATCTACTTCAACCGTTTCCTGCAGTGGAAGTGGCTGGAAAGGTAAGCTCCTTGAGGGCTGGGCCAGGGCAGGCCAGGTTGTTGGAGCTGTCATGGGCCTTGGGCCCTTGCTCAGCCATTTGCTCCCCATTCTCTTGCCCACAGGCAGCCAGTGACCAAAAACACCTTCCGGCAGTACCGAGTTCTGGGCAAAGGTGGCTTTGGGGAGGTGAGTGGCTAGCCCAGAGACGCCTGCGGAGTACAGGGTGGAGTGGGTCCTGGACAGCCCCTTACCCTCTTCTGAGTCTCTGTACCCCCAACAAGGGCACAGCTGTTTCCCATTTGCCCCGTCTACCCTCGCTCTAGGTGTGTGCCTGCCAGGTGCGGGCAACAGGCAAGATGTACGCCTGCAAAAAGCTGGAGAAGAAGAGAATCAAGAAGCGGAAAGGGGAGGCCATGGCACTCAACGAGAAGCAAATCCTGGAGAAAGTGAACAGTAGGTTTGTAGTAAGTACAGACAGGAGACCCTGCCCGCTGGCCACCAGCTTGCCCTCCCCCTCACCAGGCTGAGGTCTCTCCCCAGCCGGCCCCCGCTCCAGGCACCAACTCCCACTCTTGGAGATGCCTGGGAAGGGCGGGTTTGAGGTGTTGACACCAGGCCTGGGGAGCAGGGTATGCCCCCAGGAGTGGCACCGAGAAAGATTTTTTGGGTGGCTAGCACCAGCCCCGCCACCACATGGCCTGTGGCCCCTGCCTGAGGGCTTGGGTTCCCTCCGGCCACAGGTGAGCTTGGCCTATGCCTATGAAACCAAGGACGCGCTGTGCCTGGTGCTGACACTGATGAACGGAGGCGACCTCAAGTTCCACATTTACCACATGGGCCAGGCTGGCTTCCCTGAGACACGGGCCGTCTTCTACGCGGCAGAGATCTGCTGTGGCCTGGAGGACCTGCACCGGGAGCGCATCGTGTACAGGTGAGGGCTTGGCCTCCCCTTCAGGAGCTGCAGCTGAGCGTGGATGGAGGTGGTGGAAGGATGTGGGTGTGCCGGGGCAGTCATGCAGCCCCAAGCCTATTCTGAGCCCTGCATGGCTCTGGCTGTGGGCTTTTCATTGCCCACCCTGGGTGAACTGGAGAGGCTCAGGACCCAGGCTCTGGGGCCCTGCTGACGTGGGTGTGAATCCCAGCATTGTCATACTCCAATCCCTGTTCCCAACACCATTTCCTTTCCTGGGAAAGGAATTATAACGCTATATAATTCCTGCATGGTGGGTTATCATAGGGACCTAGTGAGATAATATGGTAAAGTACACTGGAGCCTGGCATGCAGGGCTTGGCAGAGAGAGCTCTGCCTGTTACTGTTATTAGTGATGATTATATTTGAGCCTTGCAACAGCCCCAGGAGGGGACGGATGAGCAGCCCCATTTGACAGACAGAAGAGGTAGAGTCAGCCACCAAAGAGTGGAGGTGAGGGGTGGGGGCAGCCCTTCGATACCAGGGGCCAGCCAAGGTTGCTGGTGATATCTGGGGAGCGTCCCTGGGTAGAAGCTGCCTTCCACTTGCCTAGCACAAGTCCCAGGAGTCCTGGCTCTATAGATCCATCTTCTGCTCCCTCAAGCCGGGCTGCTGCCATGGAGGGGCAGGGCTGTCTCTTTCCCTGGCAGCAAATGGCTTCTACACCTTGTTCCACATCCCATCCCAGGAGGCAAGTGAGTTGGGAGGGGGTGGCCCTGTCTGGCTGCCTGGCGAACTGTGCAGCACCTGACTCTGCCCTTCTCTCCCACAGGGACCTGAAGCCAGAGAACATCCTACTGGATGATCATGGTGGGTGGGGGGCCACAGCTGGGGTGGAGTGGAGTGGAGTGGGGTGGGGTCTGGCCCACCTGCATAATGCGCTCTCTGCTTCTCCACCCACATTCAGGTCACATTCGCATCTCTGACCTGGGGCTGGCTGTACATGTGCCTGAGGGCCAGACCATCAAAGGCCGTGTGGGCACCGTGGGCTACATGGGTGAGTCCCTTCACTGTGCCAGGCCTGGCCCCACCATGTTTGGGAGTCTTCTGTGTCTCGGGGAATAGAGCTAATGTCCTTCTTTTATAGATCAGGAGCTCAGAACTCAGCCAGGGCCACACGTATGAACCCACATCATTCAGTCACTAAATACTTACTGAGCTGTTGGCTGGGCCTGCAGGTGGCTACCAGTGCAGGACGAGAAGGGACTCAAATCTGTTCTGTGATCCCAGGCCTCCACTCCCCTGACCTGCCCATCTGGGGAGAGGCCAAGATGAGGCCCCGTGCTCCCCTCAGGGATCACATGACACTGTAGACAGAGCCCCAAGTACGCCCCCTGCCCCTTGTTTGTGTGTCCTTGGGCCAGACTCTCCACTTCTCCCAGGCTCGCTTTCCCTGACTGTAAAGCAATCATCATACCTGCTGCCAGGGTTGCCTCGAAAAAGAAAAGAGGCAATAGAGACAAGCCCCCCTCAAGCCTGCCCTGGCTGGCAGTGTAGGCATCTAGCAAATGACTTTCCTCCAACTTTCCTCTCTTTGATACTAAATCCACAGCTTGTAAACTGGTAGCCATACAGGCCTCATTTGGCCTACATTTGTGTTTCAATCAAATTGTTTTTAAAACAGTTGGAATTGGTTGCCAACATTGAATAAGCCAAACAGCTTCACATTAAAAATATGGATTTCTGACTTCTCTTGAAAAATTAGAAGACTCGGCCCCCACAGGGCCTCATCAGCTCCTTTTGATGGGGTGTGTGCTCTCCTACTCACCACAGTCCCTACCAGGCCACTGACAGTGCCTGCCTGGCTGGTGAATGTTTGAGCTGATCCCCTGTCTTGATGTGCGCTGGGCATCCCTGGGTCACCCCTAACTCGTTTCACCCCTAACACCTATACCATCCTCCCAGCTCCGGAGGTGGTGAAGAATGAACGGTACACGTTCAGTCCAGACTGGTGGGCACTAGGCTGCCTCCTATATGAAATGATCGCAGGCCAGTCACCCTTCCAGCAGAGGAAAAAGAAGATCAAGAGGGAGGAGGTGGAGCGGCTGGTGAAGGAGGTGGCTGAGGAGTACTGCGATCGCTTCTCCCCACAGGCCCGCTCGCTCTGCTCCCAGGTACGGCAGCCAGTGGGAGGCCTGCCAGGGCGGGGCACCTCTCCCAAGGCCACCCTGATCGCCCCTCTCCTGCTACAGCTTCTCTGCAAGGACCCTGCGGAGCGCTTGGGGTGTTGTGGGGGCGGTGCCCGTGAGGTGAAGGAGCACCCCCTTTTTAAGAAGCTGAACTTCAAGCGTCTGGGCGCAGGCATGCTGGAGCCGCCCTTCAAGCCTGATGTGAGTGCCACCCGCTTCTGCTGAGGGCAGGGCCAACCCAGGGTAGGAGCTGAGACTCTTTGGAAGTCAGGACACCTTCAGTAGAAATGTCGGAAAACCCAACTCAAGTGATTTAGTCTACAAGGCATAATTCCCTGTGCTCATGAACGTGAAGAGCCCCAAGGTCTGGCCTTGGCAAAGCACATCCGGGGCTCCAGCATGTTGTGGGAATTTTCTCTCACTCCCTCTCCTCCATGTACTGGTCAATGTGCGGTCTTCACTGCAGGCAGCTCTCCGCAGGGTGTGGTGATGGTGGACCCAACAGCTCAGGCCCACATCCTACCAGCTCAGCCACTGCAGTAGACAGCACCTCTTGCCCAGTAATTTCAAAAGAAGCCCTAAGGGAGGTGGGGAGGAGGGGGCTATATCTGATGCTCATGGCCTCTGATTGCTCAGAGTCCCCTCAGTGTCCACACCTGGATCATACACCCACCTGAACCACTGCCAATGGGGGAGACCAGTTCGTCAAGGGAAAGCCAAGATGCCATTTACAGCAGGAGGAAGGGCTGTTGGGTTGAGAGCATCAGCTACCCATCATACCTGGCAGTGCTGACTTCCCTTCTGTGGGCAGAATACTCCCCCTTGTAGATTCTTACCCATTTACTGAGCATTTCTGTGGGTCAGGCATCATCCTGCAGGCAAGAATATTCTTGAGCCATCAGATTCCAGATGGCAAAACCCAACTTACAGTTAGAGCCAGGTTGGAGGCCCAGGTAGGACCCGACATGGAGCTTATTGGTTTACTTGGTTAAATAGTCCCCAACATCAGGGCTTCACACCATGTTGCCAGGACTCCATCTCTTGGCTCTGCCTCACCCTGTTGATTATCCTCCCACTGAATTCAGGCTTTTCTGTATAAAGTCCCCAGGAAGGTTCTGATTGGTCAAGATTAGATCACATGGTTGCTCCCCCTTCCATGTGTAAGAGGACTGGGTCCTGTGATTGAAAGTTTACCAGGAACACTGGGGAGGCAGTAAGGTGATGGGTAGGCCAGGTTGATGGCTGTCAACCACATATGCGATTGTTTATTCATTCAACAAATATTTGAGTGCCCAGATATGCCAGACCTCAGAGATAATGATGTCGCTAGGACCCAGTCCTACCTTCATGTTCTAGTGGGAAGACACACCAAAATAAACCAGTAAGTGGGCCGGCCAAGTGGCGCGGTGGTTAAGCGCTGGCTTGGGAAGCCAGCGGCCCTGGTTCGGGTCCCACATATGAGGGCCAGTGACACTGACCTCAAAAAAAAACAAAAATAATTTTAGGAAGCTACTGGTTGGCTCAGTTGGTTGGAGCATGGTGCTGATAGGCTGATAACACCGGGGTTGCTGGCTCGATCCCCACATAGGCCACTGTGAGCTGCGCCCTCCCTTAAAGAGTCAACTATGCCATTGTAGCATGAAAGCAATGTGTAACCAATGACCATAGATCTTTCCCAATAAAATTAAAAAAATAAACCAGTAAGTGAAAAAAAATTAGGTAATGTGAAGTGCAACAGTGAAGAATAAGCAAGCTAAGAAAAAGATAAGATATGATGTGGGGGTGTATTTTAGACAGGATGGTCTCTGAGGAGCTGATGGTTAAGCAGAAGGCTAAATACAGAAAGAGAACCCTGCCAAGATTCAGAGTATGAGCATTCCAGGGAGAAGGAACAGCCAACAGTGAGGTCCTAGGGCAGGGACCAATCTTGAGATGATACAGTCACGAGAGGCCAGAGTGACAGACATCTTTTCTAAATGTGAGGGGGGTCTTTGGGGAATATTGAGCAGGAATGAGAGGTGTAAGGAGTGGGTCATAGAGGGGTTGAGTGGAAGTGGGGAAACCGCTAGGTAGCTGCCACCTCTGAAGAATGGTGTCATATAGGCCTCACTGGCACCCCATGATATGGGCGTTGCTGTGGGCAATTGAGCCTGATGTCAGCAGCCTACTTTGGGACTGGCATTGCCACTCCTTCCCATGCACACCTCATTTAACCTTGAAACCATCCTACTGTCTCATCTTTTATTCAAGGTTAGAGAGAAAATCAATGCCTTGGACTTTAACTTTAGAAAGCAGAGGTGAGCAGCAATATATTGGGTTGTTGGAAAAGTCATGACATATTTTTGCAACGAAAGACATAGAAAAAAATGCGTCATGACTTCTGACAACCCAATAGTATTTAACAGCTTTATTGGGATTTAATTCACATACCATACAATTTACTCACTTAACGTATATCATTAAATAAATGGTTTTTAGCATATTCAGAATTGTACAACCCTCACCACAATCAATTTCAGAACATTTTTATCACCCTTCCCCGCAAAAAAACCTGTACTCATTAGCAGTCACTCATTCCCCTTTCTCCCCTTCCCCTGGCAACCACTAATTTACTTTCTGTCACTATATATTTGCCTATTCTGGACATTTCAGATTAATGGAATCATACATTATACGTCCTTTTGTGTCTGGCTTCCTCCACTTTGCATAATGTTTTCAAGGTTCATCAGTATTGTAGTAAATACCAGTTCCTTTTTCTGACTGAATAGTATTCCCATGTATGACTGTGTCACATGATGTTTGTCTTCTCAGTTGATGGACATGGGCGTTGTTTCCACTTTGGGGCTGTTATGAATAATGCTGCTATGAGTGCAGATACAAGTTTTTGTGGGGACGTATGTGTACATTTCTCTTGGGTATACACCTTGGAGTGGAGTTGCTGGCTCATACAAGGCTATGTTTTAACCTTTGGGGAACTGCTAGACTTTTCCAAAGCAGCTACTCCTTTTTTTTGAGGGCAGTGTCACTGGCCCTCATATGTGGGACTGCCGGGGCCGCTGGCTTCCTAAGCCAGCGCTTAACCACCGCACCACTCGGCCGGCCCTCTATGGTGATGTTTTAATTGACATCCTTAGTAGTAGGATTTAGAAAACATTGTAATCATGAAAAAAAAAGTTTCCTGGAGTGAGGTAGGCTTCCAGCGGAGTGCTGGGGTGTGGGAGTGCTGTTCTAATCCTCTGGCTGGCTGTGAAATGTGAGGGGATGGAGCAAGCTGTTGAACATCTCAGGACAGAGGGTGCCCTGCCAGAAGGGCCTGCTGAGGTTCAGCCTGCGCTCACCTCGCCAGCTGCACACCCTATAGCCATGTGCAGATGGAGGAGGCACCCATTAATGGTCCTACCAGGACTGGCTGGCTGCAGCAGGTCAGTGAGGGAGAATGACCCCAGTTTACCAAGGGGACACTGGGCCTCAGCGAGAAGGGATTGCCATGCTTAGGAAGTGCACTGGGCGTCAGTTTCCTACTCCGAACCAGAAAGCTGCAAGGGACAGCGCAGAGCCAGGTGAAGGCTGGAGCGATTTTTCAGGGCTGAGCTATCCTCCTGCGCGCATGTGGTATTCCTATTTGACAGCTGTCTTTGTCCCCCAGCCCCAGGCCATTTACTGCAAGGATGTCCTAGACATCGAACAGTTCTCCACGGTTAAGGGTGTGGAGCTGGAGCCCACTGACCAGGACTTCTACCAGAAGTTTGCCACAGGCAGTGTGCCCATCCCCTGGCAGAATGAGGTGGGGCTTGCCCAACTGGTGGGGTGGGCTCCAGGGGGTGGCGCTGGGGGCAGCTCTCACAGCTGGCTGTCCTGTGGCAGATGGTGGAGACTGAGTGCTTCCAGGAGCTTAATGTCTTCGGGCTGGACGGCTCGGTTCCCCCAGACCTGGATTGGAAGGGCCAGCCGCCTGCACCCCCCAAGAAGGGACTGCTGCAGAGACTCTTCAGTCGCCAGGTAACCCCCAGTGGTGTCCTACCTGGGCTTCCAGCCTGGCTTCAAGGGATGGTGGGTGGGAGGCCAAGCCCGTGCCCGCATGTGCTGTGAGTGGGCCTCCTTCAGCCATGCCAGCGGTGCCCAGGGTCTCTGGCCTCATTCCCACCTGGCCCCGATCCCTGGCTGGGCTCATGGCCTCTTTTCTTTTTCCAGAGGTGAGCAGTGTGGGCTCCCCGTGGGTTGGCCTTGCTGCCTGGCCTCGGGGAGCCACAGGCAGCCCTTCCATGGCAGAGGCAAGATGTGGGTGAAAGAAGTCCGGTGCCCGCTCCCCACCTTCCCCTCCCCACTGTTTCCATTCCCTGCACCCCGGCACCTTCAAGCTGCTAGCCTTGCTTATCCATCTGTCTCCCCATGCCCTGCCTCCACTGGCCCCAGGGGAGAGGGGCTGGACGGGGCCTTGCCCTGGCAGAGCCTGGGGTCCACCTGGTCCCCCTTATTTCAGCCTGTGGCCGGCAGCCTCTGCACTGATGTCCAGTATGTGTCTGGCCTGAGCTGCTGCTCCTGGCCTGCCCTGGCAGGGCCACCCAGTGATGGCACTGGTGGCTAATGGCGCTTGCTCTGCCTCTCTCCCTCCGTGTCTTCCCCACTCTCCAGGATTGCTGTGGGAACTGCAGTGACAGTGATGAAGAGCTCCCCACCCGCCTCTAGCCCCCAGCCTGAGGCCCCCACCGGCGGTTGGCGGTAGCAGCTACTCTGAGTGCTGTTGACAGTTTTGCACAGTGCCCCCCTCCCCATTGTCCACTCAAGTTGTGGCCTGGGGAACGCAGCTGGAGCTGTCCCCAGGGTCCTCTGCCCCTCAGCCCCTGGTTTGGCTGAGTTTGGCAAGGCCTGGGCTGTCCCTGGGACAAAGGTGCGTCCCTTCAGCTCTCATTCATGGAGCTCGGGGCTTTCTGTATTTATGTATTAGTACGGATGTATATAACAACTAGAGCGTTCTGAAGACCCACACCGGAGCTGGCAGAGGGGTCACTGCCAAACTCCAAGGTTCTCAGGCCCCTGAGCCCCCAGCACTGTGCTCACCACCGCCGACTTCCAAGTGAGACTTGTGCCTGTCCCTGCCACCTTGGACTCAGGCCACCACCTCTGGGGCCCAATGCTGTCCCTTCTCAGCACTTGTCAGAGCTGGATCTGGGTCCTCTGCGTCCCCAAGGCCTATGCCAAAGTGTGACCAGAGATTGGGCTGACCCTGGGACCCATCAGTCCACTGCCCAGGCTGTCCCAGATGGGTCTGCCTCTGCCTTCCAGCTCCCAGGGTACCTCGTCCTTCATGCTGGGCCCTGTCCTGAAGACACCTCTTGCAGAAATGCCCCATCCCAGGTGTGTGTGTGGGGTGTCCCTGGCCAACCCTCCAACATTCCAGACTTCCCTCATAACAATAGACACTTGTGCCCAGCAATAATCCGCCCTCCCTATGTGCCTGTGGGGTGTGTGTGAGCGTGTGCAAGTGAGTGTGTGTGAGAGAGAAGGGCAAGCTGAGGCTGTGTGCCTGCACCCCAGACCCCACCCAGCCTTTCGCAGCCTGTGATGGCCATCCTAGTCCCAGTGTTGGGGTAGCATGGGATTACAGGACCCTGGTTTTTCCATATTTAAAGCCAATTTTTATTACTCATTTTGTCCAATGTAAGCTGCCACGTGTCTCTATGTGAATACAGTCTGAGCACAAACCTGGCTAGCTTCCCCTGCCTGCCTCTTTCTTGCTCCTGGTGTCCAGGGGTCTTCCGGCTTCTCTGGCCCTGCTGGAAGTGGGAAAGGATTGGAGCTGGGCCTGGTAGGGCTGCCCCTCAGGAGCCCCCAGGGCCCGCTCTTGGGGCAACTTCTCCAGGCCGCTAAGCTTTGGTGGTCCTTGGGGTCTCACCCAGTGGATTGCTCAACTTCCTAAATGGGATGCGTCCTGAGGGAAGAAGCCCGGGGTGTGGGTGTCTGGCTCTGCCTGTGCTGGAGAGGCAGCCTTTGCTGGTAGGACCCTCTAAGACCAACGTGGCCTGGCCATCACTTGTGGACTTGGAGCAGCCTGAGGAGCAAAGTGGGAGCTGCTGTTAGGAACACCTGCCCAGTCTGTCTTACCTGGACCCCTGCTGTGTTCCTGGCACATGGCCAATACATATGCGTTAGAGCCACTCCTCTGCTTTGCCCTTGAAGCAGAAATGTGGCTGGGCAAAGGTGAGAATGATGATACTGGGAGTTAGGCTGTAGCCGGGGTGGATGGGAACCAACCATGTGGGCTACAGGGAGGATCCTCTGAAGATAGCAGTTGAACCAGGTATTGAAGGAGACATTCAGCTGGGACCAGAGGGATTGGGCAAGTATTCCATTCCATAGCGTTCCACCTATGCAAAGATTTGGGGTGACAGCCTGTTGACTACAAGTCCCCCAGATTTCACAGACCTATGGCCCCATAATCTCCCAGTGACCCCAGGCTGTGCCTCCCCACCAATGCCCCCCGCCCCGTATACCCTGTAACCACCATAAGGGTTTGTTCATTGCTTTGGCTGGGCACCCTGTGCTATAGAGGCCACATGAGCTTTGCTGTTCGTTCTGGGTTCAAGTCTCAGCCTGGTCACTTTTCAAGCTGGCTTTGCATAGGCCCTCCCCTTGTCTGGAAAGATGAGTGTGATACCTGTTGCCTCACAGGGTGGCTATGAGAATCCACTGAAGTAGTCAGACACACTTGAGCCTCTAGGTCACTGGCAGGACTCTTTACTGCCAGGGGAGTGGGTGCTGGGTGCCAAGCTGACAGCTCACTCAAGGGCAGCCAGAAGGCTCAAGGCAGCAACTTAGCAGAAGGGCCCTCTTGTACTGTCCCAGCTCTAGATGGTGAGTGGAGTGTGTTTTGCTGTTTCTACTAGCTTGAAGAAAACTGAGGAAAGGGCCCTGACAATGTCTTCCAGCTGGTGAGTGGCTATTGCAGGGTAGAAAGGAAGCCAGCTGAAGATAAAGCTGGATTCTGCCTTTGAAGCATGTTGGGGCCCAACGTGCATTTGCCTCTGCTCCAGGCTCAGGGGAGAGGGTAGTTATTAGGTATCGGCGCTCAGAGGCCAAAGCCCAGCCCTGGGCAGGAGTGAGTGGGTGCCAGGTGGATAGGACCCTGGGGTACACCACCTGCAGTGGGTCCAGACCTGCCAAACCCCCTTGGACTAGGGGGGCATTCAGTAACCTTCTTGACTAGGGTTCAGCTCACCTGAATGCTCACAATGGACCTTTGGCAGAGGAAATGCCCAAAATTAACTTCCAACAAGCATTTCCTAAGCTCACCTCCTGTCCATCCAGCTCTGAGATGGGAGCTGGGGATTCAGAGACAAGGCCCCTGCCACCTTGGAGCTTAGTCTTGTAGGGAGGCAGACATGGGAACAGTGGGACCCAATGTGGTCAGCACTGTGGCAGAGGTCATTGTAGAGCTGCCAGTGCTAGGGGCTAGGAGCCATGTAGGTATTAGAGTTGGTGCCCTCCAGGACACAGGACCTGGGTGGAGGAGACAGCTGGATAGTGATTTAGGATGGCTGGCGATGGAGTAGGTGGGGGTGGAAGAAAGGTGCATGGCTGGAGCTGAAGTCATGAGACGCAGCTATACAGGCCTTTGAATGCTGTGTAAAGATGTGGCCTCTACAAGGCAGGGGAGTCCCTGAAGAATTTTAGTGTGTTAGGGTATCTGTCCAACATGTACAAAAGCATCCCAAGTTTCCTTTGGGGAACCCTTTTCAGTCCATGTGGTTTAGATAGGGCTGGGCTTGCTTGCACCTGCTGCATGCATACACCTAGAGCTGTGACCAGAAGTGGCACAGCTCCTGGGTCTTAGTCACAGACCCCATTCTCATCAGGGCACAACCCCAAAAAGCAAGATGCTATGGCCATGTTTATGTCTTTGCATTGCTGAGCCTGACTACAAACCCAAGGAGTCTGAATAGCCTACCCGCTACCATGGAAAGCAGGGCACTTGGGTTCATAGGTCCACCACAATGACCCCTGGTGTGCAGTGATTTCCCCAGATGAGACAGAACCCAGTTAAGATGCTGGTGGACAGCGGTGGCCAATTAGCTCAGGTGGTGAGAGCGCAGGCTCATAACACCAAGGTTGCTGGTTCAATTCCCACATGAGCTAAGGAGCTGTGCCCTCCATAACTAGATTGAAACAACTACTTGGCTTGGAGCTGGTGGGTCCTGGAAAAACACACTGTTTCCCAATAAAATTTTCTTGAAAAAAAAAATGCTGGTGGACAGCGAGGTTCAGCCTAGACAGTAGGGCCCTCACTAGGCTCACTTCTGTTCCTGGGCATGAGCAGGGCCCACAGAGGCCACCGTTATGGATCCAGCGCTTTGTTCTCCTGCTACTTCTAAATAGGTATGTGGTGATGTACACTTGCTGGGGACACAGTGGGAGGAGGCCATGAATTCATGAGTTGGAGCCACATTGGGGTACCTGTCTGCTCCAAGCCGTGCCTATTGGAATGCGGCCGGGGTCTGGACGTGTGCGTGTTTTCTGGGCTAAGCTGTGTGTATGTATGTGTCTCAGGGGTCTGGACTTCATTCAGCTGCTTGGCTGAGCATCCCGTGTGCTCCGCCGATTGTGTGTACCGGGTCTCCCGGCGTGGGCCCGGCCCGAACAGCCTGTTGCCAGAAGGTGTGCTTTGGCGTGCGCATTCTCTGTGCAAGGCGAGCCCGGAGCTGCAGGTGGGTGAGGGTCTTGCGCCTCTGGCTCCGGAGATAGCCTGCTCGGCTGGGGTGGGGGGGACAGGGGGCGGGGGCCCTGTGCTAGCGGCAGCGCGCGCGCACGCCGGGCTCGGGACGCGCCGTGTACGCGCCCGTGCGCGCGCCCCGCGGCTCCAGTCCAGCGTTCAGAGCTGCCTTCGCCGGCAGTCACCTCACCAGGGCCGCCGTATTCTACTCTCTGCCGGGAGCTCTGTCCGCGGGGCCCGCGCCGCTCTCCCGGAGCCAAGAAGACGAGCTCGAGGAGGATGCCTGGGCCCGTGAGTACGGCGGCGGCGACGGCGAGCGGGCGGGCGGGCACGGAGTGCGGGCGGAAGACTGTCCCGTGGCCGGCCCCTCCCCGCGGTCCGCTCCACTCCCTGGCCCCGGGTCGCCGCCCTAGACCCCCGCCCCGGCCAGCGCCTCCCCCAGCCCACACCAGAGGGAGGGAGGGAGGGAGAGAAGGAGGAAGAGGGAGGGCGCCAGTGAGCGAGGGAGCCGGAGTGGGGCGCGAGCAGCCACCGGTTCGCTTGGAAACGGTTGCCACAGCAACGGGGTTGCGCTCCCCGGCAACGCGGCTGCAGGGCGGCGACGCCCCCTCCCACCCCTCCCCCACCCGGGGCCGCAGCCCCGGGGCGCAGGGGGAGAAGGGATACGAGGGCTCCCCCTCTCGCGGTGGAGGGAACTTACCCCCTCTGGCAGTTCTGGGTGTGCCTGCCTCCACAGACCGTCGAGAGTGGGGGTGGGGGGCGAGCGCCCCACGGGCACGATCTAGCTCCCACGTGGCTGTAGTCGTCTCAGCAGGGCTCCTGGGGTGGCTGAAACGTGGGGGTGCCCTGCCCTGCCGCGGCAGGAGGAACCATGAAGGCTGGATCCGGGGTCTGTGCCCCGCCATCCCCACCGCCGCTACCATTACCTGTCTACGAAATGGCGCGACCACAGTTGGGTGCCCCAGAGGCATGTTCCTTACCAGGAGAGAGGAAAGAAGCTCACATCCCTTCTCCTCATGGCAGGGACATGTGCCAAATGCGGCTTGGGCCGGTGGTGGGTCTCTGCTCAGTGTTCCAAGCCACCGTTCTCTAGGGCGGGGTGGGAGCAGTGGGGTCAGGGGCAGAGGAAAGGACATTGCTGACCCGGGGAAGCTGAAGCCCCGGCCACATGGGAACACCCCGGCCCATTGTCTGGATCACAAGTGTCCCTTTCTTGTCTGAGCACAAAGCCCAGACTGTGCAGGGTGGCATGCAGGTTGGTGGGCAGGCAGGCCAGCGTTGCATGGAGATGCCCTGACCCCCAGGGGAGTTCCTCTGGGAGAATGGCCGCTGAGTCAGAGGAAATGACCTCTGGCTTCCCTCCCAACCTCCCCTCAGTGAGCAGCATGGTGGGGAGAGAAATGGCCCTCTGGCCAGCTCTCCCCAGCTTGACTCAGCAGATGCCAGCCCCTACCGACCTTTGGCTTTCCTTTCCCATCCAGGGTAGTATCCCAGCCACCAGATGTGACCGTTACCCAAGGCATTTAAGGCCTTGGCATAGATGCCCATAGATGGGAGATACCCTGAGTCAGGTCCCAGTCTGCCTCCCACAGGCAGCAGTGCTTTGGGGATTATTCACAGGCCCCTTTCATTCCCTTCCTACTGTGTGTGAGAACTATGGTAAGGCATCCTTTATCTCCTAATCCTTACAACAGTTGTGCAAGATAAGTTTTATTATCCCCACTGTAGAGGTGAAGGCTTCAAGGCTCAGGAAGGTAGTGACTTGCCCAAGGTCACACAACCAGGTTTCCAGTGCAGGTTTGTCTGTTGGCACAGCCCCTCTGCCCACTACACATCTCTTGTGAGCCAAGCAGGAAAGATCTGTAGAGCCTTCTAGAGGAGCATTCTTAACCTTTCACATTCTTCCAGTGAATAAATGCTGTCTTTCTGACCTTGGTACACCTTTCCTTCTTCCAGAAATAGCCCCTTTCTTGCTCCTCACATGCTCTGTAGGACTGTGCTGTTGCCGGGTTGGCTCCCTCCCTTCCTCCATTTTCTCTCTGAGGAAGAACAAGTGGTGAGGGCTACCTCAGTCCCCTGGGAAACTGCCCCCCGCTCTCAGGCCCTACTTCTTTGTTTGTGGGCTCTGTGGCCTGATTAGCTTGCAGCCAGGTGTGGGAGAAGGAATCTAACAAAGATGGGCTCCTGTGATGCTGGCCCCTGTGGGTGCTCAGTCTAGCTCAGGGGTTGGGACCCGAATGCTTCCAGGGCCCAGCGGGCAATGGAATGAATGAGGTGGGCCAGGGAGCTACTCAGCTGCAATTTGTGTCACCATATGAGAATATGGACTTGGTATGACCAAATTGTTCAATTTTCAAGACGAGCCAGAAATACAGACTTTTACATATAATCTGGTTTTTATTTTGTGTTGGTTTTTTTTTGGTTTTTTTTTGAGGGCAGTGTCATTGGCCCTCATATGTGGGACCGAACCGGGGCCGCTGGCTTCCCAAGCCAGTGCTTAACCACCGCGCCACTCAGCCGGCCCTTAATCTGGTTTTTAAATGTTGGCAATTTATCAGAATATTTTTAAAAATTGCTTGTGGGCCCGCATAACGCAGCCATAAACCATGTCCAGCCTGAGAGTCACAAGGCTGAGATCTCTGGTCCATGGTAGAGTGACAGCACTTTTGGTCGGACTACCCTCGAGCATGTGTAGATGTAGCGCCATAAGCTGGTTTCCACGTTTTTTTGAGGCTGAGGGCGCTGGCACTTGGTTTGTCATGTGTAGCCATGTATGCTGGTCTTGAATTCTTTTCACCTCCCTCATCAGCTGTGCCTCCCTTGTGCTGCTCTGCAAGTTTCATCATCCCTGTCTTACATGCCAGGAATTTGCATCTCAGGCATGAGAATAGCCTAGATGGGGTCACACAGCCCAGGTAGGGAAGAAGCAGAATTTGAACCCAGGGCTCCCCCTTCAGTGCTCTGCATGATAACACTGGACTACCCACAAAAGAGGGGATCCTCATCCCCCTTTCGCCCCTGAGGTGCGGCCAACTCCTTCAGAGGGATGGATCTGAGTACAGTAGATACTGACCCAAGTAAAGCATCTGTGCCCACAAGTCTCTGTTGTCCTGTTTGCAGTTTCCCAAGCCTTGGGTTCCTAGCCTGGTGCCAGGGTTGGGTCACAGAGATACTATCTACAGGTAAGGGTGCCAAGCCAGTACCTTGGCCTAGCTGGAAAGGAGGTTCTGGCCAGCTCCACATCTGGATGACTGTGGCAGCTGGGACAATTCCTATCATCTCTCTCTGGCTTCAGCTCATCTGCCTTGGTGTGGGAGGAATGTAAAAATGTCACCAGTGTCTCCCTGAAATGCCCTTCCTGCCAGGATGGCGGACTTTGCCATCACCTGGGCTTCACAACCACCTGGCTATGTGGACCTGAGCTGGCCCCAGCTCCTTGTCTGTAGAACGGGGGTGGCAGCAGTCACCTCCTGGGTGTCACTAAGATAATGAATATAAAGAGGCTAGCAGCAAGCCTGGCGTGTACAGGGCACACAGCAGTTTGACAGCCACCTTATTCCACCCCACTCTCCTCCCTCCCTTCTCTGACCCTGGTCTTGAGTTCCTGTCCCTTCACCTGACCAGCAGCTTTGGCCTCACATCCAGGGAACCTCATGACCCAGAGCCCCAGCTGCCTGGTCTTCCTTTGCCCACCCAGAGCCCTGGCATGTGTTTCCATGTAGTCTTTCCTTTTATTCACTTAGATGTATGGTCCTCAGCTCGCTTATAAACCACCCTGCAAGGGCCAAGAGCTGGGTGACGGCTTGTTTCTCAGTCACATTTTGATGAATGGCCAACATTTCCTAGGAATGAATTGGATGCAGACCCAGCTCTTGATGTCCTTGTCCCTACAGCTAAAAGACCAAACAGGTAACTGGACACCTCCAGTCACTCCTTTCAACAAGTGGTTTTTGAGCTACTGTGTGCCAGGTGATCAGACAGATGCAGCCTCTGGTGGTGGGTACAGGCTACTGCAGAACACTGTGAAATCACTGGGCTTCTCATCCAGCCCTGGGAGATGGGGTGTTTCGGGGCTAACTTATCCAGGGAAGTGAAATGAGGCCATGAGGCTCAGTGGTGAGCTCTGGGACCAGAGTAGCAGGGCTGTGTGGCAGGCCCCTGGGGGAGAAAAAGCAGAATGCCAGGCAGTGCAGGATGGGGCACAGGGTGCTGAGAGGTGAGGCTCAAGAGGTCTTAGTGGGAGCTCCTCTCAGAGGCCACGATCTAAGTCAGTGGTTCTCAACTTGCTCCCTGGACCGGCGACACTAGCATCTGCTGGAAGTTTGTTAGAAGTGCAAACTCTCCAGCCCCACCCCAGACCTATGACGTAGCAAGTGGAGTCCAGCATTCTCTCTTAACAAGCTCCACGTGGCTCTGAGGCTCACACCAGTTTGAGAGGCACTCATCTAACCATGTTAAAAGCTGGGCTGTCTCTTGAGGCAGTGGGAAGTGGCTGGAGGTTTCAGGTCAGAGAGGGTCTGGGGGAATGGGCAATGTGGAGAGAGTGGGTGAGCTGGGCAGGAGCACAGTGCAGTAGAGAGAAGTGGCAGGCATGGTAATAGGGGCCTAGGTGAGATGCTGGTGGCCTGGCCAGGGCAGTGGCAGGGGGACCAAAGGAAGTGGACAGATGAAAGTACACCGCACTGTGGAGTTGGTGGATGGAGTGACTGGTGGGCCCTCTGCTGTGAGATCTTTGGGGTCTGAGGTTGGGGTGCTGAGGTTCTTCATACCGAGGGGGAGTATGGTAGCACCAGGTCCAAGAATGAGAGATTTGGGTGACCTTGGGTGTCACTTAATCTCTTTGAGCCAAGTGTTCTAGCCAAGAATGCTAACTCAGTTCGCAGGATGATTGCAACTATGATCTGTGTCCAGCCCTTGGGTGGGAGCACTTTGAGGACAAACACACACCTTTGCAGCCCCAGTTCAGAAGCCTCCATCATCAGCTAATGTTTGTCGAGCATCTCCAAGCCCTTTGCATGGATTAGCTCAGTCTTCACCATGGTCACTGAGGAGGAGACTGAGGTGACAGAGTTTAAGAAATTCACTCCCCCCGGGCCTTGCGTTCATCTTCTTGCTGTGCTCCCAGTGGGTGTGTGGCCTCAGAAAACGATACAAAGCAATATGCTCACAAACTCTACAAATCAAGATAGAATCCTTAAAAATGTTTAACTGGCAAGAAGGTAAGAGAAAAATCATAAAATGGCAGGCTTAAGGATGAGTCCATCTGAAGGTACCATTCCTAGCACAGCAGGAATAGGACAAGGAGCAGGTATTTGCTATGAATGGTATGGAGGGGTTGGGAAAGGTGAGCAGCTGTGAGCAAGAGGCCATAGCAGGGTCTGCAGGAAGGGCCCCCAGACATGGGCAAGAGCATGACAGGTCTAAGAGGCAAAGGGGCAGCTCCTCAGGGAGCCTTTGAGCAGCTCGGCTTGGTCTGTAAGCACATTTCAAAAGTTCTGAACAAATGTCCTGACGATGGATTGAGCACCCGCTGTGGGTTGGATGAGATGGACTGAGTGACTCCGGTGGGCCAGATACTCCTGTGGGGCAGAAGCAGGCCTCAGACTGGGTGTTGGCACCAGTGTGGGGTCAGAGGGCTAGCTCAGCTGTGAGACTTCCTCTCTTGGACACATAGTGGCCTAGTCTATAAAATGCAGCAGTGGTTCCTGCCTCCTGGCTAAGGGGCCATAGTGGCATAAAGCAGGTCTTGGGTGTGGCCTGCCCTAGTCTACCCTAATGCCCAGCCAGCTGAGCGGGGCTCCTCAGGGTATGGTCCCTGTCTTTTGTTCATGGTTAACCCTGGAGCTACTATCCCATCTCAACTCTACCCTGTAGCCTTTTCCTATTCTTGAGCTGAGGGTTGGTGGCCAGAAGGTTCAGTTCCTTGGTGGGAACGAACAGGAAGGTATGTTTTGGCTATAAGCTGGCCAGTCTGCCCAGTGTTTCTTTGGCTGTCAAGTCCTCATGTACCAGTACTTTCGTACACTGGGCTTTTCGTGTAGGGTAAGGTGTTTTGCATTTTTTTTTTTTTTTTTTTTGGAGGGCAGTGTCACTGGCCCTCATATGTGGGCCCGAACCGGGGCCGCTGGCTTCCCAAGCCAGCGCTTAACCACCGTGCCACTCAGCCGGCCCAAGGGTAAGGTGTTTTGACACAGACTTTGGATTCAGACTCAGGCTAAAGATTAGCTCCTCCCCTTATTAGCTGTGTGACCTGGAGCAAGTTAATTCCCCCTCTGAGCCTGTCTCCTCATCTCTCCAGTGCACCCCCAGTGAGAAGTGGGTGTTGGAGATCACACAAGATGCTACATGGAAAGGGCTGAAAACCAGGCCTGACACTCAGTAAACAGTCCATTTCTAATTCAGCTAAACTCGATCACCTCCAGCTCCAGAAGTGCCTTTTTTGACCCAGAGCTGTTCTGCTCTTCAGCCCATGGGACGCCTGGTTAGTGCCAGCTTCCTCAGAGCATTCCTGAAAATTCCTGTGGGCTCAGGAAAAGGAGAACAACAGGTTTAATTAATTCCCAGTGACTGGCAGCATCGTGTTTTTATCTGGGCTGCGTCACCATGGCAGCCTCATGGCAGGGTTGTCGAGGGGGTGGGTGGAGCTATTGTTCCTGCCATTGTCTGTTCTGGAACGCAGGCCCAGGAGAAAGGGACTGGCACGAGCACCAAGTGGCACATGGCACAAGACAGCCGTGGAGTCAGACAGGAACCATCTGCGGTAGCCTGTGGCCTGACTTGCCCCCAGCTTACTGCCAGAGCAGTCTGAGATGGCTTGATGTGGATCCCTCAGCTTGGGGCTCAGGCCCACCATGGCCCCCAGACCTGAATGTGTGTGCACCTTGGACATATTGAGGATAGGGGCATCCATGGGACTCCTGGAAGAAACCCACAAAACAGCTCAAGCAGCAGCACTCTTCCACCATAGACTAGGGTTTTGTGGCCGGGCTTGGGTTCAAATTACAGCACTGCCACCTGCCATCTACATAGCTAATTGCTTACCCCCTTCCTTACCTGTAAAATAGAAATAATTCCAGGTACCCCAAAGGGTTGTATGTGAAAGCCCCTGGGTATAAGGCACTCCGGGGCTCATTTCTGTTCTGCGGGGGTGGTGAACAGTCGCCTGCCACCTGTCACCGGCAGTCAGGGTTCCCTCCTACATACCTCTTAGGATGCAAGTTTCCCCTCTCAGCCCTGCTGTGGAGAGGAGATGGAAGGAGAGGTGCCCATCTGGAGCAATGTGGGACCAGGTGGTACCAATGAAAAGCTATTTTTCCTTTCCTCTGCAGAAAGAGAAAGGAAGGGAAGTGACCTGGCATTCTGGAACTAGAAGGGCAGGGCCAAAGGGGCTGCACAAGAATAGGAGGCAACCGAACTGGGATTCGGCAAGCGAAGGGGCCTAGAGAAAAGGAGAAGGAATGGCCTACGCAGGGCAGGCGGGCAATTGGCGCTTACAAAGGCAGGTGGCATGCAGCAGCAGCTTGAACCACCCGTCCAAGCCCCGCTGCAGGAGCGGTGACGAGCTGGGAGGTCACGGTGCGGGCTGGGATATTCCGTTTTCGGCAGCCGCGATGGGAGCAGGTACAAGACGGAAGGCCAGGGACCATGAGGCACTTGCACAGGGCTGAAGCTGGGGGCTAGTGGCTGCTTGTGGGAGCACTAGGAGGTGGGCCATCCTTTCCCCGCCGCCAGAAAACGGCGCTGAGGCTCCTCTTAAACGCCCTGCCCACGGGCCTCGGAAACCCTCTCCAGGCTTGGGGTACTCTGTACCCCGGGGATGCGGGTAGCGAATCTCCCTCGTTCAGAGGTAGTCTGGCCTTCGCGCGCCCCCTGCTGGCCCGACTGGAGTCCCGTCGGCTCAGCGGCGGCGGCCGGCTCTCAGATCTGGGAAAACCCTACCCGGGAAACCTCGAGGCGTGACGTCATCATCGGTGACGTCACCGGACCCCCAGGGAGTGCGGGGGTTCCGGCAGAGGAGGCTTCCCCGGGACTGCGCAGGGCACCGGCGCGAGCAGGGCAGTTGTCAGGGGCTGCAGTGCAGTGCGCCTTCACCGCGCCCTGTGTCTGTCCCACAGGTCCCGCGCGGCCCCGGGTGAGGCCCGCCCGCGCGCCCGCCGGCGCCATGGAAAGGAGCGGGCGCCACTGCTGCTGCCCCCCGCCGGCGAGCGCACGACTTGAGCCCCGCCGCAGGCAGCCCCCAGCCGCGGGTCCCCAAGTGACACTGGCGGCGCCTAGGAGCGTGGCGCGGGCCCGGGGCCACGTAGAGGAGCCCAGTGTCCAGTGAAGCAGCCGAGGACCCGCCGCCCGCGCCGCCGCCATGGTTATGTCCCAGGGCACCTACACGTTTCTCACGTGCTTCGCCGGTTTCTGGCTCATCTGGGGGCTCATTGTCCTACTCTGCTGCTTCTGCAGCTTCCTGCGCCGCCGCCTCAAACGGCGCCAGGAGGAACGACTGCGTGAGCAGAACCTGCGCGCTCTCGAGCTGGAGCCCCTCGAGCTCGAGGGCAGCCTAGCCGGGAGCCCACCGGGCCTGGCGCCGCCGCCTCCACCGCACCGCGGCCGCCTGGAAGCGCCGGCGCACGCGCACCAGCATGTGCACGTGCACCCGCTGCTGCACCACGGGCCCGCGCACGCGCACCCGCACGCACACCATCACGCGCTGCCGCACCCGCCGCCGCCACACCTCTCCGTGCCGCCGCGCCCCTGGAGCTACCCGCGCCAAGGTAAGTAGTGACTTCTGCCAGGCAGGGGCGACCCAAGCCACAGAGCTGAGCGGGGTCCTGGCCTCGGGCGGGCTCACGCAGACCCGCCCGATTTCCCCTGTACAGCCTCCCCAAGAACCTAGGAGGGAGCGGGCTGGGCCTTGGGTTGGCGCCTGACCAGGATTTATGCGGGAGGCTGGGGACGGGTAGCCTCACGTCCTCGGACTGCTTTCCACTCCGCAGCGGAATCGGACATGTCCAAACCACCATGCTACGAAGAGGCGGTGCTAATGGCCGAGCCGCCCCCGCCCTACAGCGAGGTGCTCACGGACACGCGCGGCCTCTACCGCAAGATCGTCACGCCCTTTCTGAGCCGCCGCGACAGCTCCGAGAAACAAGAGCAGCCGCCTCCCAGCTACAAACCGCTCTTCCTAGACCGAGGCTACACGTCGGCACTGCACCTGCCCAGCGCCCCGCGGCCTGCGCCGCCGTGCCCTGCACTCTGCCTGCAGGCGGACCGCGGCCGCCGGGTCTTCCCCAGCTGGACCGACTCGGAACTCAGCAGCCGCGAGCCGCTGGAGCACGGAGCTTGGCGCCTGCCGGTCTCCATCCCCTTGTTCGGGAGGACTACAGCCGTATAGAGGGGCGCCCGGCGTCCCGGGCCCCACCCGCGGACTCCTGGCCTGACTGCGGGGCTTTTTAAATGCTTCCCTTGGACTGCAGGGGGGCGGGAGGGAGGGATTTCTTACCCCGTTTGTTACATTTTGAGGATAATAAAGGTGTGTGATCTGGTTTGGTACAAACGGAGAGGTCACCCACTGATTGCGCCCAAGGTTCAGGTGGCCAGGTGTGCATGGGTCTTTGCAGGACCAAACCTGAATGCGCTTTTCCGCTGCAAAGTGGCCAGTGTAGAACTAAACCTGAAGTCAGCCTGCTTCAAACCACAAGCTGGTTACCCCCGGAAGCCTCAGACCCCCCCCCGCCCATGAGATCACGGTGAGGGCGTCGTCCCCTGCGGCCTAGGAAATGGTAAGAGTTGGGAATGGGGTCAGGGCAGGCGGCCCACCCCAGATCCGCCCCTGGAGGCCCGGAGCAGCAGGCCCGAAGGGATCTAGATTTCTTTATTAACAGACAGGAGCACGACCCGTTACATAAGTTTGTGCTTTCCAAAAAACAGTTACTGAATGTGAAAAAGGAACCCAAGCAAAGAGGGAGGGGGTGGGAAGGGGCCACCCAAGCCCCTGGCCCCACCCATAGCCCTGACCTGAATCGCGCCTAAGGCCTCCAGCCTGGGACCCGCCCAGCAGGAGGAGGGCAGGAAAGGGCTGGGAAGCTGAGGGGCCCCAGCTGGGCCTGCTACTTCCTTTGGGCCGGGTGGGGAGGGGTCAAGAGAAGGGCGGGGAAGGGGTCCCAGGGAGCCAGAGCCCACGAGCCGTTTATTGCCATGTTTTCAAATTCGTGCAAAATATCTGAAGCCCTGGACAGAGAATACAAAGTGATATTTTTCCAAGAAACAGAAAACTAGGAAAAGAGGTGGGGGGACATTTTCCCACCAGAGCTCCCCCCGACGCCAGGCCCCAAGCAGGGTGAGGCCTCCACCCCGGCCAGCTGAGTGAGCAGGGAGGGCTAAGCGCTACAATCTGGACCGGGCAGGGAGGGGGTGGAATTTGCGACAGCGTCTCAACTACCAACGGGAGAAAAACCAGTCAACTGTACAAGTCTCCTATCAACTTTTAAAAAAAAGGGAGAGAAAAGCTGTAAAAGTCAGGCCCTGTGGGTAGGGAAACGGCCAAGTCTCCGGCCAAGGCCGAAATCCGGAATGGGTGCCAGGTGGAGCTGCTTCCAGTGCAGGCGCGGCAGGCCATCTGGCCAGAGGCTGGCGCAGGTGGGTGGCCTTGGCAAGGGCAGCCTGAGGGCAGGCACCACTGCTAATCTCCACCCTCGAAGCCCTCCTCCTCTTCTGGGACTGGGTCTGCATCCCAGCAGGTGATGTCGATTTCTATGGTGTTGGGAAGTGAGGGGAGTTAGATATGAGAGCAGATCCACAGCCATGTCTTCCAACCCCTGGGAGCTGTGCCAGCTATGTATGCGTGTGGGGGTGGTGCCTGTCCACCCTTGAACCCAGCACCCCTTCCCTAATTCCACCCCATCATCCCAGTACTACCTGGAGGCTTGTTGTAGAACACAGGAGGCGGAGCCTTCGCACACAGCTCTTCTGATTGGGCGAACTCCTCCTCCTGTGATTGGCTGAAGTACCCCTCACTGGCCTGTAAGAAGAAAGCTCCGGGTCACCGGGTCCCACCCAGCAAGACTTGGACTGACCTACCAAGCCTGAGCCCGTTTCCCTGGCAACCTGTGATTCCATCCCTGGTTGCTGGGGAAACAGTTGCCTGCCTTGGGAACAAAAGCAGAGCTGGCCTGGCCGGCTGAGTGGCGCGGTGGTTAAGCGCTGGCTTGGGAAGCCAGCGGCCCCGGTTCGGTCCCACATATGAGGGCCAGTGACACGGCCCTCAAAAATAAATAAATAAATAAAAGCAGAACTGGCCCAGAGAAGGGAAATGGAATGGAGCTTACCCCCAATAATGTGGGTCACAGAGAAGGCTACTGCTGTAAGCCTAACAACGCAGGGTCAGTCCCCTGCTCCAGCCCTGACTCCCACCCCTCCCAATAGGCTGCCCTGCCCCACCTGAGTCCCCTCCTTCTGGGTGGTCTCGCCATTGGTCAGCAGGTGTGGCTCAGGCTCTGGCTCCAGCTCCGGCTCTTGATCCAGCTCCTCTAGAGTGGAGGGCAGAACTGGGACCTGGGGGGCAGCCAGGGGCTCCCCTTTTACTGCCTCCTCTGGGTCACAGAAGGTGGCTGGTGGCTCAGGCAGCTCATCAAAATTGAGGAGACTGGCACAGCCTTCACCTGCTGGCGGCAGTGGCTCCTGAGCCACCTCATCCAACAGGGGCATCTCCACCAGAGTGACCTCAGCACCTGAGGGTGGTATGGGGGCCCTAGGCTCAGCCTGGGGTGCGGAGGCCCCTTCCCCGTTGCCAGGCCATAGGTCAATGAGGCTGGCAGAGGTGACAGTGTTGGCAACAGCGGTGTCAGCAGCAGCGTCGGTTTCAATGGCAGCAGCTGCCAGGGTGTCTGCTACAGCGGTGTCAGCTATGGCAGGCTCCAGAGGGGTAGCCAGGACAGCCTCTTCTGGAGCCACCATGAATATAAAGTCCTCTGTGGGGCTGCCTTGCCCTCGGGGAGGCTCCGGTGCCTGAGGGGGCTCCTCCATGGGGCCAGCCCAGGCCTGAGGGGCTGCAATTCTGGCCTCCTTACTGGTCTCTTCGCTATCCAGGCCAGGGCCAAGCTCCTGGGTCTCTGTTACAGCACAAATGCAAGAGACAGATGTGACTAGCTCCCTCAGGAAAGAATATAGGTCCTGGGCAGCCACCCTACCTACCTGGCCCACCCACTGAGGAGTCAATGACCTTCCAGAAAGAAGGCCTCCACTAAGAGCTCCATCACCCTCCAACACCCACTGGGCCCTGCTGCCCCTTTACCTACGGTTTTTAAGCAGCTCAGCAGCCTTGGGAGGAAGGCCTGATCCCCATTCCAGGGAGAGACACGAGGCTCAGAGGACAGGTCTGACTGCCATTTCCAGGGCAGTGCAGTCTGGGTGATGGGTGGCTCAGATCCCTGGGGAGTTGTACCATGGCCACGTGGGGTTTCCAGCACAGGGACTAGTGAGAGGCCTGGTGTAGCTAGGGCCCCTCACTTACCTTGGGCTGCTGGGGGTGGTGGTGGCAGTGGTGGAGGCTGCGAGGATGTGACCTCATCCAGAGCCCGCTCAATCTGCTCAGAGACAGGGGTGGAGGCTGTGCTGGAGTCAGATGGGCTCCGAGTGGGGATGGGGGTGGGTGCCATCCTCCGGTGGCTGTCCAGGTGGCTGCCTGTGGAACAAACCCCCAACCTGGTCAGTGAGGGCCGAGGAGCCAGGTGGGACCAGGATTGTCCACCTTGGGGCCTGGCCAGCAACTCTTCTCTGGAGTCTGGGTGGGGGCTGGGAGCTCTCCAGGCCCCCCAGGGTCCAGACCAGAACTCCAGACCTGTAAGCCAGGCCAGTGCCCCTTCAGGGCCAGGGAGAAAAGGCAGGTAGTACCTGCTCTGGGGACAAACACCAGAGATCAGCGGTCAGGCTATGGGAGTGAGGATGGGGGGCTGCTGGGAAGCGGGGCCCTCCTTACCCCCCTGCCGAGGCCTGGGGCTGCTACCTACATGGGAGGGAGGAAGAGAGGTTTGGGGTGCGGTGACAGGTGATATAGGGAAAGGGAGTCCGTGGAGGGGAGGAAGAGGAAGAGGAGGAGGAGGAAGGCCCACTGTCCGATGCCTTTATGAAAGGGCAGTACGGACGACCTGCCGAGAGAGACAGACAGAGAGAGAGACAGACAGAGGACAAGAAAGGGTCAGTCTCCCCCACCCTGGCCCCAAGGCCTCACCCGCCCCCAGGGCTGGCCCTGGATGTCCAAGCTGCCTTTTGCCAGGGTGCACATTCAGCCAAGCTGGGCTATAGCCTCAAGCTGTCAAAGGACTCCCACCAGCACTAGCCACGCACAGCAAGGAGCCTACCCCACACAGCCAGCCTCTGTGCAGCACACACCCCAGGACAGCCTGCCCCAGCCATAAAACCCCAACACAGGCCAAGCACACGCAGAGGCAAACACTCAGGCCAGCAGACAGGGAAAAAAAGGGTGCTTTGGGGGAGGCAGAAGCTGCAAGGAGAATCCAGACAGGGAAAATGAGTGCAGGCTCCAGAGCTGGGGCACCAGCTCACCCCACATGCACCACAGTTGGTTCAACCCCAGCAGGGCCACTCCCTACAGCCAGGGGGCGCCTTAGCCCACACCAAAGCTGTCCAGATGGCCTCTAGCTGGGCCCACTGCTCAGCCAAGGCCTGACATAGATCTCCCCCACCCACAGCCTTCTCAGTCCTGCCACCTGGGAGACAGTGGATGGAAGCACACTTGATGAACAACCTTGCCATCTCCAAGGGTCCTTGGGCAAGACTTCCCTTCCAAGAAAGTGTGCCTAAGAGGCTCAAGGCCAAAACCTGAGGAGTTGGGGTTAGGTGGGGTGGGACCTGGGACTACCTGGTCGGTGGTTGAAGGGAGAGGGCACATCGCAGCTGCCTACAGATGCAGAGGCCGATGCGACCCGTTCCTGCTGCTTGAAGAATTCCCGTGGGTTGTCAGGCCGCTGGGCAATAATGGCCGCTGCCTCCTGGAGGCACAAGGAAAGGGTCAGAACCAGGCTGGGCCCCACTGAGGCAGCCCCTGCTGGCCTCACCTGACCTGTCCCACTAGCTCTCACCTCTACCTCCGATTCTGACTTCTTTATCTGGGTCTCTTCCTCTTCATCCTGCTGGTCACCCTGGAAACCAAAGGTACAGTGTCCTGGGCATCTCCACCAGCAGCTCTGGCCTTCTTATAGGCAGGCCCATGTTTCCTCCATGATCTGGCAGGAAAAGGCTTGGAGGTGGCACATCTGCTCCCTTCACCACAGTCACTCGGCTCCTTCTTTCTATCCACAAGACTCTCAGCCACCTCATCTCTAGCCTGAACAGATGCCTGGGCACCTAGCTCAGCTCCTCCTGCTCCTTCACCCCCACATCCAACCAGGCACCCAGGGCCATCCAGGAGTGCTCCCTGCTTTGTAGCCAACTTTTCTTGAACCTCCTGCCCCAGCACCCAGCCAACTGCACCACCATCACTGCTGCCTGGATCTCGGCATCGTGACCAAGGCTTCCTCATTAGTCCCCTGCCTCCGTGCTCTCTCCCCCTAATTTCTTCTCTATACACCCTGAAAGGACCTTCCCCAAATCCAGATTCGACTATGATTTTTCCTAGCTTAAAATCTCTCAGGGATTTCTCATGAGCCACAGTAAGTACTGGCTGAATATGGCGCAAACATGGCCTGTTTTGCCAGTATTTTTTTTTTTTTTTTAGCTGAGCCATCCTGCCACCTGTTGGCAGCTCAACGGCAACTCAGCTCGGGCTGGCATCGAACTGCCATTGCTCAGAGCTCAGCTTGCACACTTGAGTGAGCTGCTCTTAACCAACTGAGCCACTTGGCCGGCCCCAAAATGACTAGATTTCTTTTTTTTTTTTTTGAGGGCAGTGTCACTGGCCCTCATATGTGGGACCTGAACCGGGGCCGTTGGCTTCCTAATCCAGTGCTTAACCACCACGCCACTCAGCCAGCCCCTGCCAGTATGTTTTTAAAATACATTAATTAGTTGCCTCCACTTAAGAATTAAGAAGTTTAAGGCTGGCCAAGTGGCTCAGTTGGTTAAGAGAGTGAGCTCTGAGAGGGTCGCCAGTTCAATTCCCACATGGGCCAGTGAGCTGCGCCTGAGCTTAGCTGCCAACAGATGGCAGGATGGCTCAGCTGGTGAGAGCACACGCTTCTAACAACAAAGTTGCAGGTTCAACTCCCACATGGGATGGTGGGCTGCATACCCCTGCAACTAAGATTGAACAGGGCACCTTGAGCTGAGGGGCCGCAAGCTGCCGATGGGTGGCTGGATGGCGACTGGACTTGGAGCTGAGCTACCTGTGCCCTCCACAACTAAGACTGAAGTACAACTTGGCTGTTCCTCTTCCCAAATTCCCCAACACTCTTCCCCTTCCCCAATTCCACAATAATAAAAAAAAGATTAAAAAAATTAAAAGAATTAGGAAGTTTCATACTGAAATCAGGATCTCCAATTTCTCTTAAAATGCCATAAGTCCTGGCAACACTGGCCCATATGCGCCAAGGCAGCCACTGGCCAGAGCTGTGTTGCAGCCAACCTCACACCAGGTGTATTCTATCCAGTTTGCCATAGTCTCCACCACTCCCTACTGCCCTTCACCTGCTCACTTCACTTGCTGTTTTGAGATTGCAACCCCAGGAGTACAGGCAGGTCAGGCCCCTAGCTTGGTCCACATTCCCCTCCCGCTGCCTGACCTAGCCTGTCAGCTCTCCAACACCCCCCTCCCACCTTGACCCGCCCACACCCTGTGAAATGTAGACATAAAGTCATCAGCATGACGTACAATAGTTGCTGTTCCTGGAATATGTATGCCATTCCACTTGGCATGGTTAATGACTCTTCCTCCCCAAATGCCCCACCCCCACCCCATTTCCAACTCTTCCTGCCTCCAGCCTCAGCTTGTGCACTGCCTCCTGGGGAAGAGGTCCCTGGCCCATTCAGGTCATTTCCTTCTCTGAGTCTCCACAAGGTGTTCCAGGCACACATCGCAGATTACACTGTGTCAGAAATTTCCTGTTTCTGGGATCATCTCCCCTACTCTCTGTGGGTAACGCACAAAGACTCAGGTCTGTGTGTGTGTGATCAGCAAAAGGTTGAGTTGATACAAGTTTGCTCAGTTGAACTCACTACTACACCAAAAGGCTTTTTTTTGAGGGCAGTGTCACTGGCCCTCATATGTGGGACCGAACTGGGGCTGCTGGCTTCCCAAGCCAGCGCTTAACCACCGCGCCACTCAGCCAGCCCAAAAGCCTCTTAACTAGTGTCCCCCGCTGCTCCTGTGGCAAATGAGGCAGGGGGGACTGAGGGTGAAAAAGCTGCAGGTAAGGTGGTAAAGTAACAGGGCTCCTTTGTTTTTGAGCACATAACCTAGAACTTAAAACTTTTGTCAAGGTGAATTAGGAGAATGACTCCTCAAAGTATCCTCCCTCAAGAGGATTGTCACTCCAACCACAACTTTGTGTCTTCCAGAAGTAAGTCTAAATTCCTGTGACCTTGCTCTCCCAAATTTCCCTGCTTCTCAGCCCACTGGGCTCCAGTCAGGCTCCTTGCCTCCCCATAGATGTACACCCCACCAGCCTTTGTGGACACTCTGCCTCTGCCTAGTATAACCACCCTGGGTTTCTCTGCCTCATTCGGAGAAAAGACCAGAGGCAGCTTACCACAAAAGCTTTAACTACCAACGATGTGAAAAACACTGAAACAAATTAGGGCTGTGGGTAGGACAGAGAGATCAATACACTAACCATACAGTATACAGCACTGCAGATACTTGGGAGCTCCCTGGCAGCCCAGGCATAAAGGGAACTCAGACAAGGAATGCAATTCTTAGAGGAGAGAAAGCAGAACATGTCCTTAAGCCAAGAGAAAGCATTTTATAGTTCTAAATTCCACAGTGTCTCACATGGGACCTTCCTTGGAGGACCTGAGCTTCCTTGTAAGGTCACCACACAGACTTGCTAGAACATCCACTATCACTGTCACGTGAGCCACACTTAAAGTGCCAGATGGGACTACAAAATAATGGTGTATGTTCCTTAAGACTTTGCCTGCAATGTTGATAATTAGTGCAGATAAGCCATCAGTTCAGGAGGTTCACTATATATTCTTTCTACTTTCTGTGTATTTTCTACTTTCTGTGGAATTTCCCATAAAACACTTTTTCAAAAAGCCCTTGTTCTGAATGCATAAACAAAATGTGGTATATAGATAAAATGGAATATTATTAGCCTTAAAAAAGGACAGGGCGGTCAGATGGTTCAGTTGGTTAGAGAGCATGTTCTGAGCGACAGGGTTGCCAGTTTGATTCCCACATGGGCCAGTGAGCTGCGTCCCCCCACCCCAACTAGATTGAAGGCAACTTGAGCTGAGCTGCCACTGAGCTACCATTGGGCAGGTGATGGCTCAGCTGGTTAGAGCACGTGCTCTTAACAAGGTTGCCAGTTCGACTCCCACATGGGATGGCGGGCTGTGCCCCCCACAACTAGATTGAAAACAGCAACTAGACTTGGAGCTGAGCTGCACCCTCCACAACTAAGATTGAAGGACAACAACTTGACTTGGAGCTGACAGGTCCAGGAAAAAGCACATTGTTCCCCAATAAAGTTAAAAAAAAAAAATTATCATTTAAAAAAAAAAAGGGAAGAAAGGACATTCTGACACATGGATAAACCTTGAAGTATTGTGCTGAGTGAAATAAGCCAGTCACCAAATGAAAAATTCTGTATGATTCCACTCATATGAGATAACTAGAGGGGTCAAATTCATGAGACAGAAAGTAGACTGGTAGTTGCCAGTAGCTGGGGGATGGAGAATGGGGAGTTAGTGTTTAATGAGTACAGTTTCAGCATGGGAAGATGAAAACAATTCTGGAGATAAACAGTGGTGATGTTTGTACAACAATGTGAATATACTTAATGCTACTAAAGCATTACATTTAATAATGGCTAAGATGGTACATGTCATGTTACGTATATTTTGCCACAATTAAAAATAAACTGGGGGCCAGCCAAGTGGCGCGTTGGTTAAGAGCTGCCTCAGGATGCCAGTGGCCTCGGTTCGGATCCCACATATGAGGGCCAGTGACACTGCCCTCTAGAGCTAAGATGGTGAACAACAGCTCGACCTGGAGCTGGGATGCATGAGTCCCAGTGATGGTGTAGGCTGCAGGCCCTGCTGCAGTGGGCTGCCATAAGCTACAGTGAGTAGCCGGCAGCCAGCGTGAGCGGCTGGCAGCCGGTGTGAGCTGCCAGTAGCCACCGTGAACGGCCGTCCAGAGGCAGGGGACCGGTCTGCTTCACACAGGAAGAGCGCAATGATAATATCAATATGGGCCAGTGAAGCAATGTCCTCCACAACTAGACTGAAGAACAAAAAGGACAGCAACTTGTCTGTTCTCCTCCCTCAATTCCCCAATAAAAATCTTTAAAAAAAATAAATAAATAAACTGGGCTGGCCGAGTGGCTCAGTTAGTTGGTTTAGAGCATGAGCTCTGAGCGACAGGGTCACAGGTTCGATTCCCACATGGGCCAGTGAACTGAGCCCGAGTTGAGCTGCCAACAGGTGGCATGATGGCTCAGCTGGTGAGAACACATGCTCCTAACAAGGTTGCCAGTTCAACTCCCGCATGGGACAGTGGGCTATGCCCATCCGCAACTAAGATTCAACATGGCACCTTGAAATGAGCGACCGAGAGCTCCAGACAGGTGGCTGGATGGTGACTGGACTTGGGAGCTAAGCTTGCTGCGCCCTCCACAACTAAAGTTGGAGAACAACAACTTGGCTGTTCCCTTCCCCAACACTGTTCCCCTTCCCGAATTACCCAATACAATCTTTTAAAAATAATAATAAATAAAAAAATTAAGGGCCGGCCGAGTGGCGCAGTGGTTGGATGCTGGCTTGGGAGGCCAGCGGCCCTGGTTCAGGTCCCACATATGAGGACCAGTAACACTGCCCTCAAAAAATAAAAATAAAATAAAAATAAACTGATCAATTAATTTTAAAAAGGCCTTGCCCATCTTATTCTTCACCATGTTTCTAACACCTGTCATATGGCAGGTGGTGGCTAGGGTTTGTTGAATGAGTAATTGTGGCTGGAGCTTACCAATCACACATCACCTTCACCTGCCCAGGAGCTGATGTGATTGGAGTAACCTATGATAGCCACTTAATGCCAGTGCCTGCCTCCTCCCTCCTAGTCTCCTGTGGGTGTGGCCCTGAGTATCACCCATCTCCTGTCCTAAACTGTACCATGCTCAGCCCTAACAACCTTAGCTATTTCTGAAATACAAAACTCCATTCAAAGCATGAGGATTTGACTCCACTGTGATTTTTAAAGGGCCAATCCACTGGCTCTATGGGACACCCCAATGTTTGGAGGTTCCGACAGTATCCCTGGAACAAGGGACTGCTCTGAAAGAAACACTACACACACGGTGTATTAGATACTCAGAGCACCAGCCCAGATTCATTCGTCTGACTCTGCAGCAGTGGGTTGTAAGGACCAGTTCTTGAGCCCCGTGAGTGCAGGAAGGATGTCTAATCCACACTGAGCCACTCAGGCCCTACAGGGAGGGACAAGGGGTCAGTGAGGATCTGGGTCAAGATAAGATTTTTCTTTTTCTCAAGTAAAAGCTTCTCCAAGGAGGTCTTTTTCTACAGTCAGGGGCCAGACCCTACATGATCAAGTGGCAGGCCTGACACTCCATGACACCCCATGCAGCAGTACCCAAAATGCCCAACACTGTCCCCAAGCTACTGATCTTCCCACAAAGCCCAGGAACACAAAGGCCATCCTCATTTCCCTGACCAGAAGACTGAGAGCCCTGGCTAAGAACTTACAAAGATAGACTGCTCCTTCAACCGCCTCTTGGCCTCTTCAGCTTCTAAAGTCTGCTGTTTCCTCCTGGAAAAATAAGCCGGTATGCACCCCTTAGGACAGGCCCAAGTGGCCCTGCTGGCGCGGGGTGGGGCCTCGGTGGGGCGGAGCTGGGCACACCTGTGCTCCTCGATCTGCTGTTCCCGCTCTCTGTAGCGCCGCTCCCGCTCCTCCTGCTCCTGCCGCTCCTGCTCCATCCGCTCTTGCTCAAACCTGAGTCTCTCATCCAGGGCCTTCTTCCTCTCCTCCTCCTTCCTCAGCTCTTCTTCCTTCTGCAACCACCCGTGCCAAAGCAGTGTAGGCCCTGAGCCTGGGGCCCCAATGCTCCTTCTGCCCACCCCCAACGCAGGGCTCGGGAGGTACTGGTTCTGGGAAATAGGGTGAACCCGCCAGGCATGCCTCACTTTCAGCTGGCTGGGGGAGCGCGTGGGATGGGACACACTATTGAAGGAAGGACCTGGGGAGAGGCCCAGAGCTGTCGCATGGGGTTGTGTCAATTAGGCCTGCAGACTGGGGTCGGGGGCCACACCTTGGCCTGCTCCCAGAACTGCTCGCGGTTAATCCGCTTCATTTCCACAGCTGCATCAGTTTTCTGATAGGTGGTGCCCTGCAGAGTCAAATGGCCTGGCATGAGCTCAGAGAGCAGGCTGAGTGCTCCAGGAGCTCCCATCCTCACAGTCTGAGGACTGAGAGGGTGGGGGCAGGCGGAGCCCTGGGCGAGGCCAGCTGGCCCCAGGCGCACACTGACCACCGGCTCAGCGTTCTCATCCTCGCGCAGCCGCAGTCGGTGCAGCACAGGGCTGGAGAGCCGCGCCAGCCCGTTGGAGAGCCGCTGCCCGATGGCGCCCGCATCTATGTCTTCCACGCTGCTCGCATTCACGATCACGTCAACACCCTGCAGCAAGAAGGTGTGTTCAGGCAGCATGGCTTCTTCCTGTTACCACCACTTGCATACTGACCCTCCCTGCTGGCTGGCGCCGCCCCTACAAGCCCTGGTCCCACTCGCACCTGGAAGAACTCAGCCACCTTAGCCACGTGGCTGGCACAAGCGCATTTGCGGGCATCAGGCACATCCTCACCGACCTGAAAAGTACCCAACAAAGAGGAGGTTGGGAGAGGAAAAGGTGGGGGCAGCCGCCTGAGGCCCCCAGCTCCCTTCCCAGGGTACAGCGGGGTTCTCTCCAGCATTGTCAGTGGGTGGAGCAGGGTGAAGAGTGACTGCTCTGGGCCTCAGCTCCCTTCCCCAGCCCACAGCTGCATACCCAGTTGATGAGCACGTATTTTGGCAGAGCAGCCTGGGAGTCCTTGACGCTGCAGAAGCCGTACATCACCTTCTGGTTCTCAAAGTGGCCCGAGAGCTCCTGCAAGCCCCCATCTGGGGGAATCAGGATGGTGTCAGGACTCCCGTCTCCTGACCCCTTACCCTGCAAAGGGCCTGGAACTCCTCTTGTGGGTCTGCAGGCACCCCCCGGGGACCTGGAGTTCTGTTGGTGTGAGAATAGTGGGCAGGCACTAGCTTTGCCTTTAAATCCCCCAGGGCCCGGATTTGGGGTAGGACTGAGGAACTGTTTGTTCTTTTTTTTTTTTTTTTGAGGGCAGTGTCACTGGCCCTCATATGTGGGACCTGAACCACGGCCACTGGCTTCCCAAGCCAGCACTTAACTACCGAGCCACTCGGCCAGCCCGGAACTGTTTGTTCTTCACACATCCTCATGTCTCTCTTCACACATCCTCCTGTCTCAGGAGGTACTAGTGCCCGGTGAGGTAAAATAATGACTTCAGGTTCAAGAGAAAGTGGGGCTGATCTGGGCCATCCCTGCTGGGGCCCCCTCCCTGCTGTGTGACTTTAGGCAAGTCACTCTCCTGCTCTGAGGCTGTCTTCTCATAATCCAATAGGAAACAAGGCTCCCTCCCTCCCCACCCTGGGGATCTTAGGGATGACCAGAAAGGACACCCGCCAGATAAGCGTGGGTCTGCTGGATGCAGGCAAGAGAAGGTGGCCTAGAGCCAAGCGGGTGGGGAAGAAAACAGGAGGAGGGGGCGGAAGCTGAAGGCAAAGGAATGGTTGGAATTCTTACCTCCTGATGCTGCAAGCTTGAGGTCATCCGAGCCATCCTCATATGTGTACAGAGCCCTGGGGAGAGGGAGGGGTGGCTCAGAACTGTCAGGGCCCAGGCACCAATTTGGAGTGGGAATGGATTTAGGGAGGAGGAGGAGGGACACAGAGGGTGCAAGACAGGACAGAGGGTTCTGGCTGTGCACTCTCTGTCAACTGGTGGGGGCAGGGAGGGCCTGGGACCTGGTAGAGGGGGTCCTGGGTTAGGTGGGGAATAAGCAATGAGGGGGTAGAAATCACTGCCCATGTGTCGCGTCCTGAGAGCCCCGGCCCTGGCAGCCTACAACCCAGCAAGTGGGTATGAGATGGCGATTCCAAGGCAACGGTTCCTTGGTTACTGTTCCCTGGCTACCACGTTCCTCATCCCCATTGGCTGTTGCCAGGAACCTACCTGGCACTGCCTCGGTACCCACCACCCCTCCCCACCACAGCAAGGGAGGGGGAGGAGAGAACCTGGTGCACACTCTGCTCAGGGCATCCCCTGGTAACCATGGCAACTCGGCAACTGGCACATGACTGGCCCATCCCAACTGCAGTCTCCTGAACACAAAGGACCCTGGGGATCCACCCTGGGTCTCAACCTCCTCCTCTCTGAAATGGGGACGAGGTCACCCACTTCACTCTTGCCCAGACTCTGGCCCCTGGGTGACCATACTCTTCTGGCCTTCTAGCTCCTAAGCCACCTCTGTCCCAGCTGAGGCCTTGGCCTCCTGGAACTGCTGGCCTTTCCTTCTGCCTTAGGATCACCAGAAAACTGACCTAGCAGCCTTCCTCCTCCCTAGTTTTTTCTCGCCAGGCAGCAGTGGCACAGCATCCATTTCACAGACGGGAAGGCAGAGATGTCTGCTCCCGAGGACCCCTTGGGAGGACAGGCCTGGGGCAAGAAAGAAGGGCCCTGTTGCAGAGGCTCCGGAGGCTCAGCCCCTTCCCCATGCTTCCCTTTTCCTACTACCAAGGCATAAGGCTAGGGGCTTAGAGGAAGGGTAGGCGGGAGTACAAGCGAGATGGAGAAGAGACAGTGAGGGAGAGAGAGAGAGAAACAGAGAGAGGAGGAAGAAAGAGAAATGAGGAAAGTGCAGGTATGATGAGGAAATGAAGGAGGGAGGGAGTGAGGGAAGGAGGGAGGGGAAAGGTGAGAGAGGAGAGGGAGGAGGGAAGAAGGGAGTGAAGGAGAAGGACACACACACACACACACACACACACACACACACACTTTCCGGATCCCTCCCACCCTCCGGAAAGGGACACAGGTGGGCTGTGAGGCGGGGAGCTTTTGGTCCAACTGTTGCCTGGGCCCCAGTGCTAGCAGCTGCTTCCCAGCACAGCTGTCCCACCACCTGTCCGGCTGCCCTAACCCATCGCTGGAAACAAAGGGCCCTCAGAGAAGCAGGGTCTACCCTTCCCCATTCCAAAGATGAGAAATTGAGGCAAAGCTCTGAGACCCTGGTTCCCAGACACTGCTTCAGACATGCACACCTCCCAGGGGTGACCATTAGCCTCTCAGAAGCTCTGAGGGCCCTTGCTATTCCCAGGAACACATGCTCTGCCCCTTCCATCCTCAACCCTTGCCTGCCCACTTCCAGCCACTTTTCCAGCTCCAGCCACTGACCTGACAGAAACCATAGAGAAGTCCAAAGCCTTCAGCAGGCCTTCAACCCTGAGTCCCACCTGTGTGCCTTTTCAGCCAGACCCTCTGTATCCACACCACACAATGGGGTCATACTGGATGGCTCACGGATGCCAAACAGAGTTCTGGATATTTCCCACCCTCAAGCCTTTGCATATGTTTCTCCACCACATGCCCACCGCTGACAGAAATCCCTCAGGGCCCCAATGCCAGCTCCCCAGGAAGCTGTGCCCTGAGCCTCACCTCCCCAGGGCACTTATCACACCCCAGCAGGAATAGGAAAAGGCATCTGAGCCTGCCCCAGATCTCACTAAACCAGTACTTCTCAAATACATCAGAACCGGCCTGGGACTGGGCAGGGGGACCTGGTGAAACCGCAAGAAGTCAGGATGGGGGGAACCAGGTATCTACATGTCTCACCAGCTCTAACCCCTGACGACACTGCCTCGGATCTAAGCTTCATGGAGGCAGGATGTCTGACTCAGTCAACCAACGCACTTCACTTTCTGGGTCCAGGGACCAGCCCACAGTGGCACCAGTAGGTACCTGTGATACTGGCACTAATACTGAGAAACCATCTAGGCCAGAGAAACTGGACTGAGGTGAGTTGGGAGCTGGAATGTATGTAACCGTTCCAGTGAGATGCTGGGGTCAGCTAAGTTGGGAGGCTGAGGGCAGGTAGACCCCTCAGGACAATCACACTCTCAGGATGTTAGAGCCAGAAGGGCTCTGGATGTCCCAGATATGATTTAGACTTCTTGTTCTCAAGAACACAAGAGAGGAGCAAAGACTTATGTATGGTCACACAGTGAGTCATGTCAGATTCAGGGCAACACTGGCTCTTCCCACTACACAATCTGACTTCCAGGGGTCCCCTGCTCCCAGCACCAGTTCAGTGGTCCATCTCAGAGGTCCTGCCACAGGAATGAGCACTCCCCTCCTGCTCCCCTGACCCACTCAGAGGCAAGGTAAGGGAGGGCCATGACAAGTCTCCTTTGTTCAGGCAGCAATTTTACCCAAGACACCCACCCTCCTCCGCACTTAGTGTAGAGTCTGTGCCTGAGTCCTGAGACCCCACTGTTCCCCTGGCTCAGTGCTGGAAGCACTCATGCTCCCCTATGGAGGATGTGATCCTCACACCCTTTTTACAAAATGCTATCTAGGCCCTTGAGAGTGAATAAATGTGTGCATGTGCAAGGGTATGTGTGTGCATCTGTGTGTGTCTCACACACAATCCAGATGGGAGTGACGCACGCCAGTGATGAATAACTCCCTTTGGCCACATGGATGCTGCTGGGTGGTGGGAGTCCGGGCCTCTACTGAGGAGGATATTGGCCAGCAGTGGTTGTGTGGCTCTGCACTGGGCCTCCAGAGTTCTACTTTGGGGAGGTTAGGGGCAATGGGGTGGTGGTAGACAGTACCCCCAGAATGCAGGTGAGGGGGGCATTCTGAGACGGACCGTGCCCCTCTTCAGGCAGGGTCCATCATATCTCCAGGCCAGCTCCTCCACTAGGCCAAGCCAGCCACTTGCCCTGAACTCCTCCCATGATCTCAGCCCTCAAGGGTAGGGCCGGGACAATGGGTGGGCCTCCTGCCTGCTTAGCCTGTGCTGGCCTCTCCTGGACTGACATGCAGGACATGAGAGCTTGTCTCCCGCGGCCATCCCTCCAGGCCTGGCTGCCCGCCAGTGCTGCAGTGCCGTGGCATGGACACCTCACCACTTGTCCCCTCCTCCAGCCCCCAGGTCAGTGTCCCTTCCTAAATGCCCTCCCAGGATGAGGGTAAGGCCAGCTCAAGTGAGGTCCCTCAGGCCTACCCTCACTCTGTGCCTCAGTTTCTTGCCTGCCAGGGGGAGAAGAGGCCTGGGCACAGAATGGGCACCTGTCCCAAGAGAAGAGTATTTTGGGGAGGATGATTCCTGAATGGGGCAGTGTGGAACCCCTTGGCTTCCTACCACCCTGGGGACTCCAGCCTCAGAGCAGGTGGTCCACCACTCCCAGAGCTTGGGGAGACAACAGCTGGGGAGGGAGAGGAGGGCAGCTCAGCTCCTCCCCCACCAGGGAGCACGTAGAGCCCCTTGCCACTGTGCAATGGGGCTAGGGGCTCAGTGGGTCTACTCAGTCCTTCATCCATCTCTCTCTCTCTCTCTCTCTCTCTCTCTCTCTCTCTCTCTCTGTCTCTCCCTCTCTCTCTCGCTCGGGCTCCCTCCGCGTGTGCGCGCCTCAGGGCTTCCTCCCAGGGTCCCCGGCTGGCCCCCTTGGCATCTCCCAGCCCAGCTGGCCACTCCTTGCAATCCCCTTCATCTCTGTCTTCTCCACGACCACTGAGAGGAACAGGAGTCCCTGGGCGGTTGCCATGTGGCAAAGAACGTCTTTCCATCACACGCGAACTCCGAGAGCCCCCCCGGTGGGCGGGGCGCCCCGGCCCCCAGCCCGCTCTGCTCCTCCCCCGCCCTAGCGTTCCTTTGTGCTGTGGCCGGCCGGCGGGGCTGGGCCAGGCGGGCTGACTGACTCCGCGAGCTGGGTCCCCGCCCCGTCCCCGCCCGGTCCGCGCCCGCTAGAAGGTAGCGAAGGTGCCCTTGGCCGCTCGGTGCACACCTGTCCCCTGAGCCCGGGGCAGGGGAGAGGGCGGGGGATGGGCTCCTGCAGGACCATGCGGCCCCGAGCCACACACGCCCGGATCCTGCGTGTCTCTGGCCCGCGTACGGCCACCCTCTTACCGCGCGCTTGGGGTGGCCTCGGGGCTCGCGGGGCCGACAGCACCCCGCCCGGCCCCTCCCCGGCGCGCACAAAGGCAGCCCCTCCCGACCCGCCCAGGCCGCAGCACCTTTTCGGGGTCGCCCCCTCCCTTCCCTGCAGCCGGGCGGCGGGCCGCGAGGAAACAAAGGCGCGGCGGCGGCGGCGGCGGCGGCGGCGGCGGCACGGGGACAAAGGGGCCGGGGGGCGGGGGCGGGGGCTCACCAGTCGGCCGCGCTCTCCTCCCGGATCACCTCCTCGTACGCTGCCAGCAGCTCCAGGCGGTGGCCGCTGAAGCTGACGCCGGCCATACTGCGGGCCGGACCCAGGCAGAACGGACAGACGCACGGACGGACGGGCAGAGGAGGAGGGAGGGAACGAGGGAGTCACCGCCGCCGCCGCCTCGGAGCCTCTGCAGCGTTGAGAGCCGAGCGAGCCAGCGGCCGGGGGAGGGGAGCCGGCCGGCGGGGGGCGGGGGGCGCTGGCTCCGCCCGGCTCGTCCCTCCACGCTCGGTCCTAGCGCCGCCCCGGCCCGGCCCAGGGGGAGGCTTGCCCCCCCTTCCCGGCCTGCCCCGGGCGCCCCCGCGCCCCTCACCCACCGGCCCTGCGTCCCCACCCGGGCCAGACTGCCCTTCCGCTCCGGAGGCCTGTCCACCCGCGTCCCAAACCCTCACCTACCGTGTCCCCAGCCTAAGGCACTCACCCTCTTCCCCAGCCCCAAACCCATCCCCGTCTCCACCTCACCAACTCCTCTCCAAGCCCTGCTTCATTCTAATCAGCTCCCAGTCCCAATCCCAAATCCGCTTCATTCCAATCCGTCCCAGCCCCATTCGGTGCTCAATTATCTACATCCTGGCCTCGCCTCCCATCTCTGGTCCATCCCAACTCCCAGCCCCAATCCAATTCACAGATCAGTCACCCCTGGCCCATCTGCTGCCCAGCCCCACCTCCAAAAGGCCCATTCAGCCCATCCTGCCGTTGTCCACTGTTATCTGTATCTCAACCCCAATTCCAGCCCCATTCCCAATTCTATGCTTAGCATGCAACCCCATTCTCCACACCCCATCCCTAGCTGCACCCTCCTCAGTCCAGCGTATCCTGTCCTCATTCTGATTCTGGTTTCCAACCACACCTCCTTGACCATTTCCAGTCCCAACCAAGCCCATTACACCAGCATTCCCAGCCTCTTCCACCACACCTGCCCCACCCGTAGGCTGAGCCTCCCTCTCTTACCAGCAGCCTCCTGGGTTGAGAGGGCCAGCCCAGGAAATCACTTTGCCTTGTCTCCCAAGCCTCATGCCTCTCAGAGAATCCCAAGTAGACTTCCTTCTGTTAGCAGCATCTAACCCCAGTCTCCCAGGGAAGGGCTCCTCCAGGACCAGCCCCCTGGCACTCCAAAGCTCAGAGCACAGAGAGCACTAGGACCTCAGAGGAGTCCCCTGCAAGGAGAGTGGGCACCACTGCCAGCCCTTCCAGAAACATGTCTGCTCCTTGCTGAGATGGGACCCTGAAATTCTCCCCAGCTCTCAAAAGCCTTTCTCACCACTTACAAAGCCTCATCTTGCCAGGGGAGGTGAGGGAACCTGAGCAAACTACCTAATCCAATCTGGGAGGTGGCCCAGCAGGGCCTCTGAGTTCTGAGTTGTCCAAGAGAGGAGAGTAGTGTGTACATTGATCTCCAGCAGTGGTTCCCAGCCCTTTGGAGTAGGAAAACCCTCTTTTTTTTTTTTTTTTAAAGATTTTATTGGGGGGCCGGCCGAGTGGCACATTGGTTAAGAGCTGGTTTTGGGATGCCAGCGGCCCCGGTTCAGATCCCACATATGAGGGCCAGTGACACTGCCCTCTACAGCTAACAACAGCTCCACCTGGAGCTGGGCTGTGCGAGCCCCGGCGACCGTGTAGGCTGCAGCCCCTGCTGCAGTGGGCTGCCGTAGGCTACAGTGAGTGGCCAGTGGCCGGCAGTCAGCGTGAGCAGCTGGCAGCCAGCATGAGCTGCCAATAGCTGCGGTGAGCAACCATCCAGAGGCCGGCGACTGATCTGCCTCATCCGGGAAGACCACAATGATACCAACATGGGCCAGTGAAGCAACGTCCTCTGCAACTAGACTGAAGAACAAAAAGACAGCAACTTGTCTGTTCCCCTTCCCTGATTCCCCAACATTGTTCCCCTCCCCCAATTCCCCAATAAAATCTTTAAAAAAAAAGGAAACATTTCTCTTTAAAAAAAAAAAGAGGGCTGGCCGAGTGGCACAGTGGTTAAGCGCTGGCTTCGGAAGCCAGCAGCCCCGGTTCGGTCCCACATATGAGGTCCAGTGACACTGCCCTCAAAAAAAAAAAAAAAAAGATTTTATTGGGAAATTTGGGGAGGGGAAACAGACAAGTTGCTGCCCTTTTGTTCTTCAGTCTGGTTGTGGAGGACATTGCTTCACTGGCCCATGTTGGTGTCATTGCGCTCTTCTCGGGTGAGGCAAACCAGTCGCTGGTCTCTGGATGGCCGCTTACGGCAGCTATTGGCAGCTCACACCGGCTGCCAGCCGCTAACGCTGGGTGCCGGCCACTCACTGTAGCCTATAGCAGCCCACTGCAGCAGGGGCTGCAGCTATGCAATTTCGGGGACTCACAGCAGCCCAGCTCCAGGTGGAGCTGTTGTTCACCATCTTAGCTGTAGAGGGCAGGCAGTGTCACTGGCCCTCATATGTGGGATCCGAACCAGGGCCACTGGCGTCCCAAGCCAGCTCTTAACCACTGCGCCATTCCGCCGGCCCAGAAGACCCTCTTAAAACAAAACATTTCACAGACCGCAACGTATGCGCTATGCCCATGGATCCCTGGCCCTGGCAGTTTCTCCACAGACTCTACTTGGAGCAAGGCCCAGGCAGGGTCAGTAGGATTCTGGAGAAGGAGACCCCACAGCAGGGCTGAAGGGAAGATCTTAGGTTTCAGCCCCTTCCTGCTTCTTTGACTTGTCCCAGCTCAGAATTCCTCCCCCCTCCCTCTCCCTGGCCCACTTTCCAGCCTCCTACTCACTCAATTTCACGTTTACAACACAAGCCCCACATGCATGCTCTCCCTTCCTCATATTCCTACCTCTTTCCAGTCATTCCCTCTTTACCATTTATATATATATATATATATATATATATTATTCTTTTATTGTGAAATAAACATTTTTTTAAATTAGCTTTAGGTGTACAACACAGTGCAATAGTTATACTTTTTACCCCTCAAAGTGACAACCCCCCTCCCCCCAATTCTCCCCCCCACTCCTCCCCCCCCATATCATACTATCTATTACAATTCCTTTGACTCCCTTCCACAGTATAATCCACATCCCGTGACTATCTATATATTCAATTACAGTTGGCATACAATATTATACAACATCAGTTTCAGCTATACAGTGCAGTGATCAAGCCTCTACTCCATCCATGAAGTGGTCTCCCTAACAAGACATGTGACCATTTGACACCCCACAAAATATTTACAACATTATTATATTCCCCGAACTGTCTTTCAGATCCCTGTGGCAAATTGTAGTTACTTATTTATGCTGTCTAATCCCTTCCCCTTCTCCCTCATTCCCACCCCCTCCCAACTAGCAACACTGTTTTTCTTCTATATCTATGAGACTGCTTCTGTTTACTTTGCTCATTCATTCAGTTTTTCAGATTCCACATATAAGTGAGATCATATGGTATTTGTCTTTCTCTGACTGACGTATTTCACTTAACATAATAGTCTCGGGCTGGCCAAGTGGCGCGGTGGTTGAGCGCTGGCCTTGGAAGCCAGCGGCCCTGGTTCGGGTCCCACATATGAGGGCCAGGGACACTGCCCTCAAAAAAAAACCCCCAAAAACCCATAATAGTCTCTAGGTCCATCCATATGATTGCAAATTGTACGATTTCACCATTTATATTTTTATATAAACTTCTCAACTCAGAATAGTTTTAGATTTATAGAAAAATTACAAAGATGGTACAGAGAGGCCTTATATGTGGAACCAAGAGAGTCTACCTGCTTGGCTGTCCTGGAGCCCACCCCTTCTGGTCTTCTCACCCTTCCCCCTCCACAACATCTTCATCCTGTAATTTGTATATCTGTAACCTGTCTCCCCTTGTCCCTGTTGTTCCTGGAACTGCTCTGACCAAGCTCACTAGTGACCCCTAAATTGCCAAATTCAGTGGTCCTGTCCTAGTCCTGTTTCCTCGACCTGTGGGAGTAGGGTGACCACTGATCATTCCCCCCTCTGTGAGCCTGCCTCCTTTCAGCCCTGAAACCCACATATCCAGCCTTGGTAGGTGGGTGTTGGATGCTTCCTTGGGGGTCCTCCCACCAGGCCTTTGTGTCTGTCACCCTCAGCACTCTCCCATCCCCAGAGAGTGAGCTTCTCCAGCACTGGGAGGCTGGTCCAATGGTTTCTGGGTCCCCAAAGTGCAAAAGTCAACAAAGAGGGAGAATTCAGATCTGAAGCTGATCACTTGCTTTGTGACCTTGGCTAAAATGCTTTCCTTCTCTGAGTTTCCTCTTTGGTAACATGTTATGAGGATAAAATGTGACTGGATGGAGGCTTAGAAAATGAGAACCCCTGCCTTCCTTTTCACTGCCTGGTCCTCCTCCCTCCCATGCCCACCTTCCTGTTCTGTGCTCCCCACACATCTCAGGGAAACCTTCAATGCTGACACGTTGGCCTCAGGACTTTTGTAACACTGGCTTGTGGAACCTTCTCTGTCCTCACCCTGACTCTGCAAGTTCATCCCAATCACACCTGCAAAAATGCCCCCTGATCCTTGCAGGTATGGGCCCTGGCACCGGGCCAGCCACTTTCCTCACATTAGCTCTGCTCCTGACAAGCCAGTTGGTGCCCAGACCTTGCTAACCCACAGACCTTGCTAACCGTGTGACCCCTTAGTCTCTCATTACTTGAACTTTCTTGCCACACTCATCTCCAGCTACAAAATGGGGATGATAATGATGGTACCTACTTCATAGGATCTGTTTGAGGATGTTAAAACAGTATCTAGAAAGTGCTCAATAAGGCAACTGCACATAGCAGCTACCATTGAGATGTTGGTTGTTATTACTATTTTATAGATGGGAAAACCGAGACTCAGAGAGAGGGACAGTGACTTGCCCTGAGGCACACACATGGTGAGTGGCAAAGTCTGGATGAGAACCCAGGTCTGTCCCACGTCACTTCAGTGAACCACATATCCTCCCACTTCCCCTTCTAGCACCCCCATTTCCACATGTAGGGGCTGGCCTGGCTTGGAATTTAGACAGGAGTAGTTCCTCAGGCTACAGCTGTAAGGTCTAGGGAAGAGTCAGGGGGCAGGAGTCCTGGGCATGAAGGAAGGGTGCCTGGTGCAGTGGACGTCCACGGTTAGGCATCCTGTTATGTAAAACTTCCCAGCGCCAAGAGACTGAAGAAAAAGGCTGACAACTCCAGCATTATATCAAGAGTTTATTAAGAGAACTTACATAAGAGGAGCATCTTGGGCAGTGGCACTGAAGTAACATGGATGTCCTCCAGGCCACGTGGCAGGCACTAAGGGTTATGTAGGACAGGGCAGGATGGATGGCGTGCTAGGGTGTGACCCGCTGAGATAAGGGGAAAATGCCTTACATGCTTGGGGGGTGGGGTATGCAATGACCTGTTCCAGGTACCAGCAGGAGGTGGGGCACAGGGGAGAGGTCCATGGGACAGTTTCTGAGGGGATTTTATGGGAAGCAGTCTCGGTTCCGGCCCAGATTTATTATAGCTTGCGGTTCTCTCTTCCACAATCCCTACCCTTGTCTTCCAGTTGATTTTTCCACTACAAGCTCCAGAGGGGAGCATGTGATCCAGGCTGGCGGGTCAGACCCAGTGACTGCTTCAGGGATGGACACATGACCCAAGTCAGCCCAATGGGCATCAGCCCTGGGACTTTTGCTGGAATCATTAAGAAAGCCTCCACTGGGGCTGCTGAGCTGGCAGGATGTGGGTCTGGAGCTGGTTGAGGGCTGTCTTTGCCAATAATGGGGAAAGCCGCCTGAGAATAAAGCAAGCACTTAGGAAAGCAGCCCTGAGAGATGGAGAGAGAGCAGAGAGACCCACAGTACTAAGTCCCGCCATATCTGAAGCCATTAACCTTCTCAGTTAAATGTCTCCCCATTTCTGCTAAACTAGTTTGAATTGCACTGAAACAGTTCTTCTTAATCTACCTAGTCCCCAAGGAGTGGTCATTTTTGTCAGTGCAAGGGAAATGGCTGAAAGTTGAGTTGACCTAATCCCCCAGGCTTTTTGCATGAGACCCAGGCCCATCCTGGGGCCCAGCTTGACCACTCTGTAGCTACCCCACTGCAAAATCTCCCAGGGGTGGCCCCGGCCTCCTGAGTCCTCCCCAGGCTCCCAGCAAGCTTCTTTTCATCTTTCCAGGGCTCCTGGAACCCTACCTCCCCCTTAGGCCCTAGCTGGGGAGGGGTCCTACCTCCACTCTCAGTTGGCTTTGGACTCAGGCCCACTCAGGTTCGAATCCCAGCCCCGCTGCTGCTCCCTGCTTGCGTGAGGCTGGCCTCAGCTCCCTTCCCATAGTATGGCTGCCTGGAGGGGTCCACAGGGTGTTATGTACCTTGTATGTGTTCCACGCAGGGCCTGGTGCTGAGGCCTGGTGCTGAGGAGGCAGCACCAGAATCATCAGTTCCTGCCTATTCTCTATACTCAGTTCCTCTCCTTCTACCGCCTCTCTCCCTGATGACTTTGAATGAGCTCCAGCTGCTCTGAGCTGGAAAAATCCCCTCTTTTACACACTGCCTCTCCAGTTGCCCACTCAGCCCCCAGCCGTGGGCTCTGCCCCTTCAGTTGGGGAGACTGCACTCTCCAAGGGCACTAATGGCCTCCTCTACCTGACACAAGGATATTTCCCAGTCTCCCTGGCTTCCACCCACACAGACTTGCACCCCAGCTTTGGAACACTGTGATCCCTGCAGCTCTGTAATGGGGGGCGCAGCCAGGAGGTGCAGTGAGGAGCACTTCCACCTTGAAGCAGAAAACTCAGACCACACTGGCTGGGTGGCTCTGGCCAGCTCACTTTCTGTCTCTGAGCCTCAGGTTCTTATCTGAAATATACACTCGGTGACATCTCTGTTAAGTGTGTTTCCATGATTAAATGACATATACTCTGTTTTTGTTTTTTTTGTTTTTTTTTTTTTTTGAGGGCAGTATCACTGGCCCCCGTATGTGGGACCGAACCGGGGTCGCTGGCTTCCCAAGCCAGCACTTAACCACCGCGCCACTCGGCCAGCCCGAAATGACATATACTCTTAAGTGATTGCTCTTTAGGTCCTGGCAGAGGCGGCCATTCAGAGCAGGTGCCCCATGCTTGCTTTTACTTCCATCTAGGTGAGCTCCTCTTTCCCGAGGTTCAGTCCCCAGCTCTCTGCTCTCCACCCTACTTTACCTTTCTTTAACCACCTTCCCTTGGCAGATACCTCCCACTTTCCTCCCTTCACCCTTCTTGGCTCTCAGCTGTGTGTGGCTGCTAGTGGTCCTCCTGACCGCCACAGCCCAGCCTGTTAAGAGAGCTGTCTGCACCCTCTTGTCCGCACTCTCCTTCCACATCCTCACCACCCTCGCCCTTGTTCCTCTAACCCTGGCAGCCACCCCAGCTCTCTGCTAAACTGATCTGGCAAATGTCACCTTGTTGCGAAATGCCATGGGTACTCCTCAGCCTTATCTGCCTGGTTGACACTGTTGGCAGGTTCTGGAAACACTCTCTCTGAGCCAGCTGCCCCGCCCCATCATCCAGCCCACAGCTCTCTGGTTGTCCTTGGCCTCTGGTGGCTCCTGCTTTCTCTGCCCAGTGCTGAGACGTTGGTGCCTCCTGGTCTCCCATCTCCTCTCTATATTGGGGCCCCAGCTGTGCTCAAACTGGATTTGACCCATTTATTATTATTATTATTATTAATTTTTTTAAAGACTTTATTGGGGAATTGGGGGAGGGGAACAGCTTTGGGGAGCTGGGGAAGGGGAACAGACAAGTTGCTGTCCTTTTTGTTCTTCAGTCTAGTTGTGGAGGACGTCCCTTTACTGGCCCATGTTGGTATTATCATTGTGCTCTTCCCGCATGAGGCAGTTGTTCACTAGCTTCTGGACAGCCACTCATGGCTAATCATGGCAAATCACGAAAGCCACACGCCAGCTGCCAGCCAGTTCCACTGAAGCCTATGCCCGTTGCTGCCAGGGACTCACAGCAGCCCAGCTCCAGGTTGAGCTGTTGTTCACCATCTTAGCTGTAGAGGGCGCAGCATCACTGGCCCGCATGTAGCATCCGAACCGGGGCCCTGCTGCTCAGAGCTGGCGTCCCAAGCCAACTCTTAACCAGCACGCGGGCCCCCGTTTATTATTTTTTAAATAGAATTTTAAAAATATAATTTAGTTGCCAACATTAAAAAAACAGACTTCATGGCCCGGCCGAGTGGCGCACTAGTTAAGAGCTGGTTTTGGGATGCCAGCGGCCCCGGTTCGGGTCCCACATATGAGGGCCAGTGACACTGCCCTCTACAGATAACAACAGCTCCACCTGGAGCTGGGCTGTGCGAGCCCCGGCGACGGTGTAGGCTGCAGCCCTTGCTGCAGTGGGCTGCCATAGGCTATAGTGAGTGGCCGGCAGCCAGCGTGAGCGGCTGGCAACCAGCACGAGCTGCCAATAGCCGGGGTGAGCGACCATCACGAGGCTGGCGACCCAGCTGCCTCATCCGGGAAGAGCGCAATGACGATACCAATGACGATGGCAACATCCTCCACAACTAGACTGAAGAACAAAAAGACAGCAATTTGTCTGTTCCCCTTCCCCGATTCCCAAACGCTGTTCCTCTCCCCCAATTCCCCAATGTAAAAAAAAAATCTTTAAAAAAAAACAAAAAACAGGGCCGGCCGAGTGGCGCAGTGGTTAAGCGCTGGCTTGGGACGCCAGCGGCCCCGGTTCGGATCCCACATATGAGGGCCAGTGATACTGCCCTCAAAAAAACAAAAAAACAAAAACAAAAAACAGACTTCACACGAAAGTCTGAATCTGTGGACGCTGTCGATCAACTGGCAGATCTGGCCATAACTGGTCATTCCCATATGGCAGCCTTAGGTTGAGATTGAGCGCAGCTGCCCTGAGAAGGTGGGAAGGTGAGAAGCTGTCTGGGGGCAGACAGCTCCCAGCAGCACTCATCATCCGCCCCTGTCATCTTACTCCTTTGTATCTATGGAAACCAAGGGTGGACTGAGGGCTTCATGGTTCAAGAGAAGTGGGAGAGAATACATTTTTTTGTGGAAGTGAAAGATACTGTTTAATATGCTAGGGATATCTAGGTTGAAAGAAAACCACATTCCATCTGCTTTCCTCCTGGGGTGACCTGCCTGGTCCAGCTCCCCAGCCCTCCCTAGGCATCAACTACAAGCATCTGTGATGACTGCCCGAGACTTGTCCCAAGCTCTTTCCAGAATTGAATCTGAGGTGAATACAGACTTCAGTCTTCAGCTGCTCCCTGAATTTGTTTCCTAAATGTTCCTCAGGCACCTCTTTCAGTCTCCAAATGAACATCTATTGGCCATCCACTATGTCAGGCACTGTTCTAGACTCTGGCAAGACATCATGAAAATAACACAGGAAGCCCTGCACCCATTTCTCAGAGTCCTCAAGAGAACACAACAGATCCTTCGCTTTTTGTTTTAAAGTTTTTTTTTGTTTTTTTGTTTTTTAATTTAGGGCAGTGTCACTGGCCCTCATATGTGGGACCTGAACCTGGGCTGCTGGCTTCCCAAGACCAGCACTTAACCACTGCACCACTCAGCCGGCCCTTGTTTTTGTTTTAAGCTTTATTGGGGAACAGCGTGTTTTTCCAGGACCCACCAGCTCCAAGTCAACTTGTTGTCCTTCCATCTTAGTTGTGGAGGGCGCAGCTCAGCTCCAAGTCCAGTTGCTGTTTCAATCTAGTTGAGGGGGGTGCAGCCCAGCATCCCATGTGGTAATCGAATCAGCAACCCTGTTATTAAGACACATGCTCTGGGGCCAGCTGAGTGGCTCAGTTGGTTGAGAGAGAGTTCTTTTTTTTTTTTTTTTTTTTTTAAGATTTTATTGGGGAATTGGGGAGGGGAACAGCGTTGGGGAATCAGGGAAGGGGAACAGACAAGTTGCTTCAGTCTAGTTGTGGAGAACGTCGCTTCACTGGCCCATGTTGGTATCATCATTGTGCTCTTCCCGGGTGAGGCAGATCGGTCGCTGGCCTCTGGATGTCGCTCACTGCGGCTATTGGCAGCTCACGCTTGGCTGCCAGCCGCTCACGCTGGCTGCTGGCTGCTCACTGTAGCCTATGGCAGCCCACTGCAGCAGGGGCTGCAGCCCACACCATCCCCGGGGCTCGCACAGCCCAGCTCCAGGTGGAGCTGTTGTTAGCTGTAGAGGGCAGTGTCACTGGCCCTCATGTGGGATCCGAACCGGGGCCGCTGGCATCCCAAAACCAGCGCTTAACCAATGCGCCACTCGGCCGGCCCGAGAGAGAGTTCTGAGCAACAGTGTTGCAGGTTCGATTCCCACATGGGCCAATGAGCTGTGCCCAAGCTGAGATGCCGCTGAGCTGCCAACAGGTGGTAGGATGGCTCAGCTGGTGAGAGCATGTGCTCCTAACAACAAGGTTGCCAGTTGGACTCCCATATGGGATGGTGGGCTATGCTCACCTGCAACTAAGATTGAACATGGCACCTTGAGGTGAACAACTGCAAGCTGCGTATGGGCGGCCAGATGGCAACTGGACTTGGACCTGAGCTAGCTGCTCCCTCCACAACTAGGACTGAAGGACAACAACTTGGCTGGTTCCCCTTCCCCAATTGAAAAAAAAAAAATCTTAAAACAAAAAAAAAAGCATGCGTTCTAACCAGCTGAGTCACCTGGCTGCCCTGATCCTTCTCTTTTCTTAAAGGGGATGGGCCCAATGACCTGTTGAGAAGGTCAACTTCAGATGTTCATGCCACGGAACCCGAAAAACAGGTGGTCACAGGATGCTGAGTTGTCCTGGCCTACTTTGGGCCCTCTCCAGTCGAAGCTGGGGGCAGGATGACAGTCCCCCTAGCGGGGTGGAGGGCACCAATAAGAAGCAAGAGGCAGTGCATAGATGGGGCCAACACCAGTCAACAGGCATCAAGGTACCAGGCGGAAGCAAGCTTCCCAGCAGGGCACTGACTGGTGAATGGGGCTCAATGCCAGTCAGTCCCAGGGCAGTACACCGAGCTTCAGGCCTAGCTCATGGCTCAGTGGCTGTGAGACCTTGGTCAGATCTCCTAACCTTTCATCTATAAAGTGAGAGTAACTGCAGACGCCTCACAGGGTTGCTTGGAGGATGGTGTAAGACAATGTAAGCAATGGCTGGGAATTCCAGGTGCCTAGCAAACTTGCCTACCTTCCACTCCTCACCCCTCATCCCCCGGGCCCCTACTCTAGGCAACCGGAGACCTGTCTCTGGGTCCCATCTCTGCCATGTCACTTTCTGTTCCTCCCTTTCCCTGGGCGCTACCCCTGCTCCCAGGCTCCTTCCCTCTGTCCACCCAGCTCACAGTCAGGGCTCTCTCTACAATGTAAGTCTGAACTGGTTGCTTCACTATTTCAAACTCTTCTGTACCCTGACCCCACACTCCACCCTGCCCTCAGGAGGCAGTCCCAGCTCCTCAGCCTGCCACTGTGGCCTCCCAGATCCTGGGTGCCACCCTCTCCAGCTCCGCCTTCCTCTGCAGCAGCTCTCTAGCAGATGGATGGCAGCTGGCACCTCCAAGTCCCACCTCTGCAGATCACCCCAACTCCTCTTCTCTGACCTCCACACCAGGCTAGACTAGGCTTCCCCCCACTTCTGTGGGCATCTGGGCCCAGGACACGGGATCCCCCTTGCTCTCTTCCCACTGACCATGAGTCCTCCATGGCCTTATCACAGTACCACCAGGATGGTTAGTCCTAGGAAAACCGGCTTAATCTACCCTTCTGTGTGCCTCCGATCCCACCATTCCTGCCACACAGGGAGAAGCACACATGGGACACAGCTGGGTACAGGTTTATTGTGGCACTGGATGTGAACAGGGGCCGGTGTGGCCAGCACCGACCAATGTGTGATGGTGGTGGAGGGAATGTGGAGGGAGGTGAAGGTGGTGGGGCAGGGCCCATGGAACCCAGGCTCGGGCCAGGAGTCGGGGTTGGGATGACCCTTGCCAGCCCTACCCAGAAATCGGAGACAATGACTCCAGAACCAGTGACCCCTCCAGCTGGGCAGCGAGGCAGCAATGGGTTGGAGGAGCTCAAACGTGGGAGAAGGCGTGGCTCTTGCAAAGGGGCTTGTCCTTCTTGGAGTAGAAAGTCTTTCCTTCCAGGTTGATCTGACATATCTGGGGAAAGCCAAGGTCCAGTCACATGGGGTTGGGGAGAGGCTCCTTCCCAACCTCTCATGAATCTCAAAGGCAGGTGGTAGGTGAAGAGCACAGGGTGCTGGGGGTGGGGCTCGACTCTGAGGGGGCACTCACTGCACACACGAAGCACGTGTCATGCCAGCTGAAGCCCAGTGCCTCCAGGAAGCGGTCCCCAGCGTCGATCTTGAAGTCACAGCCTCGGCATTTTGTGCCGAACATCTTCTCATAGTCTGGGGGAAATGCAGGCAGAGAGAAAGAGTAGCTGGGTTCTCGCCAGCCCTCGCCTTGCCCCACCCCTTTGACCTGGCCTGGACCTTTTACCTCGCTCGCAGTAGGGTGCCCCTTCCTCCATGTAAAAGGCCCTGTTCCGAATGGGTGTCTTGCAGGCTGTGCAGGTGAAGCAATGCACATGCCAGGTCATCTTCAGGGCATGCATGATTTCCTGGGAGGAGGCAACAGTCACTTGGCAGCTCAGTCCCCTCTTCTCCAGAGCAGGGGACACAGCTGGGCCTGGGCCCTCTTCCTTCCCATGGTAATGTTATGTCCGCACACCCACCCTCCCTCCCTATCTCCACCTGTGGTCTCCCTGTGATGCCCGCTATGCCTCTGACTCGCCATGTCCAAAGCTCAGCTCCCAATCTCTGCATCCCAAACACGCTCCTCCCACAATTATCATCTATTTTTGGAAACTCCATCTTTCCACCTGCACCAACCAAACTTCTCTTTCTTTCACACCCCACCTCAGGTCCACCAGGAAATCCTTTTGGGTCCATTTTCTTTTTTTTTTTATTTAAAAATTTTTTTTTTTTTTTTGAGGGCAGTGTCACTGGCCCTCAGATGTGGGACCCGAACCTGGGCCGCTGGCTTCCCAGGCCAGCGCTTAACCACCAAGCCACTCTGCCAGCCCTTTATTTAATTTTTTTAGAGGGCAATGTCTCTGGCTCTATGTGGGATCTGAACCAGGGCCGCTGGCATCCCAAGCCAGCTCTTAACCACCGCGCCACTCGGCCGGCCCCTTTTGGGTCCATTTTCAAGATGAACCCAGATTCTGCCCGCTTCTCATAGTCTCCCTAATTCAGGATGTGACCGTCAGACATCTCTGCACAAAACCAGCCGCTGTTCTTCCTCTGCTCCTAAGACTGATATCAACCCAGGCCAGGCCACATTCCCCTCTGCTCCACATTTCTGAGCAAAACCCAGAGCCCTGGGAAGGGCCCAGAGGCTGGCAGGTTTGGTCTATCCCTCTGTTCCCTTCACATAGCTTCTCACTTATGGTTGAAGACCAGGCACCCTGTCTTAGGGTTTCACACCAGCTGTCTGATATTTGCAAGGCTCAGCAGTTACCTCCTTCGAGTTTCTGCTCACCTGTCACCGTATCCATGTGGCCCGCTCTGACAACACCGGCTCATACCCCAACCTGCCTTTCCAATGCTGCACTCCCAGAGCCTTTAACCTGCACTTTGCTTTAATGGTAACACTCCTCTCACTAACATACTACATACTGGGAATTTATCTGTTAGATGTACTGCTATCATCTGTTCCCCGCCCTCAGTTTCTTCCTGCTCAAATGTAAGGTCCAGGAAGGCAGGAAACATCAGCTGCCCTGTTAGCTGATATTTCCCACCAAAGCCTGGCCCCGTGGGTGCTCAAGAGTTCTGAGTTGACCTGCTCCACTGGAAGGGGTGGGAAGCAGAGACTCAGCAGCCCCCGCCCCCCCCCCCCTCCGGCCAACCATGGCAGCAGCATTCAGACCTGGAGCAGGCAGAGGGCAGTGTGGAGCCTCGGGAGGGTTAGATCTGTGGGTTCACCCTTTCTTCTTAGCTGGCTGACTTGGCCATCAGCTTTAGCTTGACACTTGGTTTGTTGCCTTGTGAACTGGGAACCTAATCCCATTCTTGGCAGGATTTTCATGAGGATGGCCCACATTTGAAACTGGAGACCCCAGACCCAGTGCATGCCAGGGCCAGGTGGTATATAAGATAGGGCACTGTAAGTATAATTATTGCATTATGTTGTACACCTGAAGCTAATTTAAAAAATATTTCACAATAAAAGAATAATAATTAAAAAAATAATAATGGGGCACTGTGGGGACTGTCATGGGGAGCACCTATCCTGGCTGCAGGGGAGAGCTGACCGGTTCATTCTGGAATGCCTGGAGAGCTCAGGTTGAAATCTATGTGTTAAAGTGAAATGTGATTTTTAAATGCTGACCATTTATTTTAAAATGACAGTATAGGGCTGGCCGAGTGGGGTGGTGGTTAAGCGCTGGCTTGGGAAGCCAGCAGCCCCGGTTCGGGTCCCACATATGAGGGCCAGTGACAGTGCCCTCAAAAAAAAACAACAAACGAAAGACAGTATGGACCAAGTTAGACCTAAGCATGGGCAGCATCTAGCTCTCAAGATGGCCCATTTGTGCTCTGTATGACATCTATGTTGCATCTCACATGCACCTCACAACCACCCTGGCCAGGACTTAATGCCACCCCCATTTTAGTGAGGCCCAGAGAAAACAACTTGACGCAGGTCACACAGCCAATGGATGGCAGAAATGGGTTTTGTGCCCACATCTGAGTTCAAAGCTGGCTCTTCTCACTGCCTAGTATTGCCTTTTAAAGGAGCAAAGGGTCAAGGTGAAGGAACTCTGCTGTCTGCTGATAAGTCAGGGGTTTGGGCAGGCCCAGAGCTGGGCCCAGTGGGCATGTGGCAGGGAGGCAGGCTTCTGATAGTATTCACAAGAACCTATGAGTCAGTTATCAATATGTATTTTACCGCTTAGTTTCCTGCCTCACCCACTCCCACTGCTCCAACCCCGGGCCTGGCAGCCTCAGCCCTCTCTCTAGCTGTCTTCCCCTGCCTGAGGCTTGCTGAGGCACACCTGACTTCACCAGCCCCAGCTCCAAACTCCTAACACAGCCCCTGCCCACCTCTCCCGCCTCACCTCACACCTTCCCAGGTGTTGCCTTGTGACACAAGCTATTTCCTCTGCTTGTAGCACTCTTCCTGCTGTCTCCAAGTTAATTCCTGCTCATGTTTTTTTTTTAAGCTGAGCTATCCAGCCACCTGTTGGCAGCTCAGCTCAGGCTGGGCATCGAACTGCTGTTGCTCAGAGCTCAGCTCACACTCTTGAGCAAGCTCTTAACCAACTGAGCCACTTGGCCGGCCCCCTACTCATGTTTTAAGTCAGCTTAGAGGCCACTTCCATTTACTCCTTCAAGTGTTTACGAACCACCTCCCCTGGTCCAGCCCATGGAGTTCACATCTCAGGAAGAGAAAGGACAAAGGAACTGGGAGTTGGTGAGTAAACTGTGGGGTGTCTGGCCTGGTGGGGAAGGTGGGCGTCAGGGAAGGTATTCTTGAGAAAGTGATATTTGAGTCCCAGATGAGAAGGAATGAGATAAGGGGGTGCTAGTGTTGCTGGCAGGCGACAGTCTGTGCAAAGGCCCTGAGGTGGTGGGGGTGGGGTGGGGAGAATACCACGTTGGCAAAATTAAACAGCACCTGTGGTTGGATTACTGGGGTGAGGGGGGGCTGGTGGTGAGTGGTGAGTCTTGAGAGCACAGGGTCCCAGACAATCCCCAGTCCAGAATGGGTACCCCCTCTAATGTGTCCCCCACCCTCCAGAGTTTCTTTCCAACTCCACTGACAATTTGATCACCCTGTGTCTCCCCATGCTCCACACTGAGCTCCGAGCACAGGCAGAGTCCCCAGAGCCAGGCACAGGAAGAGAACACAGCTTGTGGCAGGTCGGGGAGGCCATTCTCCTGTCCCCCACCCCCTGAGGGTGAGGTGGGGGCTCCTTAGGCTGTCAGGCCCTAGAATCCCTGCACGAGGGGAAGCTAAGGCCTCAGGGCCACTCTGTCGAAGAAGTGGCTCGAGCTGGGGCAGGAGCAGGAACAGGGTTTGGCATCAAAGCCTACTCCAGGACCCAGGAGCCAGCCTGCCTTGTGAGCCAGCTCATCTGTGGCCTGGGAGAGAACCCTGCCCCCCAGGACTTGCGGAGGTGGGGCAAGGCGGGACAAAGTAGTGTAATGCAGGCCGAACAGTAGGGCCCCTACACCTGAAACTAAACAAAACAACAAAACAGTAGGGCCTTGATCTGTAGTTAGCAAATCCAGATGCCCAGCAAAAGGGGTCCTGGGATCCAGCCCATTCTAGAATAGTGCAATGGGGTGTGGCCTAGTTTGGCTGGGAACTGGACCTGATCTTGAGCAAAATTCCCTCATCTATAAGATGGGAATAACCAAATAGTTTGATTGTGAAGCTGGATGCCTATACACAATAAGTGCCCCACATAAACTGTCAATATAATGACAAAGACTATGATAATATCCATTCTCCCATCTAATGATGGAACCCCCACTTTTTGCTGGGCACAAGGCTGCCCCAAACAGACTATATTTTTCCACCTCTCTTGCCACTCAGTGGGGTCATATGACTGAGTTATGGCCAATGGGATGGAAACAGAGGGCTGGGTGGCAGCATCTTGTAAAGATGGCAGCCATGGGCCTTCCATTCCTTCCTCCCCTTCAACTTCCTGCTGGCTAGAATGTGGAAATTTTGGCTAAGGCTCCAGAGCCATGGACTGAGTGGAAAGTAAGCCTGTACCAAGAATGGCTGAGCAACAAAACACAGGAGGCTGGATTCAATTACCAGTTCCAGAAGCCCACCTCTAGACTTTCTTAGGTGAGAAACAAGCTGTCATCATTTTGAGTTCTCTACCACTCATGGTCAAGGTAACCCTCACTAATATGAATATCAGCACAGAGCTCTCTGGCCACACCTGGCAGCTCTACCTCTGGATCCAGAAATAAGAAGCATGAGTGGCAGAAAGAGCACAGGCTGGAGTCAACAGGGCCTGAGGCTCAGCCCTCCCACTCTGTGCAGCCTTGGGCAGTTTCTGCCTGTCTCTGGGCTTCATTTTCCATGTATGGGCAACAGGAACCCCCTCAGCTTGTCACCCCTGCCTGTTCTGTACCCTTTTCCCTGGATCTGCTCTCAGTCTGACATCTTCAATGTCCCCCTCCCCAGGGTGAGCTCCTGGGGCAGGATCCATACTTGTCTCCTCATGAGGTGTCCCCAGCATGAGACACTGCACACCCTTAACAAAGAAAACGAATGTGGGAGGTAGATGGCCTGTTACTCTCAGATCAGATGATGCACTAAGTTCCAAGCCTGACTCCTGTGACCCCACAGGAAACTCAGCCAGGCTATGCTGTGTGTGTAGCCTCAGTGGGAAGACTAGGATTTTGAATAACAAGTTTAGGGTCTGAATTTTTGGCTTTGCCCCTTAATAGTCCTGCGTCCTTCAAGCACATCAAGTGATCTGTCTCCTGTTTTTCTCATGCATCAGGAGCGCAGACACTCTGGATCAGCCTCTCAAAAGTCTGTCACAATTAACCCCTATCTTCTCTTATGGAGCATGGAAGCCAAAGTACTGGGTTTGCCCTGTGGCCCAGGGGCTCAGAGGATAACAGTTCCAACACTGAGATATAAGATGCATGTTCCTTTCTTCCAGAGTCAAAAGGCAAAACCTCACTAAAAGAATCCCATTTGTCCCTTCTGCTTCCTTCCCGTCTGCAACAAGAAAATAAGGCCTGGAGCTTGAGCAGTCATCTGGTGACCATGATAGGATAAGCTTGGGAATAAAGGTCTGCATGTTAAGGATGTGGGAGCAAAGAGGCAGGAAAAGTCTCTTTTGAGCTGCTGTTCCAGCCCTGGAATCCTTATAATTTAGGTATAACCCCTTCTGCTTAAATCTCTGCAGTGGGGTTTTCTGTTATTGCAGCTGAATGCAATGCCACTGACACAGCAGCCACCTCTTATTTTGGCCTGACCGGCACTTACTTCCCTTCTTTAGGGAACATAATGCTTTTTTTTTTTTTTTTTTAAGGAGGGCACAGCTCAAAGTGGCCCATGCGGGGATCAAACCAGCAACCTTGTTCAGAGCATACACTCTAACAAACTGAGCCACCCGGCTGCCCCATCACGCACGCTAGTTTTAATTCAGGGAACCAGTCCTCCCTCATTCTCAGCCTGTGGTTCAGGTGGGGCTGTCCGGTTCCTGCTTCTGGGTGAATGTCACCCAGGCCTGTCCAATCAGAGTCACAGGGCTTGGGGGGGGTCAGAGATGGGCACGTGACACCAGCCAGGCCAATGAGCAGCACTGGGACTCATGATGCATCAACTGGCCTAGAAGTGTAGCTCTTGTTCACTCGCTGGTGCTAAGCTGAGGAGATGTCACTAGAAACCGCTGTGGCTCCATCTTTGCCACCTTCTAGGGAAAAGGCAAGCTGGGAATAAAGCCAAGAGGCAAGGGATAGAAAGAGTCCTGATGACCTCAGGAACTGCAGGAAACTGGACCTAATGTTGGCAGACCCTGGGCTTGCCAGTTTTTGAGCCAATACATTTTTGTTATTAAAAGGATCCTAGCTTATGCAAAATGAAGCTAAGAGAGCAGCCCATTTATTGGGCTGCAAAAGATCCCAAGGTTTTTTACACAGGGAGAGCCCCCAGGCCCAGGAGTTGCTCAACCACTCCTCAGTGACATCGGGGGCAGGCTTGCCTCCCACCCATCCACCAGCCCCACTCACGCCTGTGATCTTCTTCTTGCACTTGGCACAGCTGGGTGCATAGCGCATGTCATAGCAGGGTGGGCAGAAGATGGCACCCTTCTCCTCGAAGAAGCCTCCCTCTTCCAAGACTGTCCCACACTGGCTGCACACAAACTCCTCAGGGTGGTATGCGTGGCCCAGTGCCACCAGGTAGCGGCCCCTGAGGGGGAGGGCAGGGTAAATGAGGTGGGGACTCCTGGCCAAGCCCAAGGGGGTTTACTGAACACCTATTCTGAAGCCTGGAAGGGAAGTCCATTCTCCTCACTTTCCAAAGAGAGGAGAAAACAGGCTTGGGAGGTGACTTACCCAGGTCACACAGTGAGAATAATGAAGCTGCATTGCTTTGTGACAGGAAATGAGAGTTGGGCAGTGTTGGAACAGTGAGGTGGGTTACACTGGGTGGGGCTGCTGACTTGGGTCTAATGAGATGAACCCAAGAGCTAGAGCCCTTGGGGCAGGAGGCCCAGGGTGCCAATGAGCCCTTAAGACCAGTGGGTACCTGAGCTGACCCTGGTGCCTATTCTGTCCTACCTGCCTGTTCCATCCGGCCACAGGTCCCAGATAAATGGGGGTACTCTGCAGAGCTTCAGAGCTGACAGCATTTGAGAACAGGGCTGGGGCTGAGAACTAGGTAGGCTCCAGAACCTGGTACACTGACTCTGGGGGGCTATAGCAGAGGCTTAGCAGAGGCAAGTGAGCAGGAGGAAGAGGCAGAGGGGCTGGGAGGGGCAGGCCCTTCCTCTCCTGAGAGCAGCAAGCCTAGGGGTACAGTTCTGATGCGTCATTGGCACTTCCTCCATTTCACCGGGGCAAATGCTGATAGAGGCTGAGGGGAGGAAGGGGGTAGAGGGGAAGTGATGCAGGAATCAGAATCTGAGGACCCAGGCCAGGTCCCTACCCCCACTTCAACTGCAAATTAAATCCTATCCTCCTGTAGCAGCAGCTGAGATGAGGGGAGACAGATGGGGGAGCAGAGGTTCGAAAAGATACTAGGACCAGGTGTCAGGACAGGAAAGGCCCGAGTAGATAAAGAACAGGGCCACCCACCGGATGACCTTGTGGCACTGATGGCACACAGGAGTCTTGCCATTGCTGCCACCGCCCCCGCCTGTGTTCCCTCCAGCAGCTGCCTGCACGATGGAGGTGCGGTTCTGCAGAGGCGTGGGTGTGGCGGGTTGGCTGTGCCGGGTCAACACCGTGCTTGTCTTGTCTGGGGCATAGCGCTCAGCAAATGCAGGGTCCACAGCCCAGGGTGGGCGGCTGGTGGGGCTGGGGGTTGTAGGGCCTGCCAGGGCCAAGGAAAATGACTCAAAGGGGCTGCCCAGAGACCCAAAGGACAGCGGGTAGAGCCCAGGGCAACTTGGCGGGGCCCACCCCCCCCAAGCCCCTGAACTACCCCCCCTTCCCCAGGCCCAAGCCCACTCTCCTCACCAGGCCAGGGTTCCTGGGGTGTAGCTGAGGCTGGGACTGGGGCTTCTGTCCTGGGCACCTGGCTGTAAGATCTGCTATTCAAGGGCCTGCACAGCTGGGGCTCCTAATGTGACCCCACCCCCCAACCTCAGTTTTGCTGGCCCCATGGGAGATGCCTGGGTGCATGAGAGCTGCTGGGCTGGACTCCAGGTCCCACTGGGTTAGGGATGGGTAAAGCAGCTTTTCTTAGCCAGGTTCCAGCGGGCTGGTCTGTTGTATAGGGCTGGGAGGTGGAGCAGGGCTCTTGCTTCTGGGTCAGCTCTTGGGGCTTCTTCATTCCTGAGATCCAGCTCTGATGGCAGGGCCCCCTTTGCCAGGTATCCCCTCCCACTGTGACCCAGACTGGCAGGGTTCACACTGGGTCTGAACCATCTAATACTTCCACACCCAAAATACAAACCCAGCCCACAAAGACAGAAAACAGGCAGAGAAAGCAGGGCTGAGAGTGTTTATTTCCATGCCTGAGCCAGCACAGACCTGGCAGACAGCAGTACCAGAGGGCAAAGAGGGAAGACAGTGGCAGACAGAGCCAGGCCCTGGGCCAGGCAGGCAGCCAGGGCCAGGACAGCAGGAGGCTCAGTCCAGGGGCAGGAAAGTGATGGGTCAGGTAAGCAGAAGCTGGAGGCACCAGGGGGTGCCCTGGGCAGGAGGAACAGAGAGAGAGAGGCAGAGGTCAGCCAGCCGGCGAGTGCCAGGCTATGACTGCACGTTGAGCACGTGGGCAGAGCGCTGGTGGTGCCAGTCCCGGAGGCGGGTGTAGCGTGGGCTCTGCAGCTCCAGGACATACTTTTCCCTGAGGGGCAGAGAAGGAGGAGGAAGTAGAAGGAAGGAGAGATGCAAGGGAGGAGGGAGAGAAGAAGGAAGAAAGGAAAGAGGGAGGGAAGGAGGGAGAAAGGGAGAGACAGAGAGAGGGAGGGAGGGAGGGAGGGAGGGAAGATGGAAAGTAGACAGCCCTGCCTGGGGAACCCCAGGAGCAGACACAGCGGGGTGCTGGAATGGGAAAGACAGGAGATGAAACAGAGGTGCTCGTGCCTGTCTTTTACCTTGACTTCTTCAGGTGCTCCTCATCCGGGTCTTGCACTGAGAGGGCAGAGGCAGGCATTGACCGAGAGAAGACGGAGCGCCACCCCAGCCCTGAGCCCTGGCAGAGGGTCACAGGGTGCCAAGCGGGCTCCGGGTGAGCCCATACCCAGGCTGGGGTCCAGAAGGAGAGTCTGCCCTACCCTGGGCTGCCACTTACTGAACTCGGTGCCCGTGAGATGGGCGAGGATGCGGAAGGAACGGGACTGGCCTGTCCCTGGCCGCGGCCGCCAGTCCTCCGTGTCCTCCATCAGCCGCTGCTTGCTGGCATCTGGGACCAGCGGCCGGAGCGGCTGTCTGTGGGGAGGGTGTGGCTCAGAACCTCATGTTGGGGGTGGGCCATGGGGGCAGCCCCTCCCTGGAATTGGTACATGTGGGCTATAGTGATGGGAGAGTGGGGAAGGGCAAGGCTGGGACGCTGCTGAGTGGATGGGGGGGTAGATAAGTGAGAGGGGAAGAGGGCAATCAGGGTGAGAGGAAGCCAGGGTGGGGAGGGGCCACCGCCCAGAGTGCCAACAGGAAGGAAGAGAGGAACAGGCAGAGGAGGAGGGCTCACTGACTTGTCAGGGGTCTGCACCTGTGAAGGAAATAGACAGATGGAACAGATACAGGAACAAAGGGACAGACATAGGAAAAGAAAAAAGATAGTAAGGGGTCAGAGTGGCCAGAGGCAAGGCTGCACTGAGTGTCTAGGGCTCAGTGGGCCCAACACCACACCCCAACCCCAGGCCGTGGGCGTCGGCACTGTCTGGCTTTGAGTCCCCAATAGTGCAGTGCCTAGGCAGGAGCTACACCCTAGGATGGGCCCTGAGCCTGCAGCCAGCCGCCAGGGGTCACTGCCACACGGTGCTGGATGGCGGGGCTGGGGTGCAGAGCAGACAGAGCAGCAGCGGGTGGACGGACAGGTAGACTAACGACGTGGGCAGCAGGCATGTGGGACATACCCATTCTGCTGCAGGGCGCTGTCAGCAGGCAGGGGCGCCCCGAAGGGCCGGGCCGTCTTGTTGAGGGAAGCACTGGGTGCAAAGGTGTACCGCGGGGTGTCCGCGGCGGGGGCCAGGGCCTGGGCGAAGACAGAGCCGGACAGGGTGGGGGCAGGGTGGTGCGGGGGCCCTGGTGTGGCGCGGACAGAGGCACTCCAGCCCCACCCCCACACATCTGGATGAGGCTTGGGGGAAGGGGGCGACTCAGGTTTCAAGGGGCCCCTTTGGGAGCAATGAACTCAGCCCACAATGTGGCTTACAGCACAGGCCGGCAGAGGCAGAGGCAGCGTGGACAGACAGGCAAACATGCGTGGTGCCAGGACCGTGCGGCAGCCCCCAACCCAACTCCCAGTTCCCCACCACACGCCACTCTCTCCGATGCCAGGGATGGGGGTACTGAGGCTGCAAATCCAATCCCACCCCACCTGCCCAGATGGCTCGGGCCAGTCACCTACCTTCTGCGGTTTGCTCTGAGCTGGCTGAGCCCTGCAGAAGAAGAGGAAGGAATGAGTGGGCCAGGCCTGAGGGTGCTCCTACCCGCTGGGTGGGTCACAGCCCACATACCTGCTGAGACCCAGGCTGAGGCGTTCCCCACAAGCTCGGATCTTGTTCTGGGCTTCGATGTGCGTGAGGCTTCCCGCATTCTCACCATCGATGCTCAGCACCCAGTCGCCCACTGCCACGCCAGCCTGTGCAGCTTTGCCTCCAGGAGTGAGCTGTGGAGAGATGGGCACAAGACTACAGACCAAACTGAGGCCAACAGTAGTCAACCTGCTTAAGCTGCTCCACTTCCAGAATCCAGAGGCCTCTTCATTCAACATATTCTGGGCAGCTGCTGGATACTAAAGCGATCTGGGAGAGGTGAGTCTCACCAGAGTTTCACAATCACCATGCTTATTTATTCACCTCCATGACCCTCCCCACACTCGAGGCCTGTCAGCTCCAACCACAGCTGGTCCAGGCTGGTCCACTCACTAGACATTCCCTCTGGTTTATGCATGTGGCAAGTTCCTCCAACACCCCTGGCCTTGGGGCCATGTGCAGGGATCTGCCAAAACCCTCTGAGAGCCAGGAATAGGTCCCCATCATCTCCAGGTTTTCAGTAAACAGTGCCTGCCTGAAGGGGGCCCATGGCGTCAGCTGGGGTTTCTTGGATGTAAATGAATGTCACCCCAACCCTTCAATTGCCATATCACTCATTCCTTCAATCCTCTGGGCTCTGGTTGGGGATCCCTGGCTACTGTGGCAAATGAGGGGCAATACTAGGCTGGAAGGAATGGTTTCCACCAGTGTGGGCTGGGGCCATTAAGGATGACTTCTGGAAAGTGCTGGGCCTTGGTGAAAAGAGTGGCATGTGTTGCCCAGCGGGTAAGACAATCCATTTATGAAAGCCTGAAGGTGGGGAGGGGGTGAGGGTGGGGGAGAGGAACCAGGATTGGCCTTGAGGTTGGAGGGACCATTAGCAGTTTGAAGGCCTAAGGTGGGATTATTTCCAGGTCCCTGATAGAAGGGACCTCAACAAATCCCACTAGCCCTGCCAGACAGGGGGTGGTACTGCTGTTCATGGCTCTAAGTTCCCAAGGCTTCCCAGCCATCTAACATGAGTGGGCTTTCTGTGGGGAAGTGATGGAAGAGATTCATATTTCACAGCAGGGAGGGGGTGTAGTGGAGGGGTGGGGGGGTACAGGCTACCCATAGCCCCAGGAGGCTCCTCAGGTGGGCCGGTGTGCAGACAGAGAGCAGAGGGACTAGATTCGAGAATGACAGCACTGGGGCAAGAAAGGAGAAATGGGTGGCCAGCCGAGTGGCGCGGTAGTTAAGCACTGGCTTGGGAAGCCAGCGGCCCCGGTTTGGTCCCACATATGAGGGCCAGTGACACTGCCCTCAAAAAAAAAAAAAGAAAAAAAAAAAAGGAGAAATGGGTTTGATGGCTCTCTTGCATGCTTGAGAGTAAGAGTGTAAAATGGGATGGCTTCTTCTTTACCTGCTAAATAGTAAGAATTTATGGAGCACCTAGTATTGCCACATACTGACAGTGATTCCTCCAACAACCCTGTGTAGTAGTCTGGGATTATACCCATTTTACACATGGGAAAACAAGAGAGGTTAAGTAACTTGTCTCAAGTTGCCCAGCTACCAAGCGATAGGGCCAGGACCCTGACCAAGGCTCTACTACACCAGGCCACCTCTGCTGAGGAGCCCAATTCATTGGTTGGCCTACCTGGAAAGACTCCCTGACCCCCCCCCCCCGTTGAGTTTGGGGCCTGGATCCCCTATCTCATCTTTATTTCAATCTAACTCCTTATAATGGACATGGGGAAGTGACTTACTCAAGGTCATGGTGAGTCAGTAGACGGGGAAACCTGGTCCAGCCACTCCCTACCCACAGGGCTGGCTTCTGAGAGGTGTGGGCTGAGCCTCGGGTGGGGGTCATGAGGTGGGCAGGAGCAACTGGCTCCCAGAGGGCATGCGCAGTAGGAGCTGCTTCCTTCCCAAAAGTGGGAGTAAGGAGGACAGGAAGCACAGGAGGGACAGGGGAGTGGTCCGAGAGGTGGAGAGAAAAACAGGCGAGAACTAGGAGGGCAGGAAGGGATGGTGGCTGGAGAGAGAAGTGAGGCCAGAGGGACCAAGGAGGGGAGAAAAAGCCAGGGGGCTGGACACTGCATGGGGTGGGGGGGTGAGTCAGCCTAAGGGCTCCACTGAGCAGCCCAACACCCCAGTCCCAGACGTTACCTCATCTCTCAGGGCTGGGCCCACAGCCAGCCCTAGTCCCTCCCTCCATGCTGGGGTCAGGGGAGAGGAGAGAACTGCCCTAGCTCATAAAGGACCACCCCACCCACCCACCCACCCACCCAGGCCCAGCTCCAACTTCAGGGCTGGGCTCAGATGGTGGCTCCACCCACAGGCTGGGGCTGCTGACAAGGGAGCCAAGAGTGCCCCCAACAGGCCACATCAGAAAGTTCATCCTCCAGGCTACTACATTGCCCATCTCCTCCAATGAAGAAACAGGCTCAGAGGCCAGCCAAGGCCTACAGCTCCCCAGCCAAACTAGCTACCACTTTTCCAGAGAGGGGGATATAGGATAGGTTTTCAGGGCTATAAGCCTTGAGGATTGTATAAGGGTGTGTGTGTGTGCATGTGGTAGGGGGACCATTGCTTATAATATAACTACCCTGCTGGCCACACAGTTTCCAGGGGAAGCCCTCTGAAAAGTCCCTGGGAAAAACAGTAACCAACTCCCACAGAGAGATTCCACTTTGGGGCACCTCTAAGGCCAGGCAGCGCCTAGACAACCTTCTGACCCTTCTGGGCCGTGCTTGCCCTGGGCTTCCTGTCAACAGCTGCCTGCCCACTAGATGCCTGGGTGGGCCTCTCTGGACAGGCGGATGTGGGGGCAGGAAGTCCCCACCCCCTCCTAACCCCCAGGCTAGTCAGACATCACCTCAAGGGCAGGCCTCACTAGGTTTGGGTAGGCAGTTTGTTCTTTGTGCCCTACAACTGAAACCATGGATTGGTGGTCACCAGCTGAGGTACCCACCGATGGAGTTCAGGGGTCCAGGCCTACGCCAACCTTTTTCGGCTCTGCAGACTACAGCCACCAGTGGGCCATCCCAGTGTGGGGCTGCATTCTTTGGCTTATAAGGCAATCCCCCTGCCACAGGGAGGAGCCAGCCCCCAGCTCCGCCCCAACCAGGGCAGGCTCTCAGGAGCTGAAGTCAGAGCCCAAACCTCATTCCACACCCACTTGGGGTCAAAGGCCACTGCATCCTGAATGGGACCAGTGAGTGGGGATGGAGGTCCTCACACAGGCTGAAGGGCCCGCCCCCCCCCAGTCCTACCCCAAAACCCCCCAAAAACCTACCCACAAAAACTGCAGCTATCCCAGTGCCTTAATTCCAATCCCTGCTTAACCATGGAATCTCAGAAAGAGCCCTTCCATCTCTCAGCCGAGTTCTCTCATCTGGAAAAACAGGATGATAATGGCTATTTCCTGGGTGGCAATGAAGTTGAAGTGAGATCCTGCAGTCAGAGTGCCGTGCCTGGAGCCTAGCTCCACGTATTGCTCCCTCAAGCAGCTTAGACATTACCTAGAGACCTCAGAGGTAGTAGCCCCAGGAGCTTCATGGAATGGCATCACATAAGGTGCAGTGCTGAGGAAGGGTGGGGGCTCCTCTCCCAGTATCTCAGTTGGGAGTCTTCATGGTAGGTGCCCTCCTCTGGACCTGGATATCTCCTGGCCTATTGGCCCTGGTTCACTCCTACTCAGATCCCTCCCACACCCACCATACACACTTCAGCACCCAAAGACTCCTGAGGGAGCCCCTCCGCCAACCTAGGCTTACCCGAGAGATGGAGAGGGGCACATTGAAGTCCTTGCCCCCCTGAAGCCGAAAGCCCCAAGGTGCTGGCCCCTCTAGCACCACCTTGAAGGAATCCATGGTGCCTTCTCCTGAGAGAAGAGAAAGGTGAATGGCTGGTATGGTGGGTGCACAGGCAGGCGAGATCGTACAGCAGCCTTGGACCGGTGCCAGGCAGGCATGGGCAGACGCTTAGCAGACCCAGGGCACAGGTAGGCAGGCACCTGTCAAGTCTGGCTGGGCTGTTGGCTGGCAGGTCTCACTTTGGAAAGACAGGAGCAACCCCCCTCCTCCAGCGACCGTTGAGGGTGAGCGGTGCCCTCATCTAGGCTTTAGGTTCTTTTCATCCAGGAGTGGGTGGCAGAGCTAATGTGGCACGGCCTCCCCCCAGGCCAGCCTTGAATTTTGTACGGTGGGGTGAGTCAGGGGCCGGCGCTCCTCTCCCCCGCCCCCAGGTCCCAGCAGGCAGGCCGCGGCTGGAGCCTGCTCGGACTATATAAGGCGTGTAAACTGACACTGTGCGGAGAGCCAGCGGAGGGAGCACCCGGGGGCTCGGGACTCGTGGGGGAGGGGGAGGGAGGGAGGCGGCTGGAGCGGGTCCTAGCCATTCCGGGACCAGTCGAGCCAGGGCGGGACCCCTGGGCGCTGGGGTGTGTGTGTGTGAGGGGGCCTCCCCTGCGAAGATTGGTGGGGGTTGGGACCCCAAAGCATGGCCAGGAAGGGGATTCATCCTGGATCTCAGTGGGAGTGGTGCCTCCCACACAGGCCTGCTACATCCAGACGTGACTCAGTTTCCCTGTGGTCCCCCTGCCTGGGCCCCACGTATTGGCCGAGTCTCGGGGGCAGGAAGCAGGGCAGGCGCCAATCAGCCCAGCCGCAGCCGGCTTCGCCGCAGGAAGGCGGAGGCGGAGGCGGGGTAGAAGGCAGGGGCCCGGGCCCGCGGGAGGAAGCTCAGTGCTGGCCATGACGCCTAATGCCCTCTGTGTTCTCCAGCAGCCCCCTCCCGAAACGCCCGCGCGGTCACCAGTACCTGCTCTGCCCCTCCGGGGCGCTGCTTTGCAGCGGGATCCAAGCAACCGCGTTGGGACCGGCCGCGGTGTTCTGACCCCGCCCCCACTGCTGCCGTCCGCTTTGAGACCGCGAAAGGGGGCGGTGCCCTATGCCACGCCCCATCAAAGTCACGCCCACTATCGGCCTCTCCGGCTTGGGAAGCCCCACCCAATCCTTCCGCCCCGCCCAATCACGAAGTCCCGTCACTCTTTGAGCAGGAAAACGGAGCCTTCCAGGGGTGGGGGTGGGGTCCCCTCTCTGGGGCGGGGCCTGGGTGGGGTCTGGATGGGGCATGGGCGGGGCATGGGCTTCGCAGCGCCGCTCGCCCAATCCTTTGCGCCTCCCACTGGCCGACTGAAAAGAAAGCCGCCTTCGGAAACAGCTGTCTCTAAAACTTAATTTCCTCCTCGGAAAAATGGGACGATACTGCTCGCCTCACAGGGCAGCCGTGAAGACAGGCATTGTTTGGCGTACGGCTCAGCCATCGGCCTCTCCAGAATTTTTAAATCGGAGGGAATTGGTGGGTGGCACACATTGAGTTGTGGTCAGTTAAGGGGGCATAAGGAAGTTTGAAGCTAGGTTTACACAGCACTGAGTACGGAAAGCAGAAAACAAAGGCAGGAGCGGAAGGAAGTGGAGGGGCCCCTTAGCTGGGCCCTGAGCCTGACCTGTGGCTCTACCCTCACTCCCAGCCTCTGACCCTGGTCAGCACCGCTCAGTGTTGACCCCACATTGTTGAGATGGCCTGTGTCTTGGTATTCGGCTCCAAAACAGGCAGCGCCTCTAGTGGGATGTCAGAGTCCCTTTGCTCCTCCATCCCTGCTCAGCCTGGGCAGAAGGGGGAAATTGAGCAGGGACAGGGAGTGGGTGAGTGAACTCAGCTCCTTCTAGGACATGGCTGCTGCTGTTCTTCCCCTTCACCCATCATCATATTCCCCCCTCTTGTGCATCATTCCCCTCACTACACAAATTGCTGTTAAGAGTCTCATGTTTAGGGGCCGGCCGAGTGGCGCGGTGGTTAAGTGCTGGCTTGGGATGCCAGCGGCCCCGGTTCGGTCCCACATATGAGGGCCAGTGACACTACCCTCAAAAAAAAAAAACCAAACCAAAACAACAAAAAAAGAGTCTCGTGTTTAAGGAAATCTTTTCTTGACCCCACGTCTCTCTCCAGCTATGACTCTTTTATATATTTTACTCCCCTTGAGAGTGAAATTCCTCGAAGGAGTTGTCTGTCACCCTGTCTCGACTTGCTTTTCTCCTGTTCTCTCTTGAATCCACTCCAGCCAGGATCTTGTCCTCCCCACTCCAATTCTCTGAATTAATTCCCTCTTCTCAAGGTCTCCAAAGACCCCTGAGTTATCAAATCAATGGTGCTTTCTCCGTTTTCCTCTGACTCCGTTTTCCTCTGACCCCACTTAAGAGCAACACTGGTCCAGGCTCACTCTGTCTTGCCCTAGACTCATGCCTCCTCCTGCTCCATCGCTGCTTCTTCTCCACTTCCTTGGGACTCATCTGTTCCCCAACCTGGCCATCAGATCTTTTCGCTCTATACCTACTCTCTGAGACCCCCTTCTGTGGCCTTCCGTAACACCTATGTGCCAAGGACTACCTAGTTATGTGTCTAGCCCTGACCTCCCCTCAAGATCTCCATTCTCTAATAGCCAACCACCCATCCAACACCTCTACTTGATGTCTACTAGATATCTCAAATCAAATCATTATGTCCCAATTTAAATTTGTGATTTTTCCCACCTCCCTAGCTCCTTCCTCACCTCAGTAAATGGCACTGCTATTCATCCACCTGGTTCAGTAAAAACTATGAAGTTATCCTTCCTTTCTCTTCTCTGTCATACTCCAAATTCTGTAAATTCATCTTCAGAATATGTCCCACATCTGGCCACTACTGCCACCGTTGTTGCTGCCACCCATTAGGAGACCCCTTAGCAGTCTCCTAACACATCACCTTGCTTCTATCCTTACCCACTCACTCCAGAACTTCTCCTTGCAGCAGCCAAAGTGATATTTTTTTTTTTTGAGGGGCAGTGTCACTGGCCCTCAGATGTGGGACCCGAAACTGGGCCGCTGGGTTCCCAGGCCAACGCTTAACCACCGCGCCACTCGGCTGGCCCTTTTTTTTTTTTTTTTTTTTTTTTTTAGCTGAGCCATCCTGCCACCTGTTGGCAGCTAAACAGCAACTCAGCTCAGGCTGGCATAGAACCACCGTTGCTCAGTGATCAGCTCGCACTCTTGAGCGAGCTCTTAACCAATTGAGCCACTCAGCCAGCTCTCCAAAGTGATATTTTTAAAGCAGAAATCGTACCACATCACCTTTGGCTTTTAGCATTCCGGTGGGCTCATGTTGCACCTAAAATAAAACTAAAGTCCTTAAGATGTGCATGACACTAATAAACTGATTCCACCTCCCACCTCTGTCCTCCTCAGTCACTCTACTCCAGCCCGTCTGGCCTCCCCACTGTTCCTTCAACATGTCAAGCATATTCCTGCCTCAGGGCCCTTGCACTTGAGGCTCCTTCTGCTTGAAACACTTTCCCCCAGTTATCTAAACAACAGACTCTCTCACTTTGTCCAGGTGTCTGCTGAGATGTTGCCTCAAAGAAGCTCTCCCTGACCATGCTATCTAAAACAGCAGCCCCCTGACACCTCACCTACATCATGCACTAGTCCCTATCCTGCTTTATTTTTCCCCATGGCACTCACTACCATATGACATTATATTAAGTGTTTGTTTTTTTATTGCCCTTTGTTCCCATTAGGATGTCAGTCCCATGAGAGCAGGGGCTTGTCTGTCTTGTCCATCATTTCCCCAGGGCCTGCACACAGTGTGCCTACTGTGAAGTAAGAATCAAGAAAGTGAAACAGCAAATGAGCAAAGGAAGAAGGGTCAGACTGGGGTCCTGGCAGTCCTCCAGCAGAGGGTACCCCAGGATCTGGTTCCTTGGGACTGTGCAAGACTCAGACCTGGAAAACCACCAGATCTCCCTACATAGGCTGCCCTGGGTCGGCTGCCCTGGGTAGGGACAGGCACTAGGCTAGGACACACTGCCCCCTGGTGGCCAGGGCACTTGTAGCTGCAGGGCAAGGCCCCTAAAATCCCAGAGATTTGTTTCCAAAGACTTTCGTTTCTATTCTGGTGGGAACCTCACAACAACTGCTATGAAACAAAGAGGCTTAGATTCGTAAAAAAGGGAAGCACACCAGATTGGGCATCCAGAGTCCTGGGTCCTAGTTCTGGCTATGTCCCTGACTCTCTGGGTAACGTTCAATGTGAACTAGGATTTGCTGAGCTGGCAAGGGCTGGCTTGCTACCGTGGGGTGGAGAGGTCCCTGCTGCAGCCACTTGACTGGGAGCCTCCTTGTCTCAGCTTGCTCTATGGCAGGCAGCCAGATGGCTCATGAGAAGACGTTACCATCAGAAGAAATGTCCATAAGTGGGCCCAAAATCTGCCTCGCCATGGCTGCAACATCCTTCCAGGCTTTGCCCTCTGTGGCCACGGACTCCCTGGGACACCATTACACATTATCTGCTTCCCCCAATCTCCCTTCACATGACATTTGGAGATGAATCTTAGACACCCAGAGTCTTGCACAGTTGCACGCTTAAATCCAGGGCTCGTTGGAGAGGTCTGTGCTGAAGACATGCCACGTCTGTGAGACATGGAGGCAAGATTGGCTCACTTAGGGCCGTGGTTCTGAACCCTGGAGACACACTGCAGTCACCTGGGGAACTGAAGAAATGGTTGGACTGAAGCCCTAGCCCTTGGGTGTGGACCAGGCGTGGGCATTTTTTAAAGGCTCCCAGGCGATTCTGTGCAGCCAGGGTTGATTTACACTGCGTCTGAGGCCACAGTCCTGGGCAGAGCTTGGGCAGAAGAGGAGGGAAACTGAGTGAAAGAGGGTTGTCAAGTGCTGCTGAGAAGTGGTGAGTCCTGGTCACGAATGGAGTCCAATTGCTTTGCTTTTGGGGAACAAGGAGGTTGGTGACCCTGATAAGAGCGATGTAATGGCGTGGTGGGCACCACTAGGAAACAAGGTTGGAAGGAAGAATAGGAGGAGAGAAAGTGGAAATGAGAGTAATCAACAACTCTCTTGAGGACTTTCTCTGTGAAGAGGAACAGAGAAGTGGGGAGGCACTGAAGGAGAATTCGAGGTCAAGGGAGGTTTCTTTTAAAGATGTGAAATTAATAGAGCATGTTGGTGAGGCTGGAAATGATGATGATGGAATTAATGGCTTGAGAAGAGAGGAAACAGCTCAGTCTGCTGATCTGTGAGGAGGTGAAAAGAGCTGGGGTTAGAACATGAAAATCTTGATAACAGACACTCCTTCCAACATAGGTCAGGAAGGAAATGGTGCAGGTGCACTTGTAGGTGAGGTGGTGGGAGGTGGAGGGTGTTCACTTCTGTTGGCCACTATTTCTCTGGATATCTGCAAGGTGGGAATGGGCAGGGATGGAGAGAAGATGAAGAAGGTCTTGGGGAGGAAAAAAGCAGCTACTGAGACATAGGATCTCTGGGCAGTATGGAGAGCTTGTCTCTGTGAGGTTTGAGATCACACTGGTGAAAAGAATGCAGTCAGTCTGGTTACATGAATTTCTCTGGCCATGGGCAACTGCCAGGCACGGCTGAAGGCCGGGGCTTTGCTGAACAAGTAAGTTGGAAGGAGACAGAAGAGAAAGGGGTGACTCCATTAGGGGAGCACAGAATCTAAGTAGGACAAGGGTGGAATTGTCAACAACAATCGTGCAGACAGTGTGAGAAGGGTCACTGGTTCCAGGCAGCTGAGGAGGAGCCATATGTGCCAGAGGAAGTGAGCTGGAAGGAGAGAAGGAGGTGGCCAGAGGCGGGTGCTTGGAAATGATTGTGTTACTATGAAGTGACAATGGAGCATCACTGTCATGAAGACAAGATTTAGGATGTGCCAGAGGTATGGGCAGCTGAGGCAGAGTTGTGGTCAAGGGGCCAGCAGGCCAGGTCCTCGGGGGCATGGTGCTTGTGTACATGGAGGTTCCAGGGGTGGTGACAGGAGTAGCATAAGGGGACAGTAAGGCAGGCACCAAAGTCTTCAAGAGACTTGCGTATTTCCCTCTGGGACGTGGGCTCCTTGAATACGGCCATGTCCCCAGCACCTAGCACAGAATAGGCATGTGGTAAAACACGCAGTTAAAAATGAATGAATGGGGGCCGGCTGAGTGGTGCGGTGGTTAAGTGCTGGCTTGGGAAGTCAGCGGCCCCCGTTCGGGTCCCACAGTTGAGGGCAAAATAAAAAATAAATAAATAAAGTATTAAAAAAAAAAATGAAAATCTTTAAAAAAAAAAAAAAAAGAGAGAATGCATGCCTGGTATGTAATTTAGTCTTTAGCCTTGACAGTTGAGGAAACTGAGGCCAGAGGTTCCCCAGAGTGCCTGTGTAGTTGAGCGTCTCAGTGGGAACAGAGGTTTTGGGTGTGCACGTTTTTTGAAGTCTCTTCCACCTGCCTCCCCCATGCCCATCACCTCCTACCCAGCTCAGACTTCCTGGTGGTTTCCCGTTTAGCTCCCTCAAATTCTGCCTCCACACTGCTCCTTTCTTAGTCTGTCCCTCGGCTGAGGATGAGACCATTGCAGGACCATGAGGCCTCTCGTGTTGGGCCACCAACTTCCCCTCAGGCCCTTGAGCATCTGTGTGCATGTTCTTCCCTTGGTCCCGGGGCCCACCATGCCCACCCTGGGCCTGGAAACCCCAGGTTCCCTGCCTGCCTGGCACAGCCCTGCCTCCCCTTCACGCTCCATCCAGGGATGTCTTTCCTACCAGCAAACCTCACTTCTCCCTCTGCCAGACTGTCTGACTCATTTCTGCTGCGTATGGAGCCATAATTATCTGTATCCTGTCTACCTAATGGACTGGACTGGAACCTACTGGCAGCAGAGGTCAGGTCCAGGTTTTCCATGTCCCTAGAGCCCAGGCACCCAAGTGCCACTGCCAGGAGCTAAAGCAAGGCGGTGCGGGCTATGGGCTAGAAGACAGTACCAAGAGAGGAGCTGAAGGCTTTATTCTCAACAGACCTGTACACTACACACTAGAAGGCCGGCAGGGCGCCTGAAGGGCCTCCTCAGGCCACCTGCCGTGTCCCCAAGGCCAAAGTGGATGCAGGGGTGTGGCCCCAGATGTCCGTTGTTTGCCTGCCTTCCTGTCCCAGCCAGGCCACTCCCGGTGTTCAGGGCCGGTCACAGGGGGTGGGTCCCTTCTTCCGTTCCCGGCTCAGCAGTGTCACCAGCTTGGCCTTGAAGCCCGCGTGAGCAATGGGGCGGCAGGAGCCGCCGGCTTCTTCACCATTGTCACCCAGCTCCAGCTCCAGCAGCCGCCGGTACTGGGCCTCCAGGCTGCTTTCGTGGGCCGGGCCGGGCCAGCCCAGGTCCTCACTGTTGTGGTAGATGGGGCTGGCTGGGGGGCTGTGGCAGGAGGGTCCCTCCTGCACGGGGTCCCCCAGGTTAGTTGGTGTGGGGCCGGCTTCCAGCGCACAGAGGTTCTCATAGAGATGCTCCGCGGCGCGCGGAGGCCCGCTGGCCCGCTTGCACACGGACGCATACAGCCCGGGCTCAGCGGGCAGCGGGGGCAAGCTCTGTGGTCCAGGCTCGGCCAGCCACGCCCTCTGGGAGCCAGGTGGGTTGGGCCCCGGGGGCACCTCCTGCAGCTCCCCAGGGGGGTCCAGAGAGGGCAGGGAGGTGGCCCGCGGCAGGGGGCAGGGCCTTGGCGCTGCCAGTTCGGGCAGCTGCTCCCGCTGGCGGGCAATGGCAGCGGCCACGACCCCGCACAGGTCTCGGGCTCTGGAGCTGCTGAAGGCGAACAGGCCTTCTCCCGAGTCACAGCGGCGGCCGGCTTCGAAGGAGAACACGCCCTGGGCACGGGTGAATGGGTGGGTCAGTGGCCAAGGGGCCACCTGCCACCCCCACTCCCTGCAGGCTCAACCCCTCACCTTGTCAGAGCCAAACTTGCGGAGGAAGCGGTAGGGCCAAGTGTAGAGGGCCTGCGGGTTGGTCGGCTCACTCAGCTGGATGGCGTCCTGGCCCAGCAGCAGAACGTAGGGCCCCTTCAGCTGGCAGCGAGTTGCTGCCTCGGTCCTCTGCACCACCACCGGAAACTTGCCCACTGCAGGCAGAGGGCACAGCCTATGGGTCCCCCAGAGGTCCCAGCCCCAGCTGTGGTGGTGCTGAGGCTGCCCCTGCACCTCCCTGACTCACCTTCCTGCCAGGAGGAGTAGATAGAGTTCTCCTCCATGGGGACCAGATCCCGCTTGGGAGCCTCCGCCTCCCCTGGTCCTGAGGAAGATTCCCCTGTGCCCTGGGGAATGGGTCAACGTCAGAGGTTAGAGTCACCCCCACTCCTCTTCCTGAATCCTTTCTCATGGGGAGAGATGGCACTAGAGACTCTGTGACAAGCAAGTCCACCTAGGGACCTGGCACCAGTCTCAGCTCTGCCTGATACACTCACTGCACCCTGGGTACCCCTTGAGCTCATTTCCCTCCTGCAATCACCCCTGCTCCCCCTGGAGGGTGCTGAGAGCTGTAAAGCAGAGGCACACAACAGGGTGGCCCCCTCACCCTTGCACTAGGCCAGGGACCAGGCCAGCCCATGTGTGTCCCCCACAGTTTACAGTGGTGAATGGGCAGGAGCTTCCTCCCCGACGTCTCTGGCTCCATCTCACCCTCCCTACCCCTCATCCCTTCACTTGGGCTCTCAGCACCTCTGCCACCACCACCTTGGCCCTCGGTAGTGGCCACAGTCAAATGCAACAGGTTCCTCACTGGTCTCCTTGCTCCTGTTCATTTTCCTCTTTCTTTTTTCAAGTTTTTAAAATTAAAAATTTTCTAATTAAAAAATGTATACAATATAAAATTTTCTATTTTAACCATTTTAAAATAATTCAGTAGCTGTTAACAAAGTCACAAGGTTGTACAATCATCACCTTTATCGAGTTCCAGAACTTTTCATCCCTTTACTCTGAAACCTGTACCCATTCTCTCCCCTCCCTCAGCCCCTCACAAACACCAGCCTGCTTTCTGTTGCTATGGAGTTGCCTATTCTGGGTATTTCATGTACATGGAATCATACAATACATGGCTTTTTGTGTCTGGCTTCTTTACTTAGCATCATGTTTTTGAGGTTCATCCACAGTGCAGCCTGTGTCAGTGCTGCTTCCTTTTTGTGGCAGAGTAATATTCCATCATGTGGACAGACCACATTTGCTTTATCCATGATCAGCTGACAGACATTTGGGCTGTTTGCCCCTTTGGGCTATTGAGAATAGAGCTGCTCCGAACATTCTACTACAAGTTGTTTGAATATCTGCTTCAATTCTCTTGGGAATTGCTGGGTCAGGTGGTAACTCTGTTTCAGTTTTTGAGAAGCCACGAGATTCATTACCTTTTGGTCCATTACAGGCCCAGTAAAAGCTTTAAAACTCTGTCATTGACTCAATTGCCAAAGGCTTCTCCTCTTACTGGGAATAAAACTCCAAACTCCACATGTGGCCCAAGGTGGTTGCAGCTGGCTCTGGCCCTCACACTCCTTGCCCTCCGGCCAAACTGCCTGCTTTCTGCCTCTTGAACACACTAACCTTCTAAGCCCTGCTCAGGGCTTCTGCCTTTGTTGCTCCTTCTGCTCAGGACACTCCTCGGGCCTGTGTCTGGCAGTTTCCTCAGATGTTTGCTTGGTGGGTTGTCCTTGAGGACTCAGGCCCACCGTCCCCTCCTGAGAGGCCTTCCTGGACCATCCTGCCTAATATTCCCTGGTTCACTCCTGGTCCCACCCCAGCCTGGCATTTTCTCCATAGCTCACATGGCCATCTGAGATTTGTTCTGTGGCTTCTGGGCTGCTTCCCAGGCTCATAGGTGCGTGGCAGTTACTTGCTAAGTGACAGGACGAGTGAGCATGGAATGAACAAGGTGTGTGAGGGTAGGTAGAACCCCTGGGCAAGCCCCTAGATGCCCTGCCCTCCTGCCCTGTGCTCACCGGAAAGGCCAGCTGGCAGATGAGGCCCATCCATGCCTGCCGGTGCTGTGCAGCCAGCAGGTGGCTTCGTTCGGTAGTGGTGAGCAGGAAGGCACTGGTGTCCCGGGGGCAGCTCTCACCGTCAGCCGGCAGCACAGACACGCAGTCAGCCAGGCGAATGACCCTCCGCTCCCCACGCCGGCCAGGACCTGCAGACCTGTCACCTCCTGGCCCCAGGCCACCATCCCGGACCTCCCAGCTCTCCAGCCGTGCCACTCCTGATGGGCCTCCTGCATACAGCAGACCCCATACCTTCCGCCAGGACTTCTGGGGGAGAGAAGGATGGGGGTGAAGACTCTCTCTGCAGCTCAGCTCAGCTCAGCTCAGCACAAGCTGCTCAACAAATGCTCCTGGCCACTTAGGTGGGCCTCTGCCTTCCTCAGCTCCTCAGGGCCTCAGAGAAGGCCTTACCACAGCCAGCCCAGCAGAGGGAATAGTCTGTCAGTCAGCGCTGGGTTCAGATCTACCCCACACTTTCCTAATTGGTACCCTCATAAACACTAGTGTCCTGGTCTTCTCATGAGAAGGCCAGGGTGGGGCTTCTACTAGATTATGTCTGTAAAGTATCTAGCAGCTGGAACAGACTACCCGACACTGCCACTGTTATGTTGGTGCACCTCCCTGCCCCCACCTCCCAAAAAAGGTTACTTAAGCCACAGGACAAGGACTGTAGCTGAGACCTCCCTTTCATGATGGTAAGGAAGGAAACATGCAAATAGCGTCAAGCAAAGGAAATGGACCGTTTATCTGCCTAGGCAGCAGCTGCAGCTGAGCTGCGGGGGGGTGTAGGGCCTGCTGCCTGAAGGTGAACCGCCCCCCCCACCCACTATGTCCCATGACAGGCTGGGAGGAGCTGAGCCCTCTTCTGCAGGGTGGGGCTCTGCCAGCTCAGCCCCTGGCCTGGCCTGGCCCTGGGAAGGTTGGAATGCTGTTGGAATAGTCAACCTCCCTACTCTGCCCTGCCCCCAAGGTTTGGGTTCCTAGACTCTCCCATCTCTTGGCTACCCTATCTGTAAATGAGGCAGGGTCTCACCAAGGCCTGCTCAAGCTCAGTCCACCTGCTCAGGTTGAGAACAGGTCTCTGCCCACCCCAACCCCTGGGTTGGATCCCCTACCCCAACTCCCATACCCATTCTCCCAGGCCTGGGTGGACTGTCCCAGTCGGGTGGAGGCCCACTGTTTGTCCTGGGCAGCTGCCTGGCAGCCAGGGTCCCCACCTTGCCAAACTTGATGTGTTGCTGGTAGAGGATGCCGTCCTTGATAGGGGTCTCCAGAGGTTCCATGGCCACGGCGGGCCGCAGGTCCACCACTCTGAGGGCCTGAGGAGACTGGTTACAGGCTGAGGGGAACTCCTCACACTTCCCCTTCTGGCCACTTCCCCTCCCTCTGTCCAGAGAGGCAGCTGCATGACTGGGGGAGGGGAACCCCATCTCCAGTAAAAAGAGCTAGGATAGGGGTTGGGGGCATATTTCTTCCTTGGGGCTCCGACTGGACTGGTCAATGTGCCCAAGTGTGCCTGGCAGGGGCTTTGGACCACCTGAGGACCCATGGCCTGAACCTGGGTCAGCTGGGTGTGAGCCTCTGACCTGCAGGCTGGCTCCCTAGTCATGGGCTCAGACCCCTCCCCTGTCCACCCTGGGGGCATTTATGCACCCTGGCGCCTGGTATTCCCACAGCCCCAGCTCTGCCCCAGTATCCTTCTCCAGCCAGACTGGCAAACTCCTTGTTTTCCCACTTGGAGCCCTGGTTGGTTGGCTGGCCCTTATCTTGGAATATTTCTAATCTTCACTCACCCCCTCCATCTTCGCTGCCCGCATCCACTGTCAGCCTGTGCATCATTTTTTTTTTTTTTTTTAAATGAGGCTACCTCATAAACAGAGCAGTCTCGCTCCTGCCAGGGAAATGAAAGTAAAGCAGGGAAAAATTCATTCAAAGGAAAAGAAACAGGCTACTCCATAGACCTACGTCTCCCTTTGAACCACCAGCCCACCTGGGCCCACCCTTCTCCCCTTCCTAAATGTTTCCTGGTTCCCCACTGCCCTCAGGTCTAGCCTGGGCTCCTCAGCCCAGCACTCAAGGTGCTGTGTCCTAGCCTCACCTAGCCCAGTCCAAAGAAGCACCCCTCAGCACCGTGCTCTGGGTGCTGGCCCCTCTTCCTTTGGGAGGTCTCCACGACCACCCCATGCTGAGCATGAAGGCCCCAGCAGCATGCCCCAGTCATCATGGCCTGGCCCTGCCCATCTGAGTGTGGGTGGCATGCCCCCAGTGGGCCCCGGGAGAGCTAGCATGCTCTTTTTAAGCTTTGCTTCTTCCTGGTGGCCTATTTTTGTGCCTTGCCAGAGGCAAGTATTGGAGCTGTGTGTGGATGTGAATTCTGGGGATAGCCTCATGTCATTCATTTAATGCCACCTATGGGAAGGAATGTGTAAACAGGCTGAGGAATATAGTTTGGGAGTCACATACATATAGGGTGTGTAGCTTCTTGGGCAGGAAATCTTTTCCAAGGGTCTCCCACACCTGGCTTTGTGCCCATTGTGGTTCAGGAAATCCCAAGCTTCAGGCCTACACACCAGGCCCTTTGCATTCTCACAGCCATATCAATGATGAGGAAATCAAGGCTCAGAAACATTAAGTAACTTGCCCAAGGCCACACACCAAGTGACAAATATGGCTTGGGCAACGGCTGTCCTGCTGGGATAAGCATGTGGCCTGCACGTGAAGTGCCTAGCACAGAGGAGCCGCCACTGCTAGTCCTCTGTCTATCCCTTGCCAGATGTTGAAATCCCAATGCATTTGCCAACATTCCTGTGACTGCTGCGCATTACCAAGTCTGATCTCTGCCACTCACCTGTGAGCTGCCAGCAAAGCTGGCCAGTGTGCCAGAGTGCCTGTGGCGTGAGTAACAGTCCTGTGGCATCTGCTGCCCCTCAGCAAACAGAGTGGAGGGTTCCCTCCTGGGAGCCTGCACAGGTGGGCAAGCGGGCAGGGGGCCCAAGGCTGGAAGTCGCCTCCCAAAGGGCTCCAGAAGTCCTAGGAGCTTCACACAACTGACAGAAGAGGGAGGCTGGGGCTGGGCTGGAGGTTATGATAGACAACCAGAGACCCGAAAACCCGACCACCGATTTCCATTTGTCCACCGATGTGGTCCCTCTGAGTCACAAATCCAGCTGGCACAGAGGGGGTGCCCCAGCTAAGCAGCTCCTTCCACAACCTAGCCGGCTGGGTGTTGGCCGAGGTGGGTGAGATGCCCAGGCTCTGGAGGTCGGAGGGTAAAGCTACCAGGAAGCGGGGGGTGGACGAAGAGAAACACAGAGGCAGGGCTGGGGCTCAGACCACAGAGGCTTGTGCTTTAATGGCAGCCGGGGTAAAAGGGAAGCAAAAATAGTAACTCTGGGGGCATGGGGAGCAGGTAGTCGGGCGCGGCCTGGCCCAGCCCAAGCCACCTGGGCCGAGGATGCTGGCTTCTTGTCCAGGAGGCTGGTGTGTGAAGGTGGCTGGAAGCTGGGGACTGCGGCCTCTGGAGAGAGGAGGGCGGCAGGCAGCTAGAAGTCCATGGAGCTGTGGGCCAGGTAGTCCTTGCGGCCAATGTTGCTGACCTGCTTGGTCTGCATGGCTTCGAGTTTGGGGCAGTCGGTGATCCGATGGCCCAGGCCTCCACAGAATGCACAGCCACGCTCTTCTGGGGGAACAGGGTGTGGGAGGAAGGGGTCAGCATGGTGACAGGGCCAGGCTCCACTGCTCAGACCTTGGTCCCCCTTCAGCATGCCCCCCCCACCCCCCGTCCACTGATGTGCAGCATGGACCTGGTGTTCCCATCATGCCCCCTCTGGACTAGTGTGTCCCGCTCTGCAGTCACCTCCAATGTCCAGCATGGATTCGTCCCCACAGTGTAGCACTTGCAGCACAGGTGGCACCTTCTGCTTGGCCTCCAGCAGCAGGGCTTTGAGGTCCATGAGCACAGACTCGTCTGTGGGGCAATGGGGCACCATTAGGTCCAACCCTGGGCCCTGTAACCAGGAGCTGGAAGACCCAGGGGACAGCTGTGGTGGTCCTGGGGTACTCACCGCAGGCCTTGTTGATGAAGGTGGTAGCGATGCCTGTGTTTCCTGAGCGTCCAGTACGGCCGATTCTGTGCACTGCAGAGAGAGGGGACAGTTTCTGGCCCACTGCCCAGGGCTGGGGCCGAGCCTGCAGCCCAATCCCCTCCTCTCCCTGCAGGCTCCCACCGTAGTTCTCGATCTCCTCAGGCATGTCATAATTGATGACATGCTGGATGGCAGGGAAGTCCAGGCCCTTGGAGGCTACGTCTGTGGCCACTAGGACATCCTTCTTGCCTTCCCGGAAAGCCTCGATGGCCTTGGTCCGTTCCTCCTGGTCTGGAGAGGGTCAGGTGGGAGCAGTTAGAACAACAGCAAGAGTCTGGGGAGTAGTGGCAAGCCGGCTGGGCAGGGGAAGGGTTAGGTAAGGGGCCGCAACAGCAGCAGCGTCCATGCCTATGCGGGCGCCACCCTGACCTTTGCCCCCATGGATGGCCACGGCCTCGACCCCCTTCAGCAGCAGGTACTCGTGGATGGCGTCCACATCTGCCTTCTTCTCTGCGAAGATGAGCACCTGTCCAGGAAGGCCAATGCCAGTCAAGGGGACTGCCTCTGCCCAGGTGTCCCTGACCTTTTCCTATGTGCTGCCCCTGCTGCCCTCTTCCCTCATATGGGGGATCCTGGGCCAGCCTGGCTGGCTGTACTCACGGGTGGGGGTGTCTTCTGCAGGCACTCAAGCAGGTATACCATCTTGGCCTCCTCCTTCACATATTCCACCTCCTGCCACCACAGGGGCCAAGTCAGGTGGTCCTGAGAACAGGCTCACTAGCACGGCCCACCACAGGGGCTGGGCCCCCAAGTCCCAGCCGCAAGGTGACCAGCAGCCTCTTGCCACCAAGGGCCAGGGACTCTAAGAATGTTTCCTGCTAAGGGCTGGGACTTTGAATGAAACCCCAATGCCCACCAGGTGGACTCCCCCACCCTGCTCCAATCAGCTTCAAAGGGAGCCTTGCCACACCCTGCCCTCATAGGTGAGACTACCCTCCAGGACTGCTTGCCCACCTGGATGACATCTAGGCTGGCAGCCCCGGCGCGCCCCACGTTGATGGTGACAGGCTTTACCAGGGCACTCTTGGCAAAGTTCTGTATCTTCTTAGGCATGGTGGCACTGAAGAGTAGGGTCTGCCGCTGGCCCTGAGGAAGAGGAGGGCTGGGGCTGAGGGCATGGGGGACAGCGGGTAGGCAGCGCAGGGCCTCGGGGCCCTCCACAGTTGACAGAGGTGCACAGGGTGAAGGTGGCAGGAGTGCCCTGGCCAGGCAGGGAAGGGCACCTTGAAATAGGAGAAGATGGTGCGGATGTCGCCCTCGAAGCCCATGTCGATCATGCGGTCAGCCTCGTCCAGAGCTAGGTAGCGACAGATGTCCAGGCTGACCATCTTCTTTTGTAGCAGATCCATGAGGCGCCCAGGGGTGGCCACCATCATATGCACACCGCTGGGGAGGGAGAGACCCTGAGATTGGGGCCACGTGCTCAGCGCTACCTAGAGGCTGGTGACCCGCCTCCTTTTGCCCTCTGGTCTCCTTCCTGTTACTCCTCACCTGTCCCCTCCTCGTCACTCCCACCACCTTGCCCTACGTACAGCACACATCTCTCCTGGAAGGGGCTGCAGCCTTCCTGAAGTGCGCCAGGGCTCTCCCTGGCCACCTGGATACCTCTGCCTGGCGAACCCTTTTCCTAAGTCCTTCTCTCACCCCAGCGAGGGTGCTGTCCTGAGTCTCCAGACAGGTCTCAGCCTGCACTTCCCTAGCTTCCTGACTCTGCAGGCCTCCCTTTCCTGGCTTGCTGAATTCAACTCTTCTGTGTCTGCATCATCCCTGAGACTGGCATTGGGGCTGGCCTGTCTGCGATCCCAGACAGCTGGTGACGTCTGCTGGAACTGCGCTGTGTGGCAAGGGCACAGGCCCAACCCTGCCCCGGTGCCTTAACCTCCTTGCTAGGCTACACACTGGACCACCTGACCTTCCTGGACACCCTGGGCTCCCCACCTCTGTGCCTTCTGTCTGGAATAACCGCACTCCATCTGCTGTGCCCCCACAGCCCCTCACTACATCCCTCTGCCCCACCCCAACTGACCTCCCCATTAGACTGGGGGCTCTCTGAGGGCTGGGCCCACAGAAGGCCTCAGCAAGAATCTATGGAGTAGCTAAATCAAAGGGTCCCTCGTTTATCTAGGGACTTTGGGATGGCCGTGGGGTAGAGGTGCCTGCGCTCACTGCCGGATGGTCTCCATCTGCTCTTTGACAGACATGCCCCCGATGCACAGTGCGCAGCGCAGGAGTGGCGAGCTGTCCTCCTGCAGCAGGTGGCAGTAATACTCCAGGATGCCGTGGGTCTGCCGGGCCAGCTCTCGCTGCAGGTACAGGGGCAGGGGCTGGTACCAGAGGCAGTCTTGTTGGTGCCCTGCTCTCCAGGCCAGCTTATCTTACCGAGGGGCAGATAATGAGTCCATAGGGCCCTTCGTGCTTGGAGAAAGGTAATCTCTTTTCTTGTTCCAGGCAAAACATGATGACGGGCAAAGTGAACACCAGGGTCTTGCCTGAACCCGTGAAGGCAATGCCTATCATATCACGGCCGGATAGACTGTTGGGAAAGGATGGGCCTGACGGTCAGGTTCAGTAGAATACAGGGACTGCTTTTCCAGGTGGATATGTAGTGACTGCTCCTGCCTGTTACCACCATCCTCAGGGCCCCCACGTCCACACTTACATGGTGGGGATACCCTGAATCTGAATCGGTGTTGGGTGGTGGATGCCCTTCTTCTTCAGGCCTCTCAGGATGGCTGTGGGAAACAACACTGCATCATCCTGTGTCCACACGTACTTTATCAGGCCCCAAAGCCTGTAAAATTAGCTCTGTCCCTCTTAAGTTACAAATGATGAAACGAGGCCCAGAGAAAGAGAGCAAGGGAAAGACAGATAGACAGACAGACTTTTTCAAAGGCCCTAAGCTAAGTGGAAGCAGGATTCACAACCAGGACTGCCTAAGGCTAACATCACTTATCCACTGAAGGTCTCTAATGGCGGAAAATAGTGACTATGTACAGCTGGGACAACTGAAAAAGGAGCCTGAAGGAACTGCTCCTCAAATCCCTCCATCCCCACTGGATATGCTGCAGCTGTGGAGCTTGGTGGGAGCTGGGACACAACCTCACAGATGTCTGACTACCAAAGTGTGGTGTCTCTCCCAGTCCCCAGGTACCTGCAGGAAATTTCATTTCCTTGAAGCTCTTGATGGGCGGTGGGATACCATCTCCTTCCACCAGGATGTGGTACTTCCTCCGTACACGTTCATGCCGCTCTTCAGACATGCTCAGGACGTAACGGGGGGGTGTCCAACTGTGGGTGGGTGGTAGGGGTCGAGAGAGGCCCTTGAGCACAGCTGGCTTTGGGGTGTCCCTGCCAATCTTAGCCACATCCCACCCCAAGTAAGGGTGACTACCTTTCCACAGACTGGAAAGACGTACCTGGTTTTGATCGGATCATCGTACGTGATTCCCTTAGCCATTTCCTTCACTGACATCAGGGCTAAGGAGACAGATGTGGCTCAGGACTGGCACCTGCTTCCCAGAGGCCAGCCCCCTTGAGATACGACATGCCTGGGGTTGGGGGAGGGCGCTCAGTCCACTTCCTCCCTGCCCCAGCTACAGCCGTACCTCTGCCCTCAGCCACACTCTCCAGGATCTTCTCCTCTTCCTTCAGCTGCTTCTCCTTGGCAGACTCCTTGCGGGCTGAGAACAAAAAGCAGACGATGTCAGAGAGACACCAAAGCAGCACACCAAGCAGAGCCTCCCGCAGCTGCTGAACCCACCTTCAGCCTTCTCTTTGAGGTGCTGGTGCTGATCCAGGAGGCTGACGTTGGACTGAGGGCCCAGCAGGATGTCATCCTCATCTCCCCGGGGCTCACTGCCGCTGTCCTGCTGTTCCTCATCCGCAGCTCCCTTGCGCCTTCGCTGCAGCAGCTTCTGGAGCTGAGGTTCCACCAGCCCAACACAGAGTGGGACATCGGGCCCACAAGCTGCGTCAGGATACTGGCTTTTGGGAGAGGGTTCTGTGCCCCGAGGCGCAGAACTACCCTGCCTCTCGGATCATATCGCCAGCCCCTCGTGTGCCTGGGGGCCACGCTCCCGTGTGGATGCCGCACCCCACAGAGAAACCCCCGCCTCCCGCCCTCATTCCTTCGATCCCGGGCCCTCACCAGCAGTTGCCGGCGCTGTCGCAACGGCACGTAGGGCACGTAGTCCTCGTCGTCCTCATCTTCTGCCTCGGAGCGGCTTCCTGAGGCAGTCGCCTCGTCGGTGCGAGGCCGCTGCAGAGGCACACAGGTCAAGCCCGGAACCGTCCGCCTTCACTGAGGCTCGATCCACCCCGTTCCCACCTACCTTCCACTCGGGTTCCGACTCCTCCATCGTTTGCTGCACGCATGCGCACCACGGTAAAAAACCCGCCTTGTCTTCGGGATCCAATCAGGTGTGAAGAAGCCGACGTCGGCGCCTAGCAACGACATCTGAATGCCGGATCGTGCCTAGGGACAAACTTTCTTCGGAGCCGCTGTCCTGCGGCGCTGTGCCTACGTTCCCTGAGTGGCTACGCAGCTGTTGCCGGGTTGAGGGCGAAAGCATCCAGCAAAGCATTGTGGGATACCGGGGGATTTGGAGCATGCGCTAAAGGCTCGAATCAAGCTCGGTGGTCGGGGAGGCCCCCCAAGGGAAGACAGCGGATCCCGCCAGGTACGCAGCCTCGCCCAGACCATGACGTCATCCGGCGCGCGCTGGCCGGTGGACCCTGCGCCCTCTAGTGGCCAGGGAGCTCCGGGACCTGGCCGGCTGGGATCCCGATGCCCGGGGCACGGGTGCTGCTTGCGGAACAGTTGACTCAAGCACTGCGGCTGACTGATGTCCTCATCTATGTAAGACACCACCTATGTTCAGAGTGGTGAGGCATAAATAGTATAAAATACTGATGACAGTGAGGGTCTGTACATATGTGTGTAAACGCTTATTGTAAATGTACTAGAGCTCAGAGAGTGCCACGCTGCCTGGAGAACCAGAGGCTTCCAGGAGACGCTGGATCTGAGCTTCCAGAGAAGTGTGCAATCTCAGAGCAGAAAGTGGAGAAGAGGAAGAAAGAGGCTTCCTGAAAGAGGTCCCGCAGGAGTGGTCTGGCCATGTACAAGTGTACAGATTCCTAGGGAATAACGAAATCACTTGGCCCACATGGGGTGGGGTTAACCAGAGCAAGGTTTGGAGAGGTAGCTAGGGCTAGAGCATGCAGGGCTGTCGGAATAATTTTGTCATTGGGGACTTTCAGAGAGTGATTGTCAATGCTGTTCTTTCCTTCATGTATTTAGTATGAGCCTGTACTGGGCATTGTGTATTGAGTGCTGAAGCACATAAAGATGAGCAAGACACAAACCTGGCTTGTGGGATTACAGATTTGTTGAGGAGACAAATATAGCTACCCAGTCTTGAGGTTAAGAAGTATCAAAAGACAGGCAGGTAGCACTTTTGGAATTATCACAAAGGCAGAGCAAACTGATTCTCATAGTAAAAGTAGCCTCTCAACTGGGATATGAAGGATAAGCAGGAATTCATAAAGTGTATTCTGGAATTAGGGAAGTATGTGAGCAAAAGTTGGATCTAAGGGTGCCAGGCCTAGCTGGAGACCGAGGCTGTAGGTGTGGCTGGAGTGAGTACTGGAGGCAGGGAGTGAGTACTGGAGGCAGGGGCTAAGCATGGAGGGTCCCAAATGCCACTCACAGAAGTCCTCTGTAGAACTGCTTTAATCAGGCCTTCAATTTTCAAATGATGCAGAATTTTAGATAGCTGTGCTCATTTAACTGCATGGCAGGAGCCTGGTGCAAGAGTTGGAGTGTGAGAGGAACACAGGTAATAAATGTTCACTTCTTTAGAAGAGAAGGCTGGCACTGACTGCCAGCCATGGTGGGGCTCAACCAGGTGGGGGTGGGGAGGGAGTAGTAAGTGGTTTCTGGCTCCCTGCACTCTATAGAGGGCTCTTAGTGACTGTGTGGCCACTGCTTCCATCGCTCCCCACACTAACCCAAGTTAAGAGTTGGTTTTAGTGGAGAAAACGGCAGTGGGGGCAAGGAGTTGGGACACACACGTGTGAGGCATTTTTAGCAAACCTATTATAATAAAATCTGAGTTTACAAACTCAGGGAGTGGGGAGAGGTAGTTTGCTTTACTTTACAGAAGGGTTCATTATCCTCTTAACTCTCAAGCACTTAAGCTATGTCTCATTCCCATTGGAAAGTCAGACTCAATTTATAAAAACTCCATCTACCGCCCACTTCCCATGACAACCCTAAACACCTTGGCTACAGGTGCACAGTCCATAAAGGCCTCAAGCCTTCCCCAGGTCCCTCAGCTTCCCAGAGACCAAGTCCAATCCCTCCAATTCACCCATCTTGCAGAAAGATGGTTCCCCAACACAGTGTCGGGAAGGGGCTGCTCCCATACGCATTCCTCCCAACAGGCAAAGGCTGCAGTTATGTGGGCCTGTGCTCTAACACTAGTGAGCTAGACTTAGCTCACTCAGGTCATTTTCCTGTCTTAGCTTTAGTTTCCTATCTGTAAAATGGGATAATAGTCCTACTTAAAACTGCTGCAAGAATTAAGTAGAAACAATGCCAAACCACTGACACACAGTATATGCTTAACAAGGTTGGTGACTAAGACAGACCCCATGTTTCTGATTACATCCCTCAGTTCATCCCAGACCCTCAAACGAAACACACAACTCTGTGTCCAAATGTTGCTTTATCTTTCGCAGGAAAGATCTTCACAGTATCAAAAGTAAAGAATTAAAAAATAAAATAAAACAAACAAAAAACCAAACACAAAGAGCAGTGTTGGGCCAGCAGCCCCCGACCCACAGGCCAGCCCAGCCCCCGGGCTCTGAGTGTGGAGGCTGCGTAGCACCAGGAGGCGGCTCTGTGGAGGTCCTGAGGGGTCCCAGCCCGGCTCAGCATTCTATTCAGCTTTTGGTTGGTCCGGGATGGCGGGGAGCAGGGAGGGTCTTGGGCAGGTGGGTGGGGCTGTGGAGGAGGGAGAAACTGTAGACCAGCTGGCAGTCGGGGGCTCTCAGGAGACCATGAAGAAGCTGGACCCGGCAGAGGCTGCAAATACAGAAGAGCACGGACACATGGTGAGCAATGACCTCTCCATGCTGGCTCTGGGTCTCCTCCATAGTCCCTGTGGAGGTAGGAACAGCATCAAGGGATCCAACCCAAATGGGCAAGGAGACTCGGCTGAGAATCCAGGAAGTCTGCTGCCCTGGCCCAGAGACGAGGACAGGTGAGGACATCAGTCCCCGTTTCTTGTTGCCTCAAGGGCAGCTGTGTGGTTATCAGTCAGAAAAGTCCGAGCCCATAGATACAGTTCAGGGTTGAGGTACAGCATGGCCCAGCCATTAGGCCCCAAATCCAGCACCAAAGCCTGCCTGCCAGCTACCCTTCTCTCCTGAACTATGGTTCTCGGCTCAGTCCCTCCTCCTGTATTCTCAGCCCAGAACATCATCTGACAGGTCAACAATTCAGACAAAAGGGCCTGTGTAGGTGGCTGGAAGGGGAGGCCAGGTCTCTTCTTCCAGGAGGCAGCTTCGCTATTAATTTCTTTGTGAAACCTGCCCTGTTTGGGCCTAAATGACCTCCAAGGCCTTGGTCTAGCTCAGCTCCCACGCTGCTCCCTCGGGGCAGTCCTGGCAGCCTGCACGAGGAGCCGGGCCCAGCGAGTGAGTCAACCCTGAGGCTAATGTCAGGAGTAGGGGCAGCCCTCTGGGGCCCATGGCTGTCTGGGCACATTGGGAGGAAGCTGGCAGGGAAAGTGGAGGCCTGGTGGATACCTCAGGGGATGGCAGTGCAGGAAGGGACCCTTCGGGAGCAAGGACAGGAGGGCCTAACTCAGGGAGGAGCGATGGAAGGATGGCTAGGGAGAAATGGCTGCAGGAGAAGAGATGGGGCCTGTGCCTGTGGAGAGAAGAGCCCACTGGCTGTCACTGTGGAGACGCAGGGGCCAGGGCTGCAGGCCTCAGTCCAATTCCCTGTGCCTGAGAGCACAGAAGCTGGTGCAGCACTGGGAGGGGGTGCACGCAACACTTGGGGTCTCCATACCTCACTGAGCTGTGCTGGGAGTGGTTTTCTTGAGGCTGAAGTTGGTCCAGTTCACAGCAACTTTCTGGCGTGTTTGCTTTGCAGAATCCAAACAGAACCTGTCAAGTGTGGGGGGATAGAGGAGAAGCACAATCAGAGATTCCCCCCACATACTGGATCCCTCTCCTAGACCCGTGTGTCCTGGTCACTAAGGGAGCCAGGTCAGCTGTACGCAACCCCTCCAGCTCCTGGGTGTTGTGGTCTAGAAGGCAGGGCAACTGTGCTGGTTGGGGTGCCCACAAGCCCAGGGGACGATGTATGAAGAGAATGACACTGCATTGGCATTTGTCTCCTCTCCCCGCTCCGTATTTTACACTAGCTATCCTGGGCTGTCTTCCATTTCCCTCAGGAAAACATGTTTCTTTCACCCTCAGACCTTTGTATGTGTTGACTCACTGTCACAAATACCCTTTTCGTTTTTCCTGGCCCACTCATTCTTACTCCTCAGGTTTCAGCTCAGTCACCACCTCTTCTCGGAGTGCTGCCCTGGCTGCCCTTATCCCTCAACATGGTCTGCGATCCCCCTTCTAGCCATTCCCCAAACCCACATCCTTATTCCTCTAATAGCACTTGTTGCTGGACTATATAGGTTTATGCTCTTTCCCCATCTAGTCTGTTTGATTTGCCTCTGCCCCAGAGCTCAGCCCAGGCAGAGCAGAGAAGTGCAAGTGAATGAACAAAGTGAACGAAGGCGGAAAAGCGCTGGGTTCTGGGGCTTGATAAGCCTCCTTCGCCGGGTCCCTTGCACCCTCCTAGAAGCCGGGGGTCCCAGCAGACAGGCTGGTGGGAGAGGCCTGGGAGAGGGCAGGGCAGCAGGCAGCCACACCTACCTCTTGAAGTACTCCACCTCGCGGTCAGTCTCGTCCATCTCCACACCATCCATGTCCTTGGGCAGGAACACATCGTCTAGGAAGACACAGCCAGGGGGGCTCAGTGCCCACAGGCAAGCCTCGCCTCTGGCTCAGCGCTGCCCGCATGAGGATTGCCCTCCACCCGTGGCCTGGCGGGGGGCTCAGCCCCTGCTCCTGGTGCACTCACCCAAGGAGGTGGCCGACTTCTCCTGCTTGGTGCGGCTGCGGCGGCTGCGGCCCTTGCCCTGCGGCAAGCTCTGGGGCCTTGCTGGGCCTGGGGGTTGCACAGGCTCCTGTTCCTGAGGCCGTGCCTTGGCCTCACCTGGCCAGTTTTGCCAGGAGCTGCCCTTCTCCTTGTCAGCTTTGGGGCTCTCAGCCCAGCCTGGTCCTGGCCAGCTCCCCCGGCTCCCATCTCCGGCCTCGGCACAGCTGCCCACTTTAGGAGGCTCTGGGGCATTGCCTGGATGCTTGGGACTGGAGGTCTGGCCCTTGGCACTGGGAGCCTCCGAGCTGGCCGAGGACCGGGGAGCTGGGCTCACCTCATTCTTCTGGGCCTGACTGCCCTGTCTCTTGCCTTTCCGTGGCTTTCCACCTGAGGCCACAGGCTCAGGCAGCTCCTGCTTGCAACTGGGAACTTCCTTTGGGCTTGGCCCCTCAGAGCTGGTGCTGCCTGGTTTGGGTGTCTTGACCCAGATCACCCGGGACAAGTTGGGCACAGTGCTGAGTCTCCTCACTAGCCCATTCTCAGGGATGATACCAGGAGGGGGGCCCCTCACCTCTGTCCACGGTGGGTGAGGGCCTCTCACTTCTGCCCACGGTGGGGCTGGCTCACCTGACGCTGGTAATGTGTGGTTCTGAGGGGAGCCCAAAGTCAAAGGGGACAGGTCAAGGTTGATGTCAGGCCGGGGCTCTGAGGAGCCATTGAGGTTCGCGGGGGGCAGACCCTGGGGCTCAGTCTCAGCAGCTTCCTCCTTGGAGAAGCCATTGCTGTCCAGGCTGCGCTCACACACACTGAAGCTGGCGCGGATGGAGTCCTTGACGGTGTCCTTGATCTCCTGGAGACGGCTGCTCAGGAAGCTGTTGACCCGATCCAGCTCCCGGTCAGGCCAATCCAAAAGCCTCTCCCTGGTGGGCCTCAGCTCCCGGCTTCCAGAAATACCACGATTCACCTGCTTCAGAGCTTCTGCTGCCAACTGGGCCTTCTCTTTTTCCTGCCAATACAAGAGGCAGTTTCAGCAGGGACCTGGCAGCTGCCAGGCACAACGTGACACCTGACATACCAGCCTGGGGCCTAGATTTGCCACTAATTGGCTAAAGGCAGTGCTTCACGATCCTGGCCTGCTCGTCCATCCTGCAGGAGTGAAGATGAAGTGCAATAAGACAGGTAAGCATCGTGGGCGAGGAGGCTGTTACACCCAGAGGGAAGGGTTTTTACAGCTTGTTCATCCAGAGCCCCAGTGATGTCCAAGGGCCTAAGAAGGCTAGACTCAATGGATGTAGCTAATTGAACCTTGCAGTGGACACAACTGCAAAATGGGGACAACAGTTCTGAAGAGAAGACCACAGTGGGGATGCAAGTGAGGAAATGGCTACTACAGACATGCTCTCCACTTCTGCAGGTGGCAGAGGACAAAGCCGTGACGTCATGCGGGTCTTCCAGGCAGGAAGTTGTGGGGCTGAGACTGCTCTTGGGGTTGGGTGTATCCTCCTAATGCTGTACATGGATGCCACTGAAGAGGATGAAGTTCCCATAGGAAGGCCACTCATTGCTCAGTTGGCCTCAAGTAATCAAGGCCACGCCTAAAGTGTGCCCCATGACATATTACGGACAGCCACAAGGGGCCCCAGGGCAAGATGTAAAAGCAGGCTCTTTGGCTGGGTGAGGCCTGGGAGGCTCAGGAGGCCAGGCCCTGCCAATCAGTGTTGACAGAGCCAGGATCTGGAGAGTGAAAAAGAAAGTCTGTGGGCTGGCAGAGTGGCGCATTGGTTAGGAGCTGGCTTGGGATGCCAGCGGCCCCGGTTTGGATCCCACATATGAGGGCCAGTGATACTGCCCTCTAAAGCTAACAACAGCTCCACCTGTAGCTGGGCTGTGCGAGCCCCGGCGATGGTGTAGGCTGCAGCCCCTGCTGCGGTGGGCTGCCATAGGCTACAGTGAGTGGCCGGCAGCCAGAGTGAGCTGCCAAGAGCCGTGGTGAGTGACCCATCCAGAGGCCGGCGACCGATCTGCCTCACCCAGGAAGAGCACAATGACGATACCAACATTGGCCAGTGAAGCAACGTCCCCCATAGATAGACTGAAGAACAAAAGGACAGCAACTTGTCTGTTCCCCTCCCCCAATTCCCCAACGCTGTTTCCCTCCCTCAATTACCCAATAAAATCTTTAAAAAAAAGAAAGTCTGTGGGCTGAGTCACCCCACTCCTCTGCCCAACCTCAAGGCACCAGCAGGCTAAGAAGGCCTTGAGCGGGAGACAGGAGACAGATGTCAAAGGCCAAAGGAAGGAGGTGGTGGTGCTGTGCCAGGGGCTGGATGACTTCCACCATTTCACGTATTTCTAGCGATCTGGGAATGAAGGAGGAGAAACAGGAAGAGGAAAGTGGGGAGAGAAAAGAGGGCTTGCTATCACCTCAAAGTCAACTTGAGAAGGGTGTCCCTGTGGCCCAGTGGGCATGCACTTATTTGTCCTCTAGTCTTTTTTGAACATTGGCTCCACAACTGACTAGGACCACAGATGTGGGACCTTGGACAAATCACTTCTTCGCTGAACCCTACTAACGTCATTTGAAAACTTAGGAGAAAAGTGACCTACCTATACCTCACAGGGTAGCAATGGGGACATCTACGAGGGAGTGTCCTGTTCCCTGGGTGCAAGTAAGGCTGCGCCCTGGTACCGTGCTCAGGTGAGGGAGCAGCTCTGGCTGCAGCAGCGTTTTCAGGTGTGCAGCCTGGAGTTCAAGGCCACAAGCCCAGCTCTAAGGCCTTGGGTATGCACACAGGACTGCAAGGGCCTCTCTTCATTCCTCCCCTGCATCAAGAACTCTGCTTTGTTAGACTGAGTTCCCTGGAAGACTTGGCAGAAGAGCATTCTGCTGCTAAGCAAAGGTGTCTGAAAACGGCTGGTGTAGAGGGAGTGATGTGGAACACATGCAGTTTGGTAGTGAGGAGGGGAAAGCACAGAAACACAACATTTTCTGCTGGGTACCATGAGCTCGGTAGTTCCCACATGCTGTCTCATTTAATGCTCACAACTGTCTTGGTTGCATCATTATCCTCCATTTACAGATGAGGACACTCGACTTGGGAAAGAATAAGGAACTGGCTGGCCCAAGGTTGCATGGCCAGTGAGTGGCAGAGTCAGGACAGCACACCAGCTGTGATCTGCAGAAGTTCCTGTGGTTTTCAGTCCTGTCTGACAATCATTTCTTGACCATCGACTCTGAGGGACTGGGCTGGACTCTGAGAATTCAACGGTGCGGGAGACATTGTCTCTGCTCATTGACACAAGTCTGCTGAGGGAGACAGGCATGCAAACAGGTGTTTAATTCTGAGTGACAGTGACCAAAGCTAATAGGGTGCTCTGGGAATCCAGACCAGGCCCAACAGGGAGTACTTCCCTGAGGCGGTATTGCCCTGACCACAAAGGATGAGTGGGGGGGATTATCCTGGAGAGAGAGACAAGCACTTTCCAGAAGTGCAAGTAGAAAGGCAGGGAAATGGAAAAGGCACTAAATCTTTAGGGGATCCCAACCACTCAGAGGTATAGTTGGAGCCCAGATTTCTCTTGGGGGTGGGGTGGGCAGAAGACCAGGAGGGCAGACTGAGAAAAGCTGGCAAGCTAAGCAGGGGCTGGCTCCTGAAGAGCCCTGCAGGCCATGCTCAGCCACTGAAGGCTTTTTAAGGAGTGGCCGTGGAGGGAGGGAAGTGGACAGTTTGAGTAATTTAGGAGGTAGTGTAGCCAGGAATCTCGGTGGTTTGTGGGAAGATCGAAATGCATCACAGAACCCCGACCCCCACTATGCTGCCCCGGCAGCCACACGGACTGAGCGCTCACTCTGCCGAACCTTTGCGTGCATCACTCCATTTCATTCTCGCAACAATCTGACTTGAGTTCTACCGTTATTCTCATTTTCTGGATAAAGAAACTGAGGCTTGGAGGTAAAATGATTTGCCCAAGGTCATACAGCAAGTGTGGTGGAGCCAGGTTTCAAACTGAGTCCAAGTCCAAGGCCCACTGCTCCTGGTCACCATGACACATTCCTCCCAGGATGGCACCCAGCGCTCTGGTTCAGGCAACTGGGCTGACGGTGGTGCATCCAACTGGACAGACAACGGAGAAGGAGGGGCAGGCCTCTTTGGAGAAAGACACCCATCTCAGTTTTGGATGCTCTTGAGTCTGAGTACCTGTGGGACGCCATGAGGAGGTGCCCAGTAGCAGTAGCAGACATCACTGTGACGTGCAGGGAGGGAACAGGGGCCATACTGAGCCGGAAGGTACCACTAACTAGATGGCTTCTGTCTCCCAGGGAAATGTCCTCAAGGGGGAGGGCCAGGTAGAGGAAGAGGAGCACACAAAGGAGACAGAAAACAGGGTGGAGGGGAAGTGAGAAAAGTGGAGAGCTCGGCATTCCACTGGCCTTTCCTTGTCCCCCGACTGAGGGTGGGGGAGCCAAAGAAAACAGTGTTTGAAAACAAGAGCAAACACAAAATGGGAGACATTGCCTAGCAGACAAAGAAGATGGAACAGGAGAGCATGGTTTGGCTTTCTGGGGGTGGGACGGGTGGAAAACAGTTTGCAGTGAGCTGAGGGAAGTAACGACAGTGAATGCAGAGAACAGTTTTCAAGAATTTGGCTGTGATGAGGGGAAAGAGACGGGGGGCGGGGGGGAGTGAGATGGAAGTTGTATACTCAAGGAACAGTTTCCTTTCCAAAAAGACAGCACACTGGGCACAGTGGATGCTGATGGGAAACAGCCCAGAGAGGCTGCAGCCACAGGACAGGATGTCGATGTTAGCCTGAGAGGCAGGAAAGGACTGCATGAGCCTTAGGTCGGAAAAGGGTAACTGGTCCTTCATAACAAGCTAGTTTGCAGGTTCAGTGGTAAGACGCTGAGAGAGTGCCTGTCCACTGGCCTCACTAGAACAGGAAGTGAGGATATTAGCCAAAAAATAAGGTGGGTATGGGGAAAACCTGGAAGTTAGAGAAGAATGGCGGTTTGACAAAAGGGCTTTGACAAATGAAGTGATGAGGAGGAAGACTAGGGAGCCACGGAGGCCTGTGAGGCAATGTAGGGGCTCAGGAAAGTGGGAGGCCATGTGGCCCAGTGCCACAGATAGATTCAGAGCTTTCCCTGAGGTACAGAGTGGGGGAGACAGGTTGGGGGTGACCCAGGGCTGCTGTTTTCCTGAGTGTGTTTCAACAGAAGGGCAGTGGGGCAAGGAATTGAGAGTACTGGTAAGGAGTGAGTAAACGATGGTCAAGGTATCTCGCCTGGTCTGGGGAGAGGAGATAGGGGCAGGTGACAGTCTTCAGTGGACAAAGAGGAATGGCTCGGAGGTTGTAGAGGACAGAGCCGGGGTCAGTTCCAAAGGAGTCTGGGTTAGAGAGTCATGTTCTGGAAATGGTATAAGGGAGCAGAATACACCCAGCTTTGTCCGTCTCCCAAGGTGGGAGAGAAGGAGCAGACTCTACTGGATGACTCGTAGGGGAAGCTGTGCTTTCAGTGGACAGCCAGTTGTAAGTCTAGGAGGTGGGTGGAGGGACATGGGGAGGAGGCTGATGTATAAACAGATAATGGCCATGATCGCCTATCACATGACATTGCAACTACCTGCTTCTGCTGTAACCTGGCCTCTAGACTGGGTTGGACAGACAGTAGCTGTGCAGTAAGTTTCTGAACAAGTGAGTGGTGTGTGATAAATGACAGACTAGAGAAATGTGCAAGGTGTGGCAGGAGTACAGAGGGAAAAGTTATCTGAGCAAGCCTGCAAAAGAGGAAACATCTAAACTGAACTTGGAAGGAAGCTGGCAGGAGGAAAAGGAGAGAGGAAAGCCTTACTGGTGAAGGAGAAAGAACGTGCAGCACACAGATTTACGAAAAGCACACCATCCTGGGAACTGCAAAGTGTGCTCACTGGGAACCTAACTGCGTTAAGAGGCCAGGAAAGGCCAAGGAGACAGCTGCTGCCCACTGGACACTTCTGGCCAGGCAGCACTGGATGGGAGGAAGGAAGTGCAGACCACTTTCTGCAGGCAGTGGTGCGGCCCCTTGGCTCACTACTTGGTGAGCCAAGGTCCTGGTTTGTCCTTTGGTCTGGAAAAAGATGGAGAACCACTGCTGCTTTCCAGAGCACCAGGGCTGTTTGACCACCCAGGACCTGGAGTGAGCTGGTTGTCCAACCCAGTCTCCTCGGCTGCTGGGTTCCTGAGTGTGGCACTGTGCAGATGCAGCTGGGGGCAGGCAGGCGAAGAGGTAATGAGGCGGCAGGGGACGAGCCGTCAAGCCCTGGGGCTCGCCTGGCATCAGGGCTGCTGGGGAAGGGCTCACTGGGTTCTGTCCTCAGCCCTCTGGGAGGAGTTCCCTCAGCCCATGGGCTAGGTCACTCCCACGACTTCAATTACATCTCCACGCTGGCAACGCCCAGCCCCGCACCTCCATCTCCACTTGGATGTCTCCGAGTCAATGTGCCCCAGCCGAACTCCTGTCTTCTGCCAATCCCATCCTTGCTCAGCGAAAGGCACGCCATCCTGCCAGTCACCCAAGCAAACACTGGGAGACATCCCTAACTCCTGCATGTCCCTGCCCTGTAACGAGATCACCAAAGTCTGTCACTTTTGCTTCCTCTGAAAATCCATCTCTCCTGTTCCAGCCCCACTATCAATCATCTCTACCCTGGCTCTCGGCTTTCCAGCCTGGAGTATCACCCCGCCAGGCTACCTTCCATATTGTCACACAATAATCTTGGAAAACAGTTCTGACCAAGTGCATTCTTTGATTAAAGTGGCTGCCCCTCTGCTGTAGGATCAAGTCAAAGCTCTTCGGCAGGGCCCACGAGGCCCTTCCTCACCTCCACGATCTGTCCCGCCTCTCCTCTGTTTGAGCCCTGGCTACACCAAGCTGCTGTGGATGTGCGATGCCCAGCGCCAGGAGGGCCCTGCTGGTGAATCTGTCCTCACTCCCTGGGAACCAGTTCCTGAGTCAGCCTCTTGGTACAGCTGTTTCCAGCACGCCCAGGCAGGATGGGGGCTTCCCTCATCCGGTACTTGTCACACGCTAATGTGCTCGTCCAGGTTTGTGTCAGCCTCTCCACTGGACCGAGCTTCTCCAGGGTGAGAACTTAACTGCACCATGCTTTGGCTCCCCGTATTTGCAGAAGTGTTTGCTGAGTGAATAAATGACTGACTGACTGAAGCAAGTCCTGGGCTTGGAGGAATCCAGCAAGCGGCTTCTGAGTCCAGGACTCGTTTGTCCTCCAGTCACTGGCCCCCCGTCTCCCTGACCCTGATGCCTCCCAAACTCCTTCAGACCTTCCCAGAGCAGTGAGCCACGCCAAGGCTTTGGGCAGCCAGCACCATCCATGGCCCAGAAGTCCTGGGCTTGGGGCGAGGGAGTCCTCGGGGAGAAGTGGTAGACAGGGCTCCCCCCCACACCCACCTTCTTTTTGAGCTTGTGCCGGGCCCGCTTGGCGGCCCTGGCGCTGTTGGGGACTTTGGGGTCCGTGCTGTTGATGAATTCCAGCAGCTCATCCACATCTCGGTGGTCCACGGTGGGCTCCCCAGGGATCCCGCCCAGGGCGCCCCCCTTCATGGGCAGCTCCTCTTTCCGCCTGGTCAGCCTCGAGCGGAGTTTCTCCCGGATCTCGGTATAATTCCGACTCGTCGGAGCAGCGGGTGGCTGGGGGAGGGGGAGGTGCTGACGTTACACCGTGGGCCTGGGAAGCCCATAGCACTCCCACCCGCTGGCACCAAACATATGGTGAGAAGCGAGATAACTGTTCATTCTACCAGGCCCACCAAGGCCAAATGGCTTCCCCGTCAGCTAGGCCAGAGCCACGGCAGCGGTAGGTGGATGGAGTGGGAGGTGTGTGACCGTGTTGGGAGCACACTGGCTTGGGAGCCAGGAAAGCAGGTTTGAACCCAGGCTTCGTCACTCAGAAGCTGTATGACCTTGGGCAGGTCACTGAGTCTCATGAGTCTCAATTTTGCCATCTCTAAAATGAGGATAACCCCTAGCTCAAAGGTGACTAGCAATGTAATTACTTTCGTTTCTTCTGTCCTCAACTGCTCTCCCCTAGCGGCGGCCCTCTCCTCTTCACCTTAGGAGACTTCTGAACTGCTCCCTGCCCTGTCCAGAGACAGCAAGTACTCTGGCGCCATCTGTGCTCACGGCCTGGCCCTCGGCTGGCTCTCACACCTGGGGTACCGAGAACCTTGCTTCCATTCTGCCTTCATCACGCACAAGCGTTCACTTCTCTGTGATTACACACGTACACATACTCATCAGAATCATAGCTTTCTCTCTGCCACTTCCTTTCCTTTTGCCTAAGGAAAAAAAGTCAATCTTAAGAGAAACCACGAAAAGAGCAAAGGTAGAAAAATGTTTTAGAATCCCTACCTCACCAGTGTGCTGTGAGGATCAAGTGAGCAGACGCAGGCGTGAGGACTCACAGGGTCCCAGCGCGGTTACTAGAGCAAGGGGCCTCTGGGGAGAGTGGGCGCACCTCTGGCTCACCTTGGCTGGCCCCAGCCCTCTGGCCTGGGGACGTTCACTCACCGCATTGTGGCCGAAGAACTCACAGTAGCAGCAGTCACAGAACTTCCCATCTCTCTGGTGGGTGGAGGACGAGGTGCAGGAGCTCCGCTCTGAGCTGCTGTCCTCTTCCTCGCCCAGTCCCTCATCTGCCTCGCAGGGCTGGGGCAGCTGGCAGGCCAGGCCACTGTATGTAAACTTGTGCCCCTTGCACACGGGGTCTCTGCTGATGGGGGAGAAAGACAGGCCCGAAAGTGAGAGGGCAGGGCAGGAGCTCAGGGAAGCAGCCCCACTGTCGTCATCCCCACAGCCCTGCAGCAGCCTCATCTCGTGAAGGCCGAGGCAGTCAGGCCGCATCAGTGCCCTCATAAGAACAGGGCCAACACCCTCGCTGTCCCTCAGGGCCCAGGTCCACGGTGCTATTCGGGAAAGGTCCCCCATGCTTCCCTTGCCCATACTCACCATGTGACCCTCCTGGACTCTGAGGGCACTGCATACATCTCTATCCTATTGTCACCACACTTTATTGTGATGATCTGTTTGCTTGTTTGTCTCAGACCAACCATGCACTCTCCAGAAACATTTCTATTTCTGAGTCCAGTGTTTAGCATAGCAACCTTGCACACAGTAGGTGCTCAGTAAGTAGGTATCTGAACACATTAGTGGACTGATGGCTCCCCTGGAGCACCCAAAGGAAGTCAATGGGATCAGTCTTTCACTCTCGCTGAGATCTTATGCCAGAGTATGCACCAGTAGGCAAAGCTGCCTTGGCCATGAGGCCCTGAGATTAAGAAGCAAAAGTGCCTTGTGGGCCACAGACTCTAGGAACTATTGTCTGGGCCAGGTGCTGTATTCAGCATATTATTTCTAACTATCCCCCAGGGCCTGCAAAATCTGTGTTGCAGGGGAGAAGACAGGCTCAGTGCTTACCGCTTTGCTCAAGGAGTGGCCAGGACTCAACCCAGGTCTGTATGCAAAGTTCACGCTCACCCCTGCACTGCTCTGACTTTGGACTTCAGGGAGCATGGGGGCATCTTGTAATACAGACTGCTTTCCCAGGTAAGTAAGAGACAGGCCTGCAAGTTCCCAGAATTGGAGCTGGGAGTGCCAGAGCCCTGGCTCCTACTTCCCTGAGCAGTGGGAGGAGCCAGGTGGAAGGGCGGGGCAAGGGGTCCAGAGGGGGCTTGACTCCAGGGTAGTCCCCATGGCACAAGATGGAAAAAGACGGGGGGGGGGGGGGGGGGGGGGGACGGACGGCGGCGGCAGGAACCATTACCAGTGGTACTTAGAGAAGCTTAATCCAAACCGACCACTCTCCCTCAACTACATTAGCAAAATGAAAATGCCCAGTTTTCCCGAGAATACGGAGAGACCAGCACCCTAATACTGTTGCTACCTCGTTTTGGAGAGCTCTCTGGAAAGCAATTTTACACTGTGTCCCTTCTCAAAAAACAAAGTAAAACAAATAAACAAAAAACAAGAAAGATATCCTGACATCTTTTTTTTTTTTTTTTTTTTTTTGAGGGCAGTGTCACTGGCCCTCATATGTGGGACCTGAACCGGGGCCGCTGGCTTCACCAACCCAGCGCTTAACCACCGCGCCACTCGGCCGGCCCCTGACATCTTTTAAACCAAGAACCATCATTCTGAGGGATCTATTCCAAGGAGAAAAATCCAGAAAACAGAAAAAGCTTTACGCAAAGACATCTTTAGAGACGTTATGTTATATTTATAATGTTGACATGGTGGAATGACCCAAATGTTGAGCAAGTGGAGAACAGCAAAGTGCACTGTGGAAAATATCCTCCAGCTTGTGAAGCTGAGGCTCAGAAGACCACACAGGAATGCTAGGTGAGACCAGGTGAATGAAAAACTGTACAGACACCACCAACACCGAGCAGAAGACAGGGCTGCCAACACGGAGTACGGGAGACAGGGAAGGAAAACTGCTAAGAGTGGTTGTGTTAGAGTGGTGGGAGTTCTGGATGGGAAAATATAAATGTATAATAAACACAGACCTGATTTATAATACAAAAATATACATCTATCTTCTCCAAAAAATTGTATCTTTCAAATACATGTTAACTCAGTACCCAGAATTACTTGGTGGACTCTACCTTAAGGACATAACTCCTAACTCAAACAGATTTTGGTGCAAGGATGCTTATCACAGACTTGTTTATAATGGTTAAAAACTGGAAATGCCTAATGTCCAGGAATAGGGGAATGAGAAAATAAATTATGCTAGAGCTATAAAATAAGACATTATGTGACCACTGAAAAGCTTTCTGAAGAATTTTAACTGGGGAACTGATCCTCTGATGATGTTAAAAAATAGCTACACAAGGGCCGGCCGAGTGGCTCAGTTGGTTAAGAGCTCGCACTCAGTTCTGAGCAACAGCAGTTCAATGCCCAGCCCGAGCTGACCTGCGGATGAGCTGCCAACAGGTGGCAGGATGGCTCAGCTTAAAAAAAAAAAAGAAAGAAAAAATAACTACACAAAAATGTACATAAAACAGGGACCTAATTATGTTGCACAGAAACATCAGGAAGAAAAAAACACTGCAGCATGAGAAGTTTAGGTTATGAGGACATTTTTTTCTTTATATTCTAAAATATCCCAAGTTTTTAAAAAATAATAAATACGTATTTCTTTTATAATTGGAAAAACAATGAAAACAAAACCCATAAACAGGGTCTACCCTTTAATTTCCACCCCAGAGGTACCCTTGGCAAAGCTTTTCCAAACTCCAAGTTCAAGTCAGCGCGAGTGTGCCCTTCAGGCTGCTTGTTTGCTCACTCACCTGTGGGTGCTCGGCAGCTGCTGCGAGCCCGGTGGTGGGAGGAGGGGCCCACCGCAGTGCCCACTACAGGGGTGGTTGCAGCCCGAGAAAGGTGGAGGCATCTTCAGGAGCGGCATGCTGGTGGAGGGCAGGTGGGGGCTCTGACATGCCCCTGCGGGGTGGGGGGTGGCAGCAGTGGCAACAGGGCATTCTGAAGCCTGGGCAGGGAAAGGTGCTATCGGGGTAGTGGGCAGCAGGTGTGAGTGGGGCGGCGAGCCAAAGGGTCCGGGGTGAGATGGGATCAGCGACGCTGGCTGGGGGTGGTGGCCGGTGGGGCTGTTAGGTGGCACAGCGAGGCCTGCATGCCGGTGGTGCTCCGAGATGGGGAAAACCTCGCCTGTGGGCAGACGGGGGAGAAAGGTGTCAGAGTGGGAGCCCAGACTCTGGGAAGGAAAGCCCAAGGGCCCGCTGCCCCAGCGTCCTGCTTACTGTGACCAGAGGGAACTGTCTGGCACAGCCTCTCAGCACACTGGACCATAAGCTTTCGGGAATGTCCAGCAGTGCCGCCTTGGGCTGGAGAGGTTTCTCTGCAGGCAGCAGCTCAGCTGGACAGGCTCGAGGAGCTCAGGCCTGCGGGAGAAGGCACTGGGAATGCCAGCCCCACGGAAGGCCACGCACTGCCACTGTGGCACAAGCAGGGGGATGTTCGTCAGGGTCTCTAGGACCTCCTTCTTCAGGCCCAGGGAGGGATCTGCAGGAGCCAGCAGAGCAGCAGGCTGAGGACTGCGGGCCACGAGGCAGCCGTGGTACACTATCCTCTCTGGTGGCCCCGAATTCCAGAGCAGTGGGAGAAGGCTTTCATGACTCTGGTTTATGCCCCACAACTGGAACTGAACTGCTCAACTCCCGCAATTCTAGGGGCAGCACCCCTTTGAAGAGCTCAGCCCCTCCTCTCAGAAGTAGACAGTAATTCCATATTTACACAGGACATCAATAACCCATGACTCTTCTCTTTGGGTGTCTAAGGGTTACCTTGGGGTCTAAAGAAGGCCTAGGCAGCTTTGAAACGGGCTAATAACCATGGCAGCCTTTTGTGGTTGGAAGTGCAGCCTTTCCTACCCATCCCTTAAGGAAGATGAAGGCAGCCAGGTCCTCGGTGCTGCTGCATGGTCAGGTGTGAGGTGATCTACGTCCTAAGTCCCTAAGGGCCCTCCCAGACTCCACTTTCTATTCAGCCAGTGCTCACCAGGTCCCCTCCTGGATCCAGTGGGAACAGCTACCAGAGCCAAACACAGCAGTAGTTTGCAACTTCAGGGTCCTGAAGAACGGAGACTGCCTCTGCGCCCACCAGAACAGCTCTACTGTCACTTAATTTAATAACTGATCTTCCAGCTTGTTCGAACAAAGGGGTTAGGAAAACACAGCTGTCCACATTTATGGGGCTTGGCTCTCTCCCGAGCTTGGAGACTCACCGGGAATGGCAGGAGGACTCCCAAGTGAGCTGCCCGGCACAGCCCCGCTGGAGTGCGGGGAGTTCCAGAGGCCCGAGAGCTTATGTGCTGACAGGAACGAGCTGGGATCCCAATCCCCTGAGTTCCCATGGCAGGACGAGGATGAGGATGATGAAGAGGAGGACGAAGAGGAATGAGAGTCACCCCCACAAGACTGTGATTTGCAGGATGCGTGTGACAAGGAGATCTGGAGAAGGGGGGAGAAAAAGGCCCACGATGAAACAGCACACATCCGAGCCACCCCTGTGCTGCCTATGCTGGCCCAGGAGCACCTCCTCCAGGGGCCCTGTGCTGTGGCCAAAGCACAGTCCCCACAACTCCAGGTGCAAGAGCAAATGCTGGGCCGGGAGCGGGGGTACTGCTCCCCGTGAAGTGAAATGTGTGGGCACTGGTGAGAGAGACTCTGGGAGGGGCAGAGACTGCCTGTCAACTGGGGGCCTTGGCAGAGTCCCGAGAGCTGCCAAGGAGAGGGGGGTCTTTGAGTCAGGAGTCCTGCAACTGAACTGATCCTGGGCAGAGGACAGTGGCTGGAGGGGCTGAGAAACAAGGATGGTCAGACTGCTGTGATTCAGGAGAACGGCAGGCCTAGCTAGCTCCCAGCATGCAGGAGGCTTCTGAGGCACACTGCAGACCCTCAAACCGACCTTTGCCCTCTATGTCATCCTGGTTGGCTTTTACCTGCCACAGAGCTGCGGGCAGTACAGTCACATGGAGGGGCAGGGTCTCCAGGTCCCAATACCTACGAGCCGACCCTCACACCGCACAGACTCTCCTCAGGGGCCCGTGGGCTGCCTAAGGCCTGTCTCTCTTCTTCCCCCACATGTGAACCTAAGCCGCTAATGCTGTGTGAATGCAGCCCAGCAGCCTCTCAGCAGCGGGCGTAGGGCCGCCTGAGGAAAGCCACCTGAGAGGACAGGAAGGAACAGCTCAACAGCCTGCTGTCTTTGGGCAAGGCAGCCCTCCTGGACTCAGGGACCCCCTTCCCAGCGGTTACCTACCGCCACTGCATGCTCTCGACCTGTCTGCCTTTCATCTTCCTCCATGCTCCTTCGGCAACTCTGGCAGACCCACAGAGGCATCTCGCCTAGGAGATTTTTGACGAGCTTTGGCATGAAGTCAGGGGGCAGCTTCTCACCCTGCAACACCAGTCCGTTTTGGGAAGGACCTTCTTCCCAGCCTTTGCGTTCCCGATGACACAGCAGGCAGCAAGTCTGCACAGATTGGCTCGAGGTGGGGGGAACCTGTCCAACAGACAGAAACAGTTTCCCAGAAGGGGAAAGGCTGCTTAGAAATAATATTAACCATACAAATAATGTCACTTAGTATGTGCCATGTACTGGGTTAGGCACTTTTTATACGTAATTTTAGTCCTTATAACAGCTCTGCAAACTAGGTGTGATTATTCCCATTTTTTTAGACGAAGAAACAGATTTCAGAAGTTAAATAAGTTGCCCAAGGTTACAGAGCTAGTGAGTGCTTGAACTAGGATTTAAACTCAGTGAGGCTGACTCCAAAGCTCATGCTCACATGACCTAATGCCTTGATGTCCCCAAGTCTTGAAGGTTAAAAAAAAAAAGAAAGATGGCCTTTTCTTCTCTGACATGTCCGGGAGAGGCCACAATCCTTGGGCCGTCTGTGCAGTCTACAGACCAATCCCCACCTGGAATGAAAGAACGCTTCAGTTAATGCAGAGTGTGGGACAACAGGCAGGCTTCTTGAAGAGCTGTGTAATTCCATGAGGACCACAACAGCATTTTGGAGGAAAGGTTTGTAGAGCTACTCAAGGGGCATCAACTCAACTGAAAACTGAGCTGGACAGAAGGTAAGCCAGACCCTGGTGCTTCTGAGGCAAAAGTTGTGGTGAAAAGAACCTGGGCACTGGGGGTCACACTGACGTGCATTCTAATCCCTGCCTGACCACATATTAACTGGGTGACCTTGAGCAAGTTATTTAACCTCCAGAGCTTTGATTTCCTGCCCACTTTGCAGAGTTGTTGTGAGGCTCGGTGCATGAATAGGAAAAGTACCTAGCCCTGTGCATGCCCATGGCATAGTCCCAATACACAGCAATTCTTATTTGGACTTTTTTTTCCTTCTAGGACAAACTTGACCTTGAAATATAAGTCTACAGATTTTCTTTCACATTGAGTGGTACTGATTGGGAGACTGATAGCATTTAATGACCCCAATTAATGGCTTTCCCATATCCTACAACTTTGTAGTCCCTTCTCACTCTGACACTAGGCTTGGTCATGTCACTTTCTTTGGCCCACAGGATGTTAGTAAATGTGCTGCCAGAATAAGCTTGAAAGGTGTGTGTGCATTTCTACTTGTGTCCTTGCATGGCTGGGCTTGCTCACTCTTGAACCTCTGCCATGCCATGAGTATGACCAGGCTAGCTGCTGGAGGGACGTGAGAGGCGTGTGAAGGAAAGTCAGCTTTTCTAGCTGACTGGCCGGCGGAGCAGATACAGGAATGAGTCCAGCCTAGATCAATCAAGCCAGCCCCGACTGGCAAAAACACCCAGTCAACCCACAGACTCACGAGAAGTAATAAAAGCGTTGTTTTAAGCCACTAAGTTGTGGGGTGGGTTGTTACATGCAATAGATAGCTGATGTACCTTCCAAACTTACCCACCACTAGGTGAAGATGTATACAGAGGCCTAAGCAGAGGAGTAATCCTCATCCTACAGTAAAATTAACAACATCACCTTTCCTGAATTAAAATTACCTTCTCACAATAAGCTGGCATCAGAGTATCCTTACATCTGTAACGTTGCAACTACTGACCCGGGTCCCTGATTTCTAAGAAAAGAAAGGAACCAAACAGTAGTACCAGGAGCACAATGAAACATTTGGGGAAACATAAGGACCTTGGAAAAGAGTACCAGAGAGAGAGAGAGAGAAACCTTACATGTGGAACTTATACGAGATACTAACAACCTAAATGGTCTCGCCAAGGGAACGTTTCAGTGAGCAAGGCAGCTGCTCAGTGGCAACTGCAAAAACATACAGCCTCCTAGAACCTGCTGACGGTGAGTATCTCATGGAAACAGTGGAAGGTGGATGGAGGAGGATGAGGGTCAGAGAGGTTAAGGCAAAAATGAGGTCTTTTTGCGAAGCGTACCCAGGAAATCTTCCACAGCTACAGGTGCCATAGTAACTATAGGGAGAGGAGGTGAGGCCAACACCCGCATCCCTTTCCCTGTAATGATGTGACCACAGTCTAAGGCAAACACCCAGACATGTAATTTTACTTCAACAGAGTTTCATTTCATTTGGGTGTTAGGTTCTAAAGTGATTACATAAGATAAAAATCTTATATGAGTAAAGTTATTCTTTAAATTCTTTATAGGGCCTATGAAGTATGGCATATATGGTTTTTTAGGTATGATCAAGAGTTCAAATATATAATATACAGTATATGGAGATATACGATAAGCGTTTTTTCTTTCAAAAGCAAATACAGGGACAGCCGAGTGGCGCAGTGGCTAAGGGCTGGCTTGGGACGCCAGCGGCCCCGGTTTGGGTCCCACATATGAGGGCCAGTGACACTGCCCTCAAAAAAAAAAAAAAAGCAAATACAGAATTCTTATAAGTTAAATGTGTGATCAATGTGACTATGTAGTGCCAGAGTACTCGTGGGAGGCACTAGGGTACAGTGCAAACAACACTGGCTTTAGCCTTCATCCTGGGCTGCCACCACTTACCAGTTGTATGATGCTGGGCAAGTCCTACTTACTCTCTGTCTCCTCATCTGCAAAATGGGGCTGGCTGTAGGGTTGGCTGTAACAAAGCACCTAGTCCAGTGTCACACCCATAATATGTTGCTCAACATATGGTACTAATTTTGAGCCAGAGGGGAGCAAAAGAAAACAGTATTTGAAATCAGGACAAGGGTGGAAAATATAGAAAATACGGTCACTGTGTTTTACAAGAATTCAAGAATCTCTCACATGCAATGAATCTAAGGTGACTTGTTAGACATCTTAATCTTTGCTCTCAACTCCAGGAAGTCGTTCCTTAAGTTCCCCCAACACTCTATACTCTCCTACCTCACTCCTGTGCTAAGGGGGGCTTCTGCTAAAAAACCCCTTCTTTCCCACATTTACCAATAAGGAGGGGGTAGCTCAGGGCTTATATGCTCAGCTGGGCACACAGCAGCTAAGTGAGATTCGTCAAGTGTTCCCACAGCAACACAACTGGCAGGCAGCTTGGTGAGACACTGCTTGAAATTATTGCTTCCCACAGAGAAAGGCCAATTCCCGACCCTGGACCTCCACCCAAATGGCTCCATTCCTTAGAGATTACAGTGAGATGCCTCTATTCATGGAAATAATGTGATTTTCTAGAGCCAAACTGGTACACATAATAAATGAGATTAACCATCAATGGAAGTGATTTACAGGACAGGCGTCTTTCCAATTAAAGGAAGAAACATAGGGCCTGGGAAGTTAATTAACTACTAACTGAAGCAGGGACAATACCATCTACATTGCGTAAGGTTGCCCAAAGGATTAAGTGACATTACAGATGCAAAGCTTAGCTCAAGGAATCTGCAGTGTTGGCACTCAATCTATTATCTAGGCCCCTTTGCTCTTCTGTTCTTGGTAAGTCTAAACTAGAAACGCTTATTCACTGTCCCAAGTTTGGTATACTTGTACCTTCCTTCTAGGCCCAGGCGGTTCTGGGGCCAACCCCCAAAGCTGTCTTAACCCTCAGCCTTGGTTCCTGCACCTGGATACAAAGGCTGGTGGGGCCTGGGGACTTATCTCTCTGACATTTTCGTCTCTAATTGCCAGATGGTGGTGTGAATCCCAACCCCTGGAGATGTTATATTTGGTCAGTACTACCACTTTTCCTTCATATTTTTGCTTTGGAAGAGACAAGCTTTTGGTTCAAATTCCTGTGACTGCAACCTCCTGCCATTTTCCAAATTCCCGGCAATCATGACCTCTTATGCCCAGAAATCAATCCAGACTTTCAAGTAACTGTTCTCAAGCTGCGTTTTTAGCACCTGGCACATATTCCCACACAAAGAACATGATCAACAAATATTTACCAAATGAATGAAACATCCAACCATTTTCTTTCATCACAAAGGCTGATGGAACTGATTCTTAAACCCGGCATTCCTGGGCAACAACTGATTATTCCTTCTCACCTCAGTTTAAATTTCAGAGCCTCTTCAGATACAGGTCTAGACTTTGGCAAAAAAAATGGGAGAAGAGGAAGTAAGGTTCTAGATGTTCTCTTGAGTTGGGATCTGTTCAAACAAGCTCCAAGGTAATTTTGCTTCACTCCATGAGCAAAGCCAGAATAGCTGGAGAGTGTGGGGTTACTCACACAGGGGATCCATGTTGCAGCACGCACATCCCCAGAGCAATCAAGGAGCCAGGAGAGCCCTAGTCACTCCCCGCCCAGCGGGCTGGCATGCACAGCTATTAAAACCAGTATCTCTGCTCCCTCACCTGACCAGGCCCAAGACTTTTCTGTCTTCACCTAAGAAGCATTTTGCTTCTAGTTTTTCCTGGATAAAAAGATAAAATCAAAGAAAGGGGAAGCCACGTTTTTCAGGAAACACCATTTACACTTGAAAGAATGGCTGACAAACTATCATTATTTGGACCTGGATACTGGCAGACATTTTCTAAAAAGAAATGAACAAAATGAGCCTGTCACTTCAAGGAAAACAATTTATTTGTAGCCAATGATAAAAAGCAACCTTTTGAGCAAAACTTAGAATTTTGGATAACTTGTATCCACCACCATGAGCTTGACAACTTTCCAAGACTTAAAGACTTTTCTGATGTAATTGGTGGTGATATTAACAAATGTTATCTTTGATATTATAAAATGAAACGGAAAGGCGGGTCAGTTAGCTCAGGTGGTTACAGTGCAGGCTCTTAACACCAAGGTTGCCGGTTCGATTCCCACACGGGCCAGTGAGCTGCGCCCTCCATAACTAGATTGAAAACAACGACTTGACTTGGAGCTGATGGGGTCCTGGAAAAACACACCGTTCCCCAATAAAGTTAAAAAAAAAATGAAATGGAAAAACATTTAGAAGATCTGCATAACTCAGTGAACCTACTTTCCAAACGATCAAAGCATGATGTTAAAGAACCATACATTGGTTAACAGTCTACTGAAATTGCTAGATGGACCAAAAGATTTTCATGTAAATGAGTATAAAGACTTCATTGATATGGTCTAAGATTCTACATTGCAGAAAAGAATATCAACAACCATCTGGAAAGGCTATTAAAGCACTCCTCCCTTGTCCAATTAGGTGTCTGTGAGGCTCTATTTTTTTAATATATTCAACCAAAACAAGGCATTGCAACAGATTGAATGCAGAAGCATATATAAGAATCCAGGTTTTTTTAATATTAACCCACATAAAAAAAATTGGCAGAAATGAAAACAAGACCATTCTTATTCCTTTCTGTTTTGGAAAATATAGTTATTTATTTTTCATTAAAGAATTATTACATTAACATGATAGGTTTAATATAGTTATTCTCAAATGAATTTGTAACTAAATATTTTTAAACTTTCTCAGCTTTAATACTTAATTTGGTAAATTATCAGTAGATATAACCAACACAAGCTCTTCTGGGTCCTCAGTCCTTTTTAGGAATGTAAAAGGGCCCGAGGACCAAACACTTCGAGAGCCACTGGTGTAAAGGGTCTAATGGTGCCTGTCACCCAGCGGGTGCCCAATAATCAATGGTTATAAACAATGATATAGTTCACAGCACATCTGGAGAGCTTTGGGGGGGGGGCATGAATAAATTCCACCCTCAGCCGTTCTGTCCACAATTCAGGAAATGCTGCGGAATAACCTGGGTCACCAGACCAAGCAGCTGTCAGGAACTGCTCTGAAGCTGGGTCTAATTTCCAGCACTAAACCTGCTCCCTCTCCTCTTATGGATTCCTCATACTCCCAAGAGTTCACACATGTTTGTAAAGGGTTTCCCCAAGACACATGTTGTATCTAACTAGTGGCCCTAAAACAGCTTCCAAATTCTATTCTGAAATGGCCCATTAGAGCACTCTACTCTCAAGGCACCCAACTCCAAGAGCCTTCCTGTCTCCAAGGCAGGCAGAGGACAACAGTAGCAGCTAAAGTTCTCTTCCAGAAACAGAGAAAATAATTATTCCCTAACCTGGAAAAACTCATCAGCCCAGTCATCAGCACTCACTCTTCCATTCACCAATTCATTCCCTCATTCAACAAACATTCCCAGAGCCCTGGCCTGGTGCCAACCATTGTGCTAGGTACTGGGAAACATCAAACCACAGCGTTCCTGCCTTAAGAACACATGCTTAAACCAGGCAGGTTCATGCACTAGGTTGTCAATGCACCCAAACTCCCAGAATGCCTCAAATTCGTTTTAGAGGATCGGGCAGGAACATTAATTAAAATAATACACAAAAAACCACCAACCAATCAGGACACTGGACTTCTCTACTTAATATAAGCCTAGTATGTGCCTTTTCGCATGTGCCTATCCAGTTTGATGGCTTCTTTCCTTTAGCCCTTCTTTCCTACCTTGGTCTCTCTTTAGTCTTCAGGCTCCTTTCATTGAGCTCATTACCATGGCACTCTCTGGTCCCTGGCAGTCATGACTTGCCCCCAGCTGAGCTCTCCGTGCTCCATTTCCACCTGAGAACACTGGGCTGTACTCATACTGTTCCTCAGATACACCTTGCCCTTTAAATCTCAGTACACCAGCTCTTTTCCTTGGCAAATTCCTACTCACCCCTAAGATCCCCGTTAAAGGTCAATGAAACTTTTGTGGGACCAGGCTAAGTAGAGCTATTCTGTAAGTATTGCACCTATTACATTGTGCCATAGACATATTCTCTGTTGGTCCCAAATCCCCGGCAGAATGGGAGCTCTTTGGGGGCAGGGAGTAAACCTTGGTCCTTTAAGTGTACCCAGGAACCTAGGCTTGGCTTGGACCTGGCATCGAGCAGGCATTCACTGAATAAATGAACAAATGCTTAAAGCCCATCTGGCTCACGTCTCAGCTGCTCTACACAAAAGAAAGAATTTAAAACACAGCTGAACCAGCCCTTTTCCGACATGCTATGCTAAAGGCATGGCTGTGTCAACTCTGAGCCGCTGATGAGAAAGCGCCAGTGCTCAGCATCTGAGACCATTCTAATGCTGGTGATCAGAACTGCAGTTAATTCTTAGGGAGCTGATATAACCGCACCTCGGCGCCCTGAAGCTTTCACCCAAACTCCCACCCAGGCTGTTGGCTCAGGTCCTCCCAGAAGGCAGGACAGTTGTTTCATACCATAACGCCAGTTTGTGGCAAATCCTCTCTTGTACAAACTGAGCCCCCAAGGCTGGCTCTTCTGTCGCACTTGCTTTCTGGATGCAATATGCCACAGGAAGGCCTGAGCTGGGGCTTCCTGACCTGGAACCTCAGACACACTGTATTACCTACTACTCTATAACCCCAGCACAGATATCTCATGGGTGGAAGAGTATGAACTTTGGAGACAGACTTGTGAGTTCAAATCCCAGTTCTGCCATTTTCAGTATGATCTTAGATGATCAGATTATCACTCAATTTCTTTGAGCCTCAATTTCCTCATTTATGAAATTAGAATGAAACCATACTTTACAGAGTTGTGAGGACAGAAGGAAATAAATTATGTAAAGTACCTGGCCTGGGCCTGGCACACAGTAGGTGCTCAATACCCGTTAGTTTCTTTCCTCTTCTGTCCTGGAAGAAATGACAGGGAAACTTACTAAGTGAGACTTGCCCAATCCAAAGTTTTTACTTGAAATACAGGACAGAGGACTAGACAGGTGACCTTCAAGTCCTCTTTGAATCCCCCAGTCCACATGCTTTGGCTTCAACTTCCTGGTAAGAACCTTGAGTGTTTCAGGCCCTTCTTTCTGCCTTAGCTTCCCTATATCTATTCATTTCAGAATGGAAGAGAACCACAAAGGGAGATGGGGAACAAAGAACCTTGGGTAGGGAATAAAGGGGAGATGGCCTGTAGGACTGCAGCCTGGGCACAGAACCGAAGGGTGCAGACATGGGGCATTGCCAGGACACAGTCCGCTTCCCCTCAGTCCTTTGCTGCTCTGCACATCCTGCCATGAAGAACCATTAACCACTCCTTTCCCCAAATACATAAAGCACTCATACCTTTACTCATGCGGTTCCCTCTGCCTCTTCTCTTTTGGGATCAGTTTGGGTGTTACATTCTCCTAAGTCTACAGGCAGAATGAACTGTGCTTTGCTCTAGAATGCTCTAACAGTTTTTTACTATCTCTTGAATAGAGCTTTTCACACATATCCCAGTTGTTGAAATCTACCTTCTCCACAACATTGTGAGCTTTGCAAGGACAGGGCCTGCATCCCATGATTCACTGCATCCCAATCATTCAGCACGAAGTAGGCATGGGTAAGTGTTCTGATATAAAGGAATATTAGCACTTGGAAGTGCCGGCAGAGTGGCTCAGTTGGTTAAGAATTGGCTTAAGAGTGTGTACTCTGAGCAACAGGGCAGCTGGTTCGATTCCCACATGGGCCAGTGACGCTGCACCCAAACTGAGCTATCGCTGAGCTGCCAACAGGTGGCAGGATGGCTCAGCTGGTGTAACAACAAGATTGCCTGTTCCATGGTGGGCTACACCCACCCCCAACTAAGACTGAATTCGGCACCTTGAGCTGAGCTGCTATCCGGATGGCTCAGTGGATAGAGCGTGCGCTCTTATCAACAAGGCTGCTGGTTCGACTCCCATATGGGATGGTGGCTACACCCACCCACAACTAAGACTGAACAAAGCACCTTGAGCTTAGAGGCCACGAGCTGCAGACAGGAAGCCAGACGGCCACCCTCCACAATGAAGACCGAAGAACAACTTGGCAGGTCCCCTCCCCCAATTCCCCAATAAAAATCTCAAAAAAACAACAACTGGGAAACTAAAAAAAAATCTTACATTAAAAAAAAAAAGATTAGCACTTGGAGACTATCATCAACAGGGCAATAGCTGAAGAACTGGGGAAAGTTTGTTTTTTGTTTCTTTAAAACTAGAAAGGCTGTTTATATTCCTGCTTATGGAAAAGCTCCCACCCCCCAACCCCAGGGAAACCCCATTCTTTGAAGAATATCCTAGGCCTCTGCAAAGATCCCCAGCACCCTCAATTCAGCAGTTCCCAGGCCCAGCCACACATCAGCATCACCTGGGGCAATTTAACAATAATAGACTCTGATTCTGTAGATCTGGGACAGGGTCCAGCAAAGCACAGGGGATCTGATGATTAGTTAGGCTGGGGTAAGGGAGAGGGGGACTTGGGCAATCACAGCTGCCTCCCCCATTGAGAATAACTTCCTCCCCCCATGCTATCAGAGAATTTACTCTAGCATGTCTGTCCACTTTCCTACTTAAAACCTTTCATTGATTCCTCATTGCCTATAGGGCACAGCACAAACTTCTTGTGGTTTTCGAGAACCCTGTTAAACTCTCCAGCCTGACCTCTCGCCGCTTTCTCACGAGTTGGCCACGTCTTGCTTCCGGGTCTCAGTCTATGCTGTTAACATCCTTTGTTCAGACACTTTCTCCCACCTCGTTGTCTGGAGGAACTTCTATTGGACGTTGAAGCCTCTCCGAAAAGCTTGCTCTAGGCAATCACGTCTGTTCATCCTCAGGACCAAGCATCTATAATAATCATAGCCACCACTTATGCTCAGTGCTTGACATGCAGTACTGGCCAAACCCTAACATGAGCCTGGCATCACTGTCATTTTATACATGAGAAAACAAACCAAGAGGCTGAAACACTTCCAAAGTTCAGTACTAGGATCTAGGATTTGAACCCTAACTCAGAGAAAGCGATGTTCTTCTAGTCTCACTGCAATTACTACTATACACATGTTCTCTAGACCTCTGCACAGGCAGGGCCCAGGTCTGATTCACTTCTGCATCCCCAGCTAGCCCAGGGCCTGGCCCAGATTGGGTGTCCAACGGTGCCTGCAGAATAAATGAACACCCAGGTCAGACAAGGGGAGGACTGGGCAAGGTGTGTGCAATGGCCCTAAATGAATGAATGAATGCTTGCCTGCCAGGTCCTGCCGTGAGGGCAGGTAAGAGCGAAGTGATAGAAACCTAACTTACTTCTTTTATTATAATTTAGTTCAACAGCCATTTTTTGAGTGGCTAAGGACCATGCACAATAAAATCCCCATAAATGAACTGAAACATAACTCTGTTCTCACAAATTCTAGGACCAGTAAGTAAAGGTGTTAGGATTTTCTTTTCTTTTTTTTTTTTTTGAGTGCAGTGTCACTGGCCCTCAATATGTGGGACCGAACTGGGGCCGTTGGCTTCCTAAGCCAGCGCTTAACCACCATGCCACTCGGCCGGTCCAAGGTGTTAGGATCTTAATAGTCCACCTGACATCAGATATTGAGCTTATAGCTCTGGGATGTTTTAAAATTAAAATTTTAAGAAACTTGGCAGGGAAGCCTTCATCTTCAAAAGGCTTTTTAGATTTTCTACATAGTGAATCTTGACTGGCTAACAAAGAACCAGAAGTGGCAGGGATCCCCCCACAGTTATCATTTCCTCCTACTTGCAATGAAAATACCCAGGCTGGGTGAACTGTGATTTTAAAGGGAAGGTCTCAGGGTATGGGGACTATCTTACCATCTGTGTACCCTGGCACAGAGGTGGTAATGCTTACTGAGTGGAATAAACATGAGATGGTTTTAATAAAGATACTGACTGCTCATCTGCTCCAATCCCGTGAGGGAGCAGGTTCAACTCTGAGCAGTGGGGGAACCATGTCTCTAGAGTCCCTTTAAACTAGGCTGGGCACAGTCCCAGGGGATGCTGTAGGGGGATCAGAAACGCGAAGGGCAGGACAGGCTCAACCCCAACCAATTGATGGTGTATAGTCTAGGAAGTCTCCTGGGGGTTTACTGGGCATGGACTTGGATTACAAGCTGAGTAGACCAACAGAGACCTAAAGATAGCCAGCAGAGCTGGCAAGTGAGAACACCTGGGCTCTGGATGGCCATCTGGCACAGCTCCCAACACATACTACCTCTGACTCCTGCTCTTGTGTGAGGAGCCTCGATATACTAGGTGCTAAGTGGGTTGTTCCATATTATCTTGTGAAGCTGTCAAGGAGGCTCAGAGAGGGGAGGAACAAGACCAGAGTCACAAAGCACCGTGCCTGAGCTTGGAGTTCACCCCAAGTCTGAACACTGAACACTTTCTCACTGCCTCCTTTAACTACTTTGTAAGGTTTTTTTTCTTTGCTAATAAGGCGGAAACTGTCTTCTTAGGAAGTAAACGAGGATTTGGGTTCTTAATGAACAGATCAATGTAGTTTGGTGGCCTGAAACAATCAGAAGTAAAGAGTTTTGGGATCCCAATTAAGCTCAAGGCCATGCATTTAAAGATGTACAGTTATGCAAATGAATGAAGGGGATTTGATGGAACCAAAGTGAGTGGCCTATGATGCTCTTCTAGCCTCACTGCAAGTACTATACACGTGTTCTCTAGACCATGAGCCCCTGAGGGCTGGCCCCAGGTCTGATTCACTTCTGCATCCCCAGCTAGCCCAGGGCCTGGCACAGAACAGGTGTCCTTCACATGTTAAAGGGGGCAGATGCCTCTTAGAGACTGCAGATTACTGCCTTGTGGAAATGTGGGCCCAGCAGCACCAGACTTTTAGAGTTTTAAGAGATGGCACAAATCCAGTTTTGTGGGAAACTGTTTGATTTTTTAAATATTGCCTCAAATCCAAACAAAAATAAAACAATGTGTGACTTAGGACATTAGAACCTATCTGTATACTGGAAGTGGTCCAATTTGCCGTCTCTGGCTTCAGGTCGGCATGCAACACTGACTTTCACCTTCCTTACCCACTCTGGGTATGTAAGACAGGGTTTAAGGGGTGGTGGGAGCCAGAGGTCGCCACCAAAGGTGTGCCTGTGAGCAATGACTGACCCTTTCAGCCAGGTGCTTTTCACTGGGCACAAAAGCCTACTTCTGGAATCCAGAACCCTCCTCCCCAGCAAAAAGAGTGGCACACAATCAGAAGAGTTTACAAAAAAAAAAAAAGAAAAGGCCAGCCAAGTGGCACAGTGGTTAGGAGCTGGCTTGGGACACCAGCAACCCCGGTTCGGATCCTACATATGAGGGCCAGTGACACTGCCCTCTAAATAAGTAAATAAATAAATAAATAAATAAATAGGAAAAAAAAAGAAGAGAGTTTGCTAGTCAGTTTCACCTATTTGTGGTTACACTTAAAAAAAAAATGCTGTGTTAAATCCCCCACAGGACACAAGAGTGTCCTTTGGGCGGGGGTGGGGAGGTGGAGAAGGACACGGTGCACTGAGACCTATAATGGGAGCTATCTGGGCAAGTGTTTAGTTGTTCTGAGTTTCTGATGAAGAATCTGAAAAATGGAGTAACAGTATTTATATCCTTCAGTTCATTCATTAACATTTGTTAATCACCAGGCATGGGGTATAATGGTGACTCATTGTTTCCTGCATGCTCAGAGTTTATACAGCAAAAGCAGACAAATAACTACTCCATTAGTTAATTCATCACATTTGTGTTAAATGCTGAGGAGAATACAGGGGTGGTGGGAAGATTAGAGGTAAAGTATATGAAGTGCCTGGCACGAATGAATGAATGAATGCAATGGCAAGTAAAGCAGTGGAGTAGATAAGAACACGGTAGGAACATACTGTATTAATGAAGCTTATAACTCTTAGGAAAGATGCATCCTAAATAAAAACTAAAGGATCAAGCAACCAGCCAAACTCTCTGGCCATGAATACTTTTGGCTGGCTAAGTGGCAAGGGACCCTAAAGTTTTGTATGACCTGAATGGGAAGGAGAGAAGACAACAGCTCCCTGGCTCTCCCTTCCCTCACTATCCCCATTTGGATAGCAGCACTCCCATGGGGTTGCCCAGAGAAGGGAAAGAGAAAGCTAGAAGGGGAAGCAGCTTCAGGGTCAGAAGTCAGATCAGGTGAGAGAACAGGCTTCAACCTGGGGAGTGGAATCCTTTTTTGTCTCAGCCCAGGGTAGGGGGTGGGGGTGAAGGTGGGGCTTCTAGCACTCAGTAAGTAGTGACATTTTCATTAATTAAAAATCTTATTGTGATCTGAGACACAAAGAAGACCAGCATCAACATAGGGTTACAACAAGCACAGGTTCTCAACAGATTCATTCTTTCATTCACCTAGTTATTTCTACTCTGTGTAAGCAAGGCCCAGGGCCAGAGATAGATGACATAGGTTGGGTCTCTGGAGTTCACAGTCCAGTGTGGTAACAGACACATCAACAGCATGCTTCATCACAGAATGGGGAGTGATACCAGAAAGAAGCACAGGGGCCTATGGGCACAGAGGGGGCACCTCACGCAACTGGGGAGGTAAGGGAAGGCTTTCTGGGAACGGTACCCCCAATGGCATCCCCACTCACATGCACAATTCCAGAGATTCTACTAGAAGGCTGTCAAGAGCCATGCCTTCTGGCTGCACCAGCCTCCCAGAGTCCCCTGCTGCCCGATGCAGTGTCTGCAGAGCCAAACGCATCTTCCGCCACGCCTCAGCCTCATCCGGCGCCGCATCCGACCCTCCAAGACTCCTGCAGGAGCTTGCCTTCCTTGGCAGGCTCAGCCAAAAGACCAACTCAAAACTCTTGTCAGAGCAAGCTGAGGGCGAGCCACCCAGCCCCAGGTGCCACAACCCTCCCAGAGCAGCTGTGGCTCATGCCACCCGGGCCTCTCCATGAACACTGGCAGGGTACCTCCCATTAGCTCCTTTGCTCAAAAGAAAGTGACCTTCTTCCAGGTGGCACGCTGGAAGCTTTGGCGAGTCTTCCTATTGCTCCCTCTCACCAGGATTCACCACACCCAGGGATATGAGGGTTGGGGCGGGAGCCTTGCACATCAGGGGTATAGACAGAAAGGGCAGGCTCTGCTGGGCTTCCACCTCAGCGCAGGAGCCCCACGAAATAGTCTTCTGGGCAGCCTGGCTGTTTGCTCCAAATGCTCCGCTGGGCAGGGAGAGGAGGGAGGCCCCAGGAGACATATGTTGGGGGCACAGCTGCTGAGGGGGCAGTGGCTGCAGGCAGTGCGGGGGAAGGGGTGGAGCCGTTCCCTGGGGCGAGAGGGGAGAGGCGGCACCCTTCCAGGCCCCAGCACCCTGAGATGGCCCGTGGATGGATGGGGGAGCAGGTGGGCCGCGGAAAGTGACGGGCAGAGGGCTGAGCTGTGGCCTCAGGATCAGGGCCAGGTCTCAGGGTGGGACCTCTCTGCTCCAGCCCCGAGGCGGCGAGAGAGGGCAGGCAGTCTGGTCTCAGAAGAACAGGACGGGCCGAGCCTCGGCTTTGGAGAGAGGGGTCCAGCCTCCACCCCTTCGGCGGAGAAAGCCTCAGCCCGGGCCCTGGGGGCTGGAAGCAAGACGGTCCATCCCCAAGCCCGTCCCTGCTCCGCTCCGGAGAGGTGGAAGCGCCCGAGCAGCCGGATTCGCTTCGCTCGCTCTTACCTGCGGGCCGGGCGTCAGCTTGGGCTCATCCTCCTCCCTGGGGCCGTCGCGGTCGGGTTCCACGGGCACCTCTGGGGGCCCTGCACCCGCTCCTGTTTCCAGGCTCGGCGGCGGCGGGGGCTCGGGCGCCTGGGGCTTCTGCGGCCCCGCGGCCCGCGCCCGCTCGCGCCGGCCCGCGCCGCCGCTCGGCCTGCTCCGCCTCCGAGTCATGCTGCTGCTCGCGCCGCTCCCTCGCTTCCCTCGCGCCGCCGCCGCCGCCGCCGCCGCCGCTCCCCTCGCAGGACAACAGCCAATATGGCGGCGCCCGGCTCCCCCTTCTGCCGCTGCCAGCAGGTCAGAGGGCATCGGAGTCCGCGCCGCCGCACAAGCCCCCGAGGCGGCCTGCGCCATTTTGAATAAGGTCACCACCCGGAGTCCGTGGCAGAGAAAACCTGGCGAGCAGCCTGCGGTCCACCCAGTCCCGCGACCCGAGGGAATGCGATCTGAGCTAGGAGAGGGTGTCCGCTGTGGTAACCGCGCGGCACGGCCCTGGGCGCTGAATAACTGCTTATTAAACGTTAGATGAGTGAATTAATTAGTTTAGGTAATGCTACGGTGTGTTCACACCCATCGCCTGACTGCTCGCACCCTCACGGAGAGGCAGGTACGATCGTCTCACGTTGCAGCGGAGAAAATCGAGGCTACAAAATGCGAAATTGGTGCTCAACACTGTCCGGCCAGAACTCATGGGCTCGTGGACGGCCTAAGCTGAAAGGGACAAAGGGATCGTCTAGGTTTTTATTTGCAATGTATAGTCAACTGGGAGTCCAGCGTTCCGTGCTTGGGATAGTAGGACTGAGACCCCGGTCCTTTCCCCCAGTCTGGATGCGCAGTTACAACCAGTGTGATAAAAATGAGATGACTGGAATACACACTAAGTCAATGTTTCCAAAAAGTGGTATGTACAGGAGATTTTAAATAACACGTACACAAAGGAATATTTTTAAAAATGTAATAATTATGTGTTTAATTGTTGAAAATAAGATTTTCCCTTCTCCTTTTTTATATAACACATGCACATAGTACAAATTTTTTAAAAAGTTTTGAGTGCAGTCTGTCTCAAGCCAGGGACAATGGTGCCCTGAAACCAGATGGTGGTTATATGTAGAATTGCTATTGATGTCATCAACAGGGGCAGAATCTTGACATTGAACTAAAAAACGGAGCAAGGGCTATTTTGAGAGGAAGGGGTAATGGAAGGCCCTGGGGCTCTCCTTAACTGCCAAGAACATAAATAAATATTAATACTTCATCTCATCACAGGGATTAGTGCCACTACCAAAGACTGGAAAGATCAGGGTGATTCCCACTATATCACCATTACCTCTTCAATTTGGCCGAAATAGAAGATAGGTGGTATTTTTCCATTTATTTTTACTGTGGTAAAATACGCATACCATAGAACTTACGATCTTAACCATTTTAAGTGTACAATTAATTGGTATTAAGTACATTCATATGGTCGTGCAACTATCACTACCACCCATCTCCAGGACAGTTTTCATCTTGCAGAACTGACATTCTGTACCCATTAAATGATAACTCCCCCTTCTCCCCCCTCCAACCAAGCCCCAGGCAGCCAGCATTATATATATATTTTTAAAGATTTTATTGGGGGGCCGGCTGAGTGGCACGGTGGTTGGGCTCTGGCTTGGGGGGCCCCCGGCCCCAGTTCAGGTCCCACGTGTGAGGGCCAGTGACACTGCCCTCAAAAAAAAAAAATAAATAAAAAGTAAAGACTTTATTGGGGAATTGGGGAAGAGGAACAGCCAAGTTGTTGTCCTTCAATCTTAGTTGTGGAAGGCACAGCTAGCTCAGCTCTAAGTCCAGTCACCATCCAGCCGCCCTTAGGCAGCTTGCGGCCACTCAGCTCAAGGTGCTGTGTTCAATCTTAGTTGCGGGTGGGTAGCCCACAATCCCATGTGGAGTACAACCGGAAACCTTGTTGCTAAGAGCGCATGCTCTAACCACTAAGCCATCCGGCATCCCTATGGCAGTTCAGGGCAGCTCGGCTCAACGTGCAGTGTTCGATCTTAGTTGTGAGTGGGTATAGCCCACTATCCCATGTGGAAGTCAAATCGACAGCCTTGTTAGGAGCATGTGCTCTCACCAGCTGAGCCATCCTGCCACTTGTTGGCAGCTCAGTGGCAGCTCAGCTCATGCACAGCTCACTGGCCCATGTGGGAATGGAACTGGTGACCCTGTTGCTCAGACCTTGCACTCTTAACCAACTGAGCCACTCAGCCAGCCCTGTAATAAATTATTTTTAATTTAAACATTCACCATATTTGATCATACCTCATATGTATTTCTTTATATATAAATACATATGTATATACCACGTCTTCTTTATCCATTCATACATCGACAGAGAAGATAGGTGGGTTTTTTTTGTTTTGGTTTTTTTTGGCTGAGCCATCCTGCCACCTGTTGGCAGCTCGGAGGCAGCTCAGCTCGGGCTGGGCATCAAACTACTGTTGCTCAGAGCTCAGCTCACACTCTTGAGCGAGCTCTTAACCAACTGAGCCACTCAGCTGGCCCTAGATGGTCTTAAAGAGTGACAGATCATTATGATCATCTTATTCTAGTAGGGACCACCGTTGACCACTTTTTCAGTTGGTCATTCTTGGAGCAGATCACCACAGTTGTTGGCCTCTAATAGTATAGGTCTAATCTATGCTTTGTCTTCTGTACCAAACCTCAGGAGTAGCTTGTGTTCCTCTGTCTTGCTTCAGGGGTATGTCACTCTCTGGAAATATTTTACAGAAATTTTTTTACCATATCACCCATTGCTGTGGATATCAGCTAATCTATGACACTGATGACATCATCCTGATGGACCTTGAGAAAGGGAAGTAGCAGATACCCAAGATGACTTGGTAAGCATGATGTTTCTGCCAGAGAGCAGATAACAGATCCCATGAATACATAGGGACCTATTTATTCAGTGAACTATCTAGGTATCTGGGGTTTGTTGAGATAGTCCTTACAAAATAAAGGACAAGCTGCTCTATACCACATTCCCTACCACTAAGAAAGAGCCATAATAGTTGGTGGGCTTCTTTAGACTTAGGTGGTAAAATATACCATATTTAGGTATGTTATTTTCACCTGTTACTGGGTCACTTGAAAGCTGCCAACTTTAGGGGGAACCATACAAGGAAAGCAGGTTTTCTTACTGGATCAGGCTGCAGAGTAAGTAGTTGTGCCTTTGGCATTGGATTTCGGAAACAAAGTTTTGTTCTCCTTCACTGAATAGTTATTCTCCTTTTGAGAAACAGCTTCTGGCTTGCTCCAGGGTCTGGTGAAATTGGATGCCTGACTATGGCATACCATATATATATCATACCAAATCATGATATATAATCTACCCAGCCATAAAATCAGGTGGCCAGCAGCACTCCATCATCATGAGGAAGTGACATACATGGCCTAGGTGCAAACAAGCCCTGAAGACATAAGTAGGTTGCCTGAGCAAGTTGTTTATGTTCCATATTGGGTTGACTGAGGAAGAAAATCTAAAGCCCGGTTTACAGCCAGCTCCAGACATAAATGGATTGCTGAGGTGTTTCAGCCTTCCTCTGAGATGGCCTAAGGAATCTAGAAAAGTTCAGAGCATAAGGGCCTTCCTACGGAAGAAACTTAAAACCTGGGGGGCAGTGCGGCTCCTGCGGCTCTCAGGCAGTCTCCTTCTCCAGCCGTTTTAGGGGTTACTCAATGGTTTAGGAGAAAACTGGCCCAACACTACAGACTGCTCCCTTCCAGGCTAGCCTCTCTACTCTCAGTACTAAGCCCAATTTGCGAGAATCTGAACCAGCCCGAGCCCTGGGCAGAACTTGATTTTTTCGGGGGACCAGCCAGCTTTCTCTGGCAGGGAGATTACATTGGACTATGTGTTAGTCAGGGTTGGCTAACTACCATAACAAACAATACCAGCATGTCAGGTTCTTAATATACTAGTTTCATTCTTGTTCATGTCACAGCCCAATGCCAGTCAAAGGGGACTTTGCTGCATGCAGTCATTGAGGGACCCAGTCCCTCTCTATTGCGTGATGCTGCCCCCATCTAGGTTCTCTTCATTCAGCTAGAGGATGGGAAAGAAGACAGAGTGAGGGTTGCGTGGGATGTTTTAGTGAGCAATTCCCAGAAATGACTGTAGACCATATTTACTCCATCCTATTGGTGAGATTTCAGCCATGTGGGTTCACCTGACTGTAATCCTTCCCTCCTACTCCTTCCCATCTCCCCAGGCCACCACTGATTTGCTTTCTGTCTTTGCAAATATTTTGCATTTTCACACAGCAGGTACTCTGTTTTGCCTGACTTCTTTCCCTCAGCATAATCATTTTGAGATTCATCCACGTCGTAGTGTTTTTCTATAGCTCATTCCTTTTCATTGCTGAGTAGTATTCCATTGTATGGCACTACCACAGTTAGTTTTTCCATTTGACATTGATGAGCAGTCATGACAAACATTTCTTTTTGGGCTGGCCGAGTGGCGCATTGGTTAAGAACTGATTTTGGGATGCCAGCGGCCCCGGTTCGGATCCCACATATGAGGGCCAGTGACACTGCCCTCTACAGCTAACAACAGCTCCACCTGGGGCTGGGCTGTGCGAGCCCTGGCGATGGTGTAGGCTGCAGCCCCTGCTGCAGTGGGCTGCCATAGGCTACAGTGAGTGGCCGGGGCAGCCAGCGTGAGCGGCCAATAGCCGCGGTGAGCCACCATCCAGAGGCCGGCAACCAATCTGCCTCACCCGAGAAGAGCGCAATGATGATACCAACATGGGCCAGTGAAGCAAAAGTCCTCCACAACTAGACTGAAGAACAAAAAGACAGCAACTTGTTTGTTCCCCTTCCCTGATTCCCCAACGCTGTTCCCCTCCCCCAATTCCCAATAAAATCTTGAAAAAACAAACAAAAACATTTCTTTTTTATATACACTTTTATTTTATTTTATTTATTTATTTTATTTTATTTTATTTATTTTAATTTAATTTAATTTAATTTAATTTTAATTTTATTTTATTTATTTTATTTTATTTATTTTATTTTATTTTATTTTATTATTTTATTTTATTTTATTATTTTATTTTATTTATTTTATTTTATTTTATTTATTTTATTTATTTTATTTTATTTTATTTATTTTAATTTAATTTAATTTTATTTAATTTTATTTTAATTTAATTTAATTTTATTTATTTTATTTTATTTTATTTATTTTATTTTATTTTATTATTTTATTTTATTTTATTTATTTTATTTTATTTATTTTATTTTATTTTATTTATTTTATTTTATTTTTTTATTTTATTTTATTTTATTTTATTTTATTTTATTTTATTTTATTTTATTTTATTTTAAGGGCAGTGTCATTGGCCCTCATATGTGGGACCCAAACCAGGGCTGCTGGCTTCCCAAGCCAGCGCTTAACCACCGCGCCACTCGACCCGCCCATGACAAACATTTCTCATGCTTTAAATTAGCTTACTATGCTGCTCTGAGATCTGGAAGGAAATATATTTAAAGCATGTATACAATGGACAATATACGGAAATTACATCTCTGAATTTACATATATTTTTACATGTTAACTAAAAAAATGGGTGGGAGCAGGGCTTCATGGAGGTGCAGCCACACAGAGCCCTGCAGTCAGAAGGGCTCTGAGCTTGGCTGTCACCTTCTTGAAATTTTTAATAATGTTTGAGTAAGAGGTCCATACTTTCATTTTGCACTGGGCGCTACAATTTGTGTAGCTGTGTGAGAGGGTATGCAGTTTTTTGTTTTTTTTTCAGCTGAGCCATCCTGCCACCTGTTGGCAGTTCAGCAGCTGCTCAGCTCAGGCCGGGAATCCAAACGGCAACCCTGTTGCTCAGAGCTCGCACTCTTGAGCTAGCTCTTAACCAGCTGAGCCACTCTGCCAGCCCAGGTATGCAGTTATATAAATTGCTTTTAAGGGGCATGCAAGCAACAGTTTGAGGGCTACTGGCCTCAACCTGCAGGTCTGTAAGGAGTTGGGCTTGGGTGGTTTGCCAGTTCTCCGACTTTCCACCTTGTGATTCTCTTTCCACTTCCACCCCAAAGCAACCAGTACAGAACTAACTACAGGCATGCCTCGTTTTATTGCACTTCAAGTTATTGGGCTTCACAGAAGTTGTGGCTTCTTTTACAAATGATAGACAAGACCCTCCTTCCACCAGCAAAAATTGTTGGGGTCTGGAATCAAATGCACAGTATCTCCAAGATATGTGTGTAATTGCTTGAGTAGAGAGTAGGGAAGGAGAAATTATAAGTTTCCCATTTGCACAGGTGATGAAGCACTCTGGGACCCTATGTATGCATGCACGCACACACGCTTGCACTTTAGCCAGCCCCCATACAGTTACTGACACCTACCCAGCTCATACGCTTGTCCTGGAAGGGCAGACTTCCAGGGCAAAATTGGTTCCACCGGAGGAAGGCAGATCAGGGCCCCTTCCTCTCCCTGAGTCCTGAAGGGGGACCTCCACCTAACTAAGCATTTTCTTAGCACTTTTTGAGAGAGAGAACCAATTCTGCTCCCCTCTCTCTCAGTTCTCCACCCTCTAAACTTGAGAATGGCCTTGCACCTTTGGGCATGAGGGCTTGGGGCAGAGTCACCCCACTTCCCCAGGGAGGGAGAGGGGATTTAGAGGAGAGGAAATAAGCCTGGAGAGGAAGACAGATGGGGTCCAGTGTGAAAGATCTTGAATCCCAGGGTGAGAATTAGACCTTCCATGAGGGTGATGGAGCACAGGGGTGGAATGAAACACGGAGTTAGTTCCACATAAGGCACTCTAGAGACTAGCATGTTGGACAGCGACCATTGTGCAATAGTCTGAACTATGCAATTTTTTTTTTTTAAGGGCAGTGTCACTGGCCCTCATATGTGGGATCTGAACCCGGGCCACTGGTGTCCCAAGCCAGCTCTTAACCACCGCGCCACTTGGCCTGCCCTGAACTGTGCAATTTTATTTATTTATTTTATTTATTTTTATTTTTTTATTTTTTCTGAGGGCAGTGTCACTGGCCATCATATGTGGGACCAAACCGGGGCTGCTGGCTTCCCAGGCCAGCGCTTAACCACCGCGCCACTCAGCCGGCCCAGAACTGTGCAATTTTAACAGCTACATTTTCTAGAAAGTAAATAGAAAATTGCTAGTAAAGTAGATTGCTTTATCAGGGTAACTGGTAATTGTTTCTAATCATTAATTAACTGGGGAAGAACAATTGAACCCGAGTTACAGGGCCATGAGGGAAGACTACCAGGGGAAGGAATGAAAACTTGGCAGGCAGTGTTGGAAAAACCTGAACTTTCCTCGGGTGTTTGGGAAACAAATCCTTCAAAGGTAGGAGAGACTTCCTCTTGCTTCCCATGCCATCATCTATCTGACTTCCAAATCTTATTGATTCTGCCTCCAAAATATTGACTCCGGCAAGAAGGAATTTCTGTTCATAAATTCACCTGTGCGAAAACATATAATTAGGGCCGGCCAAGTGGCTCAGTTGGTTAAGAGTTGGATTAGAGCATGTGCTCTGAGCAACAGGATCACCGGTTTGATTCTCACATGGGCCAGTGAATGCTGCACCCTAGCTGAGCTGTCACTGAGCTGCCAACAGGTAGCAGGATGGCTCAGCTGGTGTAAAAACAAGATTGCTTGTTCAATACTGGGCTACGCCCACCTGCAACTAAAGATTGAACTTGGCACCTTGAGCTGAGCTGCCGCCTGGATGGCTCAGTGGATAGAGCGGGAGCTCTTAACAACAAGGCTGCTGGTTCAATCCCCTCATGGGATGGTGGCTACGCCCACCCACAACTAAGACTGAGCACAGCACCTTGAGCTTAGAGGACAGGAAGCCAGATGGTGACTGGCGCCCTCCACAAGGAAGATTGAAGAACAACTTGACTGGTCCCCTCCCCCAGTTCCCAAACACTGTTCCCCTCCCCCAATTCCCCAATAAAATCTTTAAAAAAAAATTATGTATGTATATATATGTATATGTGAGTGTGTGTGTGAGTGTGTGTGTGTGTGTGTATATATATATATATATATATATATATATATATATATATATATATATAATTAAAGTTTTCTATAACTCAAGTTAATTTCTATTTTGACTCCCGTCTTGCTGGAGTAGCAGAAGGAGTTCTATCCCTTCCCTGGGTTATATTTAAGGCCCAGAGCCTCATCTAGTACTCGGGCGTGTGCGTTGGAGGATTGAGTTCTCAAGGTCATTCATGCACACAGCTGTTCATGGAGCTGCCATTGATCCCACTGGTTGCTGGTGAGACCTGGCTGTTCTCACCTACACATCTGCTAGAAACCATAGCTCTCTTCCCACCTCGTACCACTCTGGCCTGTGGGAATCTGGCTGAGATTAGCTAAGGTCCTTTGTGCCTAGACATGTTTCGGAGCCATCTCCATGCCAGGTTTTGCTGCTCCCCAGGGCAGCCTTCCCCACTCTCTTGAATTCTTTGCAACTTCCTCAAGCCCCTCTGTGCTCTCATTGCTTCCCTCCATCCTCCTTCCCTTCCTTGCTTTTCACTAGACCTCGGAAGCTCTCCTTTTGGGGTTTCTGGTGAACCCCCAATAGATGGCTCTATTGTCCTGACTAGTGTTCTAAACTGGAAAATTAAGCAAAGGAGAGGCAGGTGGAGGCCAGATTATTCCTTGTTACTGACAAAAGCCATGTCAGAGCCTTTGCTAGTGCAGCTTATAGATGCTGATTCCCCAGAGTTAGGCAGACTTCCCGCTCCCCTAGTTATGGCAGTGCTCACCTGGTGGGGCAGCAGGGAGCAGGGCAGTGAATGTGTACCCCCTGCAGACAGGCAGAGCCTAAGAGGAAGAAGAGCAGAGCTGAGCAGAGCACACACCATATGCTTCGTCAATACATTGACGAAATGAGTTATTCTTTCTCCCAGGTGGGCAAGTGATCTGCCTGTGGCACCCCTTCACCTGGGCCAATTCTGCCCTATCCTTCCTCTTGCTCATGAAGTGTCTTGCAACTTTTTGGCTATGTCTGATATTTCTACCCTTTTCCCTAAGTCTTTTTGAAACCAAATCCAGAAATACTTTTTAAAAATCTATTTTTAAATAAAACATTTTTTTCAACACCATGCTCTAACGAACTGAGCTAACCGGCCACTCTTTTTTTTTAAATTTTTTTTTAAGGATTTTATTGGGAAATTGGGGGAGAGGAACAGCGTTGGGGAATCGGGGAAGGGGAACAGATAAGTTGCTGTCTTTTTGTTCTTCAGTCTAGTTGCGGAGGATGTTGCTTCACTGGCCCATGTTGGTATCGTCATTGCGCTCTTCCCGGATGAGGCAGATCGGTTGCCGGCCTCTGGATGGTCACTCACCGCGGCTATTGGCAGCTCATGCTGGCTGTCAGCCGCTCACGCTGGCTTCAGGCCACTCACTGTAGCCTATGGCAGCCCACTGCAGCAGGGGCTGCAGCCTACACCATCGCCGGGGCTTGCACAGCCCAGCTCCAGGTGGAGCTGTTGTTATCTATGGAGGGCAGTGTCACTGGCCCTCATATGTGGGATCCGAACCCAGGCCGCTGGTGTCCCAAGCTAGCTCTTAACCAATGCGCCAATCGGCCGACCCATATTTTTATTTTATTTAATTAATTAATTTATTTATTTATTTATTTATTTTAGGGTAGTGTCAGTGGCCCTCATATGTGGGATCTGAACCGGGGCTGCTGGTGTCCCAAGCCAGCTCTTAACCACCGCATCACTCGGCCGGTCCCTAACCGGCCACTCTTAAATAAAAGTTTTTAAAACAGACAAATGTAGACAAAATTCTAAAATGAACCCCTTGTAGTCACCACTCAGCTTCCATAGTTATCAACTCATGGCTAGTCGTGATTTCGTCTATAACAGGGGTCAGCAAACTGCGGCTCATGAGCCACATGTGACTCTTTGGGTACATACATGTGGCTCTGAAGTAAACTGAAAATGTAAATAAAACTATCATAGTTACATTTATAAAAATTTTAAAGGACATTATTCACGTAATGGTGATTTCATTTGTTTTATGGCTCTCGAATAATTTTTATTTTATTTTTTTAAAAGCTTTTTATTAAAATATGCTAACATACAATATTGTATTAGTTTCAGGTGTATATCATAGTTATTCAACAGTACTGACCTAGCATTATACAGAGTTATTAACACATTATTGATTATATTCCCTATGCTAAAGAAGTGATCACCATGATAAGTCCAGCAACCATCTGAAACTGTAACAAGCTATCACAATATTATTGATCTTTTACCTCCTTTTAAAAATTTTCAATCAGAGTTGACATTCAGTGTTATTTTATATTAGCTTCAAGTGTATAGCACAGTGCTTAGACATTTGTATAATTTAGGAAGTGACCCCCTGACTAGTACCGCCTGGCACTATACATAGTTGTTACCATAGTATTGATTATATTCCCTATACTTTACATCCCCATGACTATTTCGTAACTACCAATTTGAATTCCTTTTTTATTTTATTTCATTTTTATTTTTATTTTTATTTTTTTTTTGAGGGCAGTGTCGCTGGCCCTCACATGTGGGACCCGAACTGGGGCCACTGGCTTCTGAAGCCAGCGCTTAACCACCACGCCACACGGCCGGCCCCCAATTTGAATTTCTTAATCCCTTCACCTTTTTCACCCTGCCCCCAACCCCCCTCCCATCTATCACCCCAATAAATCTAGTATCCATCTGACACCATAGTTATTACAATATTATTGACTATATTCCTTATGCTGTACCCTACATTCCATGACTACTGTGTAACAACAAATTTGTACTTCTCAATCCCTTCCTGTTTTTCCCACTCCCAAACCCCCTCCCATCTGGCAACCATCAAAATGTTTTCTGTATCTATGAGTTTGTTTCTGTTTTGTTTATTTTGTTCTTTAGGTTCCACTTATAAGCGAAATCATATGACATTTATCTTTCACTGACTCATTACACTCAATAAAATACCCTCTATGTCCATCCATGTTATTGCAGATGGCAAGATTTCCTTCTTTTTTTATGGCTGAGTAACATTCCATTGTTTATATGTACCACCTCTTCTTTATCCATTCATTCATTCAGGGACACACATCCAGGTTGCCTTCATATCTTGGCTTATGTAAATAATGCTGCAATGAACATAGAGATGAACATGTCCCCTCACAGTAGTGTTTTGGGTTTGTTCAGATAAATACCCAGGAGTGGGATTACTAGGTCCTTCTTTGTCTCTTGTTATAGTCTTTGTTTTAAAGTCTATTTTGTCTGGTATAAGTGTCGCTACCCCAGCTTTTTGTTTGTATGTTCATTTCCATTTTCATGAGATATCTTTTTCCATCCCTTTACTTTCAGTCTGTGTGTGTCTTCAATCTGAAGTGAGTCTCTTATAGACAGCATATTTAAGGGTCTTGTTTTCTTATTCATTCAGCTCCCCTATCTTTTGATTGGAGCTTTTAATCCATTTATATTGAGAGTAATTGTTGATAGGTATGTAGTTATTGCCATTTTATTATTCATATATATATATATATATATACTTTTTTTTTTTTTAACTGAGCCATCCTGCTACCTGTTGGCAGCTCAGTGGCTGCTCAGCTTGGGCTAGTCATTGAACTGCTGTTGCTCAGAGCTCAGCTTGCGCTCTTTAGCAAGCTCTTAACCAACTGAGCCACTCGGCCAGCCCTTATTATTCACATGTTTTTTTCTTTTTTTTTAGTTGAGCCATCCTGCCATCCTGAACCGTCGTTGGTCAGAGCTCAGCTTGCACTCTTGAGCGAGCTCTTAACCAACTGAGCCACTCGGCTGGCCCTTTTTTTTTTTTTTTTTTTTGAGGGCAGTGTCACTGGCCCTCATATGTGGGACCGAACCGGGGCCGCTGGCTTCCCAAGCCAGCGCTTAACCACCGCGCCACTTGGCCAGCCCTATTATTCAAATTTTTGATATTTTTTTCCCAAAGAAGTCCCTCTAAGATTCCTTGTAATTCTGGTTTGGTGGTGATGAACTCCTTTAGCTTTTTCTTGTCTGGGAAGCTCTTTATCTGTCTTTCGATTCTAAATGATAGTATTGCTGGGTAGAGTAATCTTGGTTGTAGGTGCAACTTTGCATCACTTTGAATATTTCCTGCCACTCCTTTCTGGCCTGCAAAGTTTCTCTTGAGAAATCAGCTGACAGTCTTATGGGGGCTCCCTTACAGGTAACTAACTGCTTTTCTCTTGCTGCTTTTAAGATTCTTTCTTTGTCTTTAATCTTTGTCATTTTAACTATGATTGTGTCTTGGTGTGGATCTCTTTGAGTTCATTTTCTTTGGGACTCTCTGCACCTCCTGGGCTTTGTATATCTATGTCCTTTGCTGGGTTAGGGAAGTTTTCTGTCTTTTTTTTTTTTTTCTGTCTTTTTTTTTTTTTTTTTGAGGGCAGTGTCACTGGCCCTCATATGTGGGATCTGAACCAGGGCTGCTGGCGTCCCAAGCCAGCTCTTAACCACCACGCCACTTGGCCGGCCCTCTGTCATTATTTCTTGAAATAGGTTTTCAATTCCTTGCTTTCTCTCTTCTCCTTCTGGTACCCCTATAATGTGAATGTTGGTATGCTTGATGTTGTTCCAGGGCCCCTTAAATTATCCTCAATTTTTTGGATTCTTTTTTCTTTTTTGTATTCTGATATAGTGTTTTCTGCTACCTTATCTTCTACATCCCTGGTTTGCTCCTTTGTTTCATCTAATCTATTCTTGATTCCCCTGTAATATACTATTTATTTCTGTCATTGTATTCTTTATTTCTGACTCGTTCTTTTATATGCTTTCTATCTCTCTTCATTGTAGTTCTCTCTGAGATCAGTGAATATCATTATAAACAGTTTTTGGAACTCTGCATCTGATAGATTGCTTATCTCCATTTCACTTAGTTTTTTTCTGGAGCTTTGTTCTGCTGTTTTATTTGGGACTTGTTTCTTTGTCTCCCCATTTTGGCTGCCTCTCTGTGTTTGTTTCTATGCATTATGTAGGTTTGATATTTCTCCTCTCCCAAGCTTAGTAGAGTGGCCTTATGTAGTAGGTGTGCTGCGGGGCTCAGTGGTGCAGTCTTCCTGGTCACCTCAGCTATGCACTCCAGGTGTGTCCCTTGTATGGGTTGGTGTGCCCTTCTCTTTATTTTTTTTATTTTTTTATTTTTTTATTTATTTATTTTTATTTTTATTTTTTTTTTTTTGAGGGCAGTGTCACTGACCCTCATATGTGGGACCGAACCGGGGCCGCTGGCTTCCCAGGCCAGTGCTTAACCACCGCGCCACTCGGCCGGCCCTACTTTTTTTTTTTTTTAAAGATTTTATTGGGGAATTGGGGGAGGGGAACAACGTTGGGGAATTGGGGAAGGGGAACAGACAAGTTGCTGTCTTTTTTTTTTGTTCTTTTTGTTCTTCAGTCTAGTTACGGAGGACATTGCTTCACTGGCCCATGTTGGTATCATCATTGTGCTCTTCCCGGATGAGGCAGATAGGTCGCTGGCCTCTGGCTGTTCGCTCACCGCAGCTATTGGCAGCACACGCTGGCTGCTGGCCGCTCACGCTGGCTGCCGGCCACTCACTGTAGCCTATGGCAGCCCACTACAGCAGAGGCTGCAGCCTACACCGTCACCGGGGTTCGCACAGCCCAGCTCCAGGTGGAGCTATTGTTAGCTGTAGAGGGCAGTGTCACTGGCCCTCATATGTGGGATCCGAACCGGGGCCGCTGGCATCCCAAAACCAGCTCTTAACCAATGAGCCACTCGGCCGGCCCATGTGTGCCCTTCTCTTATAGTTGAGCCTTGGTTGCTGTTTGTATGTCAATGGGAGGGATTGGCTCTTGGGCTCATTGGTTGTAAGGACTGGCTGTGACTACAGTAGAGGAGCTGTGGTGCAGGGGCTGACCCTACAGAGCAGGATTTGCCTCAGCAGGACTCTGCTGCCTGCCCAATCTGTCCTTTGGGTATGTTGTTCTTGGAGGCAGCTGGGTGATGCTCCAGCTTGTTTAGAAGCCGGCTACTAGGCGCACCAGCTCACCGGGGATCCTTAGATGGGATCCACTGCAGGTTAAGTTCAGCCACAGGCTGTGCCTTACCCTGGGCCACCAGGTCGGAGCCACTAAGAAATCCGCAGATGGCTGCTGCCCATGTGGTGCTTGGAAGGCCCTCTAGAGGCCAAGCTGTGAAACAAGACCACCTGCAGCTAATGCTGGGCTTAGGGCTGCTCAGCCAGAGGTACAGGACATGCTCAAGCCAGATGCTGCTTGTCCGGGTTCTGTGAACCTTTGAGAGACCCTAGGAAAGTCTTCAGGATGAGCTAAGGCAGGCAGTTTGTACAAAAAAGCCACTGGAAGAAGCTTTGGTGTATCCGAAAGTTGGGCAGGGCGGGGGTCTCGAATCACCAGGGCATGGCCAACGCACAGCAGAGACTCAGATATGGCAGCTGCCTGCGTCTGCACACCGTCTCGAGATGTCTTCTTCTGTATGTTCTTAGTTGTAGGGCTTTGGTTCAGCAAGATTTTAGGTGATTCTCAATGACGGTTGTTTTGTAGTTGTAATTTTGATGTGGTTGTGAGAGAAGGTAAGCACAGCATTTATCTATTGTGCCATCTTGACCGGAACTTGGAAACATCGGTTGAACAACCCTTGCACAAAATAAATGTCAGACACTTTGGATTTGATTCAGATGATGAAAGTAAGTCTTCTATCTTCTCAGTAGGTTTTTCTGCGTAGCTCTCCCAGTTTGCTTTCAGAGGCACTCCTGAGGAGTCCCGAGCTCCACTTTCCACAAGCAGCTCCCTTGTGGAAAGTCGATGTTCTCGGTGTAAACACAGTGCTTCCCTAAAGTGAGATCCGTGGGACTCCACTTCTACCCAGCCAGCCCGGAACCCTCTTGAATAATTTTTAAATTCTTGTGAGGGACAGGATTGGCTCTTCCATCTCAAAAGTTTGCTGAACCCTGCTCTATAACCTCTTCCCTTTACCCTTCCTCCCACACCTGTGTTATTTGAAACAAATCTTACACATCATACCAGAAAGACTCCTGATTTTGTTAATGCCCTGTCACATCCCACCCCTGAGGGGCAATGAGCATGGAATGGACTAGCTATTTGAAAGGGTGTGTGGGTGGTGAATTACTAGGAAAAAGAAAGACGAAGAGTAACATTATGAAAACATTGTCCTGCTTAGTAGTTAGGTCGTTTCCATTTTCTTTGCAGCCAGTTGTTGGAGTTCAGGACTCGTCATTGTCTCTGGCAGCTACCTGGTAATTATTCTGCTGCTTCTTCTCTCCCTTTGGATCACTGGTGTTTTTTCAAGTGACCACCTGCATCCAAATCACTTGGAAGGTTTGTGAAAATGCAGATCACTGGGCCTCTCTCTGGCTGCTGAATCAAACTCTTTGAATGTGGGTTCCAGGTGTTGTTTTACAAGCAGCCCAGATGATTCTGATGTACCGTGATGTTGAGAACTCTGTTCTAATCTAGTCTCTGTGCTGTCCCCAGATTGTCTTCAAAGACAAAGTCTGACCATGTCACTCCCGCTGAGGACAACTCAGGAGGCCCCACCTACAGGATAGGTTCCAAGTTACCAGGCCTGGTGGTTAGGGCCCCTCACGAGCTGGCCTTTGCCTGCAGCAGCCTCTTTCCCCAGCTCTCTCCCTTAAACCTGGGGTTTCAGCCCTGTCTAACAACTTTTTTTTTTTTTTTAAAGATTTTATTGGGGAATTCGTGGAGGGGAACAGCGTTGGGAAATCGGGGAAGGGGAACAGACAAGTTGCTGTCTTTTTGTTCTTCAGTTTTTAGTTGAGGAGGACGTTGCTTCACTGTTGGTATCGTCATTGCGCTCTTCCCGGATGAGGCAGATCCGTCGCTGGCCTCTGGATGTCGCTCACCACGGCTATTGGCAGCTCACGCTTGGCTGCCAGCCGCTCACGCTGGCTGCGGGCCACTCACTGTAGCCTATGGCAGCCCACTGCAGCAGGGGCTGCAGCCCACACCATCACCGGGATCGCACAGCCCAGCTCCAGGTGGAGCTGTTGTTAGCTGTAGAGGGCAGTGTCACTGGCCCTCATGTGGGATCCGAACCGGGGCCGCTGGCATCCCCAAACCAGCGCTTAACCAATGCGCCACTCGGCCAGCCCTGTCTAACAACTTTGATGTGCCCAACACTGTGTGCACTCTCTCCTTTACCCCTCCTAGGTATGATAAACTTTGAGGGCCAGTCCAAGTGTCTCTTCTTCTTTGAACCCATCTGTGACTCGCTCCTCTGTACACAGTAGTGGAAAGACTTGAGAGTCAGACAGACTTAGATTGCAATCTAAGCTCTGCCACTTCCTGGCTATGTGACCTTAGGAAAGTCCTTGATTTCTCTGGGTCTCAGTCTCATCATCTCTAGAGAATGAGGATAAGAGCAGTGTCTCTTGCGACTGTGAGATGTAAATGGAGGCCTTAGCACCACAGAGAGGCCAAACTTTACCTCTTTCCTCTTTGGGTCTGGCTGGATCCAAGAACTAAATTGACACAGGACAGATTATTAGGAGAAAAGTATACAGCTGACCCTTGAACAGTATGGGTTTGAACTGTGTGGGTCCACTTATGTGTGGATTTTTTTCAATAAATACTGTAAATATATCTTCCTTATGATTTGCTTAATAACATTTTCTTTTTTCTAGCTTACTTTATTGTAAGAATATAATATATAATACATGTAACATACAATGTTAATTGACTGTTTCTGTTATTGGTAAGGCTTCTGGTCAACAGTAGGCTATTAATAGGTAAGTTTGGGAGGAGTCAAAAGTTATATACAGATTTTCAATTGTATGGGGGGGGCAGCACCTCTAACCCTCACACTACTCAAGGTTCGACTGTATAGATTTTTACATGTACATGGGAGCCCCCATAAGAAAATGAAGACCCAGAGAAGTGGCCAGGCCTAAGTGTTTATACACGAGGTTGAATGAAGAGAGGCAGTGGTGAAAAATAACTAAATTTATGGAGAGACTAAACATAAAAGTTTTTTTTTTTTTTAACCAGATCTGTTTATACAAATTTCTCTTGGCCTTCACTTCCCACCTCTGTTAATAAGACTCTTTCCTCCTGGTATAGAGAGGGCATCTTCCATGGGCGTCTTACCTTCTGCTTTCAGGAAGAATGCCCTTCTTGTACCAGCTGTTTTTTTCAAGTACCTTTAGCTCAATAATTCTTATGCCAAAGTGGCATATTTTGGGGTGACATATTCTGCCACCCTTCAGCACAGTGCCTGCCTGGCACATGCGCGGTCTGGCTATTAAGTTCGCGAATGTTGCTAACCTTTTTGATATCATTATGAATTTGTACCAATTGGACAAACAGTTAACCAAGTTTACTATTTGGAAGCACTGAAAAGGCTATGTGAAAAAGTTAGATAAAAACAACCTGAACTTTTCCCCAACAATTCATGGCTCTTGAATCATGACTATGCACCAGCTCATATGGCACTGTCTGTGAGGGAGTTTTTAGGCATAAACAAATAACTGTATTGGAACACCCTTCCTACTCACTTGATCTGGTCCCCAGTGACTTCTTTACCTGAAGATAAAGGAAATATTGAAAGGAAGACATTTTGATGAAATTCAGGACATCAAGGGTAATGATGACAGCTCTGATGGCCAGTCTAGAAAAATTCCAAAATTGCTTTGGAGGGTGAACTAGGTGCTGGCATTGGTGCATAGCTTCCAAAGAGGAGTACTTCGAAGGTGACTATAGTGTTATTCAGCAATGAGGTGTGTAGCACTTTTTCTAGGATGAGTTCGAGAACTTAACTGTCAGACCTCATACAGTAGGATGCTCATACACAAGAGCTCCTTAACAAAGTCCATGCCAAGATCTCTTGAAATACCATGATAACTAATGCAGCTTGCCCTGTCAGAAGTCAGCTAATAAAATGATTTATCACAGAAACAACGACATCATCACAACAATGAGGCCATCTCCGCTGTCTTGGCAATAATAGCTCCACTGCAGAGCACACTGGCTCCGGTTTGTCCCTCCTGGCCCCCTGTACTCACTGCCCTAGAGTGACTTTTCTAGTAGACATGACAATGTTGTAACTCAGGGTTTTAGTAACTTGCCATTCCAAAATGACATTCCATGTATGTGCTTTCGACTTATACCCTTTCCCAGTTTCCCACTGAAAGAATCAAACTGAAGTAATAGGAAAAATTCTTCTGTATCATTAGAACTTAGGAAGGGTCTCACCTGTACTCCTGAGACTATACAGTCATTCAGGGGGCCAGCCGAGTGGCGTATTGGTTAAGAGCTGGCTTGGGATGCTGGTTCTGAGCAGCAGGGCCCCGGTTCAGTTCCCACATATGAGGGCCAGTGACACTACCCTTTACAGCTAAGATGGTGAACAACAGCTCCACCTGGAACTGGGCTGCTGTGAGTCACTGGCGATGGCGTAGCTGCAGCCCCTGCTGCAGTGGGCTGCAATAGGCTACAGTGAGTGGCCAGTAGCCAGCGTGAGTGGCCGGTAGCCAGCATGAGTGGCCAGCAGCCGGTGTAAGCTGCCAAGAGCCTCCGTGAGCGGCTGTTCAGAGGCCAGCGACCGAACTGCCTCACCCAGGAAGAGCGCAATGATGATACCAACATGGGCCAGTGAAGCAATGTCCTTCACAACTAGGCTGAAGAATGAAAGGACAGCAACTTCTCTGTTCCCCTTCCCCAGTTCCCCAACGCTGTTCCCCTTCCCCAATTTCCCAATAAAATCTTTAAAAAAAATCATTCAGATTAGGGCAGAGTATGGACATGGAGACTTCTAGTGACACCCACTCCCACACACCCTAATCCCACTGGTATCTCTTGGCTTAAAGTGGGGCCAGGAGATGACACTCTAGTGGTATGCGAGGGATATGAACTCCAGTGGGCTTGGAGCCCACGCCCAGGAAACTGAGTCTGTGGGGAATGGGGATCTTGCACAATCCCCATGACGGGGTTGGGGCCTGGGAGAAGGTGAGAGGGTAGCTTCTCAAAGGTAGTTAATTGGGCAGGTAGTTAACTGTTTTAGTGACAAATTACACCAAAACTTAGTGGCTTCAAACAAAAATTGACATTTACAATCTCACGTAGTTTCTGAGGGTCAAGAATTTGGGAGCACCTTAGCTGAGTGGTTCTGGTCCAGGGTCTCTCACGAGGTGCAGTCATGACATCACTGGGGCTGCATCATCTGAAAGCTTTGACGGGGCTGGAGGGTCTCCTCCCAAGATGGCTCTCTCACATGGCTGCTGGCAGGAGGACTCAGTTCTTCACCACAGGGCTGCTGGAGTGCCCTGGTGGCATGGTGGTTGGCTTCCCTCAGGTGAGTGATCCAAGCCAGAGCAAGGCAGAGGCACAATGCCTTTGTGACCCAGCCTCGGAATCACATGTTGTCATTTCTGCCTTGTCCTATTAGTTACACAGATCAACACTGTTCAGTGTGAGAAGGGACCACATTGGACCATGGAGACCAGTTAAAGAAGGATCATTAGGGGCTGTCTTCGAGGCTGGTTACCACAGGGATGCTCTTTCAAGCATACTTGGGTTACCAAGACAGAGGGGAAGAGGAGAGGTCCCTCTACTCCAAACAAAATATTATATAACATTTAGATACATTGTTCAGCTTGAAAAAAAGGAAGGGGCATCTTCAGGGCCAGGAGAAAGGGTCACATTCTTACAGCAAGGGAGCCTTGAAGGCCCGTAGCCAACATGGTCCCTTAGAGGCCTGGGTTTACATCTGACCTCATGCTGCCCTGGGAGGTGTCCATTTTTGGCTTTGGGCAACGACATAGTGCACAGTGACTTTGACCTCAGGGTTATCACACTGGTCTGTCTACATGGATGACATCAGGCTGAGAGGAACGGCTTGGATTACCCCCAACAGAAAAAGTTACATGTCATTTAATGTTCCTATTAATCAGCTCGTTCCTATTAACCATGCCAAGATTGTCCTTCTTGTGGTAGGTCCGCCACTCAGTCCCTCTAGCCAGTCTCAGGTGCAGGATAGGACTCTGGAAAGCTTGAGGAATCTCCAGAAGTACCCAAGTACCCATTTTTCTCTAGCTGCTATTGCTGCTGGAGCCCCACTGTGTGGCCAGGAATCCAGCCAGAGTGCCCTTGGGAAGCTGGGGCTCTGCCCCCATTGCTAGGGTTTCTACCACTTTGCTGCCATCAGTGGCTCTGGGAAGAGGGAGAGCAATGGGAGTGTCCAGGACATGGCTCACCGTGGCCATCTCCTTGAAGAAAGAAGCAGCTCTTCCCCATTAGAGCTTCCAGAGGCTCTTTGATGCTGGTCTGGACCACACTGGTGGCTTTGAATTTGGAAGACTTCCTTTCCTTCATTCCAAAACCCACCCTAATTTCGTTTCCCAGAAGAGGGACATCCCATGAGAAGATGGGAGGTAACAAATTTGGCTACATTCTCTTCTGCAGATAAGGCTTTGCAGTTAATTACAGGGGTGACAACCTCCCTCCAAAACTCCTTTCTTGGAGGGCACCTTGTGGTAGGGACATCCCACACTTGTAGCCACGCCTCTAAGGCTGAGATATCCATGTACAAGGTTACCTAGCCTTCGTAGAGCCTGGAGCACGGAGAGGACATTTTCTCATTGCCTCTTCTGACAACTACTGCCTGTTTTCTGGGCATTCTTTTTTTTTTTAAAGATTTTATTGGGGAATTGGGGGACGGGAACAGACAAGTTGCTGTCTATTTGTTCTTTAGTCTAGTTGCGGAGGATGTTGCTTCACTGGCCCATGTTGGTGTCCTCATTGCGCTCTTCCCGGATGAGGCAGATCAGTCGCCGGCCTCTGGGTGTCACTCACCGCGGCTATTGGCAGCTCACACTGGCTGCCAGCCACTCACGCTGGCTGCCGGCCACTCACTGTAGCCTATGGCAGCCCACTGCAGCAGGGGCTGCAGCGCACACCATCGCCGGGGCTCACACAGCCCAGCTCCAGGTGGAGCTGTTGTTAGCTGTAGAGGGCAGTGTCACTGGCCCTCATATGTGGGATCTGAACCGGGGCCGCTGGCATCCCAAAAGCAGCTCTTAACCAATGCGCCACTCGGCTGGCCCTCTGGGCATTCTTTATATGCATAATGTCTTTATTTCCCATGGGTGAGTCCTCTGGGTTACCCAAGTCACCAGATACATCCAAGACATCCCAGTTCTCAGCTTGACCTTCTGCATATCACCCGGGGTGAAAGCCGAAATCCTCAGCATGGTCTACAAGGGTTTTCCTGATTCCCTCCTACTCCTGAGCTTCTCCTCTGCCCTTGCTCATTTTGCCCCAGCCTCCAGGGCCTTTGCTCCCCATGGTTCCACTTCAGGGCCTTTGCACTTGCTGTTCCCTCTGCAAGGAATGTGGCGGCTGACCAAGGATGGGTGGTGGAGTCTTCTGCCCATGAGGTGGGTATAAGGGGTGTGTCTGCAGAGAATTTAAAAACAATGACACCAAGTAAAAGTTGGTCTGCATTTTATTATCATCACCATATACTGGCCATTCTGCACAATGATACTGATAAAATGTTTCCCCCTGGAAAAAAAAATCTTCCATTCACTTAAGTTCTCAACAATTGCTATGGTTACTGATTAGTTGTTTTTCTTTTTAAAGATTTTATTGGGGAATTGGGGGAGAAGAACAGCATTGGGGAATTGGGGAAGGGGAACAGACAAGTTGCTGTCTTTTGGGTCTTCAATCTAGTTGTGGAGGACGTCGCTTCACTGGTACCCATGTTGGTATACCCATGTTGGTATTATGATCATTGCGCTCTTCCCGGCTGAGGCAGTTGGTCGTCAACCATTGGACGGTTGTTCACGGCAGCTCATGGAAGCTCTCGCAGGCTGCCGGCCACTCACAGTAGCTCATGGCAGCCCCATTGCAGCCTATGCCATCGCCAGCCACTCACAGCAGCCCAGCTTCAGGTTGAGCTGTTGTTCACCATCTTAGCTGTAGAGGGCGCAGTGTCACTGGCCCATGTGGGATCCGAACTAGCGAAACTGCTGCTCAGAGCTTGCACTCCCAAGCCAATTTTTAACCAATGCGCCACTCAGCCAGCCCCTACTGATGAGTTTTAATGACACACATGCACGTTTTGATTATTTACCCTTCAATAAACCTAAACATTTTGTATTACCTGGAAGTTAATTGAGAGAACTCCCAGTTATACTGACACAACACAGCCACCCCTCCTCCTCTTAAAAAGAAGCTGACAAGCATTCATTTCAAGAGTGAGATTGTAACAGTTTGGAATGGTTCAAGCTATGTTCAAGTCCCCAACCCCTGTGATAGTACATCCTGGAGTTTAAACAGAAAGTTTGAAATAAATCATAGTCTAATGACTTTAAAGACAAAGAAACAGAACCTGAGTTACTTCAATTCTGTCATTCTACATGTGACCACATTTATTTCTAACATGAAAACAGAGAGAAAGAGTGCAAGCTGTGAGACGTGATACTCTTGTTTGGTTTTAGTTGATATGTGAAGTGTGTATTGAATATGACTAATATCTTTAAATTGATACTTGTTTTCAAATTGTTAACTTTTGTTTTAAAACTATAAAAATATCAAGAAATTAAAATATTACATCAGTGGTATGATTTAATAGTTTCCATAAACCTTTTACAAATGTTTAATTAATTAATTTTATTTTCAAATTGTGGTAAAATACATGCAACATAAATTTACCATTTTAACCATTTTTTTTTTAAAAGAATTTATTGGGGCATTGGGGGAGGGGAACAACGTTGGGGAATTGGGGAAGGGGACCGGCCAAGTTGTTGTTCTTCAATCTTCCTTGTGGAGGGCGCCGCCAGTCGCCATCTGGCTTCCTGCCTGCAGCTCATGGCTTCTAAGCTCAAGGTGCTGTGTTCAATCTTAATTGTGGATAGGCATAGCCACCATCCCATGTGGGAGTCGAACCAGTAGCCTTGTTGTTAAGAGTGCACGCCCTATCCACGGAGCCATTTGGGCGGCAGCTCAGCTCAAGGTGCTCAATCTTTAGTTGCGGGTGGGCATAGCCCACCATTGAACAGGCAATCTTGTTGTTACACCAGCTGAGCCATCCTGCCACCTGTTAGCAGCTCAGGGACAGCTAGGCTAGGGGGCAGCATTCACTGGCCCCTGTGGGAATCGAACTGGTGGCCATGTTGCTGAGAGCATGTGCTCTAAGCCAACTCTTAACCAACTGAGCAACTCGGCCAGCCCCATTTTAACCTTTTTTTTTTTTAAAAGATTTTATTGGGGAATTGGCGGAGGGGAAGAGCGTTGGGGTATTGGGGAAGGGGAACAGACAAGTTGCTGTCTTTTTGTTCTTCAGTTTAGTTGCGGAAGATGTTGCTTCACTGTTGGTATCGTCATTGCGCTCTTCCCGGATGAGGCAGATCGGTCGCTGGCCTCTGGATGTCGCTCACCGCGGCTCTTGGCAGCTCACGCTTGGCTGCCAGCCGCTCACGCTGGCTGCGGGCCACTCACTGTAGCCTATGGCAGCCCACTGCAGCAGGGGCTGCAGCCCACACCATCACCGGGGCTCGCACAGCCCAGCTCCAGGTGGAGCTGTTGTTAGCTGTAGAGGGCAGTGTCACTGGCCCTCATGTGGGATCCGAACCGGGGCCGCTGGCATCCCCAAACCAGCGCTTAACCAATGCGCCACTTGGCCGGCCCCCATTTTTTTTTTTTTTGAGGGCAGTGTCACTGGCCCTCATATGTGGGACCAAACCGGGGCCGCTGGCTTCCCAAGCCAGCACTTAACTACTGCGCCACTCGGCCGGCCTCCATTTTAACCATTTTTAAGTGTACTGTTCAGTGACATTAAGTACTTTCACACTGTTCTGCAGCTATCACCACTGTCCATCCACAGAAAACTTTTTTCATCTTACAAAACTGAAACTCTGTCCTCATTAAACACTAAATGCCCATTTCCCCTCCCCCAGCCTCTGGGAACCCTGTTTTACCCTCTGTCTCTGTGAACTTCACTCTTGTAAGTGGAGTCACGCAACAAAATTTTGGGTTTTATTCAAAATTACTCACTAGTTAATTTACGAACTAATAATAACTGGACAATTATTTACATACAATATTATTATTATTTTTGTTTTAAGAAATTTTTTAAAAAAGATTTTATTGGGGAATTGGGGAGGAGAACAGACAAGTTGCTGTCCTTTGGTTCTTCAGTCTAGTTGTGGAGGATGTTGCTTCACTGGCCCATGTTGGTATTGTGATAATTTCGCTCTTCCCACCTGAGGCAGTTGGTCGCTGGCCGTTGAGTGGCCACTCACGGCAGCTCACGGCAGCTCTCTTGGCTGCCCGCCACTCACACTGGCTGCCAGCCGCTCACAGTAGCTCATGGCAGCCCACTGCAGCCCTGCTGCAGCCTACGCTGTCGCCGGCACTGGCGACTCTCTGCAGCCCAACTCCAGGTGGAGCTGGTGTTCACCATCTTAGCTGTAGAGGGCGCAGCATCACTGGCCCCCATGTGGGATTTGAACCGGTGGCCCTGCTGCTTAGAGCTCACAATCCCAAGTCAACTCTTACCCCACTGAGCCACTCCACCGGCCCTACATACAATATTATTGAATTATACTATGAGAAAAACAGCCCCTGACATCTGGGAGCTGTCTTGGCACTAACAATTAGGCCTTGGTGTTCTCTTGTTGAACATGACCAATTTCACAGAACGTCGACCTCAGGCAAAGTCACTGGGTGACTGTGATGGAGCAAGAATACAAGACCCTACTCAATAATCAGATCTGATCACAGACAAAAACATAAGCATTATCCAAACCTCCCCGAATGACTAAACATCCTCCCATCTGGGCTCATATGAGTGATTGCTGCTTCTTCACCAATCACAACTTTAGCCTTCATTCATTCCTTTTTCCTTACAGGTCAGATTTATTAAGATAATCAATCATACATTACTCCTGCTTCTTGACAGCCTTTAGTCCAGAGCAAAACCTCATTTCCTTGAACCCTCCCACAAACACCTAACATGAGCCCTAATCCCATAATAAATTCTTTCCAACACTCTCTTACTGGGTTGTCTCCTGGTTCTCCTTCAAGGAACGTTCGTCCTTGCTGCAATGAGACATAAATGGCATTTGTTTACTTGCAGGTGAGGTTCTGGTGGCCTTTGGCTGGAGGACATTGATTGAAATGGAGATTCACCAAGACTCAATGGAAGCCCTCACCACCTCGGAGAAGGACTCTTATATCAGTAACGGTGTGTGCATCTCAGACCCTGTGTCTCTACCTGCTTGAGGTATCTCCGTGTCCAGGGAGGAAGGCAAGCTTATGCTAAACTGAGCGCTGATGTTTTGTTGAAACCCTTCAGCATTGAGTTTATTTTGTTTTACGAGGAATAAGGTCTCTTGGAACTGTTTTGGTTATCTGATTTGGTTTGTAGCATTCCTTGGTAAAATGGCTTTCTAGCTTTCTAACACTTATTCTGTGGTCTATCTGCCGGTCTAATGTCTTGTGTTATCGTTTATGAGATAAAAATTCTTTTTTCAGGCTGGCTGAATGGCTCAGTTGGTTAAAAGTTCCCTCAAGAGTGCCAGCTGAGAGCCGGCCGAGTGGCACGGTGGTTAAGCGCTGGCTTGGGAAGCCAGCGGCCCCGGTTCAGGTCCCACATATGAGGGCCAGTGACACTGCCCTCAAAAGAAAAAATAAAGAGTGCCAGCTGAGTTCTAAGCAACAGCAGTTCTACGCCCAGCCCGAGCTGAGTTGTCACTAAGCTGCCAGTAGGTGGCAGGATGGCTCAGCTAAAAAAAAAAAAATCTTAAAGTAATGTATATTTTTTTGTTGTTTTTTTGTTTTCTGTTGGTGTTTTTATTATTATTTTACTTGTTTTGTTTTTGAAAATTCTTTTTTAATTGACATATAGTGACAATATTATATTGTTTTTAGGTGTACAACATAATGATTTTATACACACACACATACACACCATATTTTGCTGTGTATAATGCACTCCCGTGTATAATGCACATCCACATTTTTGACCCAAACTTTCAGGGAAAAAAGTCTTTTTTTTTAAAATATTTTATTGGGGAATTGGCGGAGGGGAACAGTGTTGGGGGATTGGGGGAAGGGAACTGCCAAGTTGTTGTTCTTCAGTCTTCATTGTGGAGGGCGTCAGTCGACATCTGGCTTCCTGTCGGCAGCTTGTGGCCTCTAAGCTCGAGGTGCTGTGTTCAATCTTAGCTGCAGGTGGGCATAGCCACCATCCCATGCAGGAGTGGAAGTAGCAGCCTTGTTAAGAGCACACGCTCTATCCACTGAGCCATCAGGACGGCAGCTCAGCTCAAGGTGCCGAGTTCAATCTTGAGTTGTGGGTGGGCATAGCCCACCATTGAACAGGCAATCTTGTTGTTACACCAGCTGAGTCATCCTGCCACCTGTTGGCAGCTCACGGACAGCCCAGCTAGGGCACAGCATTCACTGGCCCATGTAGGAATCGAACTGGCAGCCCAGTTGCTCAGAGCACGTGCTCTAAGCCAACTCTTTTTTTTTTTTGAGGGCAGTGTCACTGGCTCTTATATGTGGGACCGGAACTGGGGCTGCTGGCTTCCCAAGCCAGTGTTTAACCACCGTGCCACTCGGCCGGCCCTAAGCCAACTCTTAACCAACTGAGCTACTTGGTCAGCCCGGAAAAGTCTTTTGTTTTAATTTTTTAGTACTACCCTTGTATAAGGTGCATCCTTATTTTTCACTCACAAATTTGGGCAAAAATGTGTGCATTATACATGGCAAAATACAGTATAATCTGATTTTAAAATGATCACCACAATAAGCCTAGGTAACATCCATCACCACATATAGTTACAACATTTTTTCCTGTGACGAGAACTTTTAAGATCTACTTTCTTAGCAACTTTCAAATATACAGTGCAGTAATGCTAACTATGGTCGCCATGCTGGACATTCCATCCCCAGGATTATTTATTATTATTATTTTTTATATTTTTAAAGATTTTTATTGAGGAATTGGGGGAGGGGAACAGCATTGGGGAATTGGGGAAGGAGAACAGACAAATTGCTGCCCTTTTGTTCTTCAGTCTAGTTATGAAGGATGTCACTTCACTGGCCCATGTTGGTATTATCATTGCATGATTCCCGGCTGAGGCAGTCATTCATGGTGGCTCACGCCAGCTCATGCCGGCTGTCAGCTGCTCACGGTAGCTTACAGCAGCCCACTGCAGCTCCACTGCAGCCTACACCATTGCCGGTGACTCATGGCAGTCCAGCTCTAGGCCGAGCTGCTTTTCATTATTTAAGCTGTAGAGGGCGTGGCGTCACTGGCCCACGTGTGAACCCAACTGGCGGCCCTGCTGCTCAGAGCTGGTGCTCCCAAGCCAACTCGTAACCAATGCACTTCTCAGCCGGCCCCAGGATTACCTATTTTATAATTGGAAGTTTGTACTTTTGACCCCCTTCAGCCATTTTGCGCCCCCATTCCCCCAACTCTGGCAACCACCAACATATTCTCTGTATTTTTTTTTTATTCCACATATAAGTGAGAGCATATCATATTTGTCTTTCTCCGTCTGGCTTAATTCACTTACATAATGCCTTCTGGGTCCACCCATATTGTTGCAAATGGCAGGATTTCCTTATTTTCTTATGGCTGAGTAATATTCCAGTGTGTGTGTGTGTGTGTGTGTGTGTGTGTATCACAATTTCTTTATCTATTCATCCATCGATGGACATTTAGGTTGATTCTATGTCTTGGTTATTGTAAATAATGCTGTAATGAACATGAGGGTGCATATGTCTTTTCAAGTTAGTGATTTCATTTTTTCAGATAAATACCCAGAAATGGGATTGCTGGATCATATGGTAATTCTATTTTTAGATTTTTGAGGAACCTCCATACTGTTTTCCATAGTGGCTGTACCAAATTACATTCCCACCAACAGTGCACAAGGGTTCCCTTTTCTCCACATCCTCACCAATACTTATATCTTGAAGATGAAAATTCTATAGGGAGAGATGGGCATAAACGTGATAAATCCATTCTCCAGGTGACCCCAGTGTCCTTTGGACATGCTTTGTCTTAGGTCCCTGTTTCAAATCCTTGTAAAGATGTCTTCCTTGATCTTTCTTGTCCTTGAGTCCCTGAGAACTATTTTGTATAGTTTAATCTGCCCAGAGTTACGAAGTTGTGTCTGGTCTGGTGGGTAATGAATGATTGGCTTTTGGCCGAGCTCCAGGGAAATAATATTACAGATGTACCATCCGACTGGACCATTCGGCTCCATGGGCTTTTTAAAAACTGTGCCTCTTCCAGGTCGAACACTTACCTGCAGCATGTTTTCTCACTGTAACATCTCCAACATGTACTTTTAGCTCTCTAATTGGTACAATTTCACTGGTGACAATCTGGAATTGCAGAGGCCACTTTGGGGAGCTTCTGACATTGAAAAGATTGTTCATTTAAGAGATACTTTAGAACAAAAAACAAAGCAACACTCATAAAGAGATCATCTTATTGGGCCAGCCGAGTGGCGCGGTGGTTAAGCACTGGCTTGGGAAGCCAGCGGCCGCGGTTCGGATCCCACATATGAGAGCCAGTGACACTGCCCTCAAAAAAAAAAAAAAAAAGAGATCATCTTATTTACTGAAAGAGAGACCATTTTATTTAATGTAGGAAGCACTACACTCCATTTCCATTCGTTGGGAATTAATAAGTGCTGGCTTTCTAATTTTATGGCTTGAGAAAATTGTCATGGGCCCAAGTTACTGTCTAAGCCAGCTGTAATGTGGTTTCTTCTGTTTTCAGATATCCAAATATTTTCTCTCCCCTTGCAAAGGAAATGTATGTAGGTTTCTATAATGACAATTTCATGTTGGTCTAAAGCTAGGTACTGCTCACATTTTTTTTCTCTCTCTCTGTCTCCCTTATTCACTCCCTTGAGAAATTTTAAAGATTAACTATTTTTTTTTTAAAAAAAAACACGAACATTTGGTTATGTTCACACTCTAGAAATATTTAATCCAAATAACCAGTAAAAGATGTCTAAAACAAAGAAAAAGTTTCTCAACTGTGTTTTTTATGTGTGTGGTCACTCAAAAATATAATAGCCTTTGTTACAAAATAAGAAAAAGCTTTAATCTCAAGATTAAAGAGCTTTTGGGGGCCGACTGAGTGGCTCAGTTGATTAAGAGTTGGCTTGGAGCTCGAGCTCTGAGCAACACGGCCACTGGTTCGATTCCCACAGGAGCCAGTGAACGCTGCGCCCTTCCTGAGCTGTCATTGAGCTGCCAACAGGTGGCAGGATGGCTCAGCTGGTGTAACAACAAGATTGCCTGTTCAATGGGCTATGCCCACCAGCAACTAAGACTGAACTTGGTACCTTGAGTTGAGCTGCCTCCTGGATGGCTCAGTGGATAGGGGGTGCACTCTTAATAACAAGGCTGCAGGGTTCAATTCCCACATGGGATGGTGGCTACATCTACCTGCAACTAAGACTGAACTCAGCACCTTGAGGTGAGCTGCTGCCCGGATGGCTCAGAGGATAGAGTGTGCATTCTTTTAACAACAAGGCTGCTGGTTCGACTCCTGCTTGGGATGGTAGCTACACCCACCCTCAACTAAGATTGAACACAGCACCTTGAGCTTAGAGGCCCTGAGCTGCTGACAGGAAGCCAGATGACTGGCCCCCTCCACAGTGAAGACTGAAGAACAACAACTTGGCTGGTTCCCTCCCCCAATTCTCCAACACTGTTCCCCTCCCTCAATTCCCCAATAAATTTTTTTTTTTAAAAAAAGAGCTTTTGGCATGATTGAGAGTCACTAAAAAGTAGTTTACCACATAAAAATAATACTAGTACAATGTTTTGGTTTGCACAAGACTAGAGGTAAACTTCTCAGGATATAAACTTTCAGAATTTCCTGATTGATTTTATGAATTAAATTACCACTGTTTCCATAACTTGTTATGTTCATAGTTTCATTTAACTTCATGAAATTATAATAATGGATGTTGTTTTTATTGTGGTAAAGTACTCATAACACAAAATTTACCATTTTAACCAATTAAATTTTTTATTACAGTTGACATTCAATATTACTTTATAGTCAATAATATGGTAATAATTATGTATAGTGCCAGGTGGGTACTAGACTAATTGAGGGGATCACTTCATTAATTATATAGCTGTCTAGCTACTGTGTTGTATACCTGAAACTAATGTAAGATAATATTGAATGCCATTTAGACCATTTTTATTTTATTTTAGCTGAGCCATGTTGCCACCTGTTGGCAGCTCAGTGGCAGCTCAACGTGGGCTGGGCATCGAACTGCTGTTGCTCAGAGCTCAGCTCTTGAGCCACTCGGCCAGCCCTGCTTTTGACCATTTTTAAGTGTATAGTTCAGTGGCATTAAGTACACTCACGTTGTTGTAAAACTAATACCACCATTCCTCTCTATAACTTCTCATCATCCCATCCTGAAACTCTGAACTCATTAAACAGTAACTCCCCATTTCCCCCTTCCCACCAGCACCTAGTAACTATTGTGCTACCTTCTGTCTCTCGGTACTTCTTATAAACAATCATGCAATATTTGTCTTTTTGTGTCTAGCTTATTTCACTTAGCACGATGCCCTCAAGATTTTTTCAAGTTGTAGAGTATGTCAGAATTTCTTTATTTTTAATGCTAAATAATATTCCATTGTATGTATACTCCATATTTTGTTTATCCATTTATCTGTTTACGATGGACATTTGGGTTCCTTCCACCTTTAGCTATTGTGCATAATGACGTTATGAACATTGGTGTACAAATATCTGAGTCCCTGCTTTCATTTCTTTTGTGTTTATACCCAGAAGTGCAATTACTGGGTCATATAAGAATTCTATATTTAAGTTTTTGAAGAACTGTCATACTATTTTCCATAGCAGCTGCACCATTTACATTCCCGCCAACAACGCACAAGTGTTCCAATTTTCTACATTCTTACCAACATTGGTTCTTTTCTGTTTTGGGTTTTTCTATGTTTTTTAATACAAACCATTCTAATGGCTATGATGTAATATCTCATTGTGGTTTTAATTTGCATTTCCCTGATGATTAGCAATGTTGAGCATCATTTATATGTATTGGCCATTTGTATGTCTTTTTTGGAGAAATGTATATTCAAGGCTTTACCTATTTTTAAATTAGGTTGATTTTTTGTTGTTGTTATGTTGTAGGAGTTCTTTTTTTATATTTTAGATATTAATCTATTATCATATGTATGTGATTTTATTTTTTTATTTTATTTTATTTTATTTTTTTTTTTGAGGGCAGTGTTACTGGCCCTCATATGTGGGACCGAACCGGGGCCGCTGGCTTCCAAGGCCAGCGCTTAACCACTGCGCCACTCGGCCGGCCCTATATGTATGTGATTTTAAAAATATTTTCTCCCGTTCTGTGATTTGCCTTCTCACTCTGTTTATTATGTCTTTTTATGCACAGATGTTTTTAATTCTCAATAGTCCCATTAATTTTTTCTTTTGGTGTCATATCTAAGAAATCTTTGTTAAATCCAGTCATGAAACTTTTATAGCTTTAACTCTTTTTTATTTTTTAATGGGGAATTGGTGGAGGAGAACAGCATTGGGGAATCGGGGAAGGGGAACAGACAAGTTGCTGTCTTTTTGTTCTTCAGTCTAGTTTGTGGAGGACGTTACTTCAGTGGCCCATGTTGGTATTGTTATTGCACTCTTCCCAGATGAGGCAGATCGGTCGCTGGCCTCTGGATGGTCGCTCACCACTGGCCTCTGGATGGTCGCTCTTGGCAGCTCACACCAGCTGCCGGCCACTCACACTGGCTGCCGGCCACTCACTGTAGCTTATGGCAGCCCACTGCAGCATGCCCTGCAGCCTATACAGTCGCTGGAGACTCATGGCAGCCCAGCTCCAGGTGGAACTGTTGTTTACCATCTTAGCAGTAGAGGACAGTGTCACAGGCCCTCACGTGGGATCCGAACGGGGGCCCTGCTGCTCAGAGCTGGTGTCCCAAGCCAGCTCCTAACCAACGTGCCACTCGGCCTGCCTATAGTTTTAACTCTTATGTTTAGGTCATTGAATCATTTTTGAAAATTAATTAATTTCTTTAATTCACATTATTAAAATTTTATTGAATTAACTTTTAATTGTGGCAAAGACATAAAGTTTACTACCTTAATTTTTAAATGTACCATTCAGTAGTGTTAAGTGTATTTACATTGTTGTGCAACTGATCTCTAGAACTTTTCATCTTGCAAAACTGAAACTCTGCATCCACTAAACAATTCCCCATTTCCCAGTCCTTGGCAACCACCATTATTGGAGAATTGGGGGAGGGGAACAGTGACACTGCCCTCAAAAAAAAGAAAAAAAGATAGTGATTTCATCCGCTTCAAATATATATCCAGAAGTGGAATTACTGGGTCACATAGTAGTTCTACGTTTAATTTTTTGAGGAATCTCCAAATTGTAGTGGCTGTACCAGTTTACATTCCCATAAAACGTGCACAAGGATTCTCTTTTCTCTGCGTCCTCTTCAACACTTGTTATCTTTTGTCTTTTTTTTTAAATATTTTTATTGGGGAATTGGGGAAGGGAACAGTGTTGGGGAATTGGGAAAGTGGACTATTGTGTTTTTCCAGGACCCATCAGCTCCAAGTCAAGTTGTTGTCCTTCAATCTTAGTTGTGGAGGGCGCAGCTCAGCTCCAAGTCCATTTGCTGCTTTCAATCTAGTTGCAAGAGCAGAGTGGGAGTGAGGTGCATAGTCCACCATCCCATACAGGAGTCAAACAGACAACCCTGTTACTCAGAGTTTGCGCTCAAACCAACTGAGCCACCTGGCTGGCCCCTATTGGGAAGTTTTTTATTACTGATTCAATCCCCTCAATTGTTATTGGTCTGTTCAAATATCCTATTTTTTCATAATTCAGCCTTGGTAGGTTGTATGTTCCTGGGAATTTATCCATTTCTCCTAGATTATCCATTTTGGTGGCATATAATTGTTCATAGTAGTCTCTTATTTCTGTGGTATCAGTTGTAATGTCTCCTCTTTCATTACTGATTTCCTTTATTTGAGTTTTCTTCCTTTTTTTCTTAGTCTAGTTAATGGTTTATTAATTTTATCTTTTTTTTAAAAAAACAGCTCTTAGCTCTATTGATCTTTTCTATTGTTTTCCTGGTCCCACTTCATTTATTTCTGCTCTGATCTTTGATATTTCTTTCCTTCTGTTAACCTCGGGCTTAGTTTATTTTTATTCTAGTTATGTGAGGTGTAAAGTTAAGTTGTTTATTTAAAATCTTTCTTTCCTTTTTCTTCTTTTTCTCTCTCTGTTTTTTTAAATTGGGGAATTGAGGGAGGGGAGCAGTGTTGGGGAATTGGGGGAGAGAGACCAGCCCAGTTGTTGGTCTTCAATCTTCATGGTGGAGGGCGCCAGTTGCCATCTGGCTGTCCATCGGCAGCTTGTGGACTCTAAGCTCAAGGTGCTGTGTTCAATTTTAGTTGTGGGTGAATGTAGCCACCATCCCATGTGGGAGTCGAACCAGCAGCCGATGGTTGTTAAAGACGCACGCTCTATCCTCTGAGCCATCTGGGTGGCAGCTCAGCTCAAGGTGCCGAGTTCAGTCTTAGTTGCAGGTAGGCATAGCCCACCATTGAACAGGCAGTCTTGTTGTTAGGAAAATGTACTCCCAGCAGCTGAGCCATCCTGCCACCTGTTGGCAGCTCAACGACAGCTCAGCTCAGGCTTAGCGTCACTGGCCCATGTAGGAATCGCACTGGCGGCCCTGTTGCTCAGAGCTCGTGCTCTTAAGCTAACTCTTAACCAACTGCCGGCTGCCTTTCTTTTCTTTTTCTTAATATAGGCATTTATCACTATAAACTTTCCTCTTAAAATTGGTTTTGCTGGGCTGTCCAAGTGCCGGGATGGTTGAGTTGGTTTGGAACACCAGCTCTGAGCAGCAGGGCCCTGGTTTGGATTCCACATGAGGGCCAGTGATGCAGCGCCCTCTGCAGCTACAATGGTGAATAACAGCTCAACGTGGAGCTGGGCTCCCGTGAGTCTCTGGTGATGGCTAGGCTGCAGCCCCTGCTGCAGTGGGCTTCCATGAGCTACCGTGAGTGGCTGGCAGCTGGCATGAGCCACCGTGAGCCACCATGAGCGGCTGTCTAATGACTGGGGGCCAAGTGCCTAAGCCGGGAAGAGCGCAATGACCACAATACCATCATGGGCCAGTGAAGTGACGTTTTCCACAACTAGACTGAAGAATAAAAAGGACAGCAACTTATCTGTTTCCCTTCCCGGATTCCCCAACACTGTTCCCCTCCCCCAATTCCCCAATAAAATCTTTAAAAAACCCCAAAACATTGGTTTTGCTGCATCCCATAAGTTTAGGTATATTTTGCTTCCATTTTTGTTCAACATATATTTTTATTTATTTATTTATTTATTTATTTATTTATTTATTTATTTACTTATTTATTTGAGGGTACCTCACATGCGGGACCCAAAACGGGGCCGCTGGCTTCCCAAGCCGGTGCTTAACCACTGCGCAACTCGCCCAGCCCTCAACATATATTTTTAAATTTCCCTTTGGATTTCTTCTTTGATCCATTGATTTTTCAGGTGTGCATTTCTTCCATTCCACACATTTGTGAATTTTCCAGTTTTCCTCCTGTTATTGATTTCTAGTTTCATACAATTGTGATCAGAAACAATTCTTGGTATGATTTCAATCCTCTTAAATTTGCTAAGACTTGTTTTGTGACCTATCATGATCTATCTATGCTGGAGAATGTTCTTGAGAACATTTTTTTTTATTAGTTTCAGGTGTACAACACAAGGCAATAGTTATACTCTTTACCCCCAAAAGTAAAAATCCCCCTCCCCCAGTTCGCCACCCCACCCCTCCCCATATCATACATATCCATCACAACTCCCTGACTCCCCTCCACAGTATACTCCACATCCCGTGACCACCCACATATTCAGTTACAGTTGGCATACAATACTATACAACATCATCTTCAGGTGTACAGTGCAGTGATCAAGCCTCTACTCCATCCATGAAGTGGTCTCCCTAACAAGACATATGACTATCTGACATGCCACAAAATTTTTACAACATTATTATATTCCCCGAGCTGTGTTTCATATCCCTGTGGCAATACTGTAGTTGTCTATTTATGCTGTCTAATCCCTTCCCCTTCCCTCCATCCCCACCCCCCTCCCAACTAGCTACCCTCAGTTTTTCCTCTACAAGTCTGTTTACTTTGATCGTTCACTCAGCTCTTCAGACTCCACACACAAGTGAGATCACATGGTACCTGTCCTTCTCCGACTGACTTATTTCTTGCAACATAATAGTCTCTTCACAACATTGTCAATTACATTCCCAGAACTGCCCCCATATCCCTGCGGCAACATTGTAGTCCCACATACATTGTTCAAAACCTTCCCCTCTCCCTCTTCCCCACTCCCTCCCAGCCAGCAACCATCAGTTTTTCCTTTATATCTGCTTGATACGACTTCAATCTTCTTAAATTGTCTCTCTGGGTTAGCTTGTTTACCCCTTTCTTTTGTTTAAAAAAGTCCTTTTAACATTTCTTGCAATGCTGGCTTGGTGGCAATGAATTCCTTAAGCTTATTCTATCCTGAGAAGCTCTTTATTTCTCCTTCAATTTTAAGTGATAGCCGTGCTGGGTAGAGCAATCTTGGTTGTAGGCCTTTATTTTGTGTTACTTTGAAGATCTCCTGCCACTCCCTTCTGGCCTGCAGAGTTTCTGTAGACAAGTCAGCTGTTAGTCTAACAGGAGTTCCTTTGTATGTAACCTGCTGTCTTTCTCTTGCAGCCTTTAGGATTCTGTCTCTGTCTTTAACCTTTGCCATTTTAACGATGATGTGTCTTAGTGTGGACCTGTTTGGGTTCAGCTTGTTTGGAACCCTCTGCACTTCCTGGGCATGTATGTTGATTTCCTTCACCAGGGTAGGGAAGTTTTCAGTCATTATTTTTTCAAATACATTCTCGACCCCTTGCTTCTTCTCTTCTCCTTCTGGTATCCCTATGATTCGAAGGTGGTTGCGCTTCACCTTGTCCCAGAGGGCTCTTAAACTATTTTCATTGTTTTTTATTCTTTGGTCTTTTTGCTGTGCCAACTGGGTGAGTTCTGCTATTTTATCTTCCAAATCGCTGATCCGCTCCTCTGCTTCATCTACTCTACTGGTGATTCCTTCGAGTGTGTTCTTCATTTCAATTATTGTATTCTTTAGTTCTAACAGGTTGTTTTTTATGGTTTCCCTATCCTTCTTTATGTCCTCGCTAAGTTCCTTAAACATTCTTATCATCAGTGTTCTAAACTCTGTCTCTGAAAGGTTGGATCCCTCTGTTTCATTTGGTTCCATTTCTGGAGGTTTCTTCTGATCTTTTACTTGTGACATGTTTCTTTTTTTTCTTTTTCTTTTTTAAAAGATTTTATTGGGGAATTGGCGGAGGGGAACAGCGTTGGGGAATCGGGGAAGGGGAACAGACAAGTTGCTGTCTTTTTGTTCTTCAGTTTAGTTGCGGAGGATGTTGCTTCACTGTTGGGATCATCATTGCGCTCTTCCCGGATGAGGCAGATCGGTCACTGGCCTCTGGATGTCGCTCACCGCGGCTATTGGCAGCTCATGCTTGGCTGCCAGCCGCTCACGCTGGCTGCGGGCCACTCACTGTAGCCTATGGCAGCCCACTGCAGCAGGGGATGCAGCCCACACCATCACCGGGGCTCGCACAGCCCAGCTCTAGGTGGAGCTGTTATTAGCTGTAGAGGGCAGTGTCACTGGCCCTCATGTGGGATCTGAACCGGGGCCGCTGGCATCCCCAAACCAGCGCTTAACCAATGCGCCACTCGGCCAGCCCGTGACATGTTTCTTTGTTTCCCCATTCTGGCTGTCGCTCTGGGATTGCTTTGATGTATTAGATAGATCACCAGAAGAGCCCTGGCTGGATCACGCAAGCACACAGCTCACCGCCCAACACTCCCAGGAAAACTCCCAGTCTCAGTCTGTCCCAATCTGCCGCTCACAGATCAGGCCGAGCAGCCCAACAACCAATCACCAGCCTGGCAACTCTGCAAGCGGAGTGCGGAGAGCGGGGACCGAGGCGGCTTGCGCACTTCCGCGTCTCAGCAAGCAGCCTGTTGGAGCTGGATCACTCCCACTAGGCGTTTCCCTGGCAACGCAGCACAAGCCGAGCGGAGGGTGGGGATCCGAGGTGTCTCGCACACTCCCAGGGACTCAGTGAGCAGCCTGTTGGAGCCGGAGGGCATCCGCCCAGCATTTCCCTGGCAACACAGTATAAGCCGGGTGGAGGGTGGGGATCCAAGGCCGCAGGCACGCGCGCACGCACACACGCACTTCTGCGCCAATTCCACCAGACCAATGAGGTCTTGGACCTGATCCTTCATGGGAGTGCCCAAGCTTGACAAAATGGCGCCCTCCCTACACCACTCGCGTGCAGGCTCCACACCACGGGAACAACAGTCCAAAAACCTCCAGCCTTTGCACCAAAGGTGCTCAGCTCAGTCCGTCCCCGCAGGCTCCCGGGTCCAGCTCACACAGCCATTCCCTCCATCAGGAACCAGGTAAGTGCTCACTGGCGAGCAGCCTGGGCGCCGGCCCCACTGATTCTCCAGCTGCTCTTAGCCTCACCGAGCTGAGCAAAGAGAGTCCTTACTAATTTACTGCCGGCTATCTTGGGACTCCTCTTCTCGGCAAAGGAGCTCTGGGCTGGTGAGCTTGGTGTGCGGCCGGAGGATCTCTCCCCCAACCGGAGAAGCCTCTCCACAGCTGGGACCTTCCTCACGTGGTTTGCCCTCTCTCGTCTCCGCCCATCCTACCAGACCAGACGCGGCTTCCTCTTTAAGTTCTTCGTTTAGTGGTTCTGTTCCTCCAGTGTTCCAGGGACCTCCAGGGTTGAATACTGTATAATTTGGTTGTAATTTTGGTGTGATCCTGGGAGGCAGTTAGCACAGCGTCTGTCTATTGCACCATTTTACCAGAAGTCCCTTGAGAACATTCTTGTGTGCTTGAGAAAAATGTGTATTCTGCTCTTTTGGATGCAATGTTGTTTATATGTCTCTTAGGTTAATTTGATCTAACATATAGTTCAAGCCCAATGTTTACTGATTTTCTGTCTGGATAATCTAGTCATTGTTGAAAGTGGGGCACTGATGGCTCCTACTATTTTTGTATAGTTGTCTATTTCTGTCTTCAAATCTCTTAATATTTACTTGCTTAATGTACTTAACTGCTCCAGTGTTACCACTGCTCTCCTTTGGTCTCCACTTGCGTAGGGTATCTTTTTCCATCCCTTCACTTTGAGCCTATGTGTGTCCTTAAAGCTGCAGTGATTCTTCTTGTAGGCAACATATAGTTGGGTCTCATTTTTTTTTTGCATTTAGTTAATAAACTTTAATTTAGTTCATACATGTAAATTTTTAAATTTTGCAGAAAATTAAAACCCTTACTGATTAAAAATTTAAAAATAATCAATAAAAAAAACCCATACTGATAATGCTGATCTATCCTCCTTGATCTATCTCCCATCCTAGGCCCCTCTTCAGAGGGCATCACCATTACTCATGGGGCCTCTGACAGCCTTTATATGCTTTTGCATGCATCTAACGCCCACCTCCCCATGAAATGATGACTGTCTTCAGTCATCGTGGTGACAGATACTGCTGTCTGTCTCCCTCAGTCATCCCTGCCTTGTCTTTGCTAAAAGAATTTCAGTTTTGTTTGAGGGGGTAATGTCACCAATCCCAGGGGATTGATCAGGATTGGCCCAAGCCAATCAGCTCAATCCTCTTCCTCTTGCCAGTTACTTGCTTTCGTAGACTCTCTTGCAGTTTGTGGTTGAATATGTGATTACCCCTACCCCCACTCTGGTCAAGCCTGCTGAGAGGATTTCTGAAAAAAGTGAATCACTTATCTACTTGCACAGTAATGGTGTGTAACAAGCAAACCCCAAACTTCAGTGGAATATAATAAACAGCATTTATTGTTCATGCACCTGGAGCCAGCTGGGGGTGGCCTGGGCAGCTCCACTGATCTGGATGGGGCTCACTCATGCATCTGGTGGTCAATGGTTGTTGGGTGATGGAGGCTAGCCTTAGTCACCTAGAGCAACTCAACTCTGCTCCACAGGTGTCTCTGTCATTCTCTAGCAGGACGGCCTGAGAATGTCCTCATGGGGATGGCAGAGGTTTGGAGTGATTGTGGGTCTCATTTTTTAATCTATCCAGCCACTCTATGTCTTTTGATTGGAAAATTTAATCCATTTATATTTAGATTAATTATTGATAGGTAAGGACATACTAATGCCACCTTATTTTCTGGGGTTTTTTGTACATACTTTGCTTCTTTCTTTTCTTTCTTTTTTTCTTTCTTTCTTTCAAGATTTTATTGGGGAATTGGGGAGGGGAACAGTGTTAGGGAATTGGGAAAGGGGAACAGACAAGTTTCTGTCCTTTTGTTCTTCAGTCTAGTTGTGGAGAACATTGCTTCACTGACCCATGTAGGTATTGTGATCATTGTGCCCTTCCCGGCTGAGGCAGATTGGTTGCCGGCCTCTGGATGACTGCTCACAGGGGCCCTTGGCAGCTCACATTGGCTGCCAGCCGCTCACGCTGGCTACCGGCCACTCACTGTAGCTATGGCAGCCCACTGCAGCAGAGGCTGCAGCTATGCAGTCGCCGTCGACTCCAGGTGGAGCTGTTGTTCACCATCTTAGCTGTAGAGGGCAGTGTCACTGGCCCTCATATGTGGGATCTGAACTGGGGCCCTGCTGCTCAGAGCTGGCATCCCAAGCCAGCTCTTAACCAACGCATCACTTGGCAGGCCCATTTTGTTTCTTTCTTACTTTCTTGCTGCCTTCCTTTATGAAATGATGAATGTCTGTAGGTATGCTTTGATTTCCTTCTGCTTATCTTTTGGGTATCTACTATAGGGTTTTGCTTTGTGGTTACCTTTCATAAAACATCTTAGAGATATAAGTATTTTATGCTGATAACAACTTCAATAACATACAAAAATTCTGCTCTTTTTCTCCCCTTTTTATGTCTTTGATGTAACAATTTACCTCTGTTTATACTGTGTACTCAATTAACAAATTATTGTAGCTGTAGTAATTTTAATACTTTTGTCCATTAACCTGTATAGTAAAGTGATAAATATACCACCATATTACAGTATTGGAGTATACTGAATTTGACTACATACCTACCTTTTTCATTGTGATGTATATTTTCATACATTTTCATGTTGCTAAGTAGCATCCTTTCATCTCAGTTTTTTTTTTAAAGATTTTATTGGGGAATTGGGGAATGGGAACAGACAAATTGCTGTCCTTTTCTTCTTCAGTGTAGTTGTGGAGGACATCGCTTCACTGGCCCATGTTGGCATTATCACTGTGCTCTTCCCGGGTGAGGCAGTCGCTCGCTGCCCATTGGACTGTTGCTCACAGCAGCTCATGGCAGTTCACGTTGGCTGCTAGCCACTCATGGTAGCTCATGGCAGCCCTCTGCAGCAGGGGCTGCAGCCTATGCTGTAGCCAGCGACTCACGGCAGCCCAGCTCCAGGTCAAGTCATTGTTCACCATCTTAGCTGTAGAGGGCACAGCATCACTGGCCCTTATGTGGGATCTGAACCAGGGCCCTGCTCTTTGGCCCAAGCCAACTCTTTTTTTTTTTTTAAGATTTTATTGGGGAATTGGGGGAAGGGAACAGTGTTGGGGAATTGGGGAGGAGGACCAGCCAAGTTGTTATTCTTCACTCTTCTTTGCGGAGGGCACCAGTTGCCATCTGGCTTCCCATTTGCAGCTCTTGGCCTCCAAGCTTAAGGTGCTGTGTTCAGTCTTAGTTGCGGGTGGGAGTAGCCACCATCCCATGCAGGAGTCGAACCCGGCAGCCTTGTTGTTAAGAGCGCACTCACACCCTATCCCCTGAGCCATCCAAGTGGCAGCTCAATTCAAGGTGCCGAGCTCAGTCTTGGTTGCGGGTGGGCATAATCCACCATTGAACAGGCAATCTTGTTGTTATACCAGCTGCCTTGTTGTTACATCCTGCGCAGCTCAGCAGCAGCTCAGCTCAGGCGCAGGCTCACTGGCCCATGTGGGAATCCAACTGGCGGCCCTGTTGCGCAAAGCTCTCATTATAAACCAATTCTTAACCAACGCGCCACTCGGCTGGCCCCTTTCATTTCAGATTGAATAATTCCTTTCAGCATTTCTTGTAAGGCAGGTCTAGTGATAAACTCTTCTCAGCTTTTGCTTGTCTGGGAAAGTCCTTATCATTCCATTTCTGAAGAACGGCTTTGCCAGATATTCTTTTTTGACAGCTTTTTCCTTTCAGCTCTTTGAATATATCATCTCCCTCTCTCCTGGGCTATAAGGGTTCTACTGAGATATCCGCTGATAGTATTAGGGGAGTTTCTTTGTAAGTTATAAGTTCTTTTTTTCTTGCTGCTTTTAAGGTTCACTAAGTTTTGATTTTTGACAATTTTATTAAAAAGATCTTCCCCAGGACACATTATAAATTGAGTTTGTTTGATGACCCATTATGAACTTCATGAACATGGGTAGTCAAATCTCTCTCCTGATTTGGAAAGCTCTCAGCCATTATTTCTTTAAATATGCTTTCTGCCCTCTTTCCCTCTCTTCTGAGAGTCTAATAATCCATAGATTGTTTCCTTTGATGTTATCCTGTAGATCACATAAGCTTTCGTCACTCTTTTTCATTCTTTTTAGTTTATTCCCCTCGACTGGATAATTTTAAAGGTCCTATAATCTAATTCAGGTTCTTTCTTCTGCTTAATCCAGTCTGATGTTGATGCTTTCTATTGCATTTTCATTTCATTCACTCTATTACTTACTTTTTTTTTTAGAGGGCAGTGTCACTGGCCCTCACATGTGGGATCCGAACCGGGGCCACTGGTGCCCCAAGCCGGCTCCCAACCACTGGGCCACTTGGCCGGCCCAATTCACTGTATTCTTTAGCTCTAGAATTTTGGTTTGGTTCTTTTTTTTATTCTCTCTCTCTCTCTCTCTCTCTCTCTCTCTCTCTCTCTCTCTCTCTCTCTCTCTGTTAAACTTCTCATTTTATTTGTGTATTGTTGTCCTGATGTGGTTCAACTGTCTTTCTGTTTTCTTGTATGACACTGAGATACCTTAAAACAGATATTGTAACTTCTTTATTAGGTAAATCACAGATCTCCATGTATTGGCATTGGTTACCAGAAAATTATTGTGATCCTTTGGTGGTGTCACATTTCCTTGATTTTATTTTTTTTTGGGGGGGGCAGTGTCACTGGCCCTCATATGTGGGACCGAACTGGGGCTACTGGCTTCTGAAGCCAGCGCTTAACCACCGCGCCACTTGGCCGGCCCACATATCCTTGATTTTTAATGTTCCTTTAAGTCTTTTTTTTTAATTAGTTTCAGGTGTACAACACAATGCAATAGTTATACTCCTTACCCCCCAAAGTGACAACCCCCCTCCCCTAGTTCGCCACCCCACATCCCCCCATATCATACATATCTATCAAAACTCCCCTGACTCCCCTCCACAGTATACTCCACATCCTGTGACCATCCACATATTCAGTTACAGTTGGCATACAATACTATACAACATCAGCTTCAGGTGTACAGTGCAGTGATCAAGCCTCTACTCCATCCATGAAGTGGTCTCCCTAACAAGACATGTGACTATCTGACATGCCACAAAATTTTTACATTATTATATTCCCCGAACTGTGTTTCATATCCCTGTGGCAATATTGTAGTTGTCTATTTATGCTGTCTAATCCCTTCCCCGTCCCCCCCCCATTATCTCCCTCCCAACTAGAAACCCTCAGTTTTTCCTCTACATCTACGAGTCTGTTTACTTTGATCATTCACTCAGCTCTTCAGACTCCACACACAAGTGAGATCACATGGTACCTGTCCTTCTCCAACTGATTTATTTCTCGCAACATAATAGTCTCTTCACAACATTATCAATTACATTCCCAGAACGGCCACCATATCCCTGCGGCAACATTGTAGTCCCACCAACACTGTCCAAAACCTTCCCCCTCTCCTTCTTCCCTACACCCTCCCAGCCAACAACCATCAGTTTTTCCTTTATATCTGCTTGATATGACTTCAATCTTCTTAAATTTACTGAGACTTGTTTTGTGGCCTAACATGGTCTATCTTGGAAAATGTCCCATGTGTACTTGAGAAGAATGTATATTCTGTTTTTTTCAGGGTGAAATGCACTAAAAATATCAACGAAGTCCAGCTGGTCTAAAGTATCATTTAAGGCCCCTCTTTCTGTGTTGATTTTCTGTCTAAAGGGTCTGTCCATTGGTGACAATGGTGTTGAAGTCCCCTACTATGATCATGTTACTGTTGATCTCTGTCTTTATGTCTATCAAAATCTGTTATATGTAATTAGGAGTTCCTATGTTGGATACATAGAAGTTTATTAGGGTTATAGTGCCCTTCTTTGTCTTTTAGTGTAGTCATTTTAAAGTCTATTTTGTCCAAAATAAGTATTGGTACTCCAGCTTTCTTTTTCTCATTTCCATTTGCATGAAGTATCTTATTCCATCTGTAAACAGCATATACATGTATCCTATTTTCTTATCCACTCAGCCACTCTCTGTCTTTTGATTGCAGCATTTAGCCCATTCACATTTAAAATGATTATTGATAGGTGCATATGTATTGCCATTTTGTTATTTGTATTCCTGGTCTCTCTGGGTTAGCTTGTTTACCCCTTTCTTTTGTTTAAAAAAGCCCTTTTAACATTTCTTGGAATGCTGGCTTGCTGGTAATGAATTCCTTAAGCTTATTCTTTTCTGAGAAGCTCTTTATTTCTCCTTCAATTTTAAGTGATAGTCGTGCTGGGTAGAGCAATCTTGGTTGTAGGCCTTTATTTTGTGTTACTTTGAAGATCTCCTGCCACTCCCTTCTGGCCTGCAGAGTTTCTGTAGACAAGTCAGCTGTTAGTCTAACAGGAGTTCCTTTGTATGTAACCTGCTGTCTTTCTCTTGCAGCCTTTAGGATTCTGTCTCTGTCTTTAACCTTTGCCATTTTAACGATGATGTGTCTTGGTATGGACCTGTTTGGGTTCAGCTTGTTTGGAACCCTCTGCACTTCCTGGGCATGTATGTTGATTTCCTTCACCAGGGTAGGGAAGTTTTCAGTCATTATTTTTTCAAATACATTTTCGACCCCTTGCTTGTTCTCTTCTCCTTCTGGTATCCCTATGATTCGAAGGTGGTTGCGCTTCACCTTGTCCCATAGGGCTCTTAAACTATTTTCATTGTTTTTTATTCTTTGGTCTTTTTGTTGTGCCAACTGGGTGATTTCTGCTATTTTATCTTCCAAATCGCTGATCCGCTCCTCTGCTTCATCTACTCTACTGGTGATTCCTTCGAGTGTGTCCTTCATTTCAGTTATTGTATTCTTTCGTTCTAAAAGGTTGTTTTTTATGGTTTCCCTATCCTTCTTTATGTCCTTGCTAAGTTCCTTAAACATTCTTATCATCAGTGTTCTAAACTGTCTCTGAAAGGTTGGATCCCTCTGTTTCATTTAGTTCCATTTCTAGAGGTTTCTTCTGATTTTTTTTTTTTGAGGGCAGTGTCACTGCCCCTCATAAGTGGGACCCGAACCAGGGCCGCTGGCTTTTGAAGCCAGCGCTTAACCGCTGCGCCACTCGACCGGTCCATCTTTTTTTTTTTTTTGAGGGCAGTGTCACTGGCGCTCATATGTGGGACCCGAACCGGGGCCATTGGCTTCCCAAGCCAGCACTTAACCACCACGCCACTAGCCCGGCCCTCTTCTGATCTTTTACTTGTGACATGTTTCTTTGTTTCCCCATTCTGGCTGTCGCTCTGGGATTGCTTTGATGTATTAGATAGATCACCAGGAGAGCCCTGGCTGGATCACGCAGGCACACTGCTCACGGCCCAACACTCCCAGGAAAACTCCCAGTCTCAGCCTGTCACAATCAGCCGCTCGCAGATCAGGCCAAGCCGCCTGACAACCAATCACCAGCCTGGCAACTCTGCAAGCGCAGTGCAGAGAGCGGGGACCTGAGGTGGCTTGTGAACTCCCACATCTCAGTGAGCAGCCTGTTGGAACCGGAGCACGCCCACCAGGCATTTCCCTGGCAACGCAGCACAAGCCGTGCGGAGGGTGGGGATCCGAGGTGGCTCGTGCACTCCTGGGTCTCAGTGAGCAGCCTGTTGGAGCCGGAGGGCACCCGCCCAGCATTTCCCTGGCAACACAGTATAAGCCAGGTGGAGGGTGGGGATCCAAGGCCGCAGGCACGCGCGCACGCACACACGCACTTCTGCGCCAATTCCACCAGACCAATGAGGTCTCGGACCTGATCCTTCACGGGAGTGCCCAAGCTTGACAAAATGGCGCCCTCCCTACACCACTCGCGTGCAGGCTCCACACCATGAGAACAACAGTCCAAAAACCTCCAGCCTTTGCACCAAAGGTGCTCAGCTCAGTCCGTCCCTGCAGGCTCCCGGGTCCAGCTCACACAGCCATTCCCTCCATCAGGAACCAGGTAAGTACTCACTGGCGAGCAGCCTGGGCGCCGGCCCCACTGATTCTCCAGCTGCTCTTAGCTTCACCGAGCTGAACAAAGAGAGTCCTCACTAATTTACTGCCGGCTATCTTGGGACTCCTCTTCTCGGCAAAGGAGCTCTGGGCTGGTGAGCTTGGTGTGTGGCCGGAGAGTCTCTCCCCCAACCGGAGAAGCATCCCCACAGCTGGGATCTCCCTCATGGGGTTCGCCCTCTCATCTCCACCTGTACTACCAGACCCGACACAGCCTCCTCTTTAAGTTCTTCGTTTAGTGGTTCTGTTCCTCCAGTGTTCCAGGGACCTTCAGGGTTGAATGCTGTATAATTTGCTTGTAATTTTGGTGTGATCCTGGGAGGCAGCACAGCGTCTGTCTATTGTGCCACTTTACCAGAAGTCCCCAATGTTCCTTTAAGTTTTGTGTTGCTGTCCTCACATTTGAAGTAGCAGTCACCTGCTCCGGGCTTTACTCTTTGACTTTGGGAGAAAATTACCTTCCATTAGCCTTGCTAGTGGTTCTGAGGCTCTCTCAGACCTTCTATGGGTATGCCTGCTCCACACTTCTTGATCCATCTTGTGGCAGAATTCTTAAGCTCATATGCCTTCTCTCAATCCTGCAATGTGCCAGACCAAATGCTAATAGGTTCCCTTTTGCTTTTCCAAGGGTGGAGTTTGTGGTCTCTCCCCTGGCTGGCAGATTTAGGCCAACTTACTGCACATGCACACTAGCTGTCTGCAAAAGCTTTCTCTCACTGTCATCAGGAACACACACAGTGTGCTAGCCACAGGGTGTGTGTGTGTGTGTGTGTGTGTGTGTGTGTGTGTGTGTGTAGGTGAGGCACACAGAGCACTGGTGGTGCCTAAGGGCCATACGGGGGGAGGTCTACAGTGTCCCTGACAGCTTATAGGCAGGCTTTTTTTCTTTTCTTTTTTAGAATAAAACAGGTATATTTCTATTGGACTACCTGATACAGAGGATAGTATGGTATGGATGGATAATAGGAATGACAAATAATACAAATATATTTTATTTGAAATAAACACAAATGCTTACACAGGTCAGCAATTTCCTTGGAAACAAATTCTTGCTTGACTGTATTATTGAGCAAAAACAAAGCCGAAGCACAAACCTCTTCTTTTTTAACATGTATGAGTATATAGAAATAGGTAGAAAGACACTACTTGGTTTTTTTTTAAAACTGACCTTCCTTAAGGCCTGGTCACTGGACTGTACACAGTGTAAATGAATCCACCATTTCAGTTGTCATATCATATCCGTGTCACCTGTGTATTCTGAGATCACACAAACACCTGCCAATATATCTGGGAAGGGTTGTTATATCAGTTACATTTGATTCTTGGCAGGCAGGACTGAGGAAAAGTAATTTAAAACAAGTTTTACATCCTATTTAGAACAAATCACTAGTATTCCCTTAAATAACAGGTTACAATAGAAAGATACTTTCTGGGAATTATCCTTTTCACTTAGGTTCATTTTTAGGTTTTGTTTGTGATTTATATAGTTGTTTGACCCATTTGCTTATAGTACAATCCTGCCACAAAGTATTACAGCACAAGATACCTATTATTTGATCAACATCTGCATTTTTGAAATTATTTTTTTTAAAGATTTTTATTGGGGAATTGGGTGAGGGGAACAGTGTTGGGGAATCAGGGAAGGGGAACAGACAAGTTGCTGTCCTTTTGTTTTTCAGTCTAGTTGTGGAGGATGTCGCTTCATTGGCCCATGATGGTATTATCATTGCGCTTTTTTTTCTTTTTTGAGGGCAGTGTCACTGGCCCTCACATGTGGGACCCAAACCGGGGCCGGTGGCATCCCAATCCCAAGCCAGGTCTTAACCACCGCGCCCCTCGGCTGGCCCCATTGCGCTCTTCCCGGGTGAGGCAGATCAGTCACCGGCCTCTGGATGGCTGCTCACCGCGGCTATTAGCAGCTCGCTATGGCTGCCAGCCGCTCAGGCTGGCTGCTGGCCACTCACTGTAGCCTATAGCAGCCTACTGCAGCAGGGGCTGCAGCCTACACCGTCGCTGGGACTCGTGTAGCCCAGCTCCAGGTGGAGCTATTGTTCACCACCTTAGCTGTAGAGAGCAGTGTCACTGGCCCTTATATGTGGGATCCGAACAGGAGCCCTGCTGCTCAGAGCTGGTGTTCCAAGCCAGCTCTTAACCAACGCGCCACTTGGCCGGCCCAGTTTTTTTTCAAATTTGATACTTTATTATAACCCTCGTTTGTCTGTAGTTCTTAAATATTAAAAAAATAATAATAAGCTGGTAAAACTATGCTAAATATATAGATGTCTGTAATTATGATACTACATAGATGGGAAGGAGACGATGAGAGAAGGGAAAAAAGCAAACATGTTCATGTGCAGGAAAAGTGGTTCAAGTCTTTGGATTTGAAAATAACTTCCCAGAGAAGCTGGCTATAAGGGAATTTCCAGAAAACTTCCTTTGCCCCTTAAAAGGACTTGAAAAGACCCAATCCAAACTTTTGAAAACTACAGTTATGTGATGCTATAAATGATCAAAGCATTAGAAGGAGAAGGATTTTTGTGTCTTCATTCAGCTACTTGGTAGCATAGCCTCTTTAGCTGTTGGTGAGTCAGTATAAACCATGGAAGTACCAGGAGTATTTTGAAGGACAGGGATAGAAAAGAGCTGAACATATTACCTGTCTATATCACTGACAAAGCTTCATGGCTAGGAAAATTTTCTAACCAGTAAAATGACTTGAGGATACATCCCTCTCACCATCATTAAATGTGGCAGAATTAAAAAAAAAATACAAGTAGATATAGTGAAAACAGAAAATTACAAGGCACAGAAATATCAAGACAATGCTATAGAATCAACAGTATTTCCTGAGGCTAGATAATCTGTTAACTTTGAATACCCTATCAAAATATCACTCTTGTTTATAAGTCACTTACTTATCATATCACATGTTGAATCCTTTCTTTACACAGAATAATCCTACATTTAGCCTTTTAAGCATTCTTCATTTCTTTGCCAATCTTGTGCCTGAGTATCTTGTTCCAGTTGATTGTGGTGCAGGGAACTGGAAGCTGCCAGCACAAGGCATTGAATGTGGTGTCTGACATTGTCTGATAGTTTTCATGAATTGCTGTCTGATATTCATTTTCTGCATGCCCTATGATTTTAACAAACTCCTTGGCAGTTTGGACTTCATTCCCAAGTTACCGAATCCTGTACATCTTTATGACTAAACAACCGAACACTGCCATTTTCATAGTAGTGAACCTAAATCTTAAGTACTCTAGCCACATGGGCTGTGGGTGGTGTGGTGGTGAACTTCCATTGTGATCTCCAAGGACCATCTCAGAAGTTTTCAGGCTGAAACTGGTGGTTTTGAATACACACAATAATGGTCTGTTGCCCATCTATAGTTTTAGCATAAATAGTACAGAAACCGTTGGAATAATGATCTTTCACATAAGCCTTTAAAGCACAGTTAGGATTCTCTCTAGGACTCCGGACCTCCACCTACTTCCTCTGGCTGAGGAGTCACTTGCTTCTTTCCCTAAGTGATGAAACTTACAGGAAATTTTGTTTCTTGGATCTACAAATCTGCTATTACCCAGGTCATCGTGTTCTGTAATTAAGACCTGATCTTCATATCCTTCTATCTTCACGGGCGTGAACTGATCCATGTTATACTGAGCAAATAAATGCATGTGTTGCCCCTTCCCTGAGGAGACTGTCATTATTAAGTAGTAGCTGGACATCGCTGAACACTTCATTAAATTCCCCAGGGGGTGCGTGAGTGATGAATTTATCAGTGATGGTTCCTTCTCCTCATCCAACACCTGATCTCTGAAATCAGCCATCTTGGGCAGCTCTCTTGGGCAGGCTTAATGGAGTTTGTGATACAGTTAATAAGATCCATGTCCTACTAATGCCCTATGAGAGTCCTATCTGCTGCTCTCCTAGCCTCTTTCCCACCCCCCAGTACTCTGGATGGGGCAAGAAAGAAATGAGCCTTTTTGGCAGAGTTCTGCACTACTGGGGAAGCCGGATGCTCACACACATGCTCTCACTTTGTCCTGCCGGAGAAATTACTGGCCAAGAAAGTGATTTCTTGGCACAGAGCTATGCTGCCTTTGAGGACAGATGATACAGGTAAAGTCAAACTGTTCCTCTTCCCTTCCCCAATGTATTCAAATGTGGTTTTGGTTTTTTATCCCGCCAACCATGTGCTGGAATTTCTCCTCTGGAAACCTGGACTTCTACAAAGGCTCTCTCATCCATAAGTGATTGTCTAAGACAGCGTTCTACAGGGAGAGAGGCTCACTCCTTCATAATCTTCATCATGCTTCCTGGATATGCACAGCTGTCATTTTCTCTCATTTATGTTGTGTTGCATAACAGCTTCAAGCTTTCTTCATCCAAACAATTTGCCTATCCAGTACTCCCTTAAATGTATACTACAGGAATTGTGGCACTGCTACTGTTGGCAACTAATTAAAACAAGTTTTAAATACTGTGCAGGACAAACAAAATATACTGCAGGCCACCAATCTGCAGCCTCTGATTACAGCCTGATTCTGGTTGTCCAACTGGTAGTAAGTATATTAACTTTCATCCATTGTTTGATCTAACCTCCCTCCTGGCTTCATCCCATTTATGTACAATTTATTTTCCCTGATTTCTTTCTTTCTTCTTCTATCTTACCATGTTATATTGAATTATATAGAAATCCTGTTGAATTATATTGAAATCCTTTGTACATTTGCCCTTCTACAGGCTCCATTTCCCCCTTTCTTCATATTCAAACCTTCCCATCTTTCAATGTTCTACTCAGCTACCATCTCCTTTATAAAGGCTTCTTTGACATCCTTTCCCCTTCCCATCCATCCATCCATCCTCCTGTCACCCCATTCTGAATTCTGAGAGCTCTGATTACCCCTTGGTACCATATCCTGTGCACACGTCTTGCTCTCTGTAGTGAGTTGAATGGAGCCCTCCCAAAAGATATATTCATGTCCTAACCCCTGGACTGTGGGACTATGGCCATATTTGGAAAAAAGGTCTTTGCAGATATAGCTAATTTAAGGATCTGGAGATGAGATCATGCTGGATTACCTGGGTGGGTCCTAAATCCAAATGACAATTGTCTTTATAAGACACAGAAGAGAAGAGAAACACAAGAGGAGACAGTGGAGGCAGAGATTGGAACAATGTAGACACAAATAAAGGAATGCTTGGAGCCACCAGAAACTGGACCAAGAAGGAGGGATTCTCACCTAGAGCCCTCGGAAGGAGTATAGCCCTGCTGACACCTTGATTTTGTACTTCTGGCCTCCAGATGTGTGAGAGAATAAACTTCTGTTGCTTTAATTTACAAGTTTGTGGTGCTTTGTTATGGCAGCCACAAGAAACTACTACTTTTCTCATCCACATTGCCAGCTCTTTGAAAACAGAGGCAGTGAAAGGCCAGCCGAGTAGCTCAGATGAGCTCGCTCAAGAGTACGAGCTGAGCTCTGAGCAACAGCAGTTTGATGCCCAGCCCGAGCTGAGTGGCTGCTGAGCTGCCAACAGGTGGCAGGATGGCTCAGCTAAAAGGAAAAAACAAAACAAACAAACAAAAACCCAGAGGCAGTGAGACCCCTTTTTATGGGGTATTTCCTCCACTTGTAGAAAAGTAGCTGTGGTAGGGAACAGAATGCCAAGAATTGAGTTGAATTGGCCAGAATTTAGAATGCCCCCCTCCTTACTAGCTGGCTCTCTTCTCTAAAATGGGACATATGTCATTTCCTCCACAGTGACTGTGAGGGCTCATATGGAAATGCATGGGGAGACTGACACTAGAAACTCCCTTCCACTGTGTGTGTGTCACTGTTCCATGGCTTCACTCTCAGTATTCTGTGACTTGTTTCCCTACTGAAGTGTCAGGATATGGTCCTAGCCCCACTAGTAGAGGACAGGGTTCCTCTGAAAAGGGTGGTCACTTTGGGATTAATCACCAGGGAAGAGGCAAGTCCTAGACAGGAAATTATAATTTTGAAGGCTGGCTGAGGGTGGTCTCCTAGAGTGGGGATTTTGATATAGTGGCCTTCTTTCTCTTACCCCAAATTGCCATATTCTTTTTTGCTCTAGGGCTTCTATATGTGCTATTCCTTCTGGCCAGAACACTGTTCCCTCAGCTAATGCCTTTCATGAGTCTCAGTTCTAAAAAGCAGCCTTGGAAGAAAAAAAAAGCCAGACTTCTAAATTAAATGTTTTGGAATTCAATGCGTAAAAAAATGCTGCTTTGGGGATATTAAAAAATGAAAATAAAAAGCAGCCTTCTCTGACTATGCAGATGAGGCCAGGATTCCTGTCACCCTTAACTGTGCCCTTCTCCTCATGTATCACCCTACTGTGCCCTTCTCCTCATGTATCACCCTAACGTCTTCTTCAATGTCCTGCCTCATTTGGTGTCAGACCACAGGTTCCAAGGGAAAGTATGTGCCTATCTGGGTCATTCTGCTTCCCCTGCAGCAGAAAGCAGAGCACACCACCTCCCAGCTTCAGGTGAGGGGAGTGGACCCTAAGGTCACATTCTCTAGTCAGTTTATTATCAGTGATTCCCCCTCCCTCCCCAGCCTTCAATTAAGTCTTGTACTTTCAGAGGCCAATCATAGCCAGACCCATAAGTGAGCAGTGCCTCAAGGCTTGCAGCCATGCCTCAAGAGGGGAGGGTGCATCTATTTCAGGGGTCAAGAGCCAGGGCTGTCACAGCTGCCTTTCCTCATGGGGAGTTGCCTTGTTAACATCCTTGGCCTTGCCAATTTGGACTTGATTTTGTTGAGGGTGCCAACCAGTAAATTTCCTTATAGCAGAAAATGTCAAATTCACATGAGAGATGACTATATTCCAACAGGACAACCAGCATGGGGCTTGGTAAAACGGGCTAGATCAGGCAGAAGCAATGGGTAACATGGGTGCCTAGCCATCTACACCTGTGTATATATATGTAAAGGTTGAGTTTCAGGAGATGCTGACTCTAATGGAAACAGTGACTTGAAATCCTGTAAGAATAAGCATCTCCTGAAAACATTAACCAATGACATCATAAAGAGAGGCACAGGTTGACTAAAAAATAGCAGGAAAATAGAGGTGACAATTTGACCCCCTGGAAGAACCCAGCAGTCCGGGTGACTGGGATGGGATAGTACATGAGCCTGATCAGAGCCCAGAATGAGAGAGAGAGAGAGAGGATTAGCATCAGCACTCAGGTTTCCTAAAAGATGGGTGCAAATTGAACTTTTCTGGAAGGGCTCTACATGTTGCTAAGGCTCCTAGGGTTCAAGCTTTCTAAACCCCTTCCATTTGGGGTCCTGCCCCCCACCAATGCATGCAGGGCTTCAAATGTTAATATCTGATTGGACACATGTAACATCAGAATGAATTGTAGAGTAGGAAGCAATAAATATTTAGGTCAGAAAGTCTGCAGTGATAATTTATATTCATCTTATTCCTATTTCTCCATCCTGGGATCTCTATGCTTTTTAACATAGGGGTTGGGGACACCCCAGCCCCTTCCTGCTCAGCATCACAAAGCCACAAAGGAGCCCATAGCTACCTTCCCATGTGTCTCAGCTGGAAACCCATCCTCTCCCCAGAGCTGGCTGAAAAACCATTTCAAAGAGGTCCTCTGTCTCCCTGTCAGTAACAAGCAAGCCCTACGGGGTTGGGAGGGCTGAAGGGAACCAGGAGATAGCCCAGGCCAGGCCGCTGCCCATCAGTCAGCGGCAGGGGAGTGAGTGGGGGTTAGGCCTCTGGTCTCTGGGGCCCATCTACACCAGCTTCTTGGCTTTAAAGAAGCTCTTGAGGTGTCTCATCTGCCAGATGCCAGTGGCCACAAGGATGAAGGTCTGCAGAATGGACCACCACAGTACCCTCCGGTTGGTGCTCTCACTGGTCTGCCGGAAGCGCTCCTCTCGCCACTGTGGGAGGGGAGAATGGAGAAAATCACCTGGCTAGAACTGAATCCCCTCCCCTGAGGGAGGAGCTGGAAGAGCTGCTCCCTGAGAGGTTACACATTCCCTGTCCCACTGGGCCAGCCCAGCCCCTCACCCTCTGGTACTCCTGCTCCTTCTGGATCTGCTCCATCTGCTCCACCAGCTGCTGCACACGTAGACGCAGCTGGGTCAGCTTGTCTTTGGCCGCAAATTCTGCATAATTATTGGTGTGTTCACCCAACTTCATGTCCAAGTGAATAGCCTGGTTACAGGGGAGCCAGGGAACTCAGTTCCATGCACCTGCCAGAAACCCAGCTTCCACACCTCAATCTGGGCCTGACACAGGCAGTTCAGTTCCTTTTACTCACTGACTGGGGGACTGGCCCTGCCCTGGGTGCCAAAACACCGAGTCAGGACCCTGTTTACATGAACTTTCACGTTCAAAAGATAGAAGAGACAGGGCAACATGTGCAGAAGCAGGTATGACTCAGTGTTTTAGGCAGGCAGTTACTAGAAGTTCTGTGTTGGTGGGAGGTGGCAGGTGGAGAGCCTGGGAGCCCTCAGATGCTGAACAGCTCATAGTCACAGTATGAAGCTCGGTTTTTATCTGACAGGTGACAGGGGGCCAGGGAGAATTTTCAGTCAGAGACTCCATCCCGGTTCCCCTTTCACTCTTCAGAAGTTGTTCTCTGCATGTCTACTTCACGTGAAGCCTCAGCTTTCCTCAATTGGCACCGCCCTCTGCACCCTTCTCATCCAGGGGACCTCCCACCTACCCACACTCACCAGCTTGCCATCATAGAAGAGGGAGAAGCGGATGGACTCCAGGTGCAGACAGATCTGGTGCTCTCCAGGAGACAGGGAGGTAAAGGTGAAGCTGCCCTGAGGGCCGTACTGACGGGCCAGAAGGTTCTAAAGGAAGCACCCTCCAATGAGCACAGGGAAGCTGGCCAGGAACCTGCTTCAAGGAGAGGAGCTCCAGGGCTATCCCAGTCCAGCCCCCCACAGGCCAGGCCAGAGAAGAGAGTGAGGGAAACGGCATCAGTTAGGGCTGGAAAGGTTCAGATCCCAGCATCGCCAATACTGGCAAACAGCATGGCCCTCCCTGAGTTTTCCTGCCTGTGAGGAGATGGGCCCTCCTCTGGGAAATGGAGGATGAGGGAGGGCTAGGCACTGACGCTAGAGGCCTGGAAGGCTACAGGGAATCAAGGCTTGCCTCACCTTGTTCTCAGGGTCCTTCACAAACACGAACAAATTAATCCACTGCGGGGAGGCCTGGTACTTTTCCATAGCGGGGTCATATAGCTCCGTCTTGTAATTACCTAATGAAGAGGCAGCTGAGATGCATCGCCATTCACACCCACGACCAAAGGCCCACCCAGGACCTCCCGCAGCCACGAAGGTTGGGGTAGGTGGAGGAAGATCCGGGTGTCTGAGTGCAGGGCCTGACCACAGACCTCTGCCTCTGTCCTCTCCAGCCCCGCGTTTCTCTGCTCATCCCGGCCTGGATCAGACTTACCTCCCAGGCGCCCCCAGGCCCGGAAACGGGAGAGGATGCTTAGGCAGAGTGTGGTCCACCCATTCCCCACCCGCGCCCACAACCGGCGTGGGGGAAAGGTGCCTGAGCAGACGCGGCGACGCGAGGAGGGCAAGGCCGGGACTGGCCGCGCGCGCACCTATGACCATGGTGCCATCGGGGATCTCCTGGATGAAGCACTTCTCCTCCAGCTCGCGGACCTCGAGGTAGAAGGCGCCCCCGTCACCCATCAGCGCCAGCAGCTGCCCCAGCAGCAGCGGCAGGGACAGTCCGAGTCCCCGCGCTCGGCCCCATCCCAGCCCCGGGCCGGCGCTGGGCCCGGCGCCTCGCGCCTCGCGGGCCCCCGCCACCTTCCCGGGCTCGCTCGCGGATCTCCGCGGCAGCCCTACCGAGACTGCGAACTCCTCGCGGACTACAACTCCCGGCAGCCCGCGCGCGGCCCCGCCAAGGAGCGTTCCACCAACCCACGCTGCCGAGGGACTACGCAAGATCCCACCCCACGGTGCAGCCCTGTGGTGCACTTTCGCTGCTCGGTTTAACTTAGTCTACGCGGGAATTCGGGAAGGCGCGGGTGCCTTTAGCTCCATTTTGCTAATGTAGTAACTGAGCCTCAGAGAGGGGAAGGGGCTTGCTTTCTGCAACTTGTGGGGGCAGCCGCCTGAGATGGGTGCTGAGAGGGTGGGGATAGGGAGAGTTTATGACCTGGACCTGAACCTGGAGGAGTTTACAACTGATGGAAGTGGCATGATGAGACAGAATGAGAAATGCAGAGAAGCCCTGTGCGTTTTAGAAGCTGAAGTAATAGTTTCGGAAGGGGAAGGAGAATGTGGAGGTTTTCAGGGAAGGGGTAGATTTGCCCCATGTCCTGAAGGATGGTTAAAATCTCCTTGAGTATGGCTGCGGGAGGACAAGAACAATTTATGCAGAGGGATCTAGGATTGCCTCGCAGCCATTAGACCAATTAAGAGACTAGGGGAAGAAAAGTTATGGAAACATAGAGGGAGGAGGTAAGCGGGGCTGAAACAGTTGCAGGGTCTGCCAGGCCGGCTTGCATAGGTGGGGCTCTTCATCCAGTGCCCTTCCCTCTGCACGAGGGACCAAAAAGAAGAGGTTGTGGGTGAGCCTGAGGGTGCAAGAAGGTGTCAGGAATGCAACTGGAAAAGGAAAGTTATGTACACAACTGAAAGGGGTGGGAGAGTGGGGCCAATATGACAAGATGGGGACTCAGGAATAGCAAATCTCAAGAATTCCAAAGCTCATGGGGCCCTGGGTAGAGCAGTGTAGATACTGACATGTCACTATAAAGCTGTAGCCCTACCTAGGTGGTGGGATGAAGTCTGGTGATAATAGATGCTCATTGGTTTATTTAGCAATGTTTAATGATGATGATGATGATGATAATACTCTTTATTCTTCTGTGCCAGGTACTGTTCTAAGCACTTTCAGGTGTATTAACTGAATTAATCATTAAAAAAATTATATAAGGTACACTCTAATGTTATTCCAACTTAACAGCTGGGGAAACAGTGGCAAAGAGAAGTTGAGTAATAACATGCCCAAGGTCATCCAACTGATAAGTGGCAGGCATTTGCTCACACAAAACTCTGGGCCTGGCCTTATGATACATGTTGGACAGAAAAATGAATAAGACCCATCTCCTGCCCTCTAAGAGCCCACCGAGAAGCAAAGGAGCAATGTCAATACAGAGTTTTAAGGTTAATAATATGTTTTAGCTACCAGGAAGTGTCCCCTTATGTTAGTGGTATGATTTGTTTTATAATCCCAGGGAATGTTTTTTATTCCTTCAATGCAAATGATCTTTAAACAAAAATGACAGATGCAGATGTTAACAAAAGTCAAACTCTTTAGAAAGATCAGTTAAGACAAGGGTTGATAGGTATCTGTTGGATCTGAGTTGTTCACTAGGGGCATTCACCAGAGCCGGGGGCAGAGACAGAGAAGTGATGACTGTGGTTTGGAGGCAGGGTGAGGTGCTGTCCACGGTCCTGAATCGTGATTGTGTTCTAGACCAGTGTCACCATCTGTATGTAGTAAAGGACTGGTTTGGTTTGTAATAAAATTTCGAGGGAATGACTGGTTAGCTCAATAGGTTAGAGCATGGTGATAACACCAAGGTTGCTGGTTCGATCCCCGCATGGGCCATTCTGAGCTGCATCCTCCCTAGAAGAGTCAACTATGCCATTGTAGCATGAAAGCAATGTGTGTAACCAATGACCATGACTATTACCCAATAAAATTTTAAAAATTCCAATCCCTGATGAATCAATACTTTTGTAAAATGCAATACAAAATGAAACTGATCATATGCTTGGATGTCACATTAATGTTAAATTTGTAAACAAGTTCTTAAACAGCTCCTCAGTTTCTGTACTTATTTCACGGAAGACCTATAACAAGCACTCATGGACCAGCACTGGCCCACAGACCACATTGTTAGTAGCACTGTTCCATGGCAGTGGTTCAGTAGTCAGACTGCCCATAGAAATCCCCTAAAGAGACACAAGTGGAAAATTCTTATGCCCAACAGTGACATGCATATAAGGAGATAGTGCACCAGTGATTTCACAGCAAGATTTCAAGGCCCAGAACCCAGACTTTAGAATGGGAGATGTGGTTTACTAAGTAACAGAAGTATTGTGTTGATGAAAGAGCAACCTGTTTCTGATGTATGTGAGTACTGGAATATAAGAGCAGTGAGCCTGCCATTCTTGGATCCTCGCACTTGGCAGAGATCTTATTCCACACTGGCTGCTAAGACCACTGAACCTGGGTGCCACTTGTGGAATTATAATGAGACACTGGGGGACTAAATCTACTTGCCCTATCTCTGGTTCCCCCAAGACCTCAGACTCTGGCAGGCCTCTACTACCTGCTGTGCCCTTTCTGGGGGATGTCTTGATTCCTCCATCCCTGCCCCATTCTCCACCTGCCTAATTCCTATTCATCTGTTAAAGGCTCAAGTCCAGCAGCACTCTCTTAGGTGTTTCTTTCCCTGCGCTCTTTGGGCCCTTTTAAATCTCTTTATCCCAGTGTTAACCACACTGAATTGGAATTGTCCATTCACAAACAAGTCCCTCAGGGGCTGAGAGCTGGAAGAGATAAGACACAGGTTTCTGCTATGTATTTATCTCTGTGCTTTCCCAAGCCTAGAAAAGAACTAGGAACAGCACAAATGTGAAGTGGATGTTTGGTTAAAGAAAGGAAGGGAAGAGAGAAAGGAGAAAGAGAGTATGGAGGGAAAAGGGGGGGGGAGAGAGAAAGGGAGGAAAAAGAAAGAGAAGATGGAGGAAGAAGAGACAGAAGAAGGAAGGAAGGGGGAAGGAAGAAATCAAGGATGAAAGAGGGAGGAGAGAAAGAAGGAAGAAGATTAATTATGAGTCATAATTACAGGAAAAGCCAAAATACATGTCTGACTTTTTTTGTGACACCCCCTCCTCATTAATCCCATTAGACATCTTGAGCTGGGGAGGGTGTGGTCCTCCCCACATTTGTTAGGGAAAGAATGTTCTGTATATAAAATCAGAGCTTCCATGTGCAATTCTTTTGCTTTGGTGTTGAGTCAATTATTTCAGTTTACTGGTTACCTCCACACCATCCTCAGGACACCACGACACCACTGTCCCTTCCTCTGAACCACTGGCCTCTACACTTATCCTCCTCCTTGGCCTGTGGAAAAACACCTTCTATTCCTTGTGGTCATCTCTACAAATGGATTTTCTTTGAGAGTTCTTCCCTCTGTGCCCTCTGTCCCAGAACACCTAAGCATTGGAGGGAGTGTCTGTGCTGAATCCAGGGACATTGAAAACTGTCCTGCTGGACCTTGAACCAGACATTGGACCTGCTTCACCACCCTCCTAGGCTCACACTAGTCGCTCTGACAGAATTCTTCCACTCCTGGTGTTTTCTCAGAGGTCCTATTGTGTATCCTTCTTGGGGCTTTGGGCAGTCCACACCACAGGTCTTGCTTGACTGAACCCTAATTGAAAGCTTGGTCTTCCATCCTGCACTGTGGGGGTCCCATAGGTAGGGCAAATCAAGGGGAATGGGTGAGCTGAGCAGTCCCAGATAATCAGGAAGCCATTAATCCCAGGACTCAGAGGACTCCATGGTCAGTATGGCCAAATATCACATTCCAGCCCACCTAAGTCTCATCTCTACTTGAGCCAAAATGCCATTACGCTTTCCCACAGTAAATGCTTGCAGTTTTCACAAAGGTCTCCACTGTTTTCCAAACATGTGTTCTAGATGGGTAAAGAAATGCACAGACTTGGCTAAGGCACAAGAACACCTCTCTGGGTTCAGTCTCCCGAGGGCAAATCCTCTCCCTTTATGCCTGAGGTTGTATAGATGAACCTGGACATGTGATGCAGATTTCTCAGACCATCTTTTAATCATGTCAAGTTCTGTGAAGTTCCCTAAACTGCAACTTCTTCTGCCCTTGATGGGAGACTTTCTCTCCAAATTTCATTCATGTGGGAGGCCTCCTTCTTCGGGTTCAAAGATCATTCATTGTCTATGATGAGATAAAACCCAGGAATAAGGGAGGGAAGTGGACATGATGGAGAGACCAAGGTGGAGGAAAGAGAGAGGAAGAAGATGACAAATGCAGAGTGACAAGGATATCTTCTACTTACTTCCCCTTTCTCTCCCTTCTTCCCCATTTTTTTACTTCCCTCCCCTCCCACAACACCTTCTACCTATGTCCCTCTGCTCCCTCCTTTTTAAAATGTAGGTTTTATTACTTAAGTATGGTGAGGCCTACAGATCAGGAGATGATTGGCACTGAAAAAAACGGTTTGTTACAGTTCCCAAGAGAAGTACTATACCATGACATGTAAGACCAGGATTGGTCAGGAAGTGGAGGGAGTAAGGGGAGAGCATGGATAAATGCCTTTATTGTGGCTTTCATGGGAAGGAATGGGTGAGACAAGATAATCAGGCTTAGGATTGGCTACTTTGAATAATTTCAGTGGCCTCTGGGATGTGGGACTTATCCAAGTTGTCTGGTTGGACAGGTGGATGGATTCTCTATTCAGTTCCATTGGCCTATATGTCTGTCTTTGTGCCAGTAGCACACTGTTTTGATTACTGTGGCTTTGTAGCAAGTTTTGAAATCAAGAAGTGTGAAACCTCCAACATGTTATTCTTTTTCAAGATTGTTTTTGCCTATTTGGGGTCCCTTGAAGTTCCATGTGAATTTTAGAATGAGTTTTCCTATTTGTGAAAAAAAAAAAAAAACATTATTGGGATTTTGATAGGGATTGCATTAAATCTGTAGCTTGCTTTGGATAGTATTGACATCTTAACAATATTAAGTTTTCCAATCCATGAACACGGGATACCTTTTCGTTTACTTATGTCTTCTATAACTTCTTTCAGAAATGTTTTGTAGTTTTCATTGTACAAGTCTTTCACCTCTTTGGTTAAATTAATTCCTAAGTGGGGTTTTTTTATGCTCTTGAAATAGAATTTTAAAATTAATTTCCTGGGCCTGCCGAGTGGCACGTAAAGAGATGGCTTGGGATGCCAGCGACCCCGGTTCAGATCCCACATATGAAGACCAGTGATACTGCCCTCTACAGCTAAGATGGTGAACAACAGCTCCACCTAAAGCTGGGCTGCTGTGATTCCCCGGGATGGCATAGCTGCAGCCCTGCTGCAGTGGGCTGCCTTTAGGCTACAGTGAGTGGCCGGCAGCCAGCGTGAGTGCCCAGCAGCTGGTGTGAGCTGCCAAGAGCTGCTGTGAGCGGCTGTCCAAAGGCCGGCGACCAATCTGCCTCACGCGGGAAGAGTTTGCGCAATGACAATATCAACATGGGCCAGTGAAGCAATGTCCTCCACAACGAGACTGAAGAACAAAAGGACAACAACTTGTCTGTTCCCCTTCCCCGCTTCCCCAACGCTGTTCCCTTCCCCCAATTTCCCAATAAAATCTGTTTAAAATAAACAAATAAATAAATAAATAAAATTCATTTCCTTTTCAGGATGTTCATTGTTAATGTGTAGAAATACAATTGATTTTTTTTTGTCTCAACTTTGTATTATATCCTGCTACTTTACTGAATTTGTTTATTAGTTCTAACAGGTTTTTGTTTTGGGGTGTGTGTGTGTGTGTGTGTGTGTGTGTGTGTGTGTGTGTGTGATCTTCAGGGTTTTTTACATAGAAGATCATCTGTGAACACAGATAATTTTACTTCTACATTTCCAATTTGGATGCCTTTTATTTATTTTTCTTTCCCAACTGTTTTGGCTAAGACTTCTAGTACTATGTTAAATAGAAGTGGCAAAAGTGGGCATCCTTGTCTTGTTCCTAATCTTAGAGGAAAAGCTTTTAGTCTGTCATTATTGATTAGGATGTTCACTGTGAATTTTTCACATGTGGCTTTTATTACGTTGAGGTAACTTCCCTCTACTCCTAGTTTGTTAAGTATTTTTATCATAAAAGGGTGTTGAATTTGGTCAAATGCTATCTCATCTTCAATTGAGATGATCATGTAGCTTTCTTCCTTTATTCTCTCAATGTGGTATATTTCTTTGATAGATTTTTATATGTTGAATTATCTTTGCATTACCGAAATAAATCCTACTTGGTCATGGTGTAAAATCCTTTTAATATGCTCCTGAATTTGGTTTGCTAGTATTTTATTTTATTTTTTAAGATTTTATTGGGGAATTGGGGGAGGGAAACAGCATTAGGGAATCGGGGAAGGGGAACAGACAACTTGCTGTTTTTTGTTCTTCAGTCTAGTTTGTGGAGGACATTGCTTCACTGGCCCATGTTGGAATCGTCATTGCGCTCTTCCCGCATGAGGCAGATCGGTCGCCGGCCTCTGGATGGCTGCTCACTGCGGCTATTGGCAGCTCACGCTGGCTGCCAGCCACTCACGCTGGCTGCATGCCACTTACTGTAGCTTATGGCAGCCCACTGCAGCAGGGGCTGCAGCCTATACTGTCGCCGGGGCTTGCAGCCCAGCTCCAGGTGGAGATGTTGTTAGCTGTAGAGGGCAGTGTCACTGGCCCTCATATGTGGGATCTGAACCGGGGCCACTGGCATCCCAAAACCAGCTCTTAACCAATGCCTTGGTTTGCTAGTATTTTGTTGAGGATGTTTGCATCACTTTTCATAGGGATATTGGTCTGTAGTTTCTTTTCTTGTAGAGTTTTCGTCTGGCTTTGGTATTAGGGTAATGCTGAATTACCCTGAATGAATGAATGAATGAATGAATGAATTAGAAATTAGTTAGGGAGGGCCGGCCGAGTGGCTCAGTTGGTTAAGAGCTCGCTCGAGAGTGCGAGCTGAGCTCTGAGCAACAGCAGTTCAATTCCCAGCTCGAGCTGAGCAGCCGCTAAGCAGCCGCTGAGCTGCCAACAGGTGGCAGGATGGCTCAGCTAAAAAAAAAAAAAATGAGTTAGGGAATATTCCCGCTTCTTCAATTTTTTTGAAAAGTTTGAGAAGGATTGGTGTTAATTCTTTTTTTTTTTTTTTTTTTTAGGGCAGTGTCACTGGCTCTCAGATGTGGGACCCGAACCGGGGCCGCTAGCTTTCCAAGCCAGCGCTTAACCACTGCGCCACTCAGCTGGCCCAGTGTTAATTCTTTAAATGTTTGGTAGAATTCACTGGTGAAGTCATCAAGTTCAAGGCTTTTGTCTGTTAGGAGATTTTTTTTTTCTTTTTTGAGGGCAATGTCACTGGCCCTCATATATGGGACCCGATCCGGAGCCGCTGGCTTCCCAAGCCAGCGCTTAACCACTGCACCACTCGGCCAGCCCAGGAGATATTTTATTATCGATATCCTTACTAGTTATAGGTTCCTTCAGATTTTCTATCTTTTTGTGGTTTAGTCATGGTAGGTTTTGTGTTTCTAGGAATTTGTCCATTTCATCCAGGTTATTCAATTTGTTGGCATACAATTGCTCACAGCCCTCTCTTATAATCTTTTTTATTTCTCTAGAACTGGTAATAATATCCTCACTTTCATTGTTAGCAATGATTTTAATAATTTGAGTCTTCTCTCTTTTTCTTAGTCCATCTAGCTAAAGGTTTGTCAATTTTGTTGACTTTTCAAAGAACCAACTTTTGGTTTCATTGAATTTCTTTGTTATTTTTCTATTTGTTTATCTCTGCTCTAATCTTTTTTATTTCCTTCCTTATGTTAGCTTTGTTACCAAATTCAAGGGGTTCACCGCTTGGGATAGTCTATTCAAGGACTAGATGTCAGGTAATGTTATTTACGTGCAGCAAGTAAAGGAGATAGAGGATTCACATCCAAACCTCTGTCTCCCCAATAAATTTAGCCATGCTTCTGATTTCTTCTTTGCAGTAGGCTAAACTTATCTGGTTGGGTTCTGGTCAAGCTCATCAGGTTATGGCTGCGTCTGCAAAATACTGTGCTACATTTTAACATTTAGCAAGAATAGCATTTAGTAAGAACAGCCCAGACCTTGAGACCCTTGTCCTATCTAACAGCTTTAGGTTTATGTTGTTCTTTTTCTAGTTTTTTTTTTTTTTTTGAGGGCAGTGTCACTGGTTCACACATGTGGGACCCGCCAGCGCTTAACCACCGAACCACTAAGCCAGCCCCTTTTTCTAGTTTTTATTTTTTTATTTTTTTTTTATTTTTAAAGATTTTATTGGGGAATTGGCGGAGGGGAACAGCGTTGGGGAATCGGGGAAGGGGAACAGACAAGTTGCTGTCTTTTTGTTCCTCAGTTTAGTTGCGGAGGATGTTGCTTCACTGTTGGTATCGTCATTGCGCTCTTCCCGGATGAGGCAGATCGGTCGCTGGCCTCTGGATGTCGCTCACCGCTGCTATTGGCAGCTCACGCTTGGCTGCCAGCCGCTCACGCTGGCTGCGGGCCACTCACTGTAGCCTATGGCAGCCCACTGCAGCAGGGGCTGCAGCCCACACCATCACCGGGGCTCGCACAGCCCAGCTCCAGGTGGAGCTGTTGTTAGCTGTAGAGGGCAGTGTCACTGGCCCTCATGTGGGATCCGAACCGGGGCCGCTGGCATCCCAAAACCAGCGCTTAACCAATGCGCCACTCGGCCGGCCCCCTTTTTCTAGTTTTTAAGTTGTAAAGCGAGGATATTGATTTGACATCTTTCTTGTTTGTAAGTGTAATTAGCATATATATCTATAAATTTACCCCTTAACACAGCTTTCTTTGTGTTCCATAAGTTTTGGTATGGTGTATTTTTATTATCATTCATCTCTAAGCATTTTCTTAGAAATCCCTTGTAATTTCTTCTTGAGCCATTGTTTAAGAGTAGGTTGTTTAAAAAGAAGAAAACTATATAATTACAATCATGCAGTCCTCTTTGCTAGACAGCACCATGTGGCCAGAGAATGTTTCTTTTTTTGAATCACCAACGTATTTCTAACACCAAGCATAGAACTTGACACAAAATATGTGCTCAAGCCATAGTGGTTAAATAAATAAATGAAGACCTCTAATCACTGCCCCCCCCAGTCTATTGTTTAATTTCCACATATTTGTAAATTTTGCAATTTTTCTTTCGTTATTGATTTCTAATGTCATCTCATTGTTGTCAGAGGAGATAATTTGTATGATATCTATCTTTTAAAATCTAGGGCCGGCAGAGTGGTGCGTTGGTTAAGAGCTGGCTTGGGACGCCAGTGACCCTGGTTTGGATCCCACATAAGAGGGCCAGTGACACTGCCCTCTACAGCTAAGATGGTGAACAAAAGCTCCATCTAGAGCAGGGCTGCTGTGATTCCCCAGATGGAATAGCTGCAGCCCCTGCTGCAGTGGGCTGCCATAGGCTATGGTGAGTGGCCGGCAGCCAGTGTAAGTGGCTGGCAGCCAGCGTAAGCTGCCAATAGCCATGGTGAGCGACATCCAGAGGCTGGAGACTGATCTGCCTCATCCGGGAAGACCGCAATGACAATACCAACATGGGCCAGTGAAGCAATGTCCTTCACAACTAGACTGAAGAACAAAAGGACAGCAACTTGTCTGTTCTCCTTCCCCAATTCCCCAACGCTGTTCTCCTCCCCCAATTCCCCAATAAAATCTTTAAAAAAAAAAAAAAAGAAAAGAAAATATAAGCCCACTATTTCATATATCCTGAAAAATGTCCCATGGAGAAGAATGTGTATTGTTGTTGCTAGGTTGAGTGTTTTATGTATGTCTGATATTAGGTACGTATGTTTATAATTGTTATATTTTCTTGCTATATTGAACCTTTTATGAAAATAATGTCCTTTATCTCTTGTAACATTTTTTTATTTAAAGTCTAGTTTGTCTGATATTAATATAGCACTGGTGCTCTCTCCTGGTTACTATTTGCATAGAATATCCTTTTCCATTCCTTCCCTTTCAAATCTGTTTGTGTCTTTGGATCTAAAGTGAGTCTCTTGTTGGGCCTGCCTACTGGCGTGGTGGTTAAGTGCTGGCTTGGGAAGCCAGCGGCCCCTGTTCAGGTCCCACATCTGAGGGCCAGTGACACTGCCCTCAAAAAACAAACAAACAAAAAAAATTAAGTGAGTCTCTTGTAGACAAGATATAGTTGAATCATGTTTTTTTGTTTTTTGGCTTTTTCAGAGATTTTATTGGGGCATTGGGGGAGGGAACAGCATTGGGGAATCGGGGGAGGGGAACAGACAAGTTGTGTACTTTTGTTCTTCAGTCTAGTTGTGGAGGACGTCACTTCATTGGCCCAAGTTGGTATTGTGATCATTGCCCTCTTCCTGGCTGCGGCAGATTGGTAGCCGGCCATTGGACAGCCGCTCACAGCGCCTCACAGCAGCTCACACCAGCTGCTGGCTGCTGGCTGCTCATGGTAGCTTATGGCAGCCCACTACAGCCCCACTGCACTGCAGCCTACACCGTTGCGGGCGACTCTCGGCAGCCCAGTTCCAGGTCAAGCTGTTGTTCACCATCTTAGCTGTAGAGGGCGCAGCATCACTGGCCCTCATGTGGGATTTGAACTGGTGTCCGTATTGCTCAAAGCTTGTACTCCCAAGCCAATTCAACCAATGAGCCACTTGGCCGGCCCATGATCATGTTTTTCTTAAAATCCATTCTACCAATCTTTGTCTTTTGGTTGGAAGGTTTAATCCATGTCATTTAAAGTGATTATCATAAGGAGGGACTTCTGTCATTTTGATATTTGTTTTCTATTTGCCTTATACCTTTCTTGTCACTCATTTCCTGCATTTATTGTCTTCTTTTGTGTTTAATTTTTTCATAGTGAAACATTTAAATTCATTTCTCATTTCCTTTTGTGTGTATCCTTTAGCTATTTTCATTGTGGTTACCATGGGAATTACATTTAACATCCTAAAGTTGTAACACTCTAATTTGAATTTATACCAGCTTAACGTCAATAAAATACAAAAATTTCTTGAGCTGACCTCTGAGCAACAGCAGTTCGATGCCCGGCCCGAGCTGAGTTGCCGCTGAGCTGCCAATAGGTAGCTCAGCTAAAAAAAAAAAAGAAAATACTCCTTCTTTAACAGATCTGTTCTCACCCCTTTCGGTTGTTGATATTAGGAACTATATACGTTGTGTGTAATGGTTACCTTTTACTATGAAAGAAACTAAATATTGATCCATGCAACAAGCACAATAAATCTCTAGAGAATTAAGCTGAGTGAAAAAAAGCCAATCTCAAAAGGTTATATAAAGGTTATATAAAAGGTTAAGTAGCTGTCTGGGCTTAAGGAGGGACTGAAGGGTAGTGATGTGATTATAATAGGACAACATGGGGGGTCCTTGTGATGATGTTCTGTATCTTGACTGTATCAATGTCCATATCCTGGTTATGATATTGTATTATACTTGGGTGAGATGTTACGGGGGAACTGGGTAGTGCATACTCTGGATGTCTCTACATTATTTCTTACAACTGCATCTGAATCTGTAATTACCTCAATATGAAAAAGCTTAATTTAAAAATACCTGGGGGCCGGCTGAGTGGTTCGTTGGTTAAGAGTTGGCTTGGGAGCGTGAGCTCTGAGCAGCAGGGCCACTGGTTCGGATCCAACATGGGCCAGTGATGCTGCCCCCTCTACAGCTAAGATAGTGAACAACAGCTCAACCTGGAGCTGGGCCTCTGTGAGTCACAGGCAACAGCGTAGGCTGCAGTGGGGCTGCAGTGTGCTGCCATAAGCTACCTTGAGTGGCTGGCAGCCAGCATGAGCAGCCGGCAGTTGGTGTGAGCTGCCACGAGCCACCGTGAGTGGACATCCAATGGCCAGAAACTGATCTGCCTCAGCCTGGAAGAGCACAATGATCACAATACCAACGTGGGCCAGTGAAGCGAAGTCCTCCACAACTAGACTGAAGAACAAAAGGACAGCAACTTGTCTATTCCTCTTCCCTGATTCCCCAACGCTGTTCCCTCCCTCATGTCCCCAATAAAATATTTTTTAAAAAATAAAAAATAAAAATACCTGAAATTAATACTATAAAATGTTATCACTTATTTATTCTGCAATCACTTGTTAATTCTGAATAATGGTCACATCAGCAGTCATAGTATGTAAGTTTAACACCACTAAGAAAAACACAACCAGCAGTTCATAGAAGAAAATAAATGATCAGCAAAAAAACGTTCGGTATCTAAGGAAGTAAAAATTAAAAGAGTAGGGCCCACTGAGTGGCACAGTGGTTAAGCGCTGGCTTCGGAAGCCAGCGGCCCCAGTTCGGGTCCCAAATCTGAGGGCCAGTGACACTGCCCTCAAAAAAAAAAATTAAAAGAGTAGTGAAATACAATTTTTGATTTACTGATTTTGCAAAAATTAAAAAGGTTCAGAACATTTGACCAGGGTGTGGGAAGGTAAACACAGACATGCTGCTGGTATGACTGTAAATTGGTGTACATTTTTTGGGAGGGCAATTTTGTGATCTCTTATAAACAAAACTATGTCCTACCGCAATGCCTTTTGAAAATGAACAAAATTTTTATTGCACTGTTATTTGTCAGAGCAAATAATTATTGGGTAAGAAATTTTAAGCATTTTCATTAGAAATTGTTTAAAAAAATAAGGTACACTTATATTATGGAATATTTTTACTATTAAGAAAATGAGATAAAGACTTCCCAATAATGTTAGGGAAATGTGAACACATTCCCACTAAAAACCTCCCTCCCTAGGGCCAAATGAAACAACAAAGAGAGCCCAAAACAGAAAATCGCCAACGTCTATGAAACCTTGAGGTAGCACAATAATAAACTAAATCCGAAGAGTTGCCAAAATACACTGAAATTTGGGTGAAATTCAGGAAGGACAAGGGCAAACCCAGACCTCTGCTGATCTCACATTTCGTGCAAAGCTCTCCAAAACGGGGCTCTGCCCCGAGAATCCCAGTTACCTTTAATCTGCCGGCCACTGGGGCACCGAACCCTGGTCAGGCGACGAACCATCACCGCCGGGAATCCGCAGCAAAGCCCGCGTGGAGGAATATGCGGTGGTGATGGTGGCATGCCTGAGACCATACAGACCAGATTTAAGAGTGACAGAGGCTTGAGAGGCCTCAAAAAAGAGGTAAACGGAGACCATGACACTTTTTATTCGTTGTTTTGAAAAAAAATTTTGAAGATAAATTCGAGCACTGTTTGTACCACGTTTTTCAAAGTTCAATTTTTAAAAAGTGAAGGAAACCCAGAGTGGCAGGTGCTATGCCAGGGATAGTGGGTTCGAATCCTGTCTCTACTCATAATTCCCTCTACGAATTATGAGTAGAGACTAGTAGAGACTAGTTTCCTCAAGCAAACTCGTTTCATCATCTTTAAAATGCTGATAATCATCACCAGTGGCCGGGCCGCGACAAGGATCAACAAAAAAAATTTTCAATTTTGGAGTCCTAATTCGGTCTAGAAGCCGCAACCCAATCAGGTCCTGCCGCGCCACGGCCACGGGGTATCTCGGGACTTGTAGTCACCCCGATCCCGCCGCGGAACTCGCTGTCCCGGCAGGCCCCGCGGCGGCGGCAGCAATACGTGGCGCGGCCGACTGCGGCTGCACGGGAAGGTGGGGCAAGATGGCTGCGGAACCGAGTCTGTGGGTCTTTGGGCCCTGGCCGGGAGCGGGGCTGGGTCGGGTGGTTCGGACCCTCTTGGTGCTGTTGTGGTTTGCGGCTCGCGGAGGCGCGCTCTACTTCCACATCGGGGAGACGGAGAAGAAGTGTTTCATTGAGGAGATTCCGGATGAGACCATGGTTATAGGTGCGGCGGGAGGGGGAGAGTTGGGAACCAGACCGCGGTCTTGAGGCGGGGGGTGCGGGAGTCAGCAGCGTTCCAGAGCCGGGAGCAGTCGGCCTCGCGGTGCTCTCGAGGCCCTGCATCCGGAGCCACCTCGCGCTTCTCTGACATGGGCTCCTCCCGCTTCTCTCCAGGAAACTACCGGACACAGCTGTATGACAAGCAGCGGGAGGAGTACCAGCCGGCCACCCCCGGGCTTGGCATGTTCGTGGAGGTGAAGGACCCAGAAGACAAGGTGAGCCTGCCCCTTAGCCCCACTGAGCCCTCCACTTTGCATTTCAGCGCCAGACGAAGCAGGCGCTGCTACTTTTCCACCTAGTTTCCACATCCGCAAAATTGGCTTAACAACAACAAAAAAATACAGTTGGTGTTGTGGGAGGATCCCAGGTTTTCACTCCAGGCCTAATTTATGCTGTTGCAATGCTGGCTGCTCCTCTCAACTTCCTACAGACTGCCGCAAGTCTCCGCCAAGTCAGTTATCTTCTCTGAGCCATTTTCCTGGTCTGCAAAATGGAAATTCATTTATCTTATATAGGTGTGATGGGTGGATTAATTGTGGTGCTGGAAAACAGAATTTTGCTAACTGTAAAGCTGTGGCATCTAGATTTTAGGATTTCATAAAGCAGGGTAATTTCTAGAAAGAACAAGCAGCTTTAAATTTTGACAAATAAGAATATTAAAACAAAAAACCCAAACCCTTTAGCCGTCACCTTTCACTTAAAAAAAGATCGAAAGGACTTGAGCTATGAATAAAGGAAAACCCTTCCCAAGAGCAGTCACATACCAACCTAACGTCTGTTCCCAATAATTCACAGACATGCTTTTGGCAACTGCTGCTGAGCAGCTGTGGACCTTTTAATGTTGAGGGATGCCTAAAGGCTCTGTCAACTTTTGAGGCTCTTAGAGCCTTAAGCATGTCCAGCCCACTACTACCATAACACTCACTGAAGCCCCTTCTCTCCAGGTCATCCTGGCCCGGCAGTATGGCTCTGAAGGCAGGTTCACTTTCACATCCCATACCCCTGGTGAACACCAGATCTGTCTTCACTCCAATTCCACCAAGTTCTCCCTTTTTGCTGGAGGCATGCTGGTAAGTGCACTCAAGTGGGACTCTAGCTTGTAGCCTCTAGCCCCTGGTCAGGACTGGGTACTGGTGGTACTGTGGGTGTGAGGTTAGTATGTTGGATTTTGTGTCTCCTAATAAAAACTGAACATCCAGCACATGGTTGCTACACTGTTTGTATATGCGTTGGGCAGAGCATCAGCCAAGGCTTATTTCTTGTGCCTAGAGCCCCATAGGGCTGGATACTGAGGAGGCCTCATCAGTGTTGCTAAGTGAACAAATGAAGGAGGGTCGGGGGCCAGCTGTCAGTCTCTCGCAGGAAGACTGAGCAGCGCCACCTGATTCTCTTCCTTGTCTGGTCCCAGAGAGTTCATCTGGACATCCAGGTGGGTGAACACGCCAACGATTATGCAGAAATTGCTGCCAAAGACAAGTTGAGTGAATTGCAGCTACGAGTGCGACAGCTGGTGGAGCAGGTGGAGCAGATCCAGAAGGAGCAAAACTACCAGCGCGTGAGTGGTTCAATCGAGAGCGGTGGGCTTCCTCTCAGAAGCTGCCCAATCAGGAGGGGCATGTCAGATTCATTAGGAAACCCAACGGACATACCTGTTTGTGCTACTTTGAAAGTCTAAAAGGTGGGATGGTTATTACAAACTCTACTTTGTAATTGAGGAGACAGTCTCTTAAAAGGCTGTTTTTGCCCTATGTCACACAGTTAGACGCACAAAGTGACAGAGCAGGGATTGATCCCGACACCATGGGTGCTATTTCTGTGGATCTAGGTGCTTCCAGGACCGGGGGTTTCAAACTCACCTGTGTCCAGGAGCTAGGCTGGTACCATGAATGGATCTATGACCATAAGGATTAATAGGACAGTGACCTGTCTAAACAGGAACAGCTGCTGTTGTCAGCTGAGGACAGCCTTGCAGAAATGCTAGCTAGCCCTGAGTTTTAAGAGGAGCGAGGGGTCCAGGTTTTTTATGTGAAAATTTCATGGGTTTTAAATGTTGGCAAAACATTGTGTGAGTCAAACAAAACACATGTATCAGCCAGATCCATCCCTGGGGCACCAATTTGCAACCTGTGCCCATAGTCTTCAAGGAACATCTTGGGAGACCTGTGGAGAGGACTCAAAACAAGTCCACTCCTGAGTGCTTCAGGACAGCTCTGCCTGATGGAGATACCACAACTACTTTACCTCTCTCCCAGGCACGAGGGTAGAACTAGCTGAGGGCTGTACCTGACAGATGAGCAAACAGACTTAGGTCATCTGGCTGATGAGGGTGAAGAAAATCCTCATGTGGAGTGGCTCTTTGCAGGCACTTGACTGGAACCTGGGGCCAAGTGGTTGGCCCTGGGCCATCTCCCAGGGAGGGAAACCAGCGATTCTAATGGCCCCAGGTGGGGCAAGCAAACTCAGGCTCTTCTTCCATTCTCCCCTCCCACAGTGGCGAGAGGAGCGCTTCCGGCAGACCAGCGAGAGCACCAACCAACGGGTGCTGTGGTGGTCCATTCTGCAGACCCTCATCCTTGTGGCCATCGGTGTTTGGCAGATGCGACATCTCAAGAGTTTCTTTGAAGCCAAGAAGCTGGTGTAGCCATCCTTCCTCCTAGGCTGGGGGAGAAAGGGCCTCCTGGAACTGATTTCTCTCTGGCAGGACTGGTTCCCAGCCATGGATGTTCTGGAGGGGAGAGGGGCCACAGGCACCCCAGGCACAAGCCGAGGGTAGCACCTCGGCTGGCTAATACTGAGCAAGTGGTGGGGCAAATGACTATCCTCACCCCTGGGCTCTGGGCCCTTTGCAGTAATCTCCTAGGGGCTGGTGAAGCCACTGGGAGCCCCACTGGCACCTGAGAATCACTGTTACTGATCAGGGATATGAGGCTATTGTCTGGGGTGGCTGGGGGTAGGGGAGTGGGTGGGCAAGCAAGTCTTCCTTTTGTCTTCCTTTGCTAACTTGGGATTTTGAGCAGGTTGGGATATAGCTGTGGTTCGCTGCCACCCTAGGAACCTCACTGTTCCCTCCTTGGGTCTAGACCCCCCCGCTCCTGTTGATCCAGGAGGGACTGTGTCAATTGAGGGTGGGTAGAGGGGGTTGCAGTGTGGAAAAGTGTCCCTGAGGTTGACCCTGGGTTCTTCACATGGTTGTCTTTTAGATACTTGTACTGGGGTCAGGGCAAGCAGAGGTCTTGGTGCTGGCTGGGGATGGCGCCTGCAGAGTCTTAGTTACTGATGTCATTTTCAATAAGCCTAGGTTTGTTACATTGGTTTCCCAATTAAACTACAAAAAAAAATAGACTCATTGTCCAGTGTAAAGTTACTATCAGTGGGCATAACACTGCAAGGTGCTTCAGGAAATGTCAGTTCTTCCAATGTTCGAAGCACCTCACAAGCACTGTGAAGTACCCACCTGTGAACTTCATTCTTTCCATGCTCCATATCTTCCTGCAGCAGGGTATAGTGATTTTGCCCAAGATCATCCAACAATTGTGGGGCTGGTGCTCAAATCTACACGATTCCCTCTGTGCCAGGTCCCTCATGAAGTATCCTTCCCGCCTTTCCAGAGTAGGTGGACTCAGTAGAATGTGGTAGTACTGCAAGGAGTGCGTAGTTGGAATGGTGGCTGAACAGGAATGCTGCAGGTGGAAGGACAAATCCCTGGGCGGGTAGGGATGAGGATACTGATGGGCGTAACCAGTAGCACAGGGTTTCAGCAAGGACCTAGAAGGAGAGGAAAGATTCTGTTGCAGGGCAGGGGTGGTTGGGGAAAGCAGAGGCAAACAGCTCTAGAGATGGATGGGCATTGTTTCAGCTGAAGTTGGGGTGGAGGGGTTGCGAGAAGGCTGGAAAGGAAGGTTGATTAGAATTAGAAGAGCCTTGACCCTCAGGTAAGAAATTTGGACATTACCCACTGTTCCACTAAGTTTTGAGTAGAACAGTCCCCTGAATATAAATTTGATGAAGGTTGATCCAGCAGTGTGTGAGAGACTGGAGGTGGGGAGACATTTGGGGGACCACTTGACTTGGGAGGATGTCATCTGAGCTCATATTACCACCTCTACCACCACATTTAGAAAAAAGTAAACATCTTTTTAGAATTACCCCAAAATTGTCAAGATAGTTTTCCTTATTATTAACGTCATGCATTAGTATGGTACATTTGTTAAAAATTAATGAACCAATACTGATACATTATTTTTAAAGTCTATACTTAATGCACACTGTACTTAGTTGTTACCTAATGTCCTTTTTCTGGCCCAGGATCTCATGTAGGACAGACACTACATTACGTTCAGTTGTCTCCTTGGGCGGCTTCTCTCTTGGCTGTGACAGTTTCTCAGACTTGCCTTGTTTTTGATGACCTTGACAGTTTTCTGGAGTACTGGTCAGGTATTTTGTAGAAAGCCCCCTAATTGGCATTTGTCTAATGTTTTTCTCATTGAACTGGGGTTATGGGTTTTTGAAAGGAAGGCCACAGAGGTCAAGTACATTCTCATCCCATCAAATCAAGGGTACTTATTATCAACATGACTGAATATCACAGCTTAAAATTAGTTAATTTGGATTTTTATGTGAAATCTGATTTCTTGAGATAAATTGGATCTGACACTAGTGTCAATAGTGGGACTTCATCCTGACGTGACAGTTACCTGGACTGTCCCTTTAGATGGGCTTGTGCTCTCCAGATTACAGCCCCACCTCCCTGCTTTCATCATTGGCCTTATCTGACTGGTCTTTGCAGTGGGTCAACTTCACCTCAGCTGGATTTGTGAAGATTCTGGTATGGGGTACAGTGCCCTAAGAGAGTTCAGCAGGAAAGGGGCCAATGGATTGTATGCTGCTGGGTTTAATTAAGGGAGAAAGGGGATTGCTGGGAATGATTTAATTTCCCACCCACAGTGAAGTCCTCTTAGAAGCCAAGTAGTTGAGACCATAGATTGTGCAACCAAACTACCTGGTCTTACATACTGAATTGTCTCTGTGCCTCAGTTCCCTCATCATTAAAGTTGGCATAATAAACACAGTACTCAAGGACTGAATGAGATAATAGTAGTAAAGAATTTAGAACACCTGACTGCATGTAGTAAGAACTCAATAGGGCCGGCCGAGTGGTGCGGTGGTTAAGCGCTGGCTTGGAAGCCAGCGGCCCTGGTTCAGGTCCCGTATATGAGGGCCAGTGACACTGCCCTCAAAAAAACAAACAAAAACTCAATAGGTGTTAGCTACTTACTGGGAAACTTAAAATTTGCCTGGAAGAGCAGAGGAGATTAAGTCTAATAACTGCCATTTCCTTTTCCCAGGTGGGAAGCCATCCCAGCAGGGCAGATATGGGAACTTAATGCCCTTACAGTATTTCCCTCAGTTCTCACCTCAACTCCACCAAAGTACTCCTCTCCTGGATGATAGCTATCATTTACGTAACGTTAACTATTGTGCCCATTGCTGTACCAAGTGCATTTTCTCCTTTAGTCCTCACGGCACCCATGTGGATCAAGAAACACTTATGGGATAATCAGGTGAGGGAACATGCGAAGAGATTGTGTCTTGCCCCTAAACGGCTGAATTGGCAGAGTAAGATTTCGAATCCAGTCAAATCTATCTTTAGTGCCTGACTCCAATCTACTCCTTGGGGGTATCAGTTGAACCTAAGACTGAGCCCTGAGCTTGGCTTTGTCCTCCAAGCTTGTTGCAGAGGGAAAACGCAGCTGGGTTGACAGCAGAGATGCCCAGACGTTCTTCGCCTTCCCTCCAGAAGAGAAGGAAGATGCAAGTTATCCCAGGGTGCTAGTGTGGAAGTTTGGAGTCTAAGTCCAGTCTCTGCCCAGTCATTTGACCCCTCTTTACGGCCTCAGTTTCTCGGAATGTTAGGCGGGGAGAGCAGTTAGCAGTCAGGCGGTAGGAGAGCTCACGTGTTCCTCGGCATGCGGAACCTTTGATTCCGCAGCTCCGGGGAGCAGATGGCGCGGCCGGAGCGGCGGACCCGGAGGACCGAGGGGCGGGGCGGACGGGCCTGGGCGGGGCGGGAGGCGGAGGCGCCGCGTAGGCCGGGGAGGCTGGGCCCGCCCAGCTGGGAGCTTAAGCCCCATGCGCCGCTACCTCCCCCCACGATGTTCCCCTCCCGGAGGAAAGCGGCGCAGCTGCCCTGGGAGGACGGCAGGTGAGCGGCAGCGGCGGCCGACATGGCCCCGGTCCTCTTGGGTGCCCATGTTTTCTGGGCCGCCCCGCGGAATCTAAGAGCCCGAGGTCGTCGCGTCTCCGTCTCTGCGGTCTGGGGTCTGTGGGTCTCCTTGTGGGTCACTGACGCGCTCTGTATGTCGGCGTCTGTCTCCCTGTGGGTCTCTGCCTCTACCAGTCTTCGTCACTCCGCAGGTCTCCGTCACCTGCGGGTCTGTATTTCTCCGTTGACTTCCCTTTGTGAATTTCTGTCCTTCTCTTTGCAAGTCGCTTTCTTTCTATGGATCTGTGTTTCTCCACCCGCCTCTCTGTACGGGTCTCTAACTCCTTTGACCTCTCTCAGTGGATCTCTGTCTTTCTGTCTGTCCCTGGTCTCAAAGGGTCTTTACTTCTCCGGTCTCTGCCTCCCATCACATCCACGTAGCCTCAGACCCTATTCTTCCTCATGCTTCCCTTTTCTTACTGGCGGCCCAGAAGAACACTCCAGACAGAAGCTGTCTGCTCGGCCTGGCTGGCCACTGCCTGGCACTTACTAGGCACTCCTCACACATAACACTAGTTCATTTCCGGTGCAGCTGTACTTGAATGGGGCCTACTCCATGTGTTAGGTATGGGCTTGGCCCAGACCTTAGCTAATGATGCTTCGCACTAAAGCAGAATTAGAGTGAGGGAGCTATTTGGCTGCCAGCATTTGGGTGAACACTTCAGTTTTGAGATGTGCACCCCAAACTCTTCTCACCTAAAACACACAGTAGGTCTCTACCCAGTAAATCACACCTCTTTCCCTTTATGTCTCTTAAGTTTGCCAGGTGCCAAAACATTCTGGAATATAGTGGGCACAGCTCTTCACCTTTGGGGATTTTCAAGGTTGGTGGTGAAGTAAGAAGAAAGGAATATGGTAGAAAGGAAATCTGAACTGTTGAATCAACCCTGGGCAGGAATCCTTTTTAATAGTCATGTGACCAGAAACAGGTCACTTAATCTTTCTGACCTCAGCTTTTCCATCTCTGAAGCAGGGATCATAACTACTCTACAAGGCCGTATGAGGATCAAAGGAGATAGTATATGTAAAACCCTTGTCACTGTGCCTGGCACAGAAAAGGTAGCTTCCAATCACCTTTGCAGTTTGGAGGTGCTGTAATCAGAGCAGTTCAGTATTCAAACCTTGTGAGAAAAGAAAGGAAAAGTGATGGAGGAAAATTTCCATTTCCTGGTCCCTTTCTATAAACCTTTGGATCATAACTGTGTTCTCAGAAAAAGTTACTGATGTCAATTCTTGCTATTGACACAGGGGTACAAAGATCAGTACTAATGCAGGCTACAGATGCAGGCTAATAGAGCAATTAAGAGTGCTGGCTCTGAGACCCACCTCTGGGTTTAAATCTTCCCTTTCCTAGCCTTGGTTATAGATTGATGAAGGAGACAACCTCATCTGGTCTGCCCCACAGAGCAGAGTGGCCTGGGCCTGGGAGCAGCTGGGACTCAGATCTGGAGTTTGCCACCAGGGGGCACCAGGAGGAACTACTCCCAGTGTCCACTGTCCTGAGAATTTGGGACTCAACTCTAAATTCAGTTGCTCAGCAGTTTGGGTCCTTAGAGCGCAGGATATGAGTGCCCATGGGACATGATCCTGGTAGGAAGGGAAAGTTAGACCGAGGGAACAGCATGTGAAAGTGCATGGAATGCCCAATATATGCCATACCCCTGGATAATGGTCATTGCTTCTTTCCCCAAAGGTGGGATAGTTCCCCATGTCCATCTCCCCGGTCTCCACCGTGCCCCCAGAAAGAGCCCAGAGGGAGAATCTGTAGAGGGTCCAGCCTTCCCAGGCCACTGTCAGGATTGGGCTGTGCTCCTCTCCAGCGGAAACCCCCACCACAGGACAATGGGGGGTAAGTCAGAAGCTCCCTGCGAAGGTGTCCTACCAGCCTCCTCTCTGCCGTGTGTGGGACCTGGGCCTGGCTTCTGGGCTGCTGGCTTCCAGGTTGGCAGCTGTACTTCTAGAGAGAGTCAGGAGTTGGTGTGGCTTTAGTGTGTGACTTAAAGTGTGCCCTGATTGCTTGAACCCTTCCTGTAACTCACTTAACACGCCCTCTGCTGTGTGACTTGTGCTGGGGCCACAGATGGGAGTCTGATTACCTATGGGGAAGACAAATAGGGACACAGGTACTCGGAGTGCTCCAAAGAGGGAAGTACCAGAGCCATGGAAACACAATAGAGGGCAGTATATCTCAGTTTGTGTGCAAGTGGGTGGGCAATGCTGGCCATGACATTGGAGTTTGGCCCTGAAGGATCAGTGAAGGGCTTTCAGGCAGATAAAATAGGAAGGGCATTTTAGGCAGAAGCAACAGGCTGTGTGAGGGCTGGAGCAGGAAGGAATATAGTGAGCAGAGAAGTTCAGAGTTGCCCAAACTGTAGCACATGGTGAGTGATAGGATGCAGGTGGAGATGAGACCAGGGCAGAGGGGTTTGACGATCAGGCCAAGGAATTTGTTACCTTGTAAACAGACGAGGATCATCCATGAGATTGAGGGGGTCTGAGCTGGGCAAAAACCAGATAAGACCTGAACTAAAAGAGAGGCAATGGGTAAGGAAGGGTAAAGGGGCACTTAGGACGCAGAATCTATAAGCCTGGTAGCTAACTGGTGACTCTTAGAGGTTATAAGGCAGATTGCTTGGCAGATTATTCGGGGAGGAGGGCACAGAGAAAGCTACCCTTTTCGGATTCTTCAGTTCCTCCTTCACTATCCTCAGGAACTTCCAGAGAGAGGGGCAAAGGAATCAGGTGAATTCTACCTGTTTCTTTGTACTTTCTAATCCATAGGGCAGTCTCTCCCAGCACTACCCCTGTGTCTAAGCTATCCGGCTCTCTTCCCTGTTTCTGAAACAAGCCTGGGTGCCGGCCCTAGCCCTTATCTTTCTTTCCCTCGTCCATCTCTCATCTCGTCACATGAGCTGCCTGCTGGATTGAAGCTTTGAAACTTGTTCAGTGACCTGCACTCTCATTTTGGGTCTTGCATTGGTTTGGGCACAGATCTGATCTTCCCAGAGAAAACATGGGGGACTGATGCCAGCACTGGCCCTGGTCTTGGGGAGCTTTCTGGTGTGAGAAGCAAGATGAAGCCAACATTTCAGTAGGCAGTAAACCTGCAGGGGAGCAGGTGTGGAAGGCAGTGAGTGGGTGGGATCTCTAAGGCAGGGCTCCTACCATCAGCTCAGGACAGGAGCCACTATCCTGGGGAGAGGCAAGTGCAAGAGACAAGGCGTACATGGCCTGAACAGGACTCACTCATAGAAAACAAGAGAGCATCACGGAGCAGGGGCAGCTCTGTGACCTGGGAGTGATCAGAGGGCTTCCTGGAGGTGGAGGCAGGGGCTGGGCCTAGAATGATAAGCAGGATTCTGACGCACAGCAGCAGCATGAGCAAAAACATTAAAGTTGCTTCTTCACTACTTCCCAGGCGCTCGGGGTAGACCAGTCATGTGTGTCGTAGTTGTGGGGAAGCCAAAGAAGGGATCTGGCTCAGCCCTGTCCTTCTGACCTGTCCCTGCCTTGTCCCAGGTCCAGGTTGCTCCCCGGCAGTCTCCCCCGGAAATGCTCCGTCTTCCACCTCTTCGTTGCCTGTCTGTTACTGGGCTTCCTCTCCCTGCTCTGGCTGCAGCTCAGCTGCTCTGGTGACATGGCCTGGGCAGCCAGGGGACAAGGGCAGGAGACCCCAGGCCCACCCCGGGCCTGCCCCCCAGAGCCACCCCCTGAGCACTGGGAAGAAGACCCTTCGTGGGGCCCCCACCGCCTGGCGGTGCTGGTGCCCTTCCGCGAACGCTTCGAGGAGCTCCTGGTCTTTGTGCCCCATATGCACCGCTTCCTGAGCAGGAAGAAGATCCCGCACCACATCTACGTGCTCAACCAGGTGGATCATTTCAGGTAGGGGCCACCTAACCCAGCTCTCCCTCTAAGGGGGCCTCACCTTGCCCAGGCTTTTCAGGGCAGCAATCCAATGCCTGGTGGGCCTCAGGCCTGTGAAGGGCCACCTGGGGGTGTTAGACCCCTCTCACTGTGGGGGGGGGCATCTTTGGGGAGAATTTGGGGCTGGGGAGGGCCCTAATTCGATTTCCATTTTGTATGCTTTTTATTTTTTATTTATTTATTTGTTTGTTTATTTATTTATTTATTTTTGAGGGCAGTGTCACTGGCCCTCATATGTGGGACCCGAACCGGAGCCGCTAGCCTCCCAAACCAGCACCCAACCACCATGCCACTTGGCCGGCCCTGATTTCCATTTTAAAAAGATCCCTGTAGCTGCTGTATGTGGAGTAGATTATATCAGGAGGAGGGGGAGCAGGGAGAGCTCTGGGTGGTCCCTGCAGTCCTCTCATGTGTTGGGGGCTTGGCCAGCATGGTACAAGGGGTGGAGGAAGCACAGACAGGGTTTGCTGGTGGGTTGGCTGTGGGGATTAGAGAAAGGGCGGGTCAAGGCCACAGCTTTAAAATTCTTGAACTCCTTACCCTTTCCAAAAACTCCCCTCCACGATCACAGTCGAAGCATCTCACACTCTACCTCCACCTTTCCCTCCAACGCACTCCTGCTGGAGACAGACTCCAACAGTTCTTGGACCCCCCACCAGGCCCATTAGTATGTGATGCTCCCAATTTTCACTGCCCACCCTCCTTGTCCTCACTTTCCCTTGACCTAACTTGGATTCCAAGATCCATCATTAAAATCACTCCTGCACCATACATTTCCGCTCCCTTGCCCCTTTCTGCCCAGCACAACTTCCACTTGATGAAACCTAACTGTCTGCTCCACACCTGCCCCTGGGCAGCTGGATGTGGCTGGAGACAATGCTCCTTGGCCCAGGAAGCCCCTCAGCTCTACCTGCAGCCTCAAATTCCTCCAGCCTGCTGTTTTTCCCTTCTACTCCCTCACCGTTCCCCCAGCTGACGACTTTGTTTCCTATTTGAGAAAACAGAACCAATTGGGAGAGAATTTGCCCAAGTCCCCACCCCCTGGACCCAGGCACCAGCTTCTGAGCAGGGTTCCTTTGGATGCCTTGTCCCAGCTCTTCCATGGCTACTGGATCCCTGCCCCGCCTCCTACAGCACTGCAGCTGTGGTCCCCTTTCTCTCCTGTGAGATCGATTTTTTCTTACTTCCTGGAGCATTTGCATCAGCTTACAACACACTGAAGTAGCTCCCATCTAAAGAGAAAAAGACCCCACTTGATCACGTATCGCCACAGCTATCACTTCATTTCTCCGCTCCCCTTTATAGCAAAACTTCCCGTTCTCCTCCTTGCTGTCTCTTAAACCTCTTCCACTCAGATGTTCATCCTCTTCGTGCCACTAAAACAGCTCTCACTGAATCACCAAAGAGCCCACCTCATTAATCAGCCTTCTTCCTGTAGACCTCTCATCAGCATTTGCCAAGTGGATTACTTCTTCCTTCCTCACATACCTCCATCTGACTTCTGGGGCGACACTCCCTAGGTCTCCTCCTTCTTCACTGGTCACCCTCCCGACCTCCTTCTTCACTAGTCACCTTCCCCACCTCCTTTATGGGTTCTGCCCCTGCCTCATCTCCCTGATTGCACAGTCCAGTGCTTTTGGGGGCTCAATTATGGGTGTCCCTTGCTGGGGGATCTTGTCCAGGCCCAGGGCCTTAAGTCCCGTCTCTACCCCAGTGATTCCCAAGGCTGTATTCCAAGCCCAAGCCCAGACCACACATCCAGCCCCCTGGGCAGCCAGCCCTCCATTTGCTGGTGTCAGAAGCATCTCGAGCTTAACATGATCAAAACTATTATAAATTCCTGATTTCTTACCCTCCCCAGACCTGCTTCCCCTGCTCCCTTCCCCATTTCAGGAAATGGCAATTCCATGCCTCCAGTTGCTCAGGCCAAAAAACCTTGGAGTCATCCTCCACCCCTCTTTCTCCCTCACACAACATATCCTGTCCATCAGCAGAATCCATCTAGAATCTGCCCACTTCTCACTGTTTCCACTGCCACCTCCCTGAACTAAATTGCCATCATCTCTTACCTAAATTATTGTACTAGCCTCTCACCTCATCTCCCTATTTCTACCTTGGCCTTCGGCCCTGTAATAGCCTCTCAATGCCTCAACTAGAGTGATCCTGTTGCACCCTAAGTCACAGCACGTTGTGCCTCTGCCCCGAGCCCTCCAGTGGCTCCTCATCTCATCCAGGGCTAAAGCCCAAGCCTGTCATGGGCCCGTCATTAGTCCGTCACCTTCTGACCTCATTCTCTACGCCCCCCTCTCTCACTCTGCCTGGACACATTGGTGTCTGTCCTGCCTCAGGTCTTGGCAGGCATGGAGCCCCTCCCCTCAGTTTCCTTAGGGCTCATTTCCTTGGGCCTTCAGGTTTCTGGCCCTCCCTGGCCACCTGTCTAAAAGATCAGCTGCCTCTGTCCCCCAGCATGCTTGGTCCTCCTCACCCTGCTTTACTTTTCTCCACAGCACTTAGCACTGTCTGCCATGTTACGTATTTACTTATTTGTTTATTTTTGTCTCCTCTTATTCGAGTATCAGCTCCTTGAGGGCAGGGCTTTGATTTCTCACTGCTGCATCTCCTGTGCTCTGAACAGTTTCTGGTACATAGTAGGTGCTCAGTAAACATTTGTGCAATGAATAGAGGAGCAGATATGTATCTGGGAAGCCCCACGGTGAAGTCAGTATTAGCCTGGAGGGCAGCGTGGGCCCCATGGTAGGTGCTGTGGGGGACAGGCTCTCAGGCAGGGTTTGAGGGAGAGCCAGCTTGCTGCCCGCCCCTGCCCAGCCTCTGCTGCCCTGCACAGGTTCAACCGGGCGGCACTCATCAACGTGGGCTTCCTGGAGAGTGGCAACGGCACGGATTACATCGCCATGCATGATGTGGACCTGCTCCCTCTCAACGAGGAGCTGGACTACGGCTTCCCCGAGGCAGGGCCCTTCCACGTGGCCTCGCCGGAGCTCCACCCGCTCTACCACTACAAGACTTACGTCGGTGGCATCCTGCTGCTCTCCAAGCAGCACTACCAGCTGGTGAGGTCCGGCCCACCTGGGTCGGGGGCTCCGGCAGGAGGCACGGCAGTTCTGGGGCCCAGCTGGGGAACCCAGGAGCATCCAGAGACAGGAGACAGGAGTGGGAATGAGCAGGTCAGTTAGGGAGGATTCAGCACAGTAACAGAAACCCAGGTATAACGTGGTTTCAGAAAAGTGGGGCTTCAGTGGGTCTCAAAACGGAAACGTCTGGGCAGGGCCAAGAGGAGGTTCTGACTTCCGGTGTGGCTTGCCCAGCCTCTCAGACAGTGTGTTTCTCTATCCATTTCTCATTTCTGCCTTTTGGAAACTGGACTTCTTTCCAGACATTTGGGGTGAAGGGTAGTTGTCATAGCTGCAGTCTGCGCCCATGTAGGCCCTAGTCCAGTGGAAGAGGGAGCTGCTTCCCCAACAGCCAGCAAGAGTCCCGGGCTGCACCACGCTGGCCCATGAGTGGCCTAACCTGGTCCTGGGCCCATCCCTGAGTCCACCACTGTGGCTGGGGCCGGAATGGGAAGAACTCAGTGGCTTCCACCTGGGTCTCCTTCTCCTCACAGGCTGAAGGCAGCCTTATGAAATGAAGCCCTGAGTCTAATGGCAAAAATCAGTGTCTGCCATAGAGCCAGCTGTCCCTCTCCCACACAGAGGAAGAGACCGGGCACAGCCACCCCAGGAGAAATAGAAAGGCAGAAATCGAACAGGAGTTGGCGTTTCTGCCCATCACCAGCTCCCCGGAGAGGTCCCTTCCTGCCTATCAGGCATTTTTGAGAAGTGAATCATCTCACACGAGTTCAAGGCCCCATAAGAACACGCAAAGGGACTGTGATGTGCTAACTATCCCCCCGATATTGCAGAGGTTGTGGGAACTGTAAGTTTCTGGGTGTGTCTGTCCCGAGCTGCCAGGAAAGGGGATCTGGCCCAGCTTGGGTTGGGTACTCTGAGTGGTAGGAGACCAGAGAGCACCCTGGGAGGATGGGACAAGTGATGCTGCCTGTCTCTGTCAGTGCAACGGGATGTCCAACCGTTTCTGGGGCTGGGGCCGTGAGGACGACGAGTTCTACCGGCGCATCAGAGGAGCTGGGCTCCAGGTAACAAACCCCAGGCTCCACCACCTTGACCATCATGGCCGCCCCGAGGTTCCCTTCTCTGCCTTTAGATGAAGTTCTTGGGGCTTGCAGATAGCACCCCTGGAGATGGCATCCTGCTCCCAGCCCTGCCCCCAACTAGCACACCTTTTCTGCCGAATGGGAATGCAGGCCGCTGCCCGTGGCCTGTGGCAGGCCTGCCAAATGGTGAGGGCTGGAGCTCCAGGAGGGCTGGCCTGATTCAACTTGCTTTGGCCTTAGCTATTCCGCCCCTCGGGAATCACAACTGGATACAAGACATTTCGCCACCTGCATGACCCAGCCTGGCGGAAGAGGGACCAGAAGCGCATTGCAGCTCAAAAACAGGTACTGACTGGTCCCCTGATCTGGGGCAGATAGGCAGTGACATGGGGAACCAGCAGGACCAAGCGTTTCTCCAAGTTCTTGGGTCCAAATGGCCCCCTCATCCACTGCTTGGCCCAGCTCAGTGGATGGCATTCTGCTTGGGCATGCTGCCTGCTTAGTGGCTTCCATGAGCACCTGGGCACTGGATTGGCTGACCGTCACACAGGCTGGGTGAGGGGGGCTGGAGGGAAAACAGAGCCGGTCAGACTCCCTCACCTGGCCATTGGGCGGGACTACGACCCACCGGGTCGAGGGGGTGGGATGAGCGCAGGCGCCGTGCACCCTGTTTATGTATGTACTTATACATAAGTGCCTTGGCTGTGTGCCACTATTGTCTCTGTAGTATAAAACCCAACCATTGTAACAGGCGGGTGATACTTAGAGAGTCAGTGAATAAAGTATGTCTGTTCTGCCTGAGGCTCCGTGTATCTTCTTCTGGCTCCCAAAGGCGTGGACACTCCCTGTCGGGATTCCCTCATGCTGGAATCCTAGGCAGATCTTAGATCCAGGAATCCCCATCCCTTAAACAGCCTCTTCTCTAGGAATGATACTAGTCAACTGAAAAATCCCTGCTCTCCAGCTTACGGGGGGGGGGGGGGGGGGGCGGCGCAGTCATGGGCGAGAACCTTCCTAACACCGATCTTCCCTCCTCTCTTGAGTGGGGTCACATAGGACCTCTGATGACAGGGTCATGGGGCATCAGTGGGCACCTGGCACCCACAAAGCTCTAAGCACATGCTCTCTCCCCACTTCCTTCCCAGGAACAATTCAAGGTGGACCGTGAGGGAGGCCTGAGCACCGTGAAGTACCGTGTGGATTCCCGCACAGCCCTGTCTGTGGGCGGGGCCCCCTGCACTGTTCTCAACATCATGTTGGACTGTGACAAGGCTGCCACCCCCTGGTGCACATTTGGCTGAGTTGGCTGGACAGTAAGGAAGCCTGTACCTACGCAGGCCCTGAACAAAGCCTCAGGCCCGGGCCCAGCTACAGTAGAATGTGGAGTGGCCTGAAGCAGCAGATGGCAAGCTGCGTGTTTGCAGCAGCCTGGACCCCAGAGGCAGGCCTGAGTCAGGACAGGACACACAGGGTGCCTGGGATGCTGCTAGCAATAAACAGTGATGGAGAGAGGCTGGGATGTGACTCCCGACTGGGACTGTCTGCCCTCCTGCTTGCCCTGCTCTACCCTCCTTCGCATGCCAAGACCTGCGGGATTTTGTCCCTTCCCCTGGACTGCCTCGTGCAGAGATACAGTTGGGAGCCAGGCTGCTGACATGGATGGCCAGGGCGACTGGGAAGGTTTAATTGCAGAAACCAGAGGGCAAGCCCCACAGAAAGAGAACAGCTGAGCAGCTCTAGCTGGTTGTCACCGGCAGGTATGTGGGCCTGATTATGCCAGATCTTCTGATTTTTCAAGAGAAACTGGAATTCTGGATTCTTAAATGAAATTACTTAATTATTAAATGATAGCAGCTAATTGAAACTTTAAAAATGTATGGCAGTCCAAACAAAATGTGTTGTGGACCACCAAGTCTGCCACCTGTGGCTGAGGGGAAGGGGATGGGGCATAAGATGACACCTCTTAGTTATGAGCTGCCAAGGAGTTGGGGCAGAGCTGGGGATGACAAGGGCCTGGGAAGCTCAGGTGGGGGAGAAGCCAAAGGCCTGCAGCTCCTGCACCTCCCGCAGCCGTCCAGGCTTCACGGCCCTCTGGGCAGTCTGACCACCGCCAGGCTCTGGTGGGCTCCGACTCTGGGAATGGCTTCCTCCTTCACTGGGATGGACAGAAACAGATCCACAGGACTGGACTTGGGGCAGGCAGGATGCTTGCAATGACTCGGTCCTGGCTTGTAGGAGGGAGGGAGGACCACGTTTCCAAGGCGGGAGGAAGATAAGTAGGCGAATTCTTCTCCGAGAAGAGGTTGCCCATGATCACCCGATGCCAAGGGGAGGTGAAGGAGGGAAGCCTAGGAGACGGATTGGGGAGTGAACTTGGCGGGAAGCCCAGGGCCAATGAGAGTGATAGGCCAGGGGCCTGCATGGTAGACCACTGCTTCAAGGCATTCAACTGCCAAAGATTTGGGGCCAAAGTCAGGAGAGTAGGGATCAGTTAACACTGGTTTGTTTAACAATAAATAGGACCTCTGAAATGCTGGAGGAAGAGATTGATATCCCGGAGTTCAGAAAGGTGGATTCAACAGCTCTGCTCCAAAAAAACTCCTCCTCTGAGGATGTTCTCAGGGCTGCTGTGTGCAGTTGTGGGGTTGTGCACTGTGTAAACTAAGCATAAGCCAAGAGATTTAAGCAAAGAAGAGTGGAGTGAAGGCTCAGGCTCCATGTAACCATTCAGATGTATAACAGAGCGTCCTTATGATCCTAAATTGATTTTGTCCAGTGATTCAGCTTCGCTCACCACAATGAGAGGCAAACAGACAAGGGTAGTGGGTGGCACTTTCTCAAGTTAAGGCCCAGGAGAGGGGCATGCCATACTTTCTGTGTGCCAGTCTGCTGGACAACCCTGACTGTGTCACCTTGGACTTACCACGGAAGCATAACTCCTGCCTCTGGGCATTGGTGGGAATGGATGCAACATTAAAGCTACCGTCTCTGTACTCACCTGGCCCATAGCAAGACCTAAAACAATGCGGAGTTCCCTTCTTTCCACCTGCACTGGGGAGTGGAACAACAGGAAAAGCAGGATCAGCTGACTCCTCCTAGGATGGGGCACAACTCCAACCCCACATTCCCCCGTGGCTGCTGCCACCACCTCCATCACCAAGGCACCTGTAGGCATCCCAGGCTGGGCCTAATGCAGCCCCCCTCACGCCCCAGCCCAGGCCTTTGCTGGGCCGCTGCAGGGGCATGGGAGAGGGTAGGACGGTGGTTGGCAAGGGGAAGAAGCAGGTGGTTTGGCAGCTCCCTCAGCGCCCTGGTCACTTCCCCATCCAACTGAAACATCCCTGCCCCACTGGCCGCCGTGTCGATATAGTGGAGCCTTGCTGAAGCAGCACTGCTGAGCACCCTTCACTTAGGCCTCTCCACCTCAGAGCTGCTCCTATGTATTAACCTGTCTTATAGCTAAGGACATTGATGCACAGAGATAAGTAAGGAGCTTGCCCAAGGTCAACGAGCTGATAGCGGGTGGAGCTTGGGGTTTGGCCTCCAGAGCCAGATCGCTTCACTCCTGGCCTGTACGGCAGGTGCCCATTCACATGTGTTCCTTCACTCCAGCTGGCGATGGGGAGGGCTAGCCAACATGGTCTGGGGTGCCTCCCACCTTGGGATGAAACCAGGGCCGTGGGGGAGATACAAAGTGTCTGCCCCATGCCTCTGCCTGGAGTAAGATGGGGATTTGGCTGCTGGAGAGGCCCCTTGGGACATCAGCAGGGCCACGAGCATGGCACTGCCTGAGGAGGGTACCCAGTGCCTGGGGATGGCCTCCCTGAGGAGGCAGGCTCTTGCTGGAAGAATACGTTTGCTATCATCAGGGTGGGAAGGCTTCCAGAAGGATCAGCATGTGCAAGGCACAGAGACTGGAGAGGGTGTTCTGTTCAGGTTATCCCTGTCACCCCAGCATGGTGCAGGGCTGCAGGAGGCGGGCAGTAGAGGGAAGGCGAGGGTGACCCATGAGGATCTGTGAATGCCACACTGGACAACCCAAACTTTATTCTCTGGGTGCAGGATTTTTGAGCAGGAGCCAGTTTTTAGTAGGGAGAGATATACAGTTAGGTCTGTGTTACAAAAGATCTATGAGGGTGTGATCCAGGCAGATGGTGGGGTAGAGTCTGGAGGAGGGAGAGAGCACAGACCAAACGAGACATGATGAAGCCAAAATAAGACAGTGAAGGCAGGGGAAGGGCGGTGTCTGCCGAACCCCTGGAGTCTGCAGGAGCCAGGGTCAGTGGTACACCACTGGGCCTTCCTTCTCAGAGGGTCTGCTTCCCTACACACTTTCCCCAAAGGCCAAATGGATGTCTATAGCGATTTTGCCCTTTCAGCCCTCATGCCTGAGAGCATTTAAAAAAAACAAAAAAACAAAAACAAAGGAAAAGCAGCTTCCAGTTTCAGCTTCAAAATGTTTGGAAGTCATCATGCCCATCCTTACAACAAGAAAAAAGTACAAACTGAAAAGCAGCTACTTTTAAAAATTTTTATTTATTTTTTTTGGCGGGGAATTGAGGGAGGGATACAGTATTGGGGAGGGGGACCAGCCAAGTTGTTGTTCTTCAGTCTTTGTTGTGGAGGGCGCCAGTCACCATCTGGCTTCCCTCCTGGCCTTAGAGCTCGTGGCCTCTAAACTCAAGGTGCTATGTTCAATCTTAGTTACGGGTGGGCATAGCCACCATCCCATGTGGGAGTTGAACCAGCAGCCTTGTTGTTAAGAGCACACACCCTATCCACTGAGCCATCTGGGTGGCAGCTCAGCTCAAGGTGCCAAGTTCAGTATTAGTTGTGGGCAGGCATAGCCCACCATCAAACAGCTAGTCTTGTTGGGAGCATATGCTTTCACCAGCTGAGCCATCCTGCCACCTGTTGGCAGCTCAGCTCTGGGTGCAGTGTCACTGGCCCATGTGGGAATCAAACCGGCGGTCCTGTAGCTCAGAGCTCGCACTCTTAAGCTAACTCAACCAACTGAGCCACTCGGCCCCAAAAGCAGCTACTTGGGCCGGCCGAGTGGCACGGTGGTTAGGAGCTGGCTTGGGATGCCAGCGGCCCTGGTTCAGGTCCCACATGAGGGCCAGTGACACTGCCCTCTAAAGCTAACAACAGCTCCACCTGGAGCTGAGCTGTGCAAGCCCTGGCGATGGTGTGGGCTGCAGCTCCTGCGGTGGGCTGCCATAGGCTACAGTGAGCGGCCGGCAGCCAGCGTGAGCGGCTGGCAGTCAGCATGAGCTGCCAATAGCCGCGGTGAGTGACCATCCAGATGCCGGCGACCAGGAAGAGCACAATGACGATACCAACATGGGCCAGTGAAGCAACATCCTCCACAACTAGACTGAAGAACAAAAGGACAGCAACTTGTCTGTTCCCCTTCCCTGATTCCCCAACGCTGTTCCCCTCCCCTAATTCCCCAATAAAATCTTTTTTAAAAAAAGCTACTTTTCTTGGCCCCATCAGAGAACTAAAATAGCAGCACAAACTGCCCTCAAATGTGGGGAGCCAGGCAAACACAGCCACCGCTGGGATAAACTGGGCTAGTGCAGATGCTGCCACAGTCATGCTGGTAGGAATATGTGAGCAGTTATTGTGACAATTGATGCCGCATTTACTTGCTGTACTGTCTTAATCGAATCACAACCTCTTTGAACTTCAGTTTGGCCAGAGTTGTTGGAGGCTCAAAAAACATATTAAAAGGTAAGTAGAAAAAAAAAAAATGAGCAGAGTGAAATCCAAATTTCTTTCTGTAATTTATAGTGTCTTAGCCCATTGAAGCTGCTATAACAAAAACACCATAAATTAGGTGTTTAACCAACAAATATTTATTTCTCACAGTTCTAGAGGCTGGAAAGTTCAAAATCAAGGTGCTGGCAGGTTCTGTGTCTGGTGAGGGCCCACTTCCTGATTCACAGACAGTCTTTTTCTCGCTGTGTCCTCACATTGCAGAAGGGAACTCTCTGGGGTCCCTTTATAAGGCACTCATCCCATTCATGAGCATCACTCCTTAGCCCTGCACCTGCCCTGTGACCAAATCACTTCACAAAGGCCCCACCTCCTAATATATCACCTTGGGGTTTGGTCTCAACAGTGAATTTGGGGTGAACACAAACATTCAGTCTATAGCATTTAGTTATTAGTATTGTATCAATGTCAATTCCTTAGTTTTAACAAATGCACCATGGTTATGTAAGAAGTTAGCTATAGGGGAAGCTGGGCAAAGGCTATACAGGAACTTTCTATAATATCTTTACAGTTTTCCTGTAGATCTCCAATATTCCCAAAAGGAATTGTTTTAAAGATACATATGGGATTTTGACAATTAAGTTCATGAACTTCTTGTGCCGATGTTGCTAACCTTTGTTTTGATATCAGAGGGATTATTCATTACGAATTTGTACCAACTAGACAAACAGTTAATCAAGTTTACTATTTAGAAGTGCTGAAAAGGTTACATGGAAAAGCTAGATAACCTGAACTTTTATTCAACAATTCATGGCTTTTGCATCACGACAACGCACCAGCTCACACAGCACTGTCTGTGAGGGAGTTTTTAGCCGGTAAACAAATAACTGTATTGGAACACCCTCCTTACTCACCTGATCTGGACCCCAGTGACTTCTTTATTTACCCAAAGGTAAAGGAAATTTTGAAAGGAAGACATTTTGATGACATTCAGGACATCAAGGGTAATACGATGTCAACTCTGATGGCCATTCCAGAAAAAGAGTTCCAAAATTGCTTTGAAGGGTGGACTAGGTGCTGGTGTTGGTGCGTAGCTTCCCAAGGAGAGTACTTCAAAGGTGACCATAGTGATATTCAGCAATGAGGTATGTAGCACTTTTTTTTTTTTTTTTGAGGGCAGTATCACTGGCCCTCATATGTGGGACCGAACCCGGGCCGCTGGCTTCCCAGGCCAGTGCTTAACCACCGCGCCAGTCGGCCGGCCCTGTAGCACTTTTTTTACGATGAGTTTGTGAACTTAATTGTCCGACTGCGACCTCATATGAGCAACATAGCAGTTGCTCAGGAAGTGATAGAATCTTGTCCTCCCTGTCAGACTAACAGAGTTGAGAATTCCCTCTGCTACCGCGTCTGTGAGTCATGCCCCTCACCCCAAATACGGTTTAGTTGTGGACTCCCAAACTATGCCATTGGACTATCTGGAAGGATTGTTTTTGGGTTTTTTTAAAGATTTTATTGGGAAATTGCGCAAGAGGAACATTGTATTTTTCCAGGACCCATCAGCTCCAAGTCAAGTTGTCCTTCAATCAGTCATAGTTATGGAGGGCACAGATCAACTCCAAGTCGTCACCACTTTCAATCTAGTTGCGGGGCAGGGAGGAGGGGGGAGGGCGGGGACACAACCCACCATCCCATGTGGGAGTCAAACCGGCAACCTTGTTAAGAGCACGGGCTCTCACCAGATGAGCCATCCAGCTGCCCATTGGCAGCTCAGTGGCAGCTCAGCTCAGGCACAGCTCACTGTCCCATGTGGGAATCAAACTGGTGACCCTGTTGCTCAGAGCTTGTGCTGAGTCACCAGGCTGGCCTCAAGAAGGATTGTTTTATTTAATGGGAAGGTTAACTCTTTTATTAGTACAGCACCGAGTGTTTCCTTCCCATAAGAAGGGAGGAAGATGATGTTGGTCCTTAATGACCATCCCCAGTGTCCCCTCCTTCATAGAGGCCTCACACACACACACATACACATCACCCCGTTTTACTGCTCACACAGCTATTACCATTAATTGAAATCTTATTTTCTCTCCCATGCCCCATCCCACTAGAACATCAGGCCCCCAAGCTCAGGGCCTGGTGCTGTGTTCACTGCTGTGTCACTGCCTAGCACATGCCAGCTGCCTCATAGGCTCTCTGTTTTAATGGAACGGAACTGAAATTCCCAGGCCACAGCCCACTGCTGTTGCCCAGGTGTCCTCTGCCCTAAGGCTGACGTTTCGCATTCCTGTCCTGCAGGAGGACCTAGTGCCCCCACACCTGGACTCCACTTCGTTTTTCACTTGCCCTTTCCATCTTGTTTACCTGTCTGCCAGCCTTAATTCTGCTTCATTTAAGCTTATTTGCACCAATTTCCTTTTTAAGAACAACCAACACACCCCCTGAAGAGCGCACATGTTGTGGGCCTTTGTCCCTTTTCCCAGTGAGCACAGAGCAGCATAGAGAAGGCGCTCCGGATTGGCAGTTCCCTCCCCTCTGGGGACTCGCTGGAGCGGGCAGAGCCCAGGTCACAGGCCCAGCCAGCATCAAGTATTTCCCAGAAAGCCCTTCGCCAGGACAGGAGGAAGCCTGGAGACTCAGATGCTTGGTGGATATGAGGCCAGTGGCACACCCTATGAAAATTCTGAGTTTTAAGGCATGGGATGTCCAAAGTGCTTTGGGGGCTGACCTGCCTCCTGAGATGACTTTTCCTCCCTCACAGCTATGCGCTCAGACCCACCCTATGTCCTCATCACAGGAGCTGTCAAACTCAGACAGTCCTAGGGCCACAACCCAGGAGGGGGCTCTGTTCTGCGCCCTGGAAATTGCAGTTAGAAGGAGGTTCAGGAGCAGTGACCCCGCCCCAGCTTGCCCAAACAGCTGGCAACACAGGCGGCATTGAGACATTTTGGCCCAACCAGAACTGCCCTTTTCTGTGTACTGGCCTAGAATCTCAGCCCAGAACAGGAAAACACAGACTTCCTAACACATTGTCACACCCACCTCTCACTTTCTGCTGCTGCAGAGGACTCATTAACACATTATTGAGTCATCTTGCTTTCTATAGAAATGAAGCCAAGGCAGGAAGTGGGGAAGCAGAAACCAAAGTGTCAGTGAGACTTATCTGGAAGAAGAGAAACCCCTGGGTTGGGTCAGCCAGGGTAGTGGAACTGGAACTTTGGCCTCAGCCAGATGAGGTATGAATCCTACCTCCACCATTAATTCACTGCAACCTCAGTTAAGTCATTAAGCCTCTCTGAGCTTCGGGTTTCCACATCTCTAAAGTAGATCTTTGACCACCCACCTACCTTGCATGGCTGCTGAGAATAAATGAGATCATCGTGTATGTATCTGAGAGTGTATGGTATCTGACACATGAGGGATACCCCGTAAATAGAAGCTTGAGTTCCCATTGACAAGCTTCAAAACAATGAATGAGGCCATCTTTACCTTATTTCAGAGTCACATTACCTTATTATGTCAACCATTCTCACCTAAAAGTGCACTGGGGCTTGCGGAGGACTTGGAGGGAATCCCAGAAAGATGCAGGCCATTTCCACAACTACACATGAGGGACTTGGCCTCAGACCTTGAATTCATGGACTTAAAACTAATTGCTATTAGCTAAATTGTGCTCCTTCTAGGGCCGGCCAGTGGCGCACTGATTAAGAGCTGGTTTTGGGATGCCAGCGGCCCCGGTACGGATCCCACATATGAGGGCCAGTTACACTGCCCTCTACAGCTAACAACAGCTCCACCTGGAGCTGGGCTGCGAGCCTTGGCGACGGTGTAGGCTGCAGCCCCTGCTGCAGTGGGCTGCCATAGGCTACAGTGAGTGGCCGGCAGCCAGCATGAGCTGCCAATAGCCACGGTGAGCGGCCGGCGACCCATCTGCCTCATTCGGGAAGAGTGCAATGACGATACCAACATGGGCCAGTGAAGCAACGTCCTCCACAACTAGACTGAAGAACAAAAGGAGAGCATAACTTGTCTGTTCCCCTTCCCCGATTCCCCAACGCTGTTCCTCTCCCCCAATTCCCCAATAAAAAAAATAAAGGGCCGGCCGAGTGGCGCGGCAGTTAAGCGCTGGCTTGGGAAGCCAGCGGTCCCGGTTCAGGTCCCACTTATGAGGGCCAGTGACACTGCCCTTAAAAAAAATAAAAATAAAAATAAAAAACTTAAAAAAAAAAAAATAAATAAAAAATAAATTGTGCTCCTTCTAATATTTTTAGTGGCCTAGATTAAAAAGCAGCAAACACAACCCACCTAGGACAACAGAGAAAGGAATCCATATTTTCTGGACTCTACAGGGGCCCTGGAGGCCCCCAGAAAACTGGGGCTGTGCTCCAACACTTCGACGTTTCAGGATCTGTCTACTCATACATAGTCCCTTTCTGCTGCTTTCTGCTGGCAAAGGAAAGTGGATGACAAGCTTTGAATGAACACAAAATGTAGTTTTAAATTAAATAATACATTAAGAAAATGAGCTATGTCTGAGGAGAACAAGTTCAGTTATGATCTGGGATCTATGGGTTCACCAGCCAGTGGTTCTCAGTCCTGGCCTCCCATTAGAATTACCCGTGGAACATTAAAACTGACGGTGCCTGCTTCTCCCTCCCTCAGCACTGCTTCTCAGCTGCTCTGGGATAATGTCTCGGCCTCTAGGATTTATAGGCTCCCAGGAAGTCCATTGGGCAGCCATGGTTGAGAACTCCAGTTCTAGCATGTCCTTGACCTTGTTTCTTTGGCCCAGGAACCAATTTACAAAGGACTGCAGTAGTTGGGATGGAGGGGGATGGAGAGAATGAGTTTCCTCCTTTATGGAAACAGAGTGCATTTCAGAAGATGTGTGGTTAGTAAGTGTGTAAGGGCCAGTCTTTACCCAGGCCTGTGAGTAACCAAGTTCATTTAAAGCTGGGAACGTCATGACTTCACACTCAAAAAGCCTAAACAGCGAAGGCAAGATGGGTGGCAATTGTGGGGGGTCCTGCCATCACTTAGTAGCTTTCATGCCCTGCTGTCCATCTGGAGGGGGTCCTGGAGAAGGAGCCTTAGGAGAGAAAGGAAGCAGGTAGGAGGGGTGCTGGGCAGCATGCTTTTCCGGGGTACTTGACACCTGGGATCTCAGCAGAGCTTCAGCCTTGGGCTTCCCTCACCCTTGGACACTTGAGAGTCCTTCTGGGAGGTGGGATTGCACCCCTCCCAAGGTCTGCACATTCCATGGGAATTGACAGGACAAGGGAAGGTTGGGTTGGACTTTGAAAACCAAGTTGTCTGGCAGAGATCATCAGGGTGCTGGTTTAAACACTGGAATATCACTCGGCAGAGGTGATATTGGAAACCCAAGGAAGTCTTATTCTCTGGTGTTCCAGTATCTCTTTCAAAATCCGCTATGACCAATGTTGCTGATTGGTTACAGAAAAGAAGAAAAAGGCCGGCCAAGTGGCTCAGTTGGTTAAGAGCTCACTCAAGAGTGCGAGCTGAGCTCTGAGCAACAGCAGTTCGATGCCCAGCCTGAGCTGAGCTGCTGCTGAGCTGCCAACAGGTGGCAGGATGGCTCAGCTAAAAACAAAATTTAAAAAAAGGAAGAAAATTTCAAGGCAGAAATCAGTGGATTGGACTAGAACAAAGACCTCACAAAAGTTCAGGAAATGATCAATGGTCATATATTGTAAAATGCACAAGGAGCTAAATAATGATTTGGGTTGAAGGGGACCCCAGGGACAGGCTGATTTGTTTCCAGTTACTCTTTTTTTTAAAGATTTTATTGGGGAATTGGGGGAGGGGAACAGCGTTGGGGAATCAGGGAAGGGGAACAGACAAGTTGCTGTCTTTTTGTTCTTCAGTCTAGTTGTGGAGGATGTCGCTTCACTGGCCCATGTTGGTATTGTGATCATTGCGCTCTTCCTGGCTGAAGCAGATCTGTCACCGGCCATTGGATGGCAGCTCACGGTGGCTCACGGCTGCTCACGTTGGCTGCCGGCCACTCACGGTAGCTTACAGAATCCCAGTGCAGCCCTTCTGCAGTCTATGCCATGCCAGTGACTCATGGCAGCCCAGCTCCAGGTCTAGCTGTTGTTCACCCCCTTAGGGGTAGAGGGTGCAAGATCACTGGCCCATGTGGGATCCAAATCAGCGGCACTGCTGCTCAGAGGTCGCACTCCCAAACCAACTCTTAACCTACGAGCCACATGGCCAGCCCTTCCAGTTACTCTTTTCTGTTGTGACAAGTAAAGAAGGAAAGTGGGCGAACACAGTTGCAACTTACAAAAGTCAAAGAAGGTAGATAGAAAGGCCTTCCCAAAGGACTACTGGTAATCCCCCAACTGTGGACATTTTACAGAGGGGCTGCTTACCTGGTGCTGAGCGTGAGTGGGGAAGGGGCTACAGACTGCTGGCAAACGCAGAAACACAGAGAATACATTTTGGCCCTGTGGCCAGGCTTATTTCTCAACCATAATTTTTAAAAAAGAGTAAAGAAATTTTCATCATAATTTTTCATTTGTTTTTACTTCCTGTGGAAGTTTCTATTGAGGTTATCAACCATTCTGGGGAAAATGATTATGGACAGAATGAAAGGAAATTTTTACTTAAAAAAAAAAGTGACAAATTGCTTCTATTGCTTAGAACATCTCAAATGTTCTGAATTGAATTCTTAAAATTTATGTCAGCATGCTCTCATAGAAATATAATATGAGCCACTTATGTAACTTTTAAAAATTTAGTAGTTACATGAAAATATATATACAGGCACAGTTCATTTTAATAATATATTTTACTTGACCCAATATGTCCAAAGTATAGCATTTTAATACATAATCAATATAAACATTTCATTACTGCAATATTAGAAATGATATGTGCCCAGCACATGCACCATACTATAATAATATCTAACAAGATGCAATGTTAAGGTGAAATGTAGTCCCACCAAAACAATAAGGTCGTGCTTAGCAGAAAGAAATATTTTCCACTGCTTGTTTTTAAATTAAAAACCTCAGGCCTTCCGTCCTACTGGCCACATTTCTAGGCTCGGTGGCCACCTGCAGCTCGTGGCTGCCATATGGGACAGTGCAGATCTACACTAAGTCCCATACTCCATTTTCTTGTTCGTGGGTTTAGTATCATCGTCAGCAGCAGCAGCAACAGCAGCAGCACCAGGGCTTACCGAGCACATAAGTGCCAGGCATTGTGCAAGGGTCCTTTGTTCAGGATTAAATTCTCTGGAATTAGACTCACTGGATTCACACTCTGCCCTTTCGTGTGCTGGCTGTGTAAGCTGGAATGAGCAGTCTCGATTTCCTCACCTGTGAGATTGAGACAGTAATGGCAGCTCCCCCACAGGGTTCTCGTGAGGAAGACGAGGCAGTGCTGGGCCTGGAGTCAGCTCCTGATAAATGGTAAATGCTGGCTGCTCTGACTTATACCCTTGCTTGGGGGGGGTCCACCTTCTCTCAAGGGTCTTACCTCTCCCAGGAAGTGTGTGTCCTGAAGCACTGGGAACAGCCCCTACCTGTGACTTCTCAAATTCAGTGACCTGAGTGTAGATGAACAGAGGGCACAAACCACCGTTGGACAGGTGGTTGCAGTGTCCCTCCCGGCTCCCACCTGATCTCAACCTTCCTATTATGAAGTCACTAGCCTGGGGCTGAATCTCAGTGGCTCATAGTGGCTAGGCGTAAAGTAAGTGGCTTTCCGTCAAATTTCAGTCCTACGAGACATTTTTTGAAAGGCGACTTTGTGGTAGAGTAGAAAGGAAGCCCGGAGGCCTGAGTCTGAAAGGGACAGGCAGGTTACTTTGGCTGACTGAGCCTCAGTTTCTCATCTTTAAATTGAGGTTAATGGCATGTACCTGGCAGTGTTGCTTTGAGATTAAATGGAAGAGTGTATTGAGAAAGCCTCTGACACAATGTGTGGCCCCTGTTCAATAATCAATAACCGTGGGTGAATCTATATAATTAGATATTTTATGTTGGGATGCTTTTGAAATCTCTAAGGTGGCAACCTCATGTGCATAAAGGCCAGACCTTCCCATAATCTATAGCCTGCTCACTTTGACCTTGATTCAAGGAAAGTTTTTCATAAACTTTATGATTACCACAAGCTTCAACTTGGCTAAAACAACGAGGAAGCATGTTTTCTAAGTCAAATCATTATTTACCTGTAGTACACTGGAAGGAGAATAGGGTTTGAAGTCAGAAAGGCCTGGGTTTCAATCTGCCTCACTCACTGACTAGTGTGTGATTTTGGGCAAGTTACTGACCCTCTCTGAGCCTGAGTTTCCCCTATCGAAAACTGGGCTAATATCCATCTCACAGAGTTGTTATGAGGTTCACAGGAGATTCAGGAGATTGGAATAGTTTTTTTAGTTCCCTACAGATATTATCAAGCTTGACTTTTTTTTTTTTTAAGATTTTATTGGGGAATTGGGGCAAGGGAACAGCGTTGGGGAATCGGGGAAGGGGAACAGACAAGTTGCTGTCCTTTTGTTGTTCAGTCTAGTTGTGGAGGATGTTGCTTCACTGGCCCATGTTGGTGTCATCATTGTGCTCTTCCCGGATGAGGCAGATCGGTCGCCAGCCTCTGGATGGTCGCTCACCATGGCTATTGGCAGCTTACGCTGGCTGCCAGCCGCTCATGCTGGCTGCCGGCCACTCACTGTAGTCTATGGCAGCCCACTGCAGCAGGGGCTGCAGCCTACACCGTCGCCGGGGCTTGCAGCCCAGCTCCAGGTGGAGCTGTTGTTCACCATCTTAGCTGTAGAGGGCAATGTCACTGGCCCTCATATGTGGGATCTGAACCGGAGCCGCTGGCAGCTCTTAACCAATGCGCCACTCGGCCGGCCCTCAAGCTTGACTTTTATTCTTTTAAGCATATTTGTTTTATAGTTTGTTTCTAGTAAACCCAATCCTAAACTCTTTGTGGGTTTGCTTTTTTCCTTGCGGGGAGGGTCTGTTATTACTCTTCTCATGCATGGCTTTTATTTCCTTGTGTGTCTAATTGTTTTTGGATAGCAGAGGTTACTCTGAAAAACTCACTTGTAGAAATAATTTGAGGCCTTGGGTGAAGGTGCTTTCCTGTGGTATGGATTTTTCTTTGCTTATGCTGGGCACCTGAGGACACCACTGATGCAGGATCACCTAGGTCAGGCACAAGGCTTGAAGGTTCTCATCCCACCCAGGTAATGTGAGCCAGGTAGCAATTCCAGAAAGACTCACTTATTTCTGGTTTACTCCTACCCTGAACCAGTTAGCCATTTGGAGTCCCAGTTTTTTATGAGGAGGGTCCCCTATTAGACTCCCCACTTGGAGAGTGTTTTCTAGGATTTGACTTCTCTCCTCTTTGGCCCTTCCAGGACATCAAAACTGAAGTGAAACTTTGAGAGATTTAGTAAATTCCTTAGGATACAGGTGGCTTTGGTGCTGGATTAACTGTTCCCATTGTCCTTCCGTTGTAATCTGATTCTGTCTATCTAGTCAACTCCTTACAGTTAAGAGAACATAACTAGTACTTTTAGTTGTTTTCAGCTAAAATGCTTATCAGCTGAAGTGCTTATCTGAATACCTAGTTTGCCTTCCTTGGAAACTGACGGTTCCTCTGTTCTCTGTGCTCCAGCCACAGTGGCCGTCGGCTTGTACTTGCCATGCTCCCTTCTGCCGCAGGGAGGCGGCACAGGACATTACCTCAGACTGGAGTCCTCTCTCTCCCTCCACCCCCTTTCTCTACACAACCCCTCTTCAGACACCACCTCAAGTGTCACTTCCTCAAAGAAGTTCATCCAGATCTCCTTAACCAGATCAAATTCCCACCCCCTCAACTATACCTGAGTAACTGCTTTCTAACGCTTGTCACTATTATAATTTTACAGCTGTTTGTGTGGTTATATATCTCTAATCACTGACTTTAAGCTTCAAGATAACAGATTGTTTCTGTATTGGCTTACCACTGTGTCCCCAGTGCCTGACACTTAGTTGATGCTTAATAAATATTTATAAATATGTAAATCTCTTAAGATACCTCTACTTAAAATGGCAAGCCACTATTTAAGGGAAAGGAGGACTGATTGTTTGGAAGGTTAATCTGCTCTAAACAGATGTTCTGCATAGTAAACTGATCTATTTCCTAGAATGCCATGACCCTAACCAGTAGGAGAGAATAAAGCCAGAGATTAGCACAGTGACTCCCTCCAAAGATCTTAACCCAAGAGTTGGACATACAGAAGCCAGAATTCAAGGCCAGGCTCTGGGCTGACTTTGGGTCTGTTTCCCACCCCAGAGTATCTTCTAACTGTGGACTAGCAGCCAGGAGACCTGGGCTCTAGTCCTGGTCTGCCACTACTTAATTGTGTGACTTCAGGTCAGTTATCAAACTTCTCTGGATCTCTGGCTCCTTGTCTGTAAAAAGAGGAGGATGAACTAGATTCATTTTGTAGCGTCTTATCTGCTCCTGTTGCTGCTGCTTCCTCTGGGGCAACAGTAGTTCTTCTGGCTCTGTTCCTCTTTCCTTCTCCCTTATGTCTGGGGTCCAAACTGACAATTACAATCATTTATCCATTTAAAAGATAATTGGAGCTAGGAAACACTGGACTGAATGATCCCTATGATCTTTAACAACTATAAAGACACAAAATCTATAAGGTCCTTCATCACCTAGCCCCTTCTTGACATTGATTTCAGCTCAAAATGTCACTTCCTCAGAGGCCTTCTCTGAACATCCTGTCTAAAGAATTGCTCCATTCCATTTACACCATCAAGTCATGTTTTATTCTCTTTACAGCAACTATAACTCTCTGAAAATATCTTGGTTTTTTTTGGTTTTTTTTTCTCTGCCTTCCTTCCTATCATAGTGTCAGCTGCATGAGAACAGGACTTTGTTTTGTTCATGACTCTATTCTAAGTGCCTAGGATAGTGGCTGGAACTAAGCATGAGCTCCATATATGTTTGCTGACTTCATGGGGGAAAGTTTGTGGTCGCTCACTGGCTTCCTTTCCTCCCTCCTCACTGAGGTAAAGTGTATTCCAGTGAAAATGTAATTAATACAAGCCCAATGGGCCCTGTCTGCACAGGGCATGGTCACTCATTGTTCCTCTTGGAACTACAGTGAAGGAAGATGTGGACCGTTCAAATATGAGGGGAGGACCAGCTAGAGTGGCCTGGGCTCCTTAGACTCCCGGGAGCTGCTTCCCCCAAGAAAGGAGGGCCTGACATAGGGTGGACGGAGCTCCCTTGTAGGGCTGGGGAGCTTGAGTTCATTTGAATAATTCAGAGAGTTGTGGTGAATTTTTATGGGGCTGGCAGAATGGAGGTGTGACCTCTTACAGGGAGTGGGGGGCTGGCCACTAAATACGGGTGGCCACCTGTGGACAGGTGGGAGGATCCCTTCAGAGCGCTGTGAACACCGGGCAGAGCACCGGATTCTGCAGAAAGAAGTGGAGACCAGTGAAGGAGGTGGGGGCAGGGTTGGGGTGTCCCTGGAGAGGACCGGAGGCTTCCCTCCCCATCACCCTTACACCCTTCGGTCCTTAGGTGCAAATTCCTGCTCCACTTCCTGGATTCTTGGGAACTGGAGACCCTCCGGAGTCCCGCCCTCCTTTCCACGAGGCCCCTTCCCTTCCCTTGACTGGCGTCTTCTCTCCCTCTCGCCTACGGTGGGATCACGCACGCGTACATAGAGCCTTTCTGACTGTCTGGCGGAACCTCGAGCAGAGGCACTTGTGACCCTAAAGCTGAGGGTCGAGAAAGGCCCAACCCGTTCTGTCTGGGGCTTGGAGCAGAGTCTGACTGGGGATTTCTCCTCCTGAGATGAGTTCGGGTGACATTTGGACGCGGAAGGCTAGAAGGCAGCGGGGCAGCGTCATGTCACGCAGGGCATTCCCCCAGGGGAGGCCTGGCTTGGCCGCGCCCGGCTCACCGAGGGGCCATTCAGAGCCCTACCCCAGCCGGCCAGGTGAATTGAAGTTATCTGAGTGAGGGGGGAAAATAAGGTCCATCTGCTACTGAATGGAGAAGAATTTCTCAGAGTTCGTCTATATGGGCGGGGGTATCAGGGTGTGTGATGTTTCTTTTCTACAGGTGCCTGGATCTTTCATTCTCTTGAATGAGAAGACAGGAAGGGGGCGGGAGTGTTTGGGAACTGCCCTTGCCCTTTGTCTTCAGAGCTGAGGGGTTTTCAGTCCTAGCTACGCTTCTGCTGTAGGGGAATATCTTCCACGCTGATGGCTAGCTGGAGCACGTCTAGATGTGGAACTGCTTGCTACAGGCTTTCTGTCATTTCTAAAAACAGCTTTGTTGAGATGTAATTCACACACCATACACTTCAACCATTTGAAGGTTTTTAGTGTTGATGTAAGAAATGTCCAAACCTGTAGAGAATTTTTATAAGATTTTATTTGAGTCAAACTGACATACTGGGAAGCAAGAGCTGAAATGCTCCAGAGAATGACAAGTTTTGCAGTTCCCTTTTACACCTTTGGAATTGAGGAGGGAACCAAGCAAGGTTACTTGAAGGTGGGAGAAAGCAAGGCGGGGAAATCTTTCTTATTGGATTACAGGAATAAACAATAAGTGTATAAGAAGCCAGCATGAATGGCAAAACAACAGTAGACATACAGAGACATTAGATACTGATATAATCATCTATTGAATATAAAATAAGTATGTTTAATATATTTAAACATCACAGAAGTAATAAAAAACCTGAATAAGGAGAAGATACTATCAAATATGAAAAAATGACCAGGTAGGGGCTGGCCACGTGGCTCAGTTGGTTAAGAGCTTGCCAAGAGTGCGAGCTCTGAGCAACAGGGTCGCCGGTTCAATTCCCACATGGGCCAGTGAGCTGCACCCTGAGCTGAGCTGCCACTGAGCTGCCAACAGGTGGCAGGATGGCTCAGCTGGTAAGAGCACATGCTCCTAACAACAAGGTTGTGGGTTTGAATGGTGGGCTACTCCCGCCCACAACTAAAGACTGAACTCAGCACCTTGAGCTGAGCTGTTGCCCAGATGGCTCAGTGGATAGAACTTGGGCTCTTTACAACAAGGCTGCCCGTTCAACTCCCACATGCACCCACTCGCAACTAATTGAACACAGCACCTTGAGCTGAGCCGTGCGACTGGACTTGGAGCTGAGCTTACTGTGCCCTCCACAACTAAGACTGAAGGACAACACCTTGGCTGTTTCCCTTCCCCGATTCCCCAATAAAATCTTCTTTAAAAAAAATGATCAGGTAGATTTCCTTCATTCTCCCATTCGCCTGCCAGCGTGGGCTTCCACTCTGGAAATTTTACCAAAATGGACACGACCATGTTGAACTTGCTTAATTTTTATTATTCCATTTGGATTTCCTTTTGAAAGCTTCCTTAACTCTCTGCCAGACACTAAAGTGGGATAGGCAGCTTATAGTGATGTCCTTACATAATTTTAAATGTCTTAAAAGGATAAAGGACATGGCGTGATACCTGGTAGAAGCGAGCTTTTAAATACCATCCTCTCTACAGAAACTTGCATGTTTCAGAGTTAAAATATTTGGCTTAGCAGCTTGGATTTTGTAAAATGACTTATGTTTTTAAAAACAAATATTAAATTTGCCAAGTCTTCTTTTTAGGCCAGTCATCGACTTTATTCCCTTATGTGCTGTATCTAGGCAATTTATATATACGAGGTAAATTCTAGTACATCTGGGAGCATCATGAAAACAGGAGGTGTTGAAAAGATGTGGAGTGAAATCAGGGCCAAGAATTGCTGTGAAAATTCAAGATCTATAGTCAAAATGTTGCAATGACTATGTACCAAGTGGGTACTAGATTAATGCGGGGATCACTGCATAAATTTTATAAATGTCTAACCACTGTGCTGTTCACCTGAAACTAATATAAAATAATATTGAATGTCAACTGTAACTGAAAAAATAATTTTCTAAAAAGAAAGAAAATTAAAGATAAATAAAAAGACCAGGGGCCGGCCGAGTGGCTCAGTTGGTTAAGAGCTCGCTCAAGAGTGCGAGCTGAGCTCTGAGCAACAGCTGTTCGAGGCCAGTCCGAGCTGAGTTGCCGTTGAGCTGCCAACAGGTGGCAGGATGGCTCAGCTAAAAAAAAAAAAAAAAAAAAAAAAGACCAGTATCGAGAATAAGAAAAATAAGAAAGAAATAAAGGATCCATTGATCATATTTTTAAATAGTTATGAAAAAATGTTTTTGGTGTTTTCTGGGAAAATGGTTCAGAGTCTCTCTGAAGTTATCATACAATAAAACTGACTTTTGGGAGAGTAGAGCTCAGTACATTTTTAGCACAGATATAGTGTCATGGAACCAGCATCACAAACAGGACACAGAACAGTTTTATCACCCCCAAATCTCCCTTGTACTGCCCCTTCATAGTCATACCCTCTCCCTACCCCTACCTCCTGGCAACCGCTCATCTATTCCCCATCACTATAGCTTGTCTTTCCCAGAATGTTATATAAATGGAATCACACAGTTTGTAACCTTTTGACAATGGCTTTTTTTTCACTCAGCATAATTCCCTTGCAATCCATCCAAATACTTGTGTGAATCACTAGTTCGTCTTCGTTGTTGAGTAAAGAAGCCCACGGTATATGATGTACCACAGTTGCTTTATCTTCATTTTCTTTTCAATCCTGCCTGAAGTTATACACAACACAGCTTCTTCGGCTCCTTGTTATCACCTAAATTGAAATTCATCTTTAGCATGTTACAGAGCTTGTCTGATCATAGTGGCAAGAACTTGGACTCAGAGCCACGTGGCTTTTCTTCTGCCATCAAGAAGCAGTGTACTGGAATTGATAAAGACTGTGGTGGTCCTTTTTTTTTTTTTTAAGATTTTATTGGGGATTGGGGGAGGGGAACAGCGTTGGGGAATCGGGGAAGGGGAACAGACAAGTTGCTGTCTTTTTGTTCTTCAGTCTAGTTAAGGAGGATGTTGCTTCACTGGTCCATGTTGGTATCGTCATTGCGCTCTTCCCGGATGAGGCAGATTGGTCGCCGGCCTCTGGATGGTCACTCACCAAGGGTATTGGCAGCTCACTCTGGTTGTCAGCCGCTCACGCTGGCTGCCGGCCACTCACTGTAGCCTATGGCAGCCCACTGCAGCAGGGGCTGCAGCTCACACCGTTGCTGGGGCTCGCACAGCCCAGCTCCAGATGGAGCTGTTGTTAGCTGTAGAGGGCGGTGTCACTGGCCCTCATGTGGGATCCGAACCAGGGCCGCTGGCATCCCCAAACCAGCTCTTAACCAATGCGCCACTCGACCAGCCCTGTGGTGGTCCTTTTTTGTTCCCTCCCGGGGCCGGGGCGCTCGCTCCGCTCCTCTTGGCTTGTTCTGCTCGGCCGCGGGGCGCGCAGGCGGCGGCCGGGCTTGCTCGGTCAGCTCGTCCCGCTTTGCCACCGGCTGCCGGCCGCACACGCGCGGCGCGAGGCCCAGGCCCGGAGCGCGAACTCGCTCCACCGGGGGGCTGCGGGGAGCGGCCGCAGCATCCTGTCCCCCCGCGGCGGCTGGGTCCGCGAAGGAGGACGCCGGCTCCGGGCGCCGCCGCTCAGCCCGATGCTGGAGGGCGAAGGTGAGTGACAATGGCGGAGAGAACGTGACGTGCACAGGCTGTTCTCCATCCACTGAGTGGCACCACCATGCAGAAGCCCAGCGGCCTGAAGCCCCCCGGCCGCGGGGGAAGCACTCGAGCCCCATGGGCCGGACGTCTACTGGGTCAACCTCAGCCTCTGCCACGGCGGCGGCCACCGGCTCCAAGGAAGGCACCTCTGTTGGCTCCACGTAGGGAAGGAGAAATGGAGTTCCAGGGAGGCCTGACACCGTGCCCACGGCCCCTCAGCCTACAAAATAACCAGGATTCAAACTCCAGCCTCTGCCGGCCTCCCCACCCCCATTCGATACCCTTCCAAGAGCTGAGATTGTCCTACTGGAGCCGGAGCCAGCCCATCTCCCCCTCAGCCTTTTTGCCTGCCTCTGGAGCCACGCCCTTTAACCTTTCTTTATCTGAACTCAGACCTTCCTGCTGGTGGGCAGAGGGTGCCCTGGCTAGAGGCACCAGCTCTGAACGGTAGAGATCAGCTATCAGTTACTTGCTTTTTCTGATGATAAGAGTAAGATAGCCCCTGTGGGATATTTGAAAAGTTTGATGCAGGGGTAAAATTGCCTATAATTCTACCCACTGGAGGCAACTGTTATTTTGGTTTATGTCCTTCTACTTCTTACCTGTTTGTAATCATGCTGCATAAACAACTTGAAAATCTGCCTTTTTCCTTTTAATATGATCAGGTGAATATTTAATGTCATTAAAACTTCACATGTTTATTAAAAAAAAAAAAAAGACTGTGGTGGTGGCCTGGAAAAAGTGGGGAAGTGGGCAGTGTGTGGTTCACAAGTCTCAGGCTATTCTGTGAATGTTTCAACTGATTAAAGTGGTGCTAATAACAGCTTCTTAAAGCTTTAAATATCTGTAACACTTGCATGAATGTCTCTTTTCAGTACTTAAAACTGGTTCCCTCCCTAACTTGTGTGACATTGCCATCTGCTGTTAGAATGGATAGGTACTGCTCCTAAGAACCTGGGTCCACAGCTTGCAGTACATACACTGTCAAAAACGTCCATCTGTATTAACCTGTATGGTTAAGTGATGGCAGATGAGGCCAGTGGAAAGAAAAACACATTTGTGCCTTGAGATCTTTCCTCGGAAGCCCCAAGGTGAAATACTAATCTGTTCCATCGCCATTCCTTTCTGATCCAAAAGGCTTCACAAGATTCTACTCTGTTCCTGACTGTACCTTTATTATCTTTCTTAACAATCATAGCTTTTAAATGGTATGGTATCTCCTTTTGATCAAATGTCTGAAAGTTTAAACCCACAAAATACGATAGGAGAAAATGTTGGTTTTGGTTTTTTTTTGTTTTTTTTTAACCATTTTTACTCAAGCTTGGAAAACATTTTGTGACTCTAAGTTAAAATTTAAAAAATCTAAAATTCGGGCCGGCCAAGGGATTCATTGGTTAAGAGTTCACTTGGGAACGCAAGATCTGAGCAGCAGGGCCACCGGTTCGGATCCCACATTGGCCAGTGACACTGCCCCCTCTACAGCTAAGATGGTGAACAACAGCCTGACCTGGAGCTGGGCTGCCATGAGTCGCTGGTGTAGGCTGCAGTGGGGCTGCAGTGGGCTGCCATAAGCTACCATAAGTGGCCAGCAGCCAGCGTGAGCAGCTGGCAGCCGGTGTGAGCTGCCGTGAGCCACCGTGAGCGGCCTTTGGATGTCCAGTGACCGATCGACCTCAGCCAGGAAGAGTGCAATGATGATATCAACATGGGCCAGTGAAGAGACATCATCCACAACTAGACTGAAGAACCAAAGGACAGCAACTTGTCTGTTCCCCTTCCTGGATTCCCTAATGCTGTTCCCTCCCCCAATTCCCCAAAAAAGTCTTTTTTTAAAAAAATCTGAAATTCTTTTATGTACTTCACTTTTTTCTACCACCCAGAGTCATCTGTGTGTTTGTTTTACCATTGATTTAAATGGTAGGTTTTACCATTGATTTAAAAAGGCCTTTGGAAGAGCAAGTCTGTTTTAAACACAGGGCTTGATCTGCTTCCCTTTTTTTTTCAACACCTGATTCATCATTGCCTTTATAAAATAAATGAGAATGACACAGTTTACAGTAAGCTTGGTAATACCATGTCATAAATTGAATAAAATGCTTGTCATGAAGCTGTTCTGTCTGTTTAATTGGACAGAGGTGTGTTGGATCTAACAGATTCACCTGTAAGTGTTGGCTTGGTGTTTCTCTATAAGTGTTCTCAGATAAAGTTTTGAAAACGAATAAAAGATTTAAAAAAAACCTTAAATTTGGAATTTTAAAAATCCTTCTAAATAAATCATGTGCCAAGTCAAACATAATGATGGAAATTAGAAACAATTAAAAACTGAAACTGGATGGGCCGAGTGGCTCAGTTGAGCTCGCTCAAGAGTGTGAGTTGAGCTCTGAGCAACAGCAGTTTGATGCCCAGCCTGAGCTGAGCAGCTACTGAGCTGCCAACAGGTAGCAGGATGGCCCAGCTAAAAAAAAAAAAAAAAGCACGAGCTCTAAGCAACAGGGCCACCGGTTCGATTCCCACATGGGCCAGTGACACTATGCCCGAGCTGAGCTGTTGTTGAGCTGCCAACAGGTGGCAGGATGGCTCAGCTGGTGTAACAACAAGATTGCCTGTATGATAGTGGGCTACACCCACCCACAACTAAGACTGAACTCAGCACCTTGAGCTGAGCTGCCGCCCGGATGGCCCAGTGGATAGAGCATGCGCTCTTAACAACAAGGCTGCTGGTTTGACTCCCGCATGGGATGGTGGCTACGCCCACCTGCAACTAAGATTGAACACAGCACCTTGAGCTTAGAGGCCACAAGCTGGCAACGGGAAGCCAGATGGCAACTGGTGCTCTCCGCAATGAAGATTGGAGAACAACTTCGCTGTTCCCCTTCTCCAATTCCCCAACACTGTTCCCCTATCCCAGTTCCCTAATAAAAAAAATCTTAAAACAAAACAAAACAAAAACTAAATTACAGACCTGTGTCTATCCAATACAGTAGCCACTAGCCACATGTGGTTACTTAAATTATAATGAAATAAAATGTAAAATTCAGTTCTTCAGTCACACGAGCCACATTTCAAGTGCTCAGTAGCCACATATGGCTAGTGGCTAGCTATTAGACGGCAGAGCTATAGAACATTAATTACATTGTCACTGAAACTTCTATTGGACAGCATTTACAGAACAATAATTCTTAATGAAATAGCAAAATTTCTCAACAAAATATTAGCAAATCAAGTCCAGTAATATACACAAAGGATGATATAACTAAGGTGGGTTATCTCAGAAATGCAAGGTAGTTTTAACATCAGAAAAATCAATCGATCACCATATTAATAGAATAAAAGAGAAAAAGCACAAGATTAGATCATTAGATGTAGAAAAAGCATCTGACAAAATTTAAAACCTATTAAGGATTTTTTTAAAAACCCTTTGGTAAATTAGGAGTTGGAGGAAATTTCCTCAATATGATAAGAGTCATCTACAAAAAAGTCTATAACATCATAGTTAAAGGTGAAATACTGAATGACTTTCCCCCAAGATTAGGAATATCTGCTCTCACCATTACTATTTAATGATGTAGTGGAGATTCTAGCAGAGCAATATGTCAGAAACAAACAAATAAAAAGCATAAAGATTGAAAAGGAGAAAAGTGGTCTTTATTCACAAATGACCTGATTGTACACATAGAAAATCCTAAGGAACATACCAAGAAAAAATCCACTTGAATTAATTAAATGAAGTTAGCAAAGTCAGATACAGAGCCAATTTACAAATTCAATTGTATTTCCACATACTACCAAGAAAGAAGTGAAAAATAAAAAATATAAATACATTTTATAATAGAAGTGAATTTACAAAATATGTGCAAGACTTTCTATACATAAGACTATAAAATATGTCTGAGAGAATTTAAAGAACTAAATAAATGGAGAGATATACCATACTCATGGATTAGAGATTCCTAATTCTCCCCAATTTGATCTATAAACCAATAAACACATGCAAACTTGTTCAGATAAATGCAAATTTAAACCACAGTGAAATACCAATTCACACCCACAAAAATGGCTAATACTACAAATTTTGTGAAGGATGTGGCACAACTGGAACTCGCATACATTGCTGATGAGTTTAGAAAGTGGTACAACCACTTTTTTCGTATGTTTGTTTTTTTTGAAGGCAGTGTCACCAGCCCTCATATGTGGGATCTGAACCGGGGCCACTGGCTTCCCAAGCCAGCGCTTAACTACTGCGCCACTTGGCTGGCCCGGTATAACCACTTTTGAAAACAGTTTGGCATTTTCTTGTAAAACTAAACATATACCAACCATGTGACCCAGCAATTCCACCCTTAAATATTTACCCACAACAAAACAAAAACATGTTCATAAACAGTCTTGTTTAAGAACATTCATAAGAGGGGCTGGCTGAGTGGCTCAGTTGGTTAAGAGCATGAGCTATGAGCAACAGGGTTACTGGTTTGATTCCCACATGGGCCAGTGAGCTGTGCCCGAACTGAGCTGCTGCTGAACTGCCAACAGATGGCAGAATGGCTCAGCTGGTGAGAGCACATGCTCCTAACAACGAGGTTGCAGGTTCAACTCCTACATGTGATGGTGGGCTATGCCCACCCACAACTAAGATTGAATATGGCACCTTGAGTTGAGCGGCCATGAACTGCCAACGGGCAGCCAGGTGGCGACTGGACTTGGAACTGAGCTAACTGCGCCTTCCACAACTAAAACTGAAGGACAACAACTTGGCTGTTCCCCTTCCCCAATTCCCCAACACTGTTCCGCTTCCCCAATTCCCCAGTAAAATCTTTAAAAAAACAGTGTGGTATTGGCACATGGTTAGACAAATAGACCAATAGAATAGAGCCTAGAAACAGACTCATGCATACATGGATATCTGGTTTACAACAAGGGTAGTGGGGAAAGAACAGTTGTCTTGCTCAGACAATTAGATATCTATATAAAAAAATACAACAACCCATACCTCATCTGTGCACAAACATCAGTTCCAGGTGGATTACAGATCTGCATGTAAGAGGCAAATCAATAAAGTTTTTTTTGTTTTGTCTTGTTTTTTAGGTGAGCCATCCTGTCACCTTTTGGCAGCTCAGCAGCAGGTCAGCTCGGGCTGGACATCAAACTGCTATTTTGATCAGAGCTAAGCTCGTACTCTTGAGCAAGCTCTTAACCAAACGAGCCACTCGGCTGGCCCTAATAAAGCTTATAGAAGATAATAAAAGAAGATATCTTCAAGAGCCGGCCGAGTGGCACAGTGGTTAAGCGCTGGCTTGGGAAAACAGCGGCCCCGGTTCGGTCCCACATATGAGGGCCAGTGACACTGCCCTCAAAAAAAAAAAAAAGAAGATTTCTTCATGACTTTGGGATAGCGAATAATTTTTTAAACAGGGCACAACAAAATGCACCATAAAAGAAAGTATTAACAAAGCAGACTATTTTAAACACTGTTAATTCTGGAACACCATTGAGAGTGAAAAGTCAAACCATGGAGTGGAAGTAAATACTTGCAATACAAATAACTAAGAAAAGGTTTATATCTAGATATCTGAAGGCACCCTGTAAATCAATAAGACAGAAAACCTAATAGAAAAACAGGCAAGAGATTGGGTTAGGAGGATATCAAAATGACCAGCATAGTAAGTTTTTGCTAAACCTGACTAGTAATCAGGGAAATGTAAATTAAGACTACACTTAAAAAAAAAAAAAAAGGCAAAATTAAAAAGGTGACAATACTGGGCCGGCCAAGTGGCGCATTGGTTAAGAGTTGGCTTGGGGGCCGGCCGAGTGGCGCATTGGTTAAGCGCTGGTTTTGGGATGCCAGCGGCCCCGGTTCGGATCCCACATGAGGGCCAGTGACACTGCCCTCTACAGCTAACAACAGCTCCACCTGGAGCTGGGCTGTGCGAGCCCCGGTGATGGTGTGGGCTGCAGCCCCTGCTGCAGTGGGCTGCCATAGGCTACAGTGAGTGGCCGGCAGCCAGCGTGAGCAGCTGGCAGCCAGCATGAGCTGCCAATAGCCGCGGTGAGCGACATCCAGAGGCCAGCGACCGATCTGCCTCATCCGGGAAGAGCGCAATGACGATACCAACAGTGAAGCAACATCCTCCGCAACTAAACTGAAGAACAAAAAGACAGCAACTTGTCTGTTCCCCTTCCCCGATTCCCCAACGCTGTTCCCCTCCACCAATTCCCCAATAAAATCTTTAAAAAAAAAAAAAAAAAAAAAAGAGTTGGCTTGGGACGAGAGCAGCCCCAGTTGGGATCCCACATATGCGGGCCAGTGACACTGCCCTCTACAGCTAAGATAGTGAACAGCAGCTCCACCTGGAGCTGGGGTGCGTGAGTCCCAGCAACAGTGTAGGCTGCAGCCCCAGCTATAGGGGCTGCCATAAGCCACAGTGAGTGGCTGGCAGCCAGTGTGAGCGGCTGGCAGCCAGCGTGAGCTGCCAATAGCCTTGGTGAGCAGCTGTCCAGAGGCTGGCGACCAATCTGCCTCACCCGGGAAGAGCGCAATGACGATACCAACATGAGCCAGTGAAACGACGTCCTCCGCAACCAGATTGAAGAACAAAAGGACAGCAACTTGTCTGTTCCCCTTTCCCGACTCCCCAACGCTGTTCCCCTCCCCCAATTCCCCAATAAAAATGTTTAAAAAAAAAAGATGACAATACTGAGTGTTGGTGATAATGTGAAACATTAGAACACTCAGACACTGATATGTAAATTGAACCAGTAAATTGGTTCAAACACTTAGAATACAGCTTGGCATTATCTTCTAAATTTGAAGATATGGCCAAGTGATTCCACTACTAGCTTGGTCTCATAAATGTGGACACATGGATAGCAAGAAATATATATAAGGAACGGCCAGTTAGCTCAGTTGGTTAGAGCGCAGTGCTCATAACACCAAGGTTGCCAGTTTGATTCTCTCATGGGCCACTGAGATGCGACCTCCACAACTATCTTTTTTTTTTTGAGGGCAGTGTTACTGGCCCTCATATGTGGGACCCGAACTGGGGCCGCTGGCTTCCCAAGCCAGTGCTTAACCACCACACCACTCTGCCGGCCCCACAACTATCTTTTTGAAAAATATAGAAAAATAAGCAATAAAAACCAATTTTTAAAGGCTTAGTATAATGCCATGGTAATAATTAAGGCACAGGGGTAGACCAATGGACTGATGAAACTAAAGAAAAAGCCCAGAAACAGACCTGTAAATGGGGGTTAGAGCCCAAGGGAGGTAAAAAAGACATTCAGACAGGGGACAGGTCCTGTTAACTATACATATGGAAATATTTACACATGAAAATACATGATACCTGTGATTTGTTTCAAAATAACTTAGGTGGTAAAGGAAACAGATGTGGAAGGAGCAGGATCAGCCACGAGTTGAAGGTTGGTGAGTCTAGATGATGGGTATGCTGGGGTTTACCCAATTTGTCTACTTTTTCATTTGTATGTTCAAATTCTCCATAATAAACACATTTTGGTGTAAACACACACACACACACACACACACCCTGAAATGAAAGTGAAAGGATAGGCTATAAAGTAGGGAAAAAATTGTGCTACACATATAATTGATGCAGAGTTAGAATCCATAATATAAAAATAATTAAAACCCTACATGTCAATAAGAAATAGACAAATTATCCACTTCCTGGAGGAGGAAATATAAAAGCCAATAAACCCGAAAAAGTTCTCAAGTTCATAATAATTAGAAAAGTGCAAATCAAATGTGTCAAAAAAAAATAAATGGAGGGCTGGCTGAGTGGCAAGTTGGTTAAGAGTTGACTTGGGAGCACGAGCTCTGAGCAGCAGGGCCCAGTTTGGATCCCACATGAGGGCCAGTGACGCTGTGCCCTCTACAGCTCAATCTGGAGCTGGGCTGCTGTGAGTCACCAGTGACTGCGACAGCGTAGGCTACAGTGGGGCTGCTGTAAGCTACCGTGAGTGGGTGGCAGCCCGTGAGAGCTGCCGTGAGCCGCTGTGAGCGGTCCAAGGGCCGGCAACTAATGTGCATCAGCTTAGAAGAGCGCAATGATAATACCAACAGGGGCCAGTGAAGCAACTAGACTGAAGAACAAAAGGACAGCAACTTGTCTGTTTCCTTTCCCCTATTCCCCATCGCTGTTACCCTCCCTCAATTCCCCAACAAAAATCTTAAAAAAATAATAATAATAACAATAATAAATGGAGTCACTTTAAAATGGAGTCAGGGGCCGGCCCAGTGGCGTATTGATTAAGAGTTGGCTTGAAAGCAAGAGCTCTGAGCAGCAGAGCGGGGTTCAGATGCCACATGAGGGCCAGTGATGCTGCGCCCTCTACAGCTAAAATGGTGAACAGCTCAACCTGGAGCTGGGCTTCCGTGAGTCGCCGGAAATGGCAAAGGCTGCAGTGGAGCGGCACACTCCACTCCAAGGTGCCGAGTTCAGTCTTAGTTGTGGGTGGGCGTTGCCCACCATCAAACAGGCAGTCTTGTTGTTACACCAACTGAGCCATCCTGCCACCGGTTGGTTCCAAGTGGGTTGGTTCCATCACCTTTGATTCCATCTGGGAATCAAACCAGCGGCTCTGTTGCTCAGAGCTCGTGCTTTAAGCCAACTCTTAACTAACTGTGCAACTCGGCCAGACCCAATTTGTCAACTCTATTGGTATCAGTTAGCCAAGTTTATTCCCTTCAATGTCAGCAGTCCCACTCCTAAGAAACCCTTACACATGTGTTCCAGGGAGAGGGAGTAAGAAGCTGCAAAATGACCTTGCTTGTAATAATAAAGAAAAAAAGGACTGGCCAAGTGGTGCGTTGGTTAAGAGCTGGCTTGGGACGCCAGCGGCCCCGGTTCGGATCCCACGTATGAGAGCCAGTGACACTGCCCTCTACAGCTAAGATGGTGAACAACAGCTTGATCTGGAGTTGGGCTGCATGAGTCCCAGCGATGGTGTAGGCTGTAGCTCCTGCTGCAGTGGATTGCCAGAGGCTACAGTGAGTGGTCGGCAGCCAGCGTGAGCGGCTGGCAGCTGGAGTGAGCTGCCAAGAGCCGCCATGAATGGCCGTCCAGAGGCCGGCGACCAATCTGCCTCACCTGGGAAGAGAACAATGATAATACCAACATGGGCCAGTGAAGCAACGTCCTCCATAACTAGACTGAAGAACAAAAGGACAGCAACTTCCCCAATTCCCCAACGCTGTTCCCCTCCCCCAATTCCCCAATTTAAAAAATCTTTTAAGGGCTGGCCGAGTGACACATTGGTTAAGTGCTGGCTTGGGACACCAGCGGCCCCGGTTCGGGTCCCACATATAAGGGCCAGTGACACTGCCCTCAAAAAAAAAAAATCTTTTGAAAAAATAAAGGAAAACAAAACAAAACTGGAAACCAGCCAAATGTCCAAGGGGATAACGGGTTAGTAAACTTTGATGTATAGCGAGATGCCACATGCAGTGCAAATGGACTACATGTATGAACATAAACGAATCCTTCAAATAATGTTGAGTGAAAAAAGTCAAATCACAGAAGAATCCACAAATGTAATACTTTTCTAGAAAGTGCAAAATTGAGCAAAACTAAACAATATATTCATTGACAAGATACATACACACATATGTGATAAAATACAAAGGAAAGTGAGGGAATGAAAAGTAAAAATTCAGGACAGTGTTGTGGGGGTGCAGGGGAGAAGTAAGAAGGGAAAGGATGCATTGGGGAGAGGCTGATGGGAGCCTCAAAGATTTTCTTAGTGTTCTACTTCCTAAGCTGATGTTAGACATGTAAGGGATCATTCTATTATTTTTCATACATTACATATACAGATTTATACATAGATGTGTGTCATATTTATGAATTATAAAATCTCATAATAAAACATGTAATGTAAATGAAAAGAAGACTATTGATATCTGTGGCACTTATGAGCAATGAAAATGCTTTTTGTCCATCTTCCACATGAACTCAAGCAAGCACGCATGCAATTTATGCCTCTCATCATCTTCATAAGTAGTCCCCTTTTCACTCTCAGAAGTTCTCCACATGGAACCTACTAGCAAGAGGGCCCTGTGCTGTCCCTGTTGCTTGTCCCAGAGCAAACAGAAATGCTGAGGAGAAACGGAGCTGTCTGTGGAAGCAGGTAAGTGAAACTTTCCCATTAAATAATCACTTCTACTTAGTTGGAAAGCCTCCCTCAGACTTTGTTTTTTCATCTGTAAAATGGGCATAATTGCTCCCTTATGGGGTTGTTGTGAGAATTCAGTGAAATTATCTATGCTCAGGGTGTAAGGAATGGAAACCTCCCTTCTTTTTCAAATTCCATTAGAACAGTTCCTGGTGGGACTAATATTACCTTGGGATGGGGAGCCCTACCCCCTTTTTGCATCATGTAAGACTCTCCCAGTCTTACACAGTCCCAAGTAGGTCCCTGTAGATTAAAAGAGACCTAAGAGACACATCCACGAAATGCAACATGTGGATTTTGGTGGGTCCTGATTCAAACCAATCAACTAGAAGGACATATTCCTGAGAATCAGGAAAATGTAAGGATTGGGTATTAGAAATATCAAGGTGTGATAATGATACCACATTTAGGATTCAAAAACTTTCCTCTTGCCAAGCAACTATTCTTTAATCTCAAATAAAGTCATGCTGCCTCTCACTTTGATACAGCATTAAATATGTATGGATAGGGGTGGCCAATTAGCTCAGTTGGTTAGAGCACAGTGCTCACAACACCAAGGTTGCCAGTTGGATCCCCACATGGGCTGCTGAGCTGCACCCTCCACAACTAGATTGAAACAACTACTCGACTTGGAGCTGATGGGTCTTGGGAAAAAATACAGTTCCCCAATAAAAATAAAAATAAATATTTAAGGGCCGGCCGAGTGGCGCAGTGGTTCGGTCCCACATATGAGGGCCAGTGACACTGCCCTCAAAAAATAAATAAATAAATAAATAAACAAACAAATACATAAATAAATAAATATTTATAGGTAAAATATTATAATGGCTAGGATTTGCTTTAAAATAATCCAGTGGTGGGAGTGGAGGGTGGTGGCTAGAGATGAAATAAGACTGGTCAGGAGATGCTCACTCTAGCTGGCTGGTAGGTACAAGGGGTTCACTGTCTTCTTCCTTTTATTTTTATGTGTGTGTGAAATTTTCCAGGGAGGAGGGAGGGGGAAGCAGGGATACCCTTCCCTGCAGGTAGGAGCTCCAGCTCTCAGAGCACAGCCCCCCCACCCCCCCACCCCCATCCACGCTCTGCAAATAGTTGCGGCTGCCCTCCTGCAGGAGATGTCGTTAGCCTGCATGAACTTAAGAAAACGATGGTTCCACACACTGTGCCAGTTTTACCAGTCCTTTGGCGGGCCAAACTGCCCAAAGGACTGCAGTATCACGATGAGTGCAGGGTCTGAGCAGGCTCAGGCATCTATCCTTGGTGGGTTTCACAACCCTTCTCTCTCTCAGTCCCAGGAAACCAGGCATAAAATGTGGGGCCACTTTCCTTTTTCAACCTTCGGAAGGACCACAGCAGTTCCTCTTGAAGTACACCACACGTTTTCATTCTGGCAACGCATGGCAGCCCTTTTGAAGGAGCTCAGATCTGAGAACAAAAGAACCTACGCCCCCACCCCGCCCCCACCCGTCTCCTGGGATGCGCAAAGAGACGGGTTGGGCTGGGTGGGTTAATTTTTCCTGGTAATTCCTGTTGCTCCCCCATTCTACCTCTCCCAACCAAATACAGACCAGGAGACTTCTTGCTATAGAAGTGCCATGACAAAAGTTAAGTATCCTGGGTCCCTATGCTACAAGGGGAACCTGGGAGACCCGGTGCTATATGGGAGCCGCCCCTTCCCACTCCCTCCTTGGAGTTCTTCAATCATCCACCAGCTTGTACTGCCCCCTTGTGGTCACTGGCTTCCCATAGCGGTCCCTGTAATAGAATTCCCACCCTCCCTGCCGTGCCATAGCTGACGAAGTGGGTCCCCTCCAAATCCTGTACTGGGCCAGTCTTCATGGAGGGACAGATATTTGGCTCAGGAGTGAGAAAATTTCCTCCCAAAGCATGTTAGTACATGAGTATCTTCCAGACAATATCTTTGCTTTTAAAAATTTTTACTGGTCGAAATTTTTCAAAATAAAAAGTTGGGGAGAAAGAAACCTTGCGAAGTGGCCATAGGAAAAGGGATCAGGAAAAATGTCCCTTGCCTCTCTATGGGTGAAGGGAGCTATAAGTCTTATTAAAAACAAAAACAAAAACAAACAACACAATACCCCTACAGATACTGTGCTTGTTCCTGGTGGACAGTAGCTGGACCAACAACCCCCAAGCGTTTTCTTCTGAGTTGTGTCCATTCTCCGTGGCTTAACCCCTGGTGACAGCAGAATAGCATTTAGAGTCTAGTGTGGACTGGAGGCGAAAGTCTCATCCTAATCTCTGGGCAAGCCACTCGACCTGCCTGCTCATCTGGGGAGTAACTCTGACCACTGCTTCCAGAGGTAGGTAGTGAGGGCGAGGTTTTAGAGCCCAGGGTGGGGAGGAAACAGGCAAATGACTTAATGAAACCAGTTTGTGGCCTGCTGCTTTAGCGTGGGCTACTTCTCAGCACACTGAAGAGCAGGTCTGTCCCAGCTCCAGACGTCTTACACCTGGGTAGATAGCACCAGACCACTGTGACCTGCTCCAACCTACTCCCAGAGACCCTCCACTAGAAAGCAGTTCTGTCTAGCGGGGCAGTGTAAATGCCTGACAGGCTTTGCTTTTTTTGTTTTTTTTTGTAATACGAGTGCCTGCTTTAAGCCTTTGATTGTTCAGGCATCCACTTCAAAGACTGCTATCTAGAATAAACACACTACCAGCTACATGACTAGATAAAGAGCCAGGCTGCGCCCACTGTGAAGTTCCTTTGTTTTAGAGATCTTTGGTTTGACCGCTTATCTTTCTCTTCCACTCTCTAAATTTCGCTCTTAGGTTTTTGGGGTTTTTTTAAATTAGCTGAGCCATCTTGCCACCTGTTGGCAGCTGTTGGCAGCTCAGCTCGGGCTGCGAATCTAACTGGGAACCCTGTTGCTCAGAGCTCAGACTCTTGAGCGAGCTCTTAACCAACTGAGCCTCTCGGGCGGCCCTAAATTCCGCTCTTACATTTTACATTCACCAATAAAGATTGCTCTCAAGAAAACCTAGGGTCCCACCTCAACCCCAATAAAAGCAGAACCCCATTGTGTGTGTGTGTGTGTGTGTGTGTGTGTGTGGCCCCAAGTATGCTGCATACCCTCCAGGACCTATGAGTAATAAACCTTGTTTTCTTTTTTCAAAGTTTCCTGATGGTTATTGCTCAGAGCATTGTGCAGTCCTAGTAGAACTTTGAGGGCCATCCAGCCACAACACTGGTTATCCACAGGCTGAGCCCAGCACAAGAGCATAGCTTTTCTTGTGATTTCTCTCTAATTTCTGACGGCCACAATCTGTACAGCGTGCCTGCAGCAAGCAGGGTCTCCCCACGACCTGGAGGAAAGCTTGCCTTCCTGGCTCACGCTGCCAGGCAATCTATGAGAGACCTGGAGAGACTGGTGCCTTGGGAGGGAGGAAGGCCTGTGCAGACGCTCAGGCCAGGCAGCTGGAGAGTCCCAGTGTCAATAACTGCGTGTCCTCGCAAAACTGACTTACCCCCAAAGCCTACTTTTTCATCTCTGAGAGAGGGAGAACACTGGTCTAGGGCGGGTAAGCATGAAGGACAAGTGAGATTTGCTCACACCACTGCTTAGATGTGCAAAGAAATGTGGTCAAGTGCAGCTTCATCATCAGTCACTGGGGTGGGGTGCGGGTGCCAAGTCTTTAGCTTAGCATCTCAATCTCTTCTGGTCCAAACTGTGTCTCTGAATTCTTTCCCAAGTGCAACTTTGAGTAAGGTGTGGTTTAACACTTTTGAACAGTCTCTTTCAGATGAATTTTCTGTCATTGGGAGGGAAATTATATTATGTCCTATCCTTGTGTGCCTCTCCAAAATGGCACCTGGATATATGTGTTTGGGTGTGGGGTGAAAGGCCAGGGGTCCACTGGAGGTCCCTAGGTCCATGCTGGCCCCTTCGGTGACAGGTCAATCTGGCTTGGCCTGGCTGTGGACAAGCGACTACTGTCTGACCTTTGGGCCAGTCCTGAAATGTCTAGGTCCAGCCATTTGCCTATGACCATAAAGACTATGCATCTTGCAGTCATCTGTACCCACCCCCAGACCTCCGCTGGCCCACTGGCCCCCGCAGCCTCTCCATGTTTTCTGTGAGGCATTTGGGAACTTCTGGATCCCTTCCTGCCTCTCCCAGATCATAGGAAGCCAGGAACCCTGCTTCAGGCTCATGTCCCAGCTGCTTCCCTCTGCCCTTGTGTTATGGACCAAATGTTAGTGCCCCACCCCCACAATTCATATGTTGAAATCCTAACCCCCCACAGTGATGGTGTTAGGAGGTGGGGTCTTTGAAAGGTAATTAGGTGATGATGGTGGATCCCCTATGGATGGGATTAGAGTGTGCACAGGAAGGCCACTATCTGCAACCTGGAAGAAGGCCCTCACCAGAACCAGACCTTGCTGGCACCCTGACCTTGGACTTCCAGCCTCCAGAACTGTCAGAAATAAATTTCTGTTGTTTACAAGACACCCAGTCTGCGGTATTCTCTTATAGCAGCCCAAATGAACTAAGATACCTGCTATTGTTCTCCTGAATCTCTCTGGATGTTTCTATCAGGCCTCACCCATCATGGTTTCCCCTGGAAAATGAAGCAAACAGAACAAGCGCTTCTGACCTCTCTGCCCTCTCTCTGCTTCTCTTCTCCTTCCCTTATTCTGTGGGAGCAAGAGGAAGGGATATGCTGTCCCTCTGCTATAGTCTCCTTCTGACCAGGAACCTTAGTGGATCTCTCTGCACCATGGAAGAAACTTTATGATCTGGCCCACTGGTCTCCAGTCTCAGGCTATTCACCAACTGTTTCCAGCCCTTTGCCTTCCAGCACACAGTACAATGATACTTCCTGCCCACTGTGGTTGACTGGGAGGAGCAACAGCAAAACACAAGTTACTTCCTCTCACGACTCAGAACCTCCTGCCAACTCACAATGAGGCAATGAGGGTGAAACATGAGTGAGAAACCTGTTACGAACCACTAGGAATGTTTGTTCATTACTACAGCATAGCCTAGTCCATGCTGACTGATACACACATATAGCCCATAAATGAAGTTTTTAAAAACTATGTATACCCCCTTGCACATTTTTTTTTTAAAGATTTTATTGGGGAATTGGGAGAGGGGAACAGCATTAGGGAGTCGGGGAAGGGAAACAGACAAGTTGCTGTCTTTTTGTTCTTCACTCTAGTTGCGGAGGACATCGCTTCACTGGCCCATTTTGGTATTGTTATTGCGCTCTTCCCGGATGAGGCAGATCAGTCCCCGGCCTCTGGATGGTCGCTCACCGCAGCTATTGGCAGCTCACTCCGGCTCACAGCCGCTCATGCTGGCTGCCCGCCACTCACTGTAGCCTACGGCAGCCCACGGCAGCAGGGGCTGCAGCCTACACCATCGCCACGACTCACTCAGCCCAGCTCCAGGTGGAGCTGTCGTTCACCAATCTCAGCTGTAAAGGGCAGTGTCACTGGCCCTCATAGGTGGGATCCGAACCGGGGCTGCTGGTGTCCCAAGCCAGCTCTTAACCAACGCGTCACTCAACTGGCCCCCCACTTTGCACATTTTAAAGATGACATCTAAAGTTTTCACTAAACATTAAATTGTTGCAAATGATATGATTTCCCACCTGTTGTAAATACTAATATTTAAAATAAAAATGTTTACATCAGTCTTCTAAATGTATCCAAAGGAATCTAAATGTTGAAACACTTTCTTATGCACTATCAACAGTTTTTTAAATCCATGAACAAGCTCTTCTTCAACATCTGGAAGATGTTTCCTTTTTCTTCTTGAATTCATGTTTCCATTCCACATCCTTCATTTATCTTCATCATAAGGCAACATGGTTTTAGGCTTTAAAGGCTTTTATTGACTACCTTGTCATATTTCTTTATTTATTATTATTCTTTTTAAAGATTTTATTGGGGAATGGGGGGAGGGGAACAGCGTTAGGGAATTGGGGAAGGGGATCAGCCAAGTTGTTGTTCTTCAATCTTCATTGTGGAGGGCGCCAGTCACCATCTGGCTTCCTGTAGGCAGCTTGTGGCCTGTAAGCTCAAGGTGCCGAGTTCAATCTTAGTTGCGGGTGGGCATAGCCCACCATTGTTACATAGCTGAGCCATCCTGCCACTGTTGGCAGCTCAGACAGCTCAGCTTGGGTGCAGCATCACTGGCCCATGAGGGAATCGAACCAGTGGTGGTGTTGCTCAGAGCTCGTGCTCTAAGCCAACTCTTAACCAACTGAGCCACTCAGCCGGCCCTCATATTTAGTTATAACAAAAAAGTATATAAATTTGAAGTCTGAAGTTTACTTTATTCCCTGTCATCTGTAAATTCTAAGTATTAAACATGTCTTCTGAATTGAATTATTAATACAAATAGAATTAGTACATAATTATCAAAACAATATAAGTTTTGGTGAATAATTCTTAAACATACAAAGCATCTTTTATTGAGGTATACGTGTATACTGCTGGAAACTAATTGAACTGGTGCTAGCAATTGTTTTAATAGCAGAAGTAGAAAATACTAAACATTTTGTAAGATGGAGACTGTAATTAGAGTAAATATATGATTTGATAAAACAGGTTTGACTTCATTCTGAAATAGCACAAAGAATCTGAAAGAAATGTCACAGAACTATTTATTATCTGTGAGTTTCAGCCACTGTACCGTGACAATGTTGGTACTCCCAGAGATTATGTGCATGGCTCAGCATCCCTAATCTCCCCTGTACCCCTTGTCCAGAGGAGTGTCCCCCGGCTGAGGACACATCCTGGATGAGCACTGAAAACACAGGAGCTGCTCCCCAGAGATACCTATTCCCTACCTGTATGCTCTTTGCTTTGCTCCTGGGAGAGTCCAAGAGCAAAGCATTTCTAGACAAAAGGAGAGGTGGGTAAGAGAGTAGATCTTAAAAGTTCTTATAACACACAAAAAAATTGTAACTATTATGGTGATGGATGTTAATAAACTTATTGTGGTGATCATTTTGAAATATGTACAAGTATTGAATCATTATGTTGTACATCTGAAACTAATATAATGTTACATGTCAATCATATTTCTTTTTCTTTTTTCTTTTTGAGGGCAGTGTCACTGGCCCTCATATGTGGGACTGAACTGGGGCCGCTGGCTTCCAAGGCCAGCGCTTAACCACCGCGCCACTCTGCCAGCCCTTGTCAATTATATTTCAATTTAAAAACAAAAGGAGAGGTGGAAAAGGCAAAGCAGCTCTCTAAAAAGCTCCATGATTCCCCGAATCTCAAGCTCGTATACATCTGCCTTTAGAATTTCCCAGTGCGGCCAAAATTCCTTACTGTATCTTTAAGAGAAGTGGGTAACAGAGGAAACCCTCAAAACCCCTGAATAATCAAAGGAGGAGCAAGCCCACATAGGGAAATCTGGGGCAATGTCATTTCAGATGCTGTTACAGAAGATCAACTTTAGGAAAGAAGACATATGGAAGCTGAGATTCTGGAAACTGACTCCCATAAAAACAGTCCATGAACTGAGATAAATCCAGTTACATAAAATCCAGTGTAATTGGAATATTTTCTGGCACTTACAAAATTTCAAGATACCTTGGCAAATCTTTTACAAGATTTTTTTCAGATTCTACATATTAGTCAATAAAGTAGTAAAACCTATTTTCTGGCTTCCCTGCCTCTCCCCACTTCTGGAAAGACTTTGTGCACCCCAGAAGTTTGTGTACCCTCAGTTTAAAGACTTCTTGTGGACCAAGTCTGAGAACTCAAGAAATTTACAAAATTCTTTTCCCCCTCAACCCTGTGGCTACAGAAAAAATCTTTGCATTCCAACATCAGGACCAAGACAAAAATGCCTTTGGCAGGAGTTCACATTCATTCAAGGCAAGGGTCTGCAAACTTTTGAGATGGAAGAGCAGCCAGGGTTCAGCAAACTGCGGCTCATGAGAGCCACAGGCTCTGAAATAAGATTGAAAATGAAGGGCAGGCTGAGTGGTGCGTTGGTTAGGAGCTGGCTTGGGACGCCAGCTCTGAGCGGCCAGGCCCCGGTTTGGATCCCACATGAGGGCCAGTGCGCTGCCCTCTGCAGCTGGGATGGTGAGCAGCAACTTGACCTGGAGCTCGGCAGCTGCGGGTTGCCGGTGACAGCGTGGGCTGCAGTGGGCTGCCGAGAGCCCCAGTGAGCGGCTGTCTAATGGCCGGCAGCGGATCTGCCTCACCAGGGAGGAGCGCAGTGATAGTGCTGACATGGGCTGGTGGGGCGACTTTCTTCACAGCTGGACAGAGGAACAAAGGGACAGCGGCTTGTCTGTTCCCGTTCCCCAATTCCCCAATAAAATCTTTAAAGAAAAAAAGAAAATGAAAATAAAACTATCATAATTTAATTTATAAAATTTTTAAAGGATATTATTCACATAATGGTGATTATATAAGAATATATTTATGGCTCTCAAATAATTTTTAAATTGTTGTGAGGGACAGGATTGGCGCTTCCAGGGGTCGGCAAACTTTTGAGATGAACATGTGGCTCGCAAGCTGCAGTTTGTCAACCCCTGATTCAAGTGAATGCAAGAGAAAAGAAATCACAATGACACAATTCAAAACTCTTATACCCATTACACCTACAAGGTGCTTAGTGCAGTGACTGGTAAAGTGGTGAGTAGTGAATAACAGAGGGCGTTAAGCAGCCAGGCCCAGCTCTGAGGCTAAAAGGCCCAGCTCTGAGGCTAAAACGCCAACGGGCTAATGGCGTTAAGGGACTTGAAGCAGAGTTGCTGCTGAGCTAATAAGATAAGGTTCAGACCTTTGGGCTGAAGGGTGAATTGTACACACACCTTATGCCAGCCCTAGGGCCCATTCTGTCATAAAACCAAGGGTACTTATGACTTTGATTAAATTTATAAATCTTTCTAGAAATTCTCTCTCTCTCCCCAGGAAGACTAGCCTGGGTCACATGGGAACCTCTGGCAGCTAAAGATAACACCTTGACCTAAGTTACGGTTCAGCTCCTGAGCCCTAAGGTGGAATGACCTCCGGCTACTTTCCCATGAGACCAGAGAGACCGCTGAAACCTGAAACGAACCTCAAAACTGTCCTCAAGACCTGAAGAAATGATCACCTCTGACCAATCAGCTCCCAGCACGACCCTAACTCCTAACCCACAATTTTGCCCCACAGACTCTGTAACCTACACGCCATTGGAATTTGGGCTTTTGAGCATGAGCTTCCCGTTCTCCTGAGTGGCTCCATTTATCAATAAAATACCCAATATTTCTCCACGTCAGTTCTCAGTGTTTAGTGTTTGGCTCTGCTAGAGCTGTTGGATGAGCTCCTTCAGTCTGGTAACATACACACTCACAGACCTCGTTGTGGGTGTCAGGCAGAGTGGGATGGCAGTGTGTGTCCATGGCGTGGGGCCTGGCCCCCTTGCCCAGATGGGAAGTTGAGATCTGGGGAAGAAAAGGCAGAAATGGTCTCAGAGCAGAAGGAGCCCTCCTTTTTACTTAAGTCCCTTGAGAGTGGGCCTCTCTGCTTGGGATTTCTGCCCCCCCCCACCCTTCCTCTTTGGTTTTATAACCCAACTCATGTTGGGACAGCCTCTCCCCATTTCTGATTTCATCCTTGCCACCATCTACCTTTTCATTATCTTTACAGGATGGAGTCGACTCTCCCTGGTTAAGGCATCTGTCTGAAATATTAACAGGCAACACCAGGACTCAACCCTACATATTCTGTCCGACTATGGGAACTGTCTTTTCCATTAGAAAATAGCCAAATCATGGGGAAAACACAGACTCTATGAATGCTGCTATCTCCTCCCATAAAACCTGGGGGAATGAGGAGGGCTGAAGTTTTGATATTAGAAAAATTGTCATTTGTAATAAAAATAACAAGAGCTGTTTGAGGGGCAGGAGCTTGGCAAATACTTCCTTGCAGGAGGCACTGTCCCCTCAGTGACCCACAAATGCCTGGTTGAGGACTGTTTGTACCTCCCAAGGCCTAAATGCTGTGGGGTTATTTGATGCATTTCTATTTATTAAAATGTTGGCTTTGCTATAATCAGTCCTAGGGAGCTAAAGCAAATAACACTCTAATTTAAAATTACAAGAAAATATATGCATCCTGCAACACACACACACACACACACACACACACACACACACACACACACACTTTTCTTTAGAAATACACCATCAAAGCACTTCTTCCACAAACCTAGCAATGTCAGGATTTCTGGGCAATTCTTTTTAGACTTAGAAAACATCCTATTAATGGGTACTGTATTCAAAGTTAAGTGTGCGTGGTCATGTGGTTCATTTTTCCTATTCATACTGTATTTTTCTCTTTTTTGGTTTAACTTTACTTTTTGAATATGTGAAACATTTTCATGATTCACAAGTTGAAACTATATAAAAAGGTGAACTCAGAAAAGCCTGTTTCTCCGACTGTTTGTTCCAATTCCCAGGTGTGGGTTTTCCCCACCACCAAGCAATTCTGAGAAGCCAGCTGTCACCTGTGCTTCTGACCAACGACAGGCTATAGATTGGAGGTTCCAATGACCCCTTTCTTGTGTTCAATTAATTTGCTAGAGCAGCTCACAGAACTCAGAGAAACATGCTACTTACTCGATCACCAGTTTGTTATAAAGATGTGACTCAGGAAGAGCCGGATGGAAGAGACACACTGGGCCAGGTGTGGGGAAAGGGCCTGCAGCATCCATGCCCGCTCTGAGCCCAGCACTCGTTCAGCACCTCCACATGTCCACCAACCCAGAAGCTCTCAGAACCCTGTCCTTTTGGGTGTTTATGGAGGGAGGCTTCCTTACATGAGCATGATTAATAAAATCATTGATCACTGATGATTGGTTCAACCTCCAGCCCCTCCCTTCCAGGGAGGTCAGTGGGTGAGACTGAAAGTTGCAACCCTCTAATCACAAGGTTGGTTCTCCTGGCAACCAGCCCCCAGCTTACTTGGGGTTCAAAAGTCATCTCATTAACATAACAAAAGACACCTTTATCACTTAGGAAATTCCAAGGGTTTTGGAGCTCTGTGCCAGGAAGAAGGAGGGAGGCCAAATACATGTTTCTTATTATAAATCACAGCATCACAGCTCCCTTTCCCATCTAGGAATCACATTCACAGCGGTCACGTCCAGAAGCCGCCTCACCCCTGCTGCTCCAGAGCTCAGCTATCCAAACTCCAGTCAGGGATCAGGTGGCACGAAGCCACAGGGGCCCTAGAGGTCGTCCAACATGTCTCTTTGTCTTACAGACAGAAACCGCCATGTCAGACTTCTGGCCGTATGGGCAGGACCAGAACCCTGGCTTCGCACCGGCACCATTCAGGACTGGTGAGGCCTCTCAGGCTGGAGCGTGGGGCGGGGGCACTCACCTTTACCCAGCTGCTTCTGTCAACCAAACCCCTCCTGCCACTCAAGTTCCTCCCAAAGTTCCGGCTTCTAGCAGCAGCAGTCTTCCACGCTAGCAGTGCAGGTGTCATTTTTAGCTTTCCCTTCTCCTTCACCCTGGCATCCAACCTGTGGGCACACAATCCGGCCCTGGAGGGCTGGAAAAACTGCGAAGGGCATGTGGTTCAGCTGCCCATGCAACCCTTGGATTTCCTCTAAATGGTCGTTGCCTGGGCTTGGCCTAAACACGGCCCCCATCTCCGTGCCTGGGGCTCACCACTTCCTGATATTACCTATGGCACATGTTGAAACAGTTATGGTGTTCCAAAGTTGGCCTTAGGTCGAACTGAAATCGACCTCCCTGTTGCCTCCCCTTCCCACCTCCCCACCACACACATTTTCAATGGTTCTAGTTTTATTCTGGGGTTACACAAAACAGACCTGCCTGCCCCCTCCATCTTAGCTCTTTAAAAATGAAGGCTATGATCCTGTCCTCAGAGGGCTGCTCGAGCTGGTCTTCACAGGACATAGTTTCAAGTAACTAATCAGCCTGGCCTCTCCCCCTAACATTCTCCAATTGATCAAAATCAGGTGTTGCAAACTCAGTGCCTACAAGAGCCAAGCAAGTGACATCAGTGAGTGAGATGGGTGGAGCGCCATAGGGAATGGTGGGGACTATCATTTTAGTTTCAGCCAATTGTTGCCATGAAGAAGTGAGGCCCAGCATTGCCAGATCCCTCATTTTCCAGAAAAACAGGAAATTTGTATTTGTATTTGAAATGTCCTGATTTTTCAGTAATTAAAAAAACCAAACACATTCTATGAGTCAACACTGTGCAAGCAAACAAAAACCTACGAGCACAAGTATGCAACCTCTAGTCTATAGGCATCTGAAAATATGGCATCTAAAATTGGACGTGACACTCAGTGATGGTGGCTGACCTGTCCCCTCCATCCTCCCTTGGGAAAACCTATTCCTTTCCTGCTGATGTCCACTATTTCAGATCTTCATCATCTCTCACCAGACCCTGGCCCACAGTGTCCTGACTGGCCAGCCATCTCTACCTCTCCAGCCCTCCTCCTCACCACTGCCCAATGCATGTCCATTGCCCATGCCCCTCCCCTAGGGCCAAGTGTGGCCAGACCTCTCTTTCTGGAGACCATGCCCCCTGGGCTCTCCCCCTTTTCTGATAGAACTGGGAACCTTCCCCTCTGCCCATTCCTCCATACCTTTCCTCAAGCCAGGCCTCCCTCCAGGAATGCCTTCCTCCTCACGACCCACATCTTACCCTGGCTTGGCTTCCCTCCTCCAGGGCCTTGCCTGGCATTGTCAGCCCTCGATGGTTTCTGCCTCGTATACTTCACCAATATTACATCTGTAATATGGAGAGAAGACAGGCTGGCCTCAAAGAGCATTTGAGGAATAAATGAGGTGACTCGTGTCAAGTGCTTGGAGCAGTAGTGGGCACAAAGGAAGTGCTCTGCGAACATGAGCTCTTACTATGAATATCCAGCTTAGCACTGAATCCAGGTGGCATCTGCTGCCCTTTCACATTTACTACTCATATCTTTCCAGCTAAATGATAAAAGAACCCTGAGCATATTGCAGCAGACCTGGGTCAGAATTCCACCTGTCCCGTGTTTTATTCTGGTAAAGTCACATAACCTCTTGTGGTTTGTCTGTCTGTAAAATGGAGCTAATGGCTCCCACTTTTCAGGGTTCTGATAAGGATCAAATGAGGCAACATTTTCGAAAGAAAACTAAAAAGAAATGCTGTAAGAACAAGTTAAGAACAAGTTCCCAGACGAGGGGATTCCCAACCCGCCACTGTACTGCTGGTATCTTTGAGCAGACCTGGAATGTTCTTGAATGTTCCAACAAATAGTTCTTTAGCAGCTATTCTGGGCCAGACACCATACAGCTACTGCAACAATGAAGGCCCAACCCTCAAAGTAAAGGCGCTAAAGCCACTTCTAAACCTCCTGCCAGCCACCCCTCCCCGCAGACACTCACCTGGGACCTGGTAGTCCCAGCTCTTGATTTCCCTTCTCAGATCCTGCCCATTCCAGTCAGTCCTCTCACTGTTGCCCTGATGAGTTCCTGCAACACATTCATTCATTCGCTCATTCCTGCATTACACAATTATTCAGTAGTAATTACCAGGAGTTCTGAAAACGAAACAGATGACAGGAATCCCTGTCCCTTGCAGGTGTTACATTCTAGTAACTCATTATGTAACTTCTTTGCTTTAAAAACTCCACTTGTTTCCAATCACTTATGCCAGGGTCAAAAGTCTTGAGCCTGATCTTCAGGACAGTTAGTGATCCTACTCCCCTTCCTTTTAGCCCCTACCTCCTCTCCCAGGAAGAAAGGCTTCTGGGCTTCAGATGGGCCACACCCATGTGGAAGCTGTATCTTTGCTCTGATTATTTTTGCAGTCTGGGAAATGCCTCTTCCAAGGGAGATGCAGCCGAATATTTTCTCTGTAGGAAACCTGTTCTCAGCCCTGCCCGCAGCCCTGCTGGCAGCCTGGGTCAGGGACCTCTCCACCCCATGAGCTCTGTACCCTCACCTGGGGCTCCCCAAGGTCATTTTCCTTGTTGTCTCCCCAGCATGTGTTTACTCAGGCGCTGAGAAAGCAGTGGTAACAGATACAATGTTGGCTTTATGGATGGCCAGAGAAGAGAAGCAGAGGGTACCTTCCAATGGGGAGATTACAGAGAGGGGTCTCATGGAGGAGTCCATGTGGCCTGGACCAGGGTAAATGAGCAGGATGTGACCACAGGAGGAGAATCACCTGCTGTGCAGAGGGGCCAGTGGATATAGGGACAAGGTGGCCAGAAGCATGGGACATGCTACAGAGCCATCCAACATTCCATCGGCCAGGAGAGATAGGTGGGAAAAGGAACGGAATAGAGAAAGAAGGTGGGAAATAGAAGACATCATCTGAGTGGGAAAGGTCTTGAATGTCAGATTGGGGAATCTGACCTCAGCAGGTCGGGGTCAAAAGCTCAGACAGGACAAGGGCGGGTTATGGGAATGAATGAGGTCCAGTTGACACGGAAGGAATGGAGGATAGGGTCTTTCTACAAAGGAGAAGCATTCTTAGCTCCAGATCATGGATCCAAGATGGGCTCAAGGCTGCCACAGCTTCACATTTTGAAAAAGAGGAGCCAGACATCCAGTCTTTATAGAAATTTCCTGATTGACACTACCACCACCAAACAAAACATGTTTACAGGTCCTCAGATTGCACCCTCCTGGTTTTAGGTGGCAAGATCAGCCGGTGGCTAGGGGAGGGCCTGAGTGAGCAGGCAGATTACCAGACCAGTAAGAGTGGGCTGCTGTTGTTGGGTGGACCTGAGGCAGTAATGGGACGGAGAGGGGAGAGCTGGGAGAGAGGGGGAAGGGAAAGGCTGTCAAACAAAATACAGAAAGCCCCGGTTAAACCTGAATTTCAGATAAATAGGTTTTTTTTGTAACTATTAAAAATGGTATTAAAAAAAAAGGGACTTCCAGTAAAATGGCGCAATAGACAGACGCTGTGCTAACTACCTCCCAGGATCACACCAAAATTACAAACAATTTATACAACATTCAACCCTGGAGGTCCCCGGAACACTAGATGAACAGAACCACTAAATGAAGAGCTTAAAGAGGAGGCCACATCAAGTCTGGTAGGAGGGGCGGAGACAAGTGAAGGTGAACCCCGTGAGGGAAGCCCCAGCTGTGGGAGGCTTCTCCGATTGGAGGAGAGAACCTCCAGCCGCACACCAAGCTCACCAGCCCAGAGTTCCTTAGCAGGGAAGAGGAGTTCCACAATAGCTGGCAGTAGAAATTAGTGAGGACTCTCTTTGCCCAGCTCGGTGAGGCTGAGAGTGGCTAGAGAATCAGTGGGGCCGGCGCCCGGACTTGCTCGCTGGTGAGCACTTACCTGGTTCCTGGTGGAGGGAGTCGCTGTGTGAGCTGGGCCCAGGAGCCTGTGGGGACAGACTGAACTGAGCACCTTTGGTGCAGAAGCTGGAGGTTTTGGGACTATTGCACGCGAGTGGTGTATAGGAGGGCGCCATTTTGTCAGGGTTGGGCCCTCCCACAGAGGGTGAGATCTGAGACCTCATTGGCCTGTGGAATTGTTGCAGAAGTGCGTGCGCGCGCGCGCGCACATGCAGCCTTGGCTTCCCACCCTCTCCACGGCTTGTGCTGCGTTGCCAGGGCAACGCCTGGTGGGTGCACTCGGGCTCCAACAGGCTGCTCACTGAGATGCGGGAGCGCGTGTGAGCCACCTCGGGTCCCTGCTCTCTGCACTGCGCGTGCAGAGTTGCCAGGCTGGTGATTGGTTGTCGGGCTGCTCGGCCTGATCTGCGAACAGCTGATTGGGACAGGCTGAGACTGGGAGTTTTCCTGGGAGTTTTGGGCTGTGAGCTGTGTGCCTGCGTGACCCAGCCAGGGCTCTCCTGGTGATCTATCTAATACATCAAAGCAATCCCAGAGCAACAGCCAGAATGAGGAAACAAAGAAACATGTCACAAGTAAAAGATCAGAAGAATCCTCTAGAAATGGAACTAAATGAAACAGAGGGATCCAACCTTTCAGAGACAGAGTAGATCACTGATGATAAGAATGTTTAACAAACTTAGTGAGGACATAAGGAAGGATAGAGAAATCATAAAAAACAACCAGTTAGAACTAAAGAATACAATAACTGAAATGAAGAACACATTAGAAGGAATCACCAGTAGAGTAGATGAAGCAGAGAACCGGATCAGCGATTTGGAAGACAAAAAAGCAGAAACCACCAAGCTGGAACAACAAAAAGACCAAAGAATAAAAAACAATGAAAATAGTTTAAGAGCCCTATGGGACAAGATGCAGCGCAACCACCTTTGCATCATAGGAATACCAGAAGAAGAAGAGAAGAAGCAAGGGGTCGAGAATGTATTTGAAAAAATAATGACTGGGCCGGCCGAGTGGCTCAGTTGGTTAAGGGCTCGCTCAAGAGTGTGAGCTGAGCTCTGAGCAACGGTGGTTTGATGCCAGCCCGAGCTGAGTTGCCGTTGAGCTGCCAACAGGTGGCAGGATGGCTCAGCTAAAAAAAAAAAGAAAAAATAATGACTGAAAACATCCCTGGTGAAGGAAATCAACATACATGCCCAGGAAGTGCAGAGGGTTCCAAACAAGCTGAACCCAAACAGGTCCACACCAAGACACATCATAGTTAAAATGGCAAAGGTTAAAGGCAGAGACAGAATCCTAGAGGCTGCAAGAAAAGACAGCAGGTTACATACAAAGGAACTCCTGTTAGACTAACAGCTGACTTGTCTACAGAAACTCTGCAGGCCAGAAGGGAGTGGCAGGAGATATTCAAAGTGACACAAAATAAAGGCCTACAACCAAGATTGCTCTACCCAGCACGGCTATCACTTAAAATTGAAGGAGAAATAAAGAGCTTCTCAGAAAAGAATAAGCTTAAGGAATTTATTACCACCAAGCCAGCATTGCAAGAAATGTTAAAAGGGCTTTCTTAAACAAAGGAAAGGGGTAAACAAGCTAACCCAGGAAGACCAGGAATACAAATAACAAGGTGGCAATACATATGCACCTATCAATAATCATTTTAAATGTGAATGGACTAAATGCTCCAATCAAAAGACAGAGTGTGGCTGAGTGGATAGGAAAATAGGACCCATGTATATGCTGTTTACAGATGGAATAAGGTATTTCATGCAAATGGAAATGAGAAGAAAAAAAAGCTGGAGTAGCAGTACTTATTTTGGACAAAATAGACTTTAAAATGACTACACTAAAAGACAAAGAAGGGCACTATAACCCTCATCAACATCTATGCACTCAGCATAGGAACTCCTAATTATATATAACAGATTTTTACAGACATAAAGACAGAGATCAACAGTAACACGATCATGACTTTAACACCTCATTGACACCAATGGACAGATCCTCTAGACAGAAAATCAACACAGAAAGAGGGGGCTTAAATGACACTTTAGACCAGCTGGACTTCGTCGATATTTTTGGAGCATTTCACCCTGAAACAACAGAATATACATTCTTTTCAAGTGCACATGGGACATTTTCCAAGATAGACCACGTTAGGCCACAAAACAAGTCTCAGTAAATTTAAGAAGATTGAAATCATATCAAGCAGATATAAAGGAAAAACTGATGGTTGCTGGCTGGGAGGGGGTGGGGATGAGGGAGAGGGGGAAGGTTTTGGACAGCGGAGGTCGGTGACTACAATGTTGCTGCAGGGACATGGGGAGCAGTTCTGGGAATGTAATTGATAATGTGAAGAGACTATTATGTGAAGTGAAATAAGTCAGTCGGTGAAAGACAAATACCATACGATCTCAGTTATATGTGGAATCTGAAAAACTGAATGAATGAGCAAAGTAAACAGACTCACAGATATAGAGGAAAAACTGAGGGTTGCTAGTTGGGAGGGGGGTGGGGATGAGGGAGAAGGGGAAGGGATTAGACAGCATAAATAGACAACTACAATATTGCCACAGGGATATGAAACACAGTTCGGGGAATATAATAATGTTGTAAAAATTTTGTGGCGTGTCAGATGGTCACGTTTTGTTAGGGAGACCACTTCATGGATGGAGTAGAGGCTTGATCACTGCACTGTACACCTGAAGCTGATGTTGTATAATACTGTATGCCAACTGTAACTGAATATATAGATAGTCATGGGATGTGGATTATACTGTGAAAGGCAGTCAAAGGAATTGTAATAGATATGTATGATATGGGGGGAGGAGTGGGGTGGTGAACTGGGGGAGGGTGGTTGTCACTTTGAGGGGTAAAAAGTATAACGATTGCATTGTGCTGTACACCTGAAACTAATTTTATAAAATATATATTTATTTCACAATAAAAGATTTAAAATTTTAAAAAAATGGTATTAAAAATAAGTCATTTAGGGCCGGCCGAGTGGCGCGGTGGTTAAGCGCTGGCTTGGGAAGCCAGCGGCTCCGGTTCGGGTCCCACATATGAGGGCCAGTGACACTGCCTTCAAAAAAAAATTTTTTAAAAGCTACTGTAAGTAGCACTATTAAAAATAACTCATTTACCTGAAGTTCCAATGTATCTAGTCTGTATCTGGCCACCCTAGAGAGGGGTCCTCTGGCAGTGGAACTGAGAGCACTTGACAAAGAACTGAATAAATGGGAAGTGGAGGAGGTACCTGCGTAAGGGAGTGACAGGAGCAGGGCAGCAGCGCCTGGCTGGGGTACCTGGTGAGGGTAGATCGGGCCCATAAAGCCAGACCGGCGGCGCCATCCTGGAGAAAAGAGAGGGTTGACTCCGGGACACCGCTGTCCTCTTGCCCCAGACCACTCCTGCAGGGCGACTCTCAGGCTGTGTCAGGAACAATGAGGAGACCTGGGAGCCTCAGAGATGAGGAGGAACGGCGGACTGGTCCTCTCGCAGCAGCACGGCCACCCACTCTCTGGCGCACGTCGTCCTGGTCCTCAAACCCCTGCCTGCGAGCACCGCTTCCCCCCTCCATCTTTTTTTTTTTTTTTTTGAGGGCAGTGTCACTGGCCCTCATATGTGGGACCAGAACCGGGGCCGCCGGCCTCCCAAGCCAGCGCCCAACCACCGCGCTACTCGGCCGGCCCAACCCCTCCATCTCTTGAACCGCAAGCAACTCGTGGCGCACACCACGCCCAGAGGGCCCCGGTGGACCATCTCTTGGCTGGATCCGGAGCGCGGGCGGGGGTCCGCGCAGGTTTCCTCCTCCGTCTCTGCGGTTTTGCCGGCTCCTAGTCCTGGGCTTGCCTTCACATCCCGCAGTGCTTCCAGCCTTGACCTTGAGCCCTGCTCGCTCGCTCTGGATGATATTCTCCTGGGCTTCAGTGACCATCTGTAATATATGCTGAGGACTAAAGCAGGGCAATTTTTTACCTTGCCTGTTTAAACGACAAGGGCATTTTGACCTGGTGTATAATGCATCTTCTCCGTCCACCTCCCTGTAATCCTCCCTCCCTCTTTCTCTTTCTCTCTACCTCTGTCCTTCCTTTTCTCCCATTTTCCTCCCCTCTCCTTCCATTTCCTGTATTCCTCAACTATTCTTTTCTCTCTCCATTTGTCTTGTTCACAAAAATTGCTCAAAAATTTCTCCTGGATTCCCTAAGAAACGCAGACAAACTATCACTCTTGTACCCAACAACACAAAATAAAACTGACAACTGAACCTGCACACGGTAAAATTTATGATTGATTTCAAAAAGTCAGAAAAATCAAATCTTCTTGACATAACTGAGATCTGCAAAATCTGGTCCAGGAGATTGGACAGTAGAAACAATAGCAGAGAAAAGGAAATGCAAACTGGTTGATGAAGAAATCGATTTTATTTAAAAGTTAGACTGACTAAAACTGAACTGAAAAGCAGTGCTATCCATGAAAATAATTTTGGCAAAATAAAATTTAAATGCAAAAAATAAGAAATGGTTTGACTGGGCTGGCCGAGTGGCGTGGTGGTTAAGCGCTGGCTTTGGAAGCCAGCAGCCCTGGTTCGGTTCCACATATGAAGGAGGGCCAGTGACACTGCCCTCAAAAACAAACAAACAAAAAAAAAAAAGAAAGAAAGAAAGAAAAGAAATGGTTTGACTGTGCTGGGTTTATTTTTTTTATGAAGAAATTAATTTGCTTTCATGTAATTTGTTCCCCAAATGCCTTATTGACCCAAGGAAAAATATCATCAGTTTTGGCAGAAATTCTAATTTAAATGCCCCTACATGTTGAAGACTCAATTTTATATATCCCTGCCTGAAGTCCAGATTCAAATCAGCAACTGCCCATGGCACATTCTCACTTGGATATCCCAAAGCCTCATCAAATACATATTCTCAAAGCCAAACTGCTGGTCTTCTCCCACCAAATTGTTCTTCCTCTCAGACACCTGGATTATCACCCCTCAGTTACTCATACCAAAGGCCTGAGGCATCCTCCCCCTTACCTCCCTCATCCCCCAGACATAATCCAAAATCAAGCCCAACAGCAACATCCAGAGTACATCTAAAATCTGTCCTCTCTCCAGCTCTACCTCCAATGCCCTCATCCAAGCTCATAATATCATCCACATGGATTAGCCCAATTGATGTCCCTGAAACCACTCTTGCACCCTCTAAACCATCCTCTACTGATAGTAAAGTAAACCAGGAGCTCTTTTCCAATAAAAGACATACTAGATATCTTTTTTTTTTTTTAAGATTTTATTGGGGAATTGGCGGAGGGGAACAGCGTTGGGGAATCGGGGAAGGGGAACAGACAAGTTGCTGTCCTTTTGTTCTTCAGTCTAGTTGCGGAGGATGTTGCTTCACTGTTGGTATCGTCATTGCGCTCTTCCCGGATGAGGCAGATCCGTCGCTGGCCTCTGGATGTCGCTCACCGCGGCTATTGGCAGCTCACGCTTGGCTGCCAGCCGCTCACGCTGGCTGCGGGCCACTCACTATAGCCTATGGCAGCCCACTGCAGCAGGGGCTGCAGCCCACACCATCACTGGGGCTCGCACAGCCCAGCTCCAGGTGGAGCTGTTGTTAGCTGTAGAGGGCAGTGTTACTGGCCCTCATGTGGGATCCGAACCGGGGCCGCTGGCATCCCAAAACCAGCGCTTAACCAATGTGCCACTCTGCCGGCCCTAGATAACTTTTTTTTTAAAGATTTTATTGGGGAAGGGGAACAATGTTGGGGAATTGGGGAAGGGGAATAGCCAAGGTGTTGTCCTGTAATCTTAGTTGTGGAGGGCGTAGCTAGCTCAGCTCCCAAGTCCAGTCACCATCCGGCAGCTCACAGCCACTCAGCTCAAGGTCCTGTGTTCAATCCTAGTTTCGGGTGGGCATAGCCCACCATCCCATGCGGGAGTTGAACCGGCAACCTTGTTGTTAGGAGCACATGCTGTCACCAGCTGAGCTCAGCGACAGCTCAGCTCGGGCTCAGCTCACTGGTCCATGTGGAAATCAAACCGGCCACGCTGTTGCTCAGAGCTCGCACTCTTTTTTTTACCTGTTATTTTATTCTATTTATTTATTTTTTTAAACATTTTATTGGGGAATTGGTAGAGGGGAACATCGTTGGGGAATGGGGAAGGGGAACAGACAAGTTGCTGTCTTTTTTTGTTTTTCAGTCTAGTTGCAGAGGATGTTGCTTCACTGGCCCATGTTGGTATCGTCATTGTGCTCTTCCCGGATGAGGCAGATCGGTCGCCGTCCTCTGGATGGTCGCTCACCACTATTGGGAGCTCACGCTGGCTGCCAGCTGCTTACTCTGGCTGCCCACCACTCACTGTAGCCTATGGCAGCCCACTACAGCAGGGGCTACAGCCTACACCGTCGCAGGGTGGAGCTGTTGTTAGCTGTAGAGGGCAGTGTCACTGGCCCTCATATGTGGGATCCAAACCGGGGCCACTGGCATCCCCAAACCAGCTCTTAACCAATGTGCCACTCGGCCGGCCCAGAGCTTGCACTCTTAACCAACTGAGCCACTCGGCTAGCCTGACAGACTAGATATCTTTGATAAAACCTAGTGCTAAAGACAGTTGCAAGAGTTACTTAAATGTTTATAAAATTCACACACACACACACACACACACACACACACATACACACACACACACTTTCTTAAAAGCATCAAGGAGCTAACAAGATTGTGAGGAATTGCTGTGCCAAGGTCCAGGAGAGGACAGAGTTCCAAAGAGTTGACCCTGAAACTTGAGTCTGCTGAGAGGCCAAACTCACTTCTAACGGCTTTGCATGGCTGAAGACAAAAATCAGAGTCAGGGGCCTGCCAAGGCTGGGGGACTCAAAAACCACCCCTCACCTTGGACTTAGCCCCCAAAAGATTGCATTACAGGAGTAAAGGTGAACTAAAAGCAAATCACCCTTTCCCCAATGGCAGTCCAGCTCTGAGTCACTCAGGTGCTCCAGCAAACATCATGCCCTAAGTATGAACTAACACGATCTCAGTTTGCTAATCCCTGTAGGCACCTGGCAAAAGCAAGGAAATTCTCTTTGGAGAATGACAAAATCACCCCATTTTAAATTATCTCTACACATAATTTCACACACATAAAATTCTCCATACAAAAATAACCAGACACACGAGGAAGCAAAATTCCTTTAATTAAAACCATCAGAAATAATAGTCAACAGAAATAGAGCTGGAGGAACTCCAGGCTCTAAAACAAATTACACTTCCTATGTTCAAGAAATTAAATACCAACATTGAAAAATTCAACAGGGAAGTGGAAACTATAAAGTGACATAGCATACACAAAGAAAAAAAAAGAATAAAATAAGCTAAAAGCTAAAATATAAAACTCAATGGATGGGCTTAACAGATTTGACATGGATGAAGAATGAGTTAGAGAACTGGAAGGCTGGCTAGAAGAAGAAATCCAGAAAGACATATGGAGAGATAAAAGGATGGAAAATACAGACAAAAGGTTACAGATATGGAAGTTACAATGAGAAGATCTTACATATGTTTAATTGCAGTCCCAGAAGAAGAGGAGAAAGAGAAACCAGAACAGAGGCAAAATCTGAAAAGATGACAGTTGAAAACTTTCCAGAATGGATGGGAGATATCAATCTATAGATTTGAGAACCCAAGTGAATTCCCAACTGAAGCAGAATAAATAAAAAGAAAATCACACCCTAATCCATCACAGTGAAAATGTAGAAAATCAAAGATGGAGAAAAATGGTGGAAGCATCCAGAAGGAAACAACAGGTAATGATGCCAGTTATTTACCTCTTGTCTGTCAGGTCTAAACCCACTCTTCTATAATCTGCTCTGTCATACTGGGGCTAGGGGCTGCAAACCACATTTCCCAGGCCCCCTTGCCAACTGACTTCCTGTTTGGTTCTGCCATTGGGAAACACTAAAGGGAGATTAGCAGTTCCTGTCTGTATTTCCTGTTGGCTTCACTTCAGGAACCCCCAGTTCGTTTCAACAACACCCAGCACCAGCCACACTAAACCCCCACAGGTAATAGCTCAAGCCAGCAGGGTCCCTCTTACCACAGAGCTCTAGAGGGGTCTTTCCCCAGGTCCTGTTAACCCTATCTCTTCCCTTTTATACTCCCAGGCCTAGGAGTGGCAGCTGCTTCCTGTAATTACTGGGCAGCATCCTCTTTTGCTCTTTCAGCCTTCCAAAATTTGCATATACAATCCGTCTTGTGTATTATATCTCCTCTGTTTGAAAAAAAACTAGCATGGCTCATATTTTCCTGAGTGGACCCTAAGAGACACAGAACTCTTCAAAGGAGCCACTGTGTAGTGGATGGCATTACTGTTCCCAATTATTTGTCACCAATTTCTGTGGGAGGCCAGTACTTTCCCACCCTGTTAACATCAGGCTTTGGCAGATGACATGTGAGGGTAGTGACATGTGATGATGAGCAATGACTGCCACCCCTTCCCAGCAAAAGCTTTAAGAACCATCTCATGATTTTCCCATGGTTCTTTTCCCAGATGCTGGGCTGGATCCTGAACCAGAAAGGGGGCGTTAGAGGACAAACTGGTCAAGTCCAAATGAAGCCTACAATTTATAATATTGCTGTTAATGTCTCAGTTGCCATCCCTGTAATATGTTCTGTATGATGTTAACTCTGGGGGAGGCTGGACACAGGGTATAAGCGAACTCTACTATTTTTGTAAATTTTCTCTAAGACTAAAACTATTTCAAAATAAAACTTAACAAAACACCCAGAGACACTGACTGTTAGCATTTCTGGCGTGCTTTCTGCCCGCCCCTCTTCTTGCATGGGGTGACTGTTTTATGCTCCACATAAGTAAGATCATGTAGATGCATGGTTTTACTCTACACCAGGCTTCTGGGAAGTCACCGCATTTATTTTTATTTTTTATTTTTTATTTTTATTTACCTGTTGGCAGCTCAGCGGCAGCTCAGCTCAGGCCTGAAATCGAACCGGCAACCCTGTTGCTCAAAGCTGGCACTCTTGAGCGAGCTCTTAACCAACTGAGCCACTCCTCCAGCCCCTAGAAGTTACCACATTTAAATTTCACAGCAGGAGGGCTGGCCGAGTGGCTCAGCTGGTTAAGAGCTCGCTCAAGAGTGTGAGCTGAGCTCTGAGCAACAGCAGTTGGATGCCCAATCCAAGCTGAGCTGCCAACAGGTGGCAGGATGGCTCAGCTTAAAAAAAAGGACAAATTTCACAGCAGGCACCATCATCCTTATTTCACAGATAAGGAAATGAAGGTCTAGAGCAGGTTAAATGTCACACAGTTAACAAAGGCCAGGACTCAACTGTGAGTGCAGGTCCCTGAAGCCAAATTCCAGAATCACACAAGAATCTAATTCCTGAAGGGTGAGGTCATCTGCTTGTTCACACATGCATTCATTCAATCATGAGCACCTCCTGGGGGGACAGAGTCTAGGAGGCCAGGTCCCCACCATCAACCCACTTCCATTCTAAAGGTTTTATGCCTGCAGCCCAGGGCACAGTCTGGCCTGGGTGGACTCACTGCCCAGCTTCACAGAGTGTGTCTGGCTGACAACACCCAGCTGTTAGCACCTGCTGGATCCGGAGGCCAGATTGAGCAAGGCGGTGGGATGGGGCTTTTCTGCCCCAACAGGGTTCTCAAATAAGCAGGTAGATCTGGAGCTCCATGCTGGGTATAGCAATTGGGGTCTGCATACCCTGGTAGCGCCCTCTGCCCAATCCTGCCCCCTCCCCCTTTCTTTCATAGATATTCCCCTCAATAAACCCTTGCTCTCCTAACTCATTCTCAGCCTCTGTTTCCCAGAGAATGGATCTGCTAAAGCTACTCTGTAGGCTTGTGTGACCTTTCCCCCGGCTCATGTGGGTGAACTAACCCAGGGACCATGGGTGGCCTTTGCCCCTTCTGGTGCCCTTTATCTCCTCAGCCTGGTGAGACCCTGGGGCTGCCAGATGTGTGCAGGATAAGAGGCTAGTCCAGGGCCTGAATTCCCTGGTGTCCATACTGTACACAGTCCTGTGCCCATCCTGCCCTCGCACCTGCCGAATACATGACAGATGTGTGCTTGGAGGACCATGAAGACCTGTATGCAGCCTGGATCTTGGATAGTGGAGGAGGTGGGGCAAGTGGGAAGGAGGTGCTGCCCTGGTAGGTGTGGATGGAGGGTGAGGTGGGGGTGTGACAGTGCAAGGCAGGCAGGGTGTATATGAGCCTGTCTGACTCTCCGGGGTGGGGCTGGGTGAGTGTTTGGGTACAAGCAGTAGCAGTCACATGGCTCTGTGAATTGGGCCTGCTACCAGTTGGGGACGGAAGCCAGATTGGTGGGCTGGGTTGACATATCTACTCAGAACAGAGCAGGGGCCCAGGAAAACCTCTGCACCCACAGAAGATACAGTGGAGAGAGAGCAATTTCCCAGGCCTGTGGCCTTTCCTGTGCTAGGGCCCAAGACAGGGAGAGCTATGCCAGGCTTGGCTGTCTGGCTGGGCATGGATAGATGGAAGGGTGGGTGAGGGGTCCTCTGGTTGGACTTATAAATGAGGGGGTGCATGGGTGGCCAGGTGGCTGAGGCCGCCAACACCGGGCCTGTGGCTCCCATGCTCCATAGGAAGTGTCCCTCTTTTGGTATTGAAGCAGGAGGCTTGAGCATCTGGCCATCTTTCCCACACAGGCAGGAGTCCCACAGGTGACCCCAAGGATCACTTCTCCTGGCTTTCTCTTGAGGGGAAAAGAAGGGGTGAGCTTCCTCATTTTCTCTCAGGAAAAGAGTGTCAGTAGCCTTGGCACTGGCAGAGGGCAAAGCAGAGACCACCCACCTGCCCACCTGCCAGAGGCCTTGCTTGGGAGACCCTTTGGGTCTGAACCTTTCAGCCTTGTTTTAGGCAATTGTGCCTATGAAACCACCCATCCTAAAATAAATGCATATTACAATTTAAAATGTTTGCCTATACTGCATATTGATGGATGGAATAGCATAACATCTAGAATTTGCTTTAAAATAACCTGAGAGTGGGGAGGGGCCAGGGGTGTGGAGGATGGGGTTATGTAGAAATGAATAAAATCATAAAGTTGGGTGATGGATACATGGGAGGCTTCTGTCTTCTACCTTTGTGCATACTTAGAAATGTCTGAAATTAAGCTTTAAAAGTAATCTAGGGCCGGCGGAGTGGCGCAGTGGTTAAGAGCGGGTTTTGGGATGCCAGCCGCCCCGGTTCGGATCCCACATATGAGGGCCAGTGACACTGCCCTCCACAGATAACAACAGCTCCACCTGGAGCTGGGCTGTGCGAGCCCTGGCGACGGTGTGGGCTGCAGCCCCTGCTGCAGTGGGCTGCCATAGGCTACAGTGAGTGGCCGGCAGCCAGCGTGAGTTGCCAATAGTCGTGGTGAGCGACCATCCAGAGGCCAGCAACCGATCTGCCTCATCCGGGAAGAACACAATGACGATACCAACATGGGCCAGTGAAGCAACATCCTCCGCAACTAGAATGAAGAACAAAAAGACAGCAACTTGTCTGTTCCCCTTCCCTGATTCGCCAACACTGTTCCCCTCCCCCAATTCCCCAATAAAAAAATGTTAAGAAAAAAAAAAGGACATAATACTAAAAAAAAAAAAAAAAAAGTAATCTAGGGGCCAGCCGAGTGGTGCGTTGGTTAACAGCTGGCTTGGGATGCCAGCGGCCCCGGTTCCGATTCCACATATGAGGGACAGTGATACTGCCCTCTACAGTTAAGATGGTGAACAACACCTCCATCTGGAGCTGGGCTGCTGTGAGTCCCCGGGGACAGCATAGCTGCAGCCCCTGCTGCAGTGGGCTGCCATAGGCTACAGTGAGTGGCCGGCAGCTAGCGTGAGCAGCTGGCAGCCGGTGTGAGCTGCCAAGAGCCGCCATGAGCGGCCATCCAGAGGCCGGCGACTGATCTGCCTCATCCGGGAAGAGCGCAATGACGATACCAACATGGGCCAGTGAAGCAACATCCTCCACAACTAGACAGAAAAACAAAAGGACAGCAACTTGTCTGTTCCCCTTCCCGGATTCCCCAACGCTGTTCTCCTCCCCCAACTCCCCAATAAAATCTTTTTAAAAAAAGTAATCTAGGTAAAGTCCTTGTTAAAAAAAGAAAAAGAAAAAAAGTCCTGCTAACAGCACCTTTCAGTTAACAGTAGAATGTGAATCCAAGTTCACTTAAGTATATGTTTTTTTTTTCTTTTAAAAATTTTTTATTTGTGCATTGTAACCATTTTGAAGTGTGTAGTTCAGTGTCAGGAACATTCTCCCAGCTGTGCAACTGATCTGCTCAACTCTGTTCTCTTGCCACTCACTGACTTTCCCACCCCGAACCCCCACTGCATTGGAGCCCAGGTCTACTAAGTTTCACCCAGGGTGGCAGCTGGTCCTGGGCTTGGCTGTGGGGCCAGGCCAGCCAGTGGGCCTGTTGGGCTGCTTGGACTTCTGGGGCAGTTTTCACACCATAGTCCCAGCTGGCTCCTGCAGGTCTGAGCTCTCTGCCCCAAGGCAGGCACCTGACCAAGTCCTGGCAGCTCTCAGTTTCCACCCCCATTTGCTGCCTGGGGCTGCCCTGGTCACCTGGGAAGGCAGGCGGCAGGGGAGGGAGCAGGGGTGAACACAGGCTCCTCCTGAGCACAGGTGACTCAGGGAGGGCAGTCCAGGTCCCAGGAGTCCCCTTTCACCCCAGGGTGTGGGGCACGCCTCCCTGGGTGAAGTGTGAGGGCAGGCAAGCATGGTCCTGCTGCCTTGACCCCAATAGCCACAATGTCCCACTGTGACACAACTCTCGGGTTTAGAATAATCTTGGAGCTGCTGGAAGGAGCTAGAGTGGCCACCAGGAGTTACCTGTTAGCCTGCTCTTTGCAAGGTCTGAAAGCCTCAGACGCTGCCTCTCCAGAGACGCCCAGCTCTCCTCCCTCCTCCCTTGGGCTGGGGCCTGGCCAGCTCCCCAGAGAGAGAGGACAAGGGAGGGTAAGTAGTGAAGGGTGGGTGGGTCAACTCCTTTCACTGGGGTTATGGCATTTCATGCTTGAGGCGATTCTGGATTCTGCCTGTTTACAAATGAAGAAGCTGAGAGGTCACCAGGAAGTTACAGACCAGGAACTAGAGCCAGCGCTGCCTTTGCTCATTCTCCTCTTCCTGGTTAGAAAGCAGACAGAAAGTGGCTTTTTGGCAGATGATAGGTTGGAACTGAGCATGGTGAACTGTCAGGTCATGGAGGAGGCCAGGGGAGGTCTGAATGTGGATTGGGGCCAATCCTGTGGACTCAGAGCTTGCTGTCGCCTAGGGGTAACAGACAGGTGACCTACAAATGCTGATGACCTATGACAAGTGCTGCTGAAGCAACACAGGATGCAGGCAGTAATTTTGGGTTCTCTCAACAACCAGCACTTACAGGTAAGGACATGGGCAGTCCCCTACATGAGACAGGGGCTGGGCCCGAAGGAGCCGCAGGAGCAGTCCTGAGGCTGGGACAGCATCCCTCAAGCACAGGAGAGTGGGGACAGAATGCGTGGGCTGGAAAGTGCCCTCTGGGGCAGAGGGGCAGAGTGGGCGATGGCTGGGCAGCACGGAGTGCAGGAAGGCTGCTGCAATAGTCAAGGAGAAAGGTGATGAGGCCAGAGGTAGCAAAGCTAGTCTTCACGGGGAGGCTCCAGGGTTTTATAGTCTTGGCCACTCATAGGCAGCATGGTGCCCACATTACCCAGCCCAGGAGATAGGCCCAAGACAATGAGAGTGTGTGCTGGGTGGGGTCAGCACACAGCCTTCCTGGCCTTTCTGATGAGCTTTCCCCACAGGGAGAAGGGAGGACAAGCTAACATTTACAGACGCCTACCACTGGCCAGGTACTGTACTGGGCACTTTACAGACGTTATTTACTCCCTCCTCCCAGCTAAATTATGATCCCTGTTTTGAGATGAGGAAACTGAGGTGCTGAGAGAGAAATTAAATTGTCCAAGGTCAGCCGATTCAGGAAGTGAGTGCATCCAGGGAGCTTGGTTTCCTTCCCCTGGCCTGGTACCCTAAGTGCCAGGCCCCATGGCATCTGGGCAGTGTGGCTCCTGAGCCCATTCCACAAGAATGCCAAGTCTGGGGGCAGGCGGCCCAGGCAGGAGTGTCTGCCCTATGAGCCTGGAAAGGTGAGCAAAGTTCACTGCATAAAAGTCCCCTGCCCTGCCCCCTGGGGCTGGCCTTTCCCCTGCTGTCCAGATAGACAAGTCTGGGGGCAGGCAGCCCAGGCAGCAGCATCTGCCCTATCTATGAGCCTGGGAAGGTGAGCAAAGTTCACTGCATAAAAGCCCCCTGCCCTGCCCCCTAAGGCAGGCCTCTCCCCTGCTGTGTGGAGAGAGACAGAGGCTTGGCTTCTTCGGGCTTCCAGACTGCCCAAATCTGCTTAGTCCACCTTCTTCTTTCAAAGGCCTGAGAAAGGCAGATCGGAGGCTAAGGGCCAGGGAGACAGGTGTGAGAACAAGAGGCAGACTGCATGGAGAGGAGTGCAGTTGAACAGAATGAATACTGGTCTAGGCAACTGCCTTCAGGCCTTGCCCTGTCAGGGACTAGCTGAGATGTGTTTTGGGTGAGCAGATTATGTCCCCTCTCTGGACCTCAGTTTTCCCATCAGAGGAAGATGGCTGAGGACACCAGGGGTTCACTGTAACACTACGGTTTCTGCTTGCAAATGTGCATAGGAGTGCAAGAGGGTGCAGGGTGCATGGAGGGAGAAGAGGCACTTTCTGGATGGGGACAAAAACTGCCTCTCCCCTGGGGCAGCAGGTCCCCTCAGCTTTACACTTCCTATCCAAATGACCAGGACAACCTCAAAGGGCTCCGAGAAACCAAGCTGGAGGGAGCATCTGCCAGGTCAGCTCTCCAACTTCTGGGGAGGGGAGGTGGGGGTGCTCTCAGCATCCTGAAGTCTGGAGCCTGAGCAGGAGATGCAGGGCAGGTAGCCTGGTCCAGGCTGGATGGGGCTGGGGACGTAAGCTTTGTTTCTTTGAATGACAGCTCTGCTAGAGGGATGGAGCCAGGCTGCTCTCTACCTCAACCCCCTGCTCTTCTCTGGTGTGCAGCCACTTTCTACGTATTCCATCCAGCCAGGACCCTCCTGCTTCTGCCCTCTCCTGTCTTTGACATTTCTGGGCTCCAGGGTGTCTGCTGGTATTTTTCCCCTCCTGCAGAAGTTCCAAGACTGAACAGCCTTCTTTTCCCAGGTCTCTCTGGCAGCCTGGGTCAGGGAGAGCACACTGGCCAGGGGGTCCGAAGACCCAGTCCAGTCACAGGGTTTGTAACAACAGAAAGTGGAGGAGTTGAACCTGAGATTTCACAGAACTTCTCTTTGATCCCCTCCTTCTCTTCAAGTAATTTCTCGCCAAGACAAGTCAATTATTTCAAACCATCTCATGAATGCCCCCTAATTCCTCCTCTCCCCAGTGCCCAGCCCTCTGTGGCTGGCTTCTATTCCCTGAGACTCCCATAACCCGCATCCTTGCCTGGACTACCTCACAAGGTCTGTGTACATGCCGTCTCACATACCCCTCTCTCAACACCACCAAGGCACCTATTTCAAGAGGCCTTTCTGGATCAGCTCTAATGTGCTGCCTGTGCCCCACCTCTCCCACTGACCTCCACACTCCCAGGGCTCCAGGTTCACCAGTTAGCTTGCCTTTGCCGGGATGTGCCCTGCCTTCTCCAGCCATAGGCGTTTGCTCCACGACACGCTTCTCCATGGAAATGCTTTCCATCCTTCAAATACCATCTCAGAAGTTCTATAATAAATCTGACAAGGGCCGGCTGAGTGGTGCGTTGGTTAAGAGCTGGCTTGGGACGCCAACTCTGAGCAGCAGGGCTCTGGTTTGGATCCCACATGAGGGCCAGTGAGGCTACGCCCTCTACAGCTAAAATGGTGAACAACAGCTCAACCTGGAGCTGGGCTGCTGTGAGTCACTGTTGGCGTAGGCTGCAGCTCCTGCTGCAGTGGGCTGCCATAAGCTGCTGTGAGTGGCTGGCAACCAACGTGAGCTGCCGTGAGTGGGCATCCAATGGCCAGCGAGCGACTGCCTCACCCTGGAAGAGCACAATGACAATACCAACATGGGCCAGTGAAGCAAAGTCCTCCACAACAAGACTGAAGAACAAAAGGACAGCAATTTGTCTGTTCCCCTTCCTCGATCCCCACAACACTGTTCGCCTCCCCCCATTCCCCAATAAAATCTTTTAAAAATAAATAAATAAATAGATAAATAAATAAATAAATAAATACATCTGACGCGTCCAGTGACTGAAAGTAACCTCACAGGAGAGCTGATCGTAAATTCCTAACTGGGCAGGTCATGGTGGATAGTCACACCCTAGGCCTATAATTTCTTTAGTAAAAGGTTTGTCTTTGTCTTAAGCAAGCCCTGCCCATTGTTTCTGTGCATCTATGTTAACAAACATTTGCAAAGTCTCTTTTTCAAGATACCCACCCTCATGAGAACACATTATCTTGTTAACTATCTTGTAATCCAATCCCTACCACGCTTTCTCCCCACTCCATGTAATCTTCCTTACTTTCCCTCCTTTCCCTCAGTTCCAAATGTATAAAAGAATCTGCAAAACTGTCATTCTCTGGAGCATCGGAGATGCTGCCCCCTGGCATATGTCATCAGTTTGGAATCAAATAAATTCTTATACAAATTCTTTATAGATTTAGATGTTCTTATGCCACCAAAAGCCACTTCCCCAATGAGGCCTTTCCTCAGGTCCCCAAGAAGGTTGTGTCCTCCTTGTTCTGAACCTTTATCTTGTTAAAGAAAAAAAAAAGCACAAGCCCCCAAATGGCATCCACTAGTGCTAAAAGCCCATGATACCAAACCTACATTTAACACTTGATCTAACTGCTGTTTCAACTGTTGGCGGAAATATCCAAACCTGAAGAGAATTTTTTTTTTTTTTTTTGAGGGCAGTGTCACTGGCCCTCATATGTGGGACCTGAACCAGGGCCTCTGGCTTCCCAAGCCAGCACTTAATCACCACGCCACTCGGCCAGCCCGAGAATTTTTATGAGTTTATTTGAGCTGAAAACTGACGACATATGCTGGGGATCAAGATCTCAAATGCTCCCAAGAATAACAGTTTTGCAGTTTCTTTTATGCATTTGGGATTAAGGAGGGAATTCAAGGGAAAAATACATGAAGGTGGGAAAAGGCAAGGGGGGGTGTTAGATTGCAGGGTAGTTAAAATTATGTATTTTCTTGAGGGCGGTCATGAATTAGAAGGGTCTGAAAGGAGGCATTTCTATTTATTTATTTATTTATTTATTTATTTATTTATTTATTTATTTATATTTTAATTAGCTTCAGGTGTACAACACAGTGCAATAGTTATACTTTTTACCCCTCAAAGTGACAACCCCTCTCCCCCAATTCTCCACCCCACTCCTTCCCCCCATGTCATACTATCTATTACAATTTGAAAGGAGGCATTTCAAAGGTGTGTCAACCTGGATACACAGAAACAATGTGCAGGGCTGCTTATGGTAAAGATAAGCCTTTTCCTAAAGAAGTTATAGGCCTGGGGTGTGACTACCCACCATGACCCACCCAGTTAGGGATCTAAGATCAATCACCCTGTAAGGTTACTTTCCATAGAACTCTTTTTTTGTCCACACAACCTCTCCCAGAAACAGAATCATAATCAACCAGTCTGGAATTTTCTGGTCAATCACCAATAGCCTGTCACATAGTCCCTCTCCACCCCCAGAGAAAGAAGAAATAATCTCCATAATAAAAACCTTCCCCTTTTGCTTCTCCCAAAGTACTGATGTCCTGGCTCAAAAAGAAGCCTTTCTTTTCTTTCACTAATAGCTCCCTTGCCCCACCCTTCTTCCTAAGAAATCCTTCCATGTTGTACAACACCTCAGAGGGCCCTTCTAGTTGCCAGATGTGATGCTGCCTGATTCATGAATCGCTTAATAAAGCCAATCAGATCTTCAAATTTACTCGATTCAATTTGTTTTTTTTAAACAATCTGTAACCCTACCAGACTAGGGGCTCAAGGGTTGACACCCAAAGTAGTTACTGAATTTAGACAAGTCCTCCAAAGCCCAGCATTACCATTATTAGGAATATGGACAAAAAAGGGGTTCTATGGAAAGTAAACTCACAGGATGATCAGATCATAAATTCCTAACTGGGCGGGACATGGTGGGTAGTCACATCCGAGGCCTATAACTTCTTTAGTAAAAGGCTTATTTATCTTTGCCTTAAGCAAGCCCTGCCCATTGTTTCTGTGCATGTAGGTTAACACACCTTTGAAATACCCCCTTTCAGACTCCACTTTCCCCACCCCATGTAATTCTTCCTTATGTTCTCTCCTTAATTTCAAATGTTTAAAAGAAACTGCAAAACTTATTCTCGGAAGAATTTGAGATCTTGCTCCCTGGCATATGTTGTCAGTTTGGCTCAAATAAACTCATAAAAATTCTCTACAGGTTTGGACATTTCTCACGTCGACAGGTAAGGACAAAGGGTTACAAATTGATGACCACGGCCCAAATCTGATCCATGTGTGACTGATGTCTTTATTTTTTAAATAACATTCACATTACATAAAATTAACCATTTTAAAGTGTACAATGCAATGGCTTTTACAATACTGTACAACCACCACCTCTCTGGTTCCAAAACATTTCCCTCATCACAAAAGGAAACCCCATACCCTCTTAGCAGTCATCCATCATTTCTCCCTCCCCACAGCCTCTGGCACTTATCTGCTTTCTGTATGATTTACCTACTTCGCATAAGTGGAATCATACATTTTGGCCTTTTGTGTCTGGTTTCTTTCACTTGGCATAATTTTTTTGGAGGTTCATCCATTTGTGACATATATCAACACTTCATTCTTTTAACGGCTGAATAATATTCCACTGTATGGACAGACCACCATGCCTTAACCCATTCATCAGGTGACAGGCAAGTTGGGATACGTGTACTTGTTTTAATCCCTGGTTTCATTTCTTTTGGGTATATACCTCGGAGTGGAATTGCTGGGTCAGACGGTAACTCTATGTTTAACTTTTTGAGGAAGACACAGGGGTTTTAATTTTTTGAATTTGAATGCCTTTAGGTGTCCATCTCTGTCTCTGTCTCCATCTCTTCTACTGACTTACACCCAACTGTTTGACTCACATTATTTGTCTGGCCCCTGAAGGCATCTGAATTTGCAGGCATCTGCCCCTAGAAGGCTTTGGGGTAAAAAAACAAACAAAACCTTAGCGCCCAGTTCAGTCGCCAAGGAGCCGGAGACCTTGGGTAAATCTCTCCATCTTTCAAAAGTACTATTTTCCTCAGCCTCAAAAGGGGATAATAATTCTTACCTAAGAGGAGGCGCCTAGGATCAGGGAGGTGACGGACGGAACGCGCCTCTTCCGAAGCTGTAGAGTTCTGGAAACTGAGAGGGGCGGGCGAGGCCAACAGCAGCAGGAGGAGTCGGGGCGCAGGGGGGAAGAGGGGCGCGCGGGCGCGCTCTGGGGGCATCAGCCGCGTTGGGGGCTTCAGACCAGTCGAGGGGCTTGTCGGGCCAGGGCGGGGTAGGAGCCGCGAGCCCGGGCGGGGCTCAGGGTGTCTGGCGGTGGGCGGGTGTTGCCCCCAGTCCCCGCCCCCCACATCCGGGGGCCCTGGCCAGGCTTTGGGCTGGCGGCGCGCGGGTGAGTCAGGCCGGGTTTTTCCTCCGCCTCTGGGGCAGGCGAGCGAGTGCTACCGAGCGCGTCCCTCCCTCGCCAATCCGGCTCTGGCGCCCGCCCTCCCGCGTTTTCCCGGCGTCTGGCGCCGGGCCACTCCGGCTCGCAGTCTCAGCTGGACCGGCGCGCTGAAGGAAGCGTTCAAATCCGCTCGAGGGAACTGCAGCTCGCGAGGGGTGCGGAGCAGCTCCAACATGGTAAGAGAGGCGCGCCAAGGGCCGGGGCTGGACTCAGGGGTTGGGGTTGGCGGCGAAGTCTCGCTTTCCCTGCGACCTTGGCCAAGCCGCAGCCCGTCTCCCGGCGAGGTTCCTACCTGAGAAGTGGGCGGGGATGCCAGGGTGCGGTGTGCGCCCAGGTGCCCCTGCTCCGGGCACCGAGGCGCTGGATCAGGGACCTACCAGGACGTTCCTCTGGAGAGGCTGGCGGCAGGTTATGCCGCTCTCTGCAACCGGCTTTCGATGGAGCAGCGCCCGGTACCCCGGCTCCGCGGCTGGGGTGGGGCAGACGCCCTTGGCGCGGGAGCCTGACCTCGGCCTCCGCCCCCCCAAACCAATCACTGGGGGTAGACCCCTGGGAGGCGATAGGAAGACTTCCCCTCCCGTCCGCCAGGTAGCTCAAGGACCTCCCGCCGTTCTGGAGACTATAACCTCTGCCACAGCCTTCCTGGGGGAAATTCCGTGCGGGTGCCTACCTCGTGTGCCCCTCCTCCTCCCCCATGAGACCCCTTTCCCGCCCCCTCCGAGATACCCCTTTCCTCCTCCAACCCCCTTCACTGTAAGGCGGCAGCTGCCTGCCTGCTGCCAGGGGCCCCGACCAGCGGATAAGGGATGCTCCCAGGTCTTGGCGGTCAGAGTATGGTCCCTGCCTGGCCACAAGTTTTGACCAGAGTAAGGGCTGGCTTGGGGCCAGGCCGAAATCAGGGCTCTGGCTGTGTCCAGAAAGAGAACTGGGATCCATCGTCTCCCACCCAGCACCCCCTTCCCCAAGAACAGATTGGGGCTCTTGTTTTCACCTGGGGCTCAGTCCCTTGGCCTTAGCCACTGTGCTTTCTTCCCGCCCAGCCTGGGGAGGAAGCAGAGGCAGGAGGCCACCCTGGGCCGGGTGATCAACCTCCTCCCAGGGCTCTCCTGGGCAGGGCTCCTTTGCCGGCTGGCTATGTGTGGGTGTGTATGTGCCAGACTGAATGAACGGCTTGGCCAGCCTGCTCCCACTACCGCCTCTAGAGTTAGCAGCTTCCAGGGCTCAGAGTCTCCATGCAGCAGTGCTTCCACGATTCCTTCCTGACCAGAAGGAATTCCGCTAAGGGAACTGGAATCCAAACCAGCCTGGTTGCACATGCCCTTGGGAGAAGCAGGTGTGGGGGCTGGGCAGACATACATAGACAATACTGTGTGCCTATGGAGAGCAGCCGGTGACCCCTGGCGGGGATAGCCGTGTGTAATACAGAGGACCTTACCCAGGGAGTTGGGATTGCTCATCACTATGGGATCTTGGGTCACTTGCCTCCTTCTTCTGGCCTGCTGTCCTACCTGTCCCCATGAAGCTGTTGTGGAGATGAGATGATGAAATGAAAGGGCTGAGAAAAACTGTAGAGTGCTGTGCAACTGTGACTATATAGTGAGATAAAGCATCACTCCTGCAGGGGTTAGACACTGGGCTCTGCCTCTTCAAGTGTTGCAGCTGGGCTGGGTAGGGTATGCCAGCTTCTCCAGTCCCCTTCCTGGGCCCCCCTCATCCACTGGCCCCCTCTTTTGGAGCTGGGACATTCCAGTCCCATTCCTCAGGGGCAGCTGCAGACACACCCCTCAGCAAAGCTGATTCCCCCAGCAGGTGGTGCGATTGTCCCCTGGGGCCTGGACTCAGGAGGGGCTGAAGGAGTGGGAGCTTCCTGTCCTTGGGCTCTAGGATGATCCACCCCAGAGGAGGTGCACTGTGGGATCAGGGCAGGCTTCTACACTTGGGGAGCCTGTGCACTTCCTGCTGTGTTGCTGAATATGGCCTTAGGCACATTTTCATCTCCTGAGCCTCAATTTCCTCTTCTGCAGTGAGGTGTGTGTGTGTGTGTGTGTGTGTGTGTGTGTGTGTGTGTGAGACACTATTTTTCCTGGGAGTGTTATGAGGCTGTGGTAGGCCCAGCATCAGGCAGACCCAACAAGGCACCCACTAATGGACACTGGGATGCCTGCCTGATATCCTTTATCTGCTCCATGGCCAGGGTGGTGCCCCAACCCCGTTCTCCTGTCTCCATCCAGAGTGGTCCAAAGAGATGACAGTCTGTGTCCAGGACTTTCAGTCTGCTGGCTAATCTTGGGGTTGGGGGTTGGGAGCAGGAGTAAAAGGGCCCTGTTGGGCCAGCAGGGGCCTGTGCAGAAGGCCCATGTCAAACCTAGCTTGTGGGGGTGGGGCATTCAGCTCTGGGCAGGGAAGCCCAAGCACTGGGAGGCAGTGGGCTTTTTACTCTGCTAGTCCAGTGGGGCTGCAAGGCACTTGCTGTCCCTTCCCCCTCCCCCACCAAACCCTCTCCAGCTCAGCCTGCACAGCTGTCCTGGCCTGACCAGGCCAGTCCCTGGGCTTCCAAGCAACAAGGAGGAATGTGTATTGGGGGGAGGCAGGGGAGGTGGATGGACCCCTCTAGAAAAAGAGACTGTCCCTAGACTGAAACTGGACAGGGTGGAGCCTCCTGAAAGCTGATAATACAGCCAGAGAAGTTACCTAGGAGGGGTGGGGGGTGGGGGCCTTATAGAAAGACAAAGGAAAGGGGTTGTCTATGCCCCTTCCTCCAGCCCCATATGTGTTTCCAGTTGCTCTAGTCACTTGTGGAGAGAAGCTGGTCCCTTGCTCCCCTCATCACCTTCTCTCTCTCTCTCTCTCTCTCTCTCTCTCTCTCTCTCTCTCTCTGTCTCTCTCTCTCTCTCTCTCACACACACACACACACACACACACACACACACACACCCCTGCATGTAGCCTCAGGGCTGGGGAAGACCCTGGGTCTCTCCTGCGTGAGTATTCTTGTGTTATATATATGCATCGGTGAGGGTATTCAGGGCTGTGTGGGTGACCTTGAGCATGACTGTCTGCTGTTGGATATGACTGTCCGCTCTGTGTCCTCTAACGAAGGAGCCTCTGCTGCTGGTGGCATTAACTAGACTGCAGTGTGGCTGCAGTGTACATGATGTTATGGCTCATGACTGCCTCTCCCCTGGACCTGAGACCCTTTGTAGGGCACAAGGTGTGTGTGTGTGTGTGTGTGTGTGCGGGGGGGAATCGATTATTGCTCCCCGAGAAAGGAAGTGAGGATATGCCAAGGGGAAGGTGAGACTTGTGTTTGGAGTGAAGTGGGAAATTCGGCACTACTGTCACCATGCCTGTCCCTGTGCTTGCACTGGGCTTCTAGTTCACAAGATCTTTTACCTCCATTGTCTCTGTGACTTTCACAGCAACCCTATAAGGAAGGCGGGCAGGCAGAGTCTTTCCTACTTCAGAGATGGGCAAACTGAGGCATAGTGAAGGGAGGTGCTCCACGGAGAGATATTGTGAGGGCAGAGCAGGAGACTTGTTCTCTGCTGCCCACATCCCCGACAGGAATGACAGGAATTCAGTGCGTTCTCGGACACAGTGGGGTCTGTGCCTGGTGGGCTTGTTATGGCAAGGGGGTGTCAGATTGGGAGGCAGATGTTTCAATGCCAACTATTTGGCTGTGGGTGACATCTCGGATCCCCACTAGACTTTTGGCAGCTATGGTGCTGGGATCACAGGTGTCTTCACTCTGACCAGCTCTGTGACCTTGGGTAAACCACATCACTTCTCAGAGTGCCCTACCTAAAAAAAACGAACAGTATGTCACAGGACTCAGTGAGACCCCTATGCAGGTTGCTGTAGGTGCCCAGCACCTGTGATTCCTTACCTGGATGAGTCCCCCTAACCCTGTGTAGCCTGTGACACCCCAGAGGGTGTTAGCCATCTGGAAGCTGAGAGGAAAGGCTTGGGAAGGTTACTTTTGCTCAGGGTGAGGTTGCGGGCTACAGGGTGTGGGGGCAGGGCTGCACCTTCCCTCCCTTTCATTCCTGGAGAGCTTTGTCTTCCACAAACACAAAACCTGGAAATGGTTGAGGAAGATGGGACCTCCTAACAACCATTGTTTGGGGCAAGAGTGGGTGTCCCGGAAGTATGTTGGGTGGGTGGTGGGGGACACACAGCTGCAGCGTGCCTGCTGGGCTTCTCTCCGGGAATGGGAACAGCTGGGTAGGAAGCAGAGATGGTGGCATTGGTTCATTCAGCAGGTCACTTCTGAGCACTTACTGTGTGCTGAGTACCGGGCTTAGAATAGGGGATCCACCAGGCACCAGGGACAGGCCCTGTCCCCCACCATTTGGTCCCAGCACAGGTGGAAGACAGTCCATAGCCTGCTCACGCGGCCACCCACCAGCATCGTGTGTATGTCTTGCCACCTAAGCTCAGCTTTGGCCAGCCTGCCTTGACCCTGGCCCTATACTGGGTGCTTTGTCCTGTTATTTCAGCCCATTCTCCTAGCATCCCTAATAAGAGTTGTCATGGCCATTGTCTGTATGAGGAAGCCAGACCCCACACACGGACTAGCTCCACACCAGGTCAGGATTTAGGATGCCCCCTGCCTAATGGTGGTCTCTAGAGTGGCAGCTGGCAAGGGCTCTGGCTGCCCCTTCTCTCTGCCTCCTACCCAGCCTGAGATGAACACCTGTTCCGGAAACTGTGGCCATTGTTCCTGCCATCCTTCCTCCCCTTGGGCCCTTCCTGTTTGTATCCCTCCCCTGTTACTCCACCCATACCAGGTGCTTCCCTTGGGGAACTAACTGACTGCAGGAGGAGGGTTCCCGTCCCATGGGAAGAAGGAGGAATGAAGAGTCTGAGGTCATTTGCCCTGGTTCCCTGTGCCCTCTGCCCACCTCCCAAGTCGGGTGGGGAGCCTAGTAGGAGAGTGAGCAAGGTTAGAGTCTTCAGCTGGCCCAGTCCTAGGGGGCGTGGGGAACCCTATCTTGCTGCTTCAGCGTCTCCACCTCCCAACCCACCCACCCTGCCAGTTATACACTGGCCCCTAGCTAGAGCCGGGGCACTGGGTAGGCGGCCTTGGGGCCTGTACCCCTTTTTCTTGCCAGCCTAGGAATCCTGGAGAGATATGTCTCTCCAGACCCACATCTGCCTTTCCTGGGCCTGGGCTGAGTGGGGAGCTGATATAGAACAAGTATCTGGTTGTAGGGGATTAGCAGCAGGTGGGCCACAAGCACCCACCATCCCCTGATGGAGTCTCCCAATCTCCAGAAGCAGCTGCCTGTGCCCTGTTGAAACTTCATGGCCACAGCCCCAGGCCCTGCTGGCATTGCCATGGGCAGCGTGGGCAGCCTGTTGGAACGGCAGGACTTCTCTCCTGAAGAGCTACGGGCAGCACTCACGGGGTCCCGCGGCTCCCGCCAGCCTGATGGGCTCTTCCGGAAGGGCTTGGGTCAGCGTGAGCTCCTCAGCTACCTGCACCTCCCCAAGAAGGACGGCAAGACCACCAAGCGAGCTGCTCGGCATGAGGCTGCTGACTATGCCACCCTCTACTACCAGGAACATCCTCGGGCAGGTGACTTCAGCAAGACTTCACTGCCCGAGCGGGGTCGTTTTGACAAGGTGCGCCTCTGCCCACACCCCTCCCTAGTGTGGGAGGGTGGGGATGGAGAGCTTGGGGCCTCCTTGGAGACCCTGATCCTGGGACAGGGCTGGGGTGTGGAAGTCTTGCTATGGGCTAGCCAGAGGCTTGGTCACTGCATCCTGGTGGCATGCGCCCATGTCTGAAAGAAGATCCTTGGGCTGCGGGAGCATCAGAGGGCAGCACAGTCAGCCCACAGCCTCACACCTGCCCTTTCTCCCTGGCAGTGCCGCATTCGCCCATCAGTGTTCAAGCCTGTGGCAGGCACCGGGAAAGGCTTCCTGTCCATGCAGAGCCTGGCGGCCCACAAGGGCCAGAAGTTATGGCGCAGCAATGGCAGCCTGCACACGCTGGCCTGCCACCCGCCCCTGAGCCCAGGGCCCCGGGCCAGCCAGGCACAGGCCCGTGCCCAGCTGCTGCACGCCCTCAGTCTGGACGAGGCCAGCCCTGAACCTGAGCCCAGCCTGTCTGACTCCTCTAGCGGGGGCAGCTTTGGCCGCAGTCCTGGCACCGGCCCCGGCCCCTTTAGCTCCTCTTTGGGCCACATTAACCACATCGGGGGCTCCCTGGACCGGGCCTCGCGGAGCCCCAAGGAGGCTGGGCCACTGGCCATGCTGAACTGCCTGCCTGAGCCACCACCCCCCTATGAGTTCTCCTGCCCCACCGCCGAGGAGGTGGTGGCCATGCTGCCTGACACTTGTGAGGATCTCAAGAGAGGCCTCAGTGACGAGGATGGTGCCAACCCCTTCACACAGGTGAGAGCAGCCTCTGCCCTGGGGTCCTGTTCTGTCCCTTGGCATTGGAGTACCAGGCAGACAGAGAGTCCCCCGCCAGCTGACCCACATGACTCTGGGCACAAGAGAGTAAGAAAGAAGATGATTCTGCTCCTCTCTGTCCACCCCACATGGTGGAATACCAGGTCACTGATAGTCCTTGCTAGAGTTGTGTAAGAGGGTGGGAGAAACTTCCTGGGAGGTCATCTGTTGGGGACAGTTCACCTGTGGAGGGCATCCCAGGGTAGGGTACCTGTGTGGCCAGGGGGTTGGGCCCTCGGCCTTGTAGTGCTGGGGCACAGGATGTCAGTTGCAGCTGGAATGGGAGAGCAGTGGGCCAGCTGTGGGTGCACCGGCACTATCAGGCACCTCTTCCCTCAGCAGGTGCTGGAGGAGCGCCAGCGGCTGTGGCTGTCTGAGCTGAAGCGCTTGTATGCGGAGCGGCTGCACGAGGTGGCCCAGAAGGCTGAACGCAGCGAGCGCACCCTCCAGCTACAGCTGTTCATGGCCCAGCAGGAGCAGCGGCGCCTGCGCAAGGAGCTACGGGCACAGCAGGGCCTGGCCCCTGAGCCTCGGCCCCCAGAGGCCGAGCCCACCACACGGCCAGAGGAGGAAGCCCGATGGGAGGTGAGAGGCCAGGCCCTCAGGGACTCTCCCTTCCCCATTGCTGTTGTCCCATCCAAAACCCCCTTACCGGGCTTTGCTTGGCCCTTGCTCATCCTGTGCCCCGCTCCAGGTGTGCCAGAAGACAGCGGAGATTAGCCTCCTGAAGCAGCAACTGCGGGAGGCTCAGGCCGAGCTGGCGCAGAAGCTGGCTGAGATCTTCAACCTGAAGACACAGCTTCGGGGCAGCCGGGCACATGCCCAGGCCCAGGATGCAGAGCTGGCCCGGCTACGCGAGGCTGTGCGGAGCCTGCAGGAGCAGGCCCCTCGGGGGGAAGCCCCGGGCAGTTGTGAGACTGATGACTGCAAGAGCAGGGGGCTGCTGGGGGAGGCAGGGGGCGGTGAGGCTGGAGATGGCGCCCAGCAGCTGCGGGCTGAGCTGCTGCAGGAGCGGCTCCGGGGCCAGGAGCAGGCACTGTGCTTTGAGCAGGAGCGGCGGACGTGGCAGGAGGAGAAGGAGCGTGTGCTGCGCTACCAGCGGGAGATCCAGGGAGGCTACCTGGACATGTACCGCCGCAACCAGGCACTGGAACAGGAGCTGCAGGCGCTGCGGGAGCCCCCCACGCCCTGGAGTCCTCGGCTTGAGTCCTCCAAGATCTGAGGCTACTGGAGCGAGCTGACAGCAGCAGCAGCACTGTCAGAAGATGGCTTGGGCAAGCCTGCCCTGAGACGGCTGGCTCCTTCCTGACATTGGTCTGGGGCAGAATCTGCTGAGGCTAGCCAGGGATGGGGTGGCCCGCTGAGAAGAGGGATCCAGTGGGGCTGTGAGCTGCACCGAATGCCTGCAGCAGAAGGCAGGGCCAGACCCACCTGGCTGAGGGGCACCCCTGCAGGGCCCAGCCCTGCTCCTGGAGTAGGTCTGGCCCAGGAAAGGAGGCTGGGCGGGGGTGAGGAGCCCAAGATACAGATGGGCGTGAGGGACGGAGGCTGAGATGAGAACATCGGCCTCCCCCAGAATAAAACCACGTTTTCTATGAGGAGGCCCTGAATGATATGTTGGGTCCATCCTTGGCCTGAGTCTAGAGGGGAGGGTTGAGGATGGTTGCGGTTGGGGGCTGTGGACCTGGGCCGCAGCTCCTCCCGAGGTTCTGGTCAGTGGGAAAATGTGCCCTGTGCCTGTGTGCACAGCTGCCGGGCACGTGTTTTGGTGAGTGGAGGAATTTTCCTGGGCCAGCGCCCCATGGTCCCTTAACTGCTATGTGGGCTGAAATTCCTTTTTCAGCACCGGTGGGATTTTTCAGAAGGAACAATGCCAGGGAACCCAGAAAAACAAAAGGGCAAGTCACCCAAGGTATTACTAGAACATGAAACATTCTCTTGGTGTGAAGTCCGAGCCCTGGTGCCCAGGCCCCTGCTAGGTTTAGGGCTGGCCTAAGACCACTTCCACTGGAGCCCCCAAAGGCTCCCGTGGGGCCCTGCCCCTCCCAGAAGCCACCTCCCATCTTCCTGTCTGACTGTGGTGTACTCCTACCTCTAGGGGCATGGGCCCTGGAAAGGTGTAGGAGACAAGCAGAGAAAGCTTGTGTGTCACGGGGCAAAGGGCTCTGTCACAATAAGGAACGTGTACATTTCCCCATAGGCATGGAAGGCCATGGGGTATTTTGAAGCAGGGATGAGAGTTGAGATGGTTTGCATTCTGGAAAACTGTCCTGGGAAAGCAGCCCCTTATCTCCCACGCCTGCCTCTCAGACATCTGACTTCCCTTCTGGACCTTTGCTCCCTCCTGGGTGGGTGGCCTGAAGTACAGACCCAGTCTGGCTGTGCAGGTGGCATCTCCCCACTCCTTGTGGGAAAGCTGTGTTCTTACACATGAATCCCTGTGACTGCTGCCATGCACTGAGCGCTTCCCCTCTGTCAGGCGCTGTTAGGCCTTCAGGGCATGGGGGCACAGGGTTGAACTGGATATACTTTCTGTCCCAGGGGAGGTAGCACACAGATCCCTTCGTGGTGCCTGCCCTGGTGGGGGCAGGTGCAACCTCAGAGGAGTTCTCAGCAGAGATTTCCCCGTGTGCTCCCCGTGGCCATGCTCCCACCCTCCTGGCCATGCCTGGTAGCCCCTCAGGGCCCAGCAGGTTGGTCCTGTGCAGGGGTGTGGATGGAGCTGTGGAGTGTGAACTGGTGTGCTCTGCCTTTTCAGGGTGGAGAGCAATGTGTGAGTTGATTGCCAAGGGGATGGTGTGTTTGTGGCCCTGTGAGTGGCAGGTTATGTGTAGAGATGTGCTGTGGGTGGTAGGTGTGTCCGAGTGGGTGTGTCTGGGGCTCCTGGGTTGGAGGCCAGCAGAGCTGCTTCCTGCCACACCCTCTGCCCCATTTCTTTCCCCCCGGCTCCAGCCCCTTCAGCGCTGGCCGGGCTTGGATGGAACCCGGACTGGTCAGATCCCTGGGCTTTGCTGAGATCCACCTAGGCCCACCCCTCTGCCTGGGGAGGGAAAGGAGGAGCGCCTGGGTCAGGCAGTCTTATTCCCCACAGGCCTTAGTATCCATTTCACAGACCCCTCCAAACCAAATTTTCTGGGCCAGTGGTCCTCCAGAGGGGCCCCCACAGCTGGGTGTTGGCTTGAAGCCAGGGCCACTCCCTCCCCAAGGTCTGGAGCTGGTCAGGCTGGGTGCCCACATGCCCCGCAGTGGCTGGGGTCCACTTTTCTATGTACCAGCTTTGCAGAACGGCTCCTCACCCAGCAATTAAAGAGCTGGGCCTGCCAGTATAGCCAGCGGGGTGTGGGTGGGTGGTACCAAAACTTGGCAGCTCTGCCAGAAACCAAGGCCCTGCCCAGTTGTGTGTGTGTGTATGTGGGGTGGGGGGTGGGGGGGTGCTGGGGCTCCAGAGAGCCAAGCTGGGCGTCTCAGGGAACCAGATCCTCATTAGCTTGTTCCTGCCGGGCAAACCAGTTCCTGGTCCCTAAGCCAGCTTGGTGGCTCTGGGGCCAGCAGATTACAGCTGCCACCATAGTGGCTCCTGCGTTAGGGCAGCTTCTCCCTCCTGCCCCTGGCAGGCCCCTCAGCTGCCCTCAGGCCCCATCCTCAGCAGATAGGCCCAGGCAGCCAGTGCTTTCTGAAACTAGTAAACCCCCACACTAGGCTCCCTGCCCCTGGTCCCTCCTATTCTCAGCTCAGATAGTGTCATGCCTTCCAGCTGCTCCCAGGGCCCCTCAGCCTATCTCTTATGCCTCTGAGTCACTAATAATGGTGCTTCTTCTGACCTCAGCAGCCCTCTGGGCCCTCACAGAAGCCTTCCCTGAACTCATGGAGGGCAGTCCCCCTCCCTTTGCCCACAGCCCCCAAATGCCTCGCCACCAGCTCCTTGTGCTGCTGGAACTGTCCTTTCACTTCTCCCCACTGGACTGTGGGCCTTGCCCGGGAGAGCTATGTCTTGTTTTCATCCCCAGAGACACTTTGGCTCCAGCCCCAGAAGGCACTGGGAGGGCTTGGAAGTCAAGAGGGACCAGAACCCTTCCCTGACTGGCATGTGTTTGAGCTGGGGTAGGTTGGAAAGGCTCATATTCTGAGTGTTCATTCACCCATGGGCACCTGGTGGGAACCAGATATGTCCAACACCGGGCCTCCTGAGCCAGGCACCCATGGTTCATAGCACAGTGATGTGTTGCTGCCTCCCTCAGGGCATGGTCTGGTTCCCAGCTTGAGGTGGCCATGGCCTCTCCCCTCTTGGCCTTTTCCTGTGGATGAGGGAGGGACAACACACACATGTCCATGTAGTCACCTGGCCAGGCAGGAGACAAAGAGGACGGGGGAATCTAGAGAGTGCAAACATGGCAATCAAATCAGCAGGGCATGGAGAAGGCAGAGGGAGCCTGTTTGGGCACGTGAGAGTCACTCCCTGAGGCTGGGGGGCTGGAGCTCTAGGTATTAGTGGGCCTTTCTCCAGAGAGGGTGCAGGCCCCACAGTGACAATGCAGATTGCATAACTTCCCACCCTATCGGGTGGGGACTTAGCCCTGTATTGGATTCAGAAAAGAAAAAGAATGTGCAAGTGAAATATGTCATGTGCCGTGAGACGTGAGTACTGTGGGAGTTCAGAGGACAGCTGGATCACTTTTCACTCCAGGTGATGGGGTGGGGGTGACAAAGCTTGACCAAATTTTGTTTAGGCTCTTCTGAGCTCTCTTTTGACTAGGCCTGACCTTGGAAGGTGTCCTTCCGTGTACATCCAGTTCTAGCAAGAGTTCTGCTAAGTTAGTTTAATCAGAATCCCCCATCCTCCATATTGGATCACCCTCCTTATTTAATCTGGTTCCTCATCCTCCTCCATCTCCCAGGTGATGTCTGATCGCTGGCCTGCCTTTAGTGAGAATCCTGTGAGGTCCATTTAGACAAGATTCCCCCCTCCCCTCTGAAGTTTTCTCTTAGTGATTTCCATCCACTGCCCCCCACCCTGCTCCTTGGCTATAAATTCGACTTTTCCTTGTCATATTAGAAGTTGAGCCCACTCTGTCCCCTACTGTAAAAGCCCATTGCAGTAGCCTCCCTTCAATAGTCTTAACATTCTTTAACAAGTGTCATGAGTAATTTTTTTCTTTAACAAGGGTAAGCTTGTCTGAGGACAGGAAGTTGGGGGGATTTCCTCAGGAACAGCATGGAATGAAGGCATCCAGGATGGGCCTGGACGTGGACACAGGGAAGTGTGGGGCAGGTCTGGGAGAGGGTCCTGTGTGGAAGCAGGTGAGAGGAGGCAAGAGGGATCCCCAACAACATGGTAAGCTGACACAGGAGGACTTCACTTCCTGTGGCTGTGGGTGGATCCCTCGGGGGGCCAAGGGGAAGGGCCAGAACCAGGACTAGCTTTATGTGTGTGTGGCCTGTGCAGTCATGCAGGGCCTGATGCTCAGAAGGGCCTGGTGCTTGGTGGAATGCTCTGATGTCGCCATCTTGAACTTCTTAATGATGTTTGAACAGGGGGCCTCAAATTTTCATTTTTCTCTGGGACTTGCAAATGATGTAGCTGCCCCTGGCCTAACCAAAGCCTTGCAAGGAGGGACAGGAACAGGGAGAAGAAACAGGAGACACCTGGAGGGTGGAAGAGACAATGCCTGAGCGGGTGACTTGAGCTCCATGGGCTGAGCCCTAATGCCCCAGGTTTTTCAGAGGGCAGGGAGTGGCTGCATCACCTGTCGCTGCCCCCACCCACCAAATCCTCAGAGGGTTGAGGCAACCCTGAGAGTCCATCTTTTTCTAGACTGGCCTTTCAGGACTTGCTCTCAGGGAAGAGAGGCTGTATTTTCAGGAGAGCACTCCAGGGCTTGTCATCTTTGTTAAGAAAGTTTTTTTTAAGATTTATCTAGTGTGTTCTTTGTGGACCCATTACCCTCCCCCCATATTAAGGTATAATGTACATGCAGGAAAATTCACCCTTTTTAGGGTTCAGTTTTTAGAGCTTTGACAAATGCAGAGAGTTGTATAAACAACCCTACAATCAAGATATAGTTCCAGGGCTGGCAGAGCGGCACGATGCGCCCCAGTTCGTATCCCACATGAGGGCCGGTGACACTGCCCTCTACAGCTAAGATGGTGAACAACAGCTCAACCTGGAGCTGGGCTGCTATGAGTCGCTAGTGACGGCATAGGCTGTAGCCACTGCTGCAGTGGCCTGCCGTAAGCTACCGTAAGTGGCCAGCAGCCAGTATAAGCAGCAGACTGCCGGCATGAGCTGTCAAGAGCTGCCGTGAGCGGTAGTCCAGTGGCAGGCGACCAATCTGCCTCACCCAGAAAGAGTGCAATGATAATACCAACATGGGCCAGTGAAGCAACATCCTCCACAACTAGACTGAAGAAAAAAAGGACAGCAACTTGTCTGTTCCCCTTCCCCGGTTAACCCAATGCTGTTCCCCTCCCCCAATTCCCTAATAATAAAAAATCTTTAAAAAAAAAAAAGGTATAGTTCCATTATCCCCCCAAATTCCCTGGTGCGCCTGTGTAATCAGCCCTCCTCTACCCGTAGGCAACCAGAGAGCTGCTTTCTCAGTTACCTTGTTTCTTTTTATTTTTCCCCCCTTTTGTGAACCTTGTTTAAAATTACAATACATATCAGGACATATTACAAATTACTGAGTAAAACAATGACATTGATGTAAAAATAAAACTACACTTCAATGGAAAGAATGAAGAGCCAGAAATAGATTCTGTGGGAAATTATGTTTATGAGGGGCTTCAAAACGAGAGGGTATAGGACTGCTTAATGAGAGGTGCCTCCATAACTGGACAAACGTGGGGAAATATAAGTCATACATTGCACCACCCCCTACAAAATAAACACGTACCGAAGAGTTAAATTTAAAAAATCAGATCCTAGGGAATTAGCAAAAGGTTAAACAGACTATCATTTGAGTTCGTGGAGAACAGCTAAGTTTTTCTGCTCCTCTCCCAACAAAGTGTAGTAAAACTTGATGCACACTGAAAAGTGACACAACCTCAAGTAGAGCCACGTACTGGGGAAAACAATGACAAAGGTGAAAGTGCCGGACACAAAGGTGTCAGCCTGGCATTCAAGGTTCTTGCAAAAGCTCAGCTTTGTTCACAGCCAGCATAACTGGATGACAGGACAGGGCTCCCCAGAGGAAGTGGGGAAGCCTGGGGCGTTCGGAGGGCCTGTGAGGTCCTGTAGGCTCGGAGGCGGCCACAGCTCAGCCAGGGGCCCCAGGCAAGGCTCACTCAACGCTCCACCCCCGCCACTGTGCCTGGGCCAAGACCACCCAGGCTCCTGGTGCACAGACAGGCCTCTCCAGATGCTCTGATGCCCAGAGTGCTCCTGCGGAGCTCAGGACTACCCACTTCCCTGCGAGTTGCATAAAGTTTTGGAGCCACTGGAGGATATTGGGTACCTCAGAGTATTTCTGAGCATCTAAGGTGTTCCAAGCATGTGGCGTTGGGAATACGGCAGTGTTGAGTACAGAGTTCAGGCCCCAGCGGTGCTTTTATCCTTAAGGGGACGTGGACAGGGGTCAGAGAACAGAATAAACAAATAAACACACAAAATAATTTCAAGCCAAATGCTATTAAAAAAAACAACAAAAAACCCAACTGGGTTGTGCAAGTACTATACAGAAAACAAAACAAGACTGTGCGAGGGAGTTTGGGGGTGGGGCAGAGGTGTGGAGGGTTGAAGGGAATGAAGCTGGCGCAGAAAGGGGGCAGGACGTCAGGGAAACGGAGGCCGAGCCTTTTCTCCTGGGCTGTTCTAGTCCTTAAGCCTGTGGAGGGATGCGGGGCTTCTCTGCCCCTACCCTCCAGGGCAAGGGGACCTGGGAGGAGTGTGAATTCAGTCCTAGCCTAGGTTTGCGGTCACCGCCTTCTCGCCTCCTCCGTAAGCCTCACCCTCCCTCTTTAGGCAATTGTACAAACTGCCTACGCCCTCCCAGGAGGGCGCCCCATGGAGGGCTGCAGGGGGCTGGCCTCGACCCCCGGAGGTTCTAATCCTCCAGTTGAATCCCCCGTGGGTAGATTAAGCATGGGTTTAGGGGAAAAAAAAAGACTTATCTTTTAAACACTATTTGATGTTTCAAAGAGAGCAACAAGAAGCCATCGTGGGAGAGCCTAACATGCGTTGTGCCGTTTGGTAATCTTCACTTTGGATAAGGGCCGAGTGCGGGGAACGGGGATGGCACAGTTGTTTCTGGTTCAGGGCTTCTGAGCACGGAGCCGGCCGCTAGGGCAGAGACTCGCGGGGCGGTAGAGGTTCCTGGCCGGCCCGCCCCACGCTCCGCACCGTCTGCGGGGCTGCAGACGGGGAATCGCAGCGCGGCCCGCGCCTCGGCGCCGGGGACGCCCCGGCGTGGACCCTGACCGCCGCGAGGGCCGCTTCCCGCCGCCCCCGGCTTCGGCTGGCGACTCCATTTGGGGCGCGAGGGAGAGGGAAGGAGGCTCGGCGGCCCGAGGGAAAGGCGCGGGCTTCCGGGCGGCCACTCCTCGCGAACCCCCGAGTGGGCGAGTCCGAGCGCGCGGAGCAACCCCCGCGGCTTCCGGTTCCTGCGACAGCGGCGCCGGAAGCCGAGGCGGGAGCTGCGGGGCCAGGTGAGAGCGCGGCCTTCCGGGCCAGGAGCTGCGCGGCGCGCCGTGTGGCGGAGCGGGGCAGTGGCTGCAGCTCGGTCGGCCCGGCTCCCAGGCCTCGGGCGTGCCCCGGTGCCTCCCGATTAAGCCTGCGCACCAATCCGCCCGCGGACGGGTTTTCTCCGCAGTCGGGGAAGCTGGGAGCTGGAGTCCCACAGACTCATAGGACCTTCGAGGAGCCGCCTATGCCCGGAGGTCGCCGGAACTCAGACGTCCCTTCATAGCGCGACCCGGCCGGGTCGGAGGTAACGCGGTGCGGACGAGGAAGGGTGGGGGGCAGGCAGGGCATTCGAGCGGGGTCTTTTGAAGGACGAGTAGGAGTTTAAGTCATTGCGTTAATGCAGGTGAAACTCCCAGTAGGGGCTGCACTCCAGGGAAAATGGTGGCTTCTCTCCAGTTTTGGTTAAAGACGAAAGAAAGATGGAAACTTCAAATAGAGATGTACAGGGAAGAAAATGAATACCAGGTACAATAGAGCAACTGGTGTGGGTTGGGGCACAGGGGTCAGCATGAGGTATGGTGGTCTAGGAGAGCTTCCCTGAAGAGACGAAGTTTGTGTTGAGACCCTAATAAGGAGCCAACCATAGGAAGATTGGGAGAAGAGTGTTCCAGGAAGAAGGACCAGCCAGTGCAAAGGCCCTGAGGCAGAAATAAAGTGGATGTAGTCGAGGAACAGAAGGCTAATGTGGTTGGAGTAGGGTGAGTGAGGGCGGTAGGAGATGAGGTTGGAGATGTGGTTGGGAGTCGACTATAGAACTTTGTAGGCCATAAAAAGGAGGATGGGTCTTATTCTAATTAGACTGTGAGTCTATCGGGTTTTAAGCAGAGGAGTGGTGTGTAGGGTAGAGAATGGATAGAGGTCGGGGGGTACAGAAATATGAGTTGGGTCCACGAAGGCTGTCCAATTTTTGTGTCAGGCCTTTGTCAGGGGACCTTTCTGTGATTTGCACAAACTTTCCTTTTTCTCCCTTGCCCCAGAAGGGGTTCTCCTATTTTAGGATGAGGAAGACGGGGCAGAACTCCCTTTGGGGGTGGTTAGTATTTTACTTATGTCTCTTCCTGCACAGCCCCGCAGGTTTGAGCTCAGGCTCCCTAGCTCAAGGGTTAGGAAATGGATACACCGTTTAATTAACAAATGCTCCCTGAGAACCCACTGTGTACCAAGCCCTGGGCTGGGCACTGAGGGGAGAGAGGATGAGAGAGAGGGACTCCAGGCCTGAGCAACTAGCTCACAGTCTAAAGGGGAAGGCAGATGTGTGAACAGGCACTTAGTGTGCCACAGTGCTGAGGCCTCAGATGAGTGTGGTATGGGCCTCCTCCACAGAGAAGGAGGCAGGGAGATTTCACTTAGGGCTTTGTGGGGAGCTGATCTTGTGTTCCATGCAGACAAGTGCAGAGGGCACTCTGGACATAGGACCAGCTTATACAAAGGAAGCGAATGCACAATGACAGAGGGCTTGCATGTTAAGCCATGGAATTATCAAGTAAAGGGGTGACAGGATCTGATGTGTTGCTTTGGAGGGAGGACCCTAGTACGTGTGAGACCCTGGGGAGAAGGGCTTGAACGGACCTGAAATTCCACTGGATTAATTTGTCAAAGACAAACACAAACTCATCCATCCTTGTGCCTGGTGAAGATGACCAGCTGTGACTCAGGTGGAGTGGCTCACCCCGGGCAGGCTGAATTAGCTTCCTGGGCTTTTTGGATGGGATACATGCAAGCAGTTCTGTTTCCCCACCTCATTTATTTTATTTTTAATTATTTCTTGCGTTTTCTCAGTTCATTGTATATTTAATTGGTCTGTGCAGGGCCTTTTTCTCCCTTGTATTTATTTACGTATTCCCTTTTATCCCCATTCCTCCCTTCTCCCCCCACAGTAGGAAACCACCCTAATGTGTTTGGTGTATATCCTTTTATTTGCATGTGTCATTGGTATATATATATATATATATATATATATATATTTTTTTTTTTTTTTTTTTGAGGGCGTGTCACTGGCCCTCATATGTGGGACCTGAACCGGGACCGCTGGCATCCCAAGCCAGCACTTAACCAATGCGCCACTCGGCTGGCCCTATATGCATATATTTTTAATTTACATAAATGTATTCTGCCTAGAGTTCATTTTCTTTTTTTCCCCTTTAGTATCATGATTTGGGATCTTATTGGTGTTGCCGTGGGTATATCTGGAATGTGGTTTCTAGATGCATCCCCCACATTTTACTTCCTTGGCTTATCAGTTCCCCTGGCAATGAGGCCCCTACACAATCTCCCACTCCCTGTCACAACTCACAGCGCCCGAATGAAAAACCTTGCACCCATCACCTTCCTTAGCTTTTTTGATACAATTTCAAGATGCTGACTTGGGCTTCCTTTTGATAATCCTGGTGTCAGTTGGTGTCTGACTGTTTGACCTTGGTGATGTCCTGACCTTATTTTTGGTGAATTGTGATTTTTGTTCCTGGACACCCTTGGCAAACAATATTTTGTGTTGCCATCTTTTTGATCACCTCGTAGGCTCTGTGGTTAATTTTCCTGCTTCCTGTCATCATCATTGCTGTGCGCTCATTGCAACTATACATACTGGCTGCTTCCTTTTCCTGGTGAGACGGTGGCCTGGTAAACTGGTCCAGAGTGCAGTGATGCAGCATGCTTCAGAGAAGGCTCTGGAACCGGACTGCCTGCCTTCAGTTCCCAGGTCCTTCACTTCCCAGCTGTGTGACCGTGGGCAACTTAATTTAATCTCTGTGTGTCTCATTTTCTCATCTGTAAAGTGAGTCTAATAATTGTACCTACCTCATAGTGTTTTGTAAGAATTAATTAGTTAATACATGCAAAGTCATTAGAACAGTGTCTGGCACATAATAAGCCCCTATGAGATGTTAACTATTAATAACAATAATAATGATTTTAATATTATTTCAGACAGGAGTCCCTTTAGGTTTACTCATCATGACTCATATCCAGTAATAGGGTACAGGTACACCTCGTTTATTGCGCTTTACTTTATTGTACTTCCAGATATTGCATTTTCACCAACATCGAGGCAAAGCCTTCCACCAGCAAAAAGATTACAACTCCCTGAAGGCTCAGATGACGGTTAGCATTTTTTAGCATTAAAGTATTTTTTAATTAAGGTGTGTACATTGTTTTTTAGACATACATACTACTATTGCACACTTAACAGACTATGGTATATAACTTATATGCCCTGGGAAACCAGAAAATTCACGTGACTCGCTTTATTGTAATACTCACCTTACTGTGGTGTTCCAGAACGAACCCGCAGTATCTCCGAGGTCTGCCTGCTAAGGGAAGCACATCTTCTGGACACCATGATTACAAACTCTAGTGTGAAGCCGCAACACACTAGGCTTTGGGTGCCATTTTCACTCATCCCCTCGCTGGGCTGAGATGATGAGTCTAGGACTGACGGTGCTGGTGGAAGTGGGCTGAGTCTGGTGCAACTGAAGAATCCTAATGGTCACCTTGGGTTCTCCTTGTATTGTTACTCTGTACCTTCTTAGAGAGAATGGGCAACTTGCCAGGCTTGAACTTCGAGGGCCCTCTCATTTCTAGTCCTGTGGTTGGGAAAATAGGGAGGGAACTCTGTCACCAACAATTTGAGGATTGTCCACGTGTTCAGTGTCAAAAGCTGCTCTGAAATAGAGGGGAGCAGTGGCTCAGAGTGGAAGGGACATAAGAAGGGGGCCTCAGTAGAAGGACAGGTGGGGTGAGAAAATTCAGCTTTCTTTCAATGGTATTATGAGGAAGGAAGGCTGGATTACAAGAGATGCTCTAGCCTGCGGGGAGGCAACCCTCAAATAGAAAATCACACTGAAATAGAAGGGGTGAATGGAGCCTCATCATGCGAGTGCTACACGGCACGTGGCTGCAGCTCGCCTGGTTTGGGTTGAATAGAAAAGCACTATGACCCACCTGAGTCGCACCAAACGCCAGGCATGTGCGAGGCCTCCCGACCTCCCCAACCTGCCTGATGACGTTGTAGACATGAAGCAACAGTTTTGTGTCACCAAACATGACCTGTTTGATGGGACAGAGCTTCTGCCCGGGGAGATAACAAAGTTCTAGGGATGGATAGTGGCGATGGTTACACAACATTGTGAATGTACTCAGTGACACTTAAAAATGGTTAAGAGAGGTTCTCTCTCGACAAGATGGCCACACTGGTGGTACCAACAAGTGCTTCTCCCGCCACTCCAGCCCCACCCCGACCGTGGCCCCAGCCTCAGCTTTAGCGCTGGCTCCGGTTCCAGTGCCGGTTCAAACTTCAACTCCAGCTCCATCCTCATCCCCAGACCCTGGCCTCACCGCCAGCCACAGTGCAGACCCCAGCGCAGTCACTGGCTAGTCCTGCTCTCCCAGGCCCCTTCCCCGGCGGCCATGTGGTCCGATTGCACCCTGTCATTTTGGCCTCCATCGTGGACAGCTACGAGCGACGCAACGAGGGCTCTGTCCGAGTTATCGGGACCTTGCTGGGAACTGTTGACAAACACTCAGTGGAAGTCACCAATTGCTTTTCAGTGCTACACAATGAATCAGAAGATGAGGTGGTGGTTGACATGGAATTTGCTAAGAACATGTATGCATTACACAAGAAAGTCTCTCCAAATGTGCTCATCCTGGGCTGGTACACTGCAGGCCATGACATCACAGAGCACTCTGTGTGGATCCATGAGTACTGCTGCCGGGAAGCCCCCAACCCCATCCACCTCACCGAGGACACCAGCCTTCAGAACGGTCGCATGAGCATCAAGGCTTATGTCAGCACTTTAATGGGCGTTCCTTGCAGGACCACGGGGGTGAGGTTCAAACCCCTGACAGTGAAATACGCGTATTACGACACAGCGCATTGGAGTTGACCTGATCATGAAGACCTGTTTTAGCCCCAGCTGGGTGATTGGACTGTCGAGTGACTTGCAGCAAGTAGCAGGGTCCTCGGCGCGCATCCAGGATGCCCTCAGCACGGTGTTGCAGTATGCAGAGGATGTGCTGTCTGGAAAGGTGTCAGCTGACAATACCGTGGGCCACTTCTTTTTTTTTTTTTTAAAGATTTTTATTGGGGAATTGGTGGAGGGGAACAGCGTTGGGGAATCGGGGAAGGGGAACAGACAAGTTGCTGTCTTTTTGTTCTTCAGTTTAGTTGCGGAGGATGTTGCTTCACTGTTGGTATCGTCATTGCGCTCTTCCCGGATGAGGCAGATGGGTCGCTGGCCTCTGGATGTCGCTCACCGCGGCTATTGGCAGCTCACGCTTGGCTGCCAGCCACTCACGCTGGCTGCGGGCCACTCATGGTAGCCTCTGGCAGCCCACTGCAGCAGGGGCTGCAGCCCACACCATCACCGGGGCTCGCACAGCCCAGCTCCAGGTGGAGCTGTTGTTAGCTGTAGAGGGCAGTGTCACTGGCCCTCATGTGGGATCCGAACCGGACCCGCTGGCATCCCAAAACCAGCACTTAACCAATGCGCCACTCGGCCGGCCCCGTGGGCCACTTCTTGATGAGCCTGGTTAGCCAAGCACCCAAGATAGCTCCCGATGACTTTGAGACCATGCTCAACAGCAACATCAATGACCTGCTGATGGTGCCCTACCTGGCCAGTCTCACACAGTCACAGATTGTGCTCAATGAGAAGCTTGTAAACCTGTGATGGGGCCCCAAGCAGCACGCCTGCCATTCTGGGCCCAGCCCTAGGACTCAGAATGGAGGAAAGTAGAAATGGCTTCTTGTGGTTTGAATCACACTGAGTCAGTCAACTGCTTGTGACCAAACAAACATAGCCTGACTTTTGTAAATGTAAAAAAATGGTTAAGAGAGTAAATTTTATGTATATTTTACCACAATTAAAAAAATAATACTTTAAAACAAAAATGGAAATAGGAGGGACCCAGTGAGATGGAGGGAGCCAAGTGGGGGCAGGAAAGACAGCTAGCTGCTGTAAGAGCTGACCTCTGAGCTTCTCAAGTGGCCTGGAGGTGAGTAGTAATGGAGGACACCCTGAGGAGAAGATGAACCAGGGCCAATAGCTTTGAAAGAGTAAGGGTTCCTGCTGCCCTTCTTAGGTGAGCAGCAGGGGAGACGAGGCTGGCGTAGTGGGCAAGGCCCATGGGCACAGCATGCTTGGCAGTTGTTCCTTAGGCAGTTTGCAAATACCAGCCTCTCAAAGACTGCTTTCATGGCTTCTATCACTATAGTACATGGAAAACCAAGTCCACTAACTGAAGAGAAGGTGGCCACACTGAATATATGAAAATACATGAAATATGAAAATAGGCAGTGTATGTATGGATTCCTAGTTAGTATTTCATGCTCAGGACTCTGTGAGGCCTTCCCTGTCTTCTGATTAAAAAGAGATGAACGAGGATTGTAGACTGAAAAAAGTTGAAAGCCTAGTAATTTTCTTACCGTGATTCAAAAATCCCTGTCTTCCTGCCTGCTTCCAACCTCCACTGGGCACCCCGGCTGGGGTGATGGAGCTGTGGACAGATATGTGAAGCTGGGAATTGCCGAGCGCTGCTAGATGATGTGGGTGTGGTGGGAAGGGTCTGGACGCTTTCTCCACCATGTTCCCCTGGCCCAGGTGGGGCCTGACGCAGTGCACCTTCTTCCTGCCCCCAGGCAGAGGCCGCCATGGAGCAGTGTGCGAGCGTGGAGAGAGAGGTGGACAAGGTCCTACAGAAGTTCCTCACCTATGGGCAGCACTGCGAGCAGAGCCTGGAGGAGCTGCTGCACCACGTGGGCCAACTGCGGGCCGAGTTGGCCAGCGCAGGTGGGTGTCCCCCCACAAGAACCCCACTCCTGCCTCCCTGTGGACCTAGGAGACCCTGAGACTACTTGTTGATTGCGCCGTTTTTCCTGTTCTATCATACTTATGTATTCATTACTTAGTATTCAACTGTAAGGAGGAAGCTCTCCCTTCTTATTTATTTATTATCAATTCACACTCATAGATTCTTACTTTATTCAATGGGCTATAATCCGTTACTGTATATATTTCAGTGCTCAAATTGTCTTAGATTTGACCAAGAGGTAACTCCTGGTACTTATGTCTTTTTTTTTTTTTTTGATGAGAAAGTTGTTTATAAGAATTTCATACATAGTTTCTCATTCCTTTTTTTTTTTAATTGAGCTGTAGTTTACATTAAAAACAACCTCTTAAAATGTCACGGTTCAGTAGTTCTTAGTGTATTTACAGAGTTTTACAATCATCACCACATTTAATTTCAGAACATTTTTATTACTCCAAAAAGAAATTGTCATCCCATTCCTCCCTCTCTTCCAGCCCCTGGCAACCACTAATCTACTTTCTCTCTGTGGGTTTACCTCCTCTGGACACTCATATAAACGGAATCATACAACATATGGCATTTGAGTTTTTTCACTTAGCATGATGTTTGCAGGATTCATCCTTGTCATAGCCTGAATCAGTACTTCATTCTCCTTTCTGTGTTGGGTCATGTGGTAACTCTGTTTAACTTTTTGAGGAACTGGCAAATTTTTCCAAAAGTGGCTGCAACATTTTACACACCCACCAGCAATATAGCAGGGTTCCAGTTTCCATATCCTCACTTGTCTTTGGTTCTAGCCATCCTAATGGGTATGAGGTGATAGCTTATTGGAGTTTCGCTTTGCATTTTGCTCCAATGACTAATGATATTGAGCATCTTTTCATGTACTTGTGGGCCATTTATATATCTTTGTTGGAGAAATGTCTATTTAAATCTTTTACCCATTTTTTAAATTGAGTTATTTGTTTTTTTATTGTTGAGTTGTAAGAGTTCTTTGTATATTCTGGATACTAGACCCTTACTAGATATAGATTTGTTAATATATTCTTTTTTTGTTTTTAAACTTTATTGGGGGACAATGTGTTTTCTCCAGGACCCATCAGCTCCAAGTCAAGTTGTTGTTATCCTTCTTAGTTGTGGAGAATGCAGCTCATCTCCAAGTCCGGTTGCTATTTTCAGTCTAGTTGCGGGGGGTGCAGATCACCATCCCATGCGGGAGTTGAACCATCAACCTTGTTGTAAAGAGCATGTGCTCTAACCAACTGAGCCATCCAGCCGCTTAGTGGCAGCTCAGCTTGTCATTGTCTTCGGTGTAGTTGCGGAGGGTGCAGCTCACTGGCTCATGTGGGAATCAAAACAGCAACCCTGTTGCTCAGAGTGTGTGCTCTAACCAACTGAGCCACCCGGCCGTCCCTGTTAATATATTCTTTTCACTTTCTTGATAGTGTCCTCTGAAGCATAAAATATTGTTAATATTGATGAAATCCTATTTATTTTTCTTTGGTTTCTTTTTTCTTTTTAAAGATTTTTTATTTGGGAATTTGGGGAGAGAACAACATTGGGGAATCAGGGAATGGGAACAGACAAGTTGCTGTCCTTTTGTTCTTCAGTCTAGTTGTGGAGGACCTCACATCACTGTCCCATGTTGGTATTGTGATCATTGCGCTCTTACCAGCTGAGGCAAATTGATCACCAGCTATTGGACCATTGCTCATGGCGACTCATAGCAACTCACACCAGCTGTCTGCCGCCAGCCACTCATGGTAGCTTATGGCAGCCCACTGCAGCCCCACTGCATCCTACGCTGTTGCCCAGGACTCCCTGTAGCCTGCTCCAGGTTGAGCCGTTGTTCACCATCTTAGCTGTAGAGGGCGCAGTGTTACTGACCCTCATGTGGGATCTGAACCAGGCCCTACTGCTCAATGCTCACGCTCCCGGGCCAACTCTTAACCAATGAGCTACTCTGCCCTCCCTTCTTTGGTTTCTTTTTTTTTTGAGGGCAGTGTCATTGGCCCTCATGTGGGACCAAACCAGGGCTGCTGGCTTCCCAAGCCAGCACTTAACCACTGCGCCACTCGGCCGGCCCCCTTCTTTGGTTTCTTATGCTTTTGTTGTCATGTCTAAGAAACCATTGCCTAATCTGCGGCCATGAAGATTTACACCTGTTTTATATAAGAGTTTTGTAGTATGGGATCTAATACTTGGTCTTTGATCCATTTTGAGTTAATTTTTTATTGTATATGGTGTAAAGTCCAACGTCATTCTTTTGCATGTGGACATTCAGTTGTCTCAGCACTATTCTTTCTCCTGCCTGTGTCCTTTTGACTTGGGACTATCTTTTTATTTATTATTTGTTATTTTTTTTAGCACTTCCTTATTTCCTGGCACAATAAGATATTTGCTGGAATCAGTAATTTCTGCAAGTGGCCATGGTGGGAAATGGTATTTGGAAATCATCATCTGGGTTGTTAATGAGTGTCGTTTTTAGGCTCGCTCTTTTCTTTTTTCTTTTCTTTTCTTTCTTTCTTCCCTCCCTCCCTCCCCCCTCCCTCCCCCTCCCTCCCTCCCTCCCTCCCCTCCCTCCCTCCCTCCCCCTCCCTCCATTCTTTCCTTCCTTTTCTGTATATCACAATATCACAGACTGCATTTACACTGATACCTCCAATTCCAATCCAGTACCACTGGGTCCTTCCTAGACTTCCCCCGTCCGTAGCTGTATCTCTTCTCCAGCAGTGACGAGCCTGACTCCCAACATTATCAGTACATTTCTCATCTGCTCAATTCCTATAATACATAGAAAGTATTTTCAGAATTGCTACATCTAGTACTCCTGAGAAAAACGAATCTACAAAGGAGAGTTTGTTTCATTTTTACTTTTTTTCTTTTTTTTTGAGGGCAGTGTCACTAGCCTTCCATATGTGGGACCTGAACCGGGGCCGCCGGCCTCCCAAGCCAGCGCCCAACCACCGCGCCACTCGGCCAGCCCTCATTTTTACTTTTTTTTAAAGAATGCATGGACATGGAAAAGACTTTAAGGTCAAAAAGGCTTACAGTGAAAATTAAGTCTCCCTTTCCCCCCTGATTCCCGTTTCCTGTGTGCCTCTCCCCAAAAGTCACCTCTGTCTCTGGTTTCTCAGGTGCCCTTCCAGGCAGCATCTGTGCACACATACGTGTCATGTATAAGTGTCTGTTCCTCCTCCTTTTTTTCACATACAGAGGAGCACAAAGCACATACTTCCCTGCACCTTGCTTTCCCCTATACAGTCTGTCATGGAGATCCTTCTGTATCAGTATGTAGAATTCCGCCTCACTCTTGCACCATTATATGGCCGCACCATTGCTGTAATAAAAGCCCAGAGTTCCTTGTTTTTGGTGGCATCTGTTAACTGTGTGGAAGAAATGGTTTTCTCTTGCTGGGCGGAACCTCATTCCCACTGTGTTCCTGGTTAACAGGTGGCTATGGCTGCAGTGTGTTTATCGGGAGATCTTGTCTCCTTGGAGTGGGATTTGTCGGGGCTCACGCTTGTCAGTGGGGTCCTTGGGCACTGGGGGTTGGGAGATTCCAGGTTAAACGCTTTGGTTTCCCGTGAGTGTTGCTTTGTCCTAAAAGGGGATGATAGCCAAGGAATGTGCAGTGTGGCCCAGCAGAATGTGAGAAATGAGTGGCAAGCCAGGGTTTGGGAGGGCAGTGCTAACGCTGGCAGTGGAGTGCAATTCTGCTCCATCTCCCTAGGGTAAGTGGGTGGCCCTGCCACCAATTCCTGTTTGTATTTGTCAGGACTTGTTCACTTACAAGTGACAGAAACCCAGCCTAGACTAGCTTAAACAAACAAAGGAGGGAGGCTGGATTTCTGGACTCAGGTAACTGAAATGTTCAGGTCTGGTTGTATCCAGGTGCCCATGTGATCCCTCTGTCTACATTGGCTTCGTTCTCAGAGCGCTGCGGGAGGTGGTCACCTGTTCGTGTTCCGACAGCTCCAGTCCACACTGTTTAACAATTGTGGCAAAATGTATCTCTCTTCCAGGGCTCTGTTCCCTCCCCAGTCCAGGGCCATCTCCCTGGCCTCTCAGTGGCATTTAGGATAAAGGAAGCAGGACAACGGCTGCTCCCGGGTTCTGACTCACTGCCAGTGTTTCTCTGCAGCCCTGCAGGGGACCCCTCTCTCAGCCACCCTCTCTCTGGTGATGTCCCAGTGCTGCCGGAAGATCAAAGACACCGTGCAGAAACTGGCCTCAGACCACAAGGACATTCACAGCAGTGTTTCCCGAGTGGGCAAAGCCATTGACAGGGTGAGCATGTGGGCGCCCGGGCGTGGACCAGGGCTCATCAGGAAAACGGGAGTGGGGAGTGCGTGTGCCGAGTCACAGGGCCCTATCTTTCGTCCTTGTCAGAACTTTGACTCTGAGATTTGCGGTGTAGTCTCTGATGCGGTGTGGGACTCCCGGGAGAAGCAGCAGCAGACCCTGCAGGCGGCCATTGTGGAGCACCTGTACCAGCAGGGCATGCTCGGAGTGGCCGAGGCGCTGTGCCAGGTAACAGTCCCGGCGGGGGACGCTGGGCCTGCCAGCTCTGCTCTCTGCTTAATGGTGTTCCTTGTGTTCCAGTCCTGTTCTTGAACTGAATTTATTTTAAAAAGGAAACCAGCCTCCCCGCCATAAGTAGAAGGTAGCTGTACAAATATACAAAGTCTGACAATTAAGTTTGCAACCCTGTTCAACCTTTTTTGATATCAGAGGGATTATTCATTATGAATTTGTACCAACTGGACAAACAGTTAGCCAAGTTTACTGTTTGGAAGTGTTGAAAATGCTATGTGAAAAAGTTAGACGATCTGAACTTTTTGCAAGCAATTCATGGCTCTTGCATCACGACAATGCACCAGCTCACACGGTACTGTCTGTGAGGGAGTTTTTAGCTAATAAACAGGGTATTTACTGTAATAAGCAGTAATACAGGGTATATTGGAACACCTTCCCCACTCACCTGATCTGGTCCCCAGTGACGTCTTTCTTTACCCAAAGATAAAGGAAATTTTGGAAGGAAGACGTTTTGATGACATTCAGGACATCAAGAGTAATACGATGACAGCTCTGATGGCCATTCCAGAAAAAGAGTTCCAAAATTGCTTTGAAGGGTGGACTAGGTGCTGGCACTGGTGCATAGCTTCCCAAGGGGAGTACTTCGAAGGTGACCATAATGATATTCAGCAATGAGGTATGTAGCACTTTTTCTAGGATGAGTTTGCGAACTTAATTGTCAGAACTTGTACGTGGTGACAAGTCATTAAGTTCTAGCTAAGCTTGGTCGTCAGCCAGGGTTCTGAGTAGAGGCCTGATACCTCTTTCTTAAAAGGAGATTAGTAAAATGGCAGAGTAGCTCTGTTAAGTGTTAAAGACATACTGGCAGTAAAAGTAAAGTATCCTTAAAGTAATAAAGAGGATGGAAGAAGAATAAATTTTCACCGTGCTACTCAACGTAGGCTCTGGGGACTGTCTCCAGGACCCAGGTGAGGTTGTGGGAGGCCAGCATGTGGTAGTCAGCCTCCCCGAACGGAAATGGGAATGAGGGGCCAGGCAGCTGGCTGGCAGGGGACCATGGCCCCTCACGCAAACTCTGGTTCTCTCCAGCCTGTCTGGCAGATGATGTTAGAGAGTTTTGGAAACACTGTTCTCCAGTAGTGGGGTCATGCTCTCCCCACAGGAATCAATGCTGAATGTGGACCTGGATTTCAAGCAGCCTTTCCTGGAGTTGAATCGAATCTTGGAAGCTTTGCACGAACAAGACCTGGGGCCGGCGTTGGAGTAAGTTGGCCCTGAGGTGGGCCATCGGGGGGACTGGGCTTATCTATGGTCTTCATCTCATCCAAGGTGCCTGACTTGACTCCAGCCCTGTCTTGTAGCCTCACATAGACTCCTGGATCCCACCTCTCAGTCCCAGCTCCACCATGTCCCTTCTCTCGCCCCACCACCTCCACATTCACTGGCCCCTTTCTTCCCAGGTGGGCTGTCTCTCACAGGCAGCGCCTGCTCGAGCTCAACAGCTCCCTGGAGTTCAAGCTGCACCGACTGCACTTCATCCGCCTCCTGGCAGGCGGCCCCGAGAAGCAACTGGAGGCCCTCAGCTATGCCCGGCACTTCCAGCCCTTTGCTCGGCTGCACCAGCGGGGTAAGTGGCCAGGGTGCCAGGGTGGGCACTGCTGGGCTCTGGCAGATATCGGCATGCTCCTGGGGTGTTGCCCCCTGGCCTGAGACCCCCTGACCCTTCCCTCGTCTCCAAGGTGAACGCCAAACTCAAGGTGCTTCCTTCTCTGCCTGTGCGACACCTTTCTAGCTTTATCTCAGACCACCTGTGGTCCCCAACACCACTGTTGTGCCTTGGCACTGGTCACCTCGCCTAGAATCCCACTCGTCCCCTTCCGACTCACGCAGCACCCTCTGCAGCTTGCTTCTGGAGCCCTCACAACTGGATTTCCGAACCTCCCCACTAGTAACCACCCTACTGCTAAGTAACTTTTTCCTTTAGCTCCCCTCATATTTACTACTTCACAGTTTATTGGTAAATAAATATGAACTAGGCAGTGTTAATTAAATTATAGCTAGCAACCTCCTGAAAGCTTTTTAAAAAGGGAGATTAGCTAGTGTTGGAGAACAGACATGAGTGCCAACTTGAGACTCATTCCTTGATGCAGTTGGAAGGATGGGAAGAGAACTGGGACCCGCTTCCCTGATGCACGTGGTAGGGCCTGTCGTCATCCCACATGTGTAGCCCCACTGGATTTTGGGGAAAACCAGTTTGCCTGAGAGTACTTCAGGCTCTGTTTGGCCAGGTTAGGTGCCTGTGAGCCTTGGGGCTCAGCTTACTCCCCATCCTCCCACCCTGGGGCTGGATGCTGAACTCAGGGGAAAGGCTGCCCCCTGGGTCCCTGAGCTGTGCCCTGTTGCCTTGTAGAGATTCAGGTGATGATGGGTAGTCTGGTGTACCTGCGCCTGGGCTTGGAGAAGTCGCCCTACTGCCACCTCCTGGACAGCAGCCACTGGGCTGAGATCCGGGAGACCTTTACCCGCGATGCTTGTTCCCTGCTGGGGCTTTCTGTGGAGTCGCCCCTCAGCGTCAGGTACAGTCAGCCCCGTGGGGCAGCACGAAGGGGACTGTTTCAAGGGAACCAGTTTGCCGTGGCCCTGCCATGTGCCAGGCACGTGCTCAGTGCCTTCACAGACCTAAACTGGCTCAGTCATTTCTCCCAGATAGGAATGACCTGTTTCCACAGTTGGACAAACTGAGATTAGGAAGAGTTGTGGCCTGAGGTCACCACGAGGCTAGTGGCAGGGGCAAGATTCCTATTCTCTGAGGTCTCCTGAATGAGGTCCCCATCTCGCCTGCACTTCACCACCGGACTCTCACCAGACTCTCCGCAGCCGGCCTTCTCTCAGCCTCACCTTTCAAACACTGCTTCTCGGGAAGACCTAGTGGCTGAGTTACATGTACTGCGAGCTTTCACTCGGAGGCTCCTGCACAGTGAGATACTTCACATGACTCCACAGTGACCCAGGAGTTAGAGGTACTATTATCCTCACTTCACAGATGAGGAAACAGGCTCCAGGCTTAATGAACTTGCCTAGGGCCTCAGGAATAAAGGGCATGTGGATGTGACCCCAGGGCCGCATGCTGCACAACTGTGGGTCGTGTTCCAGTGCGTTTTACTTAGACTGATTTTGAGTGTCATTCTCCGCCCAGTGTGGTGGACTCATTACAGGACAGTATTTCCCAGTAGGACCGCCATCTGCATCAAGACAGGATGGCTGCCCTGGGCATCATAGGTATTTAGCACAAGGCTCCAGCCAGTCAGCTCACTGAGATCTGAACCTGTTCCCCATTTCTAAGTGCCCAGTTGATAACCAGTTATAGAGGTGCATTATGACAGCAGAGTGGGCCTTTCCAACTGATCACTGACCCCATCACACCGGGCACTTTTCAGTGGTTTGGATGAGCAGATACTCGCCCCTGGATCTTCCTTTTGTCGTTCTCAAGATTTGGGGTGCATTAGAGTTGGACACACATAACTACCTACATGGCACTTTATGAGCCACCTTTAAGGACCCATTTGACCATGTGCCACTTTAGAACCGCATCCCGAGTCCCATGCCCATGACAGTGTCTGGTCCTTTGGTCTGTCTGCTGGGCTCTTGGTCTGGCCACTCCAGCCCCTGCTCTTTGTTCTGCAGCTTTGCCTCAGGCTGTGTGGCACTGCCCGTACTGATGAACATCAAAGCTGTGATTGAGCAGAGGCAGTGCACAGGAGTCTGGAGTCACAAGGACGAGTTACCGGTAAGCCCTGTCGGGGAAGTCTGGGTAGAAGGCCCTGGGGAGGACAGCCACAGCAGGAAGTGGGACTCACCCCCTGGCTGGCCTCCCCAGATTGAAATCGAACTAGGCATGAAGTGCTGGTACCACTCAGTGTTCGCCTGCCCCATCCTCCGCCAGCAGACCTCTGATTCCAACCCTCCCATCAAGCTCATCTGTGGCCATGTTATCTCCCGAGATGCACTCAATAAACTCATTAGTGGAGGAAAGTAAGTTCTGCATGCTCTGCTCCTGCTTGGCTTGGCTCTCCTGCTGGCCTGTGCCTGAGACATTCTTGGTTTCTGTCCCTTTGCAGGCTGAAGTGTCCCTACTGTCCCATGGAACAGAACCCAGCAGATGGGAAACGCCTCATATTCTGACTCCTGCCTGGAAGGAACTTTGTTTTCAAGGGGTTTTCACCCATGAGCCTTGCTGTCTCGCAGGAGTGGTTGTCCTTAGTGGATTGTGATTGTGGTTCTTTACAGAGCAATTGGCTGAGTGCCACCATAGGCTGAGGCCAAGGAGGTTAATGAGCTAGCCTACACCGGGCAGCCGGCTCCTTGGCTGTAAAGGGAGGGAGACGCTGGCCTCTGTACTCCTGCTGTCTCCGTTTATATTTGTCACTGACTTGGTAGCAGCCCACGGAGGAGCAGAGGACTTGGGCAGCAGCAGCAGCAGTCTTCCATCCCTGCCCTCAGCCAGTTCTTACTGCCACGCAAAGCAGGGCCCACTCCTCCCGTGGTACAGCCTCACAACTGTATGTCGCCCACTGTAAATATTCCGGGTTACAATGAATGCCATTGTTTTATAACTTTGAGTAAGTATATTCACAGGACTTCTTCATTGTTTGCCTTTAGTTTCACAGTCAAAGAATTACTACATGTCCACTGCACACAAGTACTGGGCATAGCATGGCAGCCAGCTCCCAGTCAGGAAGAACCCAACCTGCATCTCTGGTTGGGTGAAAAAGCTGGGAGATGTCAGTCTCTGGGCAAGGTGCTTTTATTTATTTTTAAAGATTTCTTGGGGGGGAATTGGGGAGGGGAACCTTGTGTTTTTCTAGGACCCATCAGCTCCAAGTCAAGTTGTCCTTCAATCTTAGTTGTGGACGGCGCAGCTCAGTTCTAAGTCCAGTCACTGCCTTCAGTCTAGTTGTAGTGGGTGCAGCCCATCATCCCATGTGGGAGTTGAACCGGCAGCCTTGTTAAGAGCGCAGCCTCTAACCAGCTGAGCCACCCGGCCAGCCCTGGGCAGGATGCTTTTATACATACAAACATACATAAAATCTCCTTTCCGCATATTAGAAATCATTGCAGCGGGGTTTGGGAAGATGAGATGACTTGCACAACAGAACTCACAGCTTGTAAAGGAGAGAGCTTGGGGTTTGAAGCAGTTCTGGCCCTGAGGTCCAAGCTCTAACCAGTTTATTCCAGGGTGCCTAAAGGCGGGTTGCTGTATGTACTGAGTCCTGTGCTGGGCCTTGGAGAGCAGTAGGATACCTTCAGTCTAAAATGTTTGGAGGGACTGTGTTCCCAGGGCCATGATGCCAAGCAGGAGAGATGGCCTGGGGTTTTGTATTTAGCTTTATTTTCGTATTTAAAGTGTCCTGTGTGGGTGGGTAAATTGCTTCCATAAGCTTCCCAGTGGTGCTTAAGGCGCGTGGGGGAAGAAGAGGAATCGGGGAGTCCCCATAGGGGCTGCAGGCTTCCGCTCAGTGGGGTCTGGGCTCAGCTGCCTTATCCTGCAGCTCCCACCTACTCTGGAAGTAGGAGGTGAAAGCTCAGGATGGGCACAGAGTCCGTTCTCAGCTGGAGTCTTAACACCAGCCTGGTGGCTGGGCACTGGCACTGAACACTCTGTGAGAAAGGCTACTTCGCTCTTTCATGCCCTCCAACTCCCTGGCCCCACCAGCAGCTGCCGCTTGAAAGAACACCCACAGACTCATCACATTTTAGTCTGAGCATTTACTTCCCCCACACCTCATCTGTGGAGCTGAATGCCAGGAAACTCAGCAGGAAACAGTGCTATGGAGAAGATGATGGCTTTGTCTTCACGAAATAGCTGTTGGAGCTACCCGGGAAAAACACATGCTCAGGGGACTGGGGAGCTGCTGAGTGGGCAGCAGGAAGGTAGCCAGCCAGCCCACCGCCAGACCAGCAGTGTCCGGAGCAAGTGCCCAGGTGGCTCCCCAAGTCCTTCACATGGGCTGGGGCAGGGCATGCACCTCCTGCAGGCACTCGTCATAGGCCTCCTGGTACTCCTCGTGCGGCTTGACCATTATCACGCAGGTGGGGCGCTTGGAGCCTGCAGCTGCACCCAGGTCCTGCAAAGGAGAAAGAAGCGCTGTTTGCCAAGGCGTCACAAACCGATGACCCACTGGTCTAATCTGGCTCACAGGCGTGCTATTCGGTCATCACTATATTTAAATACATTTCAAATTGGTTGCCATCATTTAAGCTCAGCAAACTTCCAAGTGTTCCGGCAGCACTGGGTCTACACTCCCACATGGCAGCTGTGAAAGGGCTCCAGCCCAGCAGGGGCTGTGCTTTTCGGCAAGGCCTATGCTCTCTAGGGTCCTGCCATCCCCCAGTCCCTGTGCCCTAGACCTGACTCTGTGAGGATAAGGACAGCTGCGGTCCCTAAAACACCCCCTCTGCTCTGAGCACTACACCCACCTGATAGGACCAGCACGGGCATAGCATCTTAGCTGATAAAGCATGTCCACATAAACCTTGCTTGATTTTCACAGGCCACAGAAGAGGGGATTCCCATTTTACAAGAAAGGAATGGAAGTGTAGAACGGTAACTTACTTGCAGTCTCCCAGCTAGGAAGCAGCAGAGCCGAGAAACCGCCCAGGTCCATGTTAACTCCAGAGCTCATACTCTTTCCCACTATGACCTGCTGCCGCAGCCCTGATCCCAGTCCCCTCCTCCAATGCTAAGCTTGGGCTCCTGTGCTCCTTACCGTCTTTGAAGGGATATAGATGTAGGGCAAATTCCGGTCCTCACACATAACTGGAAGATGGCAGTATACCTCAACAGGCAACGTGTCTCCTGCCAAAATCATGATCCTGAAACGAGAGAAACAGTCATTTCTAGCATGCTCATTCCCTCTTCAGTCAAAAGTACCACCTCTGGACTGGGCCTTGGGGGGTACAGACATGGATAAGATGGCCACTGCCCTGAAGGAGCCCAGTTATTAATGTGGGTCAACCAACCTCTGAAAGTGTGTGCAAATTTGTGTTTGGTGACTGCATTGCTCTGGGGAGATCTCTATTTTGATACTGTATGGCAAAGGATGAAAAGGGAGAACTAAGGTTAGAGCCACAGGAGAAAGGCACAATGTTGAATAAGATGTCACAGAACAGTCTCTCTGCCCCATTAAGTGAAAGCTGCGCTGGCACAGACCCAGGGCAAAGATACACTCAAGGGTTTTCCTTCTGCACCAGCTACCAAATCCTGGCCCCACTGCCTGGGGAAGGACCTGTGAAAGTGCTAGAAGAAAGCAACAGGAGGCCACAGTTGAGTGGAAAGCTGAATGATGAATGTCTGCCAGGAAACCCTGGGCAGGAAGGGAAAGGGGTGGGCAGAGGAAGCATTTAAGGAGGAGAATCAGAATGGCACGAGATACACAGAAGATGATTGATGGCAGCCTGAGATGGCTCTGGAATCCAGGATGGAGACGGGGGCAGGCAAGGCTAGAGAGACTGGCCTTGAGTGCCAGGCTAAGAAGCATGCGTTCAATCCCCAAATTGACAGGGCTTGCCAGATTCCTCAGATAGGGCTTCTAGCTGGGAAGGTGTCAGAGCTCTGGGACAAGGGCTCCGGAGCCCTGAAGACACAGAAGGCAGAGTCTTCTCCAGGGTGGGATGCAAACATCACAAATGCCAGGAAAGAGCTCTTGGTTCAAACTACTGGGAACACACTCCTAGTTTGCTTTTTGCCTTGTGGGCTCTCCTCCTCTGCAGGCTACTCTTGGACTAGCCTGATGCTCCTCACAGCCTGGTCCCTGGCTGCCGTGACAGTACCTTCTCCTGACCCCATCTGTGGCCGTGGCATCAAGTGCCATCTATGTGCCAACAACTCCCGAATCTATTCTCTCCATCTTGGCCCTCTCTCTAAGCTTGCAGCCCATATAACCACCTGCCTATTTGACAGTTCTGCTGGGGAGAGGCGTCACTAGTCTAAAAGGCACCTCGAAGATTCGCCTAAAACCAAACTCGATCTTTCCACACAAACCCAGTCCCCCACACTGTTCACTGTTTCAGTGAGTGCGCCCTCTGCCTGTTCAGCTAGAATCCATACCTCCTCACTCCATGTCTGAAAGTTCTCTCAGATCCATCCACTTTAAGTCTTGCCATCTCCACCATCACCAACCTAATCAAAGTCACCTTTCACGTCTAGACTACAGTAGCCTCCTATCTCAATTTCCCCATATACTCCTTTATTTTTATTATTTTTTAAAGATTTTATTGGGGAATTGGGGGAGGGGAACAGCTTTGGGGAATTGGGGAAGGGGACCAGCCAAGTTGTTGTTCTTCAATCTTCGTTGTGGAGGATACCAGTGCCATCTGGCTGCCCGTTGGCAGCTTGGCCTCTAAGCTCAAGGTACTGTGTTCCATCTTAGTTGCAGGTGGGCGTAGCCACCATCCCATGCGGGAGTCAAACCAGCAGCCTTGTTAAGAGCGCACGCTCTATCCACTGAGCCATCCGGTGGCAGCTCAGCTCAAGGTGCTGTGTTCAATCTTAGTTGCGGGTGGGTGTAGCTGCCATCCCACGCTGGAGTTGAACCAGCAGCCTTGTTGTTAAGAGCACACGCTCTATCCACTGAGCCATCTGGGCGGGGGCTCAGCTCAAGGTGCCGAGTTCAGTCTTAGTTGCAGGTGGGCATAGCCCACCACTGAACAGGCAATCTTGTTACACCACTTGAGCCATCCTGCCACTTGGCAGCTAAGTGACAGCTCAGCTAGGGCTGCAGCGTTCACTGGCCCAAGTGGGAATTGAACCAGTGGTCCTGCTGTTCAGAGCTCGCCTTCCAAGCCAACTCTTAACCAACTGAGCCACTCGACCTGCCCTTCCCCATATACTCTTTCACCTTTGATCCTTTCCAAAGTTGCCGAAAAATCTTAAGATATAAATGTAATTATGTCACTTCTTGGCTTTAACCCTCACTGTTCTCCCTGAGCTCTGGAGCTGTGAGTACAAAAACTTACCGTGGCTTACAAAACTTCATGAGAAGGTGGCACTTCTGCCCACCCCTACTCTCTCCTGCCCTGGAAGCTATTTTCTTGTGGCAAAACACTTCCCCCCAAAACTAATTCCATATATTCAGATCTTAGCTAACCCCATCTAAGTCAGACTCTCCATTGAACATCAAGTTCCCCCCAGCAATACTTATTGAGTACCTACAAGGTACTGGACATTTCTGGGGATAAAGCAGGGAGAGGCCTTATCCTATTCTCTCAAAGAGCTTCCTGTCTGGCCTGAATGGGAGATACAGGGAATAAAAATGCAAATGAGTTTCAGATTCTGATAAATGTCAGAAAATAAAGATGTAGGGCAATGAGCCATCCTGCCACTTGTTGGCAGTTCAGCGACAGCTCAGCTATGGCGCAGCATTCACTGGCCCATGTGGGAATCGAACCGGCAGCCCTGTTGCTCAGAGCCCGCGCTCTAAGCCAACTCAACCAAATGAGCCACTCCCCCGGCCGGATTATCTTCTAATAGAGCACTTTTCCCGACCTCCTCGGAGCTCGTACTAAATAGTACAATAGGATACCTTCATTACCGTTTAGAAATGCAAAATCCATGGCTGGCCAAGTGGCTCACTGGTTAAGAGCTGGCTTGGGACGCCAGCTCTGAGCAGCAGGGCCCCAGTTCGGATCCCACATGAGGGCTAATGATGCTGCGCCCTCCACAGCTAAGACGGTGAACAACAGCTCGACCTGGAGCTGGGCTGCTGTGTGGACTGCTGTAAAGCTACCGTGAGAGGCCGGCCGGTGTGAGCTGCCAAGAGCCCCGGTGAGCGGTCGTCCACTGGCCGGCAACCGACCTGCCTCACCCAGAAAGAGCACAATGAACATACCAACATGGGCCAGTGAAGCAACTTCCTCCACAACTAGACTGAAGAACAAAAGGACAGCAACTTGTCTGTTCCCCTTCCCCGATTCCCCAATAAAACTCTTTAAAAACCAACCAAATAAAGAAAAAACCCACAAAATCCAGCAGGAGGGGGTCCTTACCCCTTCTCGCCTTTGTTGACAAATTTCTGAACCTCCTTTACCCCGCGCCGAATCTGCTTCTGCTTGACGGCTGCAATGACAGAAAAGTCATTCCGGGGGCCTCCGCCCGCCCCCCGCGCCCCCCGGGCCACCGCGCCACGGCGCCTCCCACCTTTCTTGATGCATTTGTAGAGCTTTCTCGTGAGGCGGCGGGAAGCCAGGGGCTGCGCGATGGGGTTCAGATTCACCAGCAGCTCGTGGTAAGTACGCTCCCCGGAGGACGCCTCCGGCTGAGCCTCCTGTGCCTCTGGATCTGCCTTTATTTTGGTCATCGCAGGGCCACGGCTATGACTCTCCAGTCAGAGATGCACGCGGCCTGAGTCTCAGAAATCACTTCCGGGTCACCGGCTCTGGGGAAGTGTGTCAAACAACAACCAATTAGGAAATGAGGTCTCTGACTCTGACCAATCGCTCATGCGCACTTCCTTAACTGGGCGGGCCAGAGTCTCGGCTTCAGGGGCGGGCCCTCTCCACTGAGAGGCGGGGCGGAGTGGGTTAGGGGCTGGGCACGAGCTGCCGTCCGCGCGTTCGGAGGGAGGCGGGGCCTGGCGGGAGGCAAGATACAGGAGGCAGGGGAGGGACCCGGGCACTGCGGGGCTGGTCGGAGTTTGGCGTTACCTGTACGCTTTGGGAGAGGGTGGAGGAGGCGGTATCTGTGGGGCATGATGTCTGCCCAGTGCGATTCCAAACGCATGTATAATCTGCCCTCAAACGGGCAGTGCGCAACCTGAGCTGGTCCTGGGTGGTGTGCCCAGGTGCCAGGGTTCAGGTAAAGCCTGACGCTGCTAATCGTTTCCTCCTTTCTCGCACCGTTTCTCACATTCTGCTTTCTCTTTCCTGCCAAGGGATGGATGGCCCCACTCAGTGAGTGCCTCGGCCTGGGTCGCTGTTCCCCGGAGAGCCTGAAGTTCTCTCCCTCGTCTCGCAGGATCTGCTCAAATGTTACTCACGGGAGAGAGTCCCCTGATGACCACCTTATCTAAAATTGCAGTCCCCTCCGACCTCCTTCCCCCATTTCCTAACCCTTATTCCTCGTGGTTCCCACTGCTGCCTGGCCTAGTGTGTGTGTGGGGGGGGGGCATAGGGGTGACAGCTGGCAGAGTGAGGAGGAAAACTGTGGACACTGGGAACCGCACTCCGGGGTGGTGTCGGGATAGCTCTGAGTCGGCCCCCATTTTACAGTTATTGTAGAAGATTAGTGGACAGTGTGCCTTGGAACAGTTCCACTGTGCCTTGGAACACTCGATGGATATTAATTCGATAATTGCTACAAATTAATTGCTTTTGATTATTCAGTGGAAGGCCTGCCATTTCTAAGGCCTGCAAAGTGGCTGTGGGATCACAGGTCAGTTAAGCCAACTTAAAATTGACCTTTTAACCCTGTAACCAGTCATTAAATAAACGAATAGGTTTTTTATTTTTTATTTTTAAGATTTTTATTGGGGAATTGGGGGAGGGGAACAGCGTTGGGGTATTGGGGAAGGGGAACAGACAAGTTGCTGTCCTTTTGTTCTTCAGTCTAGTTGTGGAAGATACCGCTTCACTGACCCATGTTGGTATTATCGTTGTGCTCTTCCAGGGTGAGGCAGTCGCTCGCTGGCCATTGGACCGCCGCTCAAGGTAGCTTACGAAAGCTCCCAGCAGCTGGCAGCTCACACCTGCTGTGCACCACTCACGGTAGCTTGCTTGCGAAAGTTCACTGCAGCCTACGCCCTCACTGGTGAATCACAGCAGCCCAGCTCCAGGTCGACCTGTTGTTCATCATTTTAGCAGTAGAGGGCTCAGCCCACATGTGGGATCCGAACAGGGGTCCTACTGCTTAGAGCTGGCATCCCAGGCCAACTCCTAACCAACAAGCCACTCAGCCGACCCACGAATAGTTTTTTAAATTTGGTATTTTAATGAGAAATATAGACCTAGATGTACTAAGGTCTCATCATTTAAAAAATTTGGGAGGATGATTTTTAAAAATTGAGATATAATTCGCATACCATACAATTCGCCCATTTAAAGTGTACAATTCAGGGGCCGGCCGAGTGGCGCATTGGTTAAGAGCTGGTTTTGGGATGCCAGTGGCCCCGGTTCGGATCCCACATGTGAGGGCCAGTGACACTGCCCTCTACAGCTAACAAAAGCTCCACCTGGAGCTGGGCTGTGCGAGCCCCGGAAATGGTGTAGGCTGCAGCCCCTGCTGCAGTGGGCTGCCATAGGCTACAGTGAGTGGCCGGCAGCCAGCGTGAGCTGCCAATAGCCGCGGTGAGCGACCATCCGGAAGCCGGCGACCAACCTGCCTCATCCGGGAAGAGCGCAATGACGATACCAACATGGGCCAGTGAAGGAACATCCTCCACAACTAGACTGAAGAACAAAAAGACAGAAACTTGTCTGTTCCCCTTCCCCGATTCCCCAACGCTGTTCCCCTCCCCCAATTCTCCAATAAAATCTTTTAAAAAAAAAATTTTTCCTGTGGGTATGTTTTTGATATATACCTAGAAGAATTGCTGTGTCAAATGGTAACTCCATGTTTATCTTTTTGGGGAACTGCCAGGCTGTTTTTCCAAGGTGGCTGCACCGTATTACACTTCTACCAGCAGTGTACAAGGATTCCAGTTCACCACATTCTCACCAATACTTGCTGCAACCTGACTTTTTCATTACTGTATAGCAATCCTAGTGAGTGCAAAGTAGTATCTCATTGTGGTTTTGATTTGCATTTCCCTGATAGCTAATGATGCTGAACAATTTTTCATGAGCTTATTGGATATTTGCATAGCATTGGAAAAATGTCTATTCAAATCCTTTGCCCATTTTTTAATTGAGGACAAGTCTTTTGACTTTTTACTTATCAAGCTAGATGCTTACTCTAGGAGCTAAAGTTCAAGTAGAAGAAAAAATAAAATTATATATAGTTTATGCAATTTATTGGAAATCTGTTTTAATTCTTTTGTAGGCCACTTATGTCAGTATTAGTCAGTATGATGGTTGGAAACCTACATGCCCCCCTGGTTCCTTAGTAGCAATTGACGTCTCCCCAGAAATGAAGGTCTGAGATTGAAGCCAGATTCTAAGGAGAGGGGGACCATCAAGTGAGTTTCTGGAAGATGGAAGCTTCCCGGGCACAGTTGCTTGGAACACACCTTACTGTGTAAAGCTGAGAGCTTAGAATAGTCAGGGTGGTACCTCAGAAAAATGAGCTTCTTTAGGGTCAGTGTTTTGGGTTTGGATCTTAAAATTTATTATTTTAAAAGTGACAATGTTGGGCCGGCCGAGTGGCGCATTGGTTAAGCGCTGGTTTTGGGATGCCAGCGGCCCCGGTTCGGATCCCACATGAGGGCCAGTGACACTGCCCTCTACAGCTAACAACAGCTCCACCTGGAGCTGGGCTGTGCGAGCCCCGGTGATGGTGTGGGCTGCAGCCCCTGCTGCAGTGGGCTGCCATAGGCTGCAGTGAGTGGCCCACAGCCAGCGTGAGCGGCTGGCAGCCAGCGTGAGCTGCCAATAGCCGCGATGAGCGACATCCAGAGGCCAGCGGCCGATCTGCCTCATCCGGGAAGAGCAATGACGATACCAACCGTGAAGCAACATCCTCCGCAACTAAAACTGAAGAACAAGAAGACGGCAACTTGTCTGTTCCCCTTCCCCGATTCCCCAACGCTGTTCCCCTCCACCAATTCCCCAATAAAATCTTTAAAAAAAAAAAAAAAAAAAAAAAGTGACAATGTTTATGTTAAAAAGTTACGGGGCCAGCCGAGTGGCTCATTGGTTAAGAGCTGGTTTGGGACGCTAGCAGCCCCAGTTCGGATCCCACGTGCGAGGGCCAGTGACACTGCCCTCTACAGCGAACAATAGCTCCACCTGGGCTGCGAGCACCGGCGACGGTGTAGGCTGCAGCCCCTGCTGCAGTGGGCTGCCATAGGCTACAGTGAGTGGCCAGCAGCCAGCGTGAGCGGCCAGCAGCCAGCGTGAGCGGCTAGCAGCCAGCGTGAGCTGCCAATAGCCGTGGTGAGGGACCATCCAGAGGCCAGCAACCTATCTGCCTCATCCGGGAAGAGCACAATGACGATACCAACATGGGCCAGTGAAGCAACGTCCTCCACAGCTAGACCGAAGAACAAAAAGGACAGCAACTTGTCTGCTCCCCTTCCCTGATTCCACTCCCCCAATTCCCCAATGTTGTCCCCCTCCCTCAATTCCCCAATAAAATCTTTAAAAAAAAACCAAACAACTTCAGCGAGTGTCGGCCGAGTGGCTCAGTTGGTTAAGAACGCGAGCTCTGAGCAACAGGGTCACTGGTTGGATTCCCACATGGGGCAGTGAGCTGCACCAGAGCTGAGCTGTCTGCTGAGCTGGTGAGAGCATGTGCTCTTAGCAGTAAGGCTGCTGGGTGCAACAACCATATGGGATGGTGGGCTTCGCCCCCGCCCCCCAGCCCCGCCCCACAACTAAGATTGAACAGGGCACCTTGAGCTGAGCAGCAGCGAGTTGCTGACTGGCAGCCAGATGGCTCAACGTGCAACAAGATTGCCGGTGGACTATGCACCCCCCACCACCACCACCCCGCAACTAGATTGAAAACGGCAACTGGATTTACGGCTGAGCTGCGCCCTCCACAACTAAGATTGAAGGACAGCTTGACTTAGAGCTGATGGGTCCTGGAAAAACACAATGTTCCCCTTCCCCAATTCCCCCACACTGTTTCCCTCCCCAATTCCCCAATAAAATCCTTAAAAAAACACCCAAACGATTCTAGTGGCATAAAAAAAAAATTCAGGTAGTACGGAAGAGTATAAAGCAAAGAGTTAAACATCCTACCTCCTTAATCCCTATTCCCTCCATTTAAGCTCTCCACAGGTATTCACTATTAGGATTTTTGTGTATATGTGCAAGTATATATATACTTGTTTGTTTACATACATTAAATAATATAACATACTGTTCTGGCAATTTATGTCCACTTAATATATCTTGGGAATTTTTTTTTTTAATTGGGGAACAGTGTGTTTTCCCAAGACCCATCACTCCAAGTCAAGTAGTTGTTTCAATCTATCTGTGGAGGGTGCGGCTCTGCAACCCATGCTGGGATCGAACTGGCAATCTTGGTGTTACGAGCACTGCGTTCTAACCAACTTAGCTAACTGGCCGCCCCAGTAGAGATAAATCTTTCAATGCCTCCATTGTATCATGTATGGATTTCCGTAATTTATTTAGTCAGCCCCTACTGGTGGACTTTAGTTTGTTTTTAGTGTTTTTACTATTTTGAATAAATTTGCAATGAATATTGTGCAGTATCTTTGTTACCTTTGTGAGTGTATCCAGGGATAGATTCCTAACCTTTATAGTTTTTTTTTTTTTTAAGATTTTATTGGGGAATTGGGGGAAGGGAACAGCGTTGGGGAATCGGGGAAGGGGAACAGACAAGTTGCTGTCTTTTTGTTCTTCAGTCTAGTTGCTGAGGATGTTGCTTCACTGGCCCATGTTGGTATCATCATTGCCCTCTTCCTGGATGAGGCAGATCGGTCGCCGGCCTCTGGATGTCACTCACAGCAGCTATTTGCAGCTCATACCGGCTGCCAGCTGCTCACACTGGCTGCCGGCCACTCACTGTAGCCCATGGCAGCCCACTGCAGCAGGGGCTGCAGCCCACACCATCGCCCGGGCTCGCACAGCCCAGCTCCAGGTGGAGCTGTTGTTATCTGTAGAGGGCAGTGTCACTGGCCCTCATATGTGGGATCTGAACCAGGGCCGCTGGCATCCAAAAATCAGCTCTTAAGCAAAGTGCCACTTGGCTGGCCCCTAACCTTTATAGTTTTGATATATACAGTATTGCCCACCTGTCCTCTAAAAAGGCACGATTTACTCTAGCCTTAATAGTGTCTCTCCATGGCCTGCCAATACTGGGTTTTAGCAACCCCTTTTTTCTTAGGGGGAGGAGAGGTGGTGATGATCCAATAGAGAGAAATGATGTCTTGTTTTCATTTGCTTTTCTTTAGTTTGGAGGGAGGCTGGGTATTTCGTATTTTTATGGGTCATTTGTGTTTCTTTTTCTGTTAACTCCCTGTTTTATTCTTGTTTAGTATTTCTATAGGGTTGTCTCTTACCGCTTTAGAAAAGCTTTTTGTATTTGAAGGAAATTTTTCTAGTGCTGTGTGGTTTCACTGTTAATATGAAAATTTTTGATCCATCAGGTTTAATGTGAGTGTTAGAAGAAAGGCAGGGGTCCAGGGTGCCAAACTGTGAGCTCAAATCCAGATGGCCAGCCATTGTCCTGCTGCTATTTATGGAATTCTTCCTCTTTCTATCCATTCATTTAAAATGTCTCTGTGTGTACTAGATTCTAATATGTGTTTGGGTCCATTTCCATCCTCTCTGTTCTTTCTTTAGTACTAAATTGCTTTGATGGATATAGTGTTTGGTTTTTCTAATTTGTTTTTTAACTTTTTAATATCTAACAGGGCTTTGGCAGTTTACCAGTTTAAACCAAGTCTAGGGAAAAACATGCTATGTGGACAGAGGAAGGGTCTGGGAGTCAAACAGACCAGGATTTAACCCCAGATGTCTGGTTTGTCTGCTTTGCAGCTTTGGACACATCGTTTCACTTTACTGGTGCTTTGGTTTTACTGTGCTTCAGTTATTTTTTTCTTTTTAATTGGGGAATTGGGGGAGAGATACAGTGCTGGGAAATTGGGAGCCAAGTTCTTGTTCTTCAATCTTCGTTGTGGAGGGCGCCAGTCACCATCTGGCTGCCCATCTGAAGCTCGTGGCCTCTAAGCTCAAGGTGCTGTGTTACAATCTTGTTGCAGGTGGGCGTAGCCACCATCCCATGCCGGAGTCGAACCAACAGCCTTGTTGTTAAGAGCGCACGCTCTATCCACTGAACCATCCAGGCGGCAGCTCAGCTCAAGGTGCCGAGTTCAGTTTTAGTTGTGGGCGGGTGTAGCCCACCATTGAACAGGCAGTCTTGTTAAGAGCACGTGCTCTCACCAGCTGAGCCATCCTGCCACCTATTGGCAGCTTGGACGCAGCATCTCTGGCCCATGTGTGAATCAAACTGGCAGCCCTGTTGCTCAGAGCTCATGCTCTTAAGCTAACTCTTTTTTTTTAAATTTTTTTTTATTTTATTTTTAATTAGTTTCAGGTGTACAACACAGTGCAATAGTTATACATTTTACCCCTCAAAGTGACAACCCCCCACTCCCAATACACCACCCCACTCCCCCCCATATCATATATATCTATTACTCTTCCTCTGACTCTCTTCCACAGTATAATCCACATCCCGTGACTATCTATATATATTCAATTACAGTAGGTATACCACCTCCGTTAAGCTAACTCTTAACCAACTGAGCCACTTGGCTGGCCCTGTGCTTCAGTTTTATTCATCTTTAAAATGGGATGACAGGGCCGGCCGAGTGGCGCAGTGGTTAAGCGCTGGCTTGGGAAGCCAGCGGCCCCAATTAGGGTCCCACATATGAGGGCCAGTGACACTGCCCTCAAAAAAAAAAAAAAAAAAAAAAAGGGATGACAATTGAATGAGATGCTGCTGTTAGGAAAGGCCCCAGCTGTTGGTAGGCACATGCTGGATGTGGTGGTTCCTTGCTGAGCCACAGGGCATCACCCTGGGCCTGATCTGTAGAGGGCTGGGGTGAGGAATCTGTAAGACCGAAGGGACATGTCCCTGCCATCCCCAATCCTGCAGGTGTGGGCATTCCCTGCCCAGTCAGCACTGAGTCCATTACCAGGGCCTGCCCAGCCTTCTCTTCTACCTGCTCTTCAGAGGGAGAGCTGGTCCTGTAGATGGGAAGGGAGGCCAAGGTGTGGGTGGATGGGTCGTGGACAGAACACAGACATTTGGCTTGGGGCATCCACACCTGTGCGTGGGTCCCTCACTATATAGAACAGAGTGGAGGAGGTCAGGGGCTCCATCTGTGCTCTTGCCCTGAACCCCTCCAATGTGAGGGATGGGCCTGCTTCCTTTCTCCTTTCTCTCATGATGATAGATTCATGGGAGCAGGGAGGTGTATTCATGTGTTCAACAAGCAGATGTTGGGGACTAACTGGTGGCCTTAATTTCCTAGGGCTGTCCTAATAAAATTCTGTAAATTAGGTGGCTTAAACCAGCACAAATTTATTGCCTCACAAATCTGGAGGCTAGAAGTCCAAAATTAAGGTGTCAGTAGAGCTGTGTTTTCTCTGCAGCCTCCAAGGGAGAATCTGTTCCATGCCTTTCTCTTAGCTTCTGGTGTGGCCAGCAACCCCTCGTGTTCCTTGGCTTGTAGGTACAACAATCTGTGCCTCCAATGTCACATGACTTTCTTTCTGTCTTTACATGATGTTCTTTCCTCTTCTTATGAGGATACCAGTCATATTGGATCAGGACCCACCCTAATGGCCTCGTCTTAACTTGATACATCTCTAAGGACCCTATTTCCAAATATGGCCACATCACAGGTACCAGGGGTTAGGACACAAACAAATCTCCTTAGGGGACCCATAACATTGGTAACTCTGATGGCATGAGCTGGAACTCTGTGTGGCCATGGGATCAGGTGACACTGAGCCAGTCCTGACCTTGTTCAATTGCATTGGTGGTCCTCCAGAAAATATTAAATAATGGAAGAAGATGACTTTGCATTGTTTCTTACTTTAAGGGAAGTGCTTCTAGACGATGACCTTTAGGTTGTTTTTATAAATGTTCATCTTGTTCTGTTTTGTCAAGAATATTTAGGGCCGGCCGAGTGGCGCGGTGGTTAAGCGCTGGCTTGTGTATCCAGTGGACCCAGTTTGGTCCCACATATGAGGGCCAGTGACACTGCCCTCAAAAAAAAAAAAAGAATATTTACTAAAAATATATGTTGAAATTTATCAAATGTCCAGTTAATATATATATATATATATATATATATATATATATATATATATATTATTTTTTTATTTTTATTTTTTTGAGGGCAGTGTCACTGGCCCTCAAACGTGGGACCCGAACCGGGGCCGCTGGTCTCCCAAGCCAGCGCTTAACCACCAAGCCACTCGGCCGGCCCCAGTTAATATATATTGATAAGACTTCTTTTTACATTTTATCTATTATATGGTGCATTATATTAGGAGTTCCTGATATTAGACCATCCTTGCTTTTCTGTAATAATAATTGCTTGGTTATGATTTAAAATGATTATTAAGGGCCGGCCGAGTGGCGCATTGGTTAAGAGCTGGTTTTGGGATGCCAGCGGCCCCGGTTCGGATCCCACATATGAGGGCCAGTGACACCGCCCTCTACAGCTAACAACACCTCCACCTGGAGATGGGTTGTGCGAGCCCCAGCGACGGTGTAGGCTGTAGCCCCTGCTGCATTGGGCTGCCATAGGCTACAGTGAGTGGCCTGCAGCCAGCGTGAGCAGCTGGCAGCCGGTGTGAGCGGCTGGCAGCCAGTGTGAGCTGCCAAGAGCCGCGATGAGCGACCATCCAGAGGCAGGCGACGGATCTGCCTCATCCGGGAAGAGCACAATGACAATACCAACATGGGCCAGTGAAGCAATGTCCTCCGCAACTAGACTGAAGAACAAAAAGACAGCAACTTGTCTGTTCCACTCCCCCAATTCCCCAACGCTGTTCCCCTCCCCCAATTCCCAAATAAAATCTTAAAAAAATAAAAAATAATAAAATAAAATGATTATTAATGTGTGGTTGGGTGGTGATGCTTATATTTTGTAGCATTTTTTTTTTTGAGGGCAGTGTCACTGGCCCTCATATGTGGGACCAAACCAGGGCCGCTGGCTTCCCAAGCCAGCCCTTAACCACCGCGCCACTCGGCCGGCCCTTATTTTGTATCATTCTTGCATTAATATTCACAACTGAACTCAGTCTGTGGTTTTCCGTACTGGGTGTGTTAAGCCTGATACCCGAGATGACCTCCAAGCAAAGGTGTGCAGGAGGTCATGGGACCTGTGTGTCTGGAGCTCAGGGGAAAGGGCTAGAATGGGGAGAGAAATCCATGAGTTGTTTGCATAGAGATGGTATTTCATACCTGGAGACTGAATGAGATCACCAGGGGCTAAATGGATAGAGTGAAGAGAAGAGGAGAACTGAGTCTTGGGTGTTTCTACATGCTCTAGTGAGCCTCTGAGGAGGAACCAGCAAAAGAAGTGGAAAATTATTTGGCAATAAAGAGGAATGAGGTACCAATCCCAAGTATAATATGGATGAACCTTGGAAACATTATGCTGGACACAAAAGGCCACATATAATATGATTCCATTTATATGACATGCCCAGAATAGGCAAACCTATAGAGACAGAAAATAGATTAGTGGTTACAGGGACTGGAGGGAGGGTGGGGATGGGAATGACTGTTAATGAGTAAGGGTTTCTTTTTTTTTTTTTATTAGTTTCAGGTGTACAAAGCAATGTAATAGTTATAAACCCCCTCCCCAATCTACTACCCCTCTGATATCATATATAGCTGTTATAATTCCATTGACTCTATTCCCTATACTGTACTTCACATCCCGTGACTATATATATTTAATTATAGTTGACATTCAATATTATTCAGCTTCAGCTTCAAGTGTACAGCGCAGTGGTCAGGCATCTAAGGGTTTCTCTTTAGGTGATGCAAATGTTCTAAGCTCAGATTGTGGTGACAACTCTGTGAATATGCTAAAACCATTGAACTGCACACTTTAAGTAGGTGGATTTTACAGTATGTCAATTATATCTCAATAAAAACGTGTGTGTGTGGTGCGGTGGGGAACCAGAAGAAGTGGCCAGAATGTAGAAGGAAAATCCAGTGACTGACATGATGAAGCTGGTCCACCTTGGGTCAGGGCTCAAAGCCTTCCCTCCCTACCTGGTAGGAGGCCAGTTCTTACCTTTTTGGCAAAGTGGAGGAACATTAATTGGGGGCAATAGTACTTGTTGGCAACTTCTTGTACATCATTCTTCATTGCTGGAAGTACTGACCTGGCAGCCAGAAAAAAAGGGTCCATGTTAGGAGTGTCAACGAAAAACATCCAGCCTAAGAGGAAGCTTATACGAGTTTATTTGAGCCAAACTGATGACAATTACCGGGAAACAAAGTCTCAACAGATTGAGAAATGTTGTTTTGCGACTTATTTTATACATTAGAATCAAAGGAGGAGGGTTACATTACATTCATTGGTTGTAGATTAAGCGGATCAGAGAAAGCAAAGCGGGGAAATCTCTGGGATTGCATAAAAAGTAAAATGGAGAGACATGCACTTTTACATTTGTGGGTACAGCATAGTTAAAAGCATTTTACAGCGCATAGTGATAGTATTTGGGGAACAAGATAACAATGAGGGATTTTGAAGTTTCCTGCTCTGGTGTGGTGGTTTGTGCAATATCAGAGATTACTCTGATATTGCAAGGGTATGTTATCTTAGATGCAAAAAGGATGACAGACAGGCTTAAGGTAAAGATTAACCTTTGTCAAGGAAGCTACAGGCCAAGGATGTGACTTCCCGTCATGGCCCATCTTAGGAATTTCTATGTTCACACGGTCCTATGTGGTTATTTTCAGTCTCCTGAACTTGTCAGGTTTAACATGTGGCCCCTTTTCCTTCCACAGGAGGAACACTTCTCCAGGAGGAGATTTACTGGCAGGATGTGACAAAGGAAAAGGGGTGGGCCAGGCGCTAGAGCCTAGACTAGCCCAACTCATAAATCATCAAGTGATGGGAGAGGGGGAGGGGTATGGGGAGGGGAAGGGAGGGAGAGGGAAGGGAAGGAGAGGTAGAAGAAGGGAGGGAGAGGGCGACTAGGGCCGGTTCTGGAAAGGAAGTAGCTAGCAGGACGATTAGGTGAGGTGGGCAGAGGTGTGCCTACAAGGAGGCTCTGATGAGTCAGGGGCTGGCAGGATTTGTTGGGACCCCCGCGTGTGTAAAGGGCTGCCCCAGGCCGGCCTTGCCGGACAATTGGTCCATACCTGGACCAGAGCCGTGCACGCACGCGCAGATGGCCCAGTGGGCATGCCTGAAGTGCTGCGTCAGACAGGTCTGTGAGCTGGAGGGCGCTGCTCCAGCGGCGGGGTGTCATCTTGCAGGAAACAGGATTTGGTGAGGAAGAGGGGAGGCTATTTCAGGCAGAGGAAGATTTGCGCTGCCAAAGTCATCCAGATGCTACTGATGTGGGGCTCTGGCCGGTGGAGACGGAGATTGCTCAGGATGCTGGGAAAAGGCCCATGGGGGAGGCTCCACCGGAGGAGATACTGAGTTAGGTAAGGGGGGCTTAGTGGCCAGGTGATGCAAGCGGAAGTGTGAAGCACAGGACACTAGGAACAAGTGAATAAGTGACCAGCTCGTGGTCTGTGCTGGGTTTTCACTCTCTTTACACCTACTTGAGTCCTGGCCCGATTTTTAAATGAAGAAAATTTAGGCTCAAAAAGGGGAAATGAGGGCCAGATGTGTGGCAGTGGTTAAGCGCTGGCTTGGGAAGCCAGCGGCCCTGGTTCGGGTCCCACATATGAGGGCCAGTGACACTGCCCTCAAAAAAAAAAAAAAAAAAAAGGAAATGACAGGGCCGGCTGAGTGGCTTAGTTGGTTAAGAGCGGAAGCTCTGAGCAACAGGGTTGCAGGGTCGATTCTCACGTGAGCCGGTGAGCTGCACCCACGCTGAACTGCTGCGGAGCTGCCAACAGGTGGCAGGATGGCTCAGCTGGTGAGAGCATGTGCTCCTAACAACAAGGTTGCCGTTTCAACTCCCCACTTGGGATGGTGAGCTATGTCCACCCACAACTAAGCTTGAACAGGGTGCCTTGAGGTGAGCTGCCCTGAGCTGCCGATGGGCGGCCAGATGGCGACTGAACTTGGAGCTAAGTTAGCTTTGCCCTCCACAACTAAGATTGAAGGACAGGGGCCGGCCCAGTGGTGTGGTGGTTAAGCGCTGGCTTGGGAAGCCAGCGGTCCCGGATGTGAGGGCCAGTGACACTGCCCTCAAAAAAAAAAGATTGAAGGACAACTTGGCTGTCCTCTTTCCCCAATTCCCCAACAAAATCTTTCTTTAGAAAAAAAGGGTGGGGTGGGGAAATGACTTGTTTTAAATCCTAGAGTTGGGATGCGGGGCAGCCAGGATTTGAGCTGGGTCTCCTGATTCCAAAGCCAGGTCTGAAGCTTCTATATTAGAGTTTAAGGGACAACTTTTCCCGCACAGGATCAGATTGCAATTTCCGCTGTGTGAGCCAAGAGGCAAAATCCAGGATATTATGTAGGTACGTACATAATCTACAAAGAGATAAAACTTATTTCTATACATTTTTAAAAAAGATTTTATTGGGGAATTGGGGGAGGGGAACAGCATTGGGGAACCGGGGAAGGGGAACAGACAAGTTGCTGTCTTTTTGTTTTTCAGTCTAGTTGTGGAGGACATTGCTTCACTGGCCCATGTTGGCATCATCATTGCACTGTTCTCAGGTGAGGCAGGTTGGTCGCCAGCCTCTGGATGGCCACTCACAGCAGCTCTTGGCAGCTCACACCAGCTGCCGGTTGCTCACGCTGGTTGCCAGCCACTCACTGTAGCCTAAGGCAGCCCACTACAGCAGGGGCTGCCGTTCCGGGGACTCACAGCAGCCCAGCTCCAGGTGGAACTGTTGTTCACCATTTTAGCTGTAGAGGGCAGTGTCACTGGCCCTCATATGTGAGATCCAAACCAAGGCTGCTGGCATCCCAAGCCAGCTCTTAACTAATGCGCCACTCATTCTGCTACCTGTTGGCAGCTCGGCCGCAGCTCAGCTCGGGCTGTGCATCGAACTGCTGTTGCTCAGAGCTCAGCTGACACTCTTGAGCGAGCTCTTAACCGAGCCACTTGGCTGGCGCTCTATACATTTTTATTGACAGAATTGAAAACTTTATGGACACTAAATTTAAATTTCATAGAATTTATGCATCAGAAAATACTATTCTTTTGTTTTTTTTAACCACTTAAAAATATAAACGCCATTCTTTGTTTTAGGGTTGTACACAATCAGGCAACAGGCCAGATTTAGGCTATGCACCGTAGTCTGCCAACCCCTGGTCTAGATCTGTGCTGGCCAGTACATTGGCTGCTGGCCACACGGGGCTGCTGAGCACTTGAAAAGTCTAGTCCAAATTGAAATGTGCTGTAAGTGTAAAATCTATGCTGCATTTCAAAGATAGTCCCCTCCCCCCATAAAAAAACAGTAAAATAGGGCCGGCCGAGTGGCGCATTGGTTAAGAGCTGGTTTTGGGATGCCAGCGACTCCGGTTCGGATCCCACATATGAGGACCAGTGACACTGCCCTCTACAGCTAACAACAGCCTAGAGCTGGGCTGCGAGCCCCGGCGACAGTGTAGGCTGCAGCCCCTGCTGCAGTGGGCTGCCAAGGCTACAGTGAGCGGCTGGCAGCCAGCGTGAGCTGCCAATAGCCGTGGTGAGCGACCAACCAGAGGCTGGCGACCGATCTGCCTCATCCGGGAAGAGTGCAATGACGATACCAACAGTGAAGCAACGTCCTCCGCAACTAGACTCAAGAACAAAAAGACAGCAACTTGTCTGTTCCCCTTCCCTGATTCCCCAACGCTGTTCCCCTCCCCCAATTCCCCAATAAAATCTTTAAAAAAACAAACAAAAAAACAGTAAAATAATTGTCTATGTTGGTTACATGTTGAAATTATAATATTTTGGATAGATTGGACTAAATAAAATATTTCATTAAAATTAATTTTACCTGTTTCTTTTTTACCTTTTTCCTAATTACGTAATAGTCTTTTAATACTTTTTTTTTTTTTTGGAGGGCAGTGTCACTGGCCCTCATATGAGGGACCCGACTGGGGCCACTGGCTTCCTAAGCCAGCGTTTAACCACCGCACCACTCCGCCGGCCCCTAATATTAATATTCTTTTTTTTTTTTTGAGGTGTAATAGTCTTTTAATGTAGCTATTAGAAAATGTTAAATTAGACATGTATTTGCATCATATTTCTGTTGAACAGTTCTGCTTAGGGAGTGAGGCTGGGGGACACGGAGTGAGAGGAGCCCTCCATTTGTGTTGAGGGAGGTGGGAGGAGTTGTGGCCTGGCATTCAGGAGTGGAATGTGGGGATGGTACATCTCCTTAAGGAAAAGCGGTTGGGCAGGGGGTATGCAGTTCCAGATGGTGGTAGGGCTTCAAGGAGTAGTGGGATTTAGCTATTTTGGGGGCACCTCTGAGAGGCTGCGGGGCAAGGCAGGTAGCAAGAAGCAAAAGGTTTCTGAGCAATCGGCCAGGTGAGTGAGTGTGTGATGAGGACCCCGCCTGAGGAAGTTTCATCTCTTGACCCTCCCGGATCAGGAGACAGTACGGTCTTGGTCTTGTTTTCCATTCTGAGCCTAGACCAGGCCCGCAACTTGGAGAAGTGGTTGGGCCAGTTCACTGACAGAATGTGGATATAGCTCTCACCCCAAGGATCCTTCCTTTTCAAGCAGGAGAAGGCTCCTGGCTGTTTCCCCCTCAGCCCAGCCTGGGGAGTCCTGCCTGTTTGGTCTTATGCTGTCAACAGGCATGGCTTTTGGAGCCCTGGCTGCCCTGCTGTTCATGCCCGGGGGCATGTGGCTTCCTGTATCTCAGTGTAGGACAAAGGTGGGTTTCTGTTTCCTTATGTGTGCTCTGTCATACTCAGCACTTGAGGATGAAAACTTCACATGCTGTGCCTTGGAGGAGGGCTGGAGAGGCTGGTAGGACACCAAATGGGGATGCCTTGGTCCCAGGCCTGGTTACTCCCTGCTGTAGGCTAAATGTTTATGTTCCCCCAAAATTTGTATGTTGAAATCGTAACCCCCAATGTGATGGTATTAGGAGATGGGGCCTTTGGGAGGTGATTAGCTGATGAGAGTGGAGCCCTCAGGAATGGGGTTAGAGCCCTTATAAAAGGGACTCCAGAGATCCCTCTCACCGCTTCTGCCATGTGGGGACACCAGTGAGAGGTCAACTGTCTATGAAACAGGCTCTCACTAGCTCCAAATCTGCCAATACCTTGATCTTGGACTTCCCAGGCTCCAGAACTGTGAGAAATAAATGTTTGTTTATAAGCTACCCAAGTCTTTGTAGTATTTTGTAGCAGCTTGAACAGACTAAAACACTCCCCTTCTCTGACCTTGTTTTTCTTCACTGTCAATGAGGGGTTTGGACTTGATCTTTGAAAGAGATCATCTCTTGATCTTTTTCTGTCCATTAAGGACTAATGTACTAGAACAGGGGTCGGCAAACTGTGGCTCGCGAGCCACGTGTGGCTCTTTGGGTACATACAAGTGGCTCTGAAGTAAAATTGAAAATGAAAATAAAACTATCATAGTTTCATTTATAATATTTTTAAAGGATATTATCCACATAATGGTGATTTCATTTGTTTTATAGGTCTTTCAAAACTTCAAGGGACAGGATTGGCTCTTTTGTCTCAAAAGTTTGCAGACCCCTGTACTGGAAGAAATGGACGAAACAACCATACCGCTAGAAGCAGGTGTAACCAGGAAGTGAGGAGGTTGTCACCTATGGTGGTGTGGTTTTCTCCTTGAAAGAGGCAGACATTGTCTGCCCACCACCTTCCTTGCCCAGCATTCAAGGCCCTCCACTGGGTGGGTCTGCTCCAACTTTCTAACCTTTCTGCCTATCTTGCCCTATTCATGAAGTCAGGGTCATAGCCACACATGGACACAAAGTTCTGCCCACTCCCCTTCCTTAATATCTCTTATCACCCCTCCTTTCTACCCCTTCCCCTGGACTATTGCTGTCCCAGTACTCTCTGACTTCCTGTTTCCTGTGGATAAAAGGAACCCTTTGTCATGGCATGTAAAGCCCCTGCCCAATGGCACAGTCTCAACTCCTCTCTGTCCTGTGGGGCTACTTGCAGTTTCCCAAACAGTCTGGGCTTTGTCAGGTTTTGGTCTCCTCTGCCCTTACTTAGTTCTCCCCCACCTCTGCCCAGAGAACCCCCATGCAGTCTTCATGGTGCTTCCCCTGGCATCTGTTCCTGTGGGAAGTCTTGTCCTTCCCATTCACCTTCCCAGCTTGGTTCAATACCTTACACGAGTCCCTGTCCTCCTGTGCTTCCAGATGAATATAGCATTAATCTCTCCTCATGGCAAGTAGGCTCAGCTCCGGGGGTAGAGGCTAGTGGGTTACCCAGGCAGGTGCTCACCCAGACAGGTGCTCGGTGATGTTCTCTGAAAGGCTTGCTGACAGAAGGAAAGCTTTCAGTGTCTCCCTTCATTGTCATTAACACGCAGTTGTTGAAAGCCTATTGTGATGAAGACTGGGCACCCAGTTTGTCCTTGCCTTCTTTATATAAGCAGCTAAGCTAATTTCTCAGTGTCCCTTGCAGTAAGGTGAGGCTACATGACAGAGTTATAGCCAGTGGAATGTGAGTAGAAGTGGAGTGTGCCGTTTTCAAGCCTATGAAAACTCCCACACTGGGCCGGCAGAGTGGCGCATTGGTTAAGAGCTGGTTTGGGATGCCAGCAGCCCCGGTTCGGATCCCACATATGAGGACCGGTGACACTGCCCTCTACAGCTAACAACAGCTCCAACTGGAGCTGGGCTGTGTGAACCCCGGAGATGCTGTAGGCTGCAGTCCCTGCTGCAGTGGGCTGCCATAGGCTACAGTGAGTGGCCGGCAACCAGCGTGAGCGGCTGGCAACCAGAGTGAGCTGCCAATAGCCACAGTGAACAACCAGCCAGAGGCCAGTGACAGATCTGCCTCATCTGGGAAGAGCGCAATGATGATACCAACATGGGCCAGTGAAGCAACGTCCTCCGCAACTAGACTGAAGAACAAAAAGACAGCAACTTGTCTGTTCCCCTTCCCCGATTCCCCAATGCTGTTCCCCTCCCCCAATTCCCCAATAAAATCTTAAAAAAAAATAACTCCCACACCAGTTCCTCCCTGACTTTTTCCTCTGACAGCTGAGCGCAGATGAAAAGGCCTAGGGCATGGCCGAGCCACACGATGGAAGGGACCTGGGTCCTTAAATGACCATGTCGAGGAGAGTTGCTGCTCTGGCCTGAACTCCCACCCAGGACTATTACTCTGTAAGAAACAATCTTCTATGGTGTTTAGATCTGTTTGGTGCCATAGCATAGCCCATCCTGACTGATATTCCTGTTGTTCTAACCTGAGCGCAGGGGACAGAGTAATGATGGCACATTTAGGCGTAGATGGTGGATCGGATAGGGGGATGTGAGAGAGAGAGGGGCGTCCAGACTGACCCAGCCACGTTCCTGGCCTGCACGGGTGGCTAGATGGTAGAGGCATTCTCTGTGGCCAAGAACGCTGGCAGGGGTTCTGGGCTCAGGGGAGTGTCATGTGTTCAGTTTGGGACATGCTGAGGGTGAGGTTCTTAGGTGTCAGTTCAGTAGAGATAGTTATACATGAGGGTTTAGAGTTCAGGAAATAGGCATGGCATGTTGATGGCAACTGAAGCCGAGGTGTGAATAAATGAGTGAATAGATGAATTGCTCGGGAATCAGAAACTGAGATGCTAAACTGTAAACAAAAGAGACTCCATGACCGATCTTTTGAGGAGACACTGCTGCCTCTCAGAGGGGAGCTGGGCATTGCTGTTTTATAGGTTTTCCCTGCACCTGGTCTGCAGCAGTGGGTCTGAAATCTGTCCCATTCCCAATGTCAGTGCTTGGAACGCTTTATAAAAGTGAGAGGGCCAACTGTAATTGAATATATAGATAGTCACGGGATGTGGATTATATGGTGGAAGGGAGTCAAAGGAATTGTAATAGATAGTATGATATGGGGGGAGGAGTGGGGTGGAAAATTGGGGGGGGTTGTTACTTTGAGGGGTAAAAAGTTTAACTATTGCACTGTGTTGTACACCTGAAGCTAATTAAAAAATATATAAATAAATAAATTTAAAAAATAAAATTAAAAAAAAAAGTGAGAGGGGCCTGGGAATGTGAAGTTTTAAAAGCTGTGAAGTATTGTGACATGAAGCCAGGCTGGGCCCCTCTGTGTGCCAGGTCCCCTGTATGCAGCCTTGCAGACTCCAGAGGAGACAGGAAGGATGAGGTCTGTACATTGAGGTCTAATTCCAGATGGGTATCTCAGGTGTCTCTGGCCTCTGGTGGGCAGAGGCTGCCTCTAAGACTCAAGCTGGGCATGGGTTGCTGTCGCAAGAATGTGACCTTGGGGGCGCTGCCAGCTGGTAGAGCTTCTCCAGGACTTCCAAGTCTGTTTGGGGGATTGGATTTGGGAAATAGTAGGGGAGCTCAGGAGGGGAGGAGTCTTCCCTTAGATGCTTCTCTTGTCACTACCAGTAGTCCTAGCAGCTCTCATTCCCTCCTGCTACCTGCCAGGCACTGTACTAAACACACTCTCTGATCCCTGCAGCAGTGCTGACAGGCTGGTGTTGTCATCCTGTTTGGAAGATGAAGAAGCCATACTTCACGGATCCCTGGCTAGGAATTGACATCAAATACTTTCCACCAATGACAATGAGTGTACGGACCCAATAGTAAGATGACAGGACCTGGTGGTAGGGGCTGGCATGAGCTGGACAGCACCTGCCCCACCTGCTGGGGAGAAGTGGGGCTCAGCTCCTGTGGACACGTGGAAACGTAGCCCAGTGTGACTTCACCTAACAACTTTCGAAAAGTACTGGAAATAGAACATTTTGTAGAAATATTATATTGCATAAGTGTTGGCAAGTAATTTGTTAAGTTTTTTTTTTTTTTTTTAAGATTTTATCGGGGAATTGGGGGAGGGGAACAGCGCTGGGGAACCGGAGAAGGGGAACAGACAAGCCGCTGTCCTTTTGTTCTTCAGTCTAGTTGTGGAGGACGTTGCTTCACTGGCCCATGTTGGTATCGTCATTGCGCTCTTCCCGGATGAGGCAGCTCGGTTGCCGGCCTCTGGATGGTCGGTGACCACGGCCATTGGCAGCTCACACTGGCTGCCAGCCACTCACGCTGGCTGCAGGCCACTCACTGCAGCCCACGGCAGCCCACTGCAGCAGGGGCTGCAACCTACACCATCACCGGGGCTCGCACAGCCCAGCTCCAGGTGAAGCTGTTGTTAGCTGTAGAGGGCAGTGTCACTGGCCCTCCTAGGTGGGATCCGAACCGGGCCACTGGAATCCCAAAACCAGCTCTTAACCAATGTGCCACTCGGCCGGCCCTGTTAAGATGTTTAAAACACTGCAGGGCAAGCAAGCACGTGTGAGTCAGATCTGGCCCACGAGGAACCAGTTTGAAGACATCTTTTATTCATTCTGCAGATATTGGGATGTCCACTAGAAGTGTCAGAGTGAAGGGGACAGGCCTGGTGCAGGAGCTCATTGAGCTCATGGTCATTGTCAATACTGTGTGCCCTGTGCTCCAAGAGGGACCTTTCCTTGGAGCATTACAGAGCACTTCCTGGAGGAAGTGGATGTCTGATGGATGCTGGTTTAGTCAGCTAGGGCCGCTGTGACAAAACACCACAACTGGGTGGTGTACAGCAATGGAAATTTATTGTCTCACAGTTCTAGAGCTCAAAAGTCCAAAATCAAGGTGTTGGCAAGGCCATGCTCCTTCTGAAGGCTCCAGGGGAGAACCTGTTCCAGGCCTGGCTCCTGGCTCCTGGCTCCTGGTGTGGCCAGCAATCCCTGGTGTTTCTTGGTGCTCTGGACTGAATGTTTGTGTCCCCTCAAATTCAAATGTTGAAACCCTGATCCCCAAGGTGATGGTATTTGGAAGTGGGGCCTTTGGAAGGCAATTAAGTTTAGATGAGGTCATGGGTGGGGGGTGCCTCGTGACCCCACCATTATGATAAGTGAATTTTTTTTTTTTTTGAGGGCAATGTCACTGGCCCTCTTATGTGGGACCGAACCGGGGTCGCTGGCTTCCCAAGCCAGCGCTTAACCACCGCGCCACTCCGCCTGCCCTGATTAGTGAATTTTTAAGAAGAGACCAGAGAGAGCTTGCTTCTTTCTTCTCTTTCTGCCAAGTGAGGACACAATGAGAAGATGGTCACTTGCAAACTAAGAAGGAGGTTCTTATCAGACACCAGATCTGCCAGCACTTGATTTTGGACTTAGCCTCCAGAACTGTGAGAAATAAATGTGTTGTTTAAGCCCCCGAGCCTGTGGTATTCTGTTACAGCAGCCCAAATTGACTAGGACACTTGGCTTGTGGCTGCATCACTCCAATCTCTGCTTCTGTCATCACATGGCATTTTCCTTGTGTCTGTCTCTGTGTGTCTTCTCTTCTTATAAGGCACCAGTCTAAGGGCTCACCCCTCTCCAGTTTGACCTCATCTTAACTTGATTACATCTGCAAAGATGCTATTTCCAAATAAGATCATATGCACAGATACCAGGGGTTAGGGCTTATATTTTTTTGCGGGGGACATAGTTCAACCCACAACAGATATGTAGAGTAGGCAGATGAAACTTGGGGAAGAGTATTCCAGGTAGAGGGAACTTCAGGTGCAAAGGCACCTCTAGAGGCAGAGGAGGTGCAGGTGAGTTCTAGGATATAAAAGAAATTCAGAACAGCTAGAGTGGAAAGTGGTCATGAGGTGTGGCCGGAGTGGCTAACACTGTGCCTCACAAGTCATGTGGAATGGTCAGGCTTGGCTAGCTGCAGAGATAAACCCCCAATCTCAGTAGTTTGACACGGTACAGGTTCATTTCTCATGTCAAGTCTGATGTGGGTTGAACAGCTAACTCTTCCCCATAATATAGCTCTGCCATCAGAACATGTGGTCTTCAAGGGAAGAGAGGTCTGGGGGAGGCCCCCCTGTTTTTGCTGTGTAGGCCCGGAAGTAACCCTTTCACTCACAGACCACACAGCAAGGGGGGCTGGTGGGGAAGAAGGCATGTATTTCTGTGACCCCAACTGTCTCTCTTACCCGAATTCAGGGTTCAGATTTAATTCTCAGAGCACTGGGAAGCCAGCCAGAGTTTTCATGCAATGTGACTAGATCCAACTTGTGGTTTTGAAAATTTCTTCTGGCTGAAGCCAGAGTCAGCTCTGAAGCAGGGAGCTGGAACCTGTGGAGCTGTGGAGTGGGAAGTGGCCTGGGTGGGAGTCAGCCACCACAGTCATGGCATATTTGTAGTTAACTGCTGCAACTGCCACCTTGCAGGCTTAGCTCCACCCTCTACCCCACCCCACAAAGAATGTGAGAAAAATTAATTCATGTAATCTAAAAAACTTTGAAAACACATTTTGTGTCTGTTCTCTTTGTTCTAGACGGTGAGTGTACATATTCTTACACATAGATTGCCAGATAGCCTGAATCTCTGAAGCGAAGGGGACTGTACCCTATACTGCATGGGCCTGTTAAGGGACTTTCAGGGGTAACTGGGCTCCCTCCTGATTTGAGAACCTCATTGTCATGGAACTTAGGGTCTGTCACTGGGACCCAATAATAAGAGTGGGGATCCTTGGGTCAAAAGGACTTCCTGCTGTTTCCAACATCCCAGTGCCTACTCCTGGGTGCAATATAAAAGCATTTTGGGCTGAGACTGACCCCCACTGGTCTGCAGTTCTTTTTTTTTTTTTGAGGGCAGTGTCACTGGCCCTCATATGTGGGACCTGAACCAGGGCCGCTGGCTTCCCAAGCCAGCGCTTAACCACCGCACCACTCGGCTGGCCCTCTGCAGTTCTTTATAGTTTGTATTTTCTAAGCCATTGCTTCATTTGAGCCTCAGAATAATTTAGTCTGACACAAAATCTAATTTAGATCAAGGAACTCAGGAGTTCAGAGACCCCTGGCCAACAGTAGCCAGGAGCTCTGGAAACAATGTGCAGTTGGGATTGCTGGCTGTGTGGCCCCAGTTTTAGATGTGTGGTTTCAGCATTTTCCTATATAAATTATGGATAACCACACATAAAATTTTTATTATTATTATTATTTTAAAGATTTTATTGGGGAATTGGGGGACGGGAACAGCATTGGGGAACCAGGGAAGGGGAACAGACAAGTTGCTGTCCTTTTGTTCTTCAGTCTAGTTGTGGAGGACATCGCTTCACTGGCCCATGTTGGCATCATCATTGCGCTCTTCTCGGGTGAGGTGGATCGGTCGCCGGCATCTGGACGGCAGCTCACAGTGGCTCTTGACAGCTCACATCGGCTGCAAGCCGCTCACACTGGCTGCCGGCCATTCTGTTGCCTATGGCAGCCCACTGCAGCAGGGGCTGCAGCTATGCCATCCCGGGGACTCACAGAAGCCCAGCTCCAGGTGGAGCTGTTGTTCACCATCTTAGTTGTAGAGGGCAGTGTCACTGGCCTTCATATGTGGGATCTGAACTGGGGCTGCTGGCATCCCAAGCCAGCTGTTAACCAAAGTGCCACTCAGCCGGCCCACAAAATTATTTTGAAGCTCCAATAAAGAAATGTTGGTGAAAGCATTTTGCAAACTGAAGCATGGTCCAAATGTTGTCATCCTCAGACTTTTTAAATTTTTATTTATTTATTTATTTATTTATTTATTTATTTTTGAAGGCAGTGTCCCTGGCCCTCATATGTGGGATCCAAACCGGGGCTGCTGGCGTCCCAAGCCAGCTCTTAACCACCGTGCCACTCTGCTGGCCTGTCATCCTCAGACTTGACGTGTCATTGAAAGCATTTCCCAAGCTGTGCTAAAGGAATTCATGTGGACAAGGACAGGAGAGTAAGTGGATTTGTGCGCCCTTGTTATGTCCTTGTGTCTGCACTTAGACTATTTGACTTTGAACTTAATTGCCTGAATAATCCTCATTACTTGGGCAGCTGCACCCATCATCTCCTGTGAGCCACATCCTGGCCCTGACTTCTGAGGGTGGGTGAGGACTGAGGTGGAGATGGGGTGGGTTCACGCTGGACTTCGCTGCGAGCCTTACCCTCAGATTGGTACATTACCAAGGTTTAATGGGTCTATGTGAATTCCATTATGGAACCTAGCCTGAAAGTCAAGCAGTCAAGTGGGCCTTGGGGTGAACCAGAGGGAATTTGCTCACCTGAGGGGGGGTGCCCCAGCTCCGGTTGATTGATACCTTGGGGGAATGCAGTGTTGTATGGCCAAAATGTCAGATTTTCTGAAGTTGATTATTTTTCCACATGTAAAAGTGTCACATTTTTCATTCTTACACCAACTCCACTGGCTGGCTGGATTAGGGAGTAAGCCTTGGGCCAAGGCTCTGGGCTTCAGTATTCTCATTTATAAATTGGTGATGGTATCACCTTTCATAGGGCTGTTAGACCAGATGAGAAAATAGAACACCTAGCCTGCCACACTGGGCCTGGCTGCAGGAATCCAGCGGGAAATGTCAGCTACTTGTGTTCTGTGATTTCTGGTAAACCCCGGGCTTCAGAGATTGCACTCCTGGTCCATTTGGGGCCCATCACTCATATGATTAAAAGGAATCCTGGAATTATGCAGGCCTTTCAAGTTTGGCGGTCAAGGAGATAATATTAAGGGGTTTTGTATATTAGAAAAATAACTTTTTACGTCTCCTCCCCAAACCTCACGATTTCACGTTAGTGGTGTATTTTCTTAAACAGTAAATTTCAGTAAAAAGAAGTGAATTAAGTGAAAAAGTTCTAAGTAATCAAAAGTATAAATGCGGTGCTAATCGTTAAGGTGATGTCATGCGACCTAAGATTGAGGAGCACCAGGGTCCCACCGTTTCTCCTGTCACATCCTGGCCAGCACTGTTGGCACCAGGTCTCTGGAGGACTCCACCCGCTGCCCGCTTCTCGCCACTGGGGGAGGCGGCAGAAAAGGAAGGAGCGCGGGGCTTTGAAGGCACCAAGGTCAAGGGAGGGCGGGCTACATCGCAATCCCTCCGAGCCGTGTCGAGGGGCTTGGCGGACTCTATGCACCCAATCTCGGCAGCCTCGGTTCTGCCACTTCCAGCCCAGCGACCTTGGTTTGCGTGACTTCCTCGAGCCCAGTTTACTCTTGGGAAATGGGGTGGCCATGGCTGTCAGTGGTGGTATACGGCGCGCCGGGCGAGAGGCTGCGGCCTCACAGGGCGGGCGGAGAGTCAGTTTCGGACCTCTCCGCCTACGTAGCGCTCGGGAGGCCGGCCACTGGGACAAGATCATCGTTCCGTCTCTCCGCCCGACCCTCCGCAAGGCCCAGGCTCGCGCGGGTTCTAAAATGAGGACAAAGCCCGCCCGGGTCTAGAGTGCGCGAGCCGACGTGGCCAATGGGACACCTGTGCACAGTTGAGTGACGGGCAGGCGCAGCCAATGAACATGCATGTTGTTGCGAGGTGGCCCCCGGCTCCGGCATTATAAAGAGCGCCACGAGTCGGCATTGTCAGGCGGCGGCACTGCGCGGGCCCGAGCCATACTGTTGGTCTGTGTGTTCTGTGCGGCGGCAGCCAAGGAGGAGCACGCGAGGTCGCGGCGGCTCCGTCGGTGGACGGAGGGGAGGCCCAGCAGCGCAAGCGCTGCCGAGCCCGCGGCGTCTTCCCGGCGGGTGGGGGCGAGCAGGCCTCGCGGCGTCACCGGCGGCGAGGTGAGCGGCCGGGCCCGCGGGACGGCGGGCAGCGGGCGGGAGCCGCTTGGGCCTGACGCACTGGCCTTTTGTTGCAGGAGCCGCCGCGCCCTGGCCTAACATGTCGGAAGCGGGCGAGGAACAGCTCATGGAAACGGCGGGCGCCACCGAGAACGGGCACGAGGCCGCCCCCGAAAGCGAGTCACCGGCCGGGGCCGGCACCGGGGCCTCGGCCGGCACTGGAAGCGGGAGCGCGGCGCCCCCGGCCGGCAACCAGAACGGCGCCGAGGGCGACCAGATCAACGCCAGCAAGAACGAGGAGGACGCGGGGTAGGTGCGGCCGCGGGCCGATGGGGCGCCGCCTTTGTTCGGGGCCGCCTTTTGTTGGCGCCACGCGGCGGGGGGAGGGGCGGCCGGCGGCCGGGGCCTGCTCGGGCCCGCGGACAAGCCCACCGGTCTCCTGCCGCGCCTCCGCTCGCGCTCGAGTTTGCCGGAGTTTGTTGGGTCGACTTTGGCGCCGCCCTGGGGCCGCTCGCGCGGGGCCGGAGACAGGCCTGGTGCCCGGAAGGGGAGTGCGCTGGGACCCGGGGCCGGCCTGGCCTCGGCTGCTCGGGGCTGCGTGGGCGGAGTTGGCGCGCGCCTCGGGCCGCGGCTTCCTTTCCTCCTCCTGCCGAGGGCGGAGTCGCCGTCTGAACGCGGTTGCGGCTCCCGGAAGCCTCGGGTTTCTTGAGAGCGAGTTCTCGGAGGTGGTGAAGACTGACAGGGACGATAGCCTTTCGATATGCGGTGGTTACACAAATTACTTCCAGTTGTGAGTGCTTAGAACCTGTACCCCTGGCCACGATGCCCTTCTTTTCCCTCGCGCAATCTGGGGGTTCAGTCTCCTGAGGATTTGTTAGGGTCCAGGTTGAGTTTGGGCGGGTAGTGGAGATAGTTAGCATCTTCTGAACGTAGAGCCCTTGGCCTCAAGGGGTAGACCTTTTTTCCCAATGGTACCTTTATTTATAATCTGTAGTGAAAGCTTTGCCAGCGCCAGTCCTAAAATCACAGCTTTCTTATAAGAACTTGTTGCCATGTGTCCCACCCTTCCATTTCAGAAAAATGTTTGTTGGTGGTCTGAGCTGGGATACCAGCAAAAAGGACCTAAAGGATTATTTTACCAAATTTGGAGAGGTCGTTGACTGTACAATAAAAATGGATCCCAACACTGGCCGGTCAAGAGGGTTTGGGTTTATTCTCTTCAAAGATGCAGCCAGTGTGGAGAAGGTAAGCTGTGGTACTTTATATCGCCAGTGTATTCTAAGAGGACAGCATTCTTAGAGTATGATTAGTTTGTTTTGCAGGTGGTTGAGTGCTTTGGGACAAGCAGAGAGCTTAGGAATTTTGTTTTTGAAGGGATTTAAAAGTACATATTAAGTCAGAGTGAATATGGGCTGGAGTGGACCAGGAAGATGGTAGTGGACGCTTACTTTCTTGAGTCTACTATGGACATTGCACTTGTGAGGACTAGTCAAGAGTTCAAGGTTGCTATGAGATAAGCCTTATTTTAGTCCCATTTTTTCAGAAAAACTAAGGATCAGGATAGTTTTAAGTAGAAGCTGTCACAGCTTGTTAAGGGGTGAAGATTTCAACCCTAGCAGTCCAGTTCCAGCCTGCTGCTTTACTTCTGGAGATAGGGATTAAACTGGGACTGCCTGGGCAGGAAGGGGCATCAAGTAGAGTATGGGTGACATTTGGGGGTGTTGGTGAGTAATTTGTAGGTAAACTCACTGTATTGGAAGTTTGCAGGAGATTGGGTTGGGAAATCAGGTTGGCGTAGAGTTTGGAGGGGATGAAACGTTTTGTGTACTTGAGTTGGCATTTTCTATCTCAAAGAAAAGGGCTTTGGCCAGTGTCATGCTGCTGAGTTAGAACCCAACTCCCTTCTGTTGGAACAGGTCCTAGACCAGAAGGAGCACAGGCTGGATGGCCGTGTCATTGACCCCAAAAAGGCCATGGCCATGAAGAAGGACCCGGTAAAGAAAATTTTTGTGGGGGGTCTGAATCCCGAAGCCACTGAGGAGAAGATCAGAGAGTACTTCGGCGAGTTTGGGGAGGTGAGTGTGTGGCCCCAGGAGTGGCCTGCCAGCTGACCTGAGGTGTCCTCCTTTCTGGTCCTTGGCAGCCTTAGCTGGAGCTCTCCTCCGCAAGCTTTTACCATCTCTGCCTTCATGGGACTTTTTTCCTGTCAGTTCCCTGTGGCCCTGCGGGTTACTGGTCCTGAGCTTCGCTTCTGTTTACAGATTGAGGCCATTGAGCTTCCGATGGATCCAAAATCAAACAAAAGGCGAGGCTTTGTTTTCATCACCTTTAAAGAAGAGGATCCTGTGAAGAAGGTTCTAGAGAAAAAATTTCACACCATCAGTGGAAGTAAGGTAGGGTGTTTCTAACTAACTGTGTGCCTGGCCTCTTCCTGCTGGAGGGCTGGCTCTTGCAGGTGTGGCTTAGGGGTTGGGCTACCTCCAAGAGCTCTCTTGGGTAGTGGGACTTTCCTGTTTCTCTGCATCATCTGCCCTGATTGGGGCAGATGATCCTGTCCTTCAAGGAGCTCCTAGGTTGGCAGGACTGGCAGTAAATACAAGATGTGTGGGAGGCAGGAGAGGACTGGCTTCTTTGGGATAGAGCACGCATGCTGAGTAGTCCGTTTGATTCCAGATTTAAAGCCAGAGATCAAGGTGTTCTGGATCTAGAGTCTAAGTTATATAAGGCCTACAGTTAAGTTCTCAAAAGATTCTAGAACTTCTGCCGAGTACTGATTTCTTCCCTTGGTGGTGACATCTTTTCCTGCTATGGATACTGCTGCAGTTTTTCTCCTATCTTGTTCCTGCCACAACCAAATCTTGATTCACCTCCGCTCCCTTAGGACACTGGTTTAGTCAACCCCACTCCTGTAAGATCCTTCCCAAAGAGCCCCCAGGGTCCTGGCTGGCTTTTGTTCAGGGTATTTTGCCTTCAAAGGAGCAGAGTTCTGTGCAGTGAGAAGAGAAGCTGTTACCACCCTTGAACTCTGGTCAGGAGAGGGTAGTTCATGCTTCAAGTATTCTCCAGGTGTCAGTTGGGAGTTGAGGGTGTAGCTTACTTTGGCAGGGTGGGGCAGGCTGTCTGAGCAGGAGTGGCAGCCAGATAAGGTGGGACAGGTAGGGTGGGGCTCCTGGAAACCTCTATCCTGGCTGGGAATTTGGGAAGGTTGGACGAGGCCCTGCCATTTCATGTAAAATGAGATTGGCTCCTAGGGGCAGTTGAGTAAGACATCATCGATTAGTTGTTAGCCCAATGGACAGTGACAGAGGCCTTCTTTATGTGCCTTAATGGGAAGTGTGCAGGAAGAGCCTATAGGGCAGCACTAGTCAAATAGCTGGTAGTGGGTCTTGAAGTTGTGTTTAGTTGTACACAGCATTAATTCAGTAGGGAAGAAACATCGGATTGCTCACTTGGTGGGGGTCATTTGCCAGTTGTTTATAGGATTATGCTTGTTTGTGGATACCTTCTGTAAAAAATTTTTTTACTAGTCTTAATTGGGGTGAAGTATGTGTCAGGGTACTTTCTTTGAGAAATAATGTTTCTGATTTATTTAAGCGGGAGCACTGGAAGGTCTCTAATCCTGCCCCCTCCCACAGTGGGCAGGTTTTCCAGCAAAGAGGAAATTGATTCTGGGCCCTGAGTGGTCCCAACAATAGACCAGTGGTTGGGGAAAGAGAATGTAGTATGGCCTCAGGCTTTCTTCCTCTGTAAGTTGGAAGTCAGTGTCACCATTATTTTGAGTGGGTTGTTTCATGTCTGTAAAAGATAAAATCAAATAAGAAAGTCTTATTCTGTACAGCTCCTCATTCGGGAAGCCTTCTCTTACCCCCTTGCCTATTAGTCCTTAGGTGGCATTAAACCTGACACCTGGTGTGTCTTGCTACAATTGGCTGGCATTGGCCTAGCTGGCTCTCTCCTCCCAATTGTTAGACATGGAGCTTCCTGCCCCAGGGCTGCATCCACCATCCCCAGTATGTTCTCTCGGGAAAGGTTTGAACCAAAAAGGCCCTGGTGGGAATCTTGGTCTGTATAATTGTAGTCAGGGTTCCGAGAGCTTCTAGCACAGTGTGCTTTCCTGGAACCCCAGCATAACTTGGTTTTGGATAATGGACCAGATCGACCACTTGAGTGTTTGTCAGTGAAGATCTTGGTGTACAGTCCCTGCACAAAACTTGTTCCGGTGGCCTGACCCCTGTCCTCTTGGTTTTCAGTGTGAAATCAAGGTGGCTCAGCCCAAAGAGGTCTATCAGCAGCAGCAGTATGGTTCTGGGGGCCGCGGGAACCGGAACCGAGGGAACCGAGGCAGCGGTGGTGGCGGTGGAAGTGGAGGTGAGTGGAACTGGGTGAAGATAGGCTGGCTTCCCTGTCTGCATGGAGCTTCCAAGCCTGTCTGGGGCCTTGCTCTGGCTTCTAGTATGGCAGGGTGGGCAGGACCAGGAATGGCTCTCCTGGGTCCAGGCTGTGCTGCTGCCACCTCTTGGCGTGGAAGAGCCCTCCTCTGCTTCCCATGTGGCCTGGGGCCCCGGGGCACCTGCATCGCACTCTGAGGGGGCCTGCTGGGCTCTGGCTGTCCCGAGTCCTGGTCCACCAGTGGGTGGGTGGGTGGGTGGGCAGAAAGTAGGGCAGGGCTGTGCCAGGCGCTTTACCTCCTTCCATCCCAGGCCCCTCTGACTCCAAAGCCTGAACTCCATCCTTTTTAAGGCCAAGCTGCCAGGGAAGGTGGGGGTGATCAGGGTGATTACAGTGAGAGTGAGTTCCTGCCTCTTTGGCCCTGAGTGAAGTTAGAGTTCTGCTCTGTCCTGGCCTTCAGCTCTGCAGCTTGGCTCTCAGGTGCGGGCCCAGGGCCCTGTGTACCTGGACAGCAGTCCCTTGGCTTCTACTTTGAGAGTTGCCATAGTACCCCCACCACCCAAAGGGCAGGATTTCCTCCATCCTAGCTCCTGCGTGTGCTAAATGGTCCCCGGGCCCCTGTGCCCTGCTCCCCCCACAGGTCAGAGTCAGAGTTGGAATCAGGGCTACGGCAGCTACTGGAACCAGGGCTACGGCTATCAGCAGGGCTACGGGCCCGGCTATGGCGGCTACGACTACTCGCCCTATGGCTATTACGGCTACGGCCCCGGCTACGACTACAGTAAGTAGGAGAGGGAGGCCCCATCCACTCACCCAGTTGGGAGGCAGGACAGACAGTGAGTGCAGGAGCTCCTGGCAGCAGGGGCTTTGGAGTCGGACTGGCCGGGCTTTTTGGCCTGCCCCAAGGGTGTTGGCTATGAGGATGGCAAGCGCCTGGCACAGGGGTAAGTGCTCAGTAAGTTTAGCTGCTATCATTGCTGTTCTTGTCCTTAGGTCAGGGGAGTACGAATTACGGGAAGAGCCAGCGACGTGGTGGCCATCAGAATAACTACAAGCCTTACTGAGGCTTCAGCAGGAGTGCCCGACCAACTGCACACGCTTTGTTTGGATACGAGTGAACACAAACAATTATGTACCAAATTTAACTTGGCATCCTTTCTATGGCCTGTCCCATGTGCATCTTATTTAAAATTCCCCCCCTGGAAATCAACTCTCCTGTTTAATATTTCCAGAGCTCTAGTTGTTTTAGACAGCGTGTGGAGTCTCAGGCCAGAGCGGTATTGTGGGCTGATTTTATCACTGGTCACCAGGAACCAGGTGGGAGGGTCTGCTTCCCACTGCCACCCTGCAGCCTGGACCTGTGGACCCTGGTTGTAAAGAGGTCTATCTTAGAAAACCAGTGTCACCTTTTTTCACCTTTTAATTTTATATTATTTGTGTCATACATTTCCTGTAATGGAAGTGTTAATTTTACTGTACTTTTTGGTACCTTTTGGGAATCTAATGTATTGTAAGGTATTTTACACGTGTCCTGATTTTGCCACGACCTGGATATTGAAGCTATCCAAGCTTTTGAAATAAAAATGTAAAAACCCCCAAGCCTGGGTGAGTGGGGCATGCTGTGAGGGGGGTAGGCCTGCGCTCCAGCATCCTCCATGATCTGCCAGCAGCCTCCACATCCTCGCTTAGTTTCCTCTAATGACTTGGTCCTGTGTAGGACTTGAGCCTCTTTAAGGGGATGAAATGGCTCAGGTTTAAGGCAGCTAGCTGTTCATGGGGGGTGAAGATGGCACAGCAGGGGTGCTGCCCCCAGGGTAGTGATTCTGGGGCGCCTTGGAACACCTGTCTTGGCCAATGGAAATGGGATTCTTTCAACAGGACAGTGAACCTGCAGACAATGGTGCCCCCTCCTGGTTGGCATGTAACAGCCTGCTCTGGCAGCGCCAATAGGGTGCTGGATTGGAGCACCTCAAGCCTGGTGGCAAGAGGCAGCAGTGGCCTGTGGGGCTCTAGGTTGACAAAGCCTGGTGAAGGGAGTTGATTGTTTCCCTTACCGCTAGAAGGAGCCAACTGCAGAGGAAATGGTTGCTCTTGCCCCAGCCATCAAATGCAGACTAAGTATTTTGGAGATTTTGGGGCAGGAGCTGGTGGAGAAAGCCCGAGGCAGAGGCAGCCAGGACTTTGCAGCGTTGGAACTAACGTGTGGGAAAGGGGGGCATCGCTTGGAACAAAGGAGCAAAAAAAGGTTTGGCCTCAGGCCGACCGACTCCGTGGTTAAGCGTTGGCTTTGGAAGCCAGCGGCCCTGGTTTGGGTCCCACATATGAGGGCCAGTGACACTGCCCTCAAAAAAAAGTTTTGGCCTGTTGAGTGAAAGCAACCCGTTGATGTTAAAGGGACCCAGTTGTGACCCACTCACCTAGGTAGGGCTGCCTTGGCCCGGGGCTTCAGCGTCTCACAGCTTCTCACCTTTTCTTCCATGTCTGGAAAAAAACCCCAGAGCCACCCATACTGGTTAATAACTTACTCTGCTGAAGACTCCTGCTGCCTCAGTGTCTAAGTTGCTTTGGATGGCAGTTTGGAGATTGGGCCTGTTCAGGCCCGTGTCTCACCCTTTACTCGTGTATGGGCCATTGGCAGCGATGGGGTCAGAAACAATTTCACCCAAGGACGTCAACCCTCAGGTTTCCCAGGACTTCCAGGCTTAACTGGAGGCCCCTCTGGACGAACCTAAGCCAGTCTACCCAGTCAGTCCTGCACCTCCAATCCTGCCCCTCCAGAGTCGGGGGCAGCCGTGAAGGAGGACAGAGGGGCTGCTCTGAGATGTCCACTGGGAGGTAGGACTTGGCCTATTTTGGGTCCCCCTTGAGCTCGGCACGCGTAGCACAGTCGCAGTACACAGATCCACTTCGGTAATTAAGGTTTCCTTGTAACGGATTTAGGGGAGCTGACCCTGCTGTTCTCAGGTGATTGGTATTGTGGAGTGTAATTTCATTTTGTAGTCAGACCTGGGTGCAAATCTTAATTCAGCCACTTGGCAGCTGTTGGTGACCCTAGCCTCAAGTACAAAGCTGCTATCTACGTTTCACAGTGACTTTTAGGCCACATCATAATGAGATGTCCTGATGGCTGGGCTCATCTCCCATCTACCCAGGCACAGGCAGGGGTGGGGAGGCCTGGGCCACTAGGACCCCTCTCCACTTCAGCTCCTGCTCCAGACTGGGTTCTGGAGACATGGTCAGCTGCCCCTGGGGCTTCCAGCTCACCTGTCAGGACTGCATCCAGCTTTGCCACCACATGTCGTGCGTTGTCCAAGCTGAAGCACATCGGGGGCTTAAATTTCAGAACGTTTCTCCCAGGGCCATCAGTGCTCAGCAAAATGTAGTTCTCCTTCAGCCTGTAGGACAGGATACAGCAGGGCTCTGCTGCCCCCACAGCCAAGGGCCCCTCATGGCCAGTGCTTTAGCTACACTGCTCTTGGAGCCTTCACAGGCCAGCTTCCACCAGGAGGTGACACTGGCTTCCCATTGCTGAACTGCCTGCCCATCCTTGGTGGTCCCTGTCTGGGATGCTCCACCTGGCTCTCAGCTGGGGCCTTGCTTCACCCATCCCTGGCACCATCTCCATTGCGCCAAGACCAGCCATAGGGCTCCGATGGAGATGGCAATAGTACTTGTATTTTCCATTCTCTGTACTGTGCGATGTGTAGTGTATGGTTTACTTTTTGTATGTATGGAAAATGTCCAACATTGCATAGTAGAAGGAACCCAGTGTTCCCCTTGCTTCAGTAAATTCCCCGCACACAGGTACCAGACAGGACTGTCAGTTTTAATTCCCAATTCTTTTTAGGAAGATGACTTTACCTGTAACATTATCATTGGTACCTAAGAATTTCTACTATTCCACATTTATACTTTTTTTCTTTAGCCGAGCCATCCGTGGCAACTCAACGGCAGCTCAGCTTGGGCCAGGAATTGAACTGGTGACCCTGTTGCTCAGAGTGAGCTCTTAACCAACTGAGCCACTTGACCAGCCCAACATGTTTCCATTTTTAACTTAGGAAGGTATTTTGGCCACTGACATGACAATTTACACTGATCCCCACTCCCATTCCTTTTTATTCTCTTTTAAGTCTTGTCAGGAGCAGCCAGGGTGTCCTCGTCTCCCATCCTGCTTTTTCTGGCACTATGGGGACGCTAGGAAGAATAGGGTCTAGGCTCAAATCCAGCTCTGTTACCTCCTAGCAGGTGACTGCACGTGAAACACCCGCCCCTGGTCTCCGCCTCCCTCCTTTTCACCAACCATGCTGGATTCCTGAGTTCGGAGGCACCTAGGGGGTGGGTAGGTGAGCTGGCAGATGTGCCCAACCAGCAAAAAGAAGGCAGGGCCTGGACGGTCACTTAGGGAGGGGTCAGTCTGAAAAAAACCTCATGGAGGAAAAGATTTTTGCATCAATATGTACTGTTCATGTGAATTCCAAACACAGAAGGATGCACATTTCACAATTTGAATAAGGACACACATCTAACACTAGAAGGGATTTCCGAGGTGGGGGTAGGGGCAGGAGTGAGGGATGGAGATAGAAGGGATAACAGGCCCTGCCTGGGTGTGAGAGAACGTGAACCAGGGCTGGGCCTGGGGCTTGTTAGTGCTGAGATGCTGCTCCATCCAGATGCACCCCACCCAGATGAGCAGGAGTCCTGTCCATCCTTCGAACCTGTTCTCTGGGAGTGCAGTCTGGTTCTGCCACAGCCCTGGTGCGGTGCTGGACAGGCTGCTTCCCTTGGGCAGCTGGGGTCTGAGCGGTGCTTGTCTCGGGCTGGGATTGGCCCACGCCTATCAGAAACTTTTGCTGTCTGGCTCTTTATCTGTGGACCTCAGTCATGCATGCATTGGCCATCCCTTCCCCCTCAGGCTTACATGCCTCCTTCAGTGAACCCTCTGGGCCCAGAGTGCCCGCGAACACAGTGGATGAAAGGAGAGAAAGAGGGAGGCTCCCTCCCCATCAGTGCCCTTGTCACAGCAACGGCAACTTGTTCCAAGAAAATGTACCTGGACACCAAGTAGGCAGCCTCGTTGGTTGCTGGCGTCCTGGTGGCCTCATCTTTGATTAGATCCACACCAATGAAGAGCCCGACACCCCTGGAACAGAAGGTGACATCTCAGGCGGTCAGGACTGAGGGACCAAGGGCCTGCCCTTTGTGCTCTGCTTGGGCTTCAGCCAAGGCCCAGTAAAAAGTCCACCAGGGCTAGTATCAGCCTCCTGGGGAGGCTGAGACCCGCAGGAACCCTCAGAGGAGGTGAAACAGTCCCCAGAGGGGACTGGTGTGGACAGAGGACAGATTGGGGGTCAGAGGGATTTGACCCTGGCTTTCCCTCCCTAGAAGTCCCATCACCCAATGCTTCAGTTCTTCCCCTGTAGAGAGTAAAACTCCCACCATCTAATTTAGGAGGTGAAAGAAGGAAAAAAGCCAGTTCCCCTGACAGGTGCTTCGTTAGTGGGCAGTGCCTACTGCCCTGAGCCTCACCTGACGTCCCCGATGATAGGATGTTTGGCTTTCTGCTGCCTGAGGAGCTCTATCAGGAAGCTGCCCACTTGGGCGGCATGAGCCTGCAGCTGCTCCTTTTCCAAGACATCCAGGACGGCCAGCCCCACAGCGCAGGACACCGGGCTGCCCCCAAACTGAGCCAGGGGACAAAGGGCATATCAGGCACTCAGTAGAGCAGGCCATGCCCCAGAACTGCCCCCCACATCCCCAGGGCGGTGATAAGAGCACAGGGCAGTAAATGGGGATTCTCTTGAGCCCTACAGCTGTCCTGCCTTTCCAGGTGCTATTGTGACTAGCCCAGGTCAGATACCCTCAGGAGTGCAGTGGGAGCCTGAGAAGATGGAGAGCCAGAGGAAAGGGTGTGCTGTACGTTCCCACAGAGCTGGTTTTTGTTGACACGCATTAGGGCCCCATCTCATGGGCTGGGCCCAGGCTCACAGCATAGGGCTAGTTCCCATCACCTCCTTCAGGGAGGGTCATGAGCAACATGCCAGAGCCACGCCCAGGAAAAGCCACTCTGGTTTGAGCTCACGGGTGGCCTGAGGACCCACTGTTTGGCTTGAGTGGCATTAAAAGTTTTGAACTAGGTGCGAATGTTTTAAAATAAGACTGCACAAAAATACATATTTCTGACTTAAACCTGGCCTGTCTGGTTATACTCTGGCACTGGCTGTTCCCATCAGGCATCCTGAGGTCTTAGCCTCATTTCCTCCATCTGACCCTGCTGGAGTCCAAGTGGGGCCAGCGTGGCAGAAAGCCGGGAGCAAGCATTTCTCCTGCAGACTATCTTTTCCCTTAAACCAGATCTTTAACAAAATACTTCGTTGAGGTACAGTTTATATACAACAAACAACAAACTGCATATATTTAAAGTGTATATAGGGCCGGCCGAGTGGCGCGGTGGTTAAGAGCTGGCTTGGGACGCCAGCGGCCCCAGTTCGGATCCTACATATGACGGCCAGTGACACTGCCCTCTAAAAAAAATAAAGTGTATACAGTCATACACCACTTAACGGGGATACATTCTGACAAATGTCTCATTAGATGATTTCCTTGTGGGAACATTACAGAGTGCATTTACACACACCGAGCTGGTACAGCCTACCACAGACCTGGGCTGTGTGGGATAGCCTATTGCTCTGCAGGGAAGGACAAATCATTTTCCCCGCTGAGACATCCCTGTAGTAAAAGATTAACAGGAAAACAACAAACAAAAGTTTAATAACACGTCTACCTCCAGTATACATGGCACAGACCCAGGAAAACAGTAACTCCTGGAAATGGCTGAAGGCCACACACCTTAAATACCATGTTGAGCAGAAGACAAAAGAAGGTGTTGGGGTGGGGGCAGTTACAGGAGGTGACCAGGAAAAGCCAGTAAACCAGGGTAAGGTGGTTGTGCAGATTTAAGTTATTGCCTTCTGCATTGACAGTTTCTAGAGATGAGGTCATCCCCCACCTCCTTTACAAATAGAGATTTCCCTTATAAATGTAAATAACTCTTGCAAAGGGTAACTTCTACTTGGTTTTCAAAGCTTCTCCCAAATCTGTTGTTTCTTAAAATTAACCAGCCTAAAGTAATCCTTATGCTAAAGAAACATATTTTGGGGGACAAATTCTGTTCCCCTATAGCTCTAGGCCACAAAGCTGTACAGCATGTTACTGTACTAAACACGGTAGGCAACTGTAATACAATGGTGTTTGTGTAATACATTCATTATAATTGCTATGACATCACCAGATGATAGGAATGTTTCAGCTCCATTATAATCTTATGGGACCACTATCCTATATGCTGTGGATGAAAAAGGGGGTATGTACCAAAAGTAAGCTCACAGGATGATGTGATTAATAAATTTCTAACTGGGCGGGTCATAGTGGGTAGTCACGCCCCAGGCCTATAACTTCTTTAATAAAAGGCTTATCTTTGTTTTAAGCAAGCCCTGCCCATTGTTTCTATGCATCTAGGTTGACACACCTTTGACAGATTTATTTTTTTTTAATTTTAAAATTCTGCATCTGAAAATACAGTATGAGAGAAAGCTTCTATATATTACACACACACCTTTGAAATAAGCCTTGCCACCCTCAAGAAAGTATATTATCTTGTTAACTATCCTGTAATCCAATCTCTGTCTTGCTTTCTCCCACCTTCATGTAATCTTCCTTACTTAATTCCAAATGCATAAAAGAAGCTGCAAACTGCCATTCTTGGGAGCATTATTCTTAGTCTGTTGAGATCTTGCTTCCAGATGTATCCTTTGTTTGGCTCAGGTAAATTTTTATAAAAATTCTCTACAGGTTCGGATGTTCTTCCATCAATAATGTGGCCGCCTGACTAAAATGTCATACTGTGCACAACTCTAGTTCTATGTGACTTCACAAATGTATAAACTGTAGAACCTTTACCACAATGAAGACACAAAACATTTCCATCACTTCCCAAAGTTCTTGTGCCCCACTCCACTACTGGCCCAGGCATCCACTGACCTGCTTTCTATCACTATAGTTTTGCCTTTTTCAGAATGTCATATGAATGGAATCATAGAATATGTACCCTTTTGTGCCTGGCTGCTTCTGCTCAACATGTATTTGAAATTTATCCATATTGTTGTGTGTATCAGTAGTTTTGTTCATTTTATTTTTGTATAGTATTTCATTGTATGGACACACCACAGTTTATCCAATTTCCCATTGATGAACCCTTGGGTTATTTTGATTTTTGGCTATTAAGAATAAAACTGGGCCAAACGAGTGGCACGGTTGTTAAACGCTGGCTTGGGAAGCCAGCGGCCCCGGTTCAGGTCCCACATATGAGGGCCAGTGACACTGCCCTCAAAAAAAAAAAAAATAAATAAAACTAACATTCACATTCAGTTTTTTTGTAAACTTATGTTCTCATTTTTCTTGGGTAAAATACCTACAGGTAGAACTGCTAGATTGTTTGATAAGTGTATATTTAACTTTATAAAAAACTGTGAAACTGTTTTCCAAAGTGATGGTAACATAATAGAGTTTCACCATTAGTCTATAAAATTCCAGTAGCTCCACATCCTCAAAAACATTTGGAATTATCAGTCTTTTTTTTTTTTTTTTTTGGCCACCTGTTAGCAGCTCAGTGGCAGCGCAGTTATCAGTCTTTTTAATTGCAGTCATTCTAATGGGTGGTGAATAATGGTATCCTGTAGACAGTGAAAATCTGACCATACTTGAGATTATAAAAAGCTTCCTAGGTTATTCAGCTATGAGGCAGCTTTCTGGTATGTCCAAAACAAATTATATGTGTAATGGACACAGGGGATGCATTGAGGCTACTTACTGTATAATATTATTAACCATGAATTCATTAAAAGGTGGAATTTCCTTGGTTTAGAATTATGACCTGACCAAGAGGCCCAACTAGCACAATAGTTAGGTCTTTCCTCCAAGATCATCCCAGAAGGACAATAGAAAGAAAATGAACAGGGCTAGCCGAATGGCTCAGTTGGTTAAGAGCGCAAGCTCTGAGTAACAGGATTGCCTGTTTGGTTCTCACATGGGCCAGTGAGCTGCGCCCAAATTGAGCTGCCGCTGAGCTGCCAAGAGGTGGCAGGATGGCTTAGCTGGTAAGAGCACGTGCTCCTAACAAGGTTGCTGGTTCGACTCCCACATGGGATGGTGGGCTATGCCCACCAACAATTAAGATTGAACACAGCACCTTGAGCGGGGCAGCCGCTAGCTGCTGATGGGCGGCTGGATGGCGACCGGACTTGGGAGCTGAGTTAGCTGGGCCCTCCACAACTAAGATTGAAGGAAAAATGTTTACTTCAGAATAAAAGAATTAAAAAAAAAAAAAAAAAGAGTGAAGGACAACAACTTGGCTGTTCCCTTTCCCCAATTCCCAATAAAATCTTAAAAAAAAAAAAAAAGAAAGAAAATTAAAAGCTTTGATATAGTCCTGGGTATTACTTCTCGCATTCCAAAGGTGTGTTAACCTAGATGGACAAGGACAATGGACAGGGCTGCCTTATAAACCTTTCACTGAAGAAGTTAATAGGCCTGGGGTGTGACTACCCACCATGACCTATCCAGTTAGGAATTTATGATTTATTACAGCACCTCTTTTCCGTCCACCCACAACTAAGATTGAATACAGCACCTTGAACTTAGAGACCATGAGCTGTCGAAGGGAAGACAGATGGTGACTGGCGCCCTCTACAACGAAGATGGAAGAACAACAACTTGGCCGGACCCTTTCCGCAGTTCCCCAACACTTCCCATTCTCCCCCAATTCCCCAATAAAATCTTTTTTTTTAAAGGGAAACAATGATAAAGATTAAAAAGATATTAAGAAAGTATTAACAATAACCATAGACGGACAATTTTTGAACACTCAGATGAAAGAGAAACACCCCTGGGAAAATATAACTCACCGGAACTAATCCAAGAAATGAAAAGCTTCAAGAGTCCTATATAACTAAAGTCCTATCTGTGTGTGTGTGTGTGTGTGTGTCTGTGTATATATATACACGACTACACTAATACACATATACATACACACACATATATACACAGACACACAAACTCCCACAGATAAATAAGAAAAGCACTGGTAACAATAAAAAAATGGGCAAAAGGAAAAATAGGCATTTCACATAAGACGAAACACATGGCCAATAAACATATAGAGATTTTCATACAACTTGAAATCAGGAATGGCATATCAAGACCATTTCGATTTACTCCCCCATTTGGCAAAAGTTAAATGGTGTTGAAGAAGGTGGAGACCTACAGAATCTCTTATACCTGCTGGTGGGTGTTAACTTGTGACCTACTTTGGAAAACAGATGTTATTGTCTTTTATGAGGGTTTTTTTTTTTTTTTTTTTTTGAGGGCAGTGTCACTGGCCCTCATATATGGGACCGAACCGGGGCCGCTGGCTTCCCAAGCCAGCGCTTAACCACCGCACCACTCTGCTGGCCGTCAGATGTTATTGTCTTTTAAAATGGAGGTGAACAAAGACTCAGCAATTCCACTCTTAGGTGTTTTCCTAAGAAAAACTCTTGCACATGTACAACAGGGACTTACATAAAAATGGTTCATAGCAGCACTGTCCCTAATTGCAAAAACCATGGGAACAGCAGCAAAGCACATCAACAGGAACAGACAAATAAACTCTGGTACATTTACACAATGGGATGTTCTATAGCAGTCAAAATGAACTTCAGGGACAAGCAATGGGTGACTCTTAGTAATACAATGTTAGTTGGACAAATCAAATTCCCAAAGACTACATACAGCACGATACACTTCTTATAATAATGCTAAAAAACAACTGGAGTAACACACACTGGCTTCAGAGTGATGGTTACCCGGGCTGGGGGTAGGCAGGGACTGGGAACAACCATATGAAAAGGTGCAGGTTACTGCCAACGTCCTAACTTTTATTTGGGACTGATGGCTTCTTAGATGCTTGGATCATTAATAAAAGTAACTGATTAAAAGATTGGATCATTAATAAAAGTAACTGATTAAAAGAGGGCTATGCAGGAACAGATGGCGAGTCCTTCATGAACCAGGGACTACAAAGAGAACAAGCCAGGCTCCTGCCCCATTGGGTATGTCTTTCACCCAACACAACGCACTCCTTCCTCCTCTCCCCTCCCCCCCGCCCCCACACACACCCAAGGGAAGCCTTCCCTGTGCCTCCCGCACCTCTCTGTCCTCCCACCCACATCCCTTGTGCGTTCCCAGCTCTGTGATCACCCTATTTCCGTTAAGCCCTTCCCCGCGCCACTGTGATCGGGGGTCTAGGAGCCCGTCTCTCCCCAACACTGAACTTGTCTAGGGCTCACCTGGGCCGAGAGGGACAGTTTGTCGAGAGTCCCAGCTCTTGCCCTTAACGACCTTCTCTGCCAAATCCTGAACATCTTGCCAAAGTTTGACACGTTTCAGGCCCCAATTCAAACCGACTCTTTTTAGGGCAAGTCAAAGTGAGTTCTTCCTCCCCTCAACTCTGTCCCTCCCAGTTCTTCCGTGTGGCCTGGAGCAGTTACTTACTTCAGTCCTTTCTCCACAATGATTGCCAGAGATCCTTCTAAAGTGTATTTCAGATCCCGTCTCTCCCGGATTAAAACCCTCCCATGGTTCCTCACTGCCTTCAGGATCAGTTCAGACTCCTCGGCCTTTACCATGAGGCCCTTGGTGACAATGCTCCCCTAACCCGCCACACAACTGTGCTCTTGGTGCCATCGAACATGCTTCTCCTGCAACCCAAGGCCCCGCTCCACTTACGGAACCTCTTGACCCTGCAGTCCAAGGTCAGGGAGCCCTGCCCTCCTCCAGTGTGAACTCTAATCCTAGACCATGCAGCAGCCACAGCTCCTCCTGTCTTAATCTGCTCTTAGCACCGGGCCTTGCACACAGGAGGCAGCTTCTGCTGGAAGGGAGAAGGGCCTCTTGTATTCTTGCTACCTATTTTACGAGGCATGATCTCCTGCGACAGCTTTTGGATTGATGCTAATTTTTAAAGAGGTTTTATGTGTTTTTTTCCTCCTCTGACCTAGTGTAATAGCCTCCCCCCGCCCTGACAGCATCGTAAATCTTTGGTGGCACAGTGCCAGCCTGTGCCTTTGCTCATTAAGGACAAGGGGGCTGTCTGGGGGAACCCACGGTACACCCTGGGGCCCGAGCCTTCACTCACTGTGTTGAAGTACTCAACGCCGGTGGCTTCAAATGCCCTCGCTACAGCTTGGGTTGTGGCCACGCAAGCTACAGGGTGGCCATTGCCAATGGACTTGCCCATGGTGACAATGTCCGGGACAAAGTCTTTCCCTTGCAGCTGGAAGGCCCAGAAGTGCTTGCCTACTCGGCCAAAGCCCACTTGAATCTCGTCTGCGACGAAGACCCCTCCGGCCTTGCGGATGTGCCTGTAGCAGAGGACAAATGGCTGAAGGAGGGCAGTGGTGAGGGGGCTTAGAGCAGAAGCGGGCAGGTTTTGGGACTCTGAATCCTGGCTCTGCCTTTGGCAGATGGCTGGCCTTCTAGGGGCCACTATCTCTTCAGGGTCTTTGAAAAATCTGGCAAACAGGTGAGGCTGAAGTTGGAATTTGGAGCAAAGGTTGGGAAACCCTATTACAGCTCGGCCTCCCTGGGGCAGCCCTGCCCACCTACTCACTCTGCCACTTTCGGGAAGTAGCCAGCAGGGGGGATGACCTGCCCTCCCACACTGGGCAGAGACTCAGCAAAGAACGCGGCAATCTGTGGATGAGACGGTGTCAGGCACAGGGTCGTGGAGGTGCTGAGCGGCAGCTAAGAGAGTCCTGCTAATGCCGGCTCCAAGCAGGATGAGTTACCGTCATCACTGTGTCCCCCACTCGGGCTCCACATCACATTTGAGGGTCTGACTCACTTTTCTTTTAGACCTCAAACCAACTCTTACGACTCCTGTACTCAGCATGCCCAGGTGAAATCCAAATTCTCCCCCATGAGGATTCCTTCACTGCCCCCATGTGGTGACTGCCGTCCCTGACCCAGCCCCTCCTCCACCCGTGAGTCGGCAACAGCCTGACTCCCTGTGTACCTCCTCTGCACCCACTCCTTCCCACCCACGTGGACACTCCTGTCTCCCTGCAGATCTGCTAGTTCCTGCCTTGGCTTCCTGCCTTCAAACTGGATACCTCTTTCAGTGCCTCCTCCCTGGTCACCAGAGTGATGCCTCAATCCAGATACTGAGCTAGTGGCTGTCTTTCTTAAAGCCCTTCCATGACCCCTTTTGCTTACAGCAGTGACTTTCAAACTGTGTTGTGCCTTGGAGCTGCTTCAGAGGCTGCTGCTGGGATGCAGGAAAGGCCAATGGGGTGGAAAACCAGCCCCCCCACCCCTGCTGCCACCAGAGCAGTCTCTTTTCTGGCTTTACTTAAGTGGGTGGAGAGCACAGAAGTGCATAGGCCAGGCTTCCCTGATCTAGCCTCGTAGCCTGCCTGTCTTCACCATATACCCTGTGTTCGGCTGTTACTCCTTCAGTGAGGCCTGCCAGGGAGCCGCTGCTCTTTCGGGGTATGACACATTCTGTCCTGCCTTCCATCTCTGCTACACTGCTCTGTGTTGGGTCCCCCCATTGCTCACTTGCCCTCGTGCTGGCCCCATTCAAGTGCACCCCTGGTCTTATCATCCTCCCTCTTACAATCCTTCCAAGATTCACCATGGCCTTCAGGCCCTCAGCAGGGTACCTGCGGGCCTCTGGCACATGGCCTGCTGCCTCTGCAGGCTCATCTCCTGCCTCTTCAGCCTGGCCCCACACTCACGTGGTTCCTCATGTCCATGCAAGCTGCCCTCTGTTCAGGATGCCTTTCCTCTTCTACTCCCCACCCCACCTTGAGTGGCTAAGTCGTGCTCACATTATATTACTAATATCAGGCAGCACCTCCTCCAAGGAACCCCCCACACCCACACCAGTCCAGCCTGGGCCCTGGGACTCCTGTAATGCCCAGGGCACATCTTTACCTAAACTCTGCTGAGCATTTACCGCCCTCCCCGCCCCGCCCCAGATTCCCAGGTTCTGAGTCTTTTAGCATTCCCAGTCTCCAGCACTGGCTGGTGACAGTACTGTTTGCAGGCCCGGCCCCGTGCGGATGTGGTTACCTTCCGGCCCCGCTCCTGTGCGCTGCCGAGCATGCGCTGTACGGCACTGGCATAGGCCTCAGCTGGGTTGGGGTGGTCCTCCCGGTAGGGGCCCCGGTAGATGTCCGGGAGAGGCGCCTGTGTGGGATGACAGTGCTGTGTCATCCAGGCCTGGGGCAGGCACTGACCTGTGGCCCCCTTGGGCTGTGCATACCACATGGACCCATTCCTTCTGGCCATCCAGGTCCCGGAACTTGTAGGGGCTGATGTCAATCAGGGAGCTCAAGTGACCGTGATAAGCACTGGGGAGGAAAAGGGAGGGTGGGCTCAGGCCCAGGTGGCAAGTGTGCCTGGCCTGCCCTTGACAACTGTCTCCCCACCTCAGGAGACACACAGGGAAGACAAAGCTTTCTGACACAGCCCCCGGGTTCTCCGGCTGGGAACCACCACAGGCCGTGGACTCTCTGCGAGGCTGCTTACTGGCTGTGTAATGGTGGCTAATCAGGCTCTGTGGGGTCAGCTCTGTCCTCTGTAAAGGCGGGGCTTCTCCTGAGTGTTGTAATGAATCTGAAACGTGCTCGGGCTCTAACTCTGGGCCTCATACACAGACACTCATACGTGGAAGCCACTGTCAGAACAGTTTTAATACCTCAAATGTGGGACCAAAACTCAACCCCTCCCAAAGCTTTTTCTGCTCCCCAGAAGCTGCCCTCCCAGAAGAGACTTGGGGAAAGAGCCCATGGGATGTCTCTGTATCCATGGCCCCTCATGCTTCCTGCCCAAGGTACCCAACGTCAGCCTCGCTGATCTTCAGTAAGCGCAGGCTCTCAGGCTTCTGGGAACAGCACTTACTGGTCTAAGACCATCACGTCCCAGTGTCCCGTGTACTGGCGGGCCAGCCTCAGGGCTAGGTCATTGGCTTCGGACCTACAATAGAAAAGATGGGCACTGCTCAGACAGCTGTCCAAAGGCTTTTCTTCTGGGAGACCTGCTTCCTACAGAGAAACCCAAGGGAAGGTGGAGGCCTGTGAGCAGCAAGAAGATTCAGGGCACCATTTGTTGGTCATTTCGTAAAAATTTATCAAATGCCTTCTATGTGCTAGAGCTGGGGGCAAAAATAGTAGGTATAACAGACAAGCCCTGACCTTCCTGGAGCTTATATTCTAGTATGTGCCATGAAAGCCAATAAAACCAAAAAGAATGATCATGTTGATAAGTGCCCCAAGAGAACCAGATGGAGCCCTACTTTAGATAAGGACATGCTATGGGCTGAACTGTGTCCCACAAAAGTCATGTGTTGAAGCCCTGACCTCCAGGACTCAGAATGTGACTATATTAGGAGACAGGGCCTTTAAAGACGTGATTAGGTTAAAGCGAGGCCTTCAGGATAGGCTCTGATTTAACCTGAGTGACATCCTTATAAGAAGAGGAAGTCTGGACACAGAGGTACCAGGGGATGGTGTGCAAAGAGGAAAGACCACATGAAGAGAACAAGAAGGTGGCCTCCTGCAAACCAAGGAGAGGCGAACCCTGCTAACACCTTGATCTTGGATCTGGCCTCCAGAACTGTGAGAAATTCAGCGTCTGTGGTGTAAGCCTGCTAGTCTGTGGTGTTTTGTTATGGTGGCCTGAGGTGAGAGGGGGGTCACTGAAGGACTCTTATGAGGAGGCAACACCTGCACTGAGTCCTCAGGGGAAAGTTTCTGGGCACAGCAAGCAGCACATGCAAAGACTCTGTGAAGTAAAAGAGCTTGGTGTGCTCAGGAACCAGGAGAGGACAAGGGAGGCCGGGGGCAGTGGGAGAGGAAGTTGGGGCACACGCATGGCCATGCTCACAGGGCTTTGGAAGGAGCCCGGAGTTTCTTCTCAGTGCCATGCAAAGTGACTGAGGAGTTTTAATCAGAGAAGAGACATGACTTGGCCTCCAATTGAGGAGGAAGTCTCTGGCTGTGTGTGTCTAATGGAGTAGAAGGGAATTAAAAAGGAAGTGAGGAGACCAAAGAAGAAGACAGGCAGGTAAGAGCAGGTGGTGGTCGTGGAGATGGAGAGGTGGCTGGAGTGAGGAGACATCCTGGAGATAGGTGAGGTGGGCTTGATGCAGGACTAGGCAGAGGGTTTCTGCTTTGAGCAGAGATGCAGAAGGTGCTGCCATTTACAAGGCGAGACAGAGTAGGGGATGTCCCCTTGGGAAGGTCTGGGGTAGGTGCCTGGGAATGTCATGGAGAGCCAGGGTCATGGTCCCACACCAGGTGTTGGCAGAAGACAATCAACTCTTGACTACCTTTTGGACACATGAAGTTGGAGACGTTCAAGAAGTCCAGTGGGGGGCTGGCCAAATGGCTTAGTTGGTTAAGAGCGCAAACTCTGAGTAACAAGGTCACCAGCTGAGCTGCCAACAGGTGGCAGGATGGCTAAGCTGGTGAGAGCACATGCTCCTAACAACAAGGTTGCCGGTTTGACTCCTGCATGAGATGGTGGGCTATGCCCCCCGCAACTAAGGTTGAACACGGCACCTTGAGCTGAGTGGCCGTCAGCTGCTGACAGGCAGCCGGATGGTCTGGACTTGGAGCTGAGCTAACTGCGCCCTCCAGAACTAAGATTGAAGGACAACAACTGGCCATTTCCCTCCCCCAATTCTCCAATAAAATCTTAAAAAAAAAAAAAAGAAGTCCAGTGGGCAGTTAGAACCATGAGGCTGAACATAAGGGAAGCATCTGGGCTTGAGACACAAATTTGGGAGTCACCAGCACATGGACATGTAATACCAGGGAACAAATTAGATAATGAAGGGAGGAGAGGAGGGCTCAGAGAGGACCAGCCCCAAGGGACAGAGGAAGAGGAATCAACAAATCAGACAGAGGAGGAGAACCTGGCAGAAACCCAGGGCTGCACCGTGTCCTGGAAGCAAGACCAGAGCACTTCCAGAAGAGTAACTGTCATATCTCTGAGACAGGGTAAGGAAAAGGCAGCAGGGCGACCATTGGATCTGGCAACATGGAAGTCACTGGAATCCGCAGTGGTGAAGTAATGTCCCTTCCTCCACTGCAAGGAGACTCCCACTCCTGGGCCCAGCTCCGGCTCTGCACAGAGTGGTTTCAGTTTTGGCTTCTACCCGTATGTGGATGACCCTGGGCAAGCCAATTCCTTTATTTGAACTGCTGTTTCCTTATCTGTAAAATGAACATGTAACTTCCACTTCCTAGAAGTTATTGCGGGAACTGATGACTGTACTACATAAACAGCAATGATAATGGAAATAATTGTTACAGTAATCTAAATGCCATGACCTACAATTTGTTGGAATGTTCTCTCCCAGGAAGCTGGGCTGGTTCTGTGCACATGTCATCATCTGCCATTTCTGTCTCCACTGCCACTCCTAGTGCGATCTGCTACCACCTGTCACCTGGCCACTGAAATGGTGATTAATGGTGTCCATTCTTGCTCTCCCCTAGCCCTGATGACATCACTTACCTGATTACAAACCTCTGATGGCTTCAATGTTTTTAGGAAAAAAACAGATTCTGCACTTGACTGATAAGGCCCTGGATGATGGGCCCTGTTTCCCTTCCCAGTGTTTATTTGCACCCTCTCCCCCGTCACTGGCTGCCTTTTAGTTCCTCAAGTATGCTGGGGTACCATGACTCTTCCTGCTGCAGGGCCTTTGCACAGGCTGCACTGTGTGGTGACCGACCTTGACAAGAATACTTACAATGGAGAGGGCAGCACCCTTCCTTTCTCCTGTCTACTTATCTCCTAGTCAGCTCTTAGTCTAACATCACTTCTTCAGGGAAGCCTGCCCTGACTGTCTCAGGGCAGGCCAGGTCCCTCCACTGCTTCTATGCCTCATTGTACTCTGTACTTTTCCACCAGACAATGTCCCTTCATTGTAATTTTGCTTCTTTGAAGCATCACTTAATGTTTTTGTTCTGTACTGAGCAAGCCAAGGGCAGGGCTTTTGGCTGTGGCCCCCAGGCCTGTGCCTGTGTATTTCTAAAGCAGTAATAAAGGAACACATCACCTTGCTAAACCCCAACAAGCACCCTGGAAGGGAAGTAATGGCAACTCTTACTAAGAGACCAGAGTAAGCACCAGGGTCTACGGCTGGGAAGCCCACGCAGTGAGGGCTACCTCTCCCGCAGTGCACACTTGGTCAGCTACACCACACCGCACATACATGAGCACTTTCCTTTGTTGTCTTCTTACTCTCTTGCTGGTGCCGGCCGCAGTGCACTCACCCAGAATTCAGGAAGTAAAACACACAGAGCTTCTCCGGCAGGGTCTCGGACAGCCTCTGTGCATAATCCACGATGTTGTCGTGCAGGTATCGGCTGTTGGTGTTGAGCACCTGGTTCTGTTCGTGTGCTGCTTGGACTACGAAAGGGTGGCAGTGCCCAACTGGAAGAAGGCCACCTCCATCACACAACCAGCTCTGTGCAGCCAATCCCACCGGGCCTCCCCGAGCCCCAATCTGTAAACCCGGCCAGAGGGAAGGGTGGAGAGGAAAGAGGGGAGTCTGAAGACAGAAGGGGAGAGGAGATGCTAGTTCTGGAAAGGGAGACGTAGAAAGGTTTAGAAAGACCTGCAACTCTGGCATAAAAAAAAGTTCTCTGGCAGAAACCCTATCTAGAAACCCATCTTTGGTGGGTGGTGGTTTGGGGTATGGAGGGGGTAGGGGTATCTGTCAGCAGGCTTGATCTCACCAGTCAGTGGGGACTGGGGGTAATGAGCGCCAGTGGCCAGAGGTTATACTAACAGTGAACATATACTGGTGGCTCACCTAATGTGTGAGCCAGGCACACTCAAAGCAAATTACATAAATTAACTCACTTAATCTGAAATACCTTGAGGTGGGTACCTGTTATTATGTCTATTTTGCAGATGAGCAAACTTAGGCACAGAGAATTAAGGAACTTGCCCAAGATTACCAAGTTAGTAAATAAAGGATGGGGGTATGAACCCAGGCAGTCTGGGACTAAAATCCCTGCTTTTAGCGTCTACTTTATTAACCTTTAAGGTCCTGCTGAGTCACACTTGTTTTTCATCCGCTCTGGCGGCTCCATCTGGATAACTGAATTCCTACTTTAGTTGCCTTGCCCAGGACCTGAGATGGTCACTGGAGCTGAAGCCTTGCCATGCCCCCCAGCACTTGGGCAGGGCCCTGCTGCATTGCTGGGCTAACAGCTGCTCTCTGAGCTTGCCATCAGGGTGGAACTGGATCCCCATACCTGGCTCTCTGATTCCTGCTGCGTTTAGCACAGCCCTCTCTTGGAAACTTCTACAGCTACACCAGAGACTGTGCCTCCTCTGTTCTACTCAACCCAAGTTCTCTGCACCTCTCAATCACCCTTGGACCAGGTTCACAGCCTCTGCCTCCTCTCCGCCCCGCCTAAACTGAGGGGTGGTACTGACCGTGAGCCACATTGTTGATGCAATCGATGTATTCCGCCCCCAGTTCATCATACATGTATTGCCCTTGGCCCCGGACAATCTTAATAGGATCCTCCGGAAAAAAGAGTCTGCAGGAAGAGCTGTGGGGACAGGCAAGGAGTGGACAGCCATGTCTGAAGACCAGAAGGGAGAAGTCCACCCATCACAGGCCTCCCCCACCCTTTCTAGTTTCTGGAAAGGACAAAAGCTTGAAGGGCACCGTTTTGCTTCCCTGCCTCCAGTTCCCCCACTCCATAGGTGACTGACTAAAAAGGAGGAAAAGGAGCGGGTAAGCAGTTGCTAAAACTTAAATCAGGTCATTTGAAGGCTACGTGGCCTCATTCATTTCCGCACGTGTCCACCTGAGTCCCTTGAATCCTGGGAAAGGGTGGCCACTCCAGACCCAAGGGCGCTCTCTACGGCAGTTTCTTTGCTGGGATGGGTGTATGGCAGGGCATCCCCATTAGGCGGCTGGCTGGCGGCCCTCAGTGGTTCTTACCAGCCAAGTGACCCTGCTACCTTGCTGGCTGCCAACGCCAAGCTCGGGCCAGAAGCAGCCTCACGCCCCAGGCCCCACCATGAGTCCCTCGCACAAGGCGAGGGTGGACGTCTCTAGGGCTGCCTGTGAAACAACGCCCCGTCTCCCCCCTTGGTCTGAACTTCTGTCCCTTCTTTGGTCACTCTCAGGTGGGACCCAGGTCCTGTGGCGGGCGGCCCCTGGGCGAGGTTCACGCAGACGCCAGGCAAAGGCCTTCTCCCGAGCAAAGGCTGCCAACGACCCAGCAGCAGCTGCGGGTGGGCTCGGCTCCAGAGCTTCAGGGTGGGCCTAGGGGGCCGCCGGAGGGGACGCAGCGGGGGAAGGGGCCGCCCGAACCCGCAGCGAAGAGCCGAGCCTCGGACGCCAAGAAAGCTAGGGCCGAGCGAGGCCGACCCCGGCTGTGGCCCGCGGGCTCTGCGGCGACGTGCGTGCGTCGTGCGTGCGCGCCGCCCGCGCCGCCGTCTCGGTACCTGAGCAGCCGCTGCCTCCCAGCCAGCGTTGCGGCCTTCCCGCGCTGATCCGCAGCCATGACGCCTGGCGGCCGTCCTCGGAGACCGGCGAGACTGGCGTGGCGGCCCCGGCCCCGCCCCGGCCCCGCCCCGCCTTGGCCCCGCCCCACCAGTTTCACGTTTGTTGTCAATTCTTTGGGTTAATGGACCTTGTAGGCCCCTCACCTGTTTCCCTCCGCGAGAAGGGTCCCCCGGTGAGCCCGCCGCCTTTCCCGCACTTGAGCAACACTCTAGCTCTGGCAGGCCTAGCCCCGGCCCTCGGGCTCAGTCTCTGAGTCGCCTTCCCGGTGCATAAAGGGGACGTGCAATGAGTGTTCACCGGACTCCAGGCAGAGTGAACATGAGCTGTTATCAACGCTAAGAGCCATAAAGGTGTTTAGGCAGGAGAGTTGGGAGGCCTCCTGAGCCTTATGGAAAGTCCATGGCCAGGAAACCGAGGCCCAGAACTGGAAAGGGCTTTGCTTTCAGACCGAACAAGTGTGCAGCACAGGCTGGACTCCAGCTAAGGTCGGCCTGACTCGGCCCAGGGGGTGAGAGGAAAACGCCCCCAAGGGGCTGGAAAGCTGGGATAACAGAGACATGGCCCCTCCTGGCGTGGGGTACTGGGACTTTGTGCCTTGATAAACCCTAGAACACAGTCTGGGGTTACAGCCCTTTGTTTTGCTCCCTTATTGCGGCTTTCGGCATCTCTTCTCCCATAAAACTATAACATGCTCAAGGCATTTATTAAAGAACACTTGGAGCTCCTTTTCCCCCTTTTATTGGTGATAACATATACATAACAAAATTTACCTTTTTTTTTTTTTTTTTTTTGAGGGCAATGTCACTGGCCCTCATATGTGGGATCCGAACCGGGGCTGCTGGTGTCCCAGGCCAGTTCTTAACCACTGCGCCACTCAGCTGGCCCATTTTAGCCATTTTTAGGTGTATAGGTCAGTGGCATTCAGTACATTCACCTTGTTGTGCAACCATCACCATCAACCACCTCCAGAACTTTTTCATCTTCCAAACTGAATGGAGTTTCTTACTTTTAACTGTAAAGCTGAATCAAACCTTACATATGATTCTTGAAAAAAGATTCCTCCCAAATTAACCAAAAATTCCTGCCACATATAGGGGAAGGGGGCTTGACCCTCAGGAAAGTAGTAGAGGCCACAAGCAACCCTTTGGGGCCCATCTTTGGCCCTGGCTTGAGCCCAAACACAAGCCTGTCTTGTGGCCCAGGACAGCTCAGAGAAGTCAGGTTGGCTCAGGGCTTTTCCAGTCTCAGGGCCCAGCCTACATTTCATCCACATTCCAGGGATGTCCAGGTGAGGAGATAATACAGTTGGAGGACAGGACAGGCCTCCAAACGGGCCACTTTCTGGGCTAAGAGTATCTATTACAGGGGCAGGACAACACCAGGAAGCCTCTCCTTCCTGCTCAGAAAAGCCTAGTCCTTCCTGTATGTGGCCCAGGCTAAGCACTCCTCTGTCCATGACCTCATGCCCGGCCTTGGAAGTGTCACTGGAGGCAAGAGGGCAGGAGATGGGGGAAGTGGTGGAGCCCGGATTTTAACTCAGAGCATGGTGTTTCTCAATTTGGGCAGCACTGGCATTCTTAGTGAGACGAATGATTCATCATTGGGCAGACTGTGAATGCATTTCAGATGTTTGATAACCTGGCCCTGCTCAAGTCCTGCTCACTGAATGCCAGGAGTGTCCCCCAGTCATTGTCACAACCCAAAGCATCCCATGTCATAGCCTAGGGATCAGGAGGAGAACCAGGGTCAGCCCATCCCTCAGATTCATCTGCAAAAGGCAGTAGGAATTCTTGTGATTAGTTTAGTTGCCCAGCACATACTTATTTAGTGGGGCTCAATAAATGTGCTTTCCTTTCTTCTGGAGTGGGATGGTTTGAGGCAGAGCTGCCATTCTTGGCAGGGAAACGTGAAACCCTCAGTTCTTGAGACTCAGCTGTGAGGTAGGGCACTTGCCCATGCCTCAGCTGGGACCTTTAGCAAGTCTTCACTCTTTTTTTTTTTTGAGGGCAGTGTCACTGGCCCTCATATGTGGGACCTGAATCGGGGCCGCTGGCTTCCCAAGCCAGCGCTTAACCACCGTGCCACTTGGCCAGCCCAGTCATTCACTCTTCTATAGTCTCTTGCCCCCATTCCAGGCTCTTGGAGCAATCTGCAGGCTCCAAAATTTAAAGTTTGCAGTTGAAAAAGTTGTAGACCTGAGGATACATTGTGAGGCCACAAGGGGGCAGCAGTGAGCCATGAATGGCCTTGTCTTGCCCAAAGGAGCACGAAAGGGACCCCCTTGGATATCTGGCGAAGGGGGAACATGTAGCTTCAACCCCCACAGAGTCTGCCTGTCAATCATGGTGTTGCCTAGAAGACTCTGCTCTTCCAAGCAATTTCGGAAAGACATCCTGGTTATGCATCCTTTGGTAGATGACTACTCCCTCAGAGGCTCAGTTTCCCCATATGTACAATGAAAATAATGACAACAACCACATAGGCCCCCTCGTTCACAGGGCTTGTGGGGCGATCTATGAGGTACCTGGATGGAGGGAGGAGTGAATTACAAACTGTAGAGTGCAGTAGATTTGTGAGGTTGTGCTGGAATGCCACAGGACACTTGGACAGCCAGTGATCTCTATCAGTCATCATGGCCCCACTGTGTCTCTCTTTTTTTTCACACTACTGGCTTCCCTGGTGACTCAGAGCAGTGGGCCTGCTATTTACCACCAGCAACTTAGGGAGACAGGTGAGGACCCGACACATTCCTCTTCCTTAGCCAGTGAGCGGCTGGCGCTCTTCTGCTTTGTGAGAAGGCCTCGTAGTAGAATCTAGGGGGACTACCCAAACTGTGGTCCTCCTTAGGCCTCATTCTTTGGAGGGAGAAGGCCTGGGACACCATCACTGCAGGCCCCTTCTTGTCTAGACTACCCTGGATGTGCTTGGTTTGGTCACCTGTGAAATAGGCATATTTGCTGGATCCCTCTCTCAGGGTTGTCATAAGGACCAGCTGGGATGAGCAATGTAAAAATGCTTTACAAGACTGTGGTCCTTGATTGGTCTTGGAGTGGGGAGGGGGGAGAGAGAACTCAGAATCATGGGAGCTGCCAGGTGCCTGACCTGTGCTGGGTTCTTTTTTTTTTTTTTTTTTTTTAAATATTTTATTGGGGAATTGGGGGAGGAGACCAGCCAAGTTGTTGTTCTTCAGTCTTCGTTGTGTGGAGGGCACCAGTTGCCATCTGGCTTCCTGTAGGCAGCTTGTGGCCTCCAAGGGCTCAAGGTGCTGAGTTTAGTCTTAGTTGTGGGTGGGTGGGTATAGCCATCATCCCATGTGGGAGTCAAACCCGGCAGCCTTGTTGTTAAGAGCACATGCCCTATCCTTTGAGCCATCCAGGCAGTAGCTCAGCTCAAGGTACTGAGTTCAATCTTTAGTTGCAGGTGAGCTCACCACTGAACAGGCAGTCTTGTTGTTATACCAACTGAGCCATCCTACCACGTCGGCAGCTCAGTGACAGCTCAACTAGGGCGCAGCGTTCACTGGCCCATGTGGGAATCAAACTGGTGGCCCCGGTTCTCAGAGCACGCTCTCTAAGCCAACTCTTAACCAACTGAGCCACTCGGCAGGCCCTGCTGGGTTCTTCTTGTATTCCAACTAGTCCGACTGTAAGCATCCCTGATCTTTTCTGCAGATGAGGTGGCAGGTTGAATTCTCTAAGATTGCTGTAATAAGATCTAATACCCTATGTTTGCTCTTTAAAATATGATGTTGTGGGCCGGCTGAGTGGCGTGGTGGTTAAGCGCTGGCTTGGGAAGCCAGCGGCCCTGGTTCGGTCCCACATATGAGGGCCAATGACACTGCCCTCAAAAAAAAAAAAAATGTTGATATTTTTCCCTTGAATTGGGGTCAACTGCTGATTGTGGCAGGAAGCGACACCATATGACTTCTGAGGCTTGGCCATAAAAGGTGACACAGCTGCCATGTGGTCTACCTGGGACACTGACCCTTGTAATCCAGCAGCCATGCTGTGAGGAGCCCAGACGATATATAGAGGCCCCAGGTAGGTGTTCTGGTCATCTGGTTTCTCAGCTGACAGCCAGCATCAACCACCTAGCTGAGCCCATTAACCCCAGAACTGTAAGACAGAAATATAAAGGATCGTTGTTTTAAGGCAACAAGTTTGGGGATGATTTGTTGTGCAGCAGTCACTGGTGATGCTGCATCAGAGGAGCTCACAGGGGCTCAGTGATGTGTGTGATTGGCCAGCGGGCTCAGCTGGTACGTGGCAGGGCTAAGCCTGGAGACTGTGTCTTCCTAACTCCAAATCCTATCTTTGTCCTGAACCTGAACTGCCGCTTCTGGTTTCTGGGGGGACTCCAACTTAGGAGAGAGTCCCTCTGTCCCTCCTCACTTTGCAATGGCCAGGCTGAAATCTCACCCCGAGGTGCCCCAGGGGCAGTCTGCAAGGACAGGCGCACCCAGACACAAATGGGTGGTTTATTACACACAATGATATCCATCTACACAGAGAAGGGAGGCAAGTTGCTGGGCCAGAGCTGGTGGCGGGGGACCCTTGTCAGAGATGGGGAAGCTTCTCGAGATGCAGAGCGCTGATGCCCAGGTCGCAGGCCCCCTGCTGGGGCCGGCGGGGGAACCAGCCCTGAGGTTCTCTTCATCCACACAATTCACCCGGAGGACCATTTTTGGCAAGCTGATCAGAGTTCTCCTGGGTGGGAGACTTGGGGCCAGTGAGACCCAAACTCTGAGCTGGAGGCCTGTCTCCTCAGGCTGGCAAAGTCCCATCACATCCCTGCTCTGAGTGGTGTCAAGATGGACAGGAGGCAGCAACCACTCTAGCCTGGGCCTTGCTGTCCTCCACACGCCAGGGCCGCAGAGCTCCCTGCAGCTGGGTCCATGTGGTGGCGACCACAGTGCTTGGCCTCTGCCAGAGGATGTGTTCTCATACAGGCTGGCTTCCTGAGGCCTAATGAACTTGGTGAGAGCAAGACCTGCTCAGGGTGCTTTCCACAGCCCCCAGCTCCCAGCTGCAAGGCCTGGGTGGGAGTCATGTCCTGCCCTGGTGAACCAAGGGTCCAGGAGGACCTGAGGGTGTGGGCAGCTGGCTTTGGCTGAGTCCAGAGGCTGGAGAGGTCAGGAGCAGCTGCAGTGGCCGTCCATGCCTTGGGTGGGCCCTGGGGGCCCTGGAGCTGCAGGGGGCAGGCTCTTGTAGGGCAGCTGGGCAGCCAGAGTCTCTCAGCTAATCAGGTGAGTGAAGCCCAACCCGGAGTCTTGGCAGCCTCCCCTGAGGCAGGTTCCATCACCTGCATCTCCTTCCTGCGAGAGCCAAGTCCTGTGGGTGACCCTCAGGTACACAATTCCCTGATCTGCCTGTCCACGCTCCTGCCAGCTTCACATGCTGATCATTCTGGGGCTGCGCTGGTCACACACTCAAAGGTTAAAAGGCCACAGGCAGTGCATCCCATGAAAAAAGATCAATATATTACTGTTTTGTTTTTACAAAAATTAAAAATGTCCTCAAGGATCTGTATAGGTTGTGAGCTGGGTACTGGGGATCACTGGAAAAGGAGGGAAAGACTGAAGGTGAGGAGGGGCTGTGAGGCTCCTGGGGCTCCCCTCCCCATCCTGCCCATTTCCTAGGGAACAGGCACACCCTCTCCTCTAGCCCTAGACTCCTGGCTCCACCCTGTCCCAGGGAGTTGGTTTGGAAAAAGTCCCAGGGGGCCCTGATGGCTTCACACTGGGTAGGCCAGGTGCTGAGTTAGCCCTGCGCAACCAACAGGGTGGGCTCACACAATCACCCAGGACCATGGCCCCAAGCCTTAGGCCACATAACTGGAGAGTCAAAATTCGGGTTGTGACAGGGAAGCCTGGCTATTCAGTCGCTATGGGGAGCTGCAGACACTTAGCCCCCAGGATCCCCCCTCCCCCCACTCCTCCCCACCTGTCCTGGATACTTTCCCAAGAGGTACCTTATGCCAGCAGCCAGGCACGGGCAGCCCATCGGGGCCCTGAAAAGGAAGAAGCTTTCAGTGATGGACGGGGGCTGGTTGACTTTCTACCCGCCACATTGCTGCCCTGGGTGTAGGGAGGTGCAGCCCTGAGAGCTGCCATTGAGGCTGCTGGACTTCATGGAAGCAGGACCTGAATGTCTGCCCTGTGCACCCAAGCGGCTGGACATGGGCCACCGGACATGGCCGTTCCTCACTGCACTTGTCTGGGGCGTGCCCTGACGGGGCTTTGTTGGGACACCTGTGCAGTGGGCAGAATCAGGAGGACACTGGAGTGCCCGGCTTGTGCTGGACAGCTGCTGGTTAGGAGGAAGGCCTGGCCTGGTTCTGGGCTGCATGGCTTCCTGCCTGGTCGCTCTGACAGTGGCTATGGACCCTCATGCGGGGGCCCTGAGAGCTCTCAGGAACTGGAGAAGGGTCTATGGACAGTTCAAGAAATGGAATTCCCCTGAAGCCCATTCTGGTCCCTGCTTCGGATCTGAGCTGCAGACAGGCAGGCAGAGGCCAGCAGGGTAGAACATGGGGGGTGGGTGGTTATCTGGAAGCATCAACCATGCCTGCTCAGCAATCAGACACAAGGAGGGGGCAGTTTCCTCAGGCAGCCTGGAGGGTTGGGGCTGGAGAGGGACAAAGGCTGACTCCCGGGCCTAGAGTCCCTGGGAGACCCTGGGGCAAAAATATTTCACTATGTTCCAAGGCCAATGCGGGGCCTCAGACCTGCAGGAGCACCCCGGAACAAAGCCGTGCATCTAACAGGGCACAGGCTGGGGCCCCAAGGGCGGTGGGGAGGAGGCAGGCAGGAGCGGGAAGGGCGGGGCAGATGCCAGCACAGCACAGCACACAGCAGGCCAGACCGCCTACCACAGGGCAGGGCCCGCGTCCCCGCGCCAGGCCCCTGGAGCCTGGCGCCCCTCTCTTGCCTCCGCATTTAGGATTCTCCTGTTTCAAAGACAAAGGCTTTATGACTTAGAGGGAAGTCTGGGCCCAGGGGCTGGATCTGCAGGGCCACCCTTTCCCTTGCTGTCTCTGGAGCTTTTAGCATCTGCTCACTGCTCAGCTCTTTATGTCTTTTCCTCATTGCCTCCTCAAAACCTTCTGGAGGTGGGGACCAGCACCTCCATTGTATGGGTGAGGAGAGTGAGGAACAGAGGGCTGAGGGACTCACTCGGGGCCTGTGGGGGTTCCTGGCCCTGATCCCTCTTTGGAAGGTGGCCCCACACATGACTGGAGGTCCCTTTCCCTATGTCCCTGGCAGGGGTGGCCAGATTTGAGTATCTGGTCACGTTTAGTGATTCTGTTTCCTTCTTTCTGAGTTCTACTGGAAGAGTTTGACATGTAACCTCTCCTGCCTTCTAGAAAAAGGGAACTGAATTTTGGTTATTTCAGGCACCGGGTTGGGTGGGCCATAGGGTCTGTGGTGACAAAGCAGGAAAGGGGAAGGTTCTGGGGATCAGGGGAGGCAGGGTCTGGAGACAGCGTGGGGCCACCCAGACCTGAAAAAGCCTCCTGCGGGACAGGACAGATACCCAGAGAGGGAAGGGCCAAGGAAGCTGAGTAAAAGGGGGTGTGATCCCAAAAAACAGACTCTGCCCTGGTCAGGCTTCCCTCTGTACAGATGAGGCAGGTCCCCCAACCTGCACCCACTGAGGGGGAAGGACCAGACGAAGAGGACCCTCCATGATGGGAGTGGCAGCAGTGGTGGCCCTGGCAGGGTAGGCACCCCAGGGCAGGACCGGCGTGGTCTCTGGGACTTGCACATGAGCTCTGAGGACAGGGAAGATGCTGGAAGGAGACGGCCAAGACCTGGGGTGGGGCTCCACTCCTGCTCTCACACTTACCACAGGACATGGCTGGTCCAGGCCTGGCGGTCCTGGCTCGCCTTTCTGGCCCTTCACTCCTTTCCGGCCAGGGATACCTCGCTCCCCCTGCACAAGAAGGGAGACTGGGGGTATGGCCATGGCTGCCATGCCCAGGATGCCTCCAGCACCTCTGAGAGGTGGGCTTGGGGCCAGCCGCCACCCTGCCAAGCTACTCCCATCCCAGCCTCGGCCTGCCCACCACGCCTCTCTCTGCCGGCTTCTTCCTCCCACGTCCTTTCTGCCTCTTCCTTCCTTCTCTTCACTTGCCTCCCTCCTTCTTTCCCCTTGCCCCATGTCCTCTCCAGCAGTCCACACTTTCTCTCTGCCTGCCCCACCTTCTCTCCACGCTCACTCCGGTCGCCTTTCTCTCCTCTGGGTCCAGGGAAACCCTGACGAGAGAATTAAAGGTTAAACTGAAAATGAGGTTTGAGGTTTGTTCCTGTTATCTCTGCCCCCTCCCTCCACAGTCGTGGTACAAGCTGGCCCAGCCACAACTCCTAGGTGACACACATGCTGGGTACAAGGCTGACGTAAGGAAAAGCATCCACCAAGGACACTGTCAGAGTCTGTGGGCAGAAGCCCTCAGGCAGACCCACTGGCAAGGGGTCTTTCCTCATGTCACAGTCAGATGCAGCTGGCACTGGCCCAGGCTTGGCTGGGAACAGAGACCTAGGAAACCCATGGGAGTTTATGTCACTATCTTTGGGAGACCAAGAAATGGTGATCTCTGTTTTCTGCCCTTGGCTCAAACTCTTGTACGTCCATCCACCCATCCATTCATTTGTCCATTTGCCCATCCATCCAACCAACATCTCTAAACATCCACTACAAACTGGGCTGGAGGCAGGACAAAGAAACAGATGTGTTCCCTCTTGTATTTATTATGTTGTTTATTTTCTATATTTTCACATCTTAAAAATCTTGCTGGCTGGGGAGAGGCTCTCCCTCCCAAGACGAACCAGTTGTTAGAGATGGCCAATGGCTAGGCTGGGAGCATGCCTTTCAGATGCAAACCAGCCATTCCCGCTGCCACCTGCTTTATCTCTCACACAACAGAACAATATTCCCCGTGCCCGAATAGTCCCAGGGCCGGGCAGCAGACAGCTAGAGAGTGCCCCTATGGCTGCAGCCTGCTGGAATTACTCAGACTGGCCAGTCCTAAACTGTTTCTTCTGCCCTGCCTTGCCGTTCCCATGGAAACCCCCATGAAAGCTCCAGCCTAGGCTTTCTCTGCTCCTTTCTGCCTCCCGGCCAAACCCGATGCTTCCCCATGTGGCCTTGCATGGCCTGGCATGCCCTTCTCTCGGGAAACGTTAAGTAATACATTCTTCTTTCAATGGCATTGGCCTTTCTCTGGCATCTCTCAGTCACCTCCATAAATTAAAACCCCAAAGGTACAAATGTGACACTTCCCTCACAGCCTAATATGGTAGGAAATGGGGTACAGAGGATGATCAATGCTTAGTGACAGAGGAGTGAACCAGATGACAAGGAGAGGGGCTGTTTTGTTCAGGTGTGAGGTCAGGGAGGGCTTGCAAGCAGACTCCCCATTTCACCTGGGCCTGCCTGGTGGAGGGGGTGCCAGTTTGCCAGGTAGAACAGGTAGGTGTGGCTTTGAGATGACACTCTGAGCTCCAGGCCTCCCAGAAGGCAGCTGTGGACACATTGCTGGTGGTATGGAGTCTAGCTCTGCCCCGACTATCTCCCTGAGTCCAGATGTTGTCTTCTCCTGACCCTTCTCACCAATGGAACATGGCTCTTCCAGTCAGAAACTCAGGTTACAGTTCTTTCTCTTCCTTGTCTGCAGTTGCTCTCCAAGGTGACATTTTCTCCTTAAAGTCTAGGGTGGACATCAGAGGTCCTGCAGCCCTGTATCCGGTCACCATTTCCCTTGGAAGAGCTACCTGGTTTTCCTGGGGACCCCCATCTCTTCTCACAATCCACCAGCTCCATCCCTGCTCCAGGATGGAGCATGTGATCAGGCCTGGCCAATTGGGGCACTGCATTCCTATGGCCAAGTGATACTTCAGCATTGGCCTAACTGGGGCCAATGAGAGTAGATTAGAATTTTTTCTAAAAGAGTAGAGAGTGAGGCAAATAGTCCATCTCCAGATTTGGGCCCGGGAAGATACAGGTCTGGGGCTATATCGCCACGTGGAATTGGGACTGATGCTCACACAGAGGAATCAGATGTAATAGAGGGTCAGAGGTTGTGTTGTGTTGACACACTTGAGGTTTGGATGCATGTCCTGTACTTCTGGATTTTTCAGTTATAAGTCAGTTTAAACCAGTTTAAATTGTTTTCTGTCTCTTGCAACCAACAGACACTTGATCAAATCAGCATTGGGCTAATACTTCTCTTCTTCTTCCCACAATACTGCCTTAGCTGAAGCCTTATCGTCTCTCACCAGGATTGCAACAGGCTCCTCACTGATGGTCCCACCTCACTGCTCCAATGTATCATCCATCAACCGTCTATTCATCTGTCATTCATCCATCATCCATGCATCCATCCATCCATAAGTCATCAATCATCCATCTAGCATCCACCTACCCACCCATAAAGCACCAACTCTGGGCTGTATATTGGATTTAGGGGGAACCAGGCAGTTGTAGTCCCAGCCCTGGGGAAGGGGGGGTCACACCCAAGACGCACCAGGTCAGGTTACTGTACATTCAGCATGAGGGCAGGAGCTACACACAGGAGGGGCCTGATCACAGTGAATGGTGAAATACTTACATCTAGTCCTGGCTCCCCAGGTCTGCCCTGAGGAGAGACAAAGGGGAGATGTGAGGGGGCTGGGAAGGGGGAACACAGCTGCAGGGAAATTCAGCCCTGTGAGTTGTCCACAAGCCTGAACTCTGACCCCAGGACCAGTGAAGGGCAGGAGCTGAGTCTCCAGCACTGAGTGACACCAAGGATGTGCAGCCATAGTTGGGGGTGGGGGGGGACATGAAAGGAAGGTGGTTACCTTCTCTCCTTTGGTTCCTGGCAGCCCAATAAGGCCCAGCGGGCCAGCTGGCCCCTGGATGGAGAAGGAATGGGTTAAGAGGTATGACAGGCATAGGAATTAGCACCTCTAAGGATAAACAAGGCTTATGACACTTACAGGCAGGCCACTGGGGCCCCTCTCCCCTGACTTGCCCTTCTCTCCCTTTGCTCCATCCAAGCCCTAGAAGCAAAGGGGGGACATCAGTCAGGGGGAAAGGGTCAGACAGATGGAAGGACAAGAAATCTTGGGGCCCGTGGGGGGCCAGGGTGTGCAGGGCAGAGGGACAGACTCCAGGTTCTGACAGGCCTGGCCCCAGCTTCCTTCCTGTGCAAATAATCAGAATGAGCAGCAGGTGTAAGCATTTTATCTCTTCGCACACATGAGTTCCCTTCCATGAGTAGTCATGGAAGGTGGTTGGGGTCACACCCATTTCACAGATGAGGAAAGAGAGCACAGAGAGGGGCAGGGATAGGTCCAGACACACAGCCAACAAGGGCTGACTACCAACTGGGTTTCTGAGCCCCAGTTTTGGACTCTGTCCCTGACAGTATCTGTCTCTTCTAAATGTGATCTGGGGAGGTCCTGGGACAAAGCAGAACCAGAAGCAGCACATCGGGGCAGCCACATGCTCGGCCCACTCAGCTCTGGGAGTCCACGACTCTGAGTCCCCCAGTTGGCCTCTGAGCTGGGGAAGCAGAGATGTGCGCTCTCTCAGGGCAGGGCAAGCAGTGAGGCCAGTGGGCCTCTCCATGGCCCCCAGGGCAGGAACACTCATGGTTTTAATTTAAGAGGAGAGGACATAACATTATGTAATATACACCAAACCTGACTTCATGTCCAAGCTGCAGGCTGTTGAGAGACAGATGTGCATGTGGGGGGCATTGGGGGAGGGGGCAAGGAAGAGGGAGGCACAAAGAAAGGGGAGGTGTGTGGTGAGGAGGGAAAAGCAGTGTAGTGGGGCCCCAGGCAGAGGGAGAAGGGGAAAGAACAGAGACCAACGTGTGGGAGTGGGGGGCATCAGGTCCAGGGAACTCGGAATGCTCAGGCCCTGGGAAGACACAGGGCTGGTCTGAGGCCAAGCATGGGGCCTCATGTTGCCTGTTAGCAAGGCTTTCTGGAACTGTTCAGGCTGAGTCTTCAGGAAGTAGGGGGTTTGCACCCATGCCCCAGAACTCACCTTGGGACCTTGGACTCCCTGAAGGCCCTGGAGGAGGAGGACAGAGTAGATCAGGGCCAGGGCCCTCTTGTAGTGGCCACGAGGCTTACAGGCCACTCTGGGCCCCTGTGACCCTGACTCTGGGGCCTCCCAAGCCAGACCTTGGCTCTGCCCTCCTTGCCTGACATGTCCCTTCCCCTTGGGGAATCCTGTCCTCCCTGGTCACAGCTCCTGGGCCTGGGCCCACCACCCTTTTCATATCCCAGCTGCTTCAAGCCAAATGTTCTTACCATGGGGCCTGGGGGGCCAGGAGGGCCAGGGGGCCCTGGCTCCACTATGATCTGGGCCTAGGAAGGGGTCAGATGTGGATTAGTCATGCATTGCTCCGTTATCCCTCACCCACCCACACTTGAGCTTGTGGGACTTTGGAGGAGTGCTCCCTGGGTGAGGGGCCCTGAGCCACTGCTTCCTCCCAGGAGGGCACTGCCTGGTGGGGGGCCGAGGGACTGGCCTGTGGGTTCTCAGATGAAGAACCAGGTGGACGACTCAGCCTTAGGCTCCCACTCCCCGCCCCACCCCCCGCCCCCAAAGTGGTCCTGCTGGCCCTGGGCTGAGCATTGCGGGGAGACCCTGGTCCTCAGCAGTTCCCCCTTACCAGGCTTTCCTGTAGGTTGTCAGATGCCGGCTCTCCCTTCTCCCCCTTGGGGCCGTGGGCACCCTGCAGGACAGGATGGCCTTGAGCCCTTTATGTCTATCACCAAAATCACTGCCCACAGCCGTCAGCGCTTTCCCTCCCCTCCTCCATAAGGCTCAGTGCAGCAGCCACTTGCCAGGTTGGCCGGTGCAGCCTAAAGTAGCATTATTTAGAGGGCACAGTGACAGCGGTACACATTTTAGTTTTCCTGTGGGGCAGGGGAGCAACCAAGGGCTCTGGAAGCAAAGACCTAGGTGTGCCCCCAGCACTACCTCTCTATCTCAGTGAGCCTCATGGATGGACATTGGATGTGAAGTGGTGGCACCTGGTGACAGCTCTTCCAAGCCACAAGAAGAGCAATAATGAAAATACAATGATGGCGACAGTGGGTATTTATTGCATGCCAGCCACTGTTCTCAGCCCTGTCTGTACATTCCCTCATGGAAGTGGGAAATTATCACTCTCCCCACTCCCCGTTTCAGAGGTGGGGAAACCGAGGCCCAAGGGGGGGTTAGTCGCTTGTGCAGGGTTCCAGTCAGTAAGAGGAGCAGGAGGATGCAGACTTGAGCGAGTGGCAGTCTAACCATCTGCTAACTCGCTTCCACTGGGCAGGGCCTCCTTATTCCACCTGTCACTGAGGCCCCGGGAGGTAGGTGGTGGGTTCTTCCAAGGTGAGGAAATCTGAGCAGTGAGGGCTGGGAGCCAGAGCTTCCCTTCAAAGGCCCCGCCGTGGTCTTGCGTGGGGCTGCAACTGCAGGATCCCAGCCCAGCAGGCACACACTCACCTCAGGACCCCACATGGGGCGAGTGGGGTCAGCCCACCCAGCCACTTACCGGGAGACCAGACAGGCCCATCTTGCCTGCTTCCCCCTTGGGTCCAGTTGCCCCGGCCTCTCCTGGGTCTCCTTTTTGTCCTTTGGGGCCCTGAAAGCGACAAGTACAAGGGGTAAGTGGGGATCAGCAAACATTCTCCCTTCCCCAACTCCGACAGGTCCCCAGAGCCAGGCCAGACCTCCACTTCCTCCTTGTAGGTCCCCGCCTCCAGCCCAGGTGGCAGATGCATTCAGGGGCCTGGATAGAGCCAGGGAGGGGGCACCCCCAAACCTGCTTCACTGAGCAAAGGGGCGCAGGGTGGGGTCAGAGGGAGTGGAGCAAGTGGGGCTGGGCAATCAGGAGGGGGCACTTATCGGTCTCAGGGTCAGCCTCGTTCACCTCTCAGGAGCTGGTGATGGGAGCTCCCAATCCCGCAACCAAGCATCCATTCACCCAGTCACCTTTCAGCCACTGCATCCCCTCACTCAACCAATTATGTAATGTCCACAATGTGCTGCACACTAGGGACCCAATGCTAAAGACACCCCCCTGAATGTTAAGTGAAACATGTGGACACTGGTGTCTGTCTAGGATTACACACGTGTATACTTACAACAATACTAATGATGACAGTGATGGTGTTAGTTAGTGTTTGAAAACTCTTTACTATGTGGTGCTGAGCACTGCTTTAAGTGTCTTCCATATGCAGAGTTATTTAATCCTGGCATCAGCCTGCCACCACCCTCACCTGCAGCTTGGAGCAGAGGCTGCAGAAAGATAGCAGCCTGCCCGAGGCCAAGGGCAGGGCCAGAATATGTACTCAGGCGGCACACTCCGTTCTGTGGTCTCTCCAACTCTGTACACACAGACACAGACACAACGCAGACACACACACCAGACACACAGACACACACACAGACACACAGACACACACACACACAGACACACACAGACACACACACATGCACACCAGACACACACACACCACCCCCACAACACCTGGCACCAGTTTCGCCAAGGAATGAAAAGCTCAGAGACCTTCTCTCCATCAATTCCAGGGGCACCGGGCAATCCGAGCTCGCCCTGGAAGGGAACAGACATCAGAGGGGTTGGGGTGTCCTGTGGTCTCTGAGAGGGAACTGTGGCTGGGCTGCCTCCTCCAACCAACACACAGTTCCTGGTCAAGTCCCTGCAGTTAGACCTCCAGGAAGGGGCCCATTGGGTGCCCTGCATGGTACCAGGTGCTGCTTACCCCCTCTCCTCCGTGTCCTCAGCCCCTATGGGCAGATGCAGCCTAGAGCTGTAATCCATTGGCTGGTAGGTTATAGATTTGGAGGCTGAGGCTCAGAGGGTTAAATGACTTGCTCCAGGCCACATACACTAGGGATGATAGAGGACCAGACCCTGCCTGATTCATCTTGGGCTCTTTCTCTTGAGCCAAGTGGACAGGGTATAACAATGCGTATAGGCCATAGGAATGCCATGACATCTATGGGATTTTGCAATGTCATGAGGGGCCGACTGATGGGTTTCCATGAGTGAATGAGGCTTCCCAGGGTGTGGCATTGCTAGGGTCGGGAAGAAAGCCCCCCATTCGGTTAGGAAGTAACAGACCCCTTTTTCTGAGCACCAAGGAGCCAGACTGGGACAGCGGGAGAGAAGCAGATGGGGCACGGCAGAGAGGAGAGGGCAGGCGGGCTCTGGATATGAGGAGCTTGGGTGAGCCACACAGCTGTATGCCACTGACCTTGGCTCCGGGGATCCCTGGTGGCCCTGGTGGCCCAGGAGGACCCTGTGTGTGAAAGTCAAATCAGTCAGTGTTTAGACAGGGCCCCCTCTCCTTGACAGCCCCAGCCCTTTTTGTCCTGGGGTCATGTCCCTGCCTAGACGGCATGCAGCAGGGTCAAGGGCCCTTATACAGCCTGCTCCCCACCTAGCCAGGTCAGACCCCTTGTCTTGAAGGAGTTCAGGGAGGTGGCACGAGGAGTCAGGGAAGATATCACAGTGTTCTCTGCTACAAAGGGCCCAGAATCCCTCTGCCCTAAGAGCTAGTCTCCCTTCTTGTTGGTGCCTCCGTGAGATGTCCTTGGATTTACTATCTTCCTCTATTCCACTCGCTCTCCTTTAGGCCCATGCCCAGCATCTACCTTCCTGGTGGCCTTCCTGCCTCCAGCTGTCCCCACACCACTTTTGTTCACCTTCCACACCATTCCCAGCTAGCCTTCCCCAATATGTGTTTTTTGGGTTTTTTTTTAGATTTTATTGGGGATTTGGGTGAGGGGAACAATGTTGGGGAATTGGGGAAAGGAAACAGACAAGTTGTCCTTGAATCTTAGTTGTGGAGGGCGCAGCTAGCTCAGCTCCAAGTCTAGTTGCCACCTGGCTGCCCATCTGCAGCTCGCGGCAGCTCAAGGTGCTGTGTTCAATCTTAGTTGCGGGAATTGAACTGGAAACCTTGTTGTTAGGAGCATGTGCTCTCACCTGCTGAGCCATCCTGCCACCTCTTGGCAGTTCAGCGGCAGCTCAGCTCAGGTGCAGCTCACTGGCCCATGTGGGAATCAAACTGGTGACACTGTTGCTCAGAGCTTGCACTCTTATCTAAGTGAACCACTCAGCTGCCCCCCTCCCCCCCAATATGTTTTACTGTCATCCCTCTGCTCAAGAACCAGCTATGGCTGCCTGCTGCCCATCCAGTGGAGTCATTATCCCAGTCTGGCACTCAAAATGTACTTCCTGCCTCTCTGCACTCATAGAGCTTCTCCCATGTGGCTTCTAGCTGGCCTGGGACACACCATCACGTGCACGGCCGTGTCATTCCACACCATACCATGCAGGCCTGGGGTGGGCCACAGTTACCATTAGCTTGTATTTCCCTGAGGCCTGTGGGAAATAACTGGAATTGAAGCTCAGGTGGGATCAGGTGCTGAGGCCCAGCCTGGTCTCTGATGGCCACCTCTCCCCTACCCTACCTCCCTTCTCTGGCACGCACTCTCTCTCCCCACTGGCAATGGGCCCCAAATTTGCCAGGCATTGGGCAGGGCTCAGAGGTTACATACCTCCCGAAGCTGGGGTGGGCCTTCCCACTCTCATCCTCCCCCAATGGTCACTAGCATACCTAGCCTTCCAGCCTGCATCCTCTGGGAAGGCCCCAGGAGGCTCTCCTGGGAGGGGGCACCAGGACCTTCTCTGCCTTCTGCCCCTGAGGGGAGCTCCCCTGTTTGCTTTGGCGTCTGGGGAGCTCAGCGCCAGAGGGAGCCACATATACAGCAGCTCTCTCAGCATTGTGTTTGGTCTCAACACAGCACCTGGTGGAATTGAGGTCTTTGTGCTAAGCTGCCCCTGGTCCCTTGTGTAAAGAAGTGTGGGATTAATACACAAAGTAAGTGGGTATTCCCTTAGGAAACACATAGCAAGGGCACAGGAATGTTACCTTCAGGGCATCCAAGATCCTGCCATCATAGTCAATCACCACCGTGTCTCCCTGTTCACCCTTGAGGCCTGGGGGACCCTGAGGCAGGAAGAAGATGAAGGCTTCAGGGAGGAGCCATGTTGGCGGGTGAGGTGGTAAACACCTCTGCATCTCACCTGGAGAACCTACTAACGGAGCCGCATGCAGGTCAGCACTGGCTCAGCTGTAACCCAGCGGGACCCCAGCAAGCCTGGTCCTCATGTCTGGTCCCCTGGCATTCACTCAGCACTGGTACCCAGGTTCACTGGCAAACGCTGCAGGGGTCAGGCAGGGGGGCCCCACAGGGAAGAGGGCCCTGGGCCAGCTGAGGAATGGACCCCACCTGGTCTGATGGTGGCAATGATTGGCTTTCGTGTGGGAACTCAGGCCCACTGAGGCCCCACGCTGGAATTCTCGAAGGAACATGGAAAGCCTAATTTTGATATGACATTCTTCAGACTTTTAAATGTTGGCAAACGTACACAAACACAAACAAAGTCACCCAAAACCCTCTAAGACACTGTGTAGACCTGTGCCTCCATTTCCCAGCCTCTGGTGGAGGCTGCACACACCACGCTGAGGTGCCCACTTGTTCCTGGTAAGAGCTCCCCCACACACAAAGCATGCGGCCGCTGTAAGTGTGTCCACACGTGTGGCCATCTACACAGGCGTGTGCACTACCGCCGGCCCTGCCCCTACCCTCTGAACCTCACCTCCCCACCTGGGCATCTCTCGGCCGGGAGCACTTTGGTTCAGGCCTGTGGCCAGCACCTTGCCCAAGGTGGAGGGACCCAAGCCGGGGCCTCCTTGCTGGCTGCCTCCATGGTCCTGGCTGCATAGAATTTTATAGTTTACATTGAATTCTGACACTCAGTGCTTAATCCAATCCCTGGCCACCTGCAACTCAGGCTGCGGCTGAGACCTGGTTTTTGGAGGAAACCTTCGGGGTTGTTCGAGGCCACAGAGCAGAGAACAGGGTCAGCCTAAAGGTCTATTGATACGGGCTGGTCAGCTGGGACCTTGGGACCAGCTGGGGTGGCTGTGTTCCTGGTGACAGGGACAAACCTTAACATGGGGCTGGGGGCAAGGGCAGAACTCCACTATGGGGTAGCAAATCGAAGTCTATGTTTGAATATGCCAACAAGGGTCTTGGAGGGCAGACACTGAACTGGGGAGAGGAGAGGGAGAGGTGGGACTCCTATTTGCACACATTCATCTTCGGACATTTTACCAACAATATGTATTATGAGATTAAAAATGAAACAAACACGAATGAATTATAAAACAAAGACTCCCAGTGCCTGGAGCCCCACTGCTCCCCTGGGGTCTCTGGCAGACAGGGGATCCTGATGGAACAGGCCCTGGATCCCAGTGGGGTGGCTGGAGGGGACGCTGCTTACTCGAGGCCCTGCTGCTCCATCAGCACCTCGCTGGCCGGGCTCCCCCTGTGGAGATGGCATGGTTGCAGCCAGGTGTGCTAGGCTGAGCCAAAGGTCCCCCCACCCCCTCTAGCCCCTCTTCCCCAAAGGGTGCAGGGCCTCATGTACGTAACTGGCACCCAGTAACGGGGCTCCTGGAGGGGCCCTCCTCTGACTCCACGTTGAGTAGAGGTGGGCCACTGAGGCCCAGGAGCCCAAGGTTACATGGTGACCTAGCCTCATCACTCACCTAGACCCACTGCCCACCCCCCCATCCCCCACCCAGGCCAGCCTCTGATTGCCAGTCAAAGGAGATTTGCGAGTCCAGGTCCTCCAGGGACTCCAAACTTGGAGGAGAAACCACATGGCTGTTCGGAATGGGCCTGTGGAAGCTGAGCAGGGTGTTGTAAAGTCACCTTTGGCCCTGGGCCACCGTCCAGGCCGGTCTCTCCCGGAGGCCCCAGGCTACCTGGCTCGCCCTGCAACAGAGATATTTGCTGTGAGAGAAGCAGTGGGGCAGGTTAGGGGCTACCTGGGTCTGCTGGCGGGATGTGGCTGAGCCCATCCCTTCAGGGCATGCCCTAGCCCAGGGGACAGAGGATCTCAGCCACCTTCCAGGCTGGGTCTTGGTGCTTAGTTGGGATAGCTCAGGAACTCAAGAGACATTTTGGAGACAGGCTGACCAGGATTTGGTGGCTGTCACGAAGGGTTGGGGGAGCCAGGACAACATCCAGTTCACGGCTTGGAGACGGGCAGAGAGTAGGGCCATCTAAGATGGCAACCAGAGGACTTGAGGGTATGAGGGGAGACAAACGGCCTGGGTGAGACGCCAGACCCACTGACGAGTGGGACGCAGGGCTTTCCTGCTGCCTTGGTCTGGCCTGCCCTGGTGTTGTTAGCCCATGCCTCTGTGATGCAAAAGGGCCAGGAGGGGCTTCCAGGCTGATGGAACCTCGGAAGGAGGGAGGCAGGGGGCGTTCCAGAGGAGGCACAGGTACCTACCTTGGGCCCTGGGGGTCCAGGAAGCCCTGGCTGGCTTGGCGTTCCATCATCCCCCTGAGGAGAGAGCAGGGGAGGCCGCAGCCCTCAGATGTGGACATACTGGCTGGGCCCCCAGGTGGTCAGTTGGCCACCTGCCTCTGCACTCCCTGGCACACCTGTCCACTCCTGGCATCAGCACTGGGCAGCTCCTCCCTCTCGGTCCCCTGTCCCCACAGCCCAGGGCCAGACCAGCAGGTGTGTGGAGAAGGAATGGATGGGCTGGCGAAGGAGAGGGAATTTGTCTTTCAGCTAACAATGATGCCTTTGGGCCAGGCAGACCAGGTGCCTGCTCAGTGAGTCAGAGGCCAAGGGCAAAGAAATATCTAGATAAATGCACAGCACCCTACTGGAAGTACAAGTGCCAAGATGAGAAGAGCATAAGAGGATGGCGGGACAGAGAGGGACGTGGGGATGGTGTGCTTCAGTAGGTGGCTGGGGGCAGTCTCAGAGAGGAGGGGCAGCTTTGCTGAGACCTGCAGGAGGAGGAGGAGGTTGGGCTGTGGGAAGAGGTAGGGGAAGACCGCTCCGGGTCAGTGGTTCCCACCGCAGTGTCTGATTTGGTGGGTCTGGGGTGAGCTCCCAACATGTTTGTCCAGCAAGCCCCCAGTGATGCTGATACGCGTGTCTTGGGACCACACTTTAAGAACCACTGTTCTAGGCCCTGAAGTAAGAACCAGTTCAATGTGTTTGAGGAAGGGAAAGAAATGAGAGAAATGCGTGAATGAATGAATGAGATCCTGGCTTCAGAGACATAGCCACAGTGAGGACTTGGGTCTGTTCCCTGTGGCTGGCCCCCATCTTGCCCCATGCCCAGCCTCTGCCCTTCTCCCCAATCACTTCCCAAACCCCCACCAAGAAGCCCCTCCACAGCTCCCCTCACCTTCTTTCCAGGAACACCGGGCTCACCCTGAGGGGAGACAGTAGGGGTGCAAGAGAGATAGGTCGCAGTCATCGGAGCTGCCTGCCGGCTCCTCTGGAGAAGTGACCCCATGACCCTGCCCAGCACAGCCCAGAGACCCCAGCCCCTCAGAGCGCAGCACATGGGTGGTGGAGCGTGGACTCCACTCCCAACCTGGTCCCTGCCAAGCTGAATGAACCTGGGCAAGTCGCTGCTCTTTAAAGCGGGATGTGATGCCCCTAGCCTCAGAAAGTCACTGCGAGATTGGACAGGATGCACCGAAAGCCCCTGGCTCACAGCAGCTACTCACTAAATGGAGCTCCTTTCCCACCCTTTCCTCTTGCTCAGCCTGGGGGCTCCGGCTCCTTCAGGGAGGACCAGAGCCTGCCTTCCCATCACAGCAGGCGCTGCTCAAGGAGGGAAGAAAGAGCTGATACTTGCAGAGGGCTTTAAAAGCTAATGTGTTTTATCATTCGATCCTTACAACCCTGGTGTGATGGTAAGATAGGAAACGTTTATCATGTCCTCATTTAACAGGTGGATAAACCGGCCCACAGAGATGAAGTAATTTGCCCAAGTCACAGAAATTTGTCTCTTAACCCTGCTGCCTGGGTTTCAAGGGGGGTGGGATGGGGAGTAAGAAGCACTCACCTTGGGCCCCGGGGGTCCCTTCGGGCCCTGGAACAAGAGAAGGTGTTAAAGGTGATACTGGAGGTTGCTCCTGTCTGTCCTTATCATCCACATTTTACAAAGGCTGACACCAAATCCCAGGGAGGAGGAGGCAGGACTAGTGCTGGAACTGGCCTGTCCCAGGCCTGACTCCGTGCCTTAGACAGCTTCTCATCAGATATCAAGCAGGCCCCCTCCCACGGGTGAGGGATTGTGAGAATTCTGTCTGGGGCTGAGGGCCTGTCCTGTCCCTTCCCACAGCCGGCAGAGGCAGAAGCTCAGGTGTGTGCCCATGTGCAGCCACATGCATGATCCCGGGTGTGTGTGTGCGGGAGAGAGGCTTCTGGGCCTGGAACCATGGTCCTGCCAGCCCAAGCCTCTGAAATGCTCTGGGTACTGACCGTCTCGCCGCCTTGTCCAGCCTCTCCTTTGGGACCCTGAGAACACATAGAGGAGAGAGATAAGGGGATGCAGGGACCCCACAGTTAGCTGAGCCCACAGCTCCTGCCTAGCCCTGGGCTAAGCTCCGAGCACGTTCACTCATTTCACCCTCTCTAAACCCTGAAAAGTGGATGTTGTTGTCCCCACTTCACAGATGAGAAAGCTGAGGCTCAGGGAGTTAGGTGCCCAATGGGAAAAGGAATTGATGAACCAACTGAGTAGCTGCTCTGAGAGAGGACTCAGGTGGCAGTTTGGGGGAAGTGAGGGACAGGTTGGAGTCCCTGGGTTAGGGAAAGAAGCAGTACACGAGGCCTGGCCTCCAGGGTTTGGTCAGGACCGTGGGAGGAAGATGACTGATGGAGGCTAACTAGTTAGTGCTGGGTGGGGGGTGGGTGGGGAGGAGAGAGAGAGAAGTTAGGGGTTGGTGAAGATCTGCAGAGAAAGAGCTCACATATGGGGATCAAGGTCAGGGTTAGAACTGGACTGAGATTGCAACCAGGGTCAGTTAGGGTCCATGGTTCTATTTGGGTGCAGGCGTAAGAGGTGGAGTTGGAGTCAGGATCAGAATCCGTAGGGGTGAGAGTTAGGGTCTCGATAATAGTCTGATTGGGGTCTGGATCACGATTGGCAATGAGTTGGGTCGAGGTCTTCATTGGAGCCAGGGACCCAATTAGTGTTAAATTTAAGGACTCACTAGGGTAAGAGTCTGGGTTGGGGTTAGGTCTGGGTCTGGACTGGGGATAGGGCTGGGGTTGGGGTTGGTTCTGGGATCAGGGTTTAGGGTTTTGATAGGTACAGGACCAGTCCTGGGGGGTCCAGCTCCATGCCCTCTTACCGCTGGGCCTGGTGCTCCCCTGGGGCCATCTTTCCCAGTGTCGCCAGGAGGGCCCCGGGCCCCAGGGGGTCCAGGGGGCCCTGGAGGCCCAGCCACTCCATCTTGCCCTTGGTCTCCCTGAAAGAGATGGGGCCTGGCATGACTCTGAGGGTGAGGGGAAGGGGTTCCCGTCTTTAGAGAGAGACCCCCTTAGATAGGCAGCCCAATGCTTTCCCCTTCCCCAGCCCTCAGCAGGCTCAGGGGAAAGGGCTTTGTTATTGGAGCTCTTGTGACTTCGTGGTGGCCACACGTAGGGACAGGTCCTTATACCTCGGCATAAGAGGCCAACAGGACCTTTTACACTCCAAGGAATGTGCCATCTCCCCACCTAGCGCTTAGGTGAAAGATGACACACACTGGGTGTGGGAGGAAGCACATGTGCCCAACCAGTCCCCTTCCTCTGGAAAGGGGACTCATGCCTCCTGAAAGACCCTTCCAGTTGGTCCACTCCTGCTTCCTTAAGTGATGGAGGTGCATGCGCTCTTGGGCATTTGCTCCAGAGAAATGAGGACTTATGCTCGCATAAAAACCTGTACACGAGTGTTCATAGCACCCTTATTTGTAAGAACTCCAAACTGGAAACAACCCAAATGTCCTCCTGGCAAATGGTTAACTAACGGGTACATCCACCATGGAACAATGCTCAGCAGTAAACAAACAGGAACAAAGTACTGACACGAAGCCATTTGGATCAATTTCATGGAATTATGCTGAGGAAAAAAGCCAGTCTCAAAAGGTCACATACTATGTGATTGCATCTATGTAACATTCTTGAAATGGTAAAATTATAGAAAGGGAGCAGATATTGGTGGTGGCCCAGGATTTGGGATGGAGGCGAGGAGGAGGATGACTGTAGCTATGAAAGGGTAGCGTGAGGGATCTTGCATGATGGTTGCAAGAATCTATGAGGACAATAAAAGTACATGGAACTAGACAGACACAAAAATGAGAACAATGTGTAAAGTCTGAATAAGGTTGGTGGATTGTATCAATTTCCTGGTTAGGAGATTGTACTAGGTGCTGCAAAATGTCACCACTGGGAAAGCTGGATGATGGGTACATGGGCATGATTTATTATAACTGCATGAGAGGGGCTGGCCGAGTACGAGCTCTGAGCAACAGGGTTGCCAGTTTGATTCCCGGTCTGAGCTGAGCTGCCAACAGGTGGCAAGATGGCTCAGCTAAAAAAAAGAACTGCAGGGCCGGCAGAGTGGCGCATTGGTTAAGCGCTGGCTTGGGATGCCGGTGGCCCCGGTTCGGGTCCCACATATGAGGGCCAGTGACACTGCCCTCAAAAAAAAAAAAAGAACTGCATGAGAATCTACAAACACACACATACACATACACACCCCCCCCTCACAAAAGGGCGACAGAAGGCCCGCCCTGCCAACTCTCAGGCCAATGTTAGTACCGGGTCAGACCTCAGGCAGCCAGAGCCCTCATCTTGTGGCCCCACCTGCAAGGGGGGAAGACCACAGTGCCACCAGCACTTCCTACTGCCCCAGCAGTGCCTTCCCAGCACTGGCACAGGGCACAGGAATGGGGCATGCCATTTGGGAATGAGTTTGGGGTCAAGGTCACAGTGCCTGAAGCACCCAACTTTCTTATAACCAGGAAAGGAAGAGGCCTTTAGTGGAGCTGCTGTGTGCCCAGTGCTGGTGAGCCAGGATATCCTGGGGGTCACCTAGGGGTGACCACCTGGCTAGGGCACTTCTCTTGTCCCACTTTACAGAAGGAGTGACCAGGGTCAGGGAGGGTAATCATTTACTCAGGGTTACAGAGCTAGGAAAGGCAGTGCCTCTTCTGACCACTGAGGCACGTGGTCTATTTTAGAGACTGTTCATCCTTTGGCCCCCTGATGCGAAAGAGCTCTCCAGCCAACTGCTCCTAAGACCTAGCTCACTAGTTTTCCCAATGAAAAACCCAACGGAAGCTCTCAGTGTAGATCTTATCAGTCTAACACGGCCAGGTCCTGACCAAGAGGACAGAACTCTAGCCCAAAGTAAACTGTGTTTGGTTAGGTCACCCATGGTCAGGTTAGGTCAGCCATGGGTGGTGATGTTGGTGGGTAATTCCTGTTTCATTTTATGCTGAATCAGGAAGACTTTGAAGATACCCTGTCCTCTGTTGCTCTTTTCACAGCCCAGGGGCCCAGGCTGGGAACCACTGGCTTGAATTCTACTTATCAAAGCAGAAAATGGGTTTAGACATTTGAGCAGGTCCTAGGAGAGGTTCTTAGGTTCTTCCCCTGCGTTACGCAGAAATGAGGCCGGCCAGCTGCCTCCTCCTCCTGCCGGGATTGGATGCCTGAGGTCTAACCCTGGAAATTCAGGGTGAGTGGAGGGCAACACACCAACCAGCAGGCCTGGACATGCCACTCGCCAGTCTACCTTGAGGATGCGGCGATTGAACAAAGGATGGTCTCTACTTAACGAGCCTGGATTGAGCCGTGGGAAAACCATCTACAGCAAATAGGTCGTGTAGTCAGAAAGGCAGGAGGTGATGTAGAAAACCACAAGGCTATTTCTGGAGGCAAAGCCACTTACTCCAGCCCAGAGAAAGGTAGTTGGGAGTGGCAGACCACGTTCTCTGAAGATGGCCACTATGTTATGCTCACGCCTGCATCGAGGGTGCCTCTGCAGTGTGGACTTTCCACTCCCCATCAAGAGCTGGGGTCTATTTCTCCCCCACCCCCCTTGACCCTGGGTGGGCCCTGTGACAGATGTGACCAATGGAATGCAGTGAAGGTGATCCTGTGTCCATTCTGGATATAGCTTTTAATGGGCCTGGCAGTCCCAGCTTCCGGCCTCTTGAAATGCTGTTCTTAGAGTCCCCTCTGGGAAGCCCACCGCCATGCTGGGAGAAGTCCCAGTCACACAGAAATCCTCCCCAGCTGAGCTCCCAGAGGCTGTCATCACCTCATACTCCAAGCCCCACTGCCTCTGCTTGCAACAGGAGAGGCACAGCCAATCCAGGGCGTCATGAGAGATAGTGACATGTTGTTTAAGCCACTCTCAGGGGTGGAGGTTTCGCAGGAGGTTAGACCAGGGGTCAGCAAGCTGCAGCTCGTGAGCTACATGCGGCTCTTTGGGTACGTTCCATCTCAATAGTTTGCTGACCCCTGGAAAAGCCAATCCTGTCCCTCACAACAATTTACGAGAGCCATAAATATATTTTTACAAATAAGGAAAATTTAAGTAATATTATAAATGAAACTATGATAGTTTTATTTTCATTTTCAATTTTACTTCAGAGCCACATGTACGTACCCAAAGAGCTGCATGTGGCTTGCGAGCTGCAGTTTGCTGACCCCTGGTGACCCCTGGGTTAGACCATTGGGACAACAGGGAGTCTATCCATGAAGAAGGGCGGGGCTGGCCGAGTGGCTCAGTTGGTTAAGAGCTCCCTCAAGAGTGTGAGCTGAGCTCTGAGCAACAGCAGTTGGATGTCCAATCCAAGTTGAGCTGCCAACAGGTGGCAGGATGGCTCAGCTAAAAAAAAAAAAAAAAAAAAAAAAGGGCCGGCCAAGTGACGCAGTATTAAGAGCTGGCTTGGGACACCAGCAGCCAGGGTTCAGAGCCCACATATGAGGGCCAGTGACACTGCCCTCTAAAAAAACAAAAAAGAATAGCGGAACATGAAGAGGGGTGGAGCTTGGGGAGGGATCTACCCCTCCACGACTCCTAGGCTGGGGGAATTCTAGTCTGCTGAGGAGTGGCTGTGCCTGTTTGGAAGATCAGCTTCCATAACCAACAGAAAGGAGGCAGGAGTTTTTCTCAGCAGTCACTGATTCAACACCAAGCTCAAGGGCGCCCTTTCTTTGATTTCAGGGACATCTCACCAGCTTTTTGTGGCCCTGCCCTTGTCTTCCTATCAAAGGCTCAGCACAGAACAGCTGTATCTTGGGGGCGGGGGAACTCAGTCTAGCCACCCCCTTTCCCCCCTCTCCCCTCCCCACTCAGGGCTCAGGACCACCCATGATGAGGGCCCAGCTGGCCTCATTTCACAGGTCAAGCTGAGTCACGTGGGCTGCAGAGCTGGGACCAGCACCCAGCCCAGCCTGGCCGCAAAGCCCCAGCCCATGCTCTCTGCATGCAGCCCCCTTTCCCTTTCGTTCCCCTATATGCAGTGCCCTCCTCTCACTCACCCTTTGTTCCACTCCTGCCTCCAGCCTGGGCAGATGCTTGCTGTGGGTGAGCGGCCTGTTGGCTACAACTTCCACCCCACAACCTTCTTAAAAACGACCGGGAATATGCCACTCTCCTGCCTTTCTCTGGGCAGCTGATGCCCAGCTCTCAGCCTCTGCAGTCAGGTTGCTGCTGCTGCCTGCCCAGGCCACTTAAGTGGCCCTTCGCCAAGAGCTGCTTTTGTGGGGCCCATCTCACCTGGGGTCTCCACTCTGCTTCAGCTTCTGGTGAGAAGACCCTGGATCCAAGTGAGGCACTTCTGAGTCCTTGCGACCAGAGGGCACCGAGGGCTAGGGCGGGCAGGCTGAGGGTCCCATCTACTGTTCCCACGTGGGGTGCTTAGGGCCCATTTTTATGACTGCAATGACTCTTCAGCATAGCGACTTGGGGTAGGGGCTGTCACTCCCACTCACAGTTGGAGAAACTGAGTCTCACAAGGGAAATGGACTCACTCAAGGTCACTTGGCTGGTAAGTGGCAGAGCTGAGCTTGGCTTCCCTTTTCCTGGGGTGCCAGTTGCCTTCAAGAAGGTCAGTCTCTGGTCTTGGGCCAGTGCCAGACCCACTGTCCTCCCATCCACAGTGATACATGTGCTATAGATGCCCAGCCTGTGCCAGACCAAGGTGCCGGGGCCTTCCAGTCAGCAGCAGCCATTTAAGTGAAACCACCCAGCGGGACAGACTGCAGGAGGGGCTCCCCACTCACCTTCCGTGATAGGCTATAGGGACATGACTTATTATAATATAAAACAAACCATGGAGGTAGGTAAGGGGGTCTTGCTCAGTTCTTACCCGGGGGCCAAAGTCTCCTGGTGCACCCTAGAACAAAAACCAGGGAGGTATGTTACCACTGCTTTAATTACCTCGTCACATATATTGAGCATTTACTGTGTGCTTAGAGCTTCACATACTTGGTCTTATTTCATTCTACCAAAAATCACATGCAGGTTCTATTATTCTAATGAGGAAATAGAGGCACAGAGAGGCTAATCTGCCCACACAGCTAGCAGATTCAGGGCTTGGAACCGGTGGTCTGTTAACCATCGACAGCACCAGACATGGTGGAGTGGAAGCAAGCCGCCCCCACCATCCTCTTGGATTCCCTGAACCACGTAACAGTGAGGGATTACAATTAGGTGATTAATTGTTTTAAGTCACCAAGTTTGGAAGCAGTATGTTATGCAGCGATAGATACTAAGATGCTAATTTCTTTCTGGTTTCAAAGCCCTGCCTTTATCAGTTCTGCGACTCAATGGCATTGGCCAGAACCAGGGGGAAGACAATCACCGCACATGCCAGCTGTGCGAGGGTCTCATCTGCAAACAACACAGACCATCACCTTGGGCAGTCTTCCCCAGGGCTCTGTGAGGTCTGTTTCCATTTACAGATGGAGAAACTGAGGCCCTTTGGGGTGCAAACCCGAGGCTCTGAACAGCAGAATCTGAGCCTTGCTCAGCCCTGATGGTGGACGGGGACACTGGCTGCCCTTCACTAAGTGACTCCCAGCGGAGTAGGAGGTGTGTGGCCCAGCTCTTCCCTGGAAGTGCCCAGTCTGTCCTGCTGTACCTACATCTGCCCTGGTCCCTCCCTTCCCTGATCCTACCTCGGGACACATGCATCTCCCCCTGGGGGTCCCAGCCCTCCAGTACTGTAGCTGTGATATTTAGTACCAAATGCCAGGAAAGCCCTTGTCACAAGAGGCTATGAGGATCCCAGGGGCAGCTGTTCTTCTAGCAGGGGTGTCCTTCCTACAAGAAGTGCCATCAATAGTCAGTGTTCAATCCCTTGGGCTCTCCTGGCACCCTTGCCCCCTTTTCATGATAAGTTACTTTGGGAACTGCCATTCTGGACAGACCGCTCTGAATTTGTTCCAGTCCGCTGCCAGAAGAACTCAACCCTCTGGGCACGTTAACTTGTAACCATTTTAGGAGGAGGGCACTACTCGCCCTACTTTACAGATGAGGTGACCAAGCCTCTCGGAGGGGATGTGAGGTTCCCAAAGTCACACTTTGCAACTGGTGTTTGGAAGCAGGTATCTAGCATCCTTCCTCAGTTTACTGCATCTGGACAGCCTCCAGCATCGCTTACCTTTTCCCCCTTGGAGCCTGGAAGTCCCTGGAGAAGGAAGATAAAGAGCAGGAGTGAGTGAGGAGGACCACACTGCCCCCTTTCCACTTCCCTAAGCTTTTGAGGGCATAAGGCCCCATGAGGCTGAGCAGAGCTATGGGCAGCCGAGTGGAAAAACACACAAGCCTGCCAGCCTTTGACAAGGGTACCGGTGTTGGCCCCATCTCAGCCAACATCTCGGCCGACAGCATGAGGGACACAGGGCATGGGGATGTTGGGAAGGGTCGCTGGCATCCTCTCTGGGCAGGGGCACATGTACTAGTCACTCCCCCCTCAGAGAGCAGAGACCTCCCTGTTCAGCACCAGCTGTGCCCGGGTGGAGTCTGGGTGGCTCACGCAGGTCATGGTGGCTGCCATCACTCTCTGGCTGCAGGGAAGTGTTACTCTTATAGTCCCGCCAAGTTATCGGGCCTTCTAGGGAAAAATGTCAGGCCACAGGGCTACACTGTGGGGCTCAAGAGTCCCTGGGGTGGGGGCCAGGCTGGGGTTGGCATTCTTGGTCAGGGACTGACCTGCTCACTGGCCTCCCTCCCTCCTTAAACCATCCATCATCCCTTCAGCCTAGTAATGGATTTGCTTGTTCATTCATTCAACAACTCGTCCATCTAGGTAGTTGGTTATGTCCTCTATCCGTTAATAATGCACACACCATCTTTCAACTCTGCATTTGTTAGCTTATTGATTTCTTCACTCACTTATCTGCTCATCTGCTCAACCATCATAAATTCCTCCACCCATTAACTCACTTACTCTTCAATGCATCCAACTATTTGTACAGTTATTGATTCATTACCTCACTTGACTGTTTTTCCATCCATGCTTCCTTCCTTCATCCATCTGCCCATCCATCTTTTCATAAATCCATTCACCTATCTATCCATTCACCAGTCCATCCATCTGTCCAGCCATCCATCAATCCATTTCTCCCTCCATCCATCCAACTATTGATCTATTCATCTAGCCACTAAGCTAGCCATCTCTCCTTCCTTCCATTCATCTATCCATTACCCACCCATCAGTCCATTTGTTCTTCCTTTCATACGCCTACCCATCCATCATCTACCCGTCTATCTATCCATTCACTTGTCTTTTTTCCCTCCCTCCCTCCCTTCTTCCTTCCTTTTTCCTTCCCTTTTACCTTCCTTCCTTCCTTTTTTCCTTCCTTCCTTCCTTCCTTCCTTCCTTCCTTCCTTCCTTCCTCCCTCCCTTCCTTCCTTCCTTCCATCCTTCCTTTCCTTCCTCCTAGCCATCCATCCATCTGTCCCCATCCAATTATTTGTTTAATCATGCTGTTTTCCTGTGCATTTTATTCTGCTGAGGACGCCAGTGGATCACAGGCTCCTGGATCAGGTCTTGAGAACTCCTCAGCCCGATGCCCACCACAGAAGTATTGAGGCTGTATGGGGAATGTTCTGTGCCTGGGGTTGCTGGGAGGGGCTTGTACGTTTTGGGGCTGACTAGATGGCAGGGCAGTGCTATGCACAGTCCTCCACATGCCCAGCATCACGGTGGGAAGGGCTAATATGCCCCTTTGATAGATGAGAAGCTTCAGGTTTGGGAGGTGGAGGTTTCTCCAAGGTTGCACAGTCAGTAGGTCGTGGAACTGGATTTGAACTCAAGTCTGAGGCCCAAATGGCTTCTGTTTGAGCTGAGTCAGGTTCTCAGTGGCCCCTTCCCTTTGGCGTCCCATAGTCACTCCCAACCCCACAGTGGCAGCCCCATCCCAGGACACTTAAAACTGCCCTGTCATCACTTACGGGCTTGCCATCCAGACCCAGTGGTCCCTGGAAAACGAGAGAGAGAGAGAGAGAGAGAGAGAGAGAGAGAGAGAGAGAGAGAGAGAGAGAGAGAGAGAGAGAAATGGTTATACATGGCAAAGGCATTTCCTCTGTGTGTTATGACCCAGAGACACTGCTTAGTGACAAGAAACAAAGCCTATCCTAAACCCGTGGCAAATTAGGGGTGGGGGCATCTGGATGTTATTTGCTGCCCAGAATCCCCTCCTCTAACAACAGAGCCCCATTTTTTCTCCAAAACCACCCCCATCTACATCCATGGGGCTTGGGCGTGTTACTGCATTCCCTCAGCTGGGGTGATTGGTTCAGGAGTGAGTGTCATGCCTGGGACTTTGAACAGTGGTGGGAAAAGGGGGCTCTTTTCTTCTGATGGGGCTAAGCCTGGAGTTCCTGGGGCATCACGTGGCTTGAGAACGAGGTAACAGAGAGGAAAGCAGAGCTGAGAAACAGAGAGAAAAGGTGGAGGGCTTGAAGCTGAGACCAGCCTGCACTCTGTCTGCGAGTACATTTTCTTCCCTCAAGCCAGCTTGAAATGAGTTTCTGTCACTTGTAATTTGTTATGGACTGAATGTTTTTGTCCCCCCCCCCAAATCTGTATATTGAGACCTAACCCCAAGGTGATGTATTAGGAGGTCGAGCCTTTGGGAGGTGATGAGGATATGAGGGTACAGTCCTCATGAATGGGATGAGTGCCTTATAAAGGGGCCCTAGAGAGCTCCCTTCTGCCATGTGAGGACACAGGGGGAAGTCGGCTGTCTGCAGCCTGGAAGAGGGCCCCCACCAGAACCTGACCAGAACTCCATCTTGAATTTCCAGCCCCCAGAAATGTGAGGAATCAATTTGTTGTTTATAAGCCATCCAGTCTGTGGTACTTTGTCAGAGCAGCCCAAAAGGTCTGAGACATAACTGGAAGCGTCCTGAAGGCTCTTTCAACTCCCTGCATTGCTGTGGGAATGCAAACGTCGAGGCTGAGGGAAGCCCAAAAAACACAAGGGTGAGTCTTGAGAGCTGGGGCATCTCGGGGGTCCTAGGGGCTCTGTGCTGTCTGCAGGGGGACAGTGACCACCGTACAGTGGCCCCACTGGGCCCCCTCCACCCACCTAACAATGTCTCACTGAACTCCACCTCCGTGTGGGGTGTAGAGGAATCCAGCGGGGAGGGGTCGTGTTGTGGACCTGGCCCAGCTGCTCTCTGCCAAACCCCGTCCTCCTCCCACCACTGTCCCTCAGCCCCTCACCCACTTCACCAAGTGTTCTGGGCAGCTCCACTCTCCCGAGCCTTTGTGCACACCGCCTGCCTCTGTGCATCATCTTCAGCTCAGTTACCTCCTCTTCCATGAAGCCACCCAGGCTTCTCTACTTCCCAGTCAGGCTGTCTGTCTTTGTGCTCAGTACATATTCTAACTGTCCTATGTGATAAACGTATTGTCAATGTGTGGTTTACACAGGTCCTCCAGTTGATCCAGGAAAAGGGTCTGAGCCCCATGTCCCCAGTGCTTGGATGAGGCTTGGCATGGAGCACTGCTCACCAGTGTGCCCTGAGTCAAGCTGAGGAAAGGTGAATCACGTGCAAATGTGCACAATACAGTGTGGAGAGTGAAGGGTGGGCAAGCAAAGGGTTCTGCCAGTTCCGAGCAGAGGGAGGGCATGCTCTGCTTTGGGGGTCACTGGAAAAGATTAGGGAGTGCTACCTTAAGAAAGTAACACTGGGGTTTGGACATAGCAAGTGTGTGTGTGCCTGTGTGTGTGGCACTGTAGGCAGAGAGAACAATCCAGCAAAGGACGGGAGGTGGAAGCATGCACGGACCTTGTGGGCAGAGGGGCAGCTAGCCTTAGCATCAGCCCCACTCCTGGCCTCTCTCACAGCCTCACTGGGTTTGCCCTGTCACCCCCAGTGGTGTCATGCTGTGGCTGCACTCCCTGGCCCAGCTTGGGGTCCTCTGTGGCCAGGGTCAGCCTCTGCCATTTGGTCAGCCTCTGCCATTTGGTCTCCCCAAGCTCTCTGCCCTCTTTCCCATCTTCATGCCTTTGCTTGTGCTGCTCCCTCTGCCTGCAACGCCCTTCCACTCATCCCTGGGGACACTCTCCTGTTCCAGGAAGACTTTCCTGGCCCCTGCAGAACTGGTCTCCCCTTCCTTGGATCTGGGTACGACTGGGAGTTGGCAACCTTGCCTGCTGGGTCCAGTGGTAAATGACCAGCTTCCCTGGGTCACTTCGAGACCGCCCTGAGCAGAGACAGCCTGTCTGCTAATTCGCCAGCTGTGGTGAGAGTGGCCAGCCCTTGGTACGCTCCTGCCAGGGTCTTGCTCCAGGCAGGAAACTAGGGTAGTTCTGAAAATTGGTCTCTTAAGCACTTCCAGCCACCAGCCTCCCTGCTGTATGTGTGTGTGGGGGCTTCCATGTCAGGGTGATGGCCTGGGGGCAGCTGGGGTCCCAGGAGATGGGGAGCAGCCCATTCCAAAGTCTTAGGGGGCCAGGCCTTGGGGGCTCCTGGTCGTCCCAGCCATAGCTGCAGTTCCGGTCCCTGTCATCTGAGGCTCCCAGGAGCTGCCCAGCTGGCTGGTCTCTTGAAGGCACCTGGCTGTCCTGAGCCCTGGATTCGCATGCCCGAGACTCCTCCCCTCAGCAGGGTGATGAAATCGGGCCTTATCGCCCCCCACCTCCCATGCTCAGGCCCTGCTCGGCCTCCTCAGAGCCATGCCCCCCTGGCTGTCTCTACCCTAGACCTCTCACTCAGGCCTGGCTTTCTAGCTGCCACAACACACATGGGACCCAGGCCCATCCTGGATCTCTTACGGGGGCTCTTTGTGGTCCCATATTCGGTCTTAATCACCAGCAGCCCTGGGAGGGAAGTGTTGCCATCTTGTCTTACAGAGCAGGAAACTGAGGCCCAGCAAGGGGAAGACTTTGTCTAAGGCCACGTAGCCAGTAACAAGCCAGGGCTAGAGCTGGACAACACTTCAGTTCCATGTCTTCTGCACTCAAGCCCTTGCAGTGACCTCACCTGGCGTCCAGACTCTAGTCTGTCTGCCCTTGCATGGCGCTGTTCAAACCTTCCGGCTCCATCCCACTGTCCACTGGAGTTCCCCTGCCCAGGAGCCCCAGCCTCCTTGTTCAGTGTGGCTGCCACCACAGACTCTGTGCCCAAACCCTGGGTGTGCCTGTGCATCCTGCTGAACTGAGACTAAATGCAGTGCAAAATTTGCCCCTCTATAAATCTGCATGGATTAAAAAAACCTATAATGCAGCCTGAAATAAAAAAGAGACTAAGGTGCAGCTTAGAATTAAATAAGGCTCTTTCTTGGGGCCGTCCAAGTGGGTCAGTTGGTTAGAGCTCGCTCAAGAGTGCGAGCCGAGCTCCGAGCAACAGCAGTTCGATGCCCAGCCTGAGCTGAGCAGCCGCTGAGCTGCCAACAGGTAGTAGGATGGCTCAGCTGAAAAATCAATCAATCAATCAATCAGTCAATCAATCAATCAATAACAGGAAGGGGGGGGACACAGTGGGCCCCACAGCTGTCACCGGCAGTAGCTGGGGACAAGAACCGGCTTCAGGGCTTGGGTGGCATGATGAGTTCAAAGTGCCCAGGTAAAGTCTAGGACACAGAGCACAGTAGGACACTAAGGAGGCACCCTGCCCCTGGGGACCACAGAAGGGAGACACTCCAGGGCACGTTCTCACCTTGGACTTGGCCGTGCCCTGCCATACCCCTCACAGCACTCCCTCACTGCAGCCCCAGGAGGCAGACACCATGGCCCCATCTCACAGATGAAGGAGCAGAGCTAGTGGGTTGTCCAGGGGCCAGAATCAGCCCTACTCTCCATGTAGTGCTCCCTCTCCTGCAGCACAAGTTAGCGGGGGTGACAGATGGCTGTCCTGGCAGACCTCAGGGAACAGCCTCACAGGCCTTGCCTTCCATCTGGGATTCCTGGTTGTCTGTTTCCCCCACTGAGCAGACCCTCCCTGGGCAGGGCTATCTGGACCCTCTTTCACCCTGACCCTCTGCGAGAGAGAGTGCTGGTCAGACAGACATGACTGCTGTGTGATCCTGGGGGAGCCAGTCAATCTCTCTGAGAAAGTAACACCCATTGTCCCCAGCATGGCTCTTCCTGCCCTGGCTTCGCTCCAGTTTCCTCCTAAACTGCTGTCCTCACGGGCTTCCGCCAGCCTTGGATTTGGAAAGAGCTGCTCCAGGGGTCTCATGGGTACATCTGTGCCCCTTGAGGCTCCACGTACTGTCATGCATCAGGCTGTTTCCGGGACCCAAGCTGTGCTCTCCCGCCTCCCCAGCACTGCAGTGTCCCGCCTCTACCTGGAGAACTCCTACTCATTTTTTAAGGCCCAGCTCAAATGGCCCCTCTTTGGGGAGCCTCCCCAGGGAGAAGTAGCATCCATGCAGCCTATCTGCCAGGGAGCTCGGTCCCCATCCTTTTGGAGGAAAGCCCTATGGCCGAGCTCTAGAAGGCATGAGGAGCAGTTGGAGAAGGCAGGCTCTGGATTCTGACACACCTGGGATCACATCCTGGCTTTACCACATGCCAGCCGGTGAGCCTGGGCCTCACTATCTGTAACAGGGAGATGGTCTCCCTGCCTTGCTGACCTGTGTGTGTGGGTTCTGCTGGAAAGGTGTCACATGCACTGACTGAAACGTGCACGCAGTGCAGGAGGGGACAGGACACAGCAGACCTGCTTTCGTCCCCCCGCTCCCCTCCAGATGGCAGCGCGGCACCAGTATCTGTGTGCCCCTTCAGGAAGCAGCCGTGCCTACAGAAGTGCATGCAGAGCAGTCCCCCGCTGCCGTTCTTATTTTTAAAGTCCTGTCTGGGCTGAACAGTACACATCTGTGGGTCCATCTGCCTCCAGGTTGCACGGGAATGTGGTCTTTGGCCCTGCGAGGCCCATTACCGTTCCCCAACCAACAGCTGTAATCTGTCCCAGCCACTGCCCTGGGGAACTTTCTAGAATGCAAATCTGACCACGCTGCTCTCCTGCCTGAGCCCCTCTAAGGAGCCTCACTCCTGGAGGAGGATGTTTAGACCTCCTGGTCTGGTGTCCAAAGCCCCTGCCCCAGGCCAGGCACTGAGCATGTGTCCTAGTTCGGCCCCTCCATGGCTGGAGCAACCCTTGGAGAGGCTGCTGGGAGTCACTGGGAGTGACCGAGGAGGGCTTTAGGGAGGCATGGGGTAGAGGAAGGAGACAACTTGCCTTTGGAGTTAGATGGACCCACCAGCCTGGTGGCATGGTTCTGATCCCGCCTGTCCGGGGCCCAGCCCACAGTTACCCACATGCTGCCTTTCCCAAACTGGTGTTCCATGGAACACTGCTCTGCAGAGTGTTGACAGGCTGGCCTGAGGAAGGGTCAAGTAAGTTTGAGAAACACTGGGTTACACCCTGTGAAATAGGTTTCTTTCCTGCAAGCTTTGTCCAAGATGTCATCTTGCTTGTGGTCTCAGGAAGGACAGCATTCCCTGCCTCATGGAACCCTCATCCCAGGGTTTGGCTGAGCCTTAGCAAAGCAACTGACTGCTGTGTGGACCATCTATGAACAAGGCATTTCCATGGGCCGGAGGGAGGCCTGAGCCTGGCTCTGGGTGCTCTGAGAGGAGAAGCACCCCAGAGAAGGGCCAGGGGCTGCTTTGAAGGGGCCAAGGACAAACATGGGGTCGGGCTGGACCAAGGTGGGGCAGGGTCTAGGCTGAGTGTCCCAGCAGATGACAAGCTGGCTCTGAGCAGAACAGGGCTGCTCTGGGAGGCTGGGCATGTGCAGGCACAGGGCCGCAGCCTGGGTGGAGGCTGCCCTCGGTGGCGGGGGTCCTAGTCCATCATGGCAGCCCCCCCTTGCCTGGCTATGGGGTGCCCACCATGAGCTGCCCCCTGTTCCTCTCACAAGTGCAAGAGGAAGGAAAGGCACTCATGGCAGCCCGTGGAGTGCAGGCAGGGCTTGGGCCTTGCATGGGGTCAGAGCCCCTCTGGTCCTCAGCTTCCAAAGAAGGGGTGATCCTGAGGGTCAGGTGTCACAGTGCTGTGCCCCACTCCCTCCCCTGCCTGATCAAAGCTGGGGAATTCACCAGAGGTTTTCAACACCCAAACCTCACAGCTGTTCCCAAGCCTGGTTCTGCTTTAAATCACTCCTTCCTACAGATCAGCTGAGCCCCAGGACGTTTCCGGATGTGAGAAGCAAACAAGGCCGTGAGTTGTACATGAGCAGGCTGGGCGGCAGAGGCCCCATGTGCTGACTCAGGCCCTGCCTCGCTCAGGGACTGGAGTATCCTCCGAGCCTCAATTTGCTCATCTGTAAAATGGTTATGCCTGCCTCCTCTCAATGACAAGTTCCATGGGTCCCAGTCAGTCTCCTTTGGCTCTTCCTCTAGACCAACCTGAGACATGAGACCCTACAGGCAAGCTGACACAGAATTGGGGTTTGCATTGGTCGTGCGGTGGAGCAGTGCTAGAGAGTGACCTTAGTGTGGCCCTCTGAGTGGCTGGCGGGGGGACGCTGGGCTGGGCCTTCATGGGTGAGCTCGCTTCCTCCCTCACATCGTGGAATATTTCCTGAGCAGTGTTCCTCAGAGTCATCTTTTGAGAAAAATTCAGATGGTGACAAAAGAGGGAAGGTTTCCTGGTGAAATAAGTTTGGGACGTGAGGTATGCTGGCTCCATCGCCAGAGCTTCTCAATGTCCCTCAGGCGGTCACCAGGGTAGGGGGCGGGGGGCCATGGATGTCCTGCAGCAGGGGGACTGTGCTGACTGCACACCACACGGGCGGCTCAGGCCTCCTGATCCATCAGCGACAGTATCTGTTGGACTGAACTAAATCAGTGAGCTGGCCCATGTGTTTAGATGCAGACGGCAGTAAATGCTCAGACCAGACGGAGCTGGATGACTGTCTTGCTTTCTGGTTGTAATTAATGCTGATGGCTCCTGTCAGGGAATGGAGCCCTCGAAATGCACCGGGACAGGGCCTCTGGATGAGGGGGCTTACTGGGATTATCAGTCCAGGGCCCAGTAATTACAGCCCAGATGTTGACAATTCATCAAATTACAAGGCTGTTGGGGCCTGGGGTCTCAGCCCGGCCGTGCACATTCCTGTGTGAAGGCTCCCTCATTAGGGCTGTCCAGTGTGCGAGGGGGTGGGTGGGCAGCCCCTCGGCAGGCCAGCCCCATGTGGTCCTGATTTCTCAGGCCAGGCTGTTTGCAAACACAGGGGCCACAGCAAGATAGTCTGGGCATAGCAATTTTCTAGACTTGAATTCTGCCCTCAGGAAAGGGAAGAAAGGACTTCCCTTCTTAGGCCAATCCAGCTGTAGCTGGTGCCCAGGTGCACAGCCCAGCACACAGGAAACCCCTTCTCAGGGTCTGGGGCACTCTGTAGAGTGGGCCCTGCAGTCACCCATAGCACCCCAACTCACAGCACGCAGGGTGGGCGGTGCTGGGCTTTAGCTGGGTGGGGGCCCTAGAGATGGCCAAGGCCAGGGACCTGCCCTTTGTTTGCTCCTTGGCCTCACACGCTGCTGCCCTCTCTGTCCTCATCTGTACAGTGAAGGGCTGGGCTTGGAGCCAGGTTTGGTTTGCTCCATGCAGTTACAAAACAACAAGAACAACAACAACAAAAAATCGAAACCTAACCTAATTAGTTGCAACATTTACAAATTATGATGTTTCACGTAAATATCCACTCTTTAGACTTTCTCATAAACTTGGAAGATCTTGTACCCTGGGCACCCGTGCCTGGCACTTCCTGCCAGGCCAAGTGCTCCCTTAGCCGGGCACCACCCAGGGCCACAGACTCTGCCCTCCCCACTGCCTCACACCTGGCCTGCTCTCCCATCGAAGTGACCTGCTAACTCTGTCGGGGCATCTGGGTTTGCAACCCTTGGCCTAGAAAGTCTCCAGGTCCCTTTAGCTCCATAATTCTGTGAGGCCGGGAAGCCAGCTGGCTTCTATTTTGGGGAGACAGCATGCTCGGTGACTATGCTGTGTGCACTGGAAGCAATTACACGTATGTCCACGATATACATCATGGCTAAAAGAGGTGGTTCTATGCCTTTGAACCGATCCCCAAATACCTGCTTAAATTACACATTTGCCTGTTCCATAATTACCCTGTCAGGTATTAGGAAAAATTGTTCCTGGGTGGGGTGGAGGGGGTAATGGGCCTGACTCCCACTGGGTGTGGGAGGATGGAAGCTGGGCAAGTAAGTTAGGTTATGTCCATCTGAGCTGCCTCAGGGCCAGTGTCTCCAGCTCAGGCACATGTGGACGGTCTGGCAGAAGGCAATGGGTAGCAGATAAGTCAGGGCACTCTTTAGGTGGCAGCCTCTACTGGGTAGAGATCTAGTAGGGTGGAGCATCAGCTGGCAGAGGGGTGACAGTTTCCATGTGGCTTGAACTACATGATGGAGACAGGGAGGCAGCCTGCCTGGGGCAGCACAGCTCAGAAGGTGCGACTGAGACCTGGCATTACTAGGACAGAGTCACCAGAACAGCTTGCAGCAGACCCTGAGGCTCCACAAGGACCCCTGACGCTCAGGCCACATGGCTGCTCTGTCCTACTGCCCCAGCCCTAGTCTGTGGAGCCATTGCCTTCTTCTTCCTGGCCTTCCTCAGGTTTGATTGTCCAGCAGCCTCTCTGCAAGCTCCCCCTGGGCTGCGGGTGGGTCCTCCTTGGTTTCTATGGGCAACCTAATTATCACCCACTGGTAAAAAATTGATTGGAACCTTTAAGGATCCAGAGGTTTCATGTAAAATTTGGATTTCTAGCCTCTCGAAAAATATTGGAAAATGTGGGCCGAGCAAGTGGCTCAGTTGGTTAAGAGCTTGCTTAAGAGTGTGAGCTTGAGCAACAATGTCGTCGGTTCGATTCCCATATGGTCAGTGAGCTGCACCCGAGCTGAGCTGCCAAGAGGTGGCAGGATGGCTCAGCTGGTGAGAACACGTGCTGCTAACAACAAGGTTGCCTGTTTGAGATGGTGGGCTATACCCACCAGCAACTAAAGACTGAACTCGGCACCTTGAGCTGAGCTGCTGCCCGGATGGCTCAGTGGATAGAGCATGCGCTTGTAACAATGAGGCTGCTGGTTCGATTCCCACATGGGATGGTGGCTACGCCCACCTGCAACTAATTGAACACAGCACCTGAAGCTGAGTGGCACGACTGGACTTGGAGCTGAGCTAGCTGCGCCCTCCACAACTAAGACTGAAGGACAACAACTTGGCTGTTCCCCTTCCCCAATTCCCCAACACTGTTCCCCTCCCCCAGTTCCCCAATAAAAATCTTAAAAAAAAAAAAAAAGAAATATTGGAAAAGTTAATGATTGACCTGCATGGACTGAACTGCAGCACCCCCTGTAGAAGGGGCATGTGCCCCTCAGTTCAGCCCAGGCCCCACCTTTCCCTACATCCAGCCAGCCTCACCTGTTTCCTCACCTGGCTGGCCTATGTAAGGCATCAATGAGCTCGTGAGCCTGCAGTTCTAACGCTGAACTATTGGGTTGTCAGAAAAGTCATGACGTATTTTTTTCTATGTTTTTCGTTGCAAAAATGCATCATGACTTTTCCAACAACCCAATATTTCTCCAAACTGTGGCCTAGATCCTGGCCTCTCTCCCGGACCAGCCTCCACCAGCCTCCCTGCCTCTGCCCGTGCACGGCCATCCTTCTGCACTTCGAAAAGGCAGGGACATTCTGATTGCTGTATTCCTGCCCTGTAGCCCTTGCAGTGAACTGCATCACTTCCTTGGAGCCTGTTTCTTCCTCTGGAAAGTTGGTGTGGCGTGGATGAAATGGCTACCCATAGGTGACAGTGCCCAGCCCAGAGTGTGGCACCCAGTGAGTTGATTGAGTGTGACTGTAATGCACTGGGCCAGTTCAGGGGTGTGAGTCCAGGAAAAGACACACTCCTGGGCCCGGCCAAGTGGTGCGGTGGTTTAGCGCTGGCTTAGGAAGCCAGTGGCCCCAGTTTGGGTCCCACATATGAGGGCCAGTGACACTGCCCTCAAAAAAAATAAAAGACACACTCCCTTTCCTTCTCACCTGGATGTTGCCCACCCTGAGCAGAGCCCTGCCAGGCAGGCACCATTATTATCCCCATTTCACAGATGAGGAAACTGAAGCTTGCAGAGGTCAGCTTGGCTTAGGACATGACTTGCATCTCATGCCTGGGCCTTGAGGGCTCCCTGTCTCACCACCCTCTCTGGGACAGAGCCACCCTTGGACAGAGCTGCAAAGCCCCTTGTCCTGGCATTCAAAGCCCCTCCTCTGCTTCCCACATGCCTCCTTCGAAATTCACACGTCATCTCTGAGAAGCCTTCCTCAAATTTCCCTCACCGCACCACACAGCTTCTGTTACTGACCCATTGCTGTCTTCCTGCCACCTTCCCTCCCACAGTGACTGTCCCTGAGGCTCCAGTGCCTACAATAGGCCCAGCTCTGAGGGATGTCTGTGAGTCTCTGAAGTGCCCCCTCTCTATGCCCCCAAGCTGGGTTTATGCCATGTGGTCACTCACCTTGCATAGGAGATGACCCACTGGGACCAATCTCTCTCTGAACACTCTCCCTGACAGGTGGGTGTGCAGCCCCAAGCAGAAGCCCTGACTTGCACACCTCCAATGATGGGGAACCCCTTCCTGGGCAGCCTGATGGGTTTGCACAATTTTTATTTAAGTTGGGCTCTTCCCAGATCGGAAGATCTTGTGGCCCTTGGGGAGGCACCCAACTGGTTCCAGGGCTACCGGCCTGTCGCTCCCCACCCTTCCTCTCCTGTGCCCTTGCCAGCCTGGCCCGTCTTGGGTGCATCCTCTCTCTGCGCCCTCTGTCTGGACATTCCTCCTTAAGCTCCCCACTTGTCAGCACCTGCCCAGCCTTCTGACCTAGGCTCACACCTCTCTTCCTCCTCTGGCCCCCAACAGGCTGGGCCTGGGTTACAGGTGTTTGCAGTAACATGTACCTTCCTGACACTGACCGCTGTGCCGAGTGAGGTCAGGGGTTCCCATGAATTTTGATTCTCTGTCCCAATCAACCACAGGTTCCACGGATGTGGGGCCCCTGGATATGTTTCTCATGATTGTATCCCAAATGCCAAAGTCCCTCATTCACAGTGAGAACACAATAAGTATTTGTTGAATGAACCAAGTGGATGACTGAATGAATGTCCAGTTTCCCACTGGCGCCAGCGCAGGGCCTTGGAACACCAGAGGGCGCTCCTGACCTGCAGAAGGCTACCCTGGGCAACCACGGACTCCTGCCCTCAGGCCAGAGCCTGGGAGGTCAGCCAGGACGCTGGGCATTGAGGACGCTGGCCAAAGAGGGCCTCCTTCAGCATCCAGGCCACCCCCCCCCTTGCTGAGTCAGTGACCATCACAGTGGCAGGAAATGGCACTCACTGAGTCTAGCCAATGTGCCCAGCACTTGCGTTCCCCCAACTGCTGAAGACGGGTGGAAACACGGTATAGGAGCTCCAAAGCCCATTCTCTCTCCACCACATGAAGAGGACAGGCGTCCAGTCCCTGATTTCAGGAGAAGCTGGGTGGACAAGCTTCGTACCCAAATACCTGCATTCTCGGAAATGTATTTTTTTGGAAGACCTGAGTTTGCCTGAGTGACCTGGTGCAGGTCTGTGAGCGCCCTCTCCCTTTGCAGTGGGGCGGGCGTGCTGGCGGTGGGGAAGCAGAAAGAGGTTCAGTCAGCAACCAGCCTGGAGGGCTCCACTCTGCAAAGGTGTCAAGGGCACACCCCCAAAGGGCAAGACAAGCCTCTCCTGCCGGTTCTCACAGGGCTGGCCTGCCAAGTGCTCTCCCAGAGCTGGACTTGGGAGGAGGCACCTTGGAGGCTGAAACCCAGGGCGCAGACGCCCTGGCCAGATGGGAAAAGCTACGGAGGGTGAACGATGCATCTGGAAACCGAAGGCAGCAGCAGCACAGGCTTCCTGTCCTTCAGCTGCCCCGCACATGACACTTGAGGGGCCACAGCAAGGCAAGGGGGTCTGAGTCAAGGAGCCCCTGCCCCAGGCTGGTGAGGGACCCTGGGGAGGAAAGGCCAGCGTGGCGGCCCTTTCTCGAAGACTGGGGTTCCAATCTGCAGGCTTTCACTTCAGAAAACCTGCTTTCATTCTGTTTCTGCATCTGGAGAGCTGGGGAGCAGCACTGCGGGGGTCAGATTAAAATGAGATGTAGGATGTCAGAATCTAAAAACAGATGAATTTGGGATATTACAGATGAATCATTGAACTAATTACATATTTACAATCAAAGCTGTTTTTGAACAACAAGAGTGCAAGAAAGCATATGAATGAATGTGTGCTGCTCTGTGGTCCTTCTTTGTTCACTTGATTAATTCCAAACAATCCAACTGAGTCATTTACTTCGAAATTGGTCCCAGGCTGAGGCCTGCCTCATGGCCCACATATCAGCTTGGAGCTTTGGCCGTGCCCGTCCCCAGGGCCTAGGCCGTCGGTGCTCCCATTACTGCTTCTGGAGACGCTGCTCAGCTCCGACCCACCCCCTTTACCCCACAGCAATTCCTATGCACAGTGCCGGGGGGCTGGTGCTGTCGGGCAAGAGGAGTGCTGGTTCTGGTCCCTCACCTGCCAGCGCAGGCCTGGAGCTCCCACCAGCTCTCATTTCTCAGGTTGCCTCCTTCCTCTCCATCCTCACCAGGATGTTCTTGATTCAGGCTTCAGCTGCGAATTTTTGCATTTGCCTTCTACCTGGATCCCTTCTCCAGTCTCTGCCCTGGAGCAGGGAGGCCTTTTCGATATACACATCTGACCATGTCACCGAGGGGCTTCCCTAGGCTCCAAACTCTTCTGCTGGGTGGGTGGGAGGCCCTCCACTCAGCATCACCTTCTCTCCTCTCCCTGCCCGCCCTCTGAGTAGTCATGGGATGACAGTGCACCCCTACTGTGTTCATGATGCCTGTGTCTGTGCTTCATGGAATGCCTTCCCCCCTTATTCTCCTGCTAACCTCCTCCTCATCCCTCAAGACACGCCTCAAATGTCCCTCTTCTGTGAGGCCTGCCCTGGTCCCAGGCAGTTATCCATGCCTTCCACTGTGGAGCAGAAGCCCTGTCTCTGTGCATTTAGCCCTCCCCACTGTATGGTAAAGTTCTCTGTATGGGAGGGTTTCATACTCGACTGGGGGACAGTGGGCGGGATGGGTGAGTGACAGGCCTTCATCTATGGTTACAACAGAGACAGCGGGGCCCAAAAAGCCATTTTATGAAACAGCTCAGAGCCCGAATCAGTGAGGACCTACGAGCACTTGCTGAGTGGGATGTGTGCTTCCCAGGGCCTGCTGGCCTGGTCTCCTTCCTTCAAGTAACAGTGTGAGACAGAAACGTGCAGCTCTAGTTTGTGGAGGGGAAGATGAGCCGCACAGGGTTCCGTGATGGGCTCCAGTTAACAGAGGCCTTTGGAACTGGTGCCACCTGCAGGTGGGGAAATCAGGGGGACTCCAGAGCTCAGCACGGTAGGAGGACAGACCACCGTCTGGGCCCTAGGGGTCTGCAGAGGGAAGCCAGACCCACACGTTTGCCACTGTGAGATCCAGAAAAGTGGCATGGCCACTCTAAGCCTCAGTTTGTTAATCCACAAAATGACACAAAGCGTAATGCCTAGGGATGGGATGTGCTTTGAAACTGTGAAGCGCTGCGTAGACCTGATTCCTAATGTTTTTATCCAGGCCAAACCTTGAGCTTTGCAAATGTGGACACAGAAGTCCAGGAAGGCTGAGTGACTGCCTAAGGGCCGGGGTAGGGCTTCTGGCATGACTGTGGTCCCCTGGCTAGTCCTGCTCCACTCAGCTGCTCCTTGACAGGACCTGGTCAGGGAACCGGACTTGGACATTTCATCAGGAGGGAGATGTGTTTCCTCCTAATTTCTAGTAATGGTCACAATACAGATATATGAATGAGGAATAGGAGAGAAGGTGGGATAGAGAAATGGACTTCTTTAAGTTAGACCCCCGCCCCCCATGTTTTGGAAAAGCAAGAAAGGGTCTTAACAATTTAATAAGGGGGTGGAAAGCAGTGCATGGGGAGAGAGCTCCAGGGCCGGATAAAAACAGGATGAGGGGAAGGAATGGAACATTCACTCCAAATACCTGGTAAGAAGGGAAGGACCCTCCGCCAATGCACGAACAGTTGTGAGCCCCAGTTTGCTGCTGGGACCCACTTACTGATGGGGTGGCTGGTGTGATAGGGGAGAGACCACAGCCTGGGTGCTAATGGGCTTTGTCATATGGGTGGGCTTGTGCCTTAGCCAAGTCCTGACGCCCTCTGAGCTCAGCATCCTCATTTGTCAAGTAGAGCCAACACCACCAACCTCCCAGGGTGAGAGTGCATGCGAGCATGCACCCAACAAGCTCAGCAGGTGCACTTGGCCTGATGGAGGGGCTTCGGGGGGATGGGAGGGGACAGTCCTTTCTTCCAGTTCCCTTTGGAGGGGGAATCTCCAAGCCCTTGGCATGGCACTCCGTCTTCGGGGACTCGTGGTTTCTATAAACAGAGCTAAGTTTCCTTGGTCTCCCACCTCTCACCATGGCCTCTAAGATTCTACCTGATGCAGCCCTGGAGACCGCTCTGGCTTCCCTTCCACCATCTTCCCGTCACTTGCTCACTTACTCCAGCCACCCTGGCCTTGCATGTACGCTGGGCACATGAAGCTTGTCCCAAACTCATGACCTGTGCACTTGCTTTTCCTCTGTCAGGAGCACTTTTTCTGTCAAGATCACTGCATTTTTTTCATCATTTAAGTCTCAGATCAAATGTCATCTTCTCTAAGAGCCTTCTGATTGCTCAATTTAAATTAAACCTTCCATCCATCCAGCCAGCACTCTCATCATGTTCTTGCTTTCTTCTCTGTCTGGCACATGTTGCTGTTGAAGCTATCTTGTTGGCTTATTTGTTACTTGTGTATTGCTTCTCTCCTCCCCACTACAGGGAGACACCTTGTCTCTCTTGTTCAGTACTGGTCCAAAGACCCAGAAAAGCATCTGCCACAGAGTCACTGATGGATGGGGTAGCACGTTCCCCATCCCAGGGCCTCGGCACCACTGGCACACTCTAGGTTCTATAATCTCCATGTATCTCTGACCTCGCAACCTCACACTCTCCTCCTATGTCTAAATGCAGAGAAATCGTAAGCCTTGGAAGATGTTACCAAAACCATGTTTTTCAAGAAATATTTTGAAGGTTTACGTAAAACAAACCAGAAAGTCACTAAAGTTCAATGGTAAGCATCAGAAAGATCAAATACTAACGTAGAGGAAAAATGAGGAATTTGGTTTTGTAAATAAGAGATGATGAGGGGGTCTAATGTTTTCTGTGCGAAAGTCAAGGTGTAGGCAAGACTGAGCCTTACATGAGCTGATAAGTCTTTTCATCTTCGACAGAAGTCATAGTTTGGAGCAGAAAAAAGGGGTTGTGATAAGAAACCTCCAGGAAAATCACAGTGACCTTAATAGTTCCTCCCTCTTTATGACAAACTGGCTGTGTTGGTTCCCTTCCCCCACAGCTTCCAGAAGACTGAGACTGGATATGATTCCATCTTTGTGCCCTCCTAGTACCCAGCATAGGGCATGACAAAGCTAACAGATTTGTTGAACAGAACCAAGTCTCCTATTTATGAGAATGCAACACCACTTTATCAATGTAAATGCTGATTACTACTCAAAAATGCAAAGACTGCTGAGCCCAGAGCTCCCTGAAGGTCCCACCTTGGATTCACAATGTTCTGAGATCAAAACTCCCCCTATGCTGCTGATGCCATGATGTTTGCTGTCCCTGGACCAATTGGGATTCCAGAGCTCTCAAAACCGATGATTTCCAATTTAAATACTTTACCTGCAATTCCAAATCCTACCACCACGTGGCAGTTAGGATTACAGGAACCTTTTCAAAACTATTATAGTTTAATCTCTAGGACTCTACTTCTAATGAAAATACACCCTAAATTAAAACAAGACACCTACATACACACATTCATTTTTTTTAACCTATTGTATTGGCATAGATTTAAAAGTATCATAATACCCACAGTTGGCCAGGGCTTGAGGGAGCATGAAGCATTCATACGATGTTGGTGAGAATGTAAATTAGTACAGCCTCCTGGAGGACAATTTGGCAATACACATCAAAAGGCGTAAACTTGTGCACACCCTTTGGTTCAGCAATTTAGCTTCTAGACATTTATTGTAAGGAGATAATGGAAGTAAGCCTTGATTTATTCCCAGGATGTTGAATGCAAGAGTGAAAAATTTTCAATATAAATAATATAACTTGGGCCAGCCGAGTGGCGCGGTGGTTAAGCGCTGGCTTGGGAAGCCAGCAGCTCCGGTTCGGGTCCCACATATAGAGGGCCAGTGACACTGCCCTCAAAAAAAAAAAAAAAAAAAATATATATATATATATATGTATATATATATAACTTGGAACTTGGTCAAATAAACTATGCATGATAAAATACTATGTAGCTACTTTATTCTATAAGAATTCTTAGTGATGCAGAAAAATCTCATGACACATTAAGTGAACAAAATAAGCTACAAAAAATATATCCACTGTAATCCCAGTTTTAGAGTAAGGAATATAGAAACAAACTTGTGTGTAAAAAATGCAAGAAGAGGGCCAGCCAAGTGGCTCAGTTGGTTAAGAGTTGGCTTAGAGCGCAAGCTCTGAGCAACAGGGTCACCAGTTCGATTCCCACATGGGCCAGTGATGCTGTACCAGAGCTGAGCTGTCGCTGAGCTGCCAACAGGTGGCAGGATGATTCAGCTGGTGTTATAACAAGATTGCCTGTTCAATGGTGGGCTAGGCCCACCCGCAACTAAGACTGAATCCTGAGCTGAGCTGCCGCCCGGATGGCTCAGTGGATAGAGCGTGCGCTCTTAACAACAAGGCTGCTGGTTCAACTCTCCTGCATGGGATGGTGGCTACGCCCACCTGCAACTAAGACTAAACTCAGCACCTTGAGCTTAGAAGCCATGAGCTGCCGACGGGAAGCCAGATGGCAACTGGCGCCCTCCACAATGAAGTTTGAAGAATAACAACTTGGCTGGTCCCCCTCCCCAATTCCCCAACACTGTTCCTCTCCCCAATTCCCCAATAAAATCTTTAGAAAAAAAAAATGCAAGAACAAACACCAAAATATTGAGAGGACTTATCTGTGGGTGGTAGGGTAATGGATGATTGCTTTTTCCTCTTTTGTGCTTTTCTCTATTTTGGGAAGATTTTATAATAAACACGCTTCTGTTGTCATCAGTAGAGAGCGATTAATGAACCCACAAGGACAGACGGGCCTCTGCACAAGATGGCTGTCGGCACAGGACCCCAGGTCCTGTCAGTCCACACCCTGCCCCATGGACATAGGTGGCTCCTAGCCACCCCCACTCCCATTGGGTCCACACATGGACCAGGTTTCAGCTGCTCTTGCTCATGGGAGGGAGCCAGCCTGGATTAATCCGGCAAACACAGCTGGCAGTCTCCAGCACAATCCTCTCTGACTCTTTTTTTGCCCTTTAGGAAGTGATACGTTTTAGCACAAACTGGGGGAAAAAAAATCCGTCCTGAGGCTGGTTTTGAAGTTCATTAAGCTGCAAAAAACACCCTTTTTCTACAACTGACGGTTCTCAAAGCCGTTTTCCTCTCTAAAGTCTGCCGAAGTGTGTTGGTGGGTCAGAATGGTTTCTCAAGCTGTCTTTCCGCCCCTCGAGGCTTTCTGTGGTGAGGAAAGAATGATTGAGGGGCTGCTGTGTGCACTGCACTCGTGCTGCTCTGCCTGTGTTACCCGCTGACACCCCCCCCCCCCAGCTCTGTGGGTGTGATCTCCTGGCCCTGAGAGGCTGAGACGCCTGCCCGAGTGTACACAGCTTAGCGGGGACCTCACCTGGGTCTGACTGATGGGAAACTCATTTGATACTCAGCATGAAGTACCTTTTAGATGGCCTAGGCCCCTCGTGCCCATGCAGTGGCCCTAACCTCTGGGATGACACATGAAGCCATCTGTAAACAGACCCCAGGCTCTCCCCAGGCAAAGAGATCTGGATTTCAACTCAAAACTCATAAGCCCCCTCCCGCCTACCCTTCCCTTGCTCACATGGGCCTGCTTTCCTTCCTGTGGGGGAAATCAGGTCGGGTATCACCTCACAAAAGGGACAGCCCTTGAGGCAGTGCCAGAACCAAGGTGCTTGGAGGCACAGAACTGGGTGAACCGCCTGGCTCCTGGGCTGGAGATACAAACTCCCTGAACCCAGCCAGAGAAGAGGCCCAGATCAGTGTGGAAACTGAGGTGTTCGTGCAAACTGGGGCAGGGTGACCTCAGGAAAAGGGGTGACCCGACCCTGGGGCAATCACAGTGTGACACCTTCTCATCACCCATTGACTGGCCAGGCCTGCTCAGGGCTTCCCAGGGATGAGGTGCTGGAGGGGCAAAGGGTACCGCTGGAGCTGCCTGCAAATGGGCAGTGGGGAGGGCTTGCTGGGCCCTAACCGCCTCCGTCCCAGAAAGCTCTCAAGTTCACACCAGATGGACATACTGCTTGCACATCTTTTTCTAGCCTCCTCATGCCCACATTCACAGAGCCTCATCTCTGGCCCAGGCTGAGTATCTCACATGCTAACCCTCCAGGCTAGATTCCTGACAGCGCTGTGATGCCCACCTGTGAGCAGGCCACTGTCTGTTGTGACCCACGGTGTCTGGGTGCTCCAGGTGTAACCTCACTTCACCTGAACCCCAGGGCCCCTCTTCATAGGGAGGGAAATAGAGACTTGGGGCACCCGAGGCATTTATCCCCCAGGTTCATCCCCAGCCACCTAACTCCGTACCAGGGTGCGTGCTTGTTGTCCAGAGTTCCCTGGCCAGCCTCCCCTTGCCCCTGTCCACCATCAGACAAAGTCCTCTCTAATGCTAGGGAGAAAGGAGTCCTGGGTCACCATGTGCTCAGAGGAGATGACAACGGGGGAAGAGGGGAGACAGCCACTCCCCAGCCATCACCCTTGGCCCTTTGGAAGTGAGCATCTACAGTCAAGAGTAGCCTGGGGACACCGAGTGACTCAGTTAAGAGCACTAGCTCTGAGCAACAGGGTCACAGGTTCAATTCCCACATGAGCCAGTGAACTGTGCCCGAGCTGAGCTGATGCTGAGATGCCAACAGGCGACAGGCTGGCTCAGCTGGTGGCTCAACTCGCGCAGGGGACGGTGAGCTGCTCCCACCCGCAACTAAGATTGAATACGGCACCTTGAGATGAGTGGCCACGAGCTGCCGACAGGCAGCCAGATGGCAAATGGACTTGGAGCTGAGCTAGCTGCATCCTCCACAACTAAGATTGAAGGACCACAACTTGGCTGGTCCCCTCCCCCAATTCCCCAACACTATTCCCCTTCCCCAGTTCCCCAATAAAATCTTTAAAAAAAAAAAAAAAAAAGAGTAACCTGGACTGTAAATTTAACTGGGTCACACCGGAGGGGTTCTGTCAGAAAGCCTCCAGCCTTCCTGAGCTGGTGAAGCAAACCGTCCCTAAGACATGAGGCTATAGTATTCCAGCAAAAGCCTGTGGTTTCCCAGGAATCTAGCTGCCTGCCATGTAGGAATGGGGAGCCTGACTCCTCCCCAGCTGCTGAGGACGTGGTGAGCCTGGCCCTCAGCGAGCTCACGCAGGATGAAGGTGGATCCTGGCTGGTTTTCACGTTTCCTTCTACTTCACGCCGAGCAGGACATTTTTGGTCTGAGAGGCCAGGCTGCCTGCTTCTGCAGGAGCTTTCTTGACTGATCCAGAGACCCCAAACTGCACCCTGGACCCAGCATGGGCCACTCTGGACACAAGATAAATGCCCCCAGGGTCTCTGCCGCCTCCTGGAAGGCCTGGTTTGTGATGCATTTTGTGTAACCATCACCTCCTTAGCCTCATTTAATCCCAACTCCAATGCTGTGAAGGAGGCCTTCATCGCTCCATTTCACAGAACAGGAAACTGAAGCACAGAGAGGATGAGCGCTTTCCCCAAGGTCACTCAGCTAGGAGGCACAGCATTGGAACCCAAGCCCAGGTTTCCCCTATGCTTGGGACTCCCCTCCACAGTCTCTTGTGGAAGGCAGCTCCTACAGGGACCCACCTTATCTCCAACACAAACCCATCAGAGTCTGGACACACCTTGCCATTAGAGAGGCCTCTGAATCAATGAACTTTTCCCTCCTTGCGTAGTACTGGCCTGAAACACTGAACAAACACGTCCCCCAACAGGACAGTCCCGCCATACTCTCTTTCCACCAGGCTTGCCCCCTGCTCTGATATGTCAGGACTTCTGTGCAGTACTTGCAGCCCATAGCAACCCTTCACCTTGATTCTTATGTGGTCCTCACCCAGCCTGGGCTGGGGACATTGATTCAAAGTAAAAGTTAAATTTTAGGTTTAATTGTAAAAGGTATGAGAAGTGACGATGCCACAAAGGCTGAGCTGGAGCCCATCCGGCTTCTGTTCCTGAGTGGTGACAGAACACGGTAGACTGGGGCAGGGAGTTGCTTGTGTCCTGGGAGGAGGCAGGCACCAAGCTGGCCTGGGGTGGGGAGGGGGGCTCAGGGTGCCAAGGGCTGGACTCTGGGCTCCGGGAGACATGCTGGCAGGAAGAGCAGTGCTGGGTGGACTCAGGGCACCAGAGAGACTCCTTCTCAAAGCCTGTTTGCTTTGCCTTCGAGGCAGCTGGAGCCACAGACAGTTCCTGCCAGGCTGGGCCCTGCAGACTTTGCATGTCTTGGGTCTCCACAGAGCTAATACTAATCCCTTCACAGAAAGAGCAGAGCCCCTGAGGAGCAGACAAGGCGGGAGAGAGGAGCGCAGACAGTAAAATAAAAGGCTCAGAAGAAGAATACTGGCTTGAGAGAAAAGGGCAAAGAGAGCAAAAATAAATGGTAAATTACCGGGTAGCCATCTCGTCCTGATTGCCCCTGTGGTAATTAATATGTCATTAATAATCAGACTTTCGGCAGAAAACCATATGGCAACACTTAGCACTCACTTGGGGCCCCCAACTCTCCCAAGTACTATGGGAGAGGCTGCTGGTGGGGCCCTGATGCCTTTGTGGGGAGATTCAGGGCACTGACAGGTCTAGAGCACAGAGCACCCACTTCTCACTTCATTGGGCCAGGCTGGAGGGGCCACCAGGGCACAAACCCATGCATATCCTGCTCATGCCTGCCAGCACACATGGCAAGGTGGGGACATAGGGTTCATGAGGCTGGTGTCACAGCCACCATGGAAAATGCTCCTAAAATGCTGAGGGGCCTAAAGAGCAGATATGGGTTTCCTGCCTGCTAGTGGGATGAACCCAGGAAGACAGCTTGGGAGCCAGAGATGTGTGGGGGGCGGGGCACTTATTGTCACTGGATGCTTCTCCGCCCCTATGTGCTCAGACCACTGACTGCCTGGCCAGTGTCTTGTCCTGCAGCTTGAGGATTCTGCATTCATTTAATGCACTTAATTGTTTAACAGCCAAGTTAAAAAACGCCCTGCTCCATCACCCTCTGCAGTACGCACTTCAGCGAGTTCACACAGGCTACCTCCATGTGACAACCAGGGATGACTCAACAGTGAAAAAACTGCCTGTGGCCAATGCATCTACATATTCTTGCTGGCTTGCTTTTTGGCTTAATGTGGTGCTACAGGCATCAAAAAGCCAGGATTCCAAAGGGTGCCGATCGGGGGCATGAATCACAGTTAAGTGGAAGTCAAAAATAAAACAGCTCATCAGAAAGGAATTCCTTTAGAAAGTTCAGACTCTCAATGTGCTTCCTTTTTTTTTTTTTTTTTTTTTTCTCTTTTCAGTGTGCTTCTTGAATCGATTCACTAGAATTTATCAGGCAAAAACTGCCACAATGACTCAAAGCCAGGCTTGTCTTGGAGAACAACGGGATTTCCGGTTCAATGCTACCTGGGGTGCCAGCCCCTCCCCAGACCTTTCTCAAACCCAACACCCTCAGGGGCAGCTGCTCAAGTTAGAGTCAAACGCACGTTGGCAAAGAGAAATGGACCCCTAGCATCCAGTGATTAAGCCCAAGTCAGTCCTGGCATAACTGCCTGACTCCAGAGCCCTTTCTGCCAAAGCACGTGAGACAAAAACGTTTAAACAGATCCACTGTGGCAGAGCAGTTAGAACACGTGGGTGTGCTGCTTGCATTTCTGTGCACCCAGTGGAGCCACGGGCTGCGTGAGGAGCAGCCAGGGTAGTGCTAGCTCTGTTGGAAGGGAAGTGGTCACAGAATGCTTCAAGGGACAGGTCAAGCCGGTGGAATTCTATGCTTGCATTCATCTGCATATTTAAAAAGACATGGCCCTTGTCCAGACTGTTTTGTTGTTTTTAGGACACACCTCTCTAATCAAATACTATTTTCATGGAAGTGCTATGGAGAGAGAACAAAATGTCTTATCTTTCAGGAGCAGAGAGCATAATCCAGGGCACTTACTGGAGGACCTGCAAAACACAAGCAGAGAGGCCACAGTCAGAACCAAAGGGTGGGAGAGTCCCCTCGCCATGATGGGCATCCTTGCACAGCTACTGGCCACCGCTCTGCACGAGGCTTTGATGTTGTCACAGGCCCCAAAGCAAATGGCAGGGCAGAGGGAGCAACTTTGCCCTTGGAGGGGCCGGGGTGGGTGTGTCGGGGGTGATGACATTTGTGGGTTCATGTATTCATTTTATGAGGTGGCTGCTTGGGCTACCCATGTTGAACTTTGGCCTCCCGGGCAGGAATCAGACCTTATTCCCACTTGAAGGACAAATTCAGGTGCTCATTGGGGTGTCAGTTCATTTCTACTGAAGGGAAGAGACTTCGGGGGGAAAAAACACCTGGGGCAGTGAGAACATCGCAAGGGCACTGGGATGTGTGTGGCTGAGCAGACATGTGGGCGGTGGTCAAGGCCTGGCTCCAGGGTAATGGGCACCAAGCCTGGGTACATGGGGTACTTGAAGGGGACACGTCTAGAAGCACAGATGCTGCTGCATGAAAGGCTGGTACAGCAAGCCGAGACTTGTCCCACGCTCATCTCAAGAACTTCTTGTGACACCTGCAGGTGTCCTCACCTTATGGCTTGCAAATCGCATTGCATATCTGTGACTGCATCTGACCTTCTCAGTAATTTGTGAGAGGTATGATGAACACACCCATTTGACAGATAACAACAGAAAGAAGTGACTTGCCTAAGGCCACATAATTGGTTAGGGATGGAGCTGTCCAGGAAGGAAGTGTCCCAACTCAACCCCCCACTCACTTTCCACTAAGCCACATCTGTTCCTGGCAGACCCCGGACCTTAGTCAGGAGAGTGAGGCTGCACAGGGAGGCAAGTAATGGGACCCAGTGGTGAAACAAGACCTCGGGCTCACAGAATTCTCCTTGATTGACAGGTACTTAAGAAAAACAATTACACAGGGCAAAGTACAGGAGCTCCTGGCTAGTGACAAGGGTCTGAGCCAGATTTGGCTCACTCAAGGTGGGAGGCTAGGCTGAGTCCAGAGGATCAGGATGATTTCTGGGAGAGGGAGGAGGAGGGAGGAGCATGACAGAGATGGGAATGCTCAGAGCATGCCAAGATCACTGGGCTTTTGAGGGCTGCAGTAGGGGAGGGGCTGGGGAAAAGGCAGGGCCAGCCAGAGCACTGGGCCTGGTTTCCACATCATGACCCAGGATGGCTTGATTCAAAGGGCAGTGGGGGTGGGGCACTGAAGGGTTCTATATGGAGAAGTGATTTGAGGGGCCAGGAATGGGTGTCCACACAAACTGCAGCTTGTCCCCATGCTGGCAGTGGAGACAGAGAGAGGTGAGTCAGAGGTTACTGTCAATGAGGACAGATAGGACTTGCTCTTTGATGTAATGGCAGAGGTGGGAGTGGGGGAGTGGGGTGCACGGAGCATAGAGTAAGGAGAGAGGCGAGAAAAAGAGTTTTGGCTTGAAAGCTTATGTATGATGGTGCTAATACTGAAGAATGGTAATATGGTGGCTGTGTGTCCCCTAAGTCTAAACTAGGGGAGGGCAGGGTGTTGGCCATTTGAACATCCATAAGCTGACTTCTTACTTTCAGCCAAGGACTTGCTCCCTGTTTTACAAAGAAAAGCTATCAGATGGATGCACTGTCATCTTCCAATGCCACATGCACACACCTGCCTGCACTTACCTGCGCCTGTGCCCAGCCTCCTCTGCAAGTCTCTCAGGTTAAGTAGGAGGGGCTGACTTGCCTCCACCTTCTGGGGACCCTGCCACGCTCACCACACCCACCGTCCCTCTGCCTGTATCAGTCAAGCGCCCCTCTCAAGCAGATCCTTCCCAACAGCTCTGAAACATGCTCTAACTCCTCCGATTAAAGAAAAAAATTACAGGTTAAGAGCTCGCTCAAGAGTGCGAGCTGAGCTCTGAGCAATGGCTGTTCGAGGCCAGCCCGAGCTGAGTTGCCGTTGAGCTGCCAACAGGTGGCAGGATGGCTCAGCTAAAAAAAAAAAAAAAAAAAAAAATTACATGTATTTTTAAACTTTTTAATTACAGTTGACATGCAATATATTAGTTTCAGTTGTACAACAGAGTGATTAGAGATTTATATAACTTCTGAAGTGATCACCCCAGTTAAGTCTACTACCCACCTGACACCATACACAGTTATTACAATATTATTGACTATATTCTCTATGCTGTACACCTCTGTGACTATTCTGTAACTATCAATTTGAACTTCTTTTTTTTTTTTTAGGGCAGTGTCACTGGCCCTCATATGTGGGACCCGAACCGGGGCCGCTGGCTTTCCAAGCCAGCGCTTAACCACCGCGCCACTCAGCCAGCCCCCAATTTGAACTTCTTAATCTCTTCACCTCCCCCGCCCAGACTCCCATTCCATCTAGTGACCATGAATTTATTCTCTGTATCTATGAGTTGATTTGTTTTGTTCATTTATTTTGTTTTTTAGATTTCACATATAAGTGAAAGCATATTGTCTTTGTCTGAATATTTATTTGTCTTAGCATAATACCATCCATGTTGCTTCAAATAGTAAGATTTCATTCTTTTTTATGGCTGAGTCCATTGTATATATGTACCACTTCTTTATCCAGTCATCTATCATTGGACACTTAGGTTACTTCCATATCTTGGCTATTGTATATAATGCTGCAATAAACATAGGGATGCATATATCTTTTGAATTACTATTTTAGATTTTTTTTTTTGATACTCAGAAGTGGAGTTGTTGGGTCACATGATCTATTTTTAACTTTTTAAGGAACTTCCATACTGTTTTCCATAGTGAATATGCCAATTTGCAATCCCAGCAACAGTGCATCCTTGCCAACACTGGTTGTTGATTTATTGATGATAGCCATTCTGACTGGAGTGAGATGATATCTCACTGTGGTTTTAATTTGCATTTCCCTGATAATCAGTGACGTTGAGCATCTTTTCATATGTCTGTCTATTGGCCATCTGTATGCCTCTTCCAATTCCTCTGATTGAAAAACATCCTTTGCTCACACACCCTCCTCTATTCTTGCCCAGCCCTCTCCCTCACAACCATATTGTAGGTCACCAGGGTGTGTGTGGTATGTCTGACATCACTCAGCTAGTGAGGGGACAGTCTAGGCCGACAGCGGCCCCATGAGATCCCATCCATGGCACCATCCACCATCTCCAAAGGCGTGGCCAGAATAGGAATGGCAGCATTCCAGACTGATCCCATTGCTGGTGGGACAGGCCTCTTCTAAGAGACTCCAAAACACACCAAGCTACCCTCTCTCTCCGGCCCTACTGACACCATATCCACAGGCCATCATCACTTTGCAGGGACATCACCGTCACAGCCTCCTCACCAAATTTCTTCTTCTGGGCACCTCACTCCATTAGCCTTTGAAAAATGCTCACCCCTTCCTAGGGCTTCTCATTGCACCTGGAATAACATCCAAACTCCCGCTCTCCTGTGTGGCACTGCTCCTTGTCAATGCCCCACCCTCGGCCACCACACTGCACTTGTCTCTCTAGGTTCATCAAGGAGCCAGCTCTCTTTGGCCTTAGGACATTCACATCTACCACATTCCTGGGGTCAGTAGGTCACGTTCATCACCATCACCTCAGAAAAGCCTTCCCTAAGTGTGAAATCTGAAGATGTCTCCTCGCCCTTCCACCCACTGGTTTCTATCACAGCTTCCTGCTATTTCCTCCTCAACACTCACCGCAACTTCTTTTATTTTTTTAAAAAAATATTTTATTGGGGAATTGGGGGAGGGGAACAGCGTTGGGGAATCGGGGAAGGGGAACAGACAAGTTGCTGTCCTTTTGTTCTTCAGTCTAGTTGTGGAGGACGTTCTTCAGTCTAGTTGCTTCACTGGCCCATGTTGGTATCGTCATTGCGCTCTTCCCGGATGAGGCAGATCAGTCGCCGGCCTCTGGATGGTCACTCACTGCAGCTATTGGCAGATCACACTGGCTGCCAGCTGCTCACGCTGGCTACTGGCCCCTCACTGTAGCCTATGGCAGCCCACTGCAGCAGGGGTTGCAGCCTACACCGTCGCTGGGGTTTGCACAGCCCAGCTCCAGGTGGAGCTGTTGTTAGCTGTAGAGGGCAGTGTCACTGGTCCTCATATGTGGGATCTGAACCGGGGCTGCTGGCATCCCAAGCCAGCTCTTAACCAATGTGCCACTTGGCCGGCCCTGATCACAATTTTTGAGTAGTAAATCTGTTTACTTGTCATCATTGATTGTCTGTCAGGCCCCATCAGCAAGGCTGGCACCCCCTCTGCCTGGCTTCCTGCTGTTTCCTGCTGTCTAGCACCAGCAGGCACTTACACTCAGTAACTACCCACTGAATGGATGAGGGGCTGCCCAGCAGGCTATGGCCTCTTCTAAGCCCTCCACACTGGACTTCATTGCCTAGGGTTTATGCGGTGGCTGCTGTAGCCTCTGGAGATGGAATCTTGGGCCAGCAACAGGTTGGGCACCCAGGAGTGATGGATGGAGCAGAGGGCCTGGCTCAGGCTGTGCAGGGGTTCCTGCCGAGAAATGAGGCTGGCTAGAGGGTGGTCCCCCCATGGCCCAGCCCCATTCCACACACAGCTTTCAAACATGTGCTCCAGACATTGCCTGGATCTGCTGGCTTTGCTGTCAGGAATGTGGGAGCAATTAAATAAGAACCAGATAACTTTAGAAATAAATGAAATAGGTCTGAGGGAGTACAGGGGTCAGTGACTCTGTGGCCTGTTTAACTGAACTGATGTCTGCACAACAGGAGGTGAAGGCTGGCCTTGGTCCTGTGGCAACTGGGGCCATTCTACCTGCTCAGAGCCCACAGCTGCTCCTCTGCGTTGTGCCCAGACTCCGACTTCCACTCTGCCTGCTCCCTGCTCTGCCCAGCAGGCCCTGGCTCTGACCCAGCCCTCTGCCTCCTGCCATTCAGCAATCTCAGGTTAAGAGGCCCTGGCTCCTGACTCTTGAAAACCCAAACTGCCCCCGCAATGAGGACAACTTTCAGCCATGCTTCTCCAGGGGTTTCCCAGTGAGGCAGAATGGGCCAAGGGCTTTTAAACTGAGTAGATAAAATGAGGCTTGGAGGGTGGCAAATTCAGAGCCAATAAGGAGTTAGGGAGGTGGCCACTTAGCTCAGGCCTCAGGCCATGGTTTTAATTAGGCCAACACTGTGAGGGAGTGTCCAGGCCTTAGAACCCTGGCTCTCCAGCAGATGAGCTCCTGACCCTGAGCAAGGGCTTATTCTCCCTGAGTCTAAGTCTGGTCCTGTGCAATATGGGTGTAACCATCCCAGCCTCTCTGGACTGCTATGAGGATTGGGTGAGATATTGTGTGTGTGTTAAGTGCCCAGGTCAGCACTGGCATAGAAGAGGCACCAAAAAACAACGCAGGCTCGAATTATAGTCATGCACTGCTTAATAATGGGTGTATGTTCTGAGAAATGCGTCTTTAGGTGATTTTGTCATTGTGCGCACATCATAGAGTGCACTTACACAAACCTAGGTGATATAGCCTACCATACACCTAGGCTCCTAGGCTATGTGGCTCCTAGGAGCTTACTGCTCCTAGGCTACAAGTCTGTAAAGCATGTTATTAATATATCCTTGCCAACATCTGTTATTTGCTGATTTTTTAAATAGTAGCTATCCTAGTGGGTGTGAGGTGATATCACACTGTGGTTTTGATTTGTACTTCCCTAATGATTAATGATGTTGAGTGTCTTTTGGATCATGATACTATTTATATATTTATTTATTTATCTATTCTGCCAATCTCTGTCTTTGATTGAAGAGTTTAATTCTTTTATATTTAATGTTATTGCTCCTAAGGTAGGGCTTATATGTACCAATTTGCTATTCAATTTCCAGGTATCTTATGTTTTCTTTGTTCCTCCATTATTCCACTACTGCTTCTTTTCTATTAAACAGATATTTTCTAGCATACCATTTTTTTCTCATTAAACTTTTTTTTAAATATATGTATTATTTTTTATTTTTATTTTTTTGAGGGCAGTGTCAATGGCCCTCATATGTGGGACTGAACCAGGGCCGCTGGCTTCATTAAACTTTGTTTTAATGGGTCTCAAAATTCTGTGACAGATTTTTGGTCAAGCTGTTTCCATTAAAAAGTACTGATTTTAAAAAGTAATAACTTGGGCCGGCCGAGTGGTGCGGTGGTTAAGCGCTGGTTTGGGAAGCCAGCGGCCCCGGTTCGGTCCCACATATGAGGGCCAGTGACACTGCCCTCAAAAAACAAACAAACAAATAAAAAAGTAATAACTTAAAAACTGCCACACAAAAAAACAAATGGTCCACAAAATATTTTCCTTTCCTTCTGAAGGTTTTACAATGCATTGTAATCATTAACCATCTTTTACTATTTAACTTAAATGGCCAATCGAGACAAACAGTTCTGAGACCATTCTTCCACACTGATTAAGACTGGGGTGGCAGGTATTGGGGATATTATTCGGTTAGCCTTCTGAGCTTTTTGGGCAGTCTTGGTGACCTGCCAGCTCCAGCTGCCTTCTTGTGCACTGCTTTTTTTTTTTTTTTTAAATGTGGAAATATCTTTTTTTTTTTTTCTAATTTAATTTAATTTTATTTTTGAGGGCAGTGTTACTGGCCCTCATATGTGGGACCTGAACCAGGGCCGCTGGCTTCCCAAGCCAGCGCTTAACCACCGCGCCACTCGGCCGGCCCATCTTGTGCACTGCTTTGATGACACCCACACAACTGTGTGCCTCATGACATGAACGGCAAAACGGCCCAGAGAAGGGTACTCAGAGAAGCTCTCAACAGACATGGGCTTGCCAGGAACCATGTCAACAATGGCAGCATCATCAGATTTCAAAAACTTTGGGCCATCTTCCAGCTTTCTCCTGAACAATGATCAATCTTCTCCTTCAGCTTGGCAAATTTGCAAGCAATGTGAGCTGTGTGACAATCAAGCATAGGTGTGTATCTGGCACTGATTTGGCCTGGGTGGTTCAGGATAATCACCTGAGCTGTGAAGCCAGCTGCCTCCATTGGTGGGTCATTTTTGTTGTCATCAGTCACATTGCCACAGCGAACATCTTTGACAGACACATTCTTTTTTTTTTTTTTTTTTTGAGGGCAGTGTCATTGGCCCTCATATGTGGGAACCGAACCAGGGCCGCTGGCTTTCCAAGCCAGCGCTTAACCAGCTTAGCCAGCGCTTAACCAGCTTAGCCAGCGCCACTTGGCCGGCCCGACAGACACATTCTTGACATTGAAGCCCACATTGTCCCCAGGAAGAGCTTCACTCAAAGCTTCATGTTGCATTTCAACAGACTTTACTTCAGTTGTAACATTGATGAGCAAAGGTGACCACCATTCCGGGTTTGAGAACGCTGGTTTCCACTGGGCCCACAGGGACAGTACCAATTCTACCAGTTTTGTAGACATCCTGGAGGGGCAGACACAAAGGCTTGCCAGTTGGATGAGCTGGTGGCAGGATGCAATCGAGAGGTTCAAGCAGAGTGGTTCCACTGGCACTGCCATCTTTACAGGTGACTTTCCATCCCTTGAACCAAGGCATGTTAGCTCTTGGTTCCAGCATGTTGTCACCATTCTAATCAGAAACTGGCACAAATGCTACTGTGTCAGGGTTGTAGCCAATTTTCTTAAAGTAGGTGCTGACTTCCTTAATGATTTCCTCATATCTCTTCTGGCTGTGAGGTGGCTCAGTGATACCCATCTTGTTAACACCAACAATTAGTTGTTTCACACTCAGTGTGTAAGCCAGAAGGGAATGCTCATGGGTTTGCCCATTCTGGGAGATACCTGCTTCAAATTCACCAATCCCAGGAGCAACAATCAGGACAGCACAGTCAGCCTGAGATGTCCCTGTAACCATGTTTTTGATAAAGTCTCTGTCCTGGGGCATCAATGATGGTCACATAATGCTTGCTGGTCTTGAATTTCACAGGGAGATATCAATGATGATCCCATGCTCATGTTCAACTTTGGGTTTATCCAAGACCCAGAAATACTTGAAGGAGTCCTTTCCCATCTCAGCAGCCTTCTCAAATTTTTCAACGGTTCTTCATCGATCCCACCACATTTGTAGGTCAGATGATCAGCAATGATAGACTTGCCAGAATCTATGTGTCCAATGACAACGATGTTGATGTGTCTTCCTTTCCCATTTTGGGTTAGATTTAGTGGAGGTTTTCAATACATCCATGTTCTGGTGGCAAACCCACTGCAAAAAGCTAGCATACCATTTTAATACCTTTGTTTTTTTAATTCTATTTTTGGGAACTATTTTCTTAGTGGTTGTCCTGGGGATTACAATTAACATCTTACTTTAAGATAATCAACTTTTGATTAAAAACAATTTACTTTTGGGGTTGGCTGAGTGGCCAGTTGTTAAGAGTTGGCTTACAGCGTGTGCTCTGAGCAATAGGGCCGCCAGTTCGACTCCCACATGGGCCAGTGACACTGCGCCTGAGCTGAGCTGTCGCTGAGCTGCCAACAGGTGGCAGGATGGCTCAGCTGGTGTAACAACAAGATTGCCTGTTTGATGGTGGGCTATGCCCACCTGCAACTAAGACTGAACTCGGCACCTTGAGCTGAGCTGCCACCCATATGGCTCAGTGGATAGAGTGTGCTCTCTTAACAACAAGGCTGCAGGGTTCGACTCCAGCATGGGATGGTGGTTACACCCACCCACAACTAACACTGAACTCGGTACCTTGAGCTGAGCTGCCACCCAGATGGCTCAGAGGATAGAGCGTGGGCTCTTAACTGGCTGATGGCTCGACTCCCACATGGGATGGTGGCTACACACACCCGCAACTAAGACTGAACACAGCACCTTGTGCTTAGAGGCCACGAGCTGCCAACGGGAAGCCAGATGGCGACTGGCGCTCTCCACAACGAAGATTGAAGAACAACAACTTGGCTGGTTCCCTCCCCCAGTTCCCCAACACTGTTCCCCTCCCCCAATTCCCCAATAAAATCTTTAAAAAAACCCAAAACAATTTACTTTCAATTGTATACAGGTACTTTGCTCCGATATAGCTCTGTTTGTTATCCTATACTACTTTATTACTTTATACATTATTAGCCCATCAACACAGTTTATATCATTATTACTTTATGCAATTGTCTTTTAAATCAGAATAGAGAAAAGAATTACAAATAAAAATACATTTTTATTGTGTTTCATATTTGCCTGTGTTTCATATTTGTCTTCCCTGAAGCTCTGTATTTCTATATGGATTTAAATTACTGTCTAGTGTCCTTTCATTTCAGACTGAAGGACTCTGTTTAGTATTTCTTGTAGGCCAGGTCTGATAGTGATGAATTCTCTCTATTTTTGGTTCATCTGGGCATGTCTTAATTTCTCCTTCATTAAAAAAATTTTTAAAAAACATTTAAAAAATATAGCTAACATACAATATTATATTAGTTTCAGGTATACACAAGAGATATTAAATATTTATATACCTAAAGAAGTGATCACCATGATAAGTGCAGCAACCATCTGACAATGTATTATTGACTATATTCCCCATACTATACATTATATCCCCATGACTTATATGTTTTATGCCTGGAAATTTGAACCTCTTTTTCTCCTTCATCTCTCCCTTCTTTCTAAAATTTTCAACTACAGTTGACATTCAATATTATTTTATATTAACTTCAGATGTACAGCATAATGGTTAGACTTTTATATAATTTAAGAAGTGATCCCCCTGACTAGCCAAATACCCACCTGGCACTATACATAGTTATTGCCATATTATTGATTATATTCCCTGTGCTTTACATTACATCCCCATGACTATTTTGTAATTACCAATTTGTACTTCTTAATCTCTTCACCTTGTTCGCCCACCCCCAAACCCCCTCCCCATCTGGCAACCTTTAAAATATTCTCTGTATCTATGAGTTTGTTTCTGTTTTGTTTGTTATTTTGTTCTTTAGATTCCACATATAAGCAAAATCACATTGCATCTGTCTTTCTCTGTCTGACATACTCCACTCAGCACAATACCCTCCAGGTCCATCCATGCCACCACAGATAGCAAGAACCCATTCCTTTCCATGGCCAAACAATATTCTATTGTATATATGTACCACCTCCTCTTTATCCATTCATCCATCTATGGACACCCAGGCTGCCTTCACATCTTGGCCATTGTAAATAATGCTGCAATGAACATAAGGATGCACATGTCCTCTTGAAGTAGTGTTTTGGGTTTCTTCGGATAAATACCCAGAAGTGAAATCACTGGGTCCTTCATTGTCTCTCCCTCTCTTTTTAAAATGTATTAACTTTATTGGGGGAACTGTGTTTTTCCAGGACCCATCGGCTCCAAGTCAAGTTATTGTCCTTCAATCTTAGTTGTGGAGGGCACAGCTCAGCTCCAGGTCCAGTCACTATTTTCAATCTAGTTGTGGGGGGCTCAGCCCACCATCCCATGTGGGAGTCGAACCGGCAACCTTGTTGTTAAGAGCAAGCACTCTAACCACTTGAACCATCTGGCAGCCACATCGTCTCTTCTTTTTTTTTTTTTTTCCCTGATGGCAGTGTCACTGGCCCTCATGTGGGATGTGAACCGGGGCTGCCAGCATCCCAAGCCAGCTCTTAACCACTGTGCCCCTCGGCCGGCCCATCGTCTCTTCTTATAGCGTTTGTTTTAAAGTTTATTTTTTCTGTATAAGTATTGCTACCCCAGCTTTTTTTTTCTTCATTTCCATTGTCATGATATATCTTTTTCCATTCCTTTACTTTCAGTCTGTGTATGTCTTTTTTTTTTTAGAACATTTCCTCTATTTTTTTTTTAAAGATTTTATTGTGGAATTGGAGGAGGGAACAGTGTTGGGAAATTGGGTGAGGGGAACAGACAAATTGTTCTCCTTTTGTTCTTCAGTCTAGTTGTGGAGGACGTCGCTTCACTGTCCCATGTTGGTATTGTGACCATTGCGCTCTTCCTGGCTGAGGCAGATCAGTCGCTGGCTATTGGATGGCCATTCAAGGTGGTTCATGGCAACTCATGCCAGCTACTGGCCACTCACGGTAGGTTACGGCAGGCAGCCCACTGCAGCCCCACTGCAGCCCCACTGCAGCCTACACCGTCACTGGTGACTCAGGGCAGCCCAGCTCCAGGTGGAGCTGTTGTTCACTATCTTATCTGTAGAGGGCGTAGAGTCACTGGCCCATGTGGGATCCGAACCGGCAGCCCTGCTGCTCAGAGCTTGTTTCCCAAGCCAACTCTTAACCAATGAACCACTTGGCCGGCCCCCTGTGTGTGTCTTTTGATCTGAAGTGAGTCTCTTGTAGGCAGCATATGTAAGGGGATTGCTTTCTTATTCATTTAGCGACTCTATCTTTTGAGTGGAGCATTTAATCTATTTACATTGAAAGTAATTGTTGATAGATATGTAGTTATTGCCATTTTATTATCCATATTTTTTATCTTTTTTTTAAAAAAGATTTTATTGGGGAATTGGGGGAGGGGGCAGCATTGGGGAATCAGGGAAGAGGAACAGACAAGTTGCCGTTCTTTTGCTCCTCAGTCTAGTTGTGGAGGACGTTGCCTGACTGGTCCATGTTGGTATCATCATTGTGCTCTTCCAGGGAGAGGCAGATCAGTCGCTGGCCTCTGGACAGCCTCTCAGAGTGGCTCTTGGCAGCTCACGCTCACTGCTGGCCACTCACTGTAGCTTACGGCAGCCCACTGCAGCAGGGGCTACGCTGTCGCTAGTGACCCACGGCAGCCCAGCTCCAGGTCGAGCTGTCATTCACCTTCTTAGCTATAGAGGGCAGTGTCACTAGCCCTCATATCCGAACCGGGGCCCTGCTGCTCAGAGCTGGCATCCCAAGCCAGCTCTCAACCAACGCACCACTCAGCCGGTTCTGATCTTTTTTTTAATCTTAAAGAAGTCCCTCTACCGGCCGGCCGAGTGGTACATTGGTTAAGAGCTGGTTTTGGGATGCCAGCGGCCCCAGCTCGGATCCCACATATAAGGGCCAGTGACACTGCCCTCTACAGCTAATAACAGCTCCACCTGGAGCTGGGCTGTGCGAACCCCGGCAACAGTGTAGGCTGCAGCCCCTGCTGCAGTGGGCTGCCATAGGCTACAGTGAGTGGCCAGCAGCCAGGGTGAGCAGCTGGCAGCCAGCGTGAGCTGCCAAGAGCCATGGTGGGCGATCATCCAGAGGCCGGCGACCGATCTGCCTCCGGGAAGAGCTCAATGACAATACCAACATGGGCCAGTGAAGCAACGTCCTCCGCAACTAGACTGAAGAACAAAAGGACAGCAACTTGTCTGTTCCCCTTCCCCAATTCCCCAATGCTGTTCCCCTCCCCCAATTCCTCAATAAAATCTTAAAAAAAAAAAAAAGAAGTCCCTCTAAGATTCCTTATAATTCTGGTTTGGTGTTGATGAACTCCTTTAGCTTTTGCTTGTTTGGGAAGCTCTTTTTCTGTCCTTCAATTCTAAATGATAGCTTTGCTGGGTAGAGTAATCTTTGTTGTAGGTCCTTGCTTTTCTTCACTTTGAATAGTTCCTGCCAATCCCTTCTGGCCTGCAAAGTTTCTGTTGAGAAATCAACTGACAGTCTTATGGGAGCTCCCTTGTAGGTAACTAACTGCTTTTCTCTTGCTGCTTTTAAGATTCTCTCTTTGTCTTTAACCTTTGGCATTTTAATTATGTTGTCTTGGCATGGGCCTCTTTGGGCTCAACTTGTTTCAGACTCTGTGCATCCTGGGCTTGAATGTCTATTTCCTTCACCAGATTAGGGAAGTTTCCTGTCACAACTTCTTCAAATAGGTTTTCAATTCCTTGCTCTCTCTCTTCTCCTTCTGGTACCCTTATGATGTGAATGTTGGTACACTTGATATTGTCTCAGAGTTCCCTGAGACTAGCCTTTTTTTGGGGTTCTTCTGTCTCTTTGCTGTTCTGATTGGGTGTTTTCTGCTACCTTATCTTCCAAATCACTGCTTCATCTAATTTACCGTTGATTCTTCTAATATAGTCTTCATTTCAGTTATTGTATTCTTTATTTCAAACTGGTTCTTTTTTATGTTTTCTATCTCTGTTATTATGTTTCCTAGCTCTTCGTTGAAGTTCTCCCTGAGTTCACTGAGCATCCTTATAACCAGTGTTTTGAACTCTGCATCTGGCAGATTGCTTATCTTCATTTTGTGTAGTTCTTTTTTTTCTTAGAGCTTTGTTCTGTTCTTTCATTTGGGACATGTTTCTTTGCCTTCTGATTTTGGCTGCCTCCCAGTGTTTGTTTCTGTGTATTAGATGAGGCTGCTATGCCTCCTGGTCTTAGAGTGGCCTTGTGTTACAGTTGTGCTGTGGGGCTCAGTGGTGCAGTTTCCCTGGTCACCTGAGCTGGGTACTCCAGGTGTGTCCCTTGGGTTCATTGTGTGTGCCCTCCTGATGTAGCTGAGCCTTGGTTACTGTTTGCAAGTCAATGGGAGGGATTGACCCTTGGGCTGATTCGTTGTAAGGACTGGCTATAACTACAATGAAGGAGCTGTTATGCAGGGGCTGATCCTATGGAGCAGAATTCGAGTTAGCAGGGCTCTGGTGCCTGCTTAGTGTGCTCTTTGGGTGTATTATCCCCAGAGGTGGCTGGGTGATGCCCTGACTGAGTCTGAAGCTGGCTACTGGGTGTGCCAACCCTGGGGCCTCCTGGGAGGGGCCCCACTGCAGGCCAAGTTCAGCCACAGCCTGTGCCCTGCTTGGGGCTACCTGGCATGAACCACTAAGCCATCCACAGACAGTCGCTGCCTGCACTGGGCTTGGAGGTACCTCAAGAGGCCAAGCCATGAATCAAGGCCTGCTGTTGCTATTGCTAGGCTTAGGGCTGCTCAGCCAGAGGTATGGGACATGCTGAAGCCAGATTCTGCTTGTTTGGGTTTTGTGAATCTTTGAGAGATTTTAGGAAAGTTCACAGCATGAGCCAAGACAGGCTGTTTGTATGGAAAAGCCCTTGGAAGAGGCTTGGGTGTGCCCAAAAGTTGGGTGGGGCTCAGTCTCAGGTTGAATGAATAGTGTTAGCCAAGTTGATGGGGACTCAGATATGGCAGCCACCTGTGTCTGCATGCTGAGAGGGGGATGGGGCTCAACAAAGAAACAATAGCTTCTGCCAGCACTTTTGTTTGAAAGAAAGCTGCCTCTCTAGCCCTCACCCTGAAGTCAGACAATTTGGTTCTTTTCCATATGTCCCCAGCACCTCTCACACTGCTGCTTCAGTGCTGGAGCTCAGAGTGAGTGAGTCTGTCAGTAAATCTGTGCATGAGACCTTTAAGAGGATCACCTGGGACTACAGTCACCCTAGTCTCAGTCAGCCACAATCTCTGCTGGTTTTCACATCCATCCAGAAGTTATGGGGATTTCTCTCTCTGGCACTGGAACCCTGGGCTGGGGAGCCTGGTATGTGGCTGGGACCCCTTGCTCATCTGGGGGGTACCTCCACAGCCAAGATATCCCTTCCATTTTTTTTTTAAATTCCTAGCTTTGTTTTTTTTTGTTTTTCCTTTTAATTTTATTGGGAAACAGCCATGGTCATTGGTTACGCATTGCTTTCATGCTACAATGGCATAGTTGACTCTTTCAGGGAGGGTGAAGCTCTCAGTGGCCCATGCGGGGATCAAACCAGCAACCTTGGTATTATCAGCACCATGCTATAACCAACTGAGCTAACCGGTCACCTCCTTCCCTCTCAATTTTTAATGGTCACATGTTGGTATGGAACCAGCTCATTCCATGTCTCTGTCCCTTCTATAATACCAGTCTTGAGGTGGTTTCTTCTGTATGTACTTAGTTGTATGGCTTTGTTTCAGCTAGACTTCAGGCAATTCTCAATGATGGTTGTTCTCTAGTTTAGTTGTAATTTTGATGTGGTCATGAGAGGAGGTAAGCACAGCATTTACCTGTTCTGCCATCTTGACTAGATCTCTTCTCCATTTTTCAATGATAGTTTTGCTGGCTATAGATTCCTTTGTTGACAGTTTTTTAAAAAATCACTTTAAATATATCATCCCAGTGCCTCTTGTCTTTCAAGGTTTCTGATACGAAATCAATTATTAATTTTGCTGAAGATCCCTTTTCTGTGATGAGTTATTGTTCTCTTGCTGCTTTCAAAACTTTCTTCATTTTTTGCTTTTGGCAATATGTTTAGGTGTCAATCTCTTTGACTTTATCCTATTTGAAATTTATTGAGCTTCTCTTATGTATAGATTAACGTTTTTCTTTAAATTTGGTATGGTTTTGGCCATCCAAAACCTTATGGATTTTGGATGGCCAAATATATAACATTTCATATAATTCTCCTGATTCTTTCTCTCTCTCCCCTCCTTCTAGGGCCCACATTATGTGTATGTTGGCACACTTTATAGTGTCCCACCATCGCTTCTCGGCCTTTTGGCTAAAATCAAGTGTATAGTGTCCCACAAATCTCTCAGACTCTGTTCATTCTCCTTTCTTTCTTCCTTAGACTGAGTAGTCTCAAACGACCTATCTTGAAGTTTGCTGATTCATTCTGCCAGACCAAATCTACTGTTGAGCTCCTCTAGTGATTTTTTTTTTCATTTCAGTTATTGTACTTTACAGCTGCAGAATTTCTATTTGGTTCTTTTTTTATACTTTCTCTTTTTCTGTTGGTATTCTTCATTCGGTGGTACATTAATTCTTGGGCTTCCCTTTAATTCTTTAAACATAGTTTTCTTAGTTCTTCGAACATATTTAAAATAGCAAATATAAAATCTTTGTTTAGTAAGTCCATCTGGGCTTCCTTAGAGAGAGTTTCTATAGATTGCTTTTTCCCCCTTTTTTATTGCTATACTTTCTTGTATCTTTGTGTGTTCCATAATTTTTACTAAAAACTGGGCATGTAGGGCCGGCCGAGTGGCGTGGTGGTTGGGCGCTGGCTTGGGAAGCCAGCGGCCCCATTTCGGGTTCCACATGTGAGGGCCAGTGACTCTGCCCTCAAAAAACAAACAAACAAACAAACAAACAAACAAACAAATAAATAAAAAATAAAAACTGGTCATGTAAAGTAATTTAATGTGGCTACTATGGAAATTAGGTTCATGTCTCCTTTTCAGAATCTGTGGTTGTTGCCGTTTGTTGTTATTGTTTCTCGGTGTTTTGGGGTTTTCCTGGACCAAATCTCTAGTGTGTATTCTTTGCCATATGCAGCCATTTAATTCTCTGCTTGGTTAGCTTAATGATCAGGATGGACAGAGGTTTCCTTTAATGTCTTGATCCACTAGGTTTCTCACTCTGTGTCAAGGGGCTCTTAGTGTATGTTGGAGTATAATTCAGTGTTCTACCAGTTATAACTCTGATGTTACCTTCATTGCCTGCCTGAGCAGAACCTCAAGGTAAATCAGAGGTGAGAGACTGAGGTTCTCTCAGGTCTTTCCTGGACATGTACACAGCCCTGCACATGTATGTGCCTTCTAGATCCCCAGGAATATGCTGGTGCTTTAGACATCTTCTTGCCTAGATTTTTTTTTTTTTTTAAGTTTTTGCGTTGGCTTCTTGTTTGCTCCAAAGTGGTATCACTACCTCAGGCAGCTGCAATGCTAAACAATTGCTGCTGAGTGTTCTTCACAAGCACTGTAGAGATATAGCTTTTCTCAATAAGCAAGCTCTGTATCAGGTCCAGTAAAGACAAGGCGTACGTACAAACTTTTTCAGGGAGCTTCTAGACAGGTCAAATAGTGACAATTCTCTAGGAGTGAACATTTGGGGAGCTTTAAACCTGTTTTCCTCCTCCAGTGGCTGCTACTTTTCATAGGTACTGTGGTTGCAAGGCTGATGGTTTTTTTTTTTTCTTCTTTTTTAAAGATTTTATTGGGGAATTGGGGAAGGGAAACAGCCAAGTTGCTGTCCTTCAATCTTAGCTGTGGAAGGCGCAACTAACACAGCTCCAAGTCCAGTCGCCATCTGGCTGCCCGTGGGCAGCTCGCAGCCGCTCAACTCAAGGTACCATGTTCAATCTTAGTTGTGGGTGGGCGTAGTCCACCATCCCATGTGGGAGTCACACAGGCAACCTTGTTGTTGGGAGCATGTGCTCTCACCAGCTGAGCCATCCTGCCACCTGTTGGCATCTCAGTGTTAGCTCATCTCAGGTGCAGCTCACTGGCCCATGTGAGAATCGAACCGGGGACCCTGTTGCTCAGGGCTAGTGCTCTTAACCAACTGAGCCACTCGGTTGGCCCGGCTGATGTTTTTTTTTAAGGGTACTATGGATTGAGGAGATAGGTAAGTTAAAATGTTACTAACATTGCTGTTCTTAGCAAGGTTCATATGTTTTTCTTGAATAAACATTTCTTGGGTTGTTGCAAGCTTTTCATTAATTTCCATAATTCCGAAAGGCCAATTTATCCTTGTGTTCTTGCTATTTTTATGAAGGAGCAGATTTTCAGAGGTCCTTAATCCATCATTCCAGAAGTGCTTCTTCCACTGGAGTTTTAGAGAGGGTATCTTGGGGTCAGGGTGGAGTATAATAAATAAGTAAGTAAGTAAATAAATAAATTCTAGCATTGAAGTGGCTGGGAGCTGTGGAGATTTGGTGAGTGACTCCATTTGTCTCTGCAGGTTTAGCACGGGCATCGGCTAAACAGCATTTGATTGCTTCATGTTTGTCTCCTCCCACCTCCTAGCCTTTATCCTTCATTTGCTCACCAGTCCTTCTTTCTCTTTCTGTCCTCCGCTCTCCCTTCCTTCCTGTCAACAAACATTTATTGACCCTGGCCTGAGTACCTGGGTGTGCAGTCCCAGCTCCTGCTCAGAGAAGCCCATGCTTTGGTGGAGAAGAAAGACAAGGTTTCAGAGCAGATCACCACAACCGGGTGCAGGAAGTGCTGGAACAGAGGGAGCTATTGGGGCTGGGGAAGCAGGAGGGAGGTAGGGGGAGCCAGGGGAGAGTGATGGATGCTCTTGGGGAAAGGTAGGGTCTGGAAGGAGCAAGGATCATGCCCAAGGTCCCTAGAAAAAGACCCAGAGTGCAAGAGCAGTGCTGGGCTTCCCCAGTTGAGAAATGGGCCAGTGGGGGTGAGGGGAGAAATCCATTCCATTATGATAGAGACATAAACACTGCAGGGCTGTGGAGGCATTTTTAAAGGCTGCCTCTGGAGCTAGAGAAGACCCTTTCACAGGCAGGCAGGCTCAGCTATCTGCAGGTCTGCAGCAGCAGCTGCAGCAGCAGCAGCAATAACAGGATGGCATCTCAGCCAGATACTGTCCCACTGGGCAAAAAGAGCCTTTCTCTCTGGGACACAGGAAAAGGCCTGGTTTTACAAGGGAAGCCGCCAAAGCCAGGATGTGCATGTGTGTGAAACTATCTAGAAATAAACACCAGGCCCAGTCAAAGCTAATCAGAGAGGAACATCTGCTCTGTGCTGCTCACACCACTCTCTGACAGGCAGAGAATCAGGACACTGCACTGAAAGGGGAGGAGGTGCTGCCTACCCCGTGCCCAGCAGCTGACCTTAGACAAGACACTTCCCCCCCTTGGAACCTCAGTTTCCTTATCTGCACAATGGGGTGAATACCAGGTGTTTATCTTGCAGCGCTCTATGAGGATCACATGAGATGAAGAACTTGAAAGGATTCAGCAGAGAGTCAGGGGCCCAGTAAGTCCTTGTCTTTCTTTGACTTAGATTGTTGTAAACTGGAATCATAATTCTAATAGGTTTTTGAGTAAGTTGAGTAATATTATACTTTGTCGTAAAAAGTCACTATGTGTTCCTCATCTCCCTCCAGAATACACATCAGAAGCTCACAATAAAAGACAAATAAAATGTTTTATGGGGATAGAAATGAAAAGTGAGTGATGAAGTGTGTATTTGGCAGGCTGGTGGTGTGTGTGCGTGTCTGCATGTGTGTGTGTGCATGTGTGTGTATGTAGTGATTACGCATAAAATCTAAAGTAAAGGAAGCCACAGCAATCAGACATAAAACAGCCTTCAGCTTCTAGAAGTCAAAACACACAAGGAACCATGATGGTATTTCCTATCATTGCACTCCAGCAAGTTTATCTGGAGGACCACTACAGAAGGAACTAGGTGATGTAAGCATGCAGGACAGTCAGTGGCAGGAAGCCCATGTCCAGGGCAAGGGAGAGAAGGTTCTGAGACCAGGGGTCCTCTTGGTGGTGGGCCCCTCCAGCATCACCACCATGCCCTCTTTGTGAAACTGCTTAGGGGCTGAGCATGTGTTCATTCATTCATTCATTCATTCATTCACTGTTTGTGCGTTTACATTCCTGGAACCTGCTCTGTGCCAGGCCCTGTGCTGGGGGTTGGAGACTCGGAGTGATAGTCCTCAGCCAGAGGAGTTAGAGAAGGTTTTTCGGAGGAGATACTTGAGCTAGACTTAAAGGACAAAGAATAATGAACTTGCAGTAAGAGTTCAGGTACAGGAGATGACATTCTGGGTAGGAGTGCAGGCCTGGAATGAGACGCCTCAGACACCCTAGGTGAGGCTGGAGGTGGGGACACAGTGGAAGAGCTGCAGGAACCATGGTGGTGAGGATGGAGAAGGGGGCATGGGTCTGAGATGTACTGAGGAGGAGACGCACCAGGACTTGGTGTTGGAGTGGGGAGGGAGGGACCTGGGACTGTGCCCAGGTGTCTGCACAGGAAAGTGGGTGCCTGGAGGTCTCCTCCCTGCAATGGATAGGTGGGGGACAGCAGGCTGGGGGAAGTGCTGGGGACAGTGGGGCCATATCCAAACCCTGGACCCAGAGGAGACTGGGTGTGTGTGTGTGTATCAGGGAGGGGGACGTCATCAGTGTCATGGGGAGCTGAAACCACAAAGGTGGGAGAAAAGCGAGAAGAGGGCCAAGGGCAGATTCATTTAGGAGGCAAATGGGGTCCTATAGAAAAGGCAAAAAGAAGGGGGTCAGAGGTGTCGGAGGAAATGCAGGCTAGAGTTGAATTGGGAATACGGGGTGGAGGGTGGGGGTTGCCAACAGTGAGGGTCAAGGAAGATAGTGACAGAAAAGCAACTGCCAGCATGACCACCAGGAGTCCAGTGGTAACTGTGGCCAAAATGGTGTCAGTGGAGTGATAGTAAAAAATGCCCAGAGGGGCTGGGATGAGTGGAAGGTGAGGTGTAAGAGCCAGGGCGGGGACGGGGTGTGTGGATATCTCTGAGGAAAGCTTCTGTGTGCATGGGGCACAGGGGTGTGCAGAGCGAGTGCATTCTGGGTGAAATGAAGACTGCAGCGGGGGGAGGGTTGGCAGTATAGGTGAGTCTGCAGGTTGTCTGGAAGGAAGGTGAAGGAGTCTTCTCCTGGTGCCTCTGCCAAGGGGAGGACAGGCCATGTCTGGGGAGGGGTGGGGACACAAAGGAGAACCATCACTTTATGTTGAGGGACCCATGGTAAGGACGTGGGCTGGTGGAATCATTAGTTCTCTCCAAAGAGAGGAGGCTGTTTCAGAGTGGAAATAAGTTTCTGAGGATCATAGTGAGATTCTGGGGTTGCTAAGGGCATAAAGGGGACAGTCACCAGAACTGTGATGTCAAGAAGCCAAGAAAAGACAGTACGGGACACTGTGGCCTCTGGGAACAGTGGCTGGAATTGGAAAAGGGGGAATATCTGGCCCAGGACCAAGGGTCCTGAATAACGGGGTGGTATGTGGACGGCGCTTCCAGCCAGGTCCCTGGCCAAGGGCAGACTGCCAGGCCTAGGTTTAGGAAATAGGAAAACCTGGGACTCACCAGGGTCGCCTCTTCTTCCAGGCTTGCCACGCCGTCCCGGGGGACCTAGATAGGAAAACAAGGACAGACTCGTTAAGAAGGGAAGCCAGTGGGCTTGGACACAGCCTGCCTGCCACTGGCCCACCCACCCACCCTGCAACAAAATCCTGGGGACAGCCTGCCCACCACCATGCTGGCTGGTTGGTGGAGAGGAGTGGGGAGAAACCCGTCTCCTGCCTCCCCTCCCCTGGCTCCTCTGGGCCCTCCCCTGTTGGCTGCACTCTCACCCCTCAATCACTCATTCAGTTATTAAATATCTGTTCATTTATCCATTCACAATACTTGCCCAATCAAAAAGATTTACTACCTGGAAACTCCTGAGGTAGAATAGTCTGCAGCTGAGGAACCTCAGCGTTATGAGAAATAAATATAAGGCTGAGGGTGGGAGTTACCTTACAAAAGCTCTGACCAATGTTTTTTAATATCCACTAAAATAAAACAGTAGAGACAACACACCACACGAAGGCACTACCATGGCATTTCAAATGCCTAAGCTCGTTAACAGGCACTTTCTATCCATCTACTGTCCTTTCTTTGCTCGCTAGAACCTTCGAAACTGCCCTCTCCCACAGCTCGAGGGAGATATGTTTCTCATGGTTTATTGCAGATAATGTGCACACCAATGCAGATTCTTTTCAGTGTCCGGTCCTCCATCCACATGTTTTGAGCCTTTCTGAATTGATGATGGGGGCCATCTTGCCTCTGCCTTCTCTCCCCTGCCCCTGTTGGTTCCCATGACCCGAACGAGAAGGTTCTGGGTAAGGACACACTGACCAGTCCACTGCCCCAGTCAGAAGTCCAGGCCCGGCGCACAGCCCACCCGGCCGGGGAGAGGGCGGCCCGCACGCATCCCTGAAGCCCCTTGGCTTTCCGTTTTCCCTTCTGCCTGCCTTGTTTTCACTCCCTCTTAGTTGAGCTATGCCCTATTCTTCCTTCTGTTTTCTCAGGCGCCAGAGGAAAGGTGTAGAAGTGAAGACTGCAATTCAAATGGCACTTTATACCTGCCTTTCTCTATCCTGCCCACTTACTGCATACCAGGCTCTGGGCTGCTGTGGCTGCATTACAAGGCACTGTCCTTTCCTGCAAGTTAGCCTTAACCCGCACCCCCACCCCCCACCCCACCCCCGCCCCAGAACAACCACTGAAGACAGATGACTGGTCATGAATCAGGTCCGAGGCAGGATGGTTCACTGAAAAATTACTGTGTATGTGTGGGTGTTTCTCCTTTTTCCTTCTCCCGTTTTTAAGCAGTGGTCACAGGACAGAAAAACAGAGGCGGAAAAGCAGAGGCAGCCCAGGTCAGCGGGTTGGCATTGCCTCCTGATTTTGTTAAGGCGCAGCTCTGGATGGGGACGGGGAGGGCCTGAGAGAGAGAAAGAGAAGAGACTCATCTGGACCAGGAAGGGGCCCCTCCATGTTACTTTAGACCCTGAAACCGTATAGGCCTGGGGTGAGATGAGAGTGACTTTGCTAGCTTTGAGGGTTTGAGATCAGGATGGTCAAAAAAAACCATGCTGTTTCTTGCACCCATGAGTTTGCAATTAAAATTTTTTTAATTGTCATCAAGAACATATAAATAAAATATACAATTTTAAATCATTTTTAAGAGTATAGTATGTTAGTGTTAACTATATGTACAATGTTATGCGACAGGACTGTAGAGCTTTTCAATCTTGTAAAATTTGAAACTCCTTATTAAACGACTCTCCTCTCGCCCCTTCCCCAGCCCTTCTACAACCTTCTACTTTCTGTTTTGAAGAATTTGCCTACTTTAGATTCCTCAGATAAGTGGAACCATGCAGCATTTGTCCTTTTTGTGACTGGTTTATTTCACTTAACGTAATGTCCTCAAAGTTCATCCATGTTGTTGAAGTGACAATTTCCTTCTTTTTAAAGGTTGACTAATATTCCATTGTGTAGATACCCCCTCTATTCATCTCATCTGATGATGGACACTGGGTTGCTTCCACCTCTTGGCTATTGTGAATAATACTGCTGGGAACTTGGGGGTGTGGTATCTTTTACAATTAGTTTTGGGTTTCTTTTAATAAATACTCAGGAGTAGGATTGCTGGATCATATGGTAATTCTATTTTTAATTTTTTGAGGAACTTCCATATTGTTTTCCACAGTGGCTGCACCAGTTGACATTCTCACCAACGGTGCTCAAGGGTTCCAATTTCTCCACATCCTCACCAACATCTGTTAGTTTCTGTTTTTCTATTTTTGATAGTGGCCATTCTAATGGGTATGAGGTGGTATCTTATTGTGGTCTTAATTTGCATTTCCCTAATAGCTAGTGAAGTTGAACATCTTTTCATATACCTGTGGGCCATTTGTATGTCTTCTTTGGAAAAATGTCTATTCAGGTCTTCTGCCCATTTTTTAGTTGGATTGTTGTTTTATTGTTGAGTTGTAGCAGTTCTTTATATATTTTGGATAGTAATCCCTGATCAGGTATATGGTTGGCAAATATTTTTTCCCCATTCTGTCGATTACGTTTTCATTCTGTTGTTTCCTTTGCTGTGCAGAAGTTTTTAAGTTTAATGTAATCCACTTTTTCTATTTTTGTTTTTGTTGCCTTTTTAACATTTAACTTTTGTTTATGGTATAAGGTAAGGGCCCAGCTTCATTCTTTTGCATGTGGTTATCCAGTTTTGCCAATACCATTTGTTGAAAAGACTATCTTTTCTTCATTGTATAGCCTTGGAACCTTGTCAAAGATGATTTTACCATATAAGTGATGCACCCCTGAGTTTTGAGAGTAGAAATTCATGCAGGTTACGTAGCTTCTGATTTTCTCTGATACCAGACACAGAGCTTGAGCTCCATTCTGGAATCTCCCAGGGTCATGCTGACTTGGTAAGGACAAGATTCTGGAACCCCATAACTGACAGCAGCTCCTCACACTGTTGAGGGATTTGCAGCTTATGAAGTGCCTCCAGGTCCACGATCTCAGCCGTGGCCTGCAACACCCACGTAGCCAACTGCCAACCTGACATCTCCATGTGGATGTGTCACTAAAATTTCAGGCCTGTCATGGCTGAAACATATGACCTGATCTCCTCCCAGCTCCTGTGTGGGTCTGGAAATCATCAGGCTGGCACAATGTTAGGCCTTTTCTCTTCTCTGGGCACATGTTTTAGGGTGAGTGAGGATGTGGAAACAGGAACCCCACTGACATAGGCGTCATCATGCTCCTCTGGCTGTAGGAGGGAAAAGGCCCAGTGAGCTGGTCTGTGACATCTGGATTCTTGCCAGGCCATAGAAGCCATGCTCGGTTCAGCAAGGCCACTTGTGCTGGGCTTCAGGCTGAGGTGTGGGACACGGCAGGAAGGGGGCCCATGAGTGAGAGTAAGCCAGCCTCTTCTAGATCCGAAAGCTAAAGCAGCACCATGGTTTTCTGATGGTCATTTCTGGGTATGACTGTAACATTTTCCGTTTGAGTAATTGAAACCAGATGAAGACATTTGCCTTTGCTGAGGAGGCTGAACTAATGGATTTGTCTGGGTGGTTCTCTTGGGTGGCACGCTTAGGCAGAAGGCCTGCTGAGGACAGATGGTAGCATTATGGGCAGCTTCCCAGGCAGGGTGGGAGGCCCCACCTCCCAGAGCCTTTGGGGGACCTAGAGTGGGATGGGGACCGGTGTCACTGAGCACCCAGGGCCTGTGGGACTCCAGGCCAGGCAGGCTGGATGGAACTCTCAAATGAAGGGCTTAAGTGGAGAAATAGAAGGAGACTGCTGCTCATGAACCCTCTCCAAGGCCAATCTAAACCAGATTCTAGAGGCTTCTGTATGAACAACACGCAAATTGACAACTGGTCAACCTTTTAATCTGAGATTCATACTGTCTCTAGGACAATTCCATTGGGAGGCAACGTGTCCAAACTCAAAATCGCATCCCAATTGCCCACATGCCCCCTGCATAGTTCCCTTCTCACCGTAGCACAGACATCACCAGTACCCACATGGCCAAGCCAGAAACTACCTGGGATCATCCTGTGGCATCCACAGTCACCACCCCCCTCACCAACCGAGACCCCTTCCTCTTCTGCATCAAGCAGACATTCCCCCATGCCCAGTCTTCCTCTCCTATTTTCCCATTCTGCCACGTCTGATTTCTCCTCCTCCTAACAGAAGGTAGCTCACTGAAGTTGTAGTCTGCATGTCATGCAGCTTTGTGTCCCCAACTACCTGTGTGGGGCAGGACCTGGTGATGTTTGTTGAGGTAAGGAAGGAGGGAGGAAGGGAATGGATGAGTAAGGGGACCCTCCTCACCATTTCCTGGCATTCTCTTTAAAAGACTGTCAAATCTAACAAGATCCAGGGCTTAGAAAAAATGCAAGACTACCTGGTTTCATAGGCACAGGCCATTGAGACAAGGGGCACTTTCTGCCCTCCTTTATCCTCAGTGGCAAGAAGACAGAGATGGCGAGGCCTGCCATGCTTGGAGAAAATGGGGGCCCTGGGAGGGGAAAGTGCCTGAGCTGAGCTCCATGTTGGCAGCTGGGCTCCTGTCTGCTGCTTTTGCAGAACAGCAGGTCACACATAAGGCCTGGCTTGTGGAACCTGCAGAAGGGAAAGGCAGGAAGGTGTTCTTTCACAGACTTCTAGACCAGGTGTCGGCAAACTGCGGCTCGCGAGCCACATGTGGCTCTTCAGGTATGTCCGTCTCAAAAGTTTGCTGACCCCTGGAAGAGCCAATCCCATTCTTCACAACAATTTAAAAATTATTTGAGAGCCATAAATATATTTTTACATAATCACCATTATGTGAATAATATCCTGATAAAATTTACAAATGAAACTATGACAGTTTTATTTTCATTTTCAATTTTACTTCAGAGCCACAGTTCGCGAGCCACAGTTTGCTGACCCCTGGTGGCCCTTCCGTCTCAAAAGTTTGCCGCGCCCTGTTCTATACCCAACTATGAGCAGCAACCTTGGTTCAGCATCCGCTTGGCGCCAGCCTGGCTACTCATCCAGCAAGCTTGTCTATTTCCCCAACAGCCCTTTGATGCTGGTATCCACTGTACAGAGGAGAACTCTGAGGCTAAGCAGGTGAAAAGTCCATGGAGCTGGTGCCTTGGGGAACCCTTCATGATATTTGTGGCTCTTAAGCTGCCAGGACAGTTGTGTCTGACAAGCTGAACCACAGGGCAGGCAGCCGTGATAAGGTGAAAGGTGGTCTGTGTGCGGCAGAGCAGACCCAGTGGACAGCCTCTCCCACTGCCGGCATGGACTTGGACACGCAGGCTGCCTCGGAAGTCTGTCATAATTGGCTTGCTCACGAAGCTGTGAGCAACAGGACAGGAGGTGGCCAAGGATGCTGCCGGAAAAGTGGTCCTAATCTGGAGAGACTGTGGGTGGCAAAGACCAGCTCAGGTCATTCTCCCCACCTCCGCCTGGGATCCCACGGGGTTGACAGTTGGGGGACCCCAGTGTTTCACAGTGGGCACTGTGAAGATTCCTCCCAGAGGCTGTAGGCAACAGATACTAACAAGGGGATGTTGGTATAAGAGGGGAAAAAAAATGACTGATATGGAAGCTGTTTACCCCGAGCAAGTTACTCAACCTCTCTGGGTCTTAGGTTCCAACCCCCACAAGGATAAAAGTTTGGGGGTGATGGCAACTACACCTGCCTTGCACAACAGCTCACAGATGAGCTGACAGCTCTAAGAAATAATTGGTTAGGGGGGCCCTTGGCCATCAGAATCTGGGGCCCTGATGTAAATGGGTTCTTATGCCCCTCAAGGAGGGTAAAGCCCAGGACACAGCACATATACCTCAGTAACTTTGTGGGCAGGGCTTCAGTCCAGGTACTCAATTACACCCTGCCCTGCCCTTGAGCCCACAAGGTCAAGGCCAGCATGGGGATTTCCCATGTCCCTAATCACTGTCTGTCTGTGGACCTGGGCATCAGGATACAGAGGTTGAATGGTCTGGGAATGGTATTTCTCAAAGAGGTCTTGAAGTTTCAGGCATACAGGGCTGATGAGGGCCCCAGTTTGCTGCTAAATGGCTTTAGATGCCTTGACAACCATCTGAACATTAAACAACCCCAGGGAGGATGATGGTTTTCTCAAGCTCTGTTCCAAGCCAGACAGAATGGAACCGTTTCTAACTCATAAAATTCTCATCTCTGGTTGGGCTGGAGAACTCACGCAAACTGCTAGCTCCAAAGGAGGGGCCCCAAGCCCCAACAGTCTCTGTCAGACACCTCCTCTGTCAATGTCTGCCTATCCTTGTCCTCTCACAACCCTGGGCCCATAGCACCCCAGGCTGGCTTTGCAGGGGACAGCTTGCCCAGGCCTCTCTCCTCCCCTGCCCTCAGTCCTGCTCCCACTCCTTCCTCCTGCCAGCCCCTAAGGACAGGGGCTTTTGTCAGTGTATCTAATCAAATCTATACACAGTTCTGGAAAATGCTTTAATCCCTCTCCACTCTTTTTCCTCTAAAGATTGGGGAAAAGGAGGCTCAGAGAAGTCAAGAAATGCTCCCAGACACAATAGCCAAAGTGGAAAGAGCCCAAATGTCCTTTGACAGGTGAATGGATAAGCAAAACGTGGTATATAACCATAGTGGGATATTATTCAGTCCCAAAAAAGGAGGAAATTCTGACACAAGCTACAGCATGGATAAACCTAAGGATATTACGCTAATGAAATAAGCCAGTCATAAGAAGAAAAATACTATATGATTCCCCTTATATGAGGTACCTGGAATTGTCAGACTCAGGGACAGACAGTACAATGGTGGCTGCCGGGGGCTGGAGGAGGCGGGAATGGGAAGTTAATGTTTAATTGGTACAGTGTCTGTTTTACAAGATGAAAAGAGTCCTGGGGATGGATGGTGGCAACGATTGCACAGTAGTGTGAATATACTTAATGTCACTGACCTGTACAATAAAAAATGGCAAATGTAAGTTATGTGTAATTTACTTCAATTAAAAGAAGAAGAAGAAGGAGGAAGAGGAGGAGAGGGGAGGAGGAGAGGGAGGGGGAGAGGGAGGGGGAGGAGGAGAAGGAAAAGACGAAGAAGGAAGAAGAAGAGGAAGAGGAAGGAGAAGAAGAGGAAGAGGAAGAGGAAGGAGAAGAAGACAAGGAGGAGGAAGAGGTGGAGGAGGAGGAGGAGGAGGAGGAGGAGAAATGCTTCCAGGGCTCTCAGCTACCAAGGGCCAGAACAAGACCGAGAGCTCAGGTCAGCCTGATGGAGACCACGGTGATGCTGTTGTCAGCATGGCTAATTGACAGTGAAGTCCGAAGGTCATACACTGAGATGTCGGAAACGGATTTGAACCCTAGAGTCTGTGTGACTCTAGGGCCGATCCTCTGAACTCTTCAGCCACCATGACCAAGGCCAAGCTCTTCTTATCCTAGGATGTGTCCATAGCTTCCTTCAGCCTTCACACCTGGTCCTTCTCTTGGGCACTAGAGGCCCCTTTATCTGACCCTCTTCTCAGAACTCTGGGAGGGCAGTGGAGGTCAGATGGTTTGAATCCTCCAGACCTTCAGCCTGGAGCTCCCTGTGGCTGCCTGGGGTCCCAGGACCAACGTGGGGATACGCCTTGAACAGAGAAGGAAGGCAGAGGAGGTCCCTGGATTTGAGTTTCCAAGATAGATCATTAAAACATCCTCCTAGGTCATTTTGTCTTATAAGTTTCAGACAACCTTGTGGCTGTTCTCTTTGCTTGTTCCCAGCCTGGCCTAAGCAAGCCCGTGGAGGAGGGAGGCAGGTCTGTGCATGCCTCTGGGTGGGCTTGGGGACATGGTGCACCTAGATGGGACACTGATGTCCTGAGAAGCTGGCCAGCTGGCAGGCTGCCCTGCTCAACCAGCACCTAGGGCCATGTCGTCCCCTGGGAATTAAAATCACACCCTCTTACTCAGCAAATACAGCTCATTCCAGAGGGACTCTGTTCTTCCTTCACCACCCACCAGGGAGTCTGATGGCGCCAAACCCTGCGGCTTTTTGGAAGGTCCTGAAGCAATTTAGAAAAACAATGCCACAGGCTGCTGGGGTTGTAGGACAAATGTTGAAACCAGGATGGTTGCCCAGGCCAGTGACAGACCCCAACTGTCCCAGTGACCAGACCTGCAGAGGCTGCTTGGACAATGTATATCATTCAGTGACCAAATGAACAGACCCTACGGTGGGGGTGAGCTAGCAGGCAGCCCCCACCTCACATTCACAAAGGGCCTCACTATGGATACTGATGTTCCCTCCAAAGGAGCTGACAGTACGGAACAGCCACGTGGCTCCTGACAGTGTTTAATAAAAACAAGCGTTTGGCGCCACCATTTATTGAGTGTTTATTTTATGTTTGGCAGTAATCTTGATTCCACGGTATTAACTCATATATTCCTCACATGAAACCTATGAGGGAGGCTACTATTATTATCTCCATTTTATAGATGGAGAAACTCAGGCACAAAGCAATTAACTGACCCTGGGAGGACAGAGGGCCGGTAGGCCGTGGGGCCTGGTCGGGGCTTCCACACCCTGCACTGGCCTCCCGCACAGGAAGAAGCTTGTTGAAGGTGAGCGGTTAAAATAGTCCATGAATTTTATAACCACTTCTTGGCCTTTGTTATTTTTTTTAATATATGGGGACCCACAAGATGGCAGGGCCCCAGAGATGGCTCTCAGAGGTCCATGAATTAAATATTGAATTGAAAGGCCACATGCTGCCACCAGCGCTGGAGGTCCAAGGGGTACCCTCCTCATGCCATCCTATAACCCTGCGCTTTCTGGCTGGTTCTTCCTCAGAGTCAGGAGGAGCTTTAATAAAGCATTTAAAATGGCATCACGGAGTCGCCCACAACTCACGCTGGTGGCACACCAGACCCAAGAACCATCTTGCAAGGGTCCTGCAGGGAGGGTCTGGGAGGATAGGCTCAGCGAGCCTGGGGAAGGGCCACCACTGCCATGGGTCAAGTGCTGGATACATCTGCTGGTAACTGAAATGTGGATGTGATTGGCCCTGTAACAGAAGAGAAACTGAGGCCCAAAGGTGAGGTGATCTGTCCTAGTTGAAGAGCAAGTCAGGAGCCAGAAGTTGGACTATGCCCGTCAGGGCTCTTGCTGGCACCAACACTGCCCTCCCAAATGCCTTTTGTTTGGGGAATTGGACCATGATATAGGCACCAGAGCTGAAAAGTGGCCTGTCTCACCAAGAGGCACCAGAAAGAAGGACCTGAAAGAAGAATACAGTAGAGGGGATGAGGGTGGGTGGAATGGTTTTGGGGTCAGAATGAAAGGGCTCCTGGAAGGGCTTTCGGTGAACAGTATGTGTGGGGTTGCCAGGGTTTCTGTGTCTTAGAGTGGGGACTTCAAGGGATTACTTGAGAGGTCCTCTTGAGTGACACATATAAGGCACGTGGGTACCTTGTGTTGGGGCAGCCTAGTACCAAGCAATTTCCCGGGATTGGCAAAGCCCCCTCCCTACTGCTCAGGCAGCTGAAGGAGGGCTGAGGAAACTCAGTGAAGAGTGAAAAGCCCCTTAGAGGGACAAGTTCATTCCCTCCCATGGAGCTCAAGGTCATGAGAATACCTCTGAGGGCTAAAGAGGTCCTGAGGAACCAGCTGATCTGAATTGGAAGGGGAGGGTGGGGCAGGACTCCAGAAAATGGGAGGAGGACTTTCTCAGGTTCTCAGAGGGTGGAGGCTGACTCAGGTTAAACTGAATATGGAAAGAGCTGGTGTCCAAGTCAAGACAGGTATTGCATACAAAGAATGTGTGTGCCTGACGCTGACAGCTGGAAGGCTGTACATCTGGGGCACAGGCTGTGTGTAGCTGGTGTTGGGTGCTTGGGGCAACTCTTTGGGACTGTGTCAGACCCAGGTCTGCACCAACATGAATCAGCTCCTCCCCAGAGCCCATCATTTCCTGGGCTCCTGTTTCCTGTTGGAAAACAGGCTCCACAGAGGCGCACGGAAATAGCACACCCCGAAGACTCTAGGTTCCATAACTCTCCACTTGCCCGAAGCCTTAATCATGGACACATGGCCCAGTGTATCTCTCTGAGCTTAATGAAGGCTGGAATTTACTGCTTTCAGAGAATGGAAAGCTTTTTATTTTTTATTTCTTTGAACTTAAAAGTCGATCATGTGAGCTTTGAGTTTCATACGAATTCCTCATAAACTGCATGACGAAAGCCCCACACTGACCCACTCAGAAGATCCTAGAAAAGGGCAGGTGAGGCCGGGTAGCTGCAGGCCTTTGGAGAGTGGCCAGCATGATGGGGGCATGAACTTAGGAAGGACACTCAGGGAAAGGCTGGCCGTTCAGTGTGCATCACCCGCTCTGAGGTCCCCTGAACTTTGGGTCCTGGACCTTGACCCCTGCTCCTCAGCACAGGAGAACAGATCTCTCTCCTGAGGGGAGGGCACGTAGCCAGCCCACAGCAGGGCCGAGGGTACTTGGACTTGTGCATCCAAGAAATATGGGAAAGGGATGGGCACTAGGATGACCGACCATCCCGGTGTGTTAAGGACTGAGGGGTTTCCTGGGACTTTCAGTGCTGAAACTGGGATAGTCCCAGGCAAATCGGGAGGGTCGGTCACTCCAGCAGGCAGCCTGTGAGGAAGGGGGCTCTTGATCCTGCCACATGTCCCACCCGTTTCCCCCTCTGAGTTCTGACTTCTGCTCCTCAAGCCTGCCGGGCCTCGTCCTACCTCAGGGCCTTTGCGTTAGCTGTTCCCGCTGCCTGGGGCTCTCCTGGCACAAGTCTCTGCATGACTCACTCTGTTGTGCTTTGTGGATGCCTCTGCTGACTACCATCTAAAGTGCCCTGCCCTCAGGGACTCTCAGTCACATTTTCCTGTATGATATTCTTCAAGCCATTTATCTCTATCAAAATTACCTAGTTTATTTATTTTATTTCCTTTTTAGTGTTTATGTTTCTTTTTCCCTTCTAGAATGTGAACTCCCGGAGGGCAAGACTCCTGTCTGCTGGCTCATGGTTACAAACCCTGAATGGGGCCTATGACACAGGTTGGTGTCAAACAAACCATCAGAGCATGAATGATTTTTGTTCTGGTGGGGGAACAGCATCAAGGCTCAGGACCCAGAGGATGATGATGGGCCACAGGAAGGGCACAGAGAGAGCCCTTCTGAGACCGGAGAAGGAAGGAGGTGGGCACTCAGGCACCTGCTGCCGTCACCTGCTGCTGATGGCACACGCATGCCTGTGCCCCCTTATGTAATTCTTACAGTGGACCCGTGAGGCAGGGACACCAGCACCCCTGTTACAGAGTGATGGAGGGGCTTCCTAAGGTCAAGTGGCCTCACAGCCTGGGTCCCTCTGCTGCCAAATGACAGGACTCTGAGGTCTGAGGAAGCCGCTCCAGCTTTGTGGACTTCACACTTCAGGGGAGCCAAGAGGCTCAGGTACAAGATTGTGGGGTGACCCCTGCTTCTGGCACTCTGGCCTCTGAAGCAACGAGACCCTGTGCAGTCTCCTTCTACAATTAACTCCACTCCCAGGGGGCCTCAAGTGAGTCACTATTTGTTTCTCTTGACCCCCAGGGCCAGGGCTGAGAGCCACGGCTCCAATGGAGACTTTCAGCTGTCAAGAGCAGCGCCTGAGTTCCCTGGGACTTGTCTGCCACAGGCCAGCTGCTCAGAGGGTGACTCTGACATTTCCCCCCTCCCCCCGTCCCTCTAAAGGACAATTCCCTGTCCTGTAGTGCTGCTGGGCCCTTACGGGGTCCTGGAGGTCATAAGTGCCCTAAGCAGGGACCTGGAGCATCTGCAATTCTTTACCCTGGCCCGGGAGGTCAGCCACTGTGGCCAGCTGGGCTTGGGGCAGCAGTATGTTTGAAAAAGTTTCACAGAGATGCAAGTCACATACCATACAATTCACCTCATGGTTTTGGTATATTACGTTAAAAAAATTTTGCTATGGGGCCGACCAAGTGGTGCGGTGGTTAAGCGTTGGTTTGGGAAGCCAGCGGCCCCAATTTGGGTCCCACATATGAGGGCCAGTGACACTGCCCTCAAAAAAAAAAAAAATTTGCTATGTAAAAAAAGTGGTAAAATATACATAAAATTTACCATCTTAACTATTTTTAAATGTACAGGACAGTTGTATTAAGTACTTTCACACTGTTGTGCAACCCTCACCACCATCCATCTTGCAAAACTGAAACCCTGTCCCTATTAAACTGTAACTTCCTCTCCCCTTTCCCCAGCCCCTGGGAACCACCATTCTCCTTTCTGTCTCTGTGAATTGGTCTACTCTAGGTACCTCATGTAAGTGGAATCATACAACAGTTGTCCTTTTGTGACTGGCTTATTTCATTCAGCATAATGTCCTCACGGTTCAGCCATGCTGTAGCATTGTTACAGACTGAATGTTTATGTCCTCCCAGAATTCATATATTGAAACCCTAACTCCCAAGGTGATAGTATTAGAAGGTGGGGCTTTTGGGAGGTGATGAAGACACGAAGGTGGAGCCATCGTGAATGGGATTAGTGCTTTATAAAAGGGGCCCAGCGAGCTCTCTTCTGCCATGTGAGGACACAGTGAGAAGACCACGGTCTACAACCTGGGCCCTTTTTCAGACACCAAGTTTGTAGATTTCTTGATTTTGGACCTTGCAACCTCCTGCACTGTGAGAAATAACTATTTGTTGTTTAAGGTACATGGTCTATGGTATTTTTGTTACAGAAATTTAAACGGACTCAAATAAACATGTAGCACGACTTCCTTCCTTTTTTTTTTTAGAGGGCAGTGTCACTGGCCCTCATATGTGGGATCTGAACCGGGGCCATTGGTGTCCCAAGCCAGCTCTTAACCACCGTGCCACTCGGCCGGCTCGGACTTCCTTCCTTTTTATGGCTGAATAGTATCCCATTGTATGTGTATACCACATTTGTCCATCCATTCATCTGGTGATGGACACTTGGGCTATTTCCACCTTTGGCTACTGTGAATAATGCTGCTATGAACACTGGTGTACAAATATGTTTGAGTCCCTCCTTGCAATACTTTTTGGTATATTTCTAGGAGTGGAATTGCTGGGTCATATGGTAACTTCATGTTTAGCTGGGCAGCAGTTTTTATTTCTAGCAGCAAAGAGGCACATCCTGAGGTTGGCGTCCCTCGTCATCCCTGGTCGCCTGGGGAGAAGCTGGCCCTCCTCTCCCCTCAGCCTTTCTGGGATCATGGGCCCCGTCACGCTGCCGGGCCATTCCTCCTGAGCGGCTGTGGAACGGCACAAGGCTCAACAGATTAGTTTTATCCTTTGTACCTTTGTGAACAAGACAGACAGAATCCTACATCACAAAGCCCGTTTCCTAAAGGGGAAAGATCATATTTGTGTACTAGAAATTCTGCTTTTTTTTTTTTTTTTAAAGATTTCATTGGGGAACTGGGGGAGGGAATCAGCGTTGGGAAATTGGGGGAGGGGAACAGACAAGTTGCTGTCCTTTTGTTCTTCAGTTTAGTTGTGGAGGATGTGACTTCACTGGTCCATGTTGGTATTATCATCGCGCTCTTCCCGGGTGAGGCAGATCGGTCGCCAGCCCTTGGATAGCCACTCACTGGGGCTCACAGCAGCTCACACTGGCTGCCGGCCACTCACGGTAGCTTACCGCAGCCCACTGCAGTCTATGCTGTTGCTGGTGACTCACAGCAGCCCAGCTCCAGGTAGAGCTGTTGTTCACCATCTTAGCTGTAGAGAGCACAGCATCACTGGCCCACAAGTGGGATTTGAACTGGGGCCCTGCTGCTCAGAGCTGGTGTCCCAAGCCAACTGCTTTTTTTTTTTTTTTTTTTTTTTGAGTGCAGTGTCACTGGCCCTCATATCTGGGACTGAACCGGGGCGCCACTCAGCCGGCCCCCAAGCCAACTCTTAACCAATGCGCCACTCGGCCGGCCCTAGAAATTCTGCTTTTACTAGTATGGCCCAGAGCAAGCTGTTTCCTGCCCTGGAGCTTCTGTTTCTTCACCTTCAGAATGGAGATGGTGACCCCAGTTCTCAAGGTCATTTGAGATGAGCTGAAATAACATGTGACATTTAACCTCCTCTCAGACCCTCAGTTTCCTTAGCCTTAAATGGGAATTTGAATCCCCAAACCCCAGTCTTTCACTCATGTAGTCATTCAGGAAACATCCACTGAGGTGTTGAGGCAATGGGGACACCTTGATGGATGGCATGGGTCTTGCCTCTGGGTTCTGCGGGCCAGAGACATCTACCCACCCAAACACAGTGCATGGATAGCATGATGGGCTGTGCCACCAGTGGGACCCCTCCATGACACACTGTCCCTGCAAGCTCAGGTGTGTTCACGCCCTCATTGTGGCACTTTCCATCTGCAAGGACCTTCCCTGTGCCTGGAAATGTCTCTCCAGGACCTGCTGGATTGTCCCTTCCTCCTCACAACTGTCTGGAGTGGAAGGAGGCTAGGCAGGGCAACTTCCCTGGTTGGATGGGGAAGGAGGACATGGGATGGCATGTGGCACTGCTTGAGTGGGGAGGCACCAACAGGAAGGGACCTGCAGTCTGGGCAGCTGGAAGGGGAGTGGGCAGGCCAGCTGTGTGCAGCCATCGGGATTCCCTAGACCCACCTGGCCCCTGGGGCTCCTGCCAATGGTGATGTTGGGGTCTATCTGGGGCCATTTCCCATCTATCCAGGTGCTACAGTCTGGCCAGAGATGCCTGGATGGCCCCAGACAGAAGTGCCCCTTTCTTTCCTGCGCTAGGTCCTGTGCTTTTCCAGCTGGAGTGGGGCTGGCCTGGCTCTGGAGGGCACTCACTGGGAGCCCACCACAGAGAGCAGCAGCTCCTTTCTGTGGGCCCCAGGTCCTGCATACAGCTTGAGGTCAGGCTTCTGCAACTGGGGGATGTTACCACTGCTTTGGCTGTGCCCAGAGCTCTGGAGTGGGGTGCTGTGGGGAGCAAGGAAGGTGGCTCCTGTTGGAGGACCTGCTGTGTGCCAGGCTTTGTGCTCATCTGTTCTGCTCAGCACCCCTATCAGGGAGGTAGTACCCACCCTACTTGCAGATGAAGTAAAAGAAGCTCAGAGAGAAGGAACTTGTCCTGCCACACAGCTTGTGTGTGGCAGAGCTAGGATTCAAACCCAGCTGTGTCCAGTTCCAAGGCATTTGCATTTTTCTCTCAAAAAAGGAAAAGAAATGGGACTGCCTGGGGCTTCTCCCATTTAGTTAGATACCACTCTCTGGCCAGTGACCTCTGAGTGTCCCCAGACACAAGAGCTCCCTTCCCATCCTAAGTCCAGCACTGCTTTATGGGGTGACAGGGCTGGTGTTACTCTTGAAAGTGTTTGGGGTGCTCTGCCCCCACCCTCAGTTTCAGATTCAGTAGGGCTGGAGTGACCTGAGAATTTACATTTTTAATAAGTTCCCAGGGGTTGTACTATTTGCTGTTGGTCCAAGAAACAAATTTGAAACTCACCTGGTTTCTATTTTCTAATTATTTTCTTTCTCACAAAAAATTTCAAGCCTCACGTACTTTTCTTAGTGCCATGTTGCCTTCTGTATGTTCAGGAGATGGGAAGCTGGAGCCAAGCTGTGAGTTTACAAAACCCAGGACAACACTTCTGGGTTCATAAACCATCAGTAATTATTTCTAGTAGTGTTGTCACAAGACTACTGTGGTGTACACTCATGGAGCATTTACTGTATGCCAGGTCACATCAACCCTCATGTAATTTTCATAGCTACCCTCCATCTAATTCTATCGAGGAGGAAACTGGACCCAAAGAGGGCAAGTCACTGGCTTCAGGTCACACAGCATCAAGTAGCAAGGCTGGAATTTGGCGCACAGTGGTCTGGTGCCAGAGTTTACACTCTGAGCCCCCGGTTCTTCTGCCTCAGGACTGGATGAGATGGGATAGAAGCCCCTCACCAATTCTGGAAACTGGCTGAATGGCCTAAACCAGAGTCCTTATCCCCCTCCCCACCTCACTTCTCCGTCTGAATTCCCAGTCTCTGTGAACAGCATCACTATCCAACTACCTCTGGGAACAGGGGTGGACCATCCCGTCCACGATCCTTAAGCACTGCCTCCAAATATGAGAGGTGCCAGGCTGTCGCCCTACATGGTTGACCATACCTGGGCCCTGTCCTGGCATTCTACTGTGAATCAACAACCACCCCGTGTGGCGGGCACCATTATCCCCATTTTACAGATGTGGAACTGCAGCACCAAGAGGTTAGCCTGTCCCAAATCAGAGTCAGGGAGAGAAAGAACCGGAGCTGGCCCCTCTCTGTTCCCACTGGGTCTGATATCAGCATCTCTTCGTGGGCGGATGGTCACAGCCTTCTTCCTCCTTGGTTTTCCACTTTCCCTCATTCTCTCCCCCACAGCCAGGGCAGTTCCCTGGACCACAAATCAGATTCTGCACTTCCCTTCAAAGCTACTCACAGGATCCCACTGTCCTCAGGACAGAGTCTGAGCTTCTTGGACAAAGCCCTTCCAGGTTGACTCAGACTCCCCTTTCTGACCTGCACTGCCCACCCCTTACTGTCTTCTATACATCACTCCTGGCCCACCTTTTGCCAGAACTCCTGGCCCACGACACACCATAGACCCTGAGCTGTGTTGCTCATGTCTCCAATGTCCTTTTTCCCATTTCTTGCCAGGAAAACTCCTATTCATCCTTTAAGACCCAGCTAAGACATGGACCTTCCTCTGGGAAGTCTTTCTGGTTGCCCACTCTCGAGCCAGGGACATTTACTTGTACAGTACTTGGTGCACTGGGCAGGAACTGTTGCCCATTTGTCCCTTTGCTTAACCATCAGCCCATGTCCGATCTACCTTGGTTCTCTGAGAGCCTGGCTCAGGCCCAGGCCAAACCCAGCTAACCTAGACTAAGGTGAATGGTCACCAGTGACCATGCCAAGAGGCTCTGGATTCCAGGGTGTCCATCAGCAGCTGTATCTGGGTCTGATCTTTGCTAGGCATTGGGAAAGGAGAAGATGGGATCTTTTCTCCTTTATGCCTGTCCCTCTCTGCCCACTGGGGTGGAAAAGTGACAGTTTATGAACCAAGGTTAAGCAGCCATGGTCTTTCTAGCCAGGGCTGTTGGAAACCACTGGGGGCAGACTTTGCCCGGGTGAACTGCTCCTAACTATTCTCTGGGGAGTGCCCTGAGCCCCCAGATAATTAGCTACATGTGTCTGGGAGACAGGCCTGGTTTTTTCCCCAGGATTTATGAGAAGGGGCGTGTTCTCATTGACCTCCATTTCAGGAAAGGCCTCTTTTTGGAATACTTGCTGAACACCAACAGTAAAGCACATCTGCTCGCAGTAAGCCTGCCTGACAGCGTCATACCCGCCATATGTTTCTTGTCTCATACGCATTTTAGTACTTACGTTGGGGACTGTATGTATTTCTGAAGGTCCCTAAACACAGCTCTGAACGAAGCACTTATAATTTACCCTTCATGAAAGCTGTCAGTGCTCTTTCCAAACAGACTTGGAAGTGGGTTCAACGTTTATTTAGAGGAAAAAAATATATTTTTAATAGACAGAAAGAGAGTGTTTGTGAATTCTTTCTCCCAAGTCCTCCTGGGGACCTTGGGAACAACTCCTTCAGCTCACAGACACTGACACCTTTAGAGGGGAACATGAACGTGTGAGCATGGGTCATCTGTCTGCTCAGGCAGTTCTCCAGTTCATCCTCCGTTGATTCACCTGTTATGCTGCTCTCCTCCATCCCACCTCCTCTTTCTCTTCCTTCTACTCATGCACTCCCACCTCATCACTATTCACCCACCCATTTATCCTGCTGTAGAAAAACTACTTGTACTCGATACAGAGTTTTGGGTGCATGAATGACTTTATTCATCCAGGCAATCAAATATCCATTCATCCATCCATTAGGTTACAATCTTTGTTCATTTGTCCTTGTGATCATTTGTCTGTCCGTCTGTTCACCCAACAGTGACCCACCCTGTGCCAGGCATCAGGGCTACTCAAATGAGTACATCCGGTTCTTGCCTTTGAGCTGCTCACAGGGAGCTGGGAGATGACATGCAAATAGCCAATTACATACAATGCAGCATGGGAAACAATCTCAGAGAGATGTACCGGTGCTGTGGGGGCCTGGAGGCCTGGGAACAGTTCTGGTACAGAAGGGAGACGAAACCGTCCACAGATAACAAAACCTGCCCACCCTCTCCGTCTCTTAGAACCAGTGAAGCGGCAGCCTGGATCGAATGGAGTCCATGGCCTCTCCAAAGCCTGAAATCCTAACTGTGCCCTGCAGACATTTTCTGTCAGAAACAACCCGCTTAAACTGGGCCCATTCAGATGTGACACTCTCTTAGTGATCCTTACAGCAATTCTGTATCTGTTTCCATTCTGCACAGGAGGAAACTGGGGCTCAGGAGAGGGGAGGGGCAGATAAGAAGCGGCAGCATCCGCATATCAGAGTGTGAGGGCAGAGGTCAGCCCAGGTAGCCTGCTGTAGCCATTGTCTGGTGGGTGGCCCTCAGGACAGCACCAGCTGCTGGCCTATCTGTTCCCACTCTGAAGGCTTCCAGGGTACTTGGGACTAATTGCTTGGGGTCAAAGCTCTCCCTGCACCCCACATGTCCCTGAGCTAACTGGTCACCCCTGGCAGATAAGTTGTGATCCCTCTTTGGGAAGCTGAATGCTCAAAGGACCCCAAGAAGCCATTATATGTCAGCGCCTCTCTTCTTCTGGCCCCAGGCCAAGGGGTTGAGAACAAGGACCTCACTCACAGAGCAGGGACCACGCATGCCAAATTCCAGGCTCTGGCCAGCCTGTGGGCTCTGGATCCTGCCGAGAGTGGCCATGGTCCACAGAGAGATCCATGGTTCACTGGGCCATGGTCCAGAGAGAGCATCTTGGGAGCTGGCTTGACCAACATTGCCCTGCCTGGGTGAGGATGACAGGGCAGCCCCTCCATGGGGCCTCAGAAAGGAAAGAAACATTTTATAGTCAGGTCTTCACAGAAGTCTTTCATTTTACGTGGTGCATGTCCATTAATTAATTTTTTTTTTTTAAAAACCACCAACAAAGTACCATTTGGTGACGACACACAACTTTACCCAACCCTAATCAGTGTTAGCTCTAGATGCTTATCTCTATAAGCCCAGGGATCTGTTAGAAAAATAAAAGGAGCCTGGTGATTAAGGATGAGAGATGGAATGTATGCATTTATCTGTACTACTTCCTGAAACCTGAGCTCCAAGGGCAAAGAAGTCAGGAGAAGAAACACCAGAAACAATGTTTAGGATGCGGGAAGTACACAAATGAGGGATTACCGTTTGTGCAGAAATAGGACAGCTCAAGTTTTAAGCCGGCAATGAGGAAAGCTGACGAGCAACCAATGTGCACTACAAACCTCAAGAAGTGGCAGCACTGGATACCTGATGAGCTAGAATCTGGACCTGGGTTTCAAACGATGGCCCATGGGCCAAATCTGGCCCACCGTCGATTTTCGTAAATAAAGTTTTATTAGGACACTGCCATGTCCATTCGTTTGTGGACTGTCTATGGATGCTTTTGTGCTACAATAGCAGAGTTGGGCAGTTGCAACAGAGATGGCATTGGCCCCTGATCTGGATAATTGCCCTTTTTTTTTTTAGGGCAGTGTCACTGGTCCTCACTTGTGGGATTGAACCGGGGCCGCTGGCTTCCCAAGCCAGCACTTAACCACCGCGCCACTCGGCCGGCCCTAAATTTTTATTTATTTATTTATTTTTGAGGGCAGTGTCACTGGCCCTCACTTGTGGGACTGAACCAGGGTCGCTGGCTTCCCAAGCCAGTGCTCAACCACTGCACCGCTCAGCCAGCCCTAATTGCCCTTTCTTAAGTGGGCAGAAGCCTGTTTTTTTTTTTTTCTCTTTTCTTTTCTTTTCTTTTCTTTTCTTTTCTTTTCTTTTCTTCTTTTCTTTTCTTTTCTTCTTTTCTTTTCTTCTCTCTCTCTCTCTCTCTCTCTCTCTCTCTCTCTCTCTTTCTTTTTTTTTTTTTTATGGAGAAAGGGAAGTAGAAAGTCGGTTGCAGGATGCCAGGCACCATTGAGGGAGGAGTACCATCAAGTGAAATTTACACATGGAGTGTGGAGGCAGGCCCCCAGATCGTTCCTTCCTCAACATGGCTCGCAGGACACAGGCAGCTGGGACTTTGCTTCCAGGCAGGAGATGGGAAGGCTCTTCCTAGGGAATCTGATGAGCCCAGGAGAAAAGACCCAGCCAGCTCATGCTCTTGTGAAGCCACAGTTGACCAGCCTCATCTGTCTCTATGGAGCTGCCAGTCAGCTTTTTAGATTTCCAATCTGAAAAATGAGCCAAAGGTGCGGGACCTCTGTGGGACACTCTTACATGAAAGACAGAAGGCAAAATGAGTGAAGAGAAGTATCAGAGCTCACAGGCTTTTAAAAACAGAAACTGCCCCGCCCCCCTCAAAACCTCACTACAATTACTAGGTTCAGAGATAATGGTGAATATGATATCCATGAAGCTAGGTCAGGGTGCTATTAAAAAGGAATATTCAGAGAACATTTGCACAAAATGTCTTACAAATTAAAAACATGATAGCAGGGCCGGCTGAGTTAAGAGCTGGCCTGGGACGCCAGCGGCCCTGGTTCGGATCCCACATATAAGGGCCAGTGACACTGCCCTCTTAGAAACAAAAACAAACAAACAAAAAAAACATGATACCAAAAGTTAAAATTTCATTAGAAACAGAGCTGTGAGAGAAAGGTGGGCATGGTCTCCACACAAATGAACAGATGCAGGAAATTGGAAGAAGAGAGAAAGTTAGTCCAGGAAATCAGGATCAGTCCAGGGACTGTCCCCTCTTTCCCCTCAGCCCCCAATAATAAAACCTTCGGAAAGAAAGAACAGAGAAATTTTGAGGGGAAATCATTAAAGAAATAATTCAAGAAATTTGGATATTTTGAGATTTCTTTCTTGGGTTTCTTTCTGAGTCCAGCTCAGTGAAAGAAAGCAGGCCTTGCTAAGGTACTACATCTTGAAATTTCAGAACACGAGTTAAGGAGAAGATCTCAAAACAATCCAGAGAGAAAATAGCAGGTTTCATGGAAAGGACTGAGAAAAAAGGAAGGCTTTTGTCTTCTAATAGGTAATGCCTAAAACGGAAGAATCAAGAAGTTGCAGAATAGTCATGTTCTTTAGAGGAAGGTGATAATAACCAACAGAGCCCCCCACTATTTGTCAGGTGCTGTGCCAGGGACTGGGGACAAATGGGAGTAAGACAGGCTCAGCCCCACCATCATTACAGACTAGCGGGGGAGGCAGGCACTCGTGTACCAATGATGTACCAAGTTACAAACTGGTAAGTGCTGTGAGGAAAAAGTCCAGGCACCTCTGACAGTATGTGACTGATGTACACAACCTTGTCGGGAGGGTTAGGGTTGCCCTGAGAAACTTATGCTTCAGATAAGGCCAGACAGACACTCGGAGCTGCCCGGGCAGAGACAGCAGGCGCAAAGGCTCTTGGCGAGAGGTAGCAGGGCCTCAGGCTTATACCCCATCAGAATGCCCTGAAGAGACCATAGCGCAAAGTTTCTAATTCATTATGTTTTGGGGGTGGGGCTTCAGAATTTGTAATTCTAACAATTGTACACAATGGTGATGCCACTGGCCCAGTGTGAGAAGCACTGACCTAAATGTCTGCAGAGCCTAATTCTAAAGGGCTTGTATTTTATCCTTCAGACCAGCAGTTCCCCAACAGGAGAACAATCTGGGTGTTTTTTGAGCAGGCAAATTTCCTGGCCATCCCAGAGATTCTGATTCCTTGGACTGGGCAGGACCTGACAATGTGTATTGACTTGGATGGTTATGGTCCCAGGGGACCACTCGAGGTCCGGGAGCCAGGGGACAAGCAGCACCTCCCGGGGACAGGCAGCACCTCCCGGGGACAGACGGGAGCAAGATGATGTGGCCTCACCCAGCCAGGCAAGGGACTAGAGGTGGAGAGAGCGGGACTGAAGATGAGTTGAGGACAAACAATGAAAACCAAAGGGTGTGTAGGAACACGGCCAGCCCAGCAGCTCTGGCCTTGATGGTCCGGGATCAGACTTCAGGCTTCCCAGCCAACAGCACTGTCAGATCCAGTGCTTCAAAGCCCCTTTGTCAGGCAGAAAGCCCTTCTCCAGGTGGCCAATTTCAGGTTTCAAGTGTCAGCTGGATTTTCTGCTTCCAGTCCCCTCAAGCTCCCCTGAAATTTCACTGCCAAATTGATTTCCAAATTTTGTGAAACAAATTTATTCCCGGGTGAAAACTACCATATCTGATTTCTTCTGTTGATGCCCTAGCCAAAATGGAAATCTGCTGTGTCTGACTTTAGAATCCACCAGTCAGCTTCTGATTCTAAGACAACTGGACAAAGCCTCAATTTCAGCTCCATCAGAGGGGGGCCAAGCCCTAAGCCCAACCTGCCAGCCCTGGCCTTTTCAAGACCCAGGCCCCAGGCTCTCCCTGCCAGTAAAAAGGCAGAAACCACAGACTTCACAAAACCCTCACGCCTCCCTGCCCCCACCAGGGATACCTGCTGTTTTTTGGCCAGAACAAGAGTCAATAGAAATCCAGAAATGCCCGGTCCCCACGAGGCGCTCATGGGTCCTGTGCCAGGCCTGCCTCCTCAGGGTCCTTCCTGGGCAATCTCAGTCCACCTGCATTTGGACTCAGGATGAAAGGTTCTCTGCCCATGTGACATGGAGCTGTCAGTAAAGTTCCAGGAATTGGAGACCTTAGCTGCTTGCTCTCTGGCTGGCTGGTCCCAGAAGGCAAGTGTTCAAGGGGAGAGGTGGTCCCTGGGACCTTTGTACTGCTGTCCTCCCTCTGTGAGGCCTACAGGAGAAGGGCCTAGAGATCCCTCCTTTCCTGAGGTTTTCAAAGTTGCCTCCCCGCTCCACTCCCTGCATCATTTATGAAGTACGGACAACCCTGCCATGCATTGTATTTCTGTGTGCTTTGATCTTCAGTTTCTCTGGTCTTCAGTCCTCACAGCCACCCTGTGCAGCATAATCCCTCTTTTCTGTGTCGCTTAGGGCACTACTCTTGCTCAAGCCCTCCAGCCTTCCTCTACACTCAGGCAAAGATCCCCACCTCCCCTCAGCCTATACCACAATGTCCATCTGTCCCTCAGCTACATCTGGAACCTCCTTTCAAATCTCCCCACCCCAGTTAACCATACAGACCTTCTTTCTGCGCCTCCCATGTCCCCACCCTCCATTCCCACTTCGGATGAGGTGGGCTTTCTGCCTGGGAAGCCCTGCCACCTCCCATGGCGGCCCCTTCTCATCATTCAGGTCTCAAATCAAGTGTCACGTCTTCAAAGTGGCATTCTCTGCTGGCCTACTTATGTGTCTGCCTGGTACTTCACCACATCCGATGGTGTCCCCACATCGCAGTTCCCATCCTGTTGGAGTGTCAGCCCCTGACAGGACAGGCCTTGTCTACCTGATTTCCTAGTGCTTGGCATACGGCAGGGGTTCAGAAATGCTAGCTGAACTAATCAGATGAGAAAACGAAAACCTGTAGAGAAGCAACTTGCCCCAAATCACAAGCTAGCAGAAGCCTGTCAGGCCTGGGACTGGCCAGGCTGTCACACTGCAGTCCCTGCTGCTCCTCTCCCTGGCTGGGATACTGGCTAGGGTGGCTCTGCATGGCCATTTCTTCTTATGAATGTTTTCGATCAAAGGAACCTGAAAGGCAGAAATGCTACTTCTGGGTTTATCTTGCAGAGATGGTTGGGGAGCCTGCAAACCAGGTCACAACTGGCTGAGTGGCCCTGGGCAGATCACCTTATGTCCCTGAAGTCTCCCGGTCCGTAAGCCCGGGATCACATGGCATCTACCTTCTCGAGTTGCTGTGAAACTTATGTAACATGTGGCAGGACACGTCCTGAGCACAGGCTTGGCACTTTGTAACATTGCAGTAAAAATGAAGGTGGCTACCAATTAGTCACGGGGATGTGAAGTACAGCACGGGGAATGTAGTAAATAATGTCGCAATAACTATGTATGGTGCCAGGTGGTTGCTAGCTAGACTAATCGGGGGATCACTGCATAAATTATGTAAATGTATAACCACTACGCTGTACACCTGAAATTAATATAAAATAATTTTGAATGTCAACTGTAACTGAAAAAAAAATAATAAAAAGGAAGTGCAGAACAGTACCTGGTTTCATTTATCTAGATCAGGTGAAGAATAAAGCGAAAGGAAAAGAAAGTGGCTGATCCACCTGCCAGGGGCTGAGGCTCACTCAAGCTCACAATCCAGTTTACACCCCTGTTCTGATGGGGGCTCCTGGCCATGTGCCCCCAGGGCTCTGTTCATGGCCTTCAGGGAATCAGTGGTCTCCAGGGGTGTGTGGCTCTGAGGACGGAGACAGCCACTGGCAGGAGGGTGGGACAGGCACAAATGCCACAGGGCACAGCAGTTTGGATGCATGCACTTGGCTTCTCCATTTGGGACAAAGCTGGGACATCTGCACTGTTTTTCATCTTTTAATCCCAGCTGTTATCAGCTGCTGGGAAATAGCTGAGCCTAGTCTCCAAGCTGGCAGAACCTTTCTCTGAATTCCACCAAGAGAACAAAGAGTTCCAAAAGAGTGATACAGCTGCCCAGACTGGCAGCACAGGCGGCCGGCCAGCAGGGTCAGGCGGGGAGGGAGGCACGTGAAAGCTGAGCAAAGACACTTGGCCACAGGGTGGGCACAGCTGCCAGGAGGCTGACCAGCCGGCCTGCCAAGGACCACCCCAGGCTCTGGGCATCAGGGGCTGGGGGGCGTCTTCTCTTCATCACCTCTGTGTTTGGGCGTGAAGTTCCTGGTTCAAGCCCATGGATGCAAGGTGGAAGAGGGTTTGGCTAGGTCTCCACTGGGTGACCAGAGCTCCAGTGGTTGATGGCAGTTTGTGACTCCCCCAAACCTCTTGATTACCCTCTTCATATTTGGATGCTTTCCCATAGTGTAAACCCAACTCTGCAATGCTGATGACAAACTTCCCTGCTTTCTTGGGGCTGGGCAGGTGTGATTTCTGTCCCACCCATCAGACACATCTGCTTCAGAGCTGAGTTAGATGGGGACAGAGGTGGGGCTCATTCTGCAGGTGGAGCCAGTAGCCTCAGGACCCTTCCTGGTCTGCTGCCGGTGCTACCTCGACAGGCCGGCTCACAGCTGTGGCTCTAGGAGCCACTCCTGAAGCTCCGTCCTCCTAGGGCTTCGTATCCCATACTAATCCTTTCTTTTTCTTTTTCTTTTCCCCTTAAACTATTGGGTTGTCAGAAAAGTCATGACACATTTTTGCAACGAAAAACATAGAAAAAATACGTCATGACTTTCTGACAACCCAATAGCTGGGTTGGATTCTGTTGTCTGCAACTATGAATCCTGACAAACTCCTCCAACGATCCCCTGGCAGAGTTTCCAAATCTCTTGCTTCTAGACATAAGTGGGTTACATAGAATAAAGGAAACAGACTCGTTCAGCAAAGATCAGAAGGCAGTCCTCGTGATCTATATGTGATTTTTGACAGAGATGTGGTTCAAAGAGGCCTTTCATTACTAGGAGAAAAGAGAGTGCAAGCCTGAGAGTACTGACACTTAGTACTCTGCCACTCAGAGTGACCGACACTCAGTTTCAGGGTTGGAGAGACAATAAGGACGAGTGGAGACTGTGGCACACTGGATGGTATACTCTATCTAAAGGGGCTGCGACTATCATTACAAAGGTTTGTTTCCAAATCCCTTCAGAGAAGCCAAAAGTTGGGATTTTTATAGGCAATGCCCCACATTTTTCATGGTTAACTCACATTTTAAACATGATGAAGGGCCAAAAAATAGCAGAAGCTCAATAGCTTCAAGTCTGGTTGCCTTTGTGACCGCAGCCTGCAGGGTCAAGTTCGAACCCTTTATTATGGCATATTGAGCCCTTGCACAAACCCAGCCTCATTTCCTCCCACCCTCTCCCTTCCTCCCCTTTCTTTACCCTCTGCCCCTTACCAGGCTGCTTCCCAGCCCAGCCATCTCCTTTTCTTTCCTCATTTTCCTGCCTGGCAAAATCACATCCTTTAAGATCACCCCAATCAAGTCCTCTGTGAAATGCGTCCCTGTCTCCTGGATCTGAGGCATCCAGTCTTGGGGTTCCCACAGTACCCTCCATGTCCTTTCACCTTGAAGCTTTTCACCCTGTGTTGCGATCATCGGGACTTCTGTGTCTCCAGCCCAGCACCAGGAGGATGCCCATTTTTAGAGAAAGGCTGAGTGGTGGTCTGGCTCTCTGGGGAGGTGGGCTGCTCCTGCAGTCTTAGAGGGCATCTGTCCTAGTGGAATGGGGTGTGTTTAGGGAATCCAGCATGGGGAAGGCCACCCTACATTGCTTCTTCCTGCCTCAGTGACATGGGGATACCCAAACCTGGGGGGGGCAGCGTAAGGGTAGCCACTGGGCAGCCCAATGAGTGAGCCCCAGGTCAGCCCTCCTTCTAGAGCTTGGACAGGTTATCTGTGCATCTTTAGGACAGATTTTCCCTTTCCTCTTAGAGGAGCAGCGGGCTGAGTGTGTGGTCTTTCCCTCGTCCTCCATCCCATGCCCAGGGGGAGAGTCTGAGGCTCTCAGGCTGCAGGCTCAGCCTGCCTGGTGCCTTCCCTCCCCGTCCCTAACTGCAGGTTTGCCTTCTTCCTGTTCTCCTGAAGGTGGTGATGCCTTTCAGTTCACCTAACTCTAACCAGGCTCACACTTTTGCTGAGCTCCTACTGGATGCCTAGCAGAGTGCTGGGTGTGCCCGTACCTTCTGGAAGCCTCACAGTGATCTCCAGCATCAGTACCTTGCTTATTTTACAGACAGGGAAACCAAGGCTCAGTGTGGCAAAGCCACTTACCCAGGGCAGGTGCCTGACCACGCCCCCAGTGCCAATCCAGTCCTTTCAGAAGACATGATGCTCATATGTGGGGCAGGAAGGTACCCACCCCAGGCACTGGCCAACCTCTCCTTGCCTCCTGATCCTGAACTGAACTGGGCTCATGGGAACAGGTCCACGTTAGCACTTCAAAGGGGACAGCAGCCCAGTGATTACTTCTTGCATGTGTGAGAGCCCCAGCGGGGGAGCCTCCCCTAGGCAGCATATGTGCTTTCTCTCACAAGGGGGAATCTGAAGGGAGACACTCTTCCCTAGAAAAGCAATGCAGGTCCTCATCATTTACCGCCCACCCTCACACTGACACTAAATCTAACAGATGACACGAACCGTGCATCTAGTGTGCTCCAGGGATTTCCACATATGTTGTCTCCTGTTGTCCTTGCAAGTCTTAGGAGGTGGGGATGTTATTACTAATTTTACAGAGAAGGTGATGGAGCACAAAGAGGTGACTTTCTTGAGGTCACACAGTAAGAGGTGGCACTGAGGCTCACACCCAGGGCAGCAGACTGCAAAGCTGGTTACTTCCCCATGCCCCTGGCCTGGCTTAGCCTGGGCACAGTCCAAATTTTCCCCAAAAGTTGGAGATGCCTCCCTAAGGCAAGGTTCAGGGCTGTTTATGACTAAAGATGAGGGGAACAAGACGAGAAAGTGAGCTTTCCGCTTCCCCGAGGGCCAGCCACTGTGCAACAACCGAGAGGGGCTTTCAGAAGCCAAATGTTTTCTAATTAAATGAAAGGTGGGATTTCATAGGAGTGCTATAGTTTGAAACTTCTAAGACCTTTGAACGAAAATGATGTGTTCATCATCATAATTATTTTGGCGTAGTCAACATCATTTCCAAATCAAAATAGTTCTATGGCTTAAAAAATGATGAAAGGACTCTATTCTCTCTTGGTGACCAGGAATATCACAGGCATAACAGACTTTTTTCATCCTGTGCCATGGGAAGAATGTTATCCCTGAGCAGCTATAAGGAACAAGGAAAACAAAAATTAAGATGGCGGCTGCTTCAATCACACGACTGCCACTTATCCCATGAACTGGGTATACCTGGGCACACACTGCTTATTCCCTTCTGAACCTCTGAACCAGGGCAAGTGGTCTGGTCTGTGTGTAATATCTGGAGGCCCTCATGCTGGAATTTGCGAGCCCTCCCAGCCACGTATGAGACTGCAGTTTCAGTATCTCCCTGGAAGGGAGAAGAGAGCTCAAAAGGGGTTTCTGCCCAGCCTGTTGTCAATATAGGCTGACAAATCAAGGGGGAGGGTCTGCAAGAGGCCCAGGGGACTGGGAGCTACCGTTTGGATGCTGTGATAATTTGCCAAGTGTTTGCAAAATGTTTATGTACTCATGATATCTGAGTTGCAGTTCATCTATATGATTTTGTAGAGAATTCCAAATGACCTGTGTTAGGCAAGTAACCGTTTCATTACTGACCTTTTAGGGGCCATGTGCAGTGTCTCGTCCTGGGCTTTGTCTTGACCGATACGTGCTGGCAGGCCAGTGAGAAAAGGAAGCTCTCTGTGACATGAATAAACCAAGAGAGGCAGGGTTTGGGGTTCTGAGGAGGGTAAGGTAAAGTCAGGACCTGTTACAGGCTTAGTCTGTTTAAGCTGCTGTAACAAAGATACCACAGACTGGGCAGCTCATAAACAGACATTTATTTCTCACATTCTGGAGCCTGGGAAGTCCAAGATCAAGGTGCCGTCAGATTGGGAGTCTGGTGAGAGCCTGATTCCTGGTTCATAGATGGCTGTGTTCTCACATGGCAGAAAGGGTAAAGGAGCTCTGTGGGGTCCCACTTATAAAGGCATGAATTCCATTCATGAGGGCTCCATTCTCATCGTCTAATCACTTCCCAAAGGCCCTACCCCCTAATACATCACCGTGGGGGTTAAGATTTCAACATGTGAATTTTGGGGGGACAAAACAATGAGTCTGTAGCAGGCTAGCACACATACCAGGATTCAGTAACGCCTAAAAGAATCCTCAAAATGGTAAACATAGGGCCGGCCGAGTGGCGCAGTGATTGAGCGCTGGCTTGGGAAGCCAGCGGCTCCGGTTTGGGTCCCACATATGAGGGCCAGTGACACTGCCCTCAAAAAAAGAAAAAATGTTAAACATAGAGTGAACATAAAGCCCAGAAACTCTACTCCTAGACATATACCCCAAATAAGTGAAACAACTACCTGTACACCAGTGTTCACAGCAGCATTGCTTACAAAAGCCCAAGGTGGAAACATCCCAAATGTCGATTATCAATGACTGAATGAATGGATAAGACGTGGCATGTCCTACACACAATGGGATGTAATTCAGGTATCAAGAGGAACACAGTCCTGATACACACACGCTACGGCATGATGAACTTTGAAAGTGTGTAAATGAAAGCCAGACACAAAGGTTACATATTGAATGGTTCTACTGGCATGAAATGCCCAGAACAGGCAAATCCAGAGATAGACGGTAGGTTGGTGTGATTCCAAGGAGTGGGGAGTTAATGGGTATGGGATTTCCTTTTGGGGCGCTGGAGGTTTTTGAACTAGATAGGGGTGATGGTTGCCTGACACTGTGATCACTGTGTTCAATTAAATTTAACTAAATACCATTTGAATTGTTCACTCAGACTGGTTAATTTTGTGACATGTGAATTTTACCTGAGTACTTAGAAAGAGAGTCTGGCTAATAGTTCATCTTGTCTCTGGCAGCACAGCCTCTCTCTCGTCTCTGACTTAACGGTGCTTTTAAAAATAAACAAAAATTAAAATAGGGGTTGGCTATAGTAAGAGGGTAGAAGGAAAAAAATAAGCAAAGCTGAGACGGTACAGCTTTCAAGCAGCTGGTTTTCCAAGCCCTGTGTTTTACCAAGGGATGGTTTTCACATGCAAAGAATGAAATACTCCTGCAAAGCCAGGGGCTCAGAGCACAAGAGTCAGGCAGATCCCTGTTCCCCACCCCCCACCAGTGGAATTCAGTTTCCCACAGGAGGGAATGCTGGGAGGACATCAGAGAGTCAGCAGCCTGTGCGGGGTGGCCCTGCGCAGAGGGGCTGAGTGTGGAGACGTGGGTGTGGGAGCAGGCCTCCCAGCTGCCTGCCCCAGGGAGGAGTAGCCATTCCCTGAGATTATACGTGAACAGGTTTCATCCACTTCTTCATGTCGGAGGCAGACTCTAATGGTGAAGTCCAGACATCACCTCTCCCTGCTTTGAAAATTAGTTCCATAAAACGGAGTGAATTCAAACACACAAGACCCGTCCACAAGCTGGGCTGGCTGCCAGGCTCTGCAGAGATCCAGAGCAGGAGGGAGTAGGGTTAGGGGGGGAGTGCATCCTTCCAGATGCATGAGTCCCATTCTGGAGGTGTGTGTGTTCTGTAGGGGCTGGGGGCACTGCAGGGTCTCTCCCTGACACCCAATGATTGGAGGCTCTTCATCTGCCCAAAAAATGGGGCCGCTCTACAACAGCCCAAGGTGGGAACCCTCTGCCTCTGGGCACACAAGTATCACTGTCCACTATTAGCTCTTGGTGATAAAAAGGGGTTCAGTCATGGAGGAGTCAAAGTAATTACAGTAATTATTACAGTGCCTGACATTTATTGCGCAGTTACCGTGCAATGGGCACTGTGCTAAGTGTTTTGGGTGGATCATTGCATCCAGGCTTTGAGACAACTCCATGAAGTAGGAACTACTATCCATGTTATCATTAGGAAACAAGCTTGAGGAGGTTAAGTAATGTACTTGGGGCCACACCTGGGGAGCAAGGGCAGGGGGTAGCTGCCCCGGGGCAGTCTCTCGTTAGGGACCATGGCCGTCTACACTCAGGACCCTTGGTGTGGGGGCAGGTGCCCTGATGCTACTGTGCCCCACCTGGGAGGCAGCAGGATCGTGCAGAGAGTGCAGGCGGGAGTCAGGCAGACCCACCTCAGAACCAGCTGTCCACCCAGAGGCCCAGCGACCTCTCTGCTGTCACTCTGAGCTGGACTTCCGTGCCACCCAGAGGTGCAGGATAACAAAGTCTGAACAAGCATCCTGAACACGCCCCAGGCACAGAAGAGCTGCCCCACCCCACTCCCCACCTCCCCACCCCAGCCTGTGCACTCACATGAAGGTCCAAAGGCATCGATTGAGTCAGACAAAACCCTACACGGCTGAAACCCTCCTGAGAGATTCTGAGGAGGGTGTCCTGCCCAAAACAACATCCAGCCCCGTAGTGACACCAGGGCAGCAGGCTGCTCCTCCCAGTCTGGTTGCTATCAGGTATGCACTGAACCAGATGAAGCCGTCGCTTGTGTCTGGTGGAAACCATGCATTTAAACCTTTGGTGCTCCCTTGGGACCATACAGAACACACCCAACCACTTCTCAAAAAAGGCTCCTGAGAGACAGACAGGCAAAAGTACAACTCCAGTTTCCAGAAGCATCTGTGAGGTGTGTGTTTTTCAACCCTCTGCCATCCTGGAAGCCTCCTCTAGCCATGCCCCATCCAATAGGTTCCTTCCCTCTACACCATAATTCCCAAAATGAGCTCTCACAAGCCTCAGAGCAGATCAGGATAATCACCTCCCTTGATGAAGACATTATGTTCCTGTTATTATAGCTTCAGATCCTGGACTGACATGCAGGCAGTCGAAGCCATGATGACTTTCTCACCCAAGCCTCTATGCTGCCACACTCTGGGCCTCAGCTTGTCCATCAGAAGCAACTCCTCATCCTTTAAAGTTTTATTGTGAGATTGTAGCAATTCAGTCACATCTTCAAGCTCCATTTCTAATTCTAGTTCTCTTGTTGCATCCATCCCATGTGCAGTTACTTCCTCCACTGAAGACTTGAGCCCTTCAAAGTCATCCATGAGGGTTGGAATCAATCTTTTCCAAACTCTCATTAATGTTGATATTTGACCCTCTTCCCATGAATCACAAGTGTTCTCAAGACACCTAGAATGGTGAATCCTTCCCAGGAGGTTTTCAATTGACTTTGCCCATATCCATGAAAGGAATCACTGTCTATGGCAGCTATAGCCTGAAATGTATTTCTTAAATAATTGAAAGTTGAAATTACTGGTTTATCCACGAGCTGCAGAATGGATGAGGCGTTAACAGGCATGAAAACTATATTAATCTCATGTCCATCTCCATCAGAGCTGCTGGCTGACCAGGTGCATTGTCAGTGATCAGTAACATTTTGAAAAGAATCTTTTTTCTGAGCGGTCTCAACAGTGGGCTTACAATATTCATTAAGCCATATTGTAAACAGGTGGGCTGTCATCCAGGCTTTGTTGTTCCATTTATAGAGCATGGGCAGAATAGAGTTAGCATAATTCCTAAAGGGCCCTGGGATTTTCAGAGTGGTAAGTGAGCACTGGCATTAACTTAAAGTCGCCAGTGCAGGAACCCCTGAGTCAGCCTGTCCTTTGAAGCTTTGAACCCAGGAACTGACTTCTCTCTGATATGAATGTCTACATAGCAACTTCCAATAGAAAGCTGTTTTGTCTACATTGAAAATCTGTTTAGTGCAGCCACCTTCATTCATCATCTGAGCTGGACCTTCTGGATAATTTGCTGCAGCTTCCACATCAGCACTTGCTGCTTCACCTTTTCTTTTATGTTATGGAGACGGCTTCTTTCCTTAAACCTCATGGGCCAACCTCTGCCAGCTTCCAACTTTTCTTCTGCAGATTCCTCATCTCTCGCAGCCGTCACAGAACTGAAATGAGTTAGGGCCTTGCTCTGAGTTAGGCTTTGGCTTAAGGGAATGTCATGGCTGGTTTGATCTTCTATCCAGACCACTAAAACTTTCTCTGTATCAGCAATAAGGCTGTTCCACTTTCTTATCATTTGTGTGTTTACTGGAGTAGCACTTTTAATTTCCTTCAATAACTTCCCCTTTGCATTCGCATTTTGGTCATTTGGTGCAAGAAGCCGAGAACTCTACCTAACTCAGCTTTCAACATGCTTCCTCACTAAACTTAATCATTTCTAGCTTTTGATTTAAAATGAGAGATGACTGCCTCTACCTTTCACTTGAACAGTTAGAAGCCACTGTAGGGTTATTAACTGACCTACTTTGTTGTGTCTCAGGGAATAGGGGGGCTCAGGAAGAGAGAGAGAGAGATGGGGGACAGCCAGTCAGTGGAGCTGTCAGAACACACACATTTATCAATGAAGTTCGCTGTCTTAAATGGACCCAGTTCATGGCACCCCCAAAAGAATTATAATAGCTAACATCAAAGATCGCTGATCATGGATCATCATAACAAATATAATAATAATAATTAAAAAGTTTGGAATATTGTGAGAGTTAACCAAAATGTGACACAGAGACACAAAGTGAGCAAATGCTCTTGGAAAAATGGCACCAATAGACTTGTTCAATGCAGAGTTGTCACAAACCCTCAATCTGAAAAAAATGCAATTATCTGTGAAATGCAATAAAGAGAAGCTCACTGAAATGAGGTATGCCTTTATACAGGTTTTGGGGGAAACAAGATAAATGATTTGAATACCAAGGATATGTTTCCTTATGCACTGGAGTAAACTCTGGCGCCTTAGTGGGCCTCTGTTCCCCTGGGCCTTGTGCGGGAAGCGAGCCTCTAGCCAATTCTGCAGTTTGGTGGCTAAAGACTTTCTGGTACTCACAGGGCTCCTGAACACAAGCACACACTGTTTGTGTTTTCCTTTCCAGCACTGGAGAAAATACTGGCTTAGTGGGGTTTCAGAGAGATGGGGCATTCCTGCATCTTAGGGGAAAATTGAGGTATTTTTCAGGAGCAATTTGGACCATGCAAGATTTTTTGCCTTGTGTAATCATTTTAGAATACAAATCCCACCTAAAATGTGACTTTGCTACAATGGCTTATTTTGTTATTTGCCTTCCTGGCTCTGGGAAGGCAGGGGTCATGCATTTTGGTTACCCATTATGCAGGGCATAATCTAGTCATAGGACATCATAGGAGAAGGGCTGGATGGATTGGTGCATGGGTGAGGGATGAATAGATGGGTGAGTGGAGGGTGGCCAGATGGGGAATGGATCAGCGGGTGGGTAGATATGGGGAAGGATGGATGGCTGGGTGGACAGGGAGTGGGGGTGGATAAGTGGGTGTATGGATAGATGGGGGCAGAAGGGTGGGGCTGGATGGTTGGGTGGATGGACAGGTTGGGAGGTAGATGGTTGGATGGGTGGGTAGGGGCAAGGGTGGGAGGGTGGCTAAGTGGGGGGTGATGGAATTCTGATGTTGCCTATCACTAGCTCTTTGACCTTGGGCATGTTATTCCTTTGACTCTAAAATGGGGATTATATTCCCTCCTTGCAGGATTCTTGTGAGGAATGATTCTATGGCAGTCCTAAGTATGGAGGCAAGGATGGGCCTGGCTGAGAATGAGGACCCTTCTCTGACCAACATCACCAAAAAACGCACCCACATAAGAATTATAAAGTTTCCAAAGGGCAAGTGTCAGAACTTGATCGGCACTCCAGAACGGAAGCAGACAGGGCGCAATCCAACTGGTGGTCTACACAGTCACCTTTTACTCCGCCTTTGCCAGAGGCAGGAAGAGCCTCTCCCCTCCACCCCCACTCCAGCTACAGGGCTGCTCGCCCTGTCCTCACCTTCCCATCCTCTAGGCCGGGGCTTCTCTAACCTCACATAAGTGCCAATCATCTGGGGATCTTGTTAAAATACAGGGTCTGAGGCCCAGGTCTGGGGTGTGGCCCCAAATTCTCCCAGGAGGAGTCACGCCGTGGCACACAAGTACATGTGGACTATCTACCATGGCTCTAGGTGTGGCAAATAGGACGGCGAAATTGTCACTGTCACACAGGTGCAATGAGTGGGTCTGGTGCATAGGGGAAGGGCCCAGCTTTTCTAAACGATATCCCCGCCTTCTGTCTAAGAGGTCACACTGTCCTCGTGAGACCAAGTCCCCAAGGCTGATGTGCAATGGATCGGGGGGAGGGGGGGGCCAAGATGAAAGTCTGGATTCAAAGTCAGACAAGACCTCCCACATACCACAACCCTAGCTCCAGTCTCCATTCTGACGCTGAGGAAAGAGAGTTGCATGTGCTGAGACACCTGGGCTGATCTCCCCCAGGCCATGCTGATGGTGAGCAGGCCAGCCTCAGTCCTATTCCCTGTCCTCACTGAGCCTTCACAGGGAGAATGAAAATCCGGGCTGAGGAACCCAAGACAGTTCCTGCTTAGTCCCAAGGATAGCCCCCAGGGGCTCTGAGCCTGAGCAGGTCTCCCGGGCAGACACCTCCTGGGGCAGGGCTGGTCCTCAGAGCACTGATAAGCCTCTTCCTTCAGGAGTCCCTGGCTCCACATTTTGTTTTCAAAATCTACAAGTAAACAGGAGCAGCCGACAAGGATGGGGAGGCAAACATTCTTCCATGTAAGGCTGTGTCTCAGGCTTTGCTCTGAGCCCTGGGTTGGGGAAGCCAGGGGAGGACCAGGAGGGTGGACGCTGGGTTCTAGGTGTGGCCTGCCTGCATGCCCACAGGCTGAGCTTCTGAGTGATGTGGGCCTGTTACCCCCTGACCTCATCTGCCACCACTCACCTCTCCTCGTTTTCCCCTGACTCCCACCATGTTAGTCTCTGTGATGCTCCTCAAATATAAGGCACATATCCCACCCCAGGGCCTTTGCACTGGCTGTTCTCACTGCCTGAAACACTCTTCCTCCAGATGGCCACCTGGTGAACTCCTTCACTTCCTCACTCCTTTGCTCAAATGTCGCCACATTTAAAATGACTACCTGCCCCAGTCCCCCGCCAGCATTCCAGGCTTCCTGTTACTTGCATTACTTTTTCCATGACTCACTAACCTTCCAACATATTGCAACCTATTTACTGCCTATAATCCCCAATCAGAAGATAAGCTCCATGAGGGTGGGATTGCTGTCTGTTTTGTTACTGTCTCCCCAGTGCCCAGACCCATGCTGGGCACACAGTAGGTGCTCAGCTTGTGATGCCCACGTGGCTGCTTCTGGGTGCTGACATCTGAGAGCCAGATTTACGGGCTAGAGGGTGTGGCGCATATAATGCGCCAGACACCACAGGGTGTGTAGTTGCTTCTGGCACAGCAGAGGTCTGTGGAGGGGATGACAGTTCCTGCATTAAGAGTTAAGTGTGAGGGCCGGCCGAGTGGCTCAGTGGATTAAGAGCTCGCTCAAGAGGGTGAGCTGAGCTCTGAGCACCAGCAGTTCGATGCCCAGCCCGAGCTGAGCTGCTGCTGAGCTGCCAACAGGTGGCAGGATGGCTCAGCTAAAAAAAAAAAAAGTTAAGTGTGCAATCTCATTGCACTGTGTCTTGGCTAGCTGAAGCTTGGATGGAGTGAAGCTGCCAAACTCAGCAGGGGACCCAGATGCTCCAGCCAGAGCGACAGGGGGCAGCCATAGGCAGGGAGGGGGCCTCCATGGCCCTGCTCAGGCTTCCCATGCCAGGTTGGATGGAACCAGGCTGGCACAGGTAGGAACACGGGGGTGACCTGCAGTATCCTGTGAGGCGTCTTGCATGCCAGGGGGAACCAGAACAATGAGACAAGGAGAAACAGACACAGGACAACAAATGCAGGAGAGGTAGTATGGCTCAAGGAGACGAATCCCACAAAGGGAAACGCTACAAAGTGAGCCATGACCTGGCCAGAGGACAGTCCTCATCCCTGGGGGCTTCTGGGGAGACACATTGTTCTCAGGGCAAATGTCTCTCTGTCTTGGGCCATGGGGGAGCCAGAACGACACCCAGCAGCCCTTAGCAGAAGCAGCTCAGCAAAGGAGTCAGAGAACTTGCACCCCCACAAGCCCCTGCCAATCCAAGAGCCCTGCTGCTGGGGTCAGGACAGAGGGCAACCCATTGCTGTCCATGTCCAGCTGTGTGACCTTGGCAGGCCCTTCACCTCCAGTGCTGGACTCTCACCTGCAGGGCAGGACCCACCATGAGGGACTGATGTGAGTGAGGAAACCCACGCACAGAGCCAGCACAGGGAGAGGATGCTCTTGGGGGTGTTCATTTATTGAAAAAAAGAAGATGGCTGTGATGTGACAATAATCCTTAACCCTTTCTTTCACAAGCCCCCTTTTCTTCTATTAACATATATTCTTAGTAAATAAGAAATCATACTTTACTTATATTTAATAAATATTAATATATTTAATATGTACACTGTATGTAGGAGAAAATGATTAAAATGGAGGGTCAATAATAGGGATGGATTTGCAGAATTAAAGAAAGATGGGAGCTCTTGGATTGCAAAGGCCCACAGGATGCTAAATAGACTTATGAAAGAACACATACCTCAACACACCATAGTGAAATTTAAGAGTGTTAGAGAGAGACAGAGAGACAAAGAGACAGAGAGACAGAGAGACACAGAGAGAGAGAGAGGTCTAAAGGTCTCCAGAGAGAGCAGACCCCATGAGGAAGGGATGACTCAGACTGACACCATGTTTTCAAACAGCAGCATTGACTGCAAGCCTGCAGGGAACTGGGGATTTGAGAGCTGACATGAGTACTGAAGTTTTAAATCCTGAACTTTAAACCTTGAATTTTACATTCAGCCAACTGGCATTCAAGTGTGAGAGAATGACCAGGCATTTGCCAACACAGAAGGCCCAAGGTGCCACACAAACACCCACATGGGAAACAGTCCTGAAGGAAGAACTCAGATGAGAGGAGAAATAAACCTGAGATGCCTCAAGACCCACGATCAATCGAGGGGTAGTCAGAGTCCCAAAAAAAAGACTGTTGGTGCACCCTTCCATTAGCTAAGACCAAGAAAGAAGACAGAGGAAGCATGTTCTCAATACCACGATGGGGACTGGGTGGAGGGGATATCAGGAACACGAGGGTACAGTTAAGTTCTTTTCTTGACAGACGGACGTATGGATAACAATTTTATTTATTAAAAGGAAGGATTAACGAAGAAGCATAGAAAAAGCAGGAGACAAGCTGAAACCATAAACTTCTCAGTAAAAAGGCAGAAGTTGTTGATTGGGTAAAACCCAAAATCCAGCTGCAGGCTTTTTACAAGAAAGACAACTAAGCTGTCAATCAAAGTAATGAGGGGCAGCGGGGTTGTAGTCAGGTGCATCTGAGATTTGTTGGAGCTGTATGTGGGTCCATGGGAGTCCATTATATTCTTCTGTCTACTTTTGCAAATGTCTGAATTTTTCCATTATGAAATGTTTTTTAAAATAGCATGTTTTGAATTAAAAATAGACCTACCTTATGACCCAGCAATTCCACTTCTGAGTATTTATCTGAAGAAATCCAAAACACTAATTAAAAATATATATAGAGGGTGCTAAAAATAATGTATACACATTTTCAGAAAGGAAAAAAATGTATTAAAATTATGCTGATGGTAACCACTTTGAGCACCTCTTGTAATGGCAGAAGTCAACTGTGACTTGTAGTCATCTCTTGTTATCAGTATATACTGAGTATTACAATTCTAATAGTTTTTTTCCTTTCTTAAAATGTGTATACATTTTTTGGTACTCTCTGTACCCTTTTGTTGATTGCAGCATTATTTACAATATAGCTAAGATATGGAAGCAAACTAAGTGCCCATCAATAGATGACTGGATAAAGAAAAAGTGGTATATTTATACAATGGAATATTACTCAGCCATAACAAATGAAATCTTACCATTTGTGACAACATAGATGGACCTAGAGGATACTATGCTACTTAAATAAGTCAGAGAGAGACAAATACCATATGGTCTTACTTATATGTGGAATCTAAAGAACAAAATAAACAAATAAAAAATAATAAAATAACATGTTTTGGACCAAGATTTCTCTCTTCTCCAAAAGTCCAAGACAACTGTAAATTGCTAATTTTTACATGGTGCCCATCACTGGAATTTTCAAATATGGCTAAATAGGTATGAGCTTACAGGAACTGGTTTTATTGGGTAGTGACAGAAGTATGCCCCTTGCCTCTGGAAATGCCCCAAATTCCTCTTTCAAAAGGTCATTGTAAACTGTCTGGGATGGAAGGAAAATTGTGTGCTTAAATTGATCTTTTAAAATTAAACACAAATAAGTAAATACATTTAAATATCATACATATGTGTATATTTCTGTGTGTGGACCCTCACACACTGCCCAGAATCTTCATCTGGCGGCTATCAATAAGAATGCTAGTCAGGGTTGCCCCTAGAAGGTGAAATCACACAAGGGTACTTTCTATTTCCCTTTCCCCGTGAAAAGAGCATGTGTCCCAAACTGCATTTGTGTTGTAATAGCTAACTGGTTTCCCATCATTATTAATCAGAGTCACGTGCAGCAGCCAGTAGGAGCCTCATATGACTGTAGACAGGCAGCGCTTCCTCCCCTGCTGAGAGCAAAGAACCCAGCACTGGGTTGCCTGGGAGGCGGATTCCTCCGCAAGCCATGATTTTCACCAGTTTTTGAAACGGCAAAAATGGTTAGTGGATCTCATTACGACCTTTGGGGACTGAGAAGGGACCTTGAGTCCACGGTCATCTGGTGGGCAGGGCTGGGCCCAGCAGGGAGGCCCTGCTCACATCCCCCTCTGCCCTGCCCCGACCTCGCTGCCCACTGCGGAGGCTGCAGCAGCACTGCCCCAGAGAACTTGCTGCCATGACGGAAACCTTTGCTGAGCTGTCTGTCCCATGTGGGAGCCAAAAGCCACAGGTGGCTACTGAGCACCTGAGATATGACCAGTGTGCCTGAAGAACTGAAGTTTTAATTTCATTGAACTGTAATTTAAATAGCCATGAATGAGCTTTGAAAACATTATGCTAAGTGAAAGAACCAGGTATAAAAGACCACACATTGTATGATTCCATTTTATATGAAATGTCCCAGAACAGGCAAATTTATAGAGACAGAAAGTAGGTTAGTGGTTGCAGGCGCTGGAAGAAGAGGGAATTGGAAGTGACTGCTAGGGTTTCTTTTTGGGGTGATGGAAACGTTCTGGAAACAAATAGTGGAGATGGTTGCACAGCGTTGTTAATATACTAAAAATCACTGAATTGGATACTTTAAAATGGTGGATTTTGTTACGTGAATTATAACTCAATTACAAAATATAAAAATATTTAAATAGCCACATAGGCTAGTGGCTGCCATATTGGACAGCACAGTTCTAGAAGTTTTTGAGGAGGGATTCAGCTGTTCGCTCATCCTCTCCTGCCCCAAATTCATGCCCTCGCAGCCCAGCGGTGCCCCTCAGGGGTCTTCCCTGCCCTTCATAGGCTCTCACCACCTCTGTTCCCCACATGCCTTCTTGTTCCCACCCAGCTCCAGCTGTTCTGGCCCCTACGCATCATGCCTGTGGGTTCCTCACTTGGTTTGGGAAGGCTCCTCCCACCAACGCTGCCTCACCTTCCAGGCCTACTGCATGGATATCTTTTGTTCCTGCCAAACTTATGGTATGAAGGCCCTCAGGTACCATGGCCAGCCACACCCTTATTATTTGGTTCAGAATACCCCCTCTCTGTCCCCACTGATCTTTTCCCTTTGGGCTTACTGAAAAGGGGAGACCTCAGACAGGAAGCCACCCTGAAGTGACCCTGGCTGAGTCACAGCTCCCTCTGACTCCCCCACTCCATGCTCCCCACCCCATTGCCACCCTGGTCACTCTATATTATGATCCGGGTCCCCCACCTGTCAGGAGGGACCTGCTGTGTGTGTGGCCTCAGTGCCCTGTACAGGACTGGGTCAGGTGGGCATTGGAACAGGTTTGCTGAATGGACAATGGACAGCAGTGATGACATTGTCACGGCTGGTTGACAGTTCAGAAGGTGACTTCATGCCGGTTCATTACTTGCCTTCTGGACTTGAGTGTGGCCTTGGAGAAGAGGGGGGGCGGGTCTGCAGGGCCCCTTCTCAGGACCAGCCCCCCAAGGGTGCCTGAATACTCTTGCCTTCCTAAGTCTGATTTGGGGAGGGGCTTCCTAGAGGTCCTGGTCTTGCTCACCACCTGCTCCAAATCCAGCATTTCCCGTCTGAGACCCCCAGGCATTCACTGCACGTGGCCTGGGGGTTGGGGGAACCAAGGAGACTGGCAGACTCCTGGTGGGAGGGGGCCCAACTCAGAGCTGCAGTTCTCCCCACTGCAGAGGGTCAGCCTTCCCCACTGGCACCAGCGGGACAGGCTGACCCCCAAATCCATGTGGAGGTGGAGGTGAGCGTATGTGAAAGGGTGCTTCTCTAAACACACAGAAGGCGGCATTGTTCCCCTGCCTTTCCTCAGGCAAAGTCTGGAAGGGACTCCTGGTAGGGGCTCTGATGAGGGCTTACCAAATTCTCAGCACAGCAAGGCCCCGGGTGATTGATGCCGAGAAAAACATTTTCACCAGCCCCTCATCTGGTTTGTATTAAGAGATTTCCATGCTTGGATTTTTTTTTTTTTCCCAAGGTAAAAAACCAACGATAAGTTGGGAAGGGAGAAACAGTGAGGGACAGCAGGGGGGATAGGCAGCTGGGCTAGGGGTGGGGGCTGGGGAGCCTGGCTGAAAGATGTGAGAGCTGGAGAGAGGAAGCCTGCACCCTTTAGGGCTGGCAGGAGACAGAGGCCCAGCACTGGGTACCCAGCGATGATGGAGACGCTGCGACTGGCTTCCTTTCTCACTTTATTAAAGTCACAATGGATTTGGCAGCAAAACAGGTGGTTCCTAGCAGCCCTTCCCCTACAGCAGTGCCACCCACCCCTCACCCCCGTCTGGCTGCCACTGCCTCTACCCTTCCTGCCTCACCTTTCCAGCACTATCAGCCTCTGATGGAACTGGAGGCTTTATTTTTGTTTTGTCTTCTGTCTCCCTGCTGCAGCAAGCCAGCCACATGGAGGGAGGACGCAGGATTGTTGACTGAGTGAATGAACGCCTGACCAAGTCCTCCTCCTTCCTTCCCAACCGGCCTGGCTCCTCCTCACCTGAGGGGGCATCTGTGTGGCTCCAGGCCCCCCAGTGGGCCCCATGAGTGTGAACCCCCAGCTTCCCCCGTCCTTCTCTCCCTCCCAGGCCTTGATAGGGTAGGTGGGAGCTGGGAAAAGCTCCCACACCCCAGGGAAGCCAGTGCATGTCCACATAGGGACTCGACTCGAATAGTGTCCTCTGGTCTCTCTGGCCTCCCAGGTCCTCAGGCTCTCTGGCCCTCCTCTCCAGGCACCCAGTGATCAGGTTATAAAGCAGAGCTGGCTGAGCCCACAGACACCAAGCCTAGGACACACTGTTCCCCTGCCTAAACGACCTAGAGCACTTTCTCACTTAGCCAGCTTCTACTCATGCCTCAAGGCACCCTGCCACCTCTTCCAGGAAGCCTTCCTGGTCCTGCGTTCTGTTCCTCCTTGCTTCCATCCTCAGCTTGCTCAGAAGCAGGCCTATCTCTCCATCATTAGCGCAACCAGGGAGAGCTCCGTCAGGGTCCCAGTGCCTGGCACACCGCACATGCTTGCAGAGGGTTTGCTGGGTGGGTGCATGAAGGTGGCGAGTGGCCAGCACAGTGCCCTAGCACCCAGCACAGGGTCTGGGACAGAGAGGGCAGCAAACACGGCTGGATGAACAGAAGGAAGGGTGGTGTGGCTTCCCGCCCCCCAGCCTGCCTGCTCTGCCTCCTTGGCCTCTACTGAGGACGGCTCGCTTCTTGTCCCAGGGTGCCTTTCCCTCCAGAGCCCAGGTGTCTCTCCCGCACCATGGGCTTTGCCATGCCCCCACACGGAGCCTTGGTAACCGGCTTCACAGCGCTTGGTCATTCACTAAGGAGCCAGGAGACTGCCAGTGGCCAGCTCCAGGGGTGAAACAAAGAGGATTCTGACTCTAGATAAAGGAAGAGAGGAAGAGAAATAATGCGAGACATGAGAGGAGGACTGAGGGAACGACGGTTTTCGCCCTGCTGGGAGCAGTGTACCAGGCGGTCGAGATGCAGAGGGAGGAACTACATTTCCTGCCATCCTAGAAGTAAGCCTTTGAATGAGCACTAGTGTGTGTGCACAGCATGGGTGGTCCGTCAGCAAGCATGGCCTGAGCGCCCCTGCCCCTTCGTGCCAGACCATGTGGGGTGCTGGGGACACATCTCAGTGGGCCTCTACCCAGGGAACTTAGAGTCAGTGGGAAAACATCTCAAACTGGACAAGTGGTGCCCAGAAGGAAGAGCATGGTCTGTGAAGGGGTGTGACCAGGTCTGGTCTCAAGGGTCAGGAAGTGTCAGGATGGGGTCTGAAGGAAGGGTAGAGTGAGATGAGGAGAGGGAATGCTGGCCAGAGGACACGTGTGCAGCCCTGAGGCAGGGGAGGGGAGGGCCTGAGGGCAGATATGACAGGAAGCAGTGTGTGTGGAGTGTGGGGGAGGCAGGAGGCTGGCAGCACACTTAGGGGCCTGATTTGAGGTCATGATAGGGTTTTGGATTTTATCTTGCTGGGGGCAGCCTCTGGGCTGCATTCTGAGTCCCAGGCTGTTAGGGACAAAATTGTGTCCCCTCCCCAAGTTCATATGTTGAAGCCTTAACCTCCAATGGACCTTCGGTGTGGTAATTAAGGTTAAATGAGGTCATGAGGCTGGAGTCCTAACCTGAGAGGACTGGTGTCCTTCTAAGAAGAGGAAGAGACACTGGAGAACTCTCTCTCTCTCCACTTGAGATGACCTGGCGAGAAGGTGGCTGTCTACAAGCCAGGAAGAGGGTCTCACCAGAAACCAACCCTGCTGGCACCTTGATCTTAGACGTCCAGCCTCCAGAACTGTGAGAAAATATACTTGTTGTTAAAACCCTCTGTTTGTGGCATTTTGTGATGGCAGCCTGAGGATAGTGATAGGCAGGCCACTTCCTTCCCGCTTTCCCTCAGGTTCCAGCAGCCCTGAGGGGGCACCATCCTCAGTGTCCCTGCCCATTTAAAGAAACATACCCTTCGAAGGGTGAGGTGACTCGATCAAGCTCACAGGGCTAGTAGCACAGCTGTAAAAACACCTTCGTGCTTTAGGTATTTTCTCTCTTAAAAGAAGAGAGAGGTAAAATGGCCACCTTTTAAATGAGCAAGGTGAAACTGCTATTAAACAAATTTAACAAATAAAAGTAGACATCAGCTAATGAGGTAGGAGCTTCTGTTAAAGAGTGATGATGGGGAGGTGGCGATGGGGCAAAATCTCAGTGGCCTAGGTATTTAGAATGATTTCTCTTAAAATGTTTATAAAGAGTAATAATTCACTATAAGGAAGGATTTTAATTACTAGGTAAAATATAGAAGCACAGATCTTGTCTCTTTCTAACACACGATGAAGATAGAGAGGAATGCAATACCCCAGCTAGCAGAGAAGGGTCATCAATTTTCTTGTGGCCTAATAGACAACCTGAGCTCACATCTTTTAAAGCCATGTTATATTTTTGAGGCTGTCACTACTCATTACATGTCAGGATGAGATAAACACATCGCTGGCCCAGCCTGAGGAGAGGCAAGTCTCCATTCCCAACATTCCAGCACGTCTGCTTCTCCGTCCTCCCCACACTGGGTATTTTGACAAGAAAATAAAGGACGATATTTCCCATTTGAAAGAAAGGGCTGGCGAGGCTGTGAAGCAAGGCGCTCTCACCTACCTCCTGAGAGGCGGGATACAGGACGATCTCTTTGGAAAGTAATTTGGTAACATATTTCAAAATCTAAAATACACATACTCTTTGATCTAGCAATTCCACTTTTAGGAATTCGTCTGCAGACATACTTCCACATGTGCACAAAAGCACTGTGTACGAGGGGCTAGTCACTGCAGCATCACGTTTAATAGAAAAAGACGGGAAACAACCCAGATGCCCAATAACGGGAGATTGACAAAGTGAATTATGACACACTCATGCAATGAAATTCTATGCAGCCTTTAAAAAAATGAAGCAATACGAAGCCATAAAAATACTAAAAGGAGCCATAAATTTCTTTTATAATCTCTGATTTGAAAGGTCCTTCTATATAAGACACAAATCTCAGAAGCCATAAAATAGGACTGACAAAGGTGACTACATTAAAATTTTTTTGCATGACCCAAAATGAAAACAAAAGAAAAACCAAAAGCAGTAAAAGGAAAACTATAAAACTGTGAGAAAAGACTTCCAACTCACATGTCAAGTTCCCTAAAGCATTGCCTCAAATCAATGAGAAAAAAAAAAGAACAACCTAACAGAAGAATGGCCCAATGATATGATTGGGCCATTCACTGAAAGGGAAATACAAGTTTCTCTGAAACCCATGGGAAAAATGGTCACCCTTAGTCAAAGAAAATTGCGAATTAAAACTCCCTGGGGATACTATTTGCCATCTCTTAGAATGATATATAATCAAATAGTGCCATGCTGCTTGGGCAGGGTCCGGGCAAGTGTGTTCTCCCTGCAAGGCTGAGCGGAATGGGCATGGAAAGCAGTCAGCACTAGCGCTTCACAAACCCTTTTTTTTTTTTTTTTTTTTAGGGCAGTGTCACTGGCCCTCACATGTGGGACCCGAACCGGGGCCGCCAGCCTCCCAAGCCAGCACTTAACCACCACGCCACTCAGCCGGCCCAACACAAACACTTTTTATACCACTGGAATCTTGAATGATAAATATCTTGCCTATTAAAATTAGTAGAGTAACATTGAAAGAATTAGGCAAATTTATGTGCTCTGAGAGGGGATGATTTCCAATTTATCTTGAAGTATAAAAGGCAAGGTGCCTAGCATGTTAAACATGGATATAGAGGGCTGTCGGAAGAGTCATGATGTATTTTTTTGTTTTTCGTTGCAAAAACGCGTCATGACTTTTCCGACAACCCAATACTTTGAAGACATTATGCTGGGTGAAAGAAACAGGCACTGAGGGCCACATATTTATGATTCCATTCCTTTGAAGTGTCCAGAATAGGCAAATCCACAGAGACAGGAAGCAGATTAGTGGTTGCCTAGGGCTGGGGAGTGACTGCTAATGGGTACAGGCCTGTCTTTTTCTTTCTTTCTCTTTCTTTCTTTTCTTTCTTTTCTTTCTTTCTTTCTTTCTTTCTTTCTTTCTTTCTTTCTTTCTTTCTTTCTTTCTTTCTTTCTTTCTTTCTTTCTCTTTGTTTCTTCTTTGTTTCTCTTCTCTCTCTCTCTCTCTCTCTCTCTCTCTCTCTCTCTCTCTCTCTTTCTTTCTCTCTTTCTTCTCCATTACAGTTGCTTCAATATTATTTGATGGTACAGTTCTTCTTTTGGGGAATGATGTACATGTTCTAAAATTGGCTGTGGTGATGGTCTCACAACTCTGTGAATGTACTGAAAATGGCTGACTTGTACACTTTAAATGGGTGGATCATATGGTATGTGAATTGTATCTTAAAGCTGTTACAAAAAAAGGCTTTCAGCAGCATTAAAGATGAGATGGGGACTGCTTGCTGTCCCAGGTGTGGCACAGTGTGTAGTCTGCAGTCGCTGGGCTCCCCTGGGGCCCCAGCAATAAGGCTGATGAGGACAAGGTGCAGACAAGGCAATGGAAGCTCCGGACATTAAACACAACCCAAGTCCACAGACTCAGAGCGAGAGTGCTCATTCCACTGAAACCACCCCCAGTTTGCAGAAATGAACAGGGAGCCTCAGAGCAATCTGGTAACAGGCACATGCCCGGCCACTTCAAGTGCGGGACCTGCCATGGAGAGCGCCCCTGGAGGCCAGCAGGAATAGTACTAGCTGCCTCCCATCAGAGCATGCATGAGTCACTGTCACCACCATCCTCTTCCTCCCCTCCCCATCATCTTCATCTCCTGTTCCCTCCACTTGCTGTAACAAGGGCAGTGGCTGCTAACAATCCCCAGCATTTATTACATGCCTGACTTGGCATTCATTGCTTGCCTTGTTTAATCTTCAGGAAGTTTACCTCCAAGCCTTCATGACAGGCCTTGTAAACATCCACACAGAGCCCAACGTATCCAATCAAAGTTCCATTTCATGGGGAAGGTACTAGGGAGAAGCTGTGTGAGTTAGGACTTCTGGGAGAGTGGCCAGGAAGTCAGGGATCTCAGGCAGAGACGACCTTTATGGCCAGGTAGCTCAATCCTCCATCAAGTGTGGAAGTGTGTCCATCCATCCATCCATTCATCCCCATCCATCCATCCATCCATCCATCCATCCATCCATCCATCCATCCAACCATCCATCCATTCATCCATCCATCCACTCATTCATCCATCCTCTCATCCATCCATCCGTCCATCTACCCATCCATCCATCCATCCATCCATCCATCCATCCATCCATCCACCCACTCATCCATCTGTCAGTTCACCCATCCATTTGTCTGTCTGTCCATCTAACATTTATTTAGCACCTACCCTGATGTCAAGCAGTAGGTCCTGTGCTAAAGATACAATGGTGATTCAGACTTGGCCCCACTCATGAAGCCAGTCTAATGGGGTGCACATCAGCATCTTTTCCATAATGGCCTGTCAGCCTGTTTTTGCTTACTTCTCATGCTGGGGAACTCACCACCTAGCAAAGGTTCTCATTCTATCTGACAGAACACTTGGACTATTCACCCCTTCATTTCCTAGTTGAGGAAACTGAGGCCTAGGGACAGGAATGATATGGCTGAGCTCACATACAGAAATGGCAGAGCAGGATACCTGACTTAGGGCTGCTTCTTCCAGCTTAGAGCTCTCTGCAGATACTATTTGAGATACTAAAGAATTAAAAATTTGTAAGAAGTTTACATTGGTGACCAAAACTTCTATTTGGTATCTCAAATGCACAGTGTACTGATGGGTGACTATGTAAGTCCAAAGTCAGACAAAATAAATTTTCCTTTTTGTCTTTATATATATATTTTAAAAGATTGCTTCTTTTCCCCCTGGGAGATGAAACTCTTGCAAACCACAAGCTCACCTACTTCACCTTGTGACCTGAGCCTCCAGCATGGGGGTTCTGGCATGCAGACTGGCTACGGGGCAGGAGAAAGGCTTCAGGCATCAGGTTCTGGTCCCAGCTAAGGACCCAGTAATCTGTAGTGGTCCATCCACTTAACCTCTTTGAGCCTCCATTTCCCATCTTTTTTTTCTTCTTTTTCTTCTTTTGAGGGCAGTGTCACTGGCCCTCATATGTGGGACCGAACCGGGGATACTAGCTTCCCAAGCCAGCGCTTAACCACCGCGCCACTCGGCCGGCCCTGAGCCTCCTTTTCCAAATCAGGATACTTGTGCCCATATTATGTTTAAAAAGATCTACTGTAGAGCCTGACACTAATGAGCACTCAACAAAAGTGAGGTTGGGTTTTTTAAAAAAAGTGCTTTGAATCAAATTATTGTCTGAATTCTGCAGAAAATGGGACAATGAATGAAGCTAAAGACTTAATTCCATTTACAGGAGGCTGACTTGTTCCCCTGCTCCCTTCTGCTCCTTCAGTCCCTAATTGCATTAAGTATGTTCCCTCCCTGGTGACCCAGGGTTGCACAGCAGGAAGTGACCTTGAGGGCCGCCTGCCCCAAGATCTGCTCTCTGAAGTCCTGGTGATGCGACCCCTCAGATGTGACCTTCCCTTCTCACAGGCTTTCTGGTTGGGTCCGGCCTGAAGGAAAATGCCTTTTCTGTGCTTTTATAAAAGACAGACCCTCTGAGCTTGGAATGGGCAGCAGCAGGCCTGTGCTCCCAGGAGCTGGCCAGGGTGGCTGCAGGACTGGGTTGGAGCAACCTTGCCTCTGAGAGCATTTACGATGAAATGAGGTTAGGCCGGGTCAGGCTCAGAGAGATGTGGGGTCTTGCTGGGAACAATACACACTGGGGAATTGTGTGCCTTTGAGGTTTTAACCATTTTCTTGGGAAACTCTTTAGTGAGCTCTTTAAAGGGAAACATGTTTTGGATTTGGTCTGAATGATACCATAAGGACAGGCAGCCTTCAGTGGTCAGCCCTGACTCTAGGCTCAAGTTAAGTGAATGATAAAGAGCCCTCTCAATTTCAAGATGTTTGCTCCAAATACAAAGGCAGTTTTTATTTTGCTGAATGTCATATCAAATTTAAAATATGTGAATGTGTGTGTATGTTTAAACATGATATGCCAATGTCAAGTTTAATATATGTGTGTAAAAGCCCGTGCACATTGAGTATTTACATATACAATATATTTTTAAAATGTTGATTTCTTTACAATACTGAAGTTCCAGTGAAAAACATTAAAAAATAAAGGGAGAAAATGATCCATGATTCTATTATCTTGACATGACTATGGTTAATATTTAGTGCATTTTGTTCCAGGTCAGATGTCATATCAGTCTGTCATGAAAGACCTCTAATTCGAATTGGAAGGGTAAAGGGTGATCTACAGGGAGAGAAAGCACAGAGATGCACCTATGTGCAGAGTAGAAAGGGTTTTATAGGTGGTCAGACTTGGCTTTGTTGCCAGCTCTGTAGTAATTATTAGTGTGACCTTGGACAAATCATTTAACCTCCATGAACCTCAGTTTCCACCAGTGACCCAGCTGATTTCTGGGGAGAAGATGGAGCAGGGCTCTGATGGTTCCCAGAAACCAATCTTCTTTCTCAGGGAATTGAGAGAGAGGGGGAGCTGTGAATAGGGGTCTTGGGGAGCAGGGATGGGGTTGTGGGTGAGGTTATGGAAGCAGAAAAGCTTTTCCTGAGGTCAGGGCCTCGTGTGAGACATACAGCACCCCCTTCCCACCTGCCCCCCCCAAAGTCACAGAGTTTTCGCAGCTCCACAGTTCTCTTCTGTGGTCCCCATAAACTGCCCAAATGTCCTGGAATGCCAGCCTTCTTACATGCAAACCATGTCTCTCGGAGACAGCTCCCCCTGCCCAGAAATGGCCCCAAATTCTTTGTCAGACCAAGCACAGGGATTTCTCCTTGGGAAAATGTAGTCACTGTGAATTTCATGGAAGGTGGAACAAGAATAGAAACCACTAAATTATTTTCAAGGAAACATAAGTTATCAAGATTGCAAAATCTTTTCCCAATGGGGATGGGTCAGTTTAAAGTGGCGGCAGCTATTTAGGGGTGACGCACACATCCAGGTTCTCCTGCCACGTGAACCACATAGTCCTGTGGGCCTGGCTGGGCTTTGCGTAAGACGGCGGGGTCCTGAACGGGGGTAAACCTCCTGTTTGGGCAGAGGCCCTGCAATATCAGGCAAAGAGTGTGAGAACAGGTGGCATGCGGATGTGGGGTTGAATGGAAGTGTTAGCTGTGTGACTCTGGGCCAACATCTCTCTGAGCCTCAGTTTTTCCATCTTAAAAATGGGCATAATATTACCTATCTCGCTGGGCCATAGTGAGGATCAAACGAGAACACACTAGGAACTCACATGCAGTGCACAGCCAGTGGAGGGGTTCAGGAAGTGGGGTCCTCGTCATACTCAGGGCAGGCATCCCCACCCACTGCTGTGTTTCTGCAGTGAAATCCTTTGGGAACCAGTAACATCTAAGAGCTACAGATGCTCCAGGTCTCTGGGCTGGAAACTGGTCACCACATTTGCTCTTAGGCACTTGGGGCTTGAACAAAAACAAGTGTTTGGTCTTTATTGGATTAGCAGGACAGTGAAGGCTAATGGGAGGAGCTTTTGATCCCAAGCTTTGGGGTCAGCAAACATGATTACACCACACCTGTCAAGGACACACTTTGGTCCTGTCTTTGCTATATCCAAGCAAAGACTGTCTGGAACTGCTGTGAGAGCTGGTTCTGGATCTTTCATTATTCTTGTGCCATGTGCATCATTTTTAAAACTTATTTCTTTGAACTAGTTTTTCTTACTTATGTTTGGAAATAAACTTTCTACGGCTTCCACCAAAGGAAGACCAGTCTCGGGACATAAGATGGTGACTGTTAAAATAACACACAATGGAAGCTACACAACGCAACAGTTTTAGCCTAAACCTATGCCTGAAAGTGCATAGCCTAAGGTGCGTTCTCTTTGCAAAGAGGGAGATTAACAAGTATTAAAAGGTGTTAAAGACACCCTAGGACCAAAATGAGTGGCTCTCCTGGACCAACTAGGAGAGGGAAAGAGATTGGAAGAGGGCTTCTCAGATGTGCAGTCAATGTCTTTTGATATTGAACTGATGCTCTTGTGCCCTTGCTCCACGAAACTGCCTCTGTGTGAAGTGTGCCCGAGGGATGCGTAAACCGGGGATGCTCACGCATCCCACATCTCCCCCCGCACTTCTCTGTGGGCTCCATCTCCTTCCTACATGGCTCTTCTCCCCAGCTCTGCCCCTCAACCCAAGCCTGGGTCCCTCACCTTGTCGCCCTCACACACCTGCCTGCAGCCTCTATTGGAACTTCTACACTGAACTCCTCTGTTTTCCCTACATCTTCAACCCTGACTGCTCCCCACGCCATGCCTGGGGTCACCCACTCTGCACTGGACACTCAGCCCCTTTGGGAACCAGTCACCTCTAAGACAGGTACTTTCACATATGTGCACCCACCCCTGTGCACTAGCTCTTACTGTCCCCTTCTAGAGATGGGTAAAGTGAGGTCATGAGATTAGCCAACTGGCGAGGGTCCCACAGCTGGCCATGGGCCACCTGACTCCTGCCTTCCTTCCATGACACTCTGGACCTCTCTCAGAAAACCACAAGCTGAAATAACACAGAGCCGCAGGCACTGCCTAGGAAATACTGAGTGGGAGGTAAAGGGGTTTGCTATTTACACAAAGATTTCCCTGCTCCTCCCCAGAGGAGGGCCATTATCACCTGCAGTGCGGAAAGTTCCAGGTCTAGAGTCTTCTGGTTGACACACTGCAGGTGCTTCAGGGACATGGACTTCCCCTTCTCCGACTGACAGCCAGCTGGCTCAGGACAAGTCCTCAGAGCCGGCTCCTTCTGTCCCTGCCTGGGGGCCTTTGCTGGGGAACACCTGTCCCATTTCTACGCAGAGCCCAAGGGAATGCAGGGGGAACCTGAGTTTGGAGCCATAAGAATGAAGGTTTGAATCACAGCTTTACCATCAACCTGGGAGCAGCTTGAGAGCCAGGAAGGGGAAGGATAGGAGCTTCTGTGACAGGTTGCAGCCTGGAGGTAACTCTATGGGGTGGAGGGCATGTCCTACTGTACCCCAGGCCCGCTATGCACCCCTGGGGCTGACACAGCATCCAGGTGAAGCCACCATTAACCTCACATGGGGGTCTGTGGCCTGCTCAGGAGCTGTTCTCTCTTCTCTCGCCATCAGAATCTCAGTTTTCCTTGGAGAACCATCCCTCCCCACTCTGGTCCAATGGATTGGGTAAGTCACACCCACCCTGGCCTCTGGCATGTGACTTTGGCATGGCCCATCAATGTACTCTTGTTCTTTGCCATCATGATTGGCTCAGAGATGGACACATGTCACCAAGGAGGCATCATCATGGAACTTCTGCTAGAATGATTAGGAAACAGAGGCCGTCTTTGGTTGAGCTATAAGAAGGGAGTGAGGCTAGAGTTTCAAAGGCCCCACAGCCTGAAGAGGAAGCCAGCAGGGAGCAAAGCAGACCCAAGCACTGGGAGACACTGGCTTCCAATGCCACCGATGGGCATCCAGATCTGTCTGGCCGAAGTCAAATCAATGACCCACCCTTTTCTTTTTCTACTGGCTTGAGCCACTTTGAGTTAGGTTACTTTGACAGGAAACAAAAAAAGTCTTAACAGGAGTAGATGGCATTTTGGGGACCATACAACATAGCTGCTTCACACTAAGCATCCATCCATTACCTTTAGTTACAGTTTATCAAGGTTTTATTAAATTTTAATTATGCCCTCTGACGTAGTTACTATCATTGTCTTTTCATCTGCAAATGCGATCACTATATACACCTATGTCTTCAAGTTGTTAAAAACGATGAACAGAGTAGGTCTAAGCAGAGAACCTACAGACCAAAGCACTAAGTTACCTGTTACCTCCTGGCTGGCCCTTCCTTCCTTCCTTCCTTCTCCCTTCCTTCCTCTTTCGCTTCTTCCCTTCCCTTTCATGTTTATTGAGTCCTACTAAGGGCCAGTCAGTCTTCTGATTAAGCTGCTGTGACTATTAGCCAACCAGCTACACTCCCACCCCACCTCTAGCCCAAATGACTCCTTCTCAGACAAAAAATTAGACATTCTGTCAACCCATCTGAAGTCCACATGCATTGGGATTAAACATGCCCTTCACCCACAGTCATGCAGGAGACTTTGGTGGATGGCTTGTACCTGGTGGGCTCTGATGCTCACTGTCAGCTGGTCACAGAGCTCATGGACTGTTTGCTTCCTCATCTGCTCTAGATAGCAGCTCCAGGTCCCACCTGGCTCACTCACCTAGAGGTTATAGGATCCATCTCTTTGAAAATGGGGACAGTTCTGATGTTTTACATCCCACCCTCTTCCTGAAAGACACAGCCATACTTCCAAGCTCACATTAGCAAGCTCTTTCTACGCTCCGGGAGCAATTCACCTAGGTCTAGAGGCTCAGATTCATGAGATGGAATTCATCAAATGCCTTCTGCATCAGCTTTGTGACAGGGAGTCTTGCAATCTGCCCCACACCCTTTGTTTCATGTTCCTCCTGCTCTCCAGCAGACGCTCTACCTGAAGCAGAAGTGGTTAACAGACCTGAGTCATCCCATTCTCTCTGCTGATGTCCCCCCACGTCTCGGGTCCCTGGCCACACGCCCGGCTCTTCTTACTTCTCCTTGTGCCAAATAGACTTTTAAAGGCTGAGTGTACCTTTCTGCACATTTTTGCCACCCTGGGCCTTTTCTGGGCCACTTCCCTGGCCCTGCTCCTGTCTGTCCCATCCACGCACACCCTTTGCAAGTCTGAGACGTGAGTTCCAAATACAAGTCTGCCCATCCCCACCCTGGAGAGGGAGCCCGTCTTTTCTTCCATACATCCTGACATCTGCTTTCCTAATTTCTAAGAAATGAACCTTTCGGTTTGTGGGAGGGTAGCTCTAGCTCCCTAGGAGGTGAGCTAAGGATGGAGGAGGCCACAGCTTTGCCCCTTGCTCACCTGGTAGCCCCAGATCATGCCTACTCCTTACAGGCTGTCTCCCTGCCTCTACCTCTCCCACCTCCAGTGCTTAGAGCAGTGGATTACGCTTCTAGGAGAGCAGGCGGAGGCCCTTGGAAATGAGCTGGCCCAGCAGTTGCACTTTTAATTAGCAGAATCACCTGAACAGCTTTTTCTGTTCCCATCCCAGAGACTGAGCCGTAGGGTTTGGGGTGGACCTCAGGCACCTGGATCTATTAAACAGCGCCCCCAGCCCTAGGAGTGCTGATGAGCCCCACTGGGAGCCCCCTCCCCTGAGGGGACAGTTGGCACCTGGTGTGGGGCACCAACTGCTCCAGGGTTCCAGAGTAAGCTCACAGAGCCTGCCCGGGCTCCAGTGTTCCCATCGCCTTGTACTGACTGCAGGCTTAACAGCCTGGGCTGGGGGCTGCTTACATCCACCATCCTCATAAATACAGCCTGAGCTTATTGAGCAACGGGGACCATTTGGGCAGGCCAATAAACAGATGCACAAACAGATAAATCATTGAAGCAATAAACCATATAGGGTCCATAACGGTCTCTTTACCATTTCTCTTTGGGGGCGGGTTTTACAATGTTGCTTTGTGGTGTGTGTGTGTGTGTGTGTGTGTGTGTGTGTGTGTGTGTTTAAATAAGCAAAATTATTTTCTTGGGACTCCATCCAAGAACATTAGATAAATAACTGATCCAGCCCCAGCTGCTCACAGGAAACCCTGCTCAGGCGGACAGTGTGGGAGAAGGCGGCTGTGCTTTGATGTGCAGTGTGGGGGCACCCTGGGGGCACCAAGGTCTTTGTGAAAGCCCCAGGCCCCTGCCACCTCTGGCTTAGTTTCCCAACTGGACTCCTTCTTCCTGCAGTGCTGGACCTGACCAGGTGACCTCCCCCTGAAGCCTCCTGTGTCCTCTAGATGCCTAAGGATCAAGTACAAGCCTCTTGGCAGGTATTAAGCTGTGGCCTGGGCCCTCCTCATTGCTTTCCGGTCTCTACCGCACTGCCCACGCTCTGCCTGCTGACCACTCAGTGATCCCTATGGGGATGCGGTGTCCCCTTTCCTTCTGGACAGCTGTGTGTGCCATCTTCTATGGGCAGAGCCTTGCATTTCCTGTTCTCTGCTTGGAAAGCCACGCCCCCTTTCTAGCCCAGCTCTGACATCATCTTTCCCCAATGCAGAAACAGTTTTTGACCCAGGGTGGGGGTAGTGAAAGGTCGAAAACAAATGGCCATGTCAAGGGCAAGAAAAGTGTTCAGGATGCAGGACATGGGGCTCCACACCCTTTCTAGATATAGACCCCAAACGTATTGAGTCAAGTCGATATGGAAACCCAGCCATTAAAGCCATTAAGCACACACAGGATAAAAACCAACCAGCAGCCCAGGAAAAGCACAGCTAGTCTCAGGTCTAAGACCAGAATCCAACTGATGCCAAGTGTCCCTACGGTAGGGTCCTAAATCAACGTCCCTGTGATGAACACATCTCTTACATGAGACAGGCAGCACTGAGCCACAAGAAGGGGGCATGGGAGCCCCTGCCAAAGGATGCCATAGGCAATAGTGGAGCCAGGCTACTGGCCTGCCATCCGGGGTGGGCTTCCTTCTCCTGTTTCCACTGTCAAAGAAAATGCTCCGTGCAGATTTGATGAGGAGTCAGAAATGCACATCCAAGTATCTGTACTTCCTTAGCCTAAGTGTGTTCAAGCAGCATCACCAGGCAACAGCCCCCAAACCAAGACAGGTGCTAACATCCCGCGTGACTGCCATGAGAAGTGAAGTGACGCGCTCACATTCACACAGCTGATCCACTTTAAGAGCTTCACAGGAAGGGACACCAGAGCAGGGGGCACAGTTGAAAGAGGGGCCAGAGACGAGCCTTGTTTTTCTAGCTGCACGTGATGGGTCAGCTCAGCTCTAATTCCCTCAGTCCTCTTGGCTGAGCTAGTTGACCCGAGGCTCATCCTGGACAATGGGCGGCCAGGACCTGAGCAGCCCAAGCCTCCATCACTGACCCCTGGCCAACTGACCATGGCACTCACATTGCCTTAGCTCACAGCTCTTCCATCCCACATGCCCTGCGAGGGGGAGTTCAATTCTGTGGTCCCTTCCGGATGGTGGGTTTCTTACTGGTGTGGAAACATCTTCCCCTCTTCTCATCTCTGAGCCCACCATCTCCTGTCCCTGGCTGAGCCTCTACTGTCCTCTCCACATAAAGCCAGCCCCACCCCACCCCACTGCATCAGGGAGTTCCATTAAGTCCAACTGTGAGTCTGAGGATGAAAACAGTTCTAGTCATTCATTTTATAGCCATTACAATCAGAGTTAAATCTTTTTGATTCTGCTTGAACTCTAGAGCAACAGTTCCAAAGGTCTAATAAGTTGGTTAAGAAGGGGTTTAGGAAAGAAAAAAAAAAAATCAAACCTGACCCACTCTATGCTAGGAAATCCAGTGCTATTTTTAGGTTGGAGGTTGCACAATGATAGCCACAGGCCAGAGCTGACCTACACACATGTTTTGTCTGGCCTGCAGAGCATGTGTATTAGTCGCCCCACGGTTAAGTCACATGAGACCAACCTGGACAAAGCCCACTCATTGGCACAATCCTTCTCACCTTGTCCTGTCACCTTGTTCGATTTTACACACAGCTTCGGATTTCTGGCTCCTTTTTAAGAAATATGGTGGTAGGGCAGCAGAAGCTAATCCTCTGAAGATAGGGACTGACTCAAGAGGGTGAAAGTGGGTGCTGGGTGGAGGAGGCAGCGGGGCGGCCCAGGGCAGGTCAGGAGGCCCCGAGGGAGAGCATTGCTCACAGGGAGAAGTGCAGCTAAGCGTTCCGGGCTCCCAGCACAGACCTGGCTTGGCTGCGAGCCCTGGCAGCCAATTTATGGACTTGGCAGGAGAGCCATTTCCTCGTTTTCTGTTTCTCATTAAAGCTTGTAGGCAAAGGGTTTAGTTGCTGATTCTGGTGCTGGAGTTCGTCCTCGCCTTATTAAACAGAGCTATACAGCCAAGAGGAAATGAAGGAGGAAGGACAAATGATGCCAAAAGGAAAAAAACACAGGGATGAAGAAACCAGAGGAGCATCTAGGAATAAAATACTGGGGTGGGGGATGTGAGGAGGAGCTCTGATGACTGCAGGGATGATGAGTAACACAACTTCAGATTTCCTAGGAGAGCTGATGAGTATGGTGGGGGCAAGAAATCAACCGCCCGGGCAAAAATAAAGGCTTAAAAAGACTCCAAACTTCAGATGCGGGTTTGAGTGCTGGGGCTGTCACTCCCCAGCTTCCTCTATGCCCTCAGACCCCTGGTAGTTTGGCCTCTCTGCTTGTGCTGGTTTTCTCAGCTATAGAATGGGCACAGAGACAGTAATAAGACAGAGTTGCCATGAGGATGAGATGAAGGCACACAATCGAAGCTCGCCAGCACTGAGTTGTGGGATCACAGGCCACTTCTGGCGGTGGGGGGACCCTCGCTCTGTACTTTGCCATCACAGACCTGAATCTGCTATTTCCATCACAGCTGCCACTGGTTGGAGGTAACCCTCCAGGTGTCATGCCCCACGGTTAAGTCACATGAGACCAACCTGGACAAAGCCCACTCATTGGCACAATCCTTCTCACCTTGTCCTGCTGGGGCTGCCACAAGGGGCTGGGTGCTAAAGTCACCAGTTGGGTCAAGACAGAGCATCAGAGTTACCTCTAAACATACCTGAGCTGAACCCTCACCTGGGGAGAGGCATGGACAGCTCAGGGGGCGATCTACTGCTCAAGCAGGAGCAAACCCCTCACTCGCTGCATGGAGCACTTTGGGGTGGGAGGACAAGCAGACTGAGTACCAGCATTAGGTAACATCCCTTTATTTCCTGTCAGTGGCATATGGACGAGCTCTCATGGGTTACAGGCACATATGAGTTCCCCATACACTAGAGGGCCTTCAAATAACTTCTTCACTCAGTTTCAATCAAGTGGACCCTGGGTGGTAGAATTGGCAGCACACACCAGCTTCTATCAGAATGGAAATACATGATCTAAAAATATTCTGCTGAAGCAGATAACAGAGTAACTTTAACAAGGAGGTGGCAAGGGTATGACTGTCCCCACCTTGGTCACTTGAACCAGACCTCTACTCCTTGCACCTTCTGCACATCCTTCCACCCACCTCTCTCCCCTTGAAACACTCCCACTCACCCTTCCAGGCCCAGTTCGGCTGTCACCCCCTTTCTTCCTTGACACCTCAGAGTTGCTGTAGCCTTTTCCCTACCCACCCCCTGCCCTGAGCTCCTGCGGAGTTATGCTGTGGACAGCCGTTTCTGGGCTTGTGTCCCACTCCTCGGCAACACTACCCCGCAGGGCCGTTGTGAGAGCGAGATGAGTGAATGCACGTGAAGGTGTTGACAAGCACTGAAAACCTATGAGATAAAACCCTAAGAGGACAGATACTACCTTACACAAACCAGGATGGTTAGAATAAAAAAGTCAGACAATAACAAGTGCTGACAAGATGTGGAGAACTGGAAACCTCATACAATGCTGGTGGGAATGAAAAATGGTGCAGCCACTTTGGAAAACGATCTGGCAGTTCCTCCAATGATTAGACATAGAGTTATTCTACGACCTGGAAATTCCACTCCTAGAGGGATGAGGAATCAAATTACATAAGAATTCAGATAACCAATAAACCATAATCAAATACACAGACAGAAATGAAGGCATAAGTCCACACAAAAAACTTGTATAAGCCTGTTTGTTCATAGCAGCACTATTCACAATCACCAAACGGTGGAAACAGCCCAAGTGTCTACCAGTGGATGAGTGAGTGCGCAAACATGGTCTATGCATACGATGGAATATTATTCAGCCATAAAAAGGGATGGAGTATTGATACCTGTACAGCATGGATGAGCTTTGGGAACACGATGCCGAGTGAAAGAAGCCAGGCAGAGAAAGCCACGTACTGAAAGGTTCCATGGATAAGAAATGCTCAGAACAGGCAAACCCAGAGTCAGACAGTAGATTAGTGGTTTTCTAGGGCTGAGGGAAGGGGTGGGGAGTGATAGCTAAAGGGTTTCTTTTGGAAGTGATGAAAATGTTCTAAAATTGAGTGTGGTGATGGCTGCACATATCTGTGACTATCTTAAAACTATTGTACACGTTAAATGGGTGGATTGTATGGCATGTGAATCATATTTTAATAAAGCTATTTGAAAAAAACTCAGTTGACTAGCACAGAAAAAGAGAAGGGAAAAGAAAATATCTTAGCTGCTGTAATCAGGATCTTTTCTGCTCAGGGTTCAGCCCAGAGGGCTTCAGGAAAGTTTGGGAAAAGAATGAGTTAAATCAAATAATCAGCACTGGTTATGTGCCCACTGGATGTTTTCATGTAGCTTTTCATTTAGTCTTGGGTGAGCTTGGAGTTATTTTCAACTCTTCTCTCTCTCACAGCCCTTGGCCAATCTGTTAGCAAACCCTTTTGGCTCCACCTTCCAAATACATCCAGGATCTGATCTGGTGTCCACACTGCCACTGCTACCACCAGGTCCAAGCCACCCTCCCCTGGGCTGTCCGATCCCCAGTGCCTCCAGCACCACCTGAGCTCCTGCAGTCTGTCTTCGGCACAGTCGCTGGGTGATCTCTCAGAACCTACAATGATGCCCTATCTTGCTCAGAGTAAAAGCCTGAGGGCTACACTGGTGCACCAGGCCCTCCTGGTCTGACCGGCCCCCTGAGCCCTCTGTGTCTGCAGCCGGGCTGACCTGCTACAGCTCGTCACATCAGGCATATTCTTGCCTTAGGGTCTTCGCTGAGGTAGCCCCTCTGCCTGGACCCCATTTCCCCCAGAAATCCTCTTGACTTACTCCCTTTTCTGCTTTAAGTCTTGGCTCAAATGTCCTCTTCCCCGTGGGAACCCCAGACCCCGTTCCCACTCTGGTTAATATCGCAACCTGCACACTCCAGATGCCAGCTGCCTTCGTCTGCCTTTTCTCTTTTCCACAGCACTTGTCATCTTCTAAATTTCTATACAATTTACTTATTACAGCCCTTATTTATTGCCTGTCTCATGGCTAAATGGGAGCTCCATCAGCCAGGGAGTTTGATTTGTTTTGTTGATTTATGTATCCTCTTGCTGTACAATAGGCACTCAACAAACTTTTATTGAGAACTGTGTTTTCATAGCATCTCTGAGAAGCAGGCTTTATTTTTTCTGTTTCTCAGATGAGGAAATGAAGGCTCAAAAAGCAGGTAAACGGATTGGGTACAAAGCCCAGGACTGCTGGGTGCCAGGGTGTCTCCTAAAAACGGGAGGCCAGGTGACAGCAGCTACTATTTATGCACCAGGCATTGAGTCAGGCGTGTTAGACACACCAGCTCTACTTCTTAAGCAACTCTGCAAGTTCACCTTTAATTTCCACTTAATAGCAGAGGAAACGGAAACTCAGAGAGGTTATGGGACTTACCCAAGGTCATGAGGCTAGTGGATGGCAGAGCTGAATGTTTATTTGTAGAAAGGGGTTTGGAGCCTTCTAGATGCAACTGAGCTCCTCCCCTGCGGCCCAGTACAAATGTGTCCTGTTTATTTCCAGAAGATAAGCACCTTTGGATGAAAAGAGTGTTCAGGAAGCTAAGGGAGGAGCTAGCAGTATGGGGGGTGGAAGGGGAACATCCTCAGGTCGCCTCTCCTGACACCCTCAAAGCAAGCCCGCGCTTTTATCTTGCCCTACAGAGGCCAACCGCTGCTGAGGGCCCTGGCTCCGGACTGCCGAACCAAGTGCTAAGTAACTGTATTTAATCGGTTCTCGGATGGGATCACCACTGGAGGACGGTGTCAAGGACAGAGTGGACTGCCCTGTACCCAACTTTGCAGGGCCTGGCAGGAAGCTGCACAAGATTGATGGCAAGACACCGGCACATTCACAGGAAAAGTCCGAGTCCAAGGCGGCTGGTGGCGGGTGACTGCGCACCAGTCGGGAGGAGCCACTGTTATGACGTAATGTGAATGAATAGGATCCTGTACTGGGCTGGTGTCTCACATCTGTCAGACTTGACACTGCCTCCATCCCCCAAACATGGAACCACGCAAAGGGGGGTGCAGTCCTCTACCCTCTGGTGAGGCAGGGATGGATATTGTGGTGTTGAAGAAGCAACATTCTGCCCCTACCTCCAAGGGGCTGAGCTACCCCCACAGCTGCTGGAGAATGAGCCCTGAAGCATCAGGAAATAGGTCCTGAGACAAACTTGCTCATGTCAAGTCACAGTGAAGCCAGAAATCTCAGTTGTCTTAAATTCTCTCCTTTCCTTCTCCCCTGCCATCAGCCATCTGGTCTTACCGTGTTTCTCCGAAAATAAGGCTTAGCTGGAGAAGAAGCCATAGCGTGATTCCTCCAGGATATGGAGGGCACACATACCTCACATGAGGGTTTTATGACCTGTTTCAGGGAGAAAGCTGCCTTTTCCACAAACTCCTTCAGCTTAAAATATTCAGTATGCCAAGGTGCCATATTCTGGCACCTAAAATCATGCTACGGCTTCATTTTCTGGCTAAGTTTTACTTTTGGGAAAACAGGGTATAACTGCTGCCTAACCTCCCTGGGTACTTGTCCCCACTTTACCCCATCTCTATGGTGGTCTCCCTTTCTCCTGGGCCAAGTCACAGCCTCCTGCCTGCAGAAGCCCCAGTGCTGCTCATCTCTCACCCGCAGCAGTGGACGGCCCGTCTCATCTGTGGACCGTGAGAGCCTTTGGGGCAGCTACCTCAGGGGGTGTAGGGAGAGCAGACAGACAGAGCTCGGGGAAGGGCAGGCCAGCCAAAGGACAGGATGGCTCTGTGGGACAGCCTGCGATCCTGTGCACGTGGCAGGAGTCTGAGACCTGTGCCACAGAGCAGAGAAGACACTGGGGAGGCAGGCAGAGCCAGACTGAGAAGGGCCTTTCCCACTATCCATGATGTTAACCCTCCGGGGAGTTAATGACTTTGTGGAATCCTCGGACCATGCACATGTGCCCAAACACCCAGTCTGCTCCGGCTTCAGGGTGTTCATACATGCCTGAAACCCATTGTCACCACCCCATGGCAAGTGGGCCTCGTCAAATAGGAAAATACCACCACAGGATCTGTGCCTTAGAAGAAGGGGTGCCAGGGATGACCGTGTGGAGGGAGGGAACCAGCAGGGAGGGCTAGGAGCCAACCTGCAAAGATCTTTGGTAAATCCAGAGAGATCCAAATGGTAAAAACTGTGCCAAAGGGAGGGTCAGAGCTGGGGGGTAATTACTGCTGACTCCAGAGGGAAAGGGCAGTTGTGGGGATGGGAGAAGTCCCCTGTAAAGGTGAGAATAAGCAGCCTGACAGGGTTGAGTGGGGCTGGGAGGAAGCTGGCAGGATGTACAAGCTGGAGCGGCTCCGAGGGCCTGGGAGCATTTTTTGGTGCCTTTGGTTCTGTGTCTCTGGGGACAGGCTGCCCTCCCGAGTCCCCACACTGTACTCCCCTCATTGCCAGCCCTCAAAAGCCAGACTGTGAGTGGCAGGCAGACGGGGAAGACAGAGGACACAGGACATGGGGAGACTCAGTCTCAGCCAAGTTGCCCAACAGGTCTGCAGTGCGAGAGACTGCATGCAGAGGCCCACACCTGTCCTATTCCACACTCCAAAAGCTGTAAGCACAGTCTCTCCCATTGCAACACTGGCCTGATGTGCGGCTATTTATTGACTTTATTTATCCCACTTACGGGGCACAGTTATACAATCATTTTCCTGCAAAATGTCAGTGTGTCTGGTTGCGTGGGCTGCCTGCACTTACATGATATTACCTTTTAGAAACGGAACAACTTAGGGCCAGCTGAGTGGCACGTTGGTTAATAGCTGGCTTGGGACTCCAGCAGCCCCGGTTCGGATACCACGTATGAGGGCCAGTGACACTGCCCTCTACAGCTAACAACAGCTCTACCTGGAGCTGGGCTGCATGAGCCCCAGCGATGGTGTAGGCTGCAGCCCCTGCTGCAGTGAGCTGCCACAGGCTACAGCGGCCAGCAGCCAGTGTGAGCTGCCAAGTGCCGCAGTGAGCGACCATCCAGAGGCTGGCGACCGATCTGCCTCACCCGGGAGGAGCGCAATGACGATACCAACATGGGCCAGTGAAGCAACATCCTCCACAACTAGACTGAAGAACAAAAAAGAGGACGGCAGCTTGTCTGTTCCCCTTCCCCGATTCCCCAACACTGTTCCTCTCCCCCAATTCCCCAATAAAATCTTTTAAAAAACACACACAAAAAAAACGGAACAACTTAGAATTCTGCACACATCAAGCCCCAAAGGGATTGGATGACAGACTGTGAACCTGTACGAGGGAAGCTTTGATTAAATTATTATACATCTATGCGGCAGCCAAAAACAGAGCAAGGAAGATCTCCAAGGGATAGCGTTCAGTTAACAAAACTCATTTATTTTTATGTTTTTATTATTTATATTTTCAAGACTTAAAAAAATATTAATTTAACCATGCAACAATAATTTGGCAAGTAACTAGTAACTAGTACTATTCTGGGCACTGGTATCAGAAATGTGAAAAAAATGTAAAAATACTAAACAAAACTCTCTATGCACTGTGCACATATGTGTACATATGTGTATATAAATGTATAGAAAAAGGCCTGAGGGACCCACATGAGGCTGGTAATTGTGGGACCTCTGGGGAGGGCGATCCTGCAGGGATGAAGGTGGACTGTGACATTATGTTCTATATACTTTGGTATTGTTTATATTTTTTATAGTAAGTGCCATAGACTGAATGGTTGTGTTCTCCTCAAATTCATATGTTAAAACCTAACCTTCAAGGTGATGGTGTTAGGAGATGGGGCCTTTGGGAGGTTTCTAGGTCATGAGGGTGGAGCCCTCATGAATGGGATTAGTGGCCTTATAAAAGGGGCCCCAGGGAGCTCCCTTTCCCTTTTATCATGTGTGGACACAGTGAAAAGGCAGCTGTCTATGAACCAGGAAGTGGGCCCTCACCAGATACTCAATCTGCTGGCACCTTGATCTTGGACTTCTTAGGCTCTAGAACTGTGAACAACAAATATCTGTTGTTTATAAGCCACCTAGGTTATGGTATTCTGTTATAGTAGCTCAAACAGACTACAACAATAAAGAAGAAATCATGTATTAGGCCTGTAATTAATAGAGAAAAAAACCTTGAACTATGAAAACTAAAATGAAACAAGGAAAAAGAAACTACCCATCTAAACCAACCTATTTATTTTATAGACGGGGCAACTGAAGCTCAGGGAGGCCCCAAAGGCCTCAGGTTGACACTGGAACCCAGCACCACAGACTCTCGCCCAGGGCTTGCTCCTGAACCTACACTGCCTCCAACCCAACCCCCAAATAATATAATTGATATAAAGTTGCTTTGTGAACCCTGACGAACTATATGCACATGCCACTCTTTGGTGGATAGAAAATTCTATTTTTGGCTTTTTTCCTTGTCAAAGCCCTTTTTGCCACGGAGGAACCACAATATTTGTTATCGGTAGTAGCTGTGGGAAGGGGTCTTTGAGGGAAGGGGAAGGTCAACAGGTCACATGCTGCCCAGAGTAGGAGCAAGATGAGGACTGCAGCCTGTGGGCAGGACCGTGATCCTGGTGGGCAGGAGACCTTGGTGAGCGGAGCCCAGCGTGGGCACCGAGGTGTGACCTGGCGTGGGGAGTGGGCACTCCAGTGCAGCCTTGTAAAACTTAACATCCTTGGAGTTCCAGTGCATACATTATTTTTTGTGGGTTTCATTTCCCTGTTTGCTTTTGTATTTCTCTCCTTTTCCCCTAAAGGGAAAAAAATGTTGCCACCCACCGCATCTGATCCTCAGTTCCAAGTTTTGATTTTGCAATTGCAGTTAATTTCATTCATTATTCACTATTTTTACTGTAATGTATTAATTTTTTACATCAAAACATTTTTTTACCAACATTTTGAAAAACAGAAGTGAATGAGAAGTGACATTTGAGCTGGGCCTTAACAGGAAGAGCTGGGCCTTAACAGGAAGTGCTGGGGGAAGGTGCCAGCCCTAGCTGATGGGACAGCCTGGATGGACAGCAAGAAGGCCCAGGTCTGGTGGCCGGGAGGACACATGAGGATAGGAACTGAGGCTGCAGACACAGAGGTGTGGCCTCCACCTGTCCCTCCCTGAATGTCCTGGTAAGGATACACATAAATGTGTGAGGCAGGAGAAACTGGGATTAGGAAAAGCCAGGGCAGAAACCGAACCCTGGGAATGCAGAGGTGTGTCTGGCTAGGCCACCTCCAATCTGTGCTCAATGCTATGAAATAGGGCAATTTCACATTAAATTCCTGATTTTTCACCTGAGAGCAGACCGGGCTCTGACCCTGCCCAGGCCCTCACTCATCAACTCAAACCATCTGACCTGATGAATGCTGCCTTCAAGAGATAGTTTGGAAGTGGCTTTTCCAGTCCCCTCTCACCTGGAGAGGAGGGACAGTGAGGCTGCAGCCAGTGCTCATCAGGATTTAGGGAAGCGTGGAAGTGTGGGGGCCATGGTGGGGGCTTCCAGCTCACCCCACCCCATTGTCCTCAGACAGATACAGCGAAGGTCCTCTTACTGGGAGATTACCACCTAAAGGGACCACATGAAGGGGTGCCTGGGAAGTCCCTCATATTGCTCAGAAAGTACATGGCCGGGGCTGGCTGAGTGGCTTAATTGTTTCAGAGTTAGCGTAAGAGTCTGAGCTCTGAGCAACAGGGCCACTGCTTTGATTCCCACATGGGCCACTGACGCTGTGCCCGAGCTGAGTTGCCGCTGAGCTGCCAACAGGTGGCAGTATGGTTCAGCTGGTGTAACAACAAGATTGCCTGTTCCATTGATTGTGGGCTATGCCTGCCCGCAACTAAGACTGAACTGGGCACCTTGAGCTGAGCTGCCACCTGGATGGCTCAGTGGATACAGCGTGCACTCTCAACAACAAGGCTGCTGGTTCGACTCCCACATGGGTTGGTGACTACACCACCTGCAACTAAGATTGTAACACAGCACCTTGAGCTTAGAGGCCCAGAGCTGGTGATGGGCAGCCAGTTGGCGACTGGTGCCCTCCACAACTAAGACTGAAGAACAACAACTTGGTTGGTCCTCCTTCCCAATTCCGCAACACTGTTTCCGTCCCCCAATTCCGCTATTAAAAAAAAAAATTATAGAAAGTGTGTGGCCATGAGTGTCACATCTCTCCAGCACTAACCAAACAAAGGGTGCCTGGCCAGGATTTCTTCGATCAAATTGGCACTTTCCCTCTCCTGTGGGGATTCCAGGGCCTTCCTGAGAGTGGCGCAGTTTTGACACTGAGTGTCCCAGTGATGTGGTCTGACCAACACAGAGACGCCTATTTTGGGGCTTAAACTATATGGGAGTCTTCCCAGAGGAGAACATGGTTTGGCATAGTCCCTGTGGGGCTGGGGTGTCTAAGCTGAGGCAGAAGCCCAGGGAGGTTGGGTTTCTGCCCAAAGTCACACAACTGGCAGGGGCAGAGCCACAATTCCAGCTGTTTGGGGCCAGTGAGCACCGCAGTTCCTCGCCTGGGGCGAAAGTCGGGTTGTTAGGGCAGGAATGAAAAGTTTAAAAAATGGTCAGCTTCCTGTTTTGTTTTGTTTGTTTGTTTCTGAATCAATTCTTTTGAGAATTCTATGCAGGTCTAGAGTTTACACCATAATAATGGAAAGAGGTTAAAGCTGGGAACCCCATCTCCTCCCTCCTCCTCATGGGAGAGGGACTCATGGGGGAGGAGGTGGGGATCTGAGGAGGGGGCATGGATACCCCACTGGTGACTAGACTCAAGAGTCTAGCTGGGGGCCCAGCCTAGCTCAAAAAGTCGGAGGGAGAGGGGCTGTGCCAGCTGGGGGTACCCTGGGTTTCACTGTGTCCTATGGGAACTGTAACCCCATTTAGGTATCAGTATAGTCTTTTTTTTTTTTAATTATTAGTTTCAGGTGTACAAAACAATACAATGGTTATCCTTTTCACCCCTTACAAAGTGACAACGCCCCTCCCCCCACACTCTTCCCCCACCCCCGATATCATACATATCTTAATTAAGCTCCTTCCACTCCCAGGGAGTAGGCAATGGGGCCATGACTCCCAGAGGGGTGTGGAATGGAAAAAAGAACTCAGATCCAGGACTTGGTTGGACAGCAGATGGAGAAGCCCAGCAGGCTACAAGGGTTTAGAGCCACCTCTGTCACTGGGCCACACCCCTGCCTCTCCTGGAGGCCTCTTAGGCAAGAGGGCCCAAAGAGGGATGCACATCAGCTGTGATTCAGGGCAGCCTGGCTCCTTGGCTGGCAGGGAAGTAAAGTGAGTTCAGCTGGCAACTAGGGCCTGCAGAGGGTAGCGGGGAAAGGGGACAGGAGGAGGGGCACACGCAGTGCAGACCTGCAGGGGGAGAATCCTCGCCAGACAGCTGGCCTAGGAGTCTGGCCTGGCCCCTGAAAACTGACAGGAGCTGGGGGACTCTGTGATCAGGGCTGTTTGGCACTGATACATCCAACTTGAGATGTATTACCTTGCAGACTTGTTAGTGCAAAGGTTGCTCTCCCTTCAATCTCCTCCTCCCCTGAGCTGGGCCTGAATACTTTGCATTTCTAATTTTTGGAACCTTCCCAGGGTGGTAGTGGCACTGCTGCTGGTCTGGGGACCACGCTTTGAGAGCCGCTCCGTGTTCTAGGCCTAAGAGTGCTCCATGCCAGTTGGAGCCAGCTATTCCCACAAGGACTGGCCCTGCTTCACCCCTGCCCCACCTGATCAGATTTCGACAAACAATTTGAGAGCTCCCAGACCCCAAAAAATAACAGACCAAATCACACCACATAATACATAAAATCTAAAGTAAGACTAACATATAGTAAAACAGGAATGCACAAAATAAGCCAAGATAAAGCACAGATGGTCACAGACACAGCTCAAAGCCTGGGGCCTGATGCTGCGATGCTGAGTGGTTCCCAGGAGGAGCTGGGGGGCCACTCTGCCTCCCTGCGGGATGCGAGCTGCTCCGTAAGGGCTGCTGCAAAAACGAACGCTGGGCACTATCTTCACTTTTCACCTTTTTTTCATAAAAGCGAAAAATCCTCTTCAGATTTCTTCATTTATTTTTTTTTAATGTCCTGTTTATTTAAAAATTGGGGAACTGGGGAAGGGGAACAGCCAAGTTGTTGTCCTTCAATCTTAGTTGTGGAGGGCACAGCTAGCTCAGCTCCAAGTCCAGTTGCCATCTAGCCACCTGTGTGCAGTTCGCGGCTGCTCAGCTCAAGGTGCTGAGTTCAGTCTTAGTTACGGAGGGGTGTAGCCACCATGCCATGCAGGAGTGGAACCAGCAGCCTTGTTGTTAAGAGCATACACTCTATCTCCTGAGCCACGGGTTGGGGGGGGCAGCTGCTCAGCTCAAGGTGCTGAGTTCAGTCTTTAGTTGTGGGGCGGGCGTAGCCCACCAGTCAAACCTGCAACCTTGTTGTTACACCAGCTGAGCCATCCTGCCACCTGTTGGCAGCTCAGCAACAGCTCAGCTGGGGCGCAGATCACTGGCCCATGTGGGCATCGAACCGCCCACGCTCTTAAGCAAGCTCTTAACCAACTGAGCCTCTTGGCTAGCTCCAGATTTCTTTTGGTTAACAAAAATAGGTAATAAGGTAGGTCATTCGTAAAAGCGAAGAGGCGGAATGCAAACTTTCGAAAAGCAGGGGATACCTACATATCCAGACAACAGAATGTTATTCAGGCAAAAGGAATGAGATGCTGACTCAGGCTTTAACATGGGTGAACCTCCAAAACATACTTGGAGACAGAAGGTCACATATTGTACAGGTCCATTTTTATAAAATGTCCAGCATAGACGAATCTGTAGAGACAGCAGGCTGATTCGTGGTTGCCAGGGGCTGGGGGAGGGGTGGATGGGGAGTGACTGCTAAAGGTGCTGGGTTTCCCTTCAGGGTGATGAAAAAGTTCTGGAACTAGATAGCAGGGATAGTTTACAACACTGTGAATGTACTAACTGCCACTAAATTGCACACTTTAAAATGTCCCCGGGCAGATCTCACCTCTCTGCGGAGGCCCCTCATCTCTGAAAGGGAAATGAGGTGAGAAGACCTAGAGGCAGGGTCATGGGGAAGGTGTTTTTTAGAAATAAAAGTTGTTATTAACGATGAGAGCGGTGTCGACCCAGACACATCAAACACTGAGCTCATGACGGCAGTTAACCAACTAGTGGGGCTCCCCGCCCTGCCTCTCACTGCCCCCACCTGCCTGCCTGCTTCCTCATAAACCAGTTTTCACGAGGTGTTGCCTCCTCAGCCTTGACATGAGACGAAGCCTCAGGAAATCCTGGAGATGTTCATCCGGGTTGTAAACAAGGCCACAGCTTTTCAAAGGCTGCTCTCTCCTCCCTGGGCTCCCATGAGCCCTCACCCGGCATGATGGAGGCAATGCGGATGGCTCCGAGTGAAGTCCTTCCCAGGGGCCCAAGTGACCCCAGACCAGGGCAGGCAGTTGGCTCACACCGTTCAGGACTCAGTGTGCCTTCCTCTCCCTTCTCTCTTCTGGCTGACTCTATACCCACCCTCTGAGGTCAGAGTTTGTGGATGGGGAAACCAAGGCTCAGTGGGACATAGCAGCCGGCAGTGCAAGGCAAGGCCTCGGCGTGTCTGATCAGGAAAGGAGCCTCCTGGGGCTGTGACCCACTGAGCCATAAGTGGGTGCTCACTGGGGATGCACAACATGGGCCCACCCTGTGCCCATGTGACAGTAGCCCAGCCTCATGCACTGACTGCGGTGGGAATGTTCCAGCACAGCCTGGCTCTTGGTGCCACCTGGCTCCACCCCTTGTCCCATGGCAACAGAAAACCTGGTAAAGTCTGTTATGAGGCAGAGACTGGCTGGAGAGAGTTGTGTTCCTGATATATGTCCATCTCTTCCCCCCACCCCCACCAGACCCAGGCTGACTAGGGTACCTACACCCCCACCACTGGGGTACGGTCCTTAAATCCTGAGTGGGTTCTGATGGGGCGGAACCTCTGTGGCTGCCCACTGGTGGCTGGACTTGTGCCCACAGCCCAGGGAACAAGTGCTTGGGTGTGGAGGTTTCCTGGAGACCACAGCAACAGGTCCTGCCCCACCACCCACAGCCATATGGGACAGAGCCCTTGCTGCTCCTGGAGCCCATAGCTGCCTCTCAGTCTCCTGTTGGGACAGGGGTGGGAGGTGGGATGACCCCTTTGCTTCGCTGACATGTCCATCACCTGGGCCATGGATACCCCACATCTGGGTGACTTGTGAGGGCAGGAAGTTCAGGGAGGAAAGCAAACCCCCAGTTTATCACACCCGATCCCTGCACACATGCCCACACATCTTTGGGTCAACAGGCTAGAGGCAAATGCCCCCAAATGGAAATATCTGTGCTGGTCCTGCTCAGTTTCCTGGACCCTTATTCCTCCAGGTGACGTGAACCCAGGCTGCCCCAGACTCTCAGGGACCCTGAGGGTGAACAGGCATGGAGCCCAGACAGCTAAGCTCTCCCTGCCCTCCCGAGAGCAGCTTGGGCCCAACTGAATGTCCACATCCAGAAGTTGTACTGGGACTTTCCTCTCAACTCCGCACACTGGTGATTTGTTGTCTGTGGACTCACTTCCTGGCTTGATGCTACTCACACCTGTGTTCAGAGAATGACTTAATGAAGGAAATGGCAAACCCACCGGGGCCGCTCCCCAGAGGCCCGAGCTGGGCTCATCCACACCCACCTCCAAAGACACCAAGGAGAAGACCAGACCGTGGGATCAGCGTGCCCTCAGCGGCTGACATTTTAGCCTGGATTGCATATAATGTACCAATTTCCCCTACATTCATAATCAATCTGACATTTCTGGGAAAATTAAAATCCATGTGCTCTGACCACCTCAAGGCAGAAGAAAGCAAGGCGCATGGGATTTACGCGTTCATAGCTGCAATGGCAGAGCTGGAAAAATGCAAGCACGCCTGGCAGGCTGCAAAGGCTGTGTTTGTATCCAACAAGGGTTTTGTGTGTGGGGTTGTGTTTTTTCAATATTATTATTAAAAAGGCAACATGCTATTCCAGAAAATTTTAGGAATAAGACCCACCCAGTATCCCACCAACCTAGCACAAATATTTCCATTTTTGGACATGTTGACATGAAGGTGTGTGGGCATGTGTGCAGGGGCATATGACAAAGTGGGGGTCTGCTTCCCTCCCTGAATTTCCTGCCCCCACAGTCACTGAGACTTGGGGTGCCCATGCCCCAAGGGAGGGAAGTGTCAGCTGCCAGGAGGTGTCCTCCCATCTCCCACCACTGTCCTGACAGGAGACTGAGAGGCAGCTGTGGGCTCCAGGAGCAACAGAGGCTGGGGCCGTGCCCCTGGCCAGGGATAGCTCCAGGAGACGGTGAGACTCACACTCCGTGTGGCTGTGAGTGACATGGCCTCTTCTGACATAATGTTGAATGGCTCCCTACTCTGCCCTATAATTCACTTGGCCATTCTTCCTTATCATCAGACAGTCAGTGGATGCCATTATTTCACTATGAAAATAGGTGCCATAAATGTCCATATGCGACCTGGGCTTTGCCCTTAGACCCCGGCTCTGGCATTCGCTTCTGCTTAGGGTATCCTACTGTCCGCTCCCTCACATCCGGTTCCTCCTCTCACCCTATCTGGAACTGCCATCACCCCGTCCCTCTTTTCTCTTTCATTTTATCCATCTTGGTGCTGACTGTCACAACGAGCCTGTCCAAGAACCTTCAATAGGGAGCTCCAGACAGCCACCTGGACAAAAGCCACATTTCTTAGCCTAGTGATCAAGCCCCCCACTCCTGGGCCCGGACTCCCCATCTCTTTGCTTCGTCTCTTTCCACAAGCCCTTCAGATTCAAAGCCCTGTTCAAAGTGAACCACGCCTGGCTCCCGAAGGCGCTGTTCATTGAAGCCTCATGCATTTGCACGTGCAGGCTCCTCACCTGGAGCACACTACTTCTCTTCTCAAACTCAGCCCCAGCCAGCATCATCCCTGCTCTTCCCACTACCCACTACTTCCAGGGGGACTGGGAACCTGCGCTGTGGACATAGCTTCCTCAAGCCCATTTTCTCATGCACTGTATTTTGGGGTTTACTTAGCAGCCTCCTCTCCTGGACCAAGAACTTCTGGAGGACCACGACTGTTTATCTTTTTATCTCCAGTACGAATACAAAATCGGGCCAAGTACCACATTCAATAAGTACACGATGAATGACTGGATGACAGAATACACAGCGTGGGACTGCCCCAGCTCCCAGCATCCCAGCTGAACGTCCCCTCCTCTGTCTCCCGCTTTCACACTCAGGGGAGGAAGTGGGTCTGTGGAAGCCCTGATAGCCTTACGGAAAACAGAAGGATGAAAAAAATGAGCTGTAAGCAATGTGCCTACAGGCCTCCTCCCTGGACTTGGAGAGCAATGCAGAAACCATCCCTGTTACCTTGCCTACCCACACCCACACCTTCACTCTGTGCATTTCCACCAGACTTGCTCTTTAGGAGGTTTGCTGCTTCTCTGAGGTTCGCCTGTGAGAGTCCATAAATTGCAGCTGGATATACAACTCCCTGTTTTGGAGTCTCACGTGCTCCCTGGCCCAAACCCACTTAACAGATAAATATTCAGACACCCTGAAATGGGAGCCTCCTGCCTATGAGTAGGTCTGGTTAAAATGCAAGAAGAGTTTCTCGTGCCAGTTCTGATAATCCCCTGGGAGGTCATTTCTCCACTCTGCTGAGGGTCTGGGGTGGCACGGGGATGTGCTCATTTCATCTTGTTTTCTCTCTTCTCGAAAGAGATGTGCCCTGTTGGAAGCAGGTGTCCTCTGGAGCCTTGAGGGGACCAGCTCAAGACACATGACGTTCATTTACTGAATATAAACATGCCAGCAGTAAGAAGGCTTCAGCTGCCCTTTTCAAGTCCTCAGAAGGTCTCTGGGGACCCTGGCTGCTGACAGCTGCACAAAGAGGGAGGCTTTGTGATATAGCATCAGCAGAGCCTGTAGCCGGCCACTGCCTTCTTGCTTGTCTCCCCCATTCTCTGTGGGCGACGCCTCCTGGGTCCTTCCAGGTAGCTACTGAGATGGACCCTCTCCCTGCCTCCAGCATGGCCCAGCTATCCCATCCCTCATCCGATCCTATCTGCAGTGGCTCTCTGTTGATTAAGCCATACTTCCTGCAGAGCACAAAGGCTACAGGATGGTTTAAGGGAAGCCCAGAGTAATCAGTCAAAAAGGTATTAGTTGCAGGACTTCTCAGGGCTTTTAGTATGATAACATCCCTTGCAAGTCTCCAAGGTGGGGATTTGGAGGGGTAGGTTGTATGTATGATTTCCCAAACTCATATGACTGTGGAACCCTTTGTCCCAGCATCTCATGAGTCAAATGTTCCGGGGACTCTAATTTGGGAATCACTAACTAACGGCTAAAATTCACAATCCTTACCAAGGCATTCAAAGCCTGCATAGCCCGGCCTCACCTATTTTCCCCACAATACCACTGCCTCAGTGTTGGTTTTGCAAAGTTTCTGCTGCCTGGAAGCCCCTCCCTCTTTCTCCACCTAGCAAAGACCCACTCTTCTTCCCAACAAGATCCGGGTCACCTCCTCCAGGAAGCCCAGTTCCCTTCTGCACAGGGATTTTGCTGCACTCTCCCCTGTTGTGACAGTTACACAAAGAGAACACAAGGCAACACCTGCATTTGGTCATAATGATTCTTCAGTTTGCGTTTAAAGGATAAGCTGTATGGAAATGTCATCCCTAATTCGATGGTCAGACGTTCACACAGGCTCACAGGAACTGATGTCCATGGGAAGGGGGGGAGGGTGCAGAGTCTCATCCCTCCCCACAGAGGGGACCTGTTGGCACTGTTTAAATTACTTCATTCTTTTTGCTCCACTGCACTTGGATTTCCCTCTCCCGCTCCCAGTCATAGCTGGATTTGTATCAGTCAAATGTAAACCATAATTCCCTTGTATGTGGAAGTGCCTTCCCCTCTTGTCTGTGGGTTCCCCCTGGGATATTTTATCATCATATAGTGACAGCTGGGTGGCAAGGAGCTGCACGTCACATGGCTTCTCCTTGAGGCATAGGTGAGCACAAGGTGGGTGTGAATAAACAAGGCTGGTCACACCCTGGAGTGAGGGGACGGGCACACACAAGTGGCACAAGCAGGGACGGCCATGTTGGCTCTTCTGACCCTTTCTGCAGTAGATCCGGGCTGCCGGGCCAGGATCCCGGTAGGCTCTGCATTGGGGCTCATCTCAAAGGCTCTGAGAGAAGGCTTCTCAGCCGTGGGAACCTGTGGAGGCCGAGAGTCCTGCCAAGTGTTGTGCTCATGGGCAGATTTATGGGATCCAGACTGCATCTGCTGAAGCTTTGGGAACTCTGACATGCAAGTTCGGTTCCCCCTGTCAGTACAACTGGAGAGCAGGAAGGCTGGCCTCGGGTTCCAGGCACACAATGTAGGGCCCTAAACATTTTCACCCCAGCCTTTGCTTTATGACTGGGGACAGTATCGTCTATCATCCGAACTAAGATACTTTAAAGGGCTGATTAATAACTATGTGGGAAGACCAGACATAAATTGGGACTGTGCCCAAAGTGTGGGACATGTGGTCATTTTAGCTATGGCCAGCTCGAGGAGCCGGGAGGCACGCTGCTCTGCAGTCGGTTGTCTGTCTCTGCACTTCAGGCATGGGCTGTGCTCCCTGGCCAAAGGCGTTTCCTTCCCAGGTACAGGGTATAGCCATGTAAGGGAAGCACTGACACCGTCCATTCTAACCAACTGTCCTCCCCAGGGTCTTGCAGCACAGACCCCCTATCTTGTCCCCCCCACAAAGTGCACAGGGAGTTGTGGGGGCACAGGCAGCTCAAAAAATGGTCCTGAATGGCCTCCCGTTGCTATGTGTACCCTGGGCCACCGATGTCATGGTGGTTACTGTCTCTTACTCAGTAGATATAGAATGACTATATGACCCAGCAATTCCACTCCTAGGAATTTACCCAAGAGAAATGAAACACATATCCACACAAAACTTGTACACAAATGCTCATAGCAACATTATTCACCATAGCCAAAAGGAGGAATAACCCAAATGTCCATCAACTGATGAATGGATAAATAAAAGGTGGTTTGTCCACACAATGGCATATTATTTGGTAATAAAAAGGAATGAAGCACTGAGACAGGCTACAATACAGATGAACCTTGACAATATTATGCTAAGTGAAAGGAGCCAGACACAAAACACCATATTCTGTATGACTCCATTCACATGAAAAGTCCAGGACAGAAGGTCTATAGAGACAGAAAGTAGAGTCGTGATTGTCTGGGGCTCAGGGGCTTCAGGGGAAATGGTGGGTGACCACTAATGGGTATAGGTTTTCTTTTTAGGCCGATGAATTGCTCTGAAATGTATTGTGGTATTGGATGCACAGCTTTCAATATACTAAACACCATTGAAGCTCATACTTTAAATGGGTGGCTGTACTGTAAGTGAATTATATTTCATAAAGCTGTTAGAAAACAGAACCCGTCTAAGAGGCTAAGCCAACATTTGTGCAGCGTCATACTCTGTCACAGGCGTCTCAGGGCACGTTCATCTCATATCTTTCCAACAACACACCACATCCAACTTTCTTCTAAGACATTAAAGAAACTGCATCTATGGGACACATCATAAAAAATAAACAAAAAGAACACAAACCAGACTGCTCACAGGCCCACCCCACAAGCAGAACCTCTCAATGACTGTCAGACTTGGGCCATTTTTAACGGATGTAGAAGCACAAACGAGTGGCAAGTACAAGGTCTCTGTCTTCTGACTGTGACACAAGGCCGAAGGGTGGCGGGACCGTCCGACAGCAAAGCCAATGCTCATCCACACAAAACAGTTACCACTGTACTTCCTGAAGTAAGTGAGAGAAGCCATAACACCCACTTAGGAGCTCAGTCCCCATCCCTGGGCCTTGACGGCACATCACCTGCCTCTCCCACCTGTCTCTGGAATCAGATCACTCATCCAATAAGAAGATGACTGCCAAGTGTGGCCTTGGGTATGACTAAGGAACTACTGTCCCCACTTGAAGTAGGTGGCCTGTGGGATCTGCTTGTCTGCACGGGGATTGGGGACTGAGATCCTGAGTTTGGTCATTTGGCTTCTCCTCATTTATTTCCGGAAAGCTCCTCTAAATAATTTTTAGAATGTTTTCTGTTCCATGTGAGCAAGGTTTGGAAGAAAAGTTGAGTCAGGAGAGCTGCAGTCTCAAAGAATTAAAGTAACATTGAATTGTCAGACAGAAGCCCACCTGGGCCCAAAGCAATGTGGCCTTGGCACGTACCAAATCCAGGTTTCCAAACCAGATGTCGAGAGAGCTACGAATAGGCAGTAAACAAGGCTGATGATCTTCAGCTGCACAGAGGAGCTATCACAAAGCATGCCAGCCCAGGGTGACAGGCCCGAATGGAACCAGACCCCATGGGGACAAACCCCGTGCGGGGGCCCTTGGCCCTCACTGTCCTCTCACCTGCTGCCACCCGCAGCCTAAAAGCAGCTCCCAGGACGGGGTCACGGCCACACAATGGCTTTTTACCACCTGCACATGTCAGTGAGACCTCTCCTGCACACAGCTGTGCTGACGGTTCAGAAGATGCCATCTTAGAGGAGCAAGACCCAGCGAAGGGTCCGTGCCAGGAAGGAAACAAAATGTGGGTTTGCAGAGTCCCAGACATCTGGGAGCCCGAGCACAACGCTGCAATGATCACAACTCTGTGCTGCACAGAACGTTCCAGGGCTTGCCCCTCATTGTCCCACTGGAGGCTTGAACCATTTCCTGGGCACCTGCATTTTGCAGAGGAAACAGGCTCAGAGAGGACAAGAGCCTGAGCACCCAGAGTGGGTGCGTGACAGAAAACGGCCCAAACCCGGGTCTTTTAACTCTCAGCCATGTGTTAAATGATTTGTTGAACGGGCCTCAAATATTTTGCTCAAAAGATGCCTCGGCAACAGTCAGATGATGATGTGGGACAAGTACAAATGCACAGGGACACGGACTGATAACCGTGGATAAAGTCTCTCCTCCCTCTTTTCTCTGGGGCACTAAGGAGTGGGGAGGACCTGCCACCACCCTGCCCACTGTGGTCGGGATGGGAAGATAGGACATAATAGTCCTTTGTCCCAATGCAGCAGGTGCACAGTATGGCAACATTTGGAGGGATTGGCCTGGGAGGAATGGGAGCTCCAGGGGAGGAAGCAGGGAGGGGACTGGGCCTGCCTGAAGGACAAACAAGGTCTGGGACGGGCAGGACAGAGCCCGAGGCTCTGAGACCAGCAGAGCCCACAGTCACTCTCTGCTCCCGATGCTTAGTGCAGGGCTGGCACAGAATGGGCACCTGGCACATGCTGTTGAATCAACAGCTTATACAGGATCTGTTCTCTGCTGTGTGCTGCTCCCCCACCCTCTCTCCTGGCTCATCCCAAAGACCTCCAACCAATAAAACTGTATTTATAGGACTTACGTTATTATACTATTCTGCTCTAAGAGATAAATTCATTTCAGAAGCCTTGGTGTTCTGGCCTACACATACTGTCCGGGCTGTTCAAAGGACCATGTGGCCTGAAGGTTCACATCTTTGGAGAAAGAGGAAATAAACTGAACTAGCATTTCTTGCTAAAAGCTCAGCTCCCTGGTTCCTGTGCCCATCTTGGAAGGGAGAAAGTATGATGGTAGCCTTATTTTTCTCAGGCTACAAATGGGGAAACTGAGGCCCAGAGAGATGAGTGCCTCCCAACGTTACAAGCTGGACAGGAGCAGGGCTGGAATTACAAGCTCTGGGGGCAAGGGCTGAGAGAATCAGCTGAGCTGAAGTCCTATTAAGCTGCACTTGGCTCTCAGGTCCACCTGCCCAGACTCTGGCCCTCCCCCGGAGAGGCTCCCCCTTGCCTGCCAGCACTCTGGGCTTCCACCCAGGGCTGCTTGGCATAGACTTCAAAGGAGCAGGACAGCTGAGCATCTGGGGTTTCCCTGGTGTCCACTGAGCAAACTCCAAAGATGTGGTGCCATGGGGCCACCTGTCGCACGGGTGGAGGCTTTCTGGGACACAGCCTGTCCTGGAGCTGGCTGTCAGCTGACACCCTCCCTGTGCCAGTTGTGCACAGTCTCCAGGGAGGGGTGTGCAGAGCTTCAGCAACGCATGACTGGGCTGGCAGGACCATCAGGGGCTCAGGCCTGGCATCCAGCAGGCCCGAGATCAAGACCAGGCCTGGACATTTTTTTTTTTTTTTTTTTTTTTTTTAAATTTTATTTTATTTTTAATTAGTTTCAGTTGTACAACACAGTGCAATAGTTATACATTTTACCCCTCAAAGTGACAACCCCCCCACCCCCAGTAGTTTCAGGTGTACAACACAGTGCAATAGTTATACATTTTACCCCTCAAAGTGACAAACCCCCCACCCCCAATACACTCCCCCACACCCCCCCATATCATATATATCTATTACTCTTCCTCTGACTCTCTTCCACAGTATAATCCACATCCCGTGACTATCTATATATATTCAATTACAGTAGGTATACCACCTCCACTTTAGTAATACAGTGCAGTGATCAAACCTCTACTCCATCCATGAAATGGTCTCCCTAACAAGACCTATGATCATCTGACATTCCACAGAATATTTACAACATTATTAATTATATTCCCCAAACTGTTTTTCCTATCCCAGTAGCAATATTGTAGTTGCCTATTTTTGCTGTCTAATCCCTTCCCTTCTCTCTCATTCCCATTCCTCTCCAAATTAGCAACCCTGATTTTTCCTCTATATCTATGAGACAGTTTCTGTTTACTTTGCTCATTCATACAGTTTTTCATATTCCACATATAAGTGAGATCATATGGTATTTGTCCTTCTCTGACTGACTTATTTCACTCAACATTATAGTCTCTAGGTCCATCCATATCATTGCAAATGGCACGATTTCATTCTTCTTTATAGCGGAGTAATACTCCATTGTATAAATATACCACAGTTTCTTAATCCAGTCATCTACTGACGGGCATTTTGGTTGTTTCCAAGTCTTAGCTATTGTAAATTGTGCTGCTATGAACATCGGGGTGCATAACTTTTTTTGAATAAGTGTCTTGGTTTTTTCAGGATAAATACCTAGAGTGGAATTGCTGGGTCAAAAGGTAGCTCTATTTCCAGTTCTTTGAGATACCTCCATACTGACTTCCATAGTGGCTGCACCAATCTGCAGTCCCACCAACAGTGCAGCAGGGTCCCCTTTTCCCCACAGCCCCGCCAGCACTTGTTGTTTGTTGATTTGTTGATGATAGCCATTCTGACTGAGTGAGGTGGTATCTCATGGTGGTTTTTATTTGCATTTCCCTAATGACCAGTGAGGTTGAACTTTTTTCATATGCCTGTTGGCCATCTGTATGTCCTCTTTAGAGAAATGTCTCTTCATATCTTCTGCCCATTTTTTAATTGGGTTGTTTGTTTTTATGGTGTTGAGTTTCATGAGTGTTTTATAAATTTTGGATATTAACCCTTTTATCAGATATATCGTTGGCAAATATATTCTCCCATTCAGTAGGCTTCCTTTTTGTTTTATTAATGGTTTCCTTTGTTGTGAAAAACTTTTAAGTCTGATATAATCCCATATGTTCATTTTTTTCTTTTACTTCCCTTGCCCGTAGGGATGTATCAGTAAAAATATTGCTCCGGGTAATGTCTGCAAATGTACTCCTATATTTTCATTTAGGATTTTTATGGTTTCAGGTCTTACATTTAAGTCTTTAATCCATTTTGAATTTGTTCTTGTATAAGGCGTAAGGAGATGATCCAGTTTCATTTTTTTGCATGTGTCAGTCCAATTTTCCCAGCACCATTTATTGAATAGACTATCTTTACTCCAGTGTAAATTCTTGCTTCCCTTGTCATAGATTAACTGTCCGTAAATGCTTGGATTTATTTCTGGGCTCTCTGTTCTGTTCCACTGATCGATGTGCCTGTTTTTATGCCAATACCAAACTGTCTTGATTACTGTGGCCTTGTAGTAGGTTTTGATGTCTGGTAGCGTGATCCCCCCAACTTTGTTTTTATTCCTCAGAATTGCCGAGGCTATTCTGGGTCTCTTATGATTCCATATAAACTTTAGGATTATATTTTCTATTTCTGTGAAAAATGCCCTTGGTAGTTTGATAGGAATTGCATTGAATCTATATATTGCTTTAGGCAGTATGGACATTTTAACTATATTAATTCTTCCTATCCATGAGCATGGTAGGTGTTTCCATTTATTTGTATCTTCTATGATTTCTTTCTTCAATGTCTTATAATTTTCTGAGTACAGATCTTTCACTTCTTTGGTTAAATTTATTCCTAGGTATTTTATAGTTCTTGACGCAATTGTAAATGGGACAGTTTTCTTAATTTCGCTTTCCATTAGTTTATTATTGGTATATGCAAATGCCACTGATTTCTGAACATTGGATTTTATATCCTGCTACTTTACTGAATTCGTCTATCAGTTCCAATAGTTTTTTGATGGAGTCTTTGGGGTTCTCTATATACAGTATCATGTCATCTGCATATAGTGACAATTTTACTTCTTCCTTGCCAATTTGGATGCCTTTTATTTCTTTTTTTTTGTCTGATTGCTGTGGCTAGAACTTCCAGCACTATGTTGAATAAAAGAGGAGAAAGTGGACAGCCTTGTCTTGTTCCTGATCTTAAGGGGAATGGTTTTAGCTTTTCCCCATTGAGTATGATGTTAGCTGTAGGTTTATCATATATGGCTTTTATTATGTTGAGATATGATCCCTGTATTCCCACTTTGCTGCTAAGGGTTTTTAACATAAATGGCTGTTGATTTGTCAAATGCTTTTTTCTGCATCTATTGAAATGACCATGTGATCTTTATCCTTCATTTTGTTGATGTGGTGTATCACATTAATTGATTTACGGATGTTGAACCAGCCTTGCGCACTAGGGGATGAATCCCACTTTGATCATGATGTATGATCTTCTTAATATATTGCTGAATTCTGTTTGCTAATATTTTATTGAGAATTTTTGCATCTATATTCATCAGGAGATTGGCCTGTAGTTTTCCTTTTTTTGTGATGTCTTTATCTGGTTTTGGAATCAGGGTGATAGAGGCTTCATAAAAAGAGTTTGGGAGCCTTCCTCCTTCTGGATTTTTGGAATAGTTTGAGAAGAATAGGTGATAGTTCTTTTTGAATGTTTGATAAAATTCACTTGTGAAGCCGTCTGGTCCAGGGCTTTTGTTTTTTGGGAGCTTGTCAATTACTGATTCAATTTCCTTGGTAGTAATCAGGGTATTTAGATTTTCTGTTTCTTCTTGCTAGCTTTGGAAGGTTGTATGCTTCTAGAAAATTATCCATTTGATCCAGATTGTCAAATTTGTTGGCATATAGTTGCTCATAGTAATTTCTTAGAATTTTTTGTATTTCTGTGATGTCTGTAGTCATTTCCCTCTTTCATTCCTGATTTTGCTAATTTGAGTCCTCTCTTTTTTTTTTTTTGATGAGCCTGGCTAGAGGTTTGTCAATTTTGTTTATCTTCTCAAGAAACCAGCTCTTGGTTTCATTGATCTTTTGAATTGTTTTTCTGTTCTCTATATTGTTTATTTCTGCTCTGGTCTTTATTATCTCCTTTTCTTGTACTCCCTTAGGCCTCTTTTTGCTGTTCTTTTTCCAGTTCCCTTAGGTGTAAGGATAACCTGTTGATTTGAGATTTTTCTTCCTTCTTTAGGTAGGCCTGTACTGCTATAAACTTCCTCTTAGGACTGCTTTCGCAGCATCCCAGAGATTTTTGGTCGTGGTGTTTTCATTTTAGTTTTTCTCGATGTAACTTTTTGATTTCCTCCTTGATCTCATTTGTGACCCACTCACTATTTAATAGCATATTGTTTAGCCTCCATTTATTTGTCAGCTTCCCGGATTTCTTCTTATAATTGATTTCTAGTTTCATAGCATTGTGGTCAGAGAATACAGTTGAAATGATTTCAATCTTCTTAAATTTATTGAGACTTGTTTTGTGGCCTAACATGTGGTCTATCTTAGAAAATGTTCCATGTGCACTTGAAAAGAACGTATATTCTGTAGCTTTGGGATGAAATGCTCTGAAAATGTCTGTTAAATCCAGCTGGTCTAATGTGTCATTTAAGGTCGCTGTTTCCACATTGATTTTCTGTCTGGAGGATCTGTCCATTAGTGACAGCGGGGTGTTGAAGTCCCCTACTATGATAGTGTTACTGTTGATCTCTGTCTTTATGTCTGACAATATCTGTTTTATATATTTAGGCTCCTATGTTAGGTGCATAGATGTTTACTAGAGTTATGTCCTCTTGTTGGATCGATCCCTTCATTACTATGAAGTGTCCTTCTTTGTCCTTTGTTATATTCTTCAATTTAAAGTCCATTTTATCTGATATAAGTATCGCTACTCCAGCTTTTTTTCTCAGTACCATTTGCATGAAATATTTTACTCCATCCCTTTACTTTCAGCCTGTATGAGTCTTTGGATCTGAGGTGAGTCTCTTGTATACAGCATATGCTGGGGTCTTGCTTTCTTATCCATTCAGCCACCCTATGTCTTTTTTATTGGAGCATTTAATCCATTTACATTTAATGTGATTATTGATAGGTGTGTATTTATTGCCATTTTCTTATTTGTGTTCATAGTCTTTCATAGGTTGTTTTTCTCTTCTACTTAAAGAAGCCCTTGAGCATTTCCTGCAAAGCTGGCTTGGTGGTAATGAATTCCCTTAACTTATTTTTTTCTGCAAAGCTCCTTATCTCGCCTTCGATTTTAAATGATAACCTTGCTGGATACAGCAATCTTGGTTGTAGGCCTTTATTTTTCATCACTTTGAAAACCTCCTGCCACTCTCTTCTGGCCTGCAAAGTTTCTGTAGAAACTTCAGCTGATACTCTTATGGGGTACACTTGTAAGTAACTTGCTGCCTTTCCTTGCTGCTTTAAGGATTCTGTCTTTGTCCTTAACCCTTGCCATTTTCACTATAATGTGTCTTGGAGTGGGCCTGTTTGGAATCATCCTGTTTGGAACTCTCTGCATTTCCTGGGCTTGTATTTCAATGTCCTTTGCCAGGTTAGGGAAGTTTTCAGACATTATTACTTCAAATATATTCTCAATCCCTTGCTCCCTCTCTTCTCCTTCTGGTACTCCAATGACCCTTAGGTTATTGCGTCTGATGTTGTCCCCCAGCTCTCTTAAACTATTTTCCATGTTTTTTCATTCTTTTTCTTTTTGTTGTACCACATGGGTGATCTCTGCTATTTTGTCTTCTAAGTCACTGATTCGATTTTCTGCTTCATCCAGTCTGCTAGTGATTCCATCAAGTTTGTTATTTAATTCAGTAATTGTGTTCTTAAGTTCTAGCTGGTTGCTTTTCATGATTTCTCTATCCTTCTTTTATATTTTCATTAATTTCCTTGAACATTCTAATAATCAGTGTTCTGAACTCTGTCTCCGATAGGTTGGTTACCTCTATTTCCTCTATTTCCACTGATTCAGGAAGTTTCTTCTGTTCTTTATTTGTGTTATGTTTCTTTGTCTCCCCATTCTGGCTTACTTCCTTTGTGTTTGCTTCAATATAACAGATAGATCCCCCAGATTTCTCAGTCTTTTCTGGGTAAACTTATATGGTGTGTGTCCTTTATATTTGAATTACTCAGTCTCCCTATTCTCCTGTGCTTGTATCTGAGGTGTTCCTTGTGTCGTATGGCCCTCACTTGTTGAAGTTTTAGTTTTGATTACTTTTTGGTTTGTCAGTAGGTGGGATTGACTCCCAGATTGATTAGTTGTGAGGATCAGCAGCTTCTGCAGTTTATGAGCTGCTGTGAGAGGATTGACCCTCTGATGAAACTTGGACCCTATGGGTCTTAGTACCTGTAGTAACTTCTTTTTGGGTGTGACTCTTGTATGTCAAACCCAGAAATGCTCTGGTTTTATCTAAAGTTGGCCTCTGGGTATGATGATTCTTGTGTCTGTTTGTTTGGACCCACTGCTGCAGAGTGATTTTAGAGCATAACAGATCAACAAGAACAACCTCCGCAGCCACCAAAGGAAACCAAATGCTCGCACAATTAAAAACAACCAACCATCAAACTACAGTCAACTTGTACAGGAATATCAATCATACTAATGAAGAAAACAAACAGAAACAAAACAAAAACCACATACTCAATAATAACAGAAGAGGAAACAAAATAAAATACAATATCCTAAAATAAAAAATAGAATAAACATGAGAAACCAATTAGCTATACCTAAAAAATAAAAAATAAAAAATAAAACTAAAATAATAATAAAAAAGTAAGAAAAATTTAAAAATAAAATTTGCAGAAAAAAAGGAAAAGAGGAAAAGTATAGCAGTGAGAAGAATGAATAAAATAAGAGAGAAAGTGAGGGTGGGGAAAAAGAAAAAGAAAAGAAAGAAAAAGAAAAAGAAAAAAGAAAAAAAAAAAAAATATATATATATTTGTCTACACACCCATATATATGGACATATATTCACCTATATACACCTATATATATATGCCTATATTAAAAACTACAATATGATTAGAATGAAATAGAAATAAAAACCAAAAACAACCAAGATAAGCAGCCAATAAAGGGAAAACAAAACAGAATAAAACCAAACAAACCAAAAATACCCGTGCCGATCTAGGCTAAAGTCCACCAAGCTCTCTTCAGTTTGTCTGCTGTACAAAAATTCTTGTGCGTCCTTGTGGGAACAGTAGGCCACCTGATGCCTAGCGTGATCCTGGCACTGCAGGTTTGCTGTACTTGAGTGTGGTTGTGACGTGTGATTGGTGGTTTTTACAAAGTCACTACCTTTTTGCTTTTGCCTGTCCCAAGGCAGGCTGCACCCCCAAAGGCTCAATGAGTGTCTCTGGGCACCCTTTGGGTTGACAGCCCTGGAGAATTAAAGAATTCCTCACTACCAAAAGCCTGCTGCTAAGAATCTGTTAATTAGTGCCTCAGCAGATGAACCTGCCCTGCCTCCCAAGCCTTGCCTAAAGGTGGGGGCGGGGTGGGTAGTCTCACTCTGCTGCCTTTACTGGGTGGAAATTCTCACCCCCCTGCAGGTAAGGATATCTTCCTAGTCTGCCCCTATTGCTCCCTTCAGGAGTCAGTTTAAGACTGTCTTGGCGGGGGGACAAAGTTTGTGGGAGTGGGTGAGTTATTGGGTTTTTTTTTTGCTTTCTGTTCAAGAGTAGAAAAAGGGAAAAAAAATAAAAAACATAAAAATAAACAAAGCCACAGTTCCAACACTGTTTCAAGCTAAGGCCTTTGCCTCTTATGCTCCAGCGGAGTTCCTGCTGCTCTCCCAAAGGGTCTGCCGGGATTTAGGGAATTGCGCGCACCCTACCGTGTGGCCAAGATCCCCGCTCTGCCTCTCGGGGACCTGCGTCTCCACCCGGCACACTGCTTGTCCGAGCGAGTCCTCTTTTTCCCCTGCTCCCGGGTTCCAGGCTTCTGCCTCGGAGCCGCGCGCCCGCGGGTCTCCTGCTGCTCTCCCAAACGGTCTGCCGGGATTTAGGGACTGCGCGCACCGTGCCGCGTGGCTCCGATCCCCGCTCTGTCTCTCCGGGATCTGTGACCCGGCGCCGGCGCGCTGCGCCCTCCGCGGGCGAGTCCTGTGTTTCCCCTGCTCCCGGGTTTAAGGCTTCTGCCTTGGAGCCGGCGCGCGCCCCCCTCGTTCTCCTGCTGCGCTCCTGGAGGGACTGCCGCCGGGGTTCAGGGGACTGCGCGCACCTTCCACGCGGCTCCGATCCCCGCTCCGTCTCTCCGGGGCCTGCGTCTCCGCCCAGCGCGCGCTGCTTCTCCGCGGGCGAGTCCTCTGTTTTCCCCCTGCTCCCGGGTTTCAGGCTTCTGCGCTCCGCGGGACCCGGTGGGCACAGAGGCTGATCCCTGAACCGGGAGGGTGCAGGGACTGATCTTGCCCTGCCGCTGCGGGCTCTGCACCCTGCTTCCTGGGAACGCGGGTGCAGCCTCGTACCTCTGCACAGTCGTCTCCTCTCTCTCCTCCCGCACTTGCCCGGCCTGAGGCTTCTGCCTCAAGACTGCAAACCAACGCGCTCTGGCTGAACTCCAGGTGGGCCGCGGGCCGCAGGGAGCGAGCCGGGGCAACACTCACCGTGACTCAGCAGCCGCGGGTGCGGGCTGCACCTCACGCGTCTCGCCGCCTTCTTCCCCTACTCGCCCGGCCTGCCCACCTTCCAGCAATCCTTGTGTGGAACTCTTAGTCGCTCTGTGTGATGAGTAGATGTCTCTTTGAAGCGTATTAGAAGTTCCAATTGTGGATATTTCCAGGGGAGATTTCATGGAGCCCTCCTCACAGCCGCCATCTTGCCCCTCCGTTCTCCTGGACATTTATTGAACATGAGCCCTGGGCAGGCAATGAATATCTCTGAACCTGTATAATGGGGCTAATAATACTGACACTTCAGGGCTGTTTGTAGGAATTAAAACAGATGACGTACATGAAAGTGCTAGAATAAGGGAAGGCTCAATAAATGTCACTCCTCTACCCGCCCTCTCCCATAGTAGTCACAGGGCAGTAGCTCTGTGCTGAGCTGGGATCAGGGACCAATTGTAGGAGGGAAGGGAGTCCACCTAGTTAGGGGTCACACAGTGAGAAGTGGCTTAGGGGCTCAGTTTGGCTCTTACTCTGAGCACCATGTCAGGTGTATACCTGTGCTGGGGTATTGACAGTCTGGGACTTATGTCAGAAAACCTGGCTTTTGAAGTCCCAGCTCTGCTCCCTACCAGCTGTGTGTCCTTGGACAAGTCAGTTCCCCACTCTGTGCCTTGGTTTCCTTGCTTATAAAGTGGAGATAATTGTATCTTCCTCATTGAATTATGGTGAGGATTAAGATGGTAGGCAGAACAATGCCCCCTCCCCCAAATGTCCATGCCTTAGTCCCCTGAACCTGCAAATGTTGCCTCACAGGATGTACGGGTTTGCATAGTGTCCCCCAAAAATTCATGTCAGCCCAGAACCTCAGAATGTGACCTTATTTGGAAACAGCGTCTTTACTGGGGAAATCAGTAAAGATGAGGTCATATTGGGTAAGGGTGGGCACTGAATCAGATATGACTGGTGTCCTCATAAGGACAGAGAGACATGCACACAGATATACACAGAGCAAAGACAGCCATGTGCAGACAGAGGTAGAAATTGGAGTGACTTAGCTTCAAGCCAAGGAACGCCAAGGATTGCTGGAGCCACCAGGAGCTGGAAGAGGTAAGGAAGGACCCTCTCCTAGAGCCTTCAGAGGGAGAGTGGCCCTGCGGACACCTGGGGACTTCCAGTCTGAAGAACTGAGAAAATACGTTTCTGTTGTTTTAAGCCACCAAGTTTGCAGCAGTTTGTTGTAGCAGTCCTGGGAAACTAACACCTACAGCCACAGAAACTTCGCAATGTGATTAAATGGCAGATCCAGAGATGGGGATGACATGCTGGATTATCCAGGCAGACCCATTGTAACCACAGGGGTCCTAAGAGAGAGAAGCAGGTCAGAGAGGAGATGGTGATGCGATGACAGCGGAGACCGGAGTGCTGATGGTGATGCGATGACAGTGGAGACCGGAGTGCTGCAGCCACAAGCCAGGGGACGCAGGTGTTTTCTAGAAGCTAGAAGAGGAACGATTCTCCTCTAGGGCCTCCAGAAGGAACCGGCCCTGACAACGCACCTTGATGTTAATGCCTTAAGACCCATTTTGGACTTCTGCCCTCCAGAACCGTAAGGGAATAAATGTGTGTTATTTTTTTTTTTTTTTTTTTGAGGGCAGTGTCACTGGCCCTCATATGTGGGACCGAACCGGGGCCGCTGGCTTCCAAGGCCAGTGCTTAACCACCGCGCCACTCGGCCGGCCCAAATGTGTGTTATTTTAAGCCACCAAATTTATGGCAATTTGTTACAGCAGCCTCAAGAAACAAATACAATTAAATGGCGTCACTTGACAGTGCTGGTGTACACCGGAGGCACCGGACACCACCCGGATGGGTCCACAGTGGGCCAGGCTGCTCCACTCCCTGGGGGGGTTGGTTACAGAGTGCAGGCTCTGAGCTCCTCCCCAGGCCAGCTGAAGGCAGTCTCCAGGAGTGGTGCCTGGAAGCCTGTGTTTTACCGGCTGCCAGGCTTGGGGCACCCTGGGCACCCCATGGAGGTAGCGTAGGGGTCGGGGGCAATGAACTTCATTGTTCTGGCAATGGAGCTTGGGGGAGAGGTTTATGCTCAAGTACTACAGCTTTGCCTGGACCCCAAACCTGGATAGTTTTCCTTCTTCCTGTCTTCATTTTAATTCAATGAATATTCTACATTTGGTCCTGGGATTAAATGAGGAGTTTAGTGAAAGAGGCAGATATGGCTGATACAGTGGTCACGACCAGATCTGTGGGGCCGCAGGAAGGAAGAATGAGCTCTGTGGAGCGGGCAGGGAGGACTTCGTGGAGGAAGAAGCCCTTGGGCAGAGTCTGGAAGGAGGAGACAACTGTCAGGAAGTCAAGGGGGAGGGCGTTCCAGGAGGGGAAGGTGTGGACGAAGCCACTGAAACATGAATCAGCATGGGGCAAGTGGGGAAATGGTAAGAAATAGGACTGGCCAGGCCTGGAAGCTCACGGAGCATGTGGGTTGTGCCAGGAGCTTGGACTTCACCTTAGGGGCCTTACTGAAGATCTGGAGGATTAAGATTGGGTCAAGGTGTTAGGAGCTAAGGCTGTAATGGATCAGATTTATGTTTCAGGAGAAAAAAGCATTCTCAGGCACTACGCAGGGAGGCCCCATGGGCCAATCCAATATCTAAGTCTTCACAGAAGCCAAAGACATCACAGCACAAAAATAGTGTTAAGCTGACCCTTTATGAAATCAGCCCTGCCAGGCACACCTGCCTGTTAGCACTAGCGCCCGTACCCGCGTCCTATCTTTGTCTTTGTTAGGCTGTGTCTGCATGACCCGTGTGTTGTTTGAGGAGGTTACTTGTGACTGGAAATAATATGATGCAAATCCATTGCAAGAGAAACTGCAAACCTTGTCAAAAGACTTCCATGAACTTAATGAGAGGGATGCCGGAGAACTGCTTATCGGGCGCCCAGACGTTCCCCCCTGGGGCGGCTCTGGCCGAGTTAGCCCAGGGACGGCCAAAGAGGAAGCACCAGCCAAGGATAAGGACACGATGGCCACTTCAGGAAAGAGTGATTCGGGCCAAAAGAAAATTAAGCAAACCTTATGGGAAAATTGATTATGGGAACCCTTGAGTACTGGTATATATCTTTATTGACATGATGTGACGTTCAAATATGAAAAACCTTATTGTGTTTTCACACAATTTTATTGGTAAAATTCAACCCCAAAAAAGGAAAAACTCCTTTTTTCATTAAAAAAATTCTTCAAAGGTTGTAATTGTAACTTAAACATTGTTAAATATGGGATAAAATTATAAAACTGAATCTATTTTTTGGTCTCTATTTTTAAGATGTAGTCCCGATGAAACCTTTGTTCACTCTTTACTATGAAATTAAAAGATTTTTTTCTGGGCTCTATTGTTCTTATGTAAAATGACCTCCTGAGCCCACCTTTCCTGCAGATATGTTTCCCTTTAGACTGTGGATTCTGAAGGGCAGGTAGTAATGTGTACCCCTCGCAGCGTGGCATGTAGTGAACACTCTGCCATCTTTTGAGCAGATGAATGAAGACATAGAGAAACAATTGCATTCTGTCACTCATTGGGATGTTTGTTCAGTCATGATCCAAAGCCGAGGGCTTGGAGGGTCCCCAAGCAGTGGAATGGGGGCATCCTGGAGTCATGGACTTAGGTGCTGTTGCTGCTGAGACAGCCCTGAGGAGTGGGGCATGGCCGCCCAGGGACATCTACAAACAACCCCACAAATTGCTTCTTGTTTGGAAAATCATGAAAGGGAAATGACCGTGAGGAATGTGGTATCTCTTGGCAGGTCAGCTTCTCTAGGGCCTGGCTGAGGAGCTGTACCTTCCAGTGCTTAGCACAGAGGAAAGAGAGGTGCGAGTCAAAGGGAGGGCTGGACCCAGGAGGGAGAGGGAAGAAAGAAAAGACAAAAATGGAGACAGAGAATCCTGAGGACACTAATTAGCCATGGATCCCACTAGAGTGCCTGAAGCTAGCACACACAGCCTGGGCCCTAAAGATTCCTTAGCCAGCACCTTCCTTTTTGTGTTGAAACCAGCCTCGCTCACTTTTAACTGAACCGAGTGTGTGTGTGTGTGTGTGTGTGTGTGTGTGTGTGTGTGTGTGTGAGAGAGAGAGAGAGAGAGAGAGAGAGAGAGAGAGAGAGAGAGAGAGAGAGAGAGAGAGAGAGACTGTACGAGTAAGCATTTTAATTGGCATGCAATATACATAAAGCTTATTGCTGGTTACTACGATTTTAATCATTATTATTATTTTTTTTTTTTTGAGGGCAGTGTCACTGGCCCTCATATGTGGGACCCAAACCGGGGCCGCTGGCTTCCCAAGCCAGCGCTTAACCACCGCGCCACTTGGCTGGCCCTATAATTATTATTATTTTTAATTTTATTGGGGAACAGCCATAGTTATTGGTTACACATTGCTTTCATGCTACAATGGTATAGTTGACTCTTTTTTAAGAAGGGCGCAGCCCACAGTGGCCCATGCAAGATCGAACCAGCAACCTTGGTGTTAGCATGACGCTCTAACCAACTGAGCTTACTGGTCACCCCTACAATCATTATTATTTAATGCACCAAGACCAAAAGTGTTTTATTAAGTAAAAGCCAACTAATTAAAAGAGAGGGTATGCAGTGGCTGGAACAACACATCCTCCATCACATATCAGCTCCCGTGTTCTGGAATATTCTCTTCCAGCCACTCTGCGTGCACGCTCCCCTTCTCCCGTCTCCGTTCACTCCCTGCCCAGTGCCCATTATCCCCAACCTCTCACTAGTCATTTCTGCTGCTGGGTTATAGTGAGTAAGTTTAGTTAAAAATTTGTAGCTTTTGTGCCTCGATCTCTTTGGAGTAATGATACTTTATGAATCTAAAAAGGCAAAACCAAGAACAATTTGGGGTAACAAGAAGAACTGCAGAGGTTCACTACAGAGACGGAGGAGGGGAAAGCTGGCTGCCCAGGAAGCCATCACCTGGCTGGAGAACAGCTCGGCCCTCGTGGTTCCTTGCCTCAGACAAGGTCCTCAGTCTCTCAGCTTCAACTTCCTTGGTTTCATGGCATGGAGTTGAACCACAATCATGTGCCAAATAACCATGTTTCCATCAGCGACAGACTGCATACAAGATAGTGGTATGGAACTAAAAATTTCTATTGCCTAATGATGTAGCCGTGGCAATGTCTTATGGTCGTGGTACTGTCATAAGGTCATAAGGCAAAGCATTACGTGTTTGCAGTGATGCTGGTGTAAACAAACCTGCTGTGCTATTCTGCCATCTTGAATGGAAGTCCCCTGGACAGCCCTTTTGGCAGACCTCTGGGAACGTGGTGGGGAGCAGCTGACAGCAGACTGACTGCAGTGGCCTGGAGGACAAGACCCTGGCGCCTGCCCTGGGGGAGGCTGAGGAGACTCAGTGAAAGCCCCCCAAACATGGGCTGTTTTTCCTAGTTTTAAAACAACCCTGCTCAAGGGGTAGGAGTGGGGTAACGAAACACTCAAACAAAAACCAGAGATGTTTTTTAAAACCATAGCATCAAAGGAAGGCAGACAAAAGGAGGCAGATGTGAAGGATTGCTGCACAAACATACTTAACTAGAAAATGAGTTGAGAAGTTATTAAAGTTTCCAGAGCTGGTCTCCAAGGGAAAACTTACTGACATGATTTTTATCAAAATTATGCTAAGATGGCCACATTGTTCTCATCTCCTTCTGCTCATCTCCTTCTGCTCATCCTGGGACCTGCCCCATGACCACCCCCAGGGTTCTGGGAATGCTGTTCCTAGCGTGTGCCTAGAGCACAGGTGCAGTTAATAAGTAAGTGTTGGCTACATGACTGAACCAGCAAGAAGTGTCAGAGCCCAGCTGAAATGCCTCTATCTTTTCTTACAATTTAATTTGAAATTTACACAGAATGAAATTCATTCTTTTTGGTGTACAGTTCTCTGTACAAATGAATAGTCATGTGATCTCCATGACAATCAAAGGTACAGAATAGTTCCGTCATCCCCCCAAATTCACCTGTCCTACCCTCCTCACCCTTAATCCCTGGCAATCACTGATCTGTCCCTATAGTGTTTTTTTTTCATTGTGGTAAAATATATATAACATAAAATTTACTATTTTATCAATTTTTAAGTGTACAATTGAATGGCATGAAGTACATTCACAGGGATTTGCACCATCACCACAGTCTATTTTCAGACCTTTTTCATCATCCCAAATGGGAATTCTGTACCAATTAAACAGTAAGTCCCCATTCCTCCCCCCAACCCCTGGGAACTTCTATTCTACTTTCTGTCTCCATTAATTTGACGACTCTAGGTAGTTCATACAAGTGGAATCATATAGTACTTGTCCTTTTATGTCTGGCTTGTTTTGCTTAACATAATATCTCAAGGCTCATCCATGTTGTAGCATATGTTATAAATTTCTTCCTTTTTTTTTTTTTTAAAGCTTTTATTGGGGAATTGGGGGAGGGGAACAGCGTTGGGGAATCGGGGAAGGGGAACAGACAAGTTGCTGTCTTTTTGTTCTTCAGTCTCGTTGTGAAGGACGTTGCTTCACTGGCCCATGTTGGTATTGTCATTGCGCTCTTCCCGGATGAGGCAGATCGGTCGCCGGCCTCTGGATGGTCGCTCACTGCGGCTGTCAGCTGCTCACGCTGGCTGCCGGCCACTCACTGTAGCCTATGGCAGCCCACTGCAGCAGGGGCTGCAGCCTACACCATCGCCGGGGCTTGCACAGCCCAGCTCCAGGTGGAGCTGTTGTTAGTTGTAGAGGGCAGTGTTACTGGCCCTCATATGTGGGATCCGAACCAGGGCCGCTGGCATCCCCAAACCAGCTCTTAACCAATGCGCCACTCAGCCGGCCCAGTTTCTTCCTTTTTAAGGCTGAATAATATTCTATTGTGTGTAAATACCACATTTGGTTTATTCATTTCATCTACTGATGGATGCTTGTGTTATTTGAACCTTTTGGCTATTGTGAATAATGCTGCTATGAACATGGGTATACAAATATGTTTGAATCCTTGCTTTCAATTACGTCCCTACAGTTTTGTCTTTTATAGAATGTCATATAAATGCAAGCATACAGTATACAGTGTGATTTTTTTTTTAAAAGTCTGGCATCTTTATCTTAACATAGTGCTTTTAGATTCATCCATGTTTTTGTATTTATCAATAGTTTGTTCCTTTCTATTGCTGACTTATATCCCATTGCATGGATGGACCAAAGTTTGTTTTTCCATTTTCCATTTGAGGGAAATTTGGGTCATTTTTAATTTTTGGTAATTGTGAATATCGCTGCTACAAACATATGCATACAAGTTATTGTGTGAACATCAGCTTCATTCTTCCTGGGTAAACACCTAAGAGTACGACTGCAGGGCCAGCCGAGTGGTGTGGTGGTTAAGCGCTGGCTTGGGAAGCCAGTGGCCCTGGTTCGGGTCCCACATATGAGGGCCTGTGACACTGCCCTCAAAACAAAACAAAACAAAAAAACAAACATAAAAGTCCATGATCTCTAATTAAAATAAAATAATTAAAAAAAAAAAGAGTATGACTGCAGAGTCATATAGACGAGGATGCTTATCTTTGTGACACCGCCAAACTGTTTTCCAAGGTGGCTGGGCCACTTTACATTCCCACTAAGCAGTGAGTGAGTGTTCTAGCCAACACTTGGTATTGTCAGTTGCCTCTGTCTTTTTAAACCCATAAAGTATCCATTAATTGCCAGATCTAAATAATAGAATAATTATTATAAGAAGTGAGTGAGGGAGTGAGTGAATGAATAAAAACTACAACTTACTGAGCTATTCTAGAAGTCAGACACATATCAAACTATTACAGTGTGCCAGGTGTCGTGCTTACAGCTTTTCAAGTAATACTTCACTTAATCCTTACATTATCCCCAATTTACTGAAGTGGAGGCTTAGAGCTCGAGAGGAGAAATCACCTGCCCAAGGTCACCTGGCTAGTAATGGCTGAGCCAGACTTGAACCAGGACTCCAATGTACCATGTCTGTGTCTGCCGCACATACAGGCAGGTGCACCCCTGGAGAGTTTCAGTTGTCTGTTGCTGCAACACCCCTCGAGGGCTGAATGATTCTTCCCACTTTATAGACGACATTCACTTAACCAGTGAGAGGCACAGGCTCTGGAGCCTGGGTCCCCCGGCCTCCCAAGTCCCAGCCCCGTTCCATGACATGCCAGGTTCACAATGTGCCAAAGCCCTCAGTATTAGCTCTGTATGCTGGGAATAAAGGCTGAGACCTTACAGGTGTCTGAAGCCTCACAGCCCCGAGTGGTCCTTATAATTCCTGGCCTGGATGCCTCGCAAATATGCAGCCATTGTTTGAAGACAATCCCCTGTTCACCAACTTTGCCCAACATCTGCAATGCTTTCCAAAAAAGACAATGTGAGGCCAAGCTAAAGAAAAGAAGAAATGCTTCTGTGAAGAAACCCAGGGATCTGAAGGCGCCTTCTAGCCTTTTGAGGTAACCCAGAGAGTGACAGATGTGGGTGGCTGCCACCGAGGCCTTCAAACCACAGGCTTGTTCAACTTCTCACAATGAATGCCTCAAAAGAACAAGAGACTTTTCTAAAGGAAGTTCAAAGGGTCTTTACTTGCCTTTGGGCGGCGGGGTGGGGGTGGGGGTGGGGGTGGGGTGGGGAGGCGGCATTCCTGCAAACAGAAAGGCAAGAAAGACAGAGGCTCAGAATGGGGTGTCATGCACCCCGTCTCTCCCTGTGGCCTTCCACTCACCCTGTCTCCATTTACGTGGTGAACACCAGCCATTCACTGAGTGCTGACTGTGTGCCAGGCAGGTCTACCTCCAATTCTGAAGTTTGCTTTCCAGATCCCCACAAGGTACTGTGCCCATCAGAATGAGTGGCCATACTGCTGGGTGTTGGCGCCTTAATTATGCACTTAGTCATAATAATTGCCACCATCATTCAATCACTCATTCATTTCATATAACACACTTGGGCCGGCCGAATGGCTCAGTTGGTTAAGAGCTCGCTCAAGAGTGCGAGCTGAGCTCTGAGCAACAGCGGTTCGAGGCCAGCCTGAGCTGAGTTGCCGTTGAGCTGCCAACAGGTGGCAGGATGGCTCAGCTAAAAAAAAAAAAAAAAATGCTGAACATTTCATATAACACTGAAGGACTACAGTCCAGTAAGGGACACAGATGTGGATGCAGTGGTCAGCAAGTAGAGGTGGGCAGCAGGTGTGTGGTAGCACCAAGAGAGAGGAATCACCTCTGCTGGGCATGGCACACTTCATGGAAGAAGAGACTCTTGAGTTGTGTCTGCAAGGAGAAGAACTTTGCCAGGAAAACAGAGTATTGACAGGTAGAAAGAATAACACGTGCAAAAGCACTGAGGTGTGAATATGGGCCGAATGTGAATATGAGGAGTGGAGTAATGGGAAACACAGGTTATTCCTTACCGTGAGAGTATGGGGTGAGGGAGGGGCATGACATGAGTCTGGACCAGCTCCTCCATTGAGTCCTGGGACCCTGATCTCCACCACATACAGTAGATAGTCAATAAATCTAAGCAACAGGGGCACAACGACCACTGATAACCAGACCCCTTGTTTCCTGCATCCCTCAGAGACGGATGTTTACATGATATTGAGGATGGGAGGCCCTGGGGTTCACTCAGACCTGGGACCATGCCCCAACCAGATGTACTCTTTCTTTTGCTACTCAGGAAAACACACCTGGATGCCAGTGTGAGAATGAGGTCACTGTGCTGCTGCTTACCTTGACTTTGCTTTAATTTATAAAAGAAAATAAATTGTTCATAAACCTTAGTCCTTTAGCTTCTATTGATACCACAGTACCAATGGTGCCCCAGCACCAGGACCTCTGTTGCTGTGGGCTCTCCTCGATCCCCACCTGAGGACCTGTTCTTACTCCCCCACAGGCACCACAGACCACAAGCACTGAGCACAAGCAGCCCTTGGGCCAGAGGGCCGCCACGCCTGCAGAGTGCCCTGTGCTGTGTTTGCTCTGGGATACGGTGACAGTGAACCAAGGCCCTGTGCCGAGCCACCTGCACCCTGATATTCCTGCTGCTTTGTCGTGTGAGTCAGTAATTCCTACCCTGTACTCAAGCTAGTTTCAGTTGTTCCATGTTTCAAGGCTTCTGATTAATATACAGTTCTGCTCTTGTTTAGGTTATTCTCTAAACACATTGTGATTCAACTTTTATTTTCTTTCTGATCCAAGAGTTGTTTAGGAAAGTGTTTTAAAATCTCCAGATGGCAAGGTTTTTGTATGTTTAAGTGCTTTTGCTATTCATGCCTGGCTTATTACACTGTGAAAAGAAAAGAATAGAAATAGGTGAATCCTCTCCCCTGCATTAGTTAAAAAAAAAATAGTATTATAAACTGCGATCCAACAAGTTATCACACCTGATGCTGAAACCCTGAAAGCACCCTCATTAAAGCCAGGAGCCAGATGAGGATGCACTACCGCCATTACTGAACAGTTTTCTGGCAGGCCGCGAGAAGGGAAGGTGTGCTAACGTTGGAATGGAGCTTGAAAAATATAATTATTTACACACGATATGATTTGATATCTCAGATGCACAAGAACAAACTAAAACTCACTAGAAATAATGAGAGAACATGCTAAAGCGGATGAATGAAAACTTAATATACAAAAATAAACAGCATTCCCATACACAAATAATATAGTTAGAAGACGTGGAAAAGTGTTCCATTTATAGTATCTACAAGAAACACCTAAGAGCGAACTCAAGAAATCATAGGACCTATGAAGGAAACCTGAAATAACTCTACTGAAGGATGGTGAGAAGGCAAACACTGGAAGGCATCCTTGTTCCTGGAGAGGTAAATAAAACTGATGAAATACCAACAACGATATCTACACTCTTATTTTGGAACTTAAAAATATAATATTGGGGTTTACCTGGAGAGAACACATTGAACAGTTTGGTAATACTTCAAAAGAAGAGTAATGGGTGGAGACTAGCTCAACTAGAAACTTAAAGCACATTATAAAACTACAATAATTAAAAGTTTGGTAGAAAGAGGGAGTGGACATAGTTTTCCCTAGTCCTCCTGCCAAGGACAGCTAAAAACCCTGGACATCCTGTATATACACAAGGAAGACTGAAAGGTGGAAGCAGGCCAGCTAAGGACCTTGGGGCCTCAAAAATGACAGGTGTGTTTGAGTCGAGAGAGAGAGAGAGAGAGAGAGAGAGATCCCTAACTGGGTGGGGGAGAAGCCAGTGACTCAGAAACACTAATGGGTGCAAACAAAAAACTCTTTAAAAAAAGCCTGCTTTCTCTTACCATAGGGCCAGAAAAGGGGAACTTTTAAAAGACAAAACAAACAAACAAAGAAAAAACACTTTTAAAGAATAACTGTTCTACACCATATAAGACAGAAAAAACTGAGGCCTTACTCCTATCTCTGTCTCAAAGATAGAGTAGGGGGGCAAACTGAAGGCCAGATGTAGGGCTGGGACTTTTGTTTCCCTGCTAGGTATTAGTGAAGCCACACCCCAGGGTATCAGAGGTGCATGAGTGGGGAGCCAGAATGCCAAACACCTCCCAGGAGTAGTACAGAGTCTCTCCCTACCCTGGGTGTCAGTGGAGACTGAGTGGAAAACCTGGACTTCCACTCCTGCCTGGAAGTAACAAGGTGGTAACCCCCACCTGCCGCAGCCCTCTACACAACAGCGTGATGCCTCAGGACACCAGCTAAAACACAAGATTTAAGTAAGATCCCAAGTGTTGTAACACAATATCAAAAATATCCAGGATTCAACTGACAGTCACTCATCATACCAAGAACCAGGAAAACCTCAACTTGAGAAAAGCCAAACAACAAACATGAACACCAATATGATATGGACATTAGAATTATCTTACAGAGTTTTTAAAACAGAAATCATAAAAATGTTTCAATAAGCAATTACAGACACACTTGAAAAAAAAAAAGAACATCTCAGCACAGAAGTAGAAGAGCCAAATGGAAATTTTACAGTTGAAAAACACAATAAAAATAAACAACTCGGGGTAGGCTAAGTGGCTCAGTTGGTTAAGAGTTAGCTTAAGAGCTGGAGCCCTGAGCAATAGGACCACTGTTTTGATTCTCACATGGGCCAGTGACGCTGCACCCTGAGCTGAGCTGTCTACAGGCGGCAAGATGGCTCAGCTGGTGAGAGCACGTGCTCCTAACAACAAGGTTGCCTGTTCGATGGTGGGCTATGCCTACCTGCAACTAAGACTGAATTCGGCACCTTGAGCTGAGCTGCCACCTGGATGGCTTGGAGGATGGAGCATGCGCTCTTAACAACAAGGCTGCTGGTTGGACTCCCTCATGGGATGGTGGCTATGCCCACCCGCAAATAAGACTGAACACAACACCTTGAGCTTCGAGGCCACGAGCTGCTGATGGGAAGTGATGGCGATTGGAGCCCTCCACAACTAAGACTGAAGAACACCCACGTGGCTGGTCCCCTCCCCCAATTCCCCAACACTGTACCCCTACACAATTTTTTAAAAAATCCTGTAAAAACAAATAAAAATAAACAACTCAGTAGATGAATTTAATAGGAGAATGGAGAGGACAGAAGAATCAGAGAATTTGAAGAGATAACCAACAGAAATTACAGTCTGAACAACACAGAGAAAATAAACTGAACACCCCCCCAAAAAAAACAATCAAAAACAAAACAAAAACCCAGAGCCCCAGGGACCTGTGGTACTATAATAAAAGAGCTAACATTTGTGTCATCAGAGTCCTAGAAAGAGCAGAGAAATAGATTGAGGCTGAAAAAGTATTCAAACAATTAATGGCTGAAAAATTTCTAAATGTGTCAAAAAGACTAAAACCTACTGATTCAACATGTTGGGTAAATCTCAAACAGGATAAACCCAAAGAAATGGACTCCGTGAAATATCATAGTCCAACTGTTGAAGACTAAAAACAAAGAAAAAAACTCTTGAAAGCAGCCAGGGAGACATGATATCTTATTTATAGGAGAAAAACCATTCACATGACAGCAGATTTCTCATCAGAGACAATGGAGGCCAAAAGGAAGAGGCACACATTTTTCCAAGTGCTGAAGGAAAACCCAGAATTCTATACCCAGTGAAAATATCTGTTAGGAATGGAGGGGAAACTAAGATATTCTCAGCTGAAGGAAAATTAAGAGACTTTGTCACCTACCTTAAAAGAATGCCTAAAGCAAGTTCTTTAAATAGAAAGGAAATGACAAGAGAAGGAATCTTGGAACATGAAGGGGGGAAAAAGAACATGATAAGCAAAAATATGGGTGAATTCAATAGATCTTCCTTCTAAATTGTTTGATATGGTTCTACAGGTGTGTAGAGGAAATTGTTAAGACAATTATAAATGGAGGAGGGTAAAGGGATGTAAAAAGAGGTAAGATTTCTACACATCACTCATACTGGTACAGTGGCTCTGAAAAATAGCTTGGTAGTTTCTCACGCAAACAAAAAACAAAAACTAAAACCAAAAACCAAACTGAACATACACTTACCACATGGTCCAGCAATTATATTCTTGGGCATTTATCTCAGAGAAATGAAATTATATATCCATACAAAAACCTGTACACAGATGTTCATAGAAGTATTTATTTATTTATTTAGTAATAGTAAATTGGAAACAAATCAAAATGTCCTACGATACGTATATGGCTAAACCAACTATGGCATATCCATGCCATAAAATACTACTTGGCAATAAAAGTGAATGAACTATTGACATATACAACAGTGTGGATGGATCTCAGGGGCATTATATAGTGGGTGAAAAAAATCTAATCTTGGGCCGGCCGAGTGGCGTGATGGTTAAGCACTGGCTTGGGAAGCCAGCGGCCCCGGTACAGGTCCCACATTTGAGGGCCAGTAACACTGCCCTCAAAAAAAAAAAAATCTAAACTCAAAACATGACATACTATATGATTTCAGTCATAAGACATCTTAAGATGGCAGATTTATAGATATGGGAAACAGATCAGTGATTGCCAGAGGCTAAGGTTGGTATGGGGAGGGGAGCCTTGTGATGACAGAATAGTGCCTACCTTCAATGTGGTAGTGTTTACATGAATTTACATGTGTGATAAAATGATATAGAACATTGTACCAACGTCAGTTTCCTGGTTTTGATATTGTTCTATAGTACATAAGCTGTAACTATTGGGGGAAACTGGGTAAGAGTACATGGGACTTCTCTGTACCATGCTTGCAACCTTCTGTGAACCTATAATTACTTTAAAATGAAAAGAAAAAAAAATCAACCCAACCAGTTTGACAATGGAAAATAAATTAACAGAAAGAACAATGACAAAGTATACAGTATTTAGAATGTCATAAATTCAGAATGTCAACAAGATGACATTTCATTCAGTGTTAAAAAAAATGGATTATTCAGTAAGGGTTGTCTGGACAACTGGCTAACCATAGGAAAACCATAAAACTGGATAGAAATCTCATTAATTATATAAAAATAAGTTCCAAAGTTAGCAATGATATCAATATAAAAATAAAATTACTAAAATAAAACCTTAGTGAATTTATTTACTATGTTAGTTTGAAAATTTCTAACAGAATACAAAACCCAGAACTCATAAAAGAAAAGACTAATACATTTCACCATATTTAAAAGAATACACCTTGTACATATAAAAAACGATCATAAACAGGGTCATGCAACCAACATCAAATTGGGAAAAATATTTACATTATCTATGATGAAAGGTCCATTTCTGTATTAAAAACACTTATATGAAACAGTATGAAAACACAAATAATTTATTTGAAATCACAGCAAATGATATGAATAGATCATTCATATATATATACCTAAAAATGAAAATAAATATATGAAAAACATACATCCTCACATACCATGTTCATAGATAGGGAGACAATATAGTTAGGATAGTAATACTTCCCAAAGCATTCTACAGATTCAATGCAATTCCACTGACCCTTTTTTTCCTTCCAGAAATGGCAAAGCCAATCCTCAAATTTCATATGGGATTGCAAGAGACCTAAATAGCCAAAACAGTATTGAAAAAGAAGAACAAAGGTAAAAGACTCACATTTTCCAATTTCAAAACTTACTATAAAGCTACAGTAATCAAAACAGTGTGTACTGGTATAAGAATAAACATATAGACCAATGATATAGGATTGAGAATTGGAAAAAGCCCATGCATCCATGGCTAATTAAATCCCGACAAAGTGCCATGGGAAAATAATAGTGTCTTCAACTAATGGTGGTGTGAGAAATGGATATCCACATACAAATAATGAATTTGGACCCCCACCTCACACCATATCCAAAAGATTAACTCAAAACAGATCCCTGACCAAAATTTAAAGCTAAAACTATAAAATTCTTAGATGAAAACAGAGATAAATCTTTATGACATTGGATTTAGCAATGGATTCTTAGCTATGACACCAAAACCACAAACAATAATAAAAATAGATAAATTGGACTTCATTGAGATTAAAGACTTTTATGCATTAAAGGACATTATCAATGAAGTAAAATGACAACCTATAGAATGGAAGAAAATATTTTCAAATCATATATCGGGTCTAGTAGCCAGTATGTCTAGTATATATATCCAATACAAAAAAAAAAAACCTCCTATAACTCAACAACAAAAAGACAAACAACTCAACTCAAAAATGAGCAAAGGACTTAAATAGACATTTCCCCAAAGAAGACATACAGATGGCCAACAAGCACACGAAAAGAAGCTCAGCATCATTAGTCATGAAGGAATGCAATTTAAAACCACAATGAGATACCACTTCACAAACACTAGGATAATTATAATAATGAATAATTACGGTAAGAAAACAGAAAATAGCAAGTGTTGATTAGGATGTGGACAAATTGGAACTCTTGTATATTGCTGGTGAGAATGTAAAATGGTTTAGCCACTGTGGAAAAACAGTTTGGCAGTTTCTCAAAAACTTAATACATAGAATTGTCATATGACCCAGCAGTTCCACTCCTAGGTATATATCCAATAGAATTGAAAATAGGTACTTAATCTAATACATATATATGCATGTGCACAGTAGCACTGTTCATAATAGCCAAAAGTTGGCTACAGGGGCGGCCGGTTGGCTCAGGTGGTTAGAGCACCAGTTCATAACCTCAAGGTTGCCAGTTCGATTCCTACATGGGCCAGTAGGCTGTGCCCTCCACAACTAGATTGAAAACAACAACTTGACTTGGAGCTGATGGGCCCTGGAAAAACACACTATTTCCCAATAAAGTAAAAAAAAAAAAAGATGGAAACAATCCAGATGTCCATGAATGGATGAATGTATAAACAAATTGTGGTGTACACATACAATGGAATATTATTCAATCATAAAGGGAAATGAATTACCGATACATTCCATAATGTAGATGATCCTCAAAAAAATTCTGGTAAGTGAAAGAAGTCACACACAAAACATCATATATGTATGATTCTATTCATATGAAATATACAAAATAGGTAAATTCATAGAGACAGAAAGCAGATTAGATTGGTGGTTGCCAGAAGCTGGGAGGATTGGGGGAAAGGGAGAAGCTGCTTAATGGGTATGGGGTTTACTTTTGAAGTGATTAAGTGGTAGATGTACAATATTTTCAGTGTATCAAATGTCACTAAATTGTTTGTTTTAAAATGATTAATTTTGTTATGTGAATTTCACTCAATAATAGAAAAAAATATTCAACCTCACATAATAAAGTCATTAAAATCCAAGGATGATACAATGTTTTTTGTTTATAACATTGGTAGAAAATTTAAAATTTAATGATACTGTGTGCTGGGCTGGCTGAGTAGCTCGTTGGTTAAGAGTTGGCTTGAGAGCCGGAGCTCTGAGCAGCAGGGCCGCTGGTTTGGATCCCACGTGGGCCAGTGAATGCTGTGCCCTCTAAAGCTAAGATGGTGAACAACAGCTAGACTTGGAGCTGGGCTGCCGTGAGTAGCCCGCGATGGCGTAGGCTGCAGTGGGGCTGCAGTGGGGCTGCAGTGGGCTGCTGTAAGCTCAAGTGAGTGGCCAGCAGCCAGTGTGAGCGGCTGGCAGCTGGCATGAGCTGCGGAGAGCCACATGAGCAGCCATCCAATGGCAGGCAACCGATCTGCCTCAGCCGGGAAGAGCGCAATGATCCCAATACCAACGTGGGCTAGTGAAGCGATGTCTCCACAACTAGACTTAAGAACAAAAGGACAGCAACTTGTCTGTTCTCCTCCCCCGATTCCCCAACGCTGTTCCCCTCCCCCAATTCCCCAATAAAATCTTAAAAAAAAAAAAAAATAATACTCTGTGCTGATGAAGACATGATGTAGAAACTGGCATGTGTGCATAATGTTGAAATGGAGAGTAAGTTGGCACAATCATTTTAAGGCAATCTGGCAACAGCTTTCAAAAATTTAAAGGAACATATCCTTTGACCAGACAAGTCCATTGATAGAATTTTTCCTTATAAATACATGAATGCATAACTATAACCTTGTTTATAATGATAAAAATGAAAAAAATATATACTTATGTGTGTATATATGTATGTATGTGTATGTGGATATATATATATATATATATATATATATATATATATATATATATCAATACATCAATTAGGAACTGGCTAGATAATTTATGTACATCCATAGAATGGAGTTCTATATAGGCATTAAAGATGAGAAAGATCTGTTTGTGACAACAAGATCTCTAAGATACATTATTCTGTGAAAATGGTAATGACATGATCTCATTTGTAAATTTAAGTATCGATTAACTTCCCCCACCCTTGGACAGATAAACAATACTCTGTTAATGGTGGTTACTTTGGGGAAGAAGGACTAGAGGTAGAAGGAGAGGAAACATATTTCATTTTATATTTTTCTGTACTGTTTAATTTTCTAGAAAGAAGCAAATCCACATTATATACAAGCAAATCTACACTTCTCTAATTCTCAAAATTGAGAACAAAATAATTTCTAATGTTCACTCCACACACAAAGATGTTAGAATTCTACATATGTTTGCTTTCCCTGCCCCTCTGTTGATTTCATGTGCAGAGACAACCCCACCCTGCACCGGATCAACATCAGGTGACCGGTTCCTCCCACAGCGGTTTCTTGGTGAGAAACCTGGGCCGGGTGAACGCGGGTGCCCCTCCCACAGTGAGCCTCTATACTTGAATTCAGTCTCTGACCCTCCAAGGTAGGAGTTAAAATCCAGCCAATGATGCTAACATTTGCTTGGTACAAGTGCACACTCTGTTCCCTGCCTGGAGTTCTCATCAAGCTGGTTGTGTGGTATGTGGGGATGCGCCTGCCTTGCTGGGCGAGTGCGATGGGTTTGTGCTGGCAGTAGGAGTGCTACAGACAGTTGGGCCCATCATGCTGAGTTAATACTGGACTCCAAATTAGTTGCATATCTAAAAGCAACCACGTTCCCCGACAACCTCAGTGCCCAGGCTGCGGCTTCATCAGCCTCTTCTTCCCAAGGTCAGTCCTGCTGGAGTGCCATCCGCCCTGCCTGCCTCCTTCTTTCAGGACAGGCATGCTCTGTTGAGATCTCACCTCCATGAACATTTGCACTCTGCTGAACTCTCCATAACCAGGAGGATGCACAGCCCATCCTCAGAGGTACACTTCTAATGGATTCACTGCTTGCAGGAGATGTGTGTACATGCAACTCAAGAGTGTCGTGGGGGGCAGTTCTGTTTGAGCCTCTCACTGTCTCCACAAAGAGTAAGGGGGCCATGTGGGCAGTCAGAAAGGTGGACGGTCAACAGATATTACGATGCCACATCTGCGCCAGAACTCCCAGGGACGCTGAGGAGAGAGGTCATGGCTCTTGCCCACAAAGAGATCCAAACCTAGTGGAGAAAGAGAGGCAAGCAACTAGACTGTGAGCTCCTCCAACACAGGACCTAAAGAGGTGAGAGCCAGGCCTCAGGAGAGGAGGGTGTAGCTAAACCACCACCAAGTTAGGACAGAGTGGGCGGGGCCAGAGGGAGGTGCTGTCAGGACTGGGCGGGGCCAGAGGGAGTTTCTTGGGAGGGGTGACGTCAGGATGGCTGATGAAAGATGAAGGACAGGTGGAGGGGTTGCAGGCAAAGCAGGGCACACCAGGGTCCCTCAGCCACAGGACAGGGGCAGATTCAGAGGCAATTGACCAGGTTATGAAAACCTCAAACATCAGGTGTCCTGATGCCATTCTCCTCCCTCAGTGCAGATCCTATTTACTCATTCATTTACTTGCTGAATGCATGGGTAAATATTGAGCACCTACTATTTGCCAGGCACAGGATACAGAGAAGAGAATGAGCATCCACATCTTGGAGAGGCTTACAGTCTAAGAGGTCCCCAGGGTGCTGAGGAGCTGGTTGCAGGGGTCTGAGTGGCCTGCTTCCATCGTCTGGCTGACTGCTGGGGGTCACCACCTGTCTCCTCCTTTGTGTCTGGATCAGATCTGCCGTAGAGAAGACCCTACGGTGGCAGTGGGCTCAGGGAGGAGCTGTTGTCAGGATAATGTAGTGGGTTAGAGAGAGATAGGTGCATTCCACATGTATATAGGAGGTAAAATTAACCATAATGATGCCCCCCCCCCATTTTTTTTTTTTTTTAGAGGGCAGTGTCACTGGCCCTCATATGTGGGATCCGAACCGGGGCCGCTGGCATCCCAAGCCAGCTCTTAACCAATGCGCCACACGGTCGGCCCTGATGCCCATTTTTAAAGCTCTCAATCCTCACAACTGGTGGTAGTATCATTTCCATTTTACAGATAAAGGACTGGGGTTCAGAGAGATTAAAGAACTTGTCCAGGGCCAGCCGAGTGGCGCGGTGGTTAAGCGCTGGCCTGGGAAGCCAGCGGCCCTGGTTCGGGTCCTACATATGAGGGCCAGTGACAGTGCCCTCAAAAAAAAAAAAAAGAACTTGTCCAAAGTCTCACAGCTAACTCGGTGATTAATGGGATCTGGAGTTGCTAGGATGACCTGGGTATGTGGATGGTCGGGGGCTGAGAACTGGGAATGCGGGGCACAGGCTGAGGGATGATGGTGAGAGGAGACTGCCAACATCCAGACCCATTACAGCCTGACCCACAACCCGAGTTCTGGCCTCATGTCCTTCATCTCTTGTCCTTCCTGGAGGGAGCCTTCCCCATCAGAGCCCAGGTTTTCAGAAGTAAGGGATTTTATGTGGTTAAGCACCAGCATGGGGCCTGCCGACAAACAGTGCTTGTTGATGAATCCCAACCCAACAAAAACATTCCTAACACGATATCAACAGTGTTTGGTCTCGAAATGAGGCTTGTGCTTACTAGAATTGGGGCAAGGCAGAAAGAACCCTTCCTCCCCGATGGATGGCTCTTCTGGACACACATACAAATACACATGTGTACAAACATACACATTCACATGCACCTGTACAACATAAGAACACACACACACACATTCACACAAAACACTCATAGACATGCACACATCTAACTTTGGAGGCTTGATACTGGGAACGCTGCCTTCAGATTAGTCAGGGAACGCTCTGTCTTCCTTACTATGTGTACCTTTTAGTTATTGCCAATATTTTCACAGGTAAAGAATCTGACCTCTCTCCAGTAGCAGAACTGTGCTTCTAATCACTGCCCACAGCGGGAAACCAGGCCTGTAACATTCCGGTTCTCCGCCTGGGAGAAAACCTCAGCACTGCCTCCCCAGTCCATCCACATTCCCCCAGCGAGATATCATTATACAGCAGAAAACCACGGGGTCTGTATCAGAGGGAAATCCAACCCTCGACGATAAAGGGACATTTGAAAGAATGCCCAGGAACACCAACATCTGATTAGATGGTTTTTATAGGTAGTTATGCTCTTGCCCCCTTGCTGCCCCCCTTCATCCAGGCCGAGGAGACTGGGTTCATTAACAGAACAGATGTGGCCTGTCTCTACCATTAGGATAAAGATCACAAAGTACCCACACAAACAAGGACATTCTGAACTGGGGCTGCAGCAATAACATCTGACTTGGGCCCAAAGAAAATTGCATTTTTTCCTTCAAATTCAATTAACAAACATTTATTCAGGACTTGTTATTTATTCAGCTTCACGTTTCAGTCCTGGACTTCTCTGTCAAGGCTTTCCTCTAATCCTGGGATCAGCCCCGATGAAGCAGCCAGGGAGTCAGGTCTGTACCCGTGGAGGGCCCAGTGCCCATGTGCTCATTGGGTTCAAATCCTACGTCTGCAGCTTAGTAGCTGTTATGACCTTGGATGAGTTATTTAACCTCCCTGTGTCTTGGTATCACCATTAATTTATAAATCGTGGGTAATGACAGTTCCTCCTTCAGGGTTGTGATGATTGAATGAGATAGTACAAATCAACTAGGAGACTTTCATGCTGGCAGTAAGGGTTGGCTACTCTTCTTATCACTGACATCATGATAATTTTTATCAGGTTAGCTCAGCCCTCTTGTCTGGGCTCAGGCTTCAGTTTGCTTGGCCTGTCGTAGTTAGACTTAAAGTTCCTCGATGAACTTAAACCCTTACTTGATTTTTAGCTCTCCTGGCCAAACCCTGATTCCATTGCCCACAAAACAGAAAACTGGAGCCAGTGCCCGTGTGTCCATCAGCCATGTCTGGACACCTGACCCTAGCTTACTCAAGCTGCTTGTCCCTGGATGCCCAGTCCAGCCTGCTGCCAGAGCCTCCTACTGGGTACCAGACAGCTGCTCAGCTCTTCAGCCAGTCCTCCTGCCCCACAGTGACCCATGCTGCCCAGTCTCACCTCACACTCCATCCAAGCCCTTTGGAGGTGGCAGGATTGAGACAAGAAGGCCATAGAGAGAAGATCTGAAAAGAAGCCTCAGGTACACATATCATCCTTTGCTTTTCTGGGTCCACTGGTGGCCTCGCTCTCAGTCCTTCGTCAGGGATAGTAAACCACGTGGCATCAGTTTATAGGACTGCAGATATCCAGGTATTGTGCAAAGATTAGATCATGTAATTACAGATTTAATGTCTACCCACCCTCCCCCTCAGAATGTATGTCCTAGGAGAGCAAGGACTCTGCCTATTGTATTCACAGCTTAGTGCTTGGAATCATGTCAGACCTATAGCAGGTGCTCAGGGAACCCTCATAGGATGAGCGAGCACATACCATTGCACCATACTGCCTGTTCCCTGACCCCTTCCATCCAGGCCTCAGCACTCATTTTTAAGGCAAGTGGCATTGCCCGCTGTGTCCAATTTGGTGGTGGCCGTACCATGGGTCACTGCCCGAGAACTAAGGGAGAACAGCAGAGCTGGGCAGGCTTTCAACCCTTCAATGTCAGGGCTGCGTCATGGACCATGACTAAATATTTCCTGAGAATCTGTTCTGTGCCAGGCACTTGGCTGGGCACTGTTCCCTTGAATTATCTCCTCTACCTGCACAACCCAACAAGGTAGGTATTATTATCATCCCATTTTGTAGTTGAAGCGGGCAGGAACCAGGAGATAAGCAACGGCCCAAGGTCACAGGCTTTAAATGGCAGAGCTGGACATGAACCCAGGTGACAGGGTCTAGACTCGGCTCCCCTTTCCGGTGGGTGCTCCGCTGTCCCCCATGTGCCAACCCAGTATCCCGCGTTGGAGGGTTTCGGCCTTTTCTCCCACCCTGCTTGCAGCCTTGGGGGAGGATGAGCAAAGAACCCGGCTGTCAGCAAGGCCCATCACTTCTGACCTGAGGAATATCATGTCTGGCTCCTCAGTTTCCTTCTGTATAAAATGGGGCCACAGAAGCCCTTCTGTGGGGCCACTGTGCTGATTGAATGGGCAGTATAGGCCCTTGTACAGAACAGGTCCTAATTCCTTCCTCCCTGTTGTGAGATGTTACTTCACTTTTGGCTACAGCATAAGGGGAAATGTGGACTTTGGTTCTTGAAAGGGCAAGAGATGCCCCAAATAATGGGACGCACTGAGCTCCCACGTCCCAGCTTTGGTAGTCATCACACCCACCCTGGGGGGAGGGCTGACCTCATGAGGGCCTTTCTTGTTTTCATTTTATTTGTAGACATGAAACAAAGCTCCATTCCCAGGAAAACCCCCCATTGGAAGCAGGAATCAAAATGGAATGCCCCCTTCCCTGAAGGGGGTCACAGAACCCCAGGCCCAGGACAGGATAACTGGTGTTCTTTGTCTATTGGGAAACTTAAAGCACTATCTGCTCTCTTGTTTCTATTTTCTCTTAATAAATAGATTATGCTGGGGGAAAAAAAGGTTCTGGAAGTGTTAAAAATTCCCAGTGTAACCCAAATCACTTTTGAAGTGAATTAACAACAGTCGTGATCTTACTTTCGGAGATGTAGGTTGACCTAATGAGTGTGACCCAGAAGAAAAGTATTTTCTACAGAAGAACACATGTGTGGAAACTCAGCCGCAGTAGTGCTGAATAGTGGACTCTCCTGGAAGGGCCTGGATTTTGAAGCAGATTCTGCCCTTACTTGCTGTCTGATGGTACTCAGGTCACTCAGCCTCTCTGAGCTCCATTTTCCTCATCTGTAAAATGGGGATATTTATGCCTGTGTTGGGAGCTGAATTTTATGATGGATTAAGGTCTAAGCACAAGGTGACCCCCCATGTCGAGTTTGCACAGGGACCTCCCTGCTGTCATTTGTTAGTAGGATCTGAGACTCACTGCATTAGGGGACAGACGGGAGGGGAGTCTGAGACAGAGAGAGCACAGGGATGGGGCAGGGGCCCCCAGGGGTGGACCTAGTGATGATAGCTCCTCGCTGGTAACCATGGACTGGCCCCTTCCCTCTAGGCCTCGGTCTCCCCTTCTGTACAATGAGGACTTGGCTTTGATCTCGGGATCCATGCTCCTCAGTCCTGAGACTGTATAAAAAGCTGGCTAACCTGGTGCCCACATCTCCAAACATGATTTAGAAGCATATAGCATTTAAATAACATGTGAGTCCCTCATGCTCCATGGGGGAAGAGTCCCCAGCTATGTGCTGGGAAAATGCTATTTGAAGGGAGTCGCCGAGCACTGACTCGGCACCTTCCAGGTGCAAAGGTCCCCGCCACGTTCTTGCTGGAATCCTGACACTCACCACATGCAGCTGCATTTGCCCCAAAGCCACTCCAAGTGGTGCTTCTGTTGAAAAGGTAGACAAAGTCAGGTTTGACAGAAACAGAGTTCTTGAGCAACTGGGAGCAAAAACCAAGTCAGAAAAGATGTTTGGGTCTGGGGACCGAAGGACGGAGGGTCAGGTAGGCAGTGGCCCCGTGGACGACTCCCTCAGGGGCAGATCGTGACCAAACACAGCCTACTCGGGAGGCTCAACACGTCACAGCTCCCCAGAGAGGGATTGGGTGGGACCTGTCAGTGCCCCCCCACCATCCTGAATCCATCATCTCCCACCACCCTCCATGGTTACCGAGAATGCTGAGAATAGGAACATTCTGTATTTCTGTCATGCTTTGTCCCTTGTCTTTCAGCAATAGAGTTGGAATAAATTACAAGAAAAGCACTTAGCTGAATATGTCATCATAATTGCATGAAATAGCACCTGTAGTGTTTATGATTAAATCATGAATCTATATAAATGCACCCTGAACACATATACCAGCCCGCAGCATGTTCCCTCTCATCATCTGATCCTCACTCCAGCACAGTGATGCTGGTGGCGCACTTATCCTGGTACTATGAGGAAACAGGCTCAGCTAAGGCTACTGCAGGGTGGACACCCGACACTGTCCCACCCTCACGCTCATCGTTAGTGTGAGGATGCTCTGTCCTATCCAGGCAGACAATGAGGCAGGGGAGGCATGGAGCTGTGCCCCTCACCCTCCTGATTTAGCAGGTAACCCAAGAGGGCTGAGGACTAAGAGGTGGAAACAGCCCATTTCACAGATGTGGACACTGATGCTTGGCAGAGTTAAATGACTTTCTTAATGTCACATAGCAATGAAACGCCAGAACCAAGGCCCTCTGCCTCCTTGGATGGCTGAGTTGGTGAAGGTTCGTGCTCAGTCACTACCTGGAGGCAGCAGAAAGGGACAAATTGAGCAGCCTCACTCACAGGCAAGCATTCATTCATTCATTCATTCATTCAGGAATCATGCATTCCTTCACCCACTCACAGTGGCTTCCCGTGTTAGGTGTCCAGGCAGCTCTACAACCCTCTGCAGAACAAAGGCTTGGAAAATGCTTCAAGCTGCTTTACAGCACTGGACACAGAATGTCGTGGGGATTAGAAATCGGCCTGCCCACCAAGATTGTGAGTGAGTGCTTGGCCCCTGGACGCAGACAGTGAGGCCTCAGGGAAAACCCTTTGATCCAGGTCCAGTTGTGTCCTCTGCTTTGCCGCTGCCCTGGGAGAGGCAGTAAAACAAGCACATCAATGGCAGAGAGAACATTTAAAGCTCTTTTCTGAAGCGGAAGAAAGAGGGGGCAGTGCTAGGGCCAGGATAAGACACCAATAACCCCGGAACTGGAATATCTGGGCTGTTGCAGCCACGTGGTGTTCTACAGGTCAGCACAAAGGGTTTGACTCTCTTCCTCAAAGCAACAATTCCTTAATGAAACCTGCACAGTCACAGTTATGGCTCAGGCTCTGAAACTGCCATCTGGGCCACTTGGGCAGGTTGCTTAGCCTCTGAGTTTCAGACACCACATTCATAAAATGCAGATGTTATCTCTCTCCCTAACTTTCCTGGGACATCTCAGGATTTGATGAGATCATGGGTGTAAAAATTGCACAGTGGGGGAATTCGGGAAACAACCTAGGGCACCCCTCTTGGTCTAGAAAACCAAAGAGGGTCCTGGCCCTCAACCCCTCCTCAAGAGGCAGTGTCGGGGTAGAATGGGGGCAGAACAGGGATCCAAGAGGGAAGGTTGAATCTCTCTCCACTTACTACTTACTGGTTCATCTTATTCTTTCTGATCGTCAATTTCTCTTCTGGAGACTGGAGATACTAAAGAATACCTGGCAGGACTATTAGAACCAGAAGACAGGGCTGGCCGAGTGGCTCGGTGGTTAAGAGCTGGCTTGGGACGCCCGCGGCCCTGGTTTGGATCCCACATATGAGGGCCAGTGACACTGCCCTCAAAACAAAAAAAAAACAAAACAAAAAAAAACAAAACAAAAAAAAAAAGAAAAAGAACCAGAAGACAAAAAAATGGGAAGCTACCTGCAAAATCTAAGCACGGTGGCAAAGAGTTGCTGTTCCCCAGTCTCATCGCCTGCCTCAATTTCCTGATCTGCAAAATAGACATATTTCTATCAATACCACTGGGTTGTTTTGAGATGGATGAAAATCAAATGAGATGACAGTTGTGGAAACAGCTAGCACATGTCTGGCATGCAGTGGGAGCTCAATTAATGTAGATTTGGATCTGCAGGCTGCCTGGGATGGGCTGAGATGAAACATGCTGAATTCCAGAGGGGCCATCTGCAGTGTCAGAGAACGCTGAGCAAACTGCCAGCACCTGCCTCCAATTACAGTTTCCTTTGTTATCTGGCTTCAGCTTTTATTTGGAAAGATGCTTTGATATCAGCGAATTGGGAAAGCATGCTGGGTTTGTGTCCTGAAAGCATGGTGGCACAGTGGCCACAGGTAACGGGGGGGGGCAGGGAGCCAGCCCCCCAGGAACTTCCCACTTCTCCAACACGCCCCCCCCCCACGAAGGCCCCACAGGGTCTGGAGTTCCACTCACAGGTGGGAACCCCGTCCTCTGATCTCTCCATAGCACGAGGGTGTGACCAGGGGCTCACAGTCCTGGCCCTCCCTGCCACTGTGGAATTCCTGTTTAGCATGGTCAGGAATAGCAGCAGACACTTTAGGAATCAGTTGTTTTTAAATAAATAAGTGTCTTTATAAACAAAGGTCTATAAGAACATTTCCATTCTTCAAAAACTGGAAAGGAGAAAAATCCACCCACAAGCCCATCAACCCAACAGAACTGTTCATGCGTTCCTTTCTAGCCTGCAACCTTATGCACTGGTAGGTACTCCTACAGCTGTCACCTGAGCCTGTGCCTCGCTGTGTCCTGCGTTCCCCACCTCATTACCCAGTGACTCAGCTCATCTTCATAAATGCCATTTCTCAGGGCAGCCCCATAAGGCAGGCCAGGGCCCTGGGGTTCTCATACATGGTCCCCCACACCCAACTGCTGGACATAGGCCCTGGGGGCATCTGCTGCTGCACTCAGTGCTAAGGTCAGGCGTAGGTCCTGGTCTGGCTCAGATGCATCCCTTGAGGGACTGTCAGAAGTGGTAGAAGCCACACACCACCCCCTGCAGTGTGCAACTCTACCAGCTTCCCCACCTGTCAGGGTCTGGATCAGCCATTTAAAAAGACTGTCGGGGCTGGCCGAGTGGCGCGTTGGTTAAGAGCTGGCTTGGGACGCCAGCGGCCCTGGTTCGGATCCCACATATGAGGGCCAGTGACACTGCCCTCTACAGCTAACAACAACTCCACCTGGAGCTGGGCTGCTGTGAGTCCCTGGGGATGGCATAGCTGCAGGTGGGCTGCCATGGGCTACAGTGAGTGGCCGGCAGCCAGCGTGAGCTGCCAGGAGGAGCTGCTGTGAGTGGCTATCCAGGGGCCGGCAACTGATCTGCCTCACCGGAGAAGAGCGCAATGATGATGCCAACATGGGCCAGTGAAGCGATGTCCTCCACAACTAGACTGAAGAACAAAAGGACAGCAACTTGTCTGTTCTCCTTCCCCAGTTCCCCAGTGTTGTTCCCCTCCCCCAATTCCCCAATAAAATCTTAAAAAAAAAAAAATGGACTGTCAGACAAACCACAGACCAGGAGAAAATATTTGCAAAAGACACATCTGACAAAGGACTGGTATCCAAAATATTCATAGAACTCTTAAAACTCAACAATAGAAAAAAAAATCCAATTAAAAGATGGGCCAAAAATGGGAGCAGACACCTCACTAAGATACACAGATGGGAAATAAGCACATCATATGTCATCAGGGAAATGCAAATGAAAACAACAACAAGATAGCACCACATACCGCTATCAGAAAGGCCGAAATCCAGAACCCTAACAACACCAAATATGGGTGAGGATGTGAGGCAGCAGGAACTCTCATTCACTGCTGGTGGGAACGCAAAATGAAAGAGATTTGGCAGTTTCTTACAAAACTAAACATACTCTTACCATACACCCAGCTATCACGCTCCTTGGTATTTACACAGAGGAACTGAAAACTTATGTCCACACGAAAACCTGCTCACGGATGTTTACAGCAGCTTTATTCCTAATTGCCAAAACCTGGAAGCAGCCAACTACTGTTCTTCAGTAGGTGAGTGGATAAGGAAACAGTGGTCCATCCAGACAATGGAAAATTCTTCAGTGCTAAAAAGGAATGAGCTCTCAAGTTATGAAAAGACATGAAAGAAACTTAAATGAACATGATTTAGTGAAAGTAGCCAACCTGAAAAGGCTACATGACACTCTGGAAAAGGCAGAAGTATGGAGATGGTGAAGAGATAAGCGGCTGCCAGGGGCCTGGGAAGAGGGAGGGATGACTAGGCAGAGCACAGAGTATCTTTAGGGCAGTGAAGCCACTCTATTATAATGGTGGCTACATGTCGTTACACACATAGAAAGTGTGGCACCGGAGTGAGCTCTAAGGTAAACCATGGATGGTGTGTGCTTATGACGTGTCAATACAGGTTCATCCATTATAACAAATGCACCACTCTGGTGGGGATGTTGATGTTGTTATGAACCCAAAACTGCTCTAAAAATAAAATCTATTAAAAAACAAAACAACAGACTGATAGTTCAAGAAGGATGTGTCTTTTCCTGGGTCCTGAACTATGATCTGATAGCCCCCACAGTGGTCATAGGGCTCGCACAGTACATGCCATTTCTGGGCGTCAGTGGGGTGACATCCGAGGGCAGTACCACAGCCCCAGCACCCTCAGAGTTGAGGTTTCTGGATGAGCCCTGCTTTCTTCCATTGCTCCCCAGCCAAGTCCACTGGTTGTAGTGCCCAGTGTAGTGCCAGGCCACCTCTGCACAGGATGGGAAGTGAACCATGGCCCTGAGATGCTCAGAGGGAGGCTGCCCACCTGCGTCAGCTGGTGATGACCCACATCACGGAGCGGCAGACCAGGAACCCTGGAGCAGTCTGACTTTCAGTCCTGACTGTCACCCACTTATTGGCTGTGGCTCCAGTCAGGAGACCCACTCCTCTGGCCTCCTGTCCTGTGTTGGAACTCCAGGGAGAAAACTTAGCTCATCTCAAAAGACGGGGCCCAGCGCTCACATCGTCCTGTGGTGGGCAGGCTCACCTATACCTTTTCTGCAGGAGCTGCTGATGGATGGGTCAAAATGACCTAAGTATAGCTCCCAGGAGGGAAAGTGGGTCCAGACCCCACAGACAAGAGTGCACTCTTTCCTGTGTGCTGGGAGGTGAATGTCCCAAAGCTCCCAATCTGTGGCATCAGCAGCCACACAGGTGAGTTTGTCCCAGGCTCTTCCTGCATGTCCCCATGCTCTGTTTCCTCTGGAGTTTCCCTGGAACCAGAGCCAAAGTCAGGGGTGGCATCTCTGCAATGGAAGCAAGGGTGGCAGGAAGACAGCACTATGACAGGCTCCCACCTGCATGTCCATTAAATCATTTGCATCCTCCAGCTGCCCCAGGGAGTCACACCATTGAGCCCATTATTCAGGTAAAGAAACTGAAGGCTGGGTTAGTGTAATCACTTGCATCTGGTCAGACAGCAGATTAATGAGAGAACCGAAGTCAGACCTTGTGACTACATTCCTCTTGACCCCAGGATGGGGGAGAGAGAGGCATTACCCCCATCAGAACCAGCCGTCAGGGCGGCCATGGCTGAATATCCTGTAGCCTGAGCCCTGGAGGATTGAATTCGGTGAGTAGGGGGAAGGTCACTGCAAAACCTGCAGAGAAGGCACGACTAGCTCCTCAGATGAGTAAGGCTGACCAGCTTTAAGCAATAGGGAATGATGGGAACTGTGGCCGAGAGGACCTCGAGTCCCGCCAGAGGGCCGCCAGGCCCTGCTGCAGCCAGTGGCTGCTGTGGCCCAGTGATGCCAGAGCTCCTATTTTTACACAAAAGCCAGAAATTCAGGTTTTGATGCAAATTTTGCCCAATTCAGAAAACGGGATTATAAGTGGGCCAAAGAACGTGTCTATATGTCAGGCAAAGGGTGAGAGAGAAGGTAAACATGATGCCAATGGCTGTCATTCCTGAATGTCAAACATGCTATGTCTGTCCACACAAAGACCTGCATTTCCTCATTTTCTCAGCAGAACAAGGATTCCAAGTGGGCATCATTATCTCCATTTTATAGATGTGAAAACTAAAGTTCAGAGAGGTTAAGTAACTGGCCTGAGGTTCAACAGACATAAAATAGCAGACCTGAGATTTAAATTCATGTCAGTCAAGCAAAACCTTTCTGCTTCTGCTTCTATTCCTTCTTATCAGATATGGAAACAACTTAAGCGTCCATCGGCAGATGACTGGATAAAGAAATTGTGATTTGTGGTATGTATGTACACACACACACACACACACACACACACCACTTTGGAATATTATTCAGCCATAAAAAAGAAGGAAATCTTGCTATTTGTGACAACATGGATGGACCTGGAGGGAATTATGCTAAGTGAAATAAGTCAGACAGAGAAAGACAAATACCATATGATCTCACTTATATGTAGACTTTAACCCCCACAAACCCCAAAACTGAGCTTATAGATTCAAAGAAGAGATTGGGAGAAATGGGTGAAGGTGGTCAAAAGGTAAAAAAATCCATTATAAAATAAATTCTGGGGGTATAATGTACAACATGGTAACTATAGTTAACGATATTCTTAATTTGTATTTTAAAGTTGCTAAGAGAATAGATCTGAAAAGTTCTCATCACAAGGAAAAAAATTTGTAACTACATCTGGTGATGAATGTTAACTAAATTTATTGTGGTGATCATTTTGCAATATATACAAATATCAAATCATTATGTTGTACACCTGAAACTAGTATAATGTTAGATGTCAGTTATACCTCAGTTAAAAAGAAAAGCATCCTGAGCACTGACTGGTGCCTGGGCCATGCGGGAAGGCCCTTTTCTCTCCCTGCCCATTTACCTGCCTTGGCTCTGACCACAAGTTTTGGGAAGAAAACTGTCTGCCATCTCCTACCCGCTCGCAGGACCCTCCATGCAGTAGTGGCCATGGGCAGGACAGGATTTGACCACTGTAGCCCGTGTGTCCCCATCAGGTGGGCACGAGTGTCCTTACTCTCTCAGGCCCTCGAGGAGGCACAGGCAGGTCAGGCTCCGCCAGCGGCTGCCTAGCTGGGTGTGTGGAGCCACCTGCCAGGCCCTCCCCTCCAGCTCAGCCTCTCCAGCAATGAAGCAGCATCTTGACCCATCACGAGCCTGTTTCTAGTCTCAGCTGCTTCAGATCTCAGAAAGCAGAGGGGATCCAGAAGTCCTGGCACGGAGGCGCCTGAGGCAGCTGCTGCAGCCAGCTCTTCGAGGCATTTCCTGGAGGGAGGACTCTGGCGTTCCAAACTGACTTCCGTCCAGGCAAGAAGGTACCCGGGAAGCTGGAGGCTGGGCGCCCCTGCCAGACCCAAGGGGCCCCTGGGTCAGCTCTTTTGCTTTTTAAACTGAAGGGAGAGGATGTAAGGAGAACCTACCCAGGATGACAAAACATGCAAGATACTTTTCTTGCTAAAAACCTCAGCCAGCTGGACACTGTGGGGCCAGGACACTATGAGCCCGACAAGCCTATGTGTTTCTCATTGTTTTTCTAAAACTTAAAGCAATTAGACCTAATTACATGGAGTCATAATATAAATGTTAAACACAAACTTCAGTAGTTTCTAGACAGAAACCATGAATACCAAGTTTCTCTTGGGAGGGATGAGTGGCTTCAGGTTTGCACAGAGGCCTTGGTACCGTGGCCCTGGGAGGCTGGCTGGCCGGCCCCGGCCAGTCTGAGGGTGGGCCCTGCGGCCTCCACCACCCTGGCAGTGACAGGGAGCAGGGCAGCCCCCGGGAACTCTGCCTCATGCTATTCCTCGGACCTCTGTGTGAAGACGACCGAATGAACGTCGTGGACATATTGCCCGCCTGGCCTAGAGGATGGCTTCTCACGGCCGGCAGCCTCTGCCCAGCGCTCAGGCCTTTCCAAAACCTGGTACAGGACAGCAGCCATTTTTCCTGACCTCATTCTGTCAGCGCCAGATTGTTGAGTTGGGACTGGGCAGGGGACAGTTTGTCTCCTGCTCCTCCAGGAGGACACTGTCACTCTCTTGGCCTGTGGCTATTTATTTCAGTGCTTCATTTTGTTCCTGAATCAGGCCCAGCAGCCAATTTTAACCCTCGGCTGCCAGGATGCGGCAGCAGATGCAGAGGCTGCGAGCCCATCAGCCTTTCAGCATCAGGCCTCAGATGCTCCAGTGGTGGGGAGGGGGGAAAGGAGGTGGTGCCCTGCATCTGCATGAATGCCCAGCCAACTCCCTTCCCACGCCTGGGGGTCCCAAGCACCAGCACACAGATAGATGGCCCTAATGGGCTTCCTGAGACACCCCCGCCCCCATCCAGTACCACATGGGCCTGACATCTTCTCACCATGTTTGGCAGAGGCCCAGAAGCTCACCTCTGGGTGGGAAGGGCCGGCAGATATGTAGGAACATCGACCTGTGCTGGGCACCCAGCATTTCAGCAGCTATAACCCTCACCCAGCCTTGGGAGGTGGGTGTCGTCACACTCTGCAGGAAGTGCAATGATGCCCACCCCCCACGCAACAAAGGGCAGAGCTAGGGTTCCTGACACCACACCACAGCGTCCCCGCAACACCCCAAAGTGAAGTGTTTTTCCTCTCTTTTCCTTTGGAGAAAGTTGCTCTGTTCCCTCGATCGGAGCCTCATGGTAACCCAGGCACATGGGGCATCCAGGCTGGGGGTGCCTGGTTCCAGTTTAACCCTGACCCCCATCTTCTTGGTGAGGTCTCATGGTCCCTTGCCTGGACAGTGCAAAGCCCCCTCGCTGTCTCTCCCAGCCCATTTCTACACAGATGCCACAGGAACCTTCTAAACATGTGGCCCTGACTATGTCCCTCCTCCCTGCTCCACCCTCCATGCACCCTATGGCTCCTAGCAGGTGCTGTCCAAGTGTCTCAACCTCCCCTGAAGGGCACTTGCAGGGCAGGGTGGCTCTATTGCCTCCATCTGACCTGTGGCCTGGTTTTAATCCCACCACCCTTTTTGCCCCCTGAGGTACAGCTGGAGCTCAGGTTCAGTCTGTCCCCACTGACTGAACTCTCTTTGGGATTGCCTTTCCATGCCCCCAGGCAGGCTCTATCCCCAGCAGGTCCCATAGGTGTTGTTCAGTCAGGGAGGTAAGCCAGGCACTCCCCACTTCAGGTCCACCCGGAAAGACATGTGTGCAATGGTTTGCCACTATGCTGAATTTTAAGAGTTTTAAATACTTATGGGTAGAACTGTCACTTTGAGACCTTAAGCCTGAACACAGGACACTTAATCCAGAATTTAAGTTATCTCAATTGTACATTCATTTCCCATCTCCTAGGAGCTGGCGTCTTAATGTTCCTCTTACTGGGAGTAAGTGATCACCCCCACCCCTGACCCCTGTGAGGAATTTCTCCTATGTAAGCAAATAACAAGGAGGCACAGGTAGCCCCAAGTTCCAGGGCCTCTGCCCACTGGAGTTCTGCCACTGTTGACAAGAATTCCAGAAACGGGTTCTGATTTCCCATGGATGTGAATGGCACTGTTGCACGATTCTATCCCTGAGGCTGATAGTCACCTGGAAAGGTCAAAATGGGACCTGGAAAGACAAGGGAAAGAAGAGTAGTTTTGCGTTCTTAAAAAGTGAGCTTTAGGACCGGCAGAGTAGCGCAGTGGTTAAGCACTGGCCTGGGAAGCCAGCGGCCTGGGTTCGGTCCCACATATGAGGGCCAGTGACACTGCCCTCAAAAAAAAAAAAAAGTGAGCTTTATCTGTTCCTACAGGCTGTCAACCCCTGACTTGTCTATCTCCGCGGGAAAGGCCTGTGTGTGTGCACATGTGATAAACACACATGTGTATGAGTGTGTAGGAGGTACTGGGCTCAGTTCTGATCTCCAGGCAAGATGTTGGGAAAGGAAACCAACAGAGCTGGATGGTTCCTTTAAATGGCAGTTTGGGAAGTGTGGTATTCTGAAATGAGAATGAGATCATCTGTCTGCTCTATTCAACACCATTCACATCCCCCGAGTGTCTGCTTGGTCCCTGGCCCTGAGATCCAGGTCTGTGACTTCACTCACATGCATGCACACATGAAACCCTGGGGTGTCCAGGGATGGGGGGTACAGAGGTGAGTGGGCAAGTCCCTACCTAGGGAGTCAGCCCGCAACAGATCTGCTGTGCTGCTGTGGGTGTGTTAGCACAGACTCGGAGTCACAGGCAGCGTGCTGCGGGAGCACAGAACACAGAGACATCAGAAGAGGTGACAGTGGGGACAGGCCCCGAGCAGAGTTCTCCAGGCAGAGGAGAGAGGCGGGAACACCAGGCATTAGGTCCAGCATGAGCAAAGACACAGAAGACGAACGGTCGGTTTATGGAAAAACAAGTGGGCGAGCAGAGGGCGCTGAATGACATGGAGGGATCACGAGGAAGGAGCCCAGAGGGCCAGATGGCCTCGACTGCAGGGTGGGAAGCTGGACTTGGGCCTGCAAAGCTCAGGAACCACCCACCAGGTGTGTTCTGGTCAGAGATGGTTTTGGAAAGCTAGTTCTGGGGACCAAGATCTACTCACCCGGAGAAAGTTCTGGAATGCAGCTGCCATGATAAAGGTCTGCAAGATATCATCGCTGGATGAATAGTGCCCTAATCCCCAGAACCTGTGAATGGTACACTCTATGGCAAAAGGGACTTTACAGAAGTGATTAAGTTAAGGATCTTGAGATGGGAGATTCTCCAGGATCATCCAGATGGGCCCTAAATGTAATCACAAGTGTCCTTATAAGAGAGATGCCGAGGGAGATTAGACACAGGAGAAGGTGATGTGACCAGGAAGCAGAGATTGGAGTGATGTGGCCACAAGCCAAGGAATGGCGGCAGCCACCAGGAACTGGGAGAGGCAAGGAATGGGTTCTCCCCCTCTCGCCTTGAGAAGGAACCAGCCCTTGTGACACCTTGATTTTAGCCCCATAAGACTCACTTTGGATATCTGGTCTCCAGCACCTTAAGAGAATAAATCTGTGTTGTTTAAAGCCAACAAGTTTGTAATAATTCGTTATAGCAGGCACAGGAAACTAACACAGACACCCTCTTGAATTGCCAGCCACAAAACATCTCACTTTGAGAAGGATTATGTCAAAGTTGTTTGTGATTACTTCAACTAAGTAGACTAAACATGGGACGGGGAGAAAAATCTTTTACCAAAACTTTCTAGAGGTAGAGAACAGAAATCCATGAGAAATTATTTACAAATTCTGATTAGAAATGTAAGGAGTTAAAAGTCCTGCCTAAAAAGAAAGGGACTTTTTACAACATGCTTTTAAGGTCTTGGAATAAAGAACTGACATTTCCTTGAGTATTTTAAGACACTGGCTGCAATTAATCACTGTTGAGTCTTTGAAAGCACTGTCTAGAACACTTTCCTTTATTTTGAAGGCTTCAGAACAAAGACTTTACGTTTATGCATGTAGACAGGGTCTGACTAAGAAAAGAGAAACCACTACAAGTATTTACAACAGGGGGAGTTTAATGCAGGGAGCTACTTACACAGGTGCTGGAGGAGTTGAAAAGCCAAAGAGAACATTTAAAATAACCCAAAATTTGGAACAAGCAGGAAGTTCCTACCACCCCTAGGCTAGGGTGACCAATGAGAGGAGGCTGTGGAACTGGAGGAAAAACTGGGTCACCAACAAAATGGGGAATGCAGCAGGCAACGTGACCCATGGCACAGAGAAAGGAGGAATGCTCTGGCTTATCTCTTCCTCCTCCCTCTATTCTTCCTCCTGTGCTCCCATTGGCTGAACCCAGCAAGAAGTCAGGAGACCCCAGAGGCCGGTAGGGGCCAGGTGCCCTGTGATTAGGGCACACAGGCGGTCATTTACTCATGCTCTCGAACACCGCGAGCTGGGTTTGTAGATTTGTACCCAGTGATGTCTGTGTCACCCTCCCACTAAAGAGATTTGTGCCAGGGAAGAGGGAGAGAATGCTGGGCAGGAGTGGAAGGAAGAAGAACACAGGCAAGTGAGGAACTTCTGGACAAAGGGCCCACACCCCACCGGCACAATGAGACCTGGGCACCTCTCTTGACTGTGCGCCTGGCTTCTGTCCAGCTCTGCCAAGCGGGCCTGGGCACAGGCTCCCATTTCAGCTGTCCTGCTGTCCTTTTTGGGGCCCTAACCTCCCTTGCACTAGTCACGAGTGCCCCCCATATTCCCCTCACCCACCAGCCAACTCTGCCAACTCAAATCCTAAGGACTGCGCCTCCCTCCCGGCTGGGCTCTGAACTGCTGAGACCATCAAAGTGCATTTCCTGGGTTTTTCACTGCCTGGGAGCTTTTATTCCTTTTGATTCCAAAACATGGTGTCGCTTCCTCTCCTTCCTCTCCAGCTCTCCACCAACTGTGTGTCCTACAATTCAACTCAATTCAGACACTAGCCACCCAGAGCTAGGGCAGATCCCACAAGTTCAAAGGTGCAGCCCCACAGGGCTGTCCCCGCCTCAGTCACCAGTCACAAGTATTGGGCCACGCATACTTTTAACCAACTGGCTATAAATCAGGGGGTTCCTATGACCCCTTCTCAGGTTCGATGATTTGCTACAATAGCTCACAGAACTCAGGAAGTCACTTTACTGACCTATGAAGACTACAGAAGAACAGCTAGATGGAGGGGCACAAGGATCGTGGGGGTGGGGTGACCACCGTCCCAGCACATGGGTGCATTCACTAACCCAGAAGCTCACCAAACAGCACTGTTTTAGGTTTAATGGAGGCTCCATGACATGGGTGTGAGTGATTAAATCATTGGCTGCATTGGATCTACAGCCCTCTCCCACCTTGGAGGTGGGCGGGGGAGCTGGAAGTTCCAACCCTGTAATCATGGCTTGGTCTTTGTAGCAACTAGCCCCGCTCCTGAAGCTATCTAGGGGTCCCCAGATACCAGTCACCTCCTCAGCCTACAAGAGGCGCTCATCTCTCTGGAGATTCCAGGGGTTTTAGGGTGCGCCAGGAACACAGACCAAATACTTATTTTTTACTGAACCACGCTCTCCCTCATTTAACCCTCTGTTATGGGCTGAACTGTGTCCCCTCAAATTCGTAGGTTAAAGTTCCACCCTCAGGTACCCCAAGATGTGACTGTGTTTGGAAGTATGGCCTTTAAAGAGGTGATTAAATTGGAATGAGGTTGTGAGAATGAGCCTTATCCAATGACTGCTGTCCTAATAAGAAGAAGGGATCAGGACACAGACACGCCCACGTGAAAGGGAAGGGAAGACATGAAATCACAGGGAGAAGGCAGCCATCTGCCAGAAGAGAAACCTAGAAGAAACCAAACCTGCTGACAACCTCATCTTGGATGTCTGGCCTCTAGAACTAAGAGGGAATAAATATCTGTTGTTTCAGCCCCCGCTTCTTACCTCCTCCCCGCAGTCTATGGCTGCCGAAGGTGACTAACACATTCTCCCCATACCCCCACAGCAGATATTATTATCATTTCTGCTTTAAAGATGGGGAAATCCAGGCTTACAGAGGTTAAGTAGCACGCCCAAGGTCATGTCCTCATGCCCAAGGTCACAGAGCTCTACAGCCTGTGGAGGCATCTCGTCACTCACTGGACCTGAGTCTCCAGGATAGGCCACATGTGGCCCCACCAGGCAGCCCCCACAGAGTGCAGTGACATTGAGCGAAATGGCTGGACCTGGACTCAGACATTGGGTACTGCCATGTGGCAGCTGTGTGACTGGCAGGGACTCTCTCATCTCTGAAGCTTGTTCCTTACCTGTAAAATGGTGAGGCTGGGTGAGGGCAGCAGAGGCAGCTGAGTCCAGAGATGAGGCTCGGCCAACACCACTCAGTCCGAGCCTCAGCCCAGAGCAAGTCTCCCCTCTGGGGACAGCTCTCTGGGACACCAGTCTGGAGACCTCACCTTGTACTTCTTGTGGGTAATTTGGGGGAGGGAACTCTGGTCATGGCGCTGAGGAAGGGAATCCAACCCTAACTGTGCCCCTTGGAGGCTGGGTGCCTCACCCACATGTCCATGTCACAGCTGAGGAAACTGTGGCCTGAGGTGATGGGGGAAGACGGTATAATTTTCTCAGGGCCACAGAGTTGGAGCTCCACAGAGGTGGGATTCAGACCCTGTCGGATTTCAGAGCTCTGGGCCCTCCCTGGATGCCTGATTGGAGGTCACGTCTGTCCCCGTGCCCACAGCCCAGGGGCTCACGCGGGGCATCCAGCACTGCCACTGGCCGCTAGCCGCTGGTGGACCCCATGTTTTCCAAGAGTCTCTGTCGTCCAGGGATGGGGAGGCACCAATCCAGAGTAGCTTGCTTGAGTCCAAACAAGCACCGGATACAGGCACTGCTTGCCCAGCAGGGTAAGCAATAACCTTCTCATCTATTCCTGGCTCCCGGAGATTTGCTTCTCTCTGGGGAAATTACTTTGAGGTCACAGCAAAATTTCTGTGACAGCTAATAAAGTAACCTTTCAGTTTCTGGAACCAGATCCTGGAGCCCTGGAGCCCTGGGGTGTGGGTGGACTATTTTTTCTCCTCCCTTTTAATCACCAGATGAAGTAGGATGGGGTGAGCTGGGTGACAGCAAGATCTCCAGCTGAATTACCTCCTCAGCCAAAGTTCACTTTGACTTTGTCCTGTGCAGACATGGGGCCCGGGAACAGGGTATCTCCACTGGTGCCTATAGTGACCTTCAACTGTATGTGTGTGTGTGCGGGGTGCTCAGGAGTTTCAACCCTCAACTCGGCAAATCTGAGCCAGCCACACAGAAAGGAAGGGAGGCCCCCAAATTCAGACTGTGGGCTGATGGTGGCTGATACATGGGGCTCCAGTCCTGGCTCTGCCAGGGAGCGTGGGGGCCAGTATCTAAGCTCCTCACACTGTTTCTTCATCTGTAAGATTGGACGCTAACAAGACCCATCTCCCCAATTCCCTGGCAGCTCCAGAATTTGATTAGGAAAAGCCTTGGGGAGCGAGGAGATCTGGTTTCACGGTGGTGAGGCAGGAGCTGCTTTTGAAGCTGCAGTTGCATGGCAGTGCAGTTTTTACTAAGATTGTATATTTAGGGGTGGCCCTGGGGAAGGCTCCCCCTGTTCCCCACAATTTCCTGGCACTACAAGGAGTAATGACTCAGATCACGCAGGAGAATCGCCTATTATAATGCTTGTCAGTCACTTAGCTAGCACAGAATATGTGGACTGCCATTCTTTTGTTGTTTCTTTGGTTAATAATAGGATATGATGCTTACCCCGGATGAGTTCACAGCATACAGAATGTGGGGGCAGCCATGCCGCAGGCAATTATAAACAGCATCACAACATGCCAGGCCTTACAGGAAGATACTGGGCCTGTTCAATCCTGCCTGGTCACCAAGACTGGCTTCACAGAGCCAGTGACATTATAACTGAGCCTCCCAGGATGCACCTGGGCCCAGGGCAGGGCAGCATGAGTGAGTGAGAGGGAGAGTATGTGAGGAGTGCCGGTAAAGATGCCAGTCCCAGGCAGCAGCAGGAGTAGGGGTGAGACAGCCAACGCCCTGAACGCCATTCTAGGAGGTGTCCCAAACTCAGATGCCCGTATTTAGCTGTGTTTACAGTGGGAGAGAGACAGAGGTGGAGGCAGGGAGGCTGGTGAGGAGACTGCTGGGGATGTCTAGGACTGTGGTTTTGGCAGGGAGGTTGAAAAGACAGAGACTGTGGGGATGAAGGTGGCTGGAAGGGTCCGGGCTGAGGCAATGAAGCAGGGAAGGGCGGGAGGAGCAGGGGTGGAGGGGTGGGGTGGGTGGGGATGCTGTGTTTCAGAGAGATTGCACAGAACACCATCTATGGTAAAAACCACCTGGAAATACCCTGTTGCTTTTCCCAAAAGGTGCCAAGTCAGGGATTCACCGGGCAGCCTCAGAACAAAGGCACCAGGATGAGCTGCTGCTTCTCTTACGGTGTCATTGTGTGGTCTCTGGTGACCCTGCTAAGCCATCCTCACTGAGCAAAGAGGTGGGAGCCCAAAGACGAACCATGCCCATCCCACAGTCCACCTGTCTAGGCACAGAACTAACAGGTAACGTTTATTGGGCACTTCCCTGTGAAGGGACTGTGCCAAGCTCCTGGCATGCTCAAATCCTTTCATTTTTGAGGGGTGACACCCTCATTTTGCAAAGGAAGAGACTAGGGGTCAGAGAAGTTACACCTGTCAGGGTGGTGCAGTCATGGTCAGCTGGCCTGCACAGTTGACAGGGCACTTTCAGAGCCTCGTTTCCTCGTGACTCCTTGTGTCCTAGCTGTCTCCTTCCCTGAGGCCACAATACACTTAAGTGGTAGGACGGGCACTTGTCTCCAAGTACAGTGTTGCTACTGCCTTGCCCTGTGCCTCAGTGGGGTACAGTCCTGCTCTTTCATCTAATTCCTGGTGACTGATCGTAACCACCTCTGGCTCTTTCTGCTCCACTGGGATGAACAGGCCTGGTAGGGGTTGCAGGTGAGGAATTGAGCACAGAACCCAGAGGCAGGTGGACACCAGCAGCTGGCTTGCTTCGATGGCATCTTGGGCGCAGCAAAAATCTCACAATTTTAAAAAAAAAATATTTTATTGGGGAATTGGGGGAAGGGAACAATGTTGGGGAATTGGGGGCGGGGGGAACTAGTCAAGCTGTTGTTCTTCAATCTTCGTTGTGGAGGTTGTCAGTCACCACCTGGCTTCCTGACAGCAGCTCGGGGCCTCTAAGCTCAAGGTGCTGTGTTCAATCTTAGTTGTGGGTGGGTGTAGCCCCATCCCATGCAGGAGTCGAACCCGGCAGTCTTGTTGTTAAGAGTGCACGCCCAATCCACTGAGCCACTCGGGGGGCAGCTTAGCTCAAGGTGCTGAGTTCAGTCTTAGTTGCGGGTGGGCATAGCCTACTATTGAACAGGCAATCTTGTTACACCAGCTGAGCCATCCTGCCACCTGTTGGCAGCTCAGCAACAGCTCAGCTCAGGCGCAGCGTCACTGGCCCATGTGGGAGTCAAACCAGGGGCCCTGTTGCTCAGAGCTCGCATTGTAAGCCAACTCTTAACCAACTGAGCCACTCGGCTGGCCCCAGAAGCCTCACATTTGATTGTTCACAGTGGATAAACGGATGTGTGGTGTGAGGGAACTGGGGGCAGGACAACTGGTCCCTCCCTCAGTCTTGGAGGGACTGTAGCTGGGCCTCAGCTGTCACCTACTCAGCATGACCTGTGACCTGTCTTCTACTTCCCCGCCCAGAGATGAATCCAATGTCAGAAATTAAGGCGCTGGTCCTGCTTTGAGTTCTGAGGGACCAGACCCTGAGGGTCCCCACTGTCCTACCTGGGTCCCTTCAGCCATGGCCCCGTGCTCTCCCATCCCTCATCTGGCCCCTCTGAGGCCAGCCCTATGTCTCCATCAGCCCCAGTACCAGCTCCATTTTCATCAGCCAAGGGGCAGAAGTCAAGAAGGTGACCGAGTCCTGAGGGCACCAAGAGACTGCACCCAGGGCCCTGACCAGCCAGGCACCCCAGAAAGAGGTGGGATGGTGGGGTGGGCCTCAACCAAGCTCATGCCTGGCTCAGAGGTCCCTGGTGACCACTGGGACCTAAAGTTGACCTGAGGCTGCTGGTCAGGCCTCAAAAATCTCAGCCAACATGTTGTAATACCCTGGAGGAGGGCCCGGGCCAGAGCCGGGCAGAGGCAAGGCTCCTTTGAGGCACCTGTCTCTGCCCTGAGACCCTCTGCTCTGGTCCACACTGGAGAATTCAGGCATTCAGTGTGAAGGATGCAAACAGTACTTAGAGAGCTCAACACGTCAGGGCACTTGGTAAAACAGTGGGGCTTTAAAATAAAGCTGGCTCTGGCCTCCTCCCTGAGCTACTGCTGTAACAGTTAAAAAAGACTTGGTTTTTGTGGGCAGGAATGCAGGGGTGCCAAACACCTGGAGAACAGCAAGGTACGAGCCATCATTTTGTTTATTTAATTTACGATCTGAAAATATCTGGGCAAGAAAAGTATGCGTAAGTAAGCTCTCCAGTACGATCTGGGGTCCTGTTGAAATAAACTGTTTTACCTGTAGGGACTCAGTTCATCACGTGCGTCTGGTCTGTATTTATAAATATATGTGCTATGCAGACCACAGCGTAGGCAACATACAGGCTAATATGCTGGTTCCTTACCCACAAATGTCTTGAAATTCCTTCTGTGTCTGTATTTGTAAATATCTTATGTAAAACAGATGGATTTATAGAATGTGTACACTGGGATCTGGTTTTATTATTATTTTTTAAACAACATGTGCTATAAAATGTTTTGGAAAAATGATCTGTGCATTTGAAGGGGGAAAAAAAGATTTCTCAGTGTACTTCTGAAACAGCAAGGGAGTCAAGAACATAGGAAAGACCGCACTGGGGGCATCTGCTTGGAATGGCCTCCTGGGTCCAGGTGGCCTGGAGCGGTGGCTGACACTGGGCTGCACATTATGATCACCTGGGGAGATTTAAAAAGTTTTGGCGGTCAGACCTCACCCTTTCCCGATGGTACCAAATGCTCTGGGTGAGATCCAGGCATTCGCAGCTTGTCAAAGTCCCCAGGGTCTCCGGTGTGCGGCCCAGTTTGGGAACCAGGCTTGGAGTCGTGGTTCTCCAGCCAGGTGCACACTGGAACCACCAGGGGCTTTATCCCTCTCCACATCCAGGCCACACCCCACATCAGTTACAGCGGACCAGCTGCAAGTAGATGTTAAAGTGTCCCAGTGATTCATGCGTGCAGCCAGGACCGGGAACCACTTCCCTCAAAGGACTTGGGAACAATCCTAAGGGATGTGACTGCTGAGCCAGCCTCACTTGATGGGAACCTAAGATGGGCCAAGGGCTTCGGCACAGTTGTCTTAGTGCAAGTGCAGGTCTCGCTCCCACCTCACCTCCAACTTCTCTGACACTTATTAATTGAGTGACTTGGAACCAGTTTGAGAAGTGCCCCTTAGCTTCTGTCCCCTGGACTCAGGCTTCGTCACATGCACCTCTCGTCTCCATCCACCCTCGGTCTCAGCTTGAGCCTGCCCTCAACTTCTCCCTCTGCCTCAGCCCCTGTCCCCCTCCCTCGCCTACCCTGCAGCTGGAGGAATCTTCCTAAAGGCAGGTCTCATCACATCTACCTCAAATTGTCCGGCAGATGTAGAGACACTGGAGCCCTCGCACTGCTTGGGGATGCAAAATGGCACAGCAGCCAGGGAAGTCAGTGTGGCAGCTTTGTACAGAGTGAAACGTTTGCCTACCATACAACGCAGTGATTCCACTCCTAGGGTCGCCCCCGGGAGAAATGAAAACAGATGTCCACACGGAACTGGACGCAAATGCTCATAGAAGCAATATTCATACAGCACCAAACTGGAAACCCAAATGTTCATCACTTGGCCTATGTGTGTATATATATATAGTGGGGGTGCCAAAAAAATGTATACACATGACTGGTATTCATCTTTTGTTATCGGTATATATTGATTACTATATATATATATTTTTTTAAATTGGGGAATTGGGGCAGGGGAACAGCATTGGGGAATCGGGGAAGGGGAACAGACAAGTTGCTGTCCTTTTGTTCTTCAGTCTAGTTGTGGAGGACATCGCTTCACTGGCCCATGTTGGTATCATCATTGCACTCTTCTCAGGTGAGGGAGATTGGTCGCCTGCCTCTGGACGGCCACTCACAGCGGCTATTGGCAGCTCCCACTGGCTGCCAGCCACTCATGCTGGCTGCCAGCCACTCACTGTAGCCTATGGCAGCCCACTGCAGCAGGGGCTGCAGCTATGCCATCCCGGGGACTCACAGAAGCCCAGCTCCAGGTGGAGCTGTTGTTCACCACCTTAGCTGTAGAAGGCAGTGTCACTGGCCCTCATATGTGGGATCCGAACCCGGGCCACTAGAGTCCCAAGCCAGCTCTTAACCAACGCGCCACTTGGCTGGCCCAAGTATTACAATATGAATACAGTTTTTTCCTTTCTTAAAACGTGTATACATTTCTAAAAAACTGTATTTCTAATACAGTTTTTCCTTTCTAAAATGAGTATACATTTTTCTGGCAATATATATAGATATACATGATATAATACAGTGGGTATACTGCAATATAGCCATTCAGTGGAATACTAACTACTACACACAACAACATGGATGGACCTCGGAAACATGATGCTGAGGGAAAGAAGCCATATCACACACACACACACACACACACACACACACACACACACACACACCCTGTGTATTGCATGATTCCTTTGTATGAAATTTCTAGAAAGACAAATCTATAGAGACGAAGCAGATTAGTAGTTACCGGGGGTTGGGGTAGGAGCAGGGATTGCCTGAGAATGGGCACAAGGGACCTTTGGGCTGGTGGAAGTGATCTAAAACTGGACTGTGGTGGTGGCATGGCTGTGTAAATGTATTAAAAAAATCATGGAACTGTACACTGACAGTGGGTGAATTTTATGGTGTATAAATTATAATTCAAATAAAACTATTAAAAAAGAAACCTTCCATTGGCTCACACGAGTTGGCTCACACAAGGAAACGAGTTCTTTGCCTGGCTGCACAGCCCTCCACCATGTGCTGACCCACCTTCCCAGGACCATGGCCCCCAGTCCCCAGTCCCATGGAACCCCACCTTTCCCCACTGGCAGACCTGGCCCCTGTATCTGGGATTCCTCATTCCCATGGCCAGCTTCTCCACCTGGCAAACTCCTTCTCCTTTTTTAAAAATCACAGCAAATAACACTTCATCTGAGAGGTCCATACCACCCCATCTATTACCACACTTATCAAAATATCATTTGCTTGCATGTTAGTCTCCCCCATTAGATCAATGCTTTTAAAACTTAGGCTAATGGGTTGTGAAATCAACCTCATGTGCCACAACTAGCATTTTTAAAAAAATAAATGAGTAAAATAGAATAGAAAATAGAATTTCTATTTTCTGCACAGTAAGCACATTGTTCCACGAAACTCCGGTCTCGCCTTTCTATGTATGTATGGTATTTGTGTGTGTACTAACGGGCTTATTTCTTACTATGGGCTGCAGTTTAAAAAGTCTGAAAAATACTTCATTAGACAAGGAATTCCTTGAGGGCAGGGGTTATGCTGTTTCTGTCAGTGTCTCCATCGTCAGCATGGGGCTTGGTACCCAGAAGTACCTAGTAGGGTGTTTGCTCAATGACAGAATGGTTCTGTCTTTATGTGACACTCCTTCTGCAACTCAATTATATAATATGTCCCATTGTGTCTTATATGTCTTCTTCTCCCACAACAAGCATATGGTTTTTAAAAAGTTGTTTCTTGGCTGGCAGTCCACATTCCCCTACATTTAGACTGGCAGCAAACCCCAGCAGGAAGTCCAAATGATTACTGTAAATGAGTTATAAAACTAAGTAGAAATGTCAAATACATTTTGTGAGAGTTAAGATATACAACATAAAAATAATAATGCCATAACAAGTCAAATCTAAAACTCTGGACAGGACTGCCTACATAATTTGTGGAGTCCAGGGAAAAATGAAAACACAGGGCCCCTTAATCAAAAACTATTGAGAATGTAAGATGGTGACAGCAGAGCATTAAACCAAGGGGCCTCCCCTGTACATGCAGAAGCTCCTTTGAGTGTGAGGCACATGGCACTTGCCCCTGATGCCTGTCCCAGATCACAGAGACACAGACTGTTGGGGATGGTGATGTTAAAAGTGCTTTATTGCTCTGCACACTTGCCCAGATCACAGGATCATGCCAGTGACAAAGAGAACCCATCAAATGTCTGACAGGGGCCCCGAAGCACCCATAATTTGGGCTTCACAAAAGGAACTCTGTGCTTCATAGCTTGAACATGACTGAGCAGAGAGCCGTCTCATGCCTCAATTTCTCTGTCCTGAATTCCAATCTGTTTGGCCAAGACCTGGACTTTTAATCAGTGTCCCCACCCAATGAACTGGCCTTCTGGGACATCCAATTGATGACAGTCCTGTGGCCTCATCATGGCCCTGGATTTTTCCTCTTCTCCTTGGCCAAGAGCCCCAAGATTATGAGAAGGGAGTCTGAACTTTGTCTCTCTCTTGGTCGTATGAGAGCTGGCAGGGGAGGAAGGGGAGCTGCGTGTGGTCAGGAAAGAGGAAGAGGCATGTCTCATGTGTAAAAGTATAAGGCAAGGTCGTACATGCTGGCAATTCCATAAAGAAAATTGCCTTTGACTTGTTTGTACAAACACGTTTGCAAATTTAGATGGGAACATTTTTTAAAGATCACTCTCCCCTCTTCATGACTTACAATGCTGTCATAAATTATTTGGAGCTTCTGTTGAGAAACTTTCTACCCCTGAGCATGTCAAAAGCAATTTCCCAGAGTGAAGCTTTCATGAACCCAAACCTGTAGGCCTTAGCATCTCCATCACTGAGAGCTGGGGTCAGGGAGCATTAGCTTGCTTCTGCGTGATTCAGGGAAACACAGGGCGCCTAACCAACCTTACAATCATCTGGTCCCATGGAGACTCAATCTTAAAGCAGCAGCAGTTTTCTTTAAATAGAAAGCATCAAGCAGAGGCCTAGTCTATAAAAGCCTCAGAGTGGAACCGCTCTGGCTGGTGCTTGGCATAGGAAGCTAGGCCTGACTTCTCAGATCCCTTTCACCACTTGAAACCCTCCACTCTCACCCCTAAAACTCAGCAGAATCCAGTTTGAGAGCCCCTGGTCTATTCTGCACCCTCTACCCATCCCTGTTTCACAAGCAGAGGAGACCTGCTGTAAAGTGGCCTCCCATCGTCACACTGAACCTTCCTGTCTCTAGGCCAGTGATGGTTCCTGCACCACAGGCTGCTTCTCTGTTTCCTTTTAGTTGCTGGGAATTTCAGGGCCCTGAAAGATTTGAAGCAGCTTGTGCATTTGTGTGGTCCCAGTAGAGTCTCATCTGCACCACTGCATTCAGTCGGGCCTGTGTGGCCTGCAGTCCGCAGTCGGAGGAAGCGCGCGTATGCACGTCCGCACCCCAACCCACCTACGGAGATTCCCTGAAACCCATTAGAGTCCCAGAAGTGTGGCCATGTGAAAACACTTACCATGTGCCATTTTGGTTCAAGGCAGCAAATAAACCTTACATTTAAAGGGAGCTGAAACTTGAGAGGCTCGAGTACTTTACCAAACCAGCCCCCAAACTCCTGCGTTGAAAGGTGATTCAATACCAGCCAAGCAGAGGCCAAATGCCTGTGGCCATTTGCCCTCTCTTTGTTCAGATTCAGGCCAGAATTTTTAAAATCTATACACAATAAAATTCTTTTTTTTGTGTTAGTGTGTACACAGTTCTATGAGTTTTAAGACATGCATAGATTCTTGTAATTGCCACCACTTACAGGATAAAGGACAACTCCAACACCCCCAATTTTCCCTTAGGGTATCCCTTTGCAGTCATATCACCCCCTTCTCCTAACTCCCAGTGACCAGTGCTTTGCTCCCCATCACTAGTTTTGCATTTTCGCAACAGTGAGGTGAATGTCATGGGCACAGTGTACCCAGAATGCCCCCCCCCATCTCTCACATCTGAACTGAGAATGAATAAGTAGGCAGGTGAAACAGTCTCTCGTGATATCTTTGTACACTAAAATTATAGGTGCATTCCGAAAAAGTTGCCAACCATGTTCAAATATCTACAACCAGGTCTCCTTCTCACTTTCTCCTCACCTTCTTCCTCATCAGCAGAACTCAGTTTGGCCAGGGAGGCCATAGAGATGCTTCAATTTTATAAAAGGTATATTCCCACCCCACAGCCAAACCCAGGATTGAATCATGGTTGGTTCATTCTCCTTGGATGGGTAGTTTGGGCAAATGAGACAGAAGAGGGAGTCTGCTGGGGAGTGTTAACTCCCTAAAAGAAAGGACAAAGCTGCATGGAAGGAAGCCTTTTCCTCCACCCCTTCTCCCTTGCTGATTCAAAGACTTAATGCCTGGGGAGTCCTGCAGTGCACAGCCAGCGAGGCGGCCCTGAGAGCACCGAGACGAGCCACTCTCCACGTGGCGGCCAGCGCCCCGCACTGCCTCCCTGATCGCCTGGGGGGGTCACGTTTCCCCGCTCCAGACCACTGCAGGGTAGCGCTCCTGGTGAGTATGCGTCTCTGCGCACAGCAAGGGAGAGCGTGCAGCGCCGGTGGCAGGCGCTCAGGTGGGAGCCGGAGCAGGGGAGCCCTGGGCAGCGTCTGCTGTCGGCAGGAGGGGAAGACCTGTGGGGCTGGAGCCTGAGTCCTTTTTGACACTTTGGGGCAAACGAGCAGCGCTGGAATTCAAGAACTGCCCTTCCCCATTCGGTCTGCAACCTCTGTTCCCCGTAAGCAAAGTTGGCGGGAGCAGGGGTGATTCTGGGCAGAGCAATGTGCTGGAGGAGTTCCGGTAAGATGGTGGAATAGACGGACGCTTTCTGAACTGCCTCCCAGGATCACATCAAAATTACAAATAATTTACACAACATTTAACCTCGGAAGTCCTCTGAACATTAGATGAACAGAACCTCTAAACGAAGGACCTAAAGAGGGGGCCAAGTCAAATCTGTGAGCACGGTTCCAGAGCACACAGCAGCTAATTGTGGAAAGCCCACTGCAAGCCTGAGCAAGTGATCTGCAGATTAAAGAGGTCAGAGAGCCCCCCCCCCAACACACCTCTTTTTTTTTCTCTCTTTTTTCTTTTCTCTTCTTTCTAGGTGATCTATCTAATACATCGAAGCAATCCCAGAACGACAGCCAGAATGAGGAAACAAAGAAACATGTCCCAAGTAAAAGATCAGAAGAAAACTCTAGAAATGGAACTAAATGAAACAGATTTATCCAAACTTTCAGAGACAGAGTTTAGAACACTGATGATAAGAATGTTTAAGGAACTTAGCGAGCACATAAAGAAGGATAGGGAAACCATAAAAAACAACCAGTTACAACTAAAGAATACAATAACTGAAATGAAGAACACACTTGAAGGAATCACCAGTAGAATAGATGAAGCAGAGGAGCAGATCAGCAAATTAGAAGATAAAATAGCAGAAATCACCCAGCTGGAACAACAAAAAGAAGAAAGAATGAAAATAGTTTAAGAGACCTCTGGTCTTAAACAACATGAAACGCAACAACCCTCAAGTCATAGGAATACCAGAAGGAGAAGAGAAGAAGCAAGGGATTGAGAATGTATTTAAAGAAATAATGACTGAAAACCTCCCTATCCTGGTGAAGGAAATCGACATACAAGCCCAGGATGTGCAGAGAGTTCCAAACAAGCTGAATCCAAACAGGCCCACACCAAGACACATCATAGTTAAAATGGCAAAGCTTGAAGACAAAGACAGAATCCTAAAAGCAGCAAGAGAAAGACAGCAGGTTATATACAAAGGAACTCCTATAAGACTAACAGCTGACTTTTCTTCAAAAACTGCAGGCCAGAAGGGAGTGGCAGGAGATATTCAAAGTCACACAAAATGAAGGTCTACAACCAAGATTGCTCTATCCAGCATGGCTATCACATAATTGAAGGAGAGATAAAGAGCTTCTCAGAAAAGGGCCGGCCGAGTGGCGCATTGGTTAAGCGCTGGTTTTGGGATGCCAGCAGCCCCGGTTCGGATCCCACATGAGGGCCAGTGACACTGCCCTCTACAGCTAACAACAGCTCCACCTGGAGCTGGGCTGTGCGAGCCCCGGTGATGGTGTGGGCTGCAGCACCTGCTGCAGTGGGCTGCCATAGGCTACAGTGAGTGGCCCACAGTCAGCGTGAGTGGCTGGCAGCCAAGCGTGAGCTGCCAATAGCCGCGGTGAGCGACATCCAGAGGCCAGCGACCGATCTGCCTCATCCGGGAAGAGCGCAATGACGATACCAACAGTGAAGCAACGTCCTCCGCAACTAAACCGAAGAACAAAAAGACAGCAACTTGTCGGTTCCCCTTCCCCGATTCCCCAACGCTGTTCCCCTCCGCCAATTCCCCAATTAAAAAAAAAAAAAAAAAAAAAAAAAGAGCTTCTCAGAAAAGAATAAGCTTAAGGAGTTCATTACCACCAAGCCAGCATTGCAGGAAATGTTAAAAGGGCTTTTTTAAACAGAAGAAAGGGGAAAACAAGCTAACCCAGGAAGACAAGAAATACAAATAACAAAATGGCAATAAATATGCACCTATCAATAATCACTTGAAATGTGAATGGGCTAAATGCTCCAATCAAAAGACACAGAGTGGCTGAGTGGATAAGAAAACAGGACCCATGCATATGCTGTCTACAAGAAACTCATCTCAGATCAAAAGACACACAGAGACTGAAAGTAAAGGGATGGAAAAAGATATTTCACGCAAATGGAAATGAGAAAAAAGCTGGAGTAGCAATACGTATTTAAGACAAAATAGACTTTAAAATGAAGACTACAATAAAAGATAAAGAAGGGCACTACATAATAATAAAGGGATTGATTCAACAAGAGGACATAACCCTAGTAAACATCTATGTACTCAATATAGGAGCTCCTAAATATATAAAACAGATTTTTGACAGACATAAAGGCAGAGATCAACAGTAATACTATCATAGTAGGGGACTTCAACACCCTGTTGTCACCAATGGACAGATCCTCCAGACAGAAAATCAACACAGACACAGTGGCCTTAAGTGACACTTTAGACCAGCTGGATTTAATTGCTATTTTTAGAGCATTTCACCCCCAAAGCTACAGAATATACATTCTTCTTAAGTGCACATGGAACATTCTCCAAGATAGACCACATGTTAGGCCACAAAATAAGTCTCAAAAATTTAAGAAGATTGAAATCATATCAAGTGTCTTCTCTGACCACAATGCTATGAAACTAGAAATCAATTATAAGAAGAAATCTGGAAAGCACACAAATACATGGAGGCTAAATAACATGCTACTAAATAGTGAGTGGGTCAAAAATGAGATCAAGTAGGAAATCAAAAGATCCCTCGAGACAAACAAAAATGAAAACACCACGACCCAAAATCTCTGGGATGCAGCGAAAGCAGTCCTAAGGGGTAAGTTCATAGCAGTGCAGGCCTACCTAAAGAAGGAAGAAAAACCTCAAATCAACAGACTCTCTCTACACCTAAGGGAACTCGAAAAAGAACAGCAAAAGAAGCCTAAAGGGAGTATAAGGAAGGAAATAATAAAGACCAGAGCAGAAATAAATGAAATAGAGAACAAAAAAACAATACAAAAGATCAATGCAACCAAGAGTTGGTTTCTTGAAACGATAAACAAAATCGACAAACCCTTAGCACGACCAGAAAAAGACAGAGAGGACCCAAATTAATAAAATCAGAAATGGAAGAGGAGAAGTGACAACAGATACCACAGAAATACAGAAAATTTTAAGAAAATACTATGCGCAACTATATGCTAATAAATTCAACAATCTGAAAGAAATGGATAAATTTCTAGAAGCATACAATCTACCAAGTCTGAACCAAAAAGAAACAGAAACTCTAAACAGATTGATTACTGCCAAAGAAATTGAATCAGTAATCAACAATCTTCCAACAAACAAATGCCCTGGACCAGATGGCTACACAGGTGAATTTTACAAAACCTTCAGAAAAGAATAAGTACCTATTCTCCTCAAACTATTCCAAAACATACAGAAGGATGGAAGGCTCCCAAACTCGTTCTATGAAGCCACTATCACCCTGATTCCTATGTCAGACAAAGATATTACAAAAAAGGAAAACTACAGGCCAATATCCCTAATGAACACAGATGCAAAAATTCTCAACAAAATACTAGCAAACCGAATTCAGCATCTCATTAAAAAGATCATACACCACGATCAAGTGGGATCCATTTCTGGTATGCAAGGCTGGTTCAATATCCACAAATCAATTAACGTAATACATCACATTAACAAAATGAAAAATAAAAATCATATGATCTTATCAATAGATGCAGAAAAGGCATTTGACAAAATCCAGCAGCCATTTATGATAAAAACTCAATGAAGTGGGAATAGTGGGATCATATCTCAAAATAATAAAGGCTATATATGATAAGCCCACAACAAACATCATACTCAATGGGGAAAGGCTAAAAGCTTTCCCCTTAAGATCAGGAACGAGACAAGGCTGCCCACTTTCACCACTTCTATTTAACATAGTTCTGGAAGTTCTACCTATAGCAATCAGACAAGAAAATGAAATAAAAGGCATCCAAATTGGAAAGGAGGAAATAAAATTGTCATTATATGCAGATGACATGATACTATATATAGAGAATCCCAAAGACTCCACCAAAAAACTGCTAGAACTGATAAATGCATTTAATAAGGTAGCAGGATACAAAATTAATATTCAGAAATTAGTTGCATTTCTATACATCAATAATAAACTATCAGAAGAAGAAATCAGGAAAGCAATTCCTTTTACAATTGCTTCAAAAACAATAAAATACCTAGGAATCAATTTAACTAAAGAAGTAAAAGACCTGTACTCAGAAAATGATGAGACACTGAAGACAGAAATCAAAGAAGATACAAATAAATGGAAATACATACCATGCTCATGGATAGGAAGAATTAATATAGTTAAAATGTCAATACTACCTAAAGCAATATATAGATTCAATGCAATTCCAATCAAACAACCAAGAACATTTTTCTCAGAAATAGAACATAGAATCCCAAAATTTATATGGAGCCACAAAAGACCCGGAATAAATGTTGAGAAATAAGAACAAAGTGGGAGACATCACACTACCTGACATCAAAACATACTACAAGGCGAAGTAATCAAAACAGTATGGTACTGGCATAAACACAGACACATAGACCAATGGAACAGAACAGAGAGCCCAGGGATAAACCCATCTATATATGGTCATTTAATCTATGACAATAGAAGCAAGAATTTACACTGGAGTAAAGATAGTCTATTTAATAAATGGTGCTGGGAAAATTGGACTGACGTGCAAAAAAAAAATGAAAATGGACCATCTACTTACACCATATATGAGAACAAACTCAAAGTGGATTAAAGACTTAAATGTAAGACCTGAAACCATAAAACTCCTAGAAGAAAACATAGGGAGTAAGTTTGCAGACATTAACCTGAGTAATATTTTTACTGATCTATCCCCTCGGGCAAGGGAAATAAAAGAAAACAATGAACATATGGGATTCCATAAAACTTAAAAGTTTTTTCACAGCAAAGGAAATCATCAATAAAACAAAAAGGCAGCCTACTGAATGGGAGAAGATATTTGCCAACAATATATCTGATAAGGGGTTGATATCCAAAATTTATAATACACTCATGCAACTCAACACCAAAAAAACAAACAACCCAATTAAAAAATGTGCAGAGGATATGAGGAGGCATTTGTCTAAAGAGAACATACAGATGGCCAACAGGCATATGAAAAAATGTTCCATCTCACTAATCATCAGAGAAATGTAAATAAAAACCACAATGAGATACCACCTCACTCCAGTCAGAATGGCTATCATCAACAAATCAACAAAGAACAAGTGCTGGTAATGGTGTGGAGAAAAGGGAACCCTGGTGCACTGTTGGTGGGACTGCAAATTGGTGCAGCCATTATGGAAATCATTATGGAAGTATCTAAAGAAACGGGAAATGGAACTGCCGTATGACCCAGCAATTCCACTCTTGGGTATCTACCCAGAGGAATCCAAGACACTAATTCGAAAAAATATGTGCACCCCTATGTTTATTGCAGCGCTATGTACAATAGCCAAGACTTGGAAACAACCGAAATGCCCATTGGTAGATGACTGGATTAAGAAACTGTGGTACATTTATACAATGGAGTATTACTCTGCTTATAAAGAAGAATAAAATCGTACCATTTGCAACGATATGGATGGACCTAGAGATTATTAAGTGAAATAAGTCAGTTGGAGAAAGACAAATACCATATGATCTCACTTATATGTGGAATTGTAAAAACTGAATGAATGAGCAAAGGAAACAGAAACAGTCTCATAGATATAGAGGAAAAACAGGGTTGCTAGTTGGGAGTGGGGTGGGGATGAGAGAGAAGGGGAAGGGATTAGATAGCATAAATAGGTAACTACAGTATTGTCACAGGGATATGAAAGATATTTTGGGGAATATAATAATGTTGTAAAAATTTTGTGGGGTGTCAGATGGTTACATGTCTTGTTAGGGAGACCACTTCATGGATGGAGTAGAGGCTTGATCACTGCACTGTATACCTGAAGCTGACGTTGTATAATATTGTATGTCAACTGTAATTGAATATATAGATAGTCACGGGATGTGGATTATACGGTGGAAGGGAGTCAAAGGAATTGTAATAGATAGTATGATATGGGGGGAGGAGTAGGCGGGAGAACTGGGGGGTTGTCACTTTGAGGGGTAAAAAGTATAACTTGCACTGTGTTGTACACCTGAAGCTAATTTAAAAAATTTTAAAAAAAAAAGTAGATAATAAAGCAACTTGCACCCTGTTTTAAGATTAAAAAAAAAAAGACTTAATGCCTGGAGATGAGTGGTCATCTTGGGATCATGGAAATAGAAGTATGAGGAGTATGAGATCCAGAGCCAACCCACCAAGGCCAGTGCGGCAGAGAGATGGCGTGGTGAAGCAACTGAGTCAACTCCAACCACCACCTACCTCCAGAATCCGGGTCATGTGAAAAAAATCCACTCCTATTGGTTCACAGCATTGTAACTCAGGCTTCCTGATACTCATAGCCAAAGCATTCCACTTATACTTGCAGAACCAGCTTCATCACTCTTGTCTGGCCCCAAAAACCTCAGCACCAGCCAGCATGTGCCACCCACCCAGTTCCAGGTCCTAAGCCCATGGGGCTCCTGTTCTGAGCTTGGAGGTACCAGCCAGATGATGCCCCCTTCTCAGAGCCAAACAGCCAGTAACATATATTGAGCACATACTATGTGACAGGGACTGTGCTAAGTGTTGTGTGCACATTATCTCCCTTAATCCCCACATGAGGTAGGTACTGTCTTTTCCTCATTTTACAGATGGAAAAATTGAGGCAAAAAGGCATTAGATAATTTGCCTTATGTCATGCCACTTAACTGTAGTGACTCACCATCTCATCTCATCTCATTTGCCTCTCATTTCAAATTCAAGAGACATAAAGGAAAAATCTAATACACACCCACACATATTCAAAGTAAAAGTTTCAGGGCCAGCCGCGTGGAGCAGTGGTTAAGCCGCTGGCTTGGGAAGCCAGTGGTCCAGGTTCAGGTCCCACATATGAGGGAAAGTGACACTGCCCTCAAAACAAAACAAAACAAAACAAAAAGTTTCAGAAGGAGAGAGCAGAGGAAAATAACTATGAAATAAATATTCAACAGACTTCCCTGTGTTTTAAGCTCAAAAGGTCTCACAGAGTACCGGGTAAAACTAAAAAAAAAAAAGAGACCCACCTGAATATTTTGGGGAATTTATTGACATTTTCTTTGTATCTTAACATAATTTATCTTTATGTTTGGCCTTATATTCGGTCACAATATAGTTTCAAAATCAGAAAGTGTACAGGCTGACCATTAGGCTATACAACTAGAAATAAATAATAAAAGTTTAAATGTAAAAATAGCTTGGAAATTTTTTTAAAAAGGACTCCTATTTAAAAAAAAAAGATAGATTCAAAAGAAAATGAAAACTTCAAGTACAGGGAACTAAAACATATATATTTTTGGAAAGCCTAATCAAGAATAAATAGAGCAAAATCACTCTACTTAGCAGAGATCAGAGGTATGGGAGACTGAAAAACTTTGTAGGAGAATATTGCATACAACTCAAAATATTTTTTAAAAAGAAAAATAGGTATTACTAAAATTGACTAGCACTGGGTTCAACTGGTTTTTAAAGTATGCTGGGGCTGGGGGAGTGGTTCAGTTGGTTAAGAGCATAAGCTCTGAGCAACAGTGTTGCCGGTTGGATTCCCACATGGGCCAGTGAGCTGCACCTGAGCTGAGCTGCCCCTGAGCTGCCAACAGGTGGCAGGATGGCGCAGCTGGCGAGAGCACATGCTCCTAACAACAAGGTTGCTGGTTCGACTCCCATATGGGATGGTAGGCTATGCCCACCCAAAACTAAAATTAAACACGGCACTTTGAGTTGAGCGGCTGCGAGCTATAGCCGGGCGGCCAGATGGTGACTGGACTTGGAGCTGAGCTAGATGCTCCCTCCACAACTAAGACTGAAGGACAACAACTTGACTGTTTCCCTTCCCCAATTCCCCAACACTGTTCCCCTTCCCCAATTCCCCAATAAAAATCTAAAAAAGAAAAGAGGATGTGTACAATCCATATGTTTTTTATAAAAAAGTATGTTGCTTGAGTCATTTAAGGAACAGGCAATTTTAAAGTACTTTTAACCTTTTCACATTTGAGAACTATAGAAAGTTTCCCAGTTCCATTTACTAAATTATTGTCATCCTTCAAACCTTGTGTCAATATTTATCAAGTGTCTGCCATGTGAAGGACTCGTGACCAGGCTCTGAGCTTTTAGGGGTGAACTAAAGACAGACATGACACCTGTCACCATGGTACCAAAGTCCATGGAGAGACAAGAATAAATTAAAAAATCACATGAATAACAGTCATAATAACCCCTACCCCCGCCGAGACTCCAGAACCAGGTAGCCTGTGCTCCCCATCAATAATTAGATGCAATAGAAGTCACTGCTATAAAGAAGTTCAAGGTCCTGTGAAAGAATAACCAGAATAAACCTAAACTATCATAGGAGGTCTGACAATTAAGTTCGCAAAGTTGTTGCAATGATGTTGCCAACCTTTTTGGATATTCATTAGAGTGATTATTCATTATGAATTTGTACCAGCTAGACAGTTAACCAAGTTTACTATTTGGAAATACTGAAAAGGCTGCATGAAAAAGTTAGACATGGGGCCGGCTGAGTGGCGTGGTGGTTAAGCGCTGGCTTCGGAAGCCAGCGGCCCCGGTTCGGTCCCACATATGAGGGCCAGTGACACTGCCCTCAAAAAAAAAAACACCAAAAAAAGTTAGACGTGAACTTTTTGCCAACAATTCATGGCTCTCGCATCATGACAATGCACCAGCTAACACGGCATTGTTTGTGGTATACTTTTTTTTTTTGAGGACAGTGTCACTGGCTCTCACATGTGGGACCGAACTGGGGCCGCTGGCTTCCCAAGCCAGCGCTTAACCACCGCGCCACTCGCCCGGCCCAACACGGCACTGTTTGTGAGGGAGATTTTAGCTAGGAAACAATTAACTGTATTAGAACACCCTCCCTACTCACCTGATCTGGCCCCCAATGACTTCTTTCTTTACCTGAAGATAAAGGAAATATTGAAAGGAAGACATTTTGATGACATTCAGGACATCAAGGGTAATACAACAGCTTTGATGGCCATTCCAGATAAAGAGTTTCAAAATTGCTTTGAAGGGTGGACGAGGCACTGGCATTGGTGCATAGCTTCCCAAGGGGAGTACTCTGAAGGTGACTGTAGTGATATTCAGCAATGAGGTATGTAGCACTTTTTCTAGGATGGGTTCTTGAACTTAATTATCTGACCTCATTTGCAGGTTGGTGGTGTAGACAAGGCTCCTCAAAGAATGAGTCACACTTAGCTATGTGAAATGGTGTGAGAAGAAATCTGGAAGGCAGAGGGTAAGGCATGTGCAAAGGCCTTGGGTCAATAAAGGGCTTAATGGGTCAGAAAAGAGCTTCCCAGCCTATGTGCAGTGAAAGGATTTCAGGTTTGACTCTAATTGAGAATAACTGATGTGAAAAATGTTGTAGGCCAGTGTGGCTGGAGTGGAGCAGGAAACAAGGAGCAAACACATTCAGAATCTAGTGGGCAATGTTAGGAACTCTGACAAGAAACCAGGATGGGGTTTTCAACCTGAGAGTACAGTGATCTGATTGTGCCTTTATTTTTATTTTTTTAAATTATTTACTTATTTTTTCAGTTATAGTTGACATTCAATATTATTTTACATTAGTTTCAGGTATACAGCACAGTGGTTAGACATTTATATAATATATGCAAAGTGTAGGTACCCACCTACATTATTGACTCTATTCTCTATGCTGTACTTTACCTTCCCATGACATTTTGTGACTACCTATTTGTAATTCTTCATTCCTTCACCTTTTTCACTCAGGTCCCCAACCTCCCTCCCCTCTGTGCTTTTAAAAGATCATGTAACACCAATCCTTCTCAAACTCTTCCAAAACATAGAAGAGGAGGGAACACTTACTTCATTCTATGAGACCAGCATGATTCTGATATCAAAGCCAAACAAAAGCATCACAAGAAATGAAAACGACAAGCTGATAACCTTTATGAATATAGATGCAAATGTTCTCTCAAAATACTAGCAAACTGAATCCAGTAGCATATAAAAAGGATTATACACCATGACCAAGTTGATTTATACTGAGAATGGAAGGGTAGTTCAGAACACATAAATTAATCTATGTAACAATGCCACGTGAATAGAATGAAGGGCAAAAAATTCATTGATCATCTAAATTGATTCCGAAAAAAAATTTGACAAAATCTAACACTCTTTCATGATAAAAAAAAAAAACTCCCAACACTTAATGAACTAAAAATAGAAGGGAATTCTTTAACAGGGTAGATGGCATCTATGGAAAACCCGCAGCTAACACCATACTCAATGGTGAAAGACAGAAAATTTTCTGCCTAAGATCAGGGACAAGAGAAGGGTGCCTGTTTTTGCCACTTCCAATCAACATAGTATTGGCAGTTTTAACCAGAGTAATTAGTCAAGAAAAAGAAATAAAAAGCATCCAAACTGGAAAAAGAAAAAGTAAGATTATTTCTATTCATACATGACATGATCTCACATACAGAAAATCCTGGAGAATCCACAAAAAAACTGTTAGAGCTGATAAATTTAGTGGTGACAGGATACAAGATCAATACAGAAAATCAGTTGTATTTCCATACACTAACAATGAAAAATCCAAATAGAAAATTAAGAAAATAATTCAATTTATAATAGCATCAAAACGAATAAAATACTTACGAATAAATTTAGCCAAAGAAGTGCAAGGCTTATACACTGAAAACTACAAAACATTGCTAAAAGAAACTAAGAAGACCTAAATAAATGGAAAAAAATTCCATGTTTATGGGTTGGAAAACTTGATTGTTAAAATATCAAATAGCAATACTCCCCAAAGTGATCCACAGGTTCAATACCATCCCTATCAAAACCCCAATGGCCTTGTTTTACAGAAATGGAAAAGATGATCCTAAAATTCATATGGAATTGCAAGGGTCCCCAAAACAATCTTGAAAAATGAAGAGTAAATTCAGAGGTCTCATACTTCCCAATTTCAAAACTTACTACAAAGCTACAGTAATCAAGAAATGTGGAACTGGTATAAGGACAGAGGTACAGATCAATGGAATGGAATTGATAGTCCATTAAAAAAAAAAACCCATACATCTATGGTTATCTGATTTTCAACAAGGATGTCAAGATCATTCAATGGGAAAGAACACTCTCTTCAACAAATGATGCTGGGGAACTGAATTTCCACATGCCAAAGAATGAATTTGGACCCTAAGCCACAACACACAAAAAAATTAACTCAAAATGGATCAAAGGCCTAAATTTAAGAGCCAAATTTAGCTGTGTTTTCTTAGAAGTGTTGGCAAATATGTAGAATAAACTGGAACCCTCATACATTGCTGGTAGGAATGTAAACTGGTTCAGCCGCTTTGGAAAAGTTTGGCAGTTCCTCAGTTAAGTTAAATATAGAATTACCATCTGACTCAGCAACTTCATTCCTCCATTGAAAACAGGTCCACTGTTTGAAAACAGATACTCAAACAAATAATTGTACACAAATGTTTATAGCAACTCTATTCATAATAGCCAAAAAGTGGAATTAACCCAAATGTCCAGTGATGGACGAATGGATAAACAAAATGTGGTATATTCATACAATGGAATGTTATTCAGCCATAAAAGGAATGAAGTTTTGACACAGGCATAAAATGGATGAAACTTGTAAACATTATGCTAAGTAAAATAAGCCAGATACAAAAGGCCACATGTGGTATGATTCCATTTATATGAAATATCCAGGTTTGGCAAATCCATAGGGACAGAAAGCAGATGCTAGGAACTGAAGGTAGTGGAGAAGGAGGAGTGACTGCTTCGTAGGTATGGGGTTTCCATTTGGGGTAATGAAAAATCCTGGAACAAGATGGTGGTGATATTTGCACAACACTGTGAATGTACTAAATGCCACCAAATTGTACACTTTAAAATGGTTCCAGTGGTAATTTTTTTAATGTTTATTTTCCCTTAATAAAAACCTCCAGGGCTGGCCGAGTGGTGCATTGGTTAAGAGCTGGCTTGGAACACCAGTGGCTCCAGTTCAGATCCCGCATATGAGGGTCAGTCACACTGCCCTCTACAGCTAAGATGGTGAACAACAGCTCCATGTGGAGCTGGGTTGCCTGAGTCCTGGCGATGGTGTGGGCTGCAGCCCCTACTGCAGTGGGCTGCCATAAGCTACAGTGAGTGGCCGGCAGCCAGTGTGAGCGGCCGGCAGCCAGTGTGAGCTGCCAATAGCCACCGTGAGCAACCAACCAGAGGCCGGCGACGGATCTGCCTCACTCGGGAAGAGCGCAATGATGATTCCAACATGGGCCAGTGAAGCGATGTCTTCCACAACTAGACTGAAGAACAAAAGGACAGCAACTTGTCTGTTCTCCTTCCGCAATTCTCCAACGATGTTCCCCTCCCCCAATTCCCCAATAAAAATTTTAAAAAACAACAACACCCAACTAATTAAGCAACGTACACTGTCTTTTACCGATAACAAAACTGAATAAATAGACATTTTATGTAAAAAAATCACCGTGGCTCTTATTAGAACAACGGGTGGAGCAGAAGCCAAAGTGGAGGAGGGGCAGCCCAGGGAAGCCCAGAGGAGAGGGAGAGAAGAGATGGATTTGTGAAATGCCCGAGGATGATGCTAGACTTCTGGAAAGATAATGGTGAGGCGGGCAGGGTAAGAGAGGAGGACGTTTTGGGGGGATCAGGTCACAAGTTCAGTTCTGATACCCAAACTTTATGGACCTTATGAGTATAGGTGTCTAATGTCTTAAATGAAATATTAATGAATCTAATTTAAACATAGACTAAAAGAATACATGATGCCCAAGTAGTACTTATTATAGACTTGTAAGAATGGCTCAATATTACAAAATTTGTTAATGTAACTCATAACATTGATAGTCAAAATCACTCATTTAACAATCTTTCCTAGGGCTGGCCGAGTGGCGCGGTGGTTAAGCGCTGGCTTGGGAAGCCAGTGGCACCGGTTCGGTCCCACATATGAGGGCAGTGATACTGCCCTCAAAAAACCAAAAAAAAAAAAAACAAACCCAAACAATCCTTCCTTTTTCTACTGACCTGAAATATTTCACTCAAATTATATGTTGTACTAAATTATTTTATAACCTTGAGTCTATCTCACACATTTCCATTGTTTCGTTGATTTGTCTGTTCCTATACTGGTAACACGTTGTTTTCATTTACAATACTATAGCTTTATAATATATTTTAATATCTGATAACTTAAGTTCCTCTGCTTTGAACTTTTCCTTCTAAAATTTTCTTGGCTGTTTGTATATGTTGATTTTCCTAGACGAAATTTGGAATCATTTGGTCAAATTCCCAAAACATCTCATTAAGATTTTTATGGGAATTATACAAGACTTATTGACTTGAAAAGAGTTGACATCTAAAGTAGCCAACCAGTCATCTCCATGACATCATCATTTTGACCTACTCATTACCCACTTTGAGAAGAAAAGTACATTAGAACCCACATATAGCATGTGACAAGGTGAAATATAGAGAGTTTAAAGATTTAAGTATAGAATAACCTTAGAAGTACTAAAAGAAAATACTTGTGACGTTGGGAGTGTAAAAGACCTTTCCTGAATATGATACCAAAGACAGATGCCATGAAGAAGGAGATTTAGATTTAAAAGACAAAAACAAAAAACCAAAACCAGAATAAATAAAGTTGAAAAATATTTTGTAATATAGGAAAGAGTTCAAATATCCAATGAAAAGAGAAGTAACAGAACAAACAATATCCAAAGGAAGAAATACAACTGTCCAACAAGTATATGAAAAGCCTTTCACCTCTTTTTTTTTTTTTTTCTTTGAGGGCAGTGTCACTGGCCCTCATATATGGGACCCAAACCAGGGCCGCTGGCTTCCCAAGTCAGCGCTTAACCACCACGCCACTCAGCCGGCCCGCTTTTCACCTCTTTAATTCCAAATTAAGACAGATTTTTACCTGAAAAATTCCCAGTGTATATCTTTTTAAACATTATAAGAAATACCCAGTGCAAAAGACACATGTCAGGGGTGTACTTACATACAGGAATCATAAATGTAAAAATATTTAGTTACAAATGTGGTCATACATTTTATTATTTAAGCAGAATTTATTATTTAGTACATTCTATTTAATGTACTAAAAAGATGTACCCATAGCATAAAACTGTTATATGAAAAAATATGTCTATTCAATTTAAAAAGGAAACAAAAAGAAAAAGAATGAAAGGAAAAGAAGAAATTAAACATACACAGTTTTCGAACTTCAGATAGAATACAAACCATAATATTACCAGTATTTATGGTGCACTGAGGGCAACGTTAATTTTAATTTTCTTTTGGCACCTCTAAATTTTATATAAGTATGTATTACTTTTCCCCATAAAATAAAAGATTTTTTCCATGTGTCATTTTTACCTTTTCAAAATAGGAAAAAGTTTAGAAAGATCATGATGCTCACTGCTGTCATAGGTACTATGAATCTAGCATTTTTAAACATTGCTTTGGGCATTACAAATTGGCATACAACTTCTGAACATCAATTTTACAATACTAAAGGCTATAAAACTTCATTTCTTTTGACCTGCGAATCTATCCCAAAGAAATAGTGAAAAACACTGAGAAGGTTATGTACATGATGAAAAAGTTCATTGCAATGCTATTTGTAAAAGTGAAAAATTACAAACCAATCATAGTGTCTTGTAATAGGAGAGTGGTAAAATAAAATATGAAACACCTACCGAACAACTGGATAGAATTTTTCAGAAAAGGCTTATTACCACATTGAAAGAAAACCAAGATAAAAGTCTGTTGATAAACTATCATTATAATTAGGAGAATAATTATGCTTACGATTAAAAATATTAGAAGGACGGCCAGCCGAGTGGCGTGGTGGTTAAGCGCTGGCTTGGAAGCCAGCAGCCCCAGTTCGGGTCCCATATATGAGGGCCAGTGACACTGCCCTCAAAAAAAAAATATTACAAGGAAATGTATAAAAATTAATGATGGCTATTAGGGAGATAGAATTATACATGATTCTTTTTTTTCTGTTTTCCAAATGTAGTTATATAACTTTTGCTATTTAAAAAAATTATATATGGAAGAGAAAAAGAAGATAAGTTAGGTGGGAGAATGTGAAAGGTCTGAAGTGAGGCAGAGAGAATGTTGACTGGCTTGGGGACCCTTGGAATGTGAGGCTGATGGTGTTAAAGGGGTTGACCCAGGTCTCCAGTTGGATCAATGAGCTGATAGTGATGCCTTAACGTGGAGTGAGGACACAGTTTGCATGGTATGTCTATAAGAACCTATATGAGGAAATGTCAGGCTTCTGGGAGGCTGATCCTGCCTGCCCTGTGTCCAGCACAGTTTTCCCATGTATCTGACATTGGGAGATGGCCCGAATCCTGTGTTTCCATGATAGCAACTGGCCATCTGTCTTCTGCCCAAGACTCTGACATGAGGTTTCTGTCTCAGAGTTGCTATACATCCAAGAGCAATGACTCTGTCTTTCAAATTTAGTGAATAAAGCTGTTTTATATGCTTGGATGCAAAAAGCACTTTTTTTCCTCCTCTTGAAATGAAGGCATTAAAAATAATGCTCATTAAAGTCAACTCAGACAGGATAATTAAAGGCACAACTGTCCCGGACTAAACACAGCTTTCGAACTCAAAAGATGCTAGACCTCCTCCACCCGACCCCATCTTTTTACTTACTATTTTTCCTAATTAGAGAAGTGGATGGAAAGACAGGGAAGCTTTTGTTGTCTGGTCTTAATAAGTTGCTAGGAAAATGTATATATAAAGCATCCTCTTCCACAACTCCTGAGATAAAAACATTGGCATGTAGTCACATCCAGTGCTATTACGCAAGTGATGTGAACTGAGCTTTGTTGATTGTGTCCAAACAATCCTTCCAACTAGAATCAGTCTAGTAGTCATCAATCAAAATTTATGGAGAACTATTGTATGCCTGGAACTGTCCAGGCACTGAGGTGGTCACACAGAGGATCAAGGTTTGACCTCCACCAACAGTGTCTGCCACACTTCAGCAAATATCAAGATACCTGAGTCCAGATTATATATACTTCACAAGATCCACTTAGCATGAAATGTCAGCCTCCCAAAATAAGCCCCAGAGAATGAGCAAAGTTGATCTGGATATGGTAATTATATACCCTCATGACTCTATAGTGAAATAAGACAGAATACCAGGTCCTAAGCTCTTCCCACTCTCACAACCTCCTATACACCAAAATGGGTGACAAGTAGGCCCAGCTACATGGCAATCTGGTGATACATGGGAAGTGTCATTTTCAGATACCAAGTTTGGCTCCAGCTGCTAGTTGTCCCATGTTCATATTCCCCTGCTACAGCAAGAAAATTTTTAGAACAGCATAAACCCTATATTTCCCAGGTTCCTTTGCAGTTAGGTGTGACCATGAGACCAATTTAAGGCTAATGACGCATGAGCAGAAGTGATGTGAGCAGCTTCCTGAGCATGGTCTTAAAGAGAAGGTGCATGCGCCCTCCCTTCCTTGTCTTGCTTCCTGCAGGTTGAGTGATGATGCAATGGTGAGAGGGTGAGAGCTGGAACAGCCACCTGGGATCATGAGATGACACTGTATTACTGAGAATAATGGAGCCACAGAACATTAGGATCCTAGGTCTCCAATACTTCTGAGCCACTATACCAGTGCCTGTACCGTTACATGAGAGGAAAAATATTTCTAGCTTGTTTAACTACAGTATTTGGGAATCTATGTTACAGCAGCCTAATCTGTATCTTAACACACCAAGGGGTGGCTTAAATTAGTAGATATATTAATAATAATAGCCACCATTTGTTGCATATAAGCTATGTGCCATGCAATGAGCTAGATTGCTCTGATATACATGATCTTATTTGATTCCTCACAATAATCCTGTTAGGTCATTATCATTAGTCCTATTGAGGAAACTGAGGCCCAAGGAGGTAGGCACATCACAATAAATTGACAGAGTGAGAGCTCTCAGTTTAGGGCTCCTCCCAATATCCTGTGCTGGGTACTTGTTCTAACTCAGGTACTTTTTCTTTCTATCAAATTGTTTTTGAGAACATGCTATTTCTTAAATCAAAGTGAATTCTGAGCACAAATAGCATAAAGAATGTTAGATCTCTGTTTTATTAAAACTAAATCTCGGGCCGGCCGAGTGGTACGTTGGTTAAGGGCTGGCTTGGGACACCAGCGGCCCCAGTTTGGATCCCACATATGAGGGCCAGTGACACTGCCCTCTACAGCTAAGATGGTGAACAACAGTTCCACCTGGAGCTGGGCTGCTGTGAGTCCCCCAGTCGGCATAGCTGCAGCCCCTGCTGCAGTGGGCTGCCATGGGCTACAGTGAGTGGCCAGCAGCCAGTGTGAGTGGCTAGCAGCCAGTGTGAGTGGCTGGCAGCCAGTGTGAGCTGCCAAGAGCTGCTGTGAGTGGCCATCCAGAGGCTGGCGACAGATCTGCCTCACCTGAGAAGAGCGCCATGACAATACCAACATGGGCCAGTGAAGCAATGTCCTCCACAACTAGACTGAAGAATAAAAGTACAGCAACTTGTCTGTTCCCGTTCCCCGGTTCCCCAATACTGTTCCCCATCCCCAATCCACCAATAAAATCTTAAAAAAACAAAACAAACTAAATCTCATCAGCACTAAATTTTCAACTTCTATTACACTGACTTTGCTTTCAAAGCAAGTTTTTCTATTAAAAAGAGGGAAAGGAGACAACTTTAAATCTACTGAACCACTATTTACATTTTAAGAACTATAATTTTCAATCTCCTAAAGGAGAAATATAAGATCACTTAATTTCCAATTTTCTCATAAATCAGTAAAATTATCTATTTTCCTTCACTACCTGAATTTTACCTCAAAACATTCTGACCCTTGATATAATTATTTACCTAGAAATCCCAAGAGAAACAGAAACACCCAGAGTTCAGTAATATGGTGACATAAAAATTAATATAAAAATCAATAGCTTCCCTATGTTAAAACAATAACGAAGTTATAAGATATAATGCAAGAAAAGATCCTAATTCTATTCTATTTTATTCTATCCTAAAATATAAGATATATAGAAATAAATTTAATAAGAAATTTAGATATCTATATGAAGAAAAAGCTTAAATCTTTTAAGAAATGCAAAAAAAAAACAACACAAAACTTGAACCATTAGAGAAGCATGCCACATTCTTGAACAGGACAACTTAGCATCATAAAGGTGTCAATTCTTCCTGCTAATGTATCAATTTAACACAGTCCACAAGTCACACACACACACATATGTTAACCTGAAAAAAAAAAAAAGGTTTAGGTTGTAACAAAGAATAAAACGATTTATCTGAGCAAAAAGCGTTTTAATCCTGAAGGCACAGATTCAGGTAGCAACTTAAATTATGCTCCAAAGAGAACAACAAAGGAGGCGGAGTTTCTAAAGGCAAAAACCACAGACTCAGTTCTTATTTAGGTCTTCTATGCGACCGAAGGATGCTGGTCTGCGGAAACAGACTGGCCCCTTTCAAGGTGAAGAATGCAGAGGGGCTGGTTGCCGTGGTGAGGAGGAAATAAAGTTCAGGATCTGGTTACATAATTGGCTTAAATGTTCAAAAGTTATGGGTGCAACGAGCATAAGGCAAACTTCTTCATGGTCTCCCAGCTCCATTTAGTTCACTTGACATAAATGACTGTGTCTCGGCAATTTGCATCCACACTTACAGATACCAACAGGATGTTGCTTTGAATTAGGTAAACTTATTCTAAACCTCAAATAGAAAATTAACCATCCAAGACTAACCAGGACAATGTTAAAAAGAAGGATAACAAGGCAGGATTAGCTCCATCATGTTTTAAAACAAAAATAAAGTCTTGGTAATTAAGTGTGGCATTGACACATGAATAGGAAGATCAATGGAACATAATAAAAATCTGAAACACCGGACAAAATTATGTACAGGAATTTAATTTATGGGAAAGATGATGTCTCAAAAAAATGTGGAAAAGATGGAATGATGAGCAAACAGTTGGAACAACTGGGTAGCTATCTGAAACAAAAGCCCGATTCACATCTCAGACTTTACAGGATAAATTCCAATAGATTAAAGATTTAAAGGTAAACATGAGACCATAAAATGGAAATCAAGGGAAATTATTTTAGATACTCAGAGTGGCTAGGATCTTTCTATCCAGTATTCAGTAGCTTTATGAGAGAAAAAAATTAATAAAATAGACTATATGAAAAGTAATAATGCCTGCATATCTAAAAACTACAAATTCAAAAGATTAGTGGTAAACAGGGAAGAAATATATTCAACTTATACCACAGACAAAGAGCTTACTTCCCTTATACATAAAGGGCTACTACAAATTGTTAGGAAAATGTCCAACCATCTAATAGAAACAAAAGCTACCATGAAACAATTTACAGAAAAGGAGATGTCCAACCACTTTCATAACAAGAGTGTTGCAAATTAAAACTTCTGACATAGTATTTTTTACTTACGAGAATGGCCCAGACCCAATACCTGAGGCGGGGGGGGGGGGGGGCGCGGGGGGGGGCGGGGAGGCGGCGGAGAACCAGGAGCATATAATGGTGTAACCTTGACAGTAGGCAATTTGTCAACGGCTATCCAAATTATCAATGCATGTGTCCTTTAACCCATGATTTCCAGTGGGAACTGATCAGATGGGAAATGATGGATACATAAATTTGCTCCATGGTATTGTTTGTAATAGTAAGAGAATGGACATATTCTAAATGTTTATAAGTGGGTCTGGCTGAAGAATCCCGGACACATCCATGCAAAGGGTACTATACAGCGAGGAAAAAGAACAAGAAAGCTGTTTATACTTGTATACTAATAAACAAAGATCCCCAAGATGGAAACAGGTGCAGAGAAGTGTTTATGTGCTGTTAAAAAAAAGTAGGAAAGAGGGCCAGCCGAGTGGCTGAGTTAGTTAAGAGCTCACTCAAGAATGCGAGCTGAGCTCTGAGCAACAGCAGTTCGATGCCCAGCCCGAGCTGAGCTGCCGCTGAGCTGCCAACAGGTGGCAGGATGGCTCAGCTAAGAAAAAAAAAAAGTAGGAAAAAAAGATGCACACACAAATGTCTGCTTCCAGGTGGATAAAATATTTCTGGAGGGAGAGTGAATGAAACTAAAGCATTGGTGTCTGTGGGGAAGATAAATGGGCATCGGGAACACAGCGTACACAGTACCACTTACACACTTCAACATTTTTCAACCCCATGAATGAATTAGCTGGTAACTTTTTTCAGCCATTAAAAAACATAAGACTTTTCTTCTTATCTTCTTTTTTTTTCTTTTTTTTTCTGAGGGCAGTGTCACTGGCCCCCACATGTGGGACCCGAACCGGGGCCGCTGGCCTCCCAAGACAGCGCTCAACCACCACGCCACTCAGCTGGCCCTCTTCTTATCTTCTGAGCCACTCACTTGTACCTGTGATGTGCATAAGGTACCGTTGTAAGTGCTGCGAGGAGACTATGAGGTGGATTTGGACTTTCGTCCAATTCTGTTAATTGCACTCTTCATCCTTAAGCACCCAAGCTTCAGTTGGACATGAAATCTGCCCCTTAATTTAAAAATTTCAACTTTGATAGAATCCCAGAGCACAGAGCTAGTGGGATTCTCAAGACTGGTCATTGGTATTTTTAGGTGGGGCCAGATCATTTGTTCAATCAACCAACTCGCCATGATGAAGATGACGCCAAAGATGATGACGATGTGGATAGATGTTGTTTCCATTTTATAGATGATGAAACTGAGGCACAATGGACTGAAATGATTTGCCCACAGCCATTGGCAGAATAGGGATTCAACTGAGGCAGTCTGCCTTGCTTCTCACCACAATTCCATACTGGCTCTGACAGCTTCCTTTATGTCATGCCAGTACTGGACTAGAGATGTTAAAATACAAGAAAAAGTCTCCCAGGAGGTTCCATTTAGGAGCAGGGATATCGGCATTGTGGCCAGGCAGTTATAGAATATGATAAAGCCATGTATCACACTCTCAGGATAAAGAGTGTGTCTTTGTCTTTGCAAACTCTCTCTCCCCTTCATACAGTGGAACACAATAATTATTACATACAAACACAACATTTAGGTAGTTAAGTAACATAACAGCCCTGAAAAGTGATCACAGATGAAGCTGAAAGGACTTTTTTTAAAACACGCAGCCCCCAGTCCCACCTCAAATGCTAGGTTAACAAATCTGGACAGCGCTTGAGAGAGCTGCTGACACGAAATTAAAAAGCTCAATCTAGTACTTCATGCAGACAAGTTTCTAAATTTAAAAGCAGCTCAGATCAAATAGTGAACAAATGGCCACTTTCGTTACGGTTACCGAGGTACTGGATGTATTAATGACTGAAGCCCACAGGCCTGCCTGCTGTCAGCGAAAAACAGGAGCCCCCAAGCAATGATGACCAGGCAGGGGCCGCCTGGCTCGGCTGGGGGCAGCCAGGAAGGAGTGGCTGCAGTCTTTGGGTGAGACATTTAGTGTCCGTGGGCCTCAGTTTCTTCATCTGTGAAATGGGGATAACGATATCCTTTAGGCAGAATTGTGAGGCTTAGATGAGCAAACCTGTGAAGGATTAAGGAAGAGCTCAGTGTCAGGTCTGCCCTTTCTTGGACTCAGGCTCCTGGAGACAACACACTCTCGTTCCTGTGAAGGAGGGAAGACCTACCAGCGTGGGTGAAAGGTTGGAATTTCACATTTCACTGGATCTTTTGCCAATCCTTACTGAGCATATTCGTTTCCTGGGGCTGCCATACATAACAAAATACAACAAACCAGTGGTTTCAAACAATAGGTACTCATTCTCTCTCAGTTTTGGAGGCCAGAAGTCTGAAATCAAGGTGTCGGCAGGGCCGTGCTCCCTCAGAGGCTCTGGGTAGAATCCTTCCTTGTCCCTTCCTAGCTTCTGGTGGTGGCACAGTCCTTGGCTTGCCTACTCTAGTGGCTGCCTCACTCCAGCCCCTGCCTCTGCCTTCCCACCACCTTTTGTGTGACTGTCTGCACATTGTCTTCTCTCTTCCAAGGACACCAGTCACACTGGGTTAAGGGCCCACCCCACTCCAGTAGGACCTCATCTTATGACCCTATTTCCAAATAAGGTCACATTCTGAAGTACTGGGGGTAAGGAATTCAAGAAATCATTTTTGAGGGGACATATTTCGATAGTGAGCAATCCTTTACTGAAGCCACCAGTGTAAGGGGACAAAGAGAACAAGGGCCTGCACACTAGACCTTTTCTGCTCAAATTCTCTTTGTGGAGAAGAGATGTGGGCACAGAGTGATGGGGGAAGGGGGCAGGCCACGGATACCATGTGTGGGAAGACCAGGGCCACCATGGACGTCCAGGTGACTAGGGCAAGCCACTCACCGATGTGAGCCTTAGTCCCTCCTATGTAAAGAGAATAATGATAACATCTGGATAAACACTAGCACGTACACAAGCACAGAGCATGGAGTGCATTTTTTCTCAAGTCACAGAAGCACAGAATCTTTGAGACATTAACCCTTGTCGGTGGCAAGCACCCCCATCTACCCATATGACCAAATGGGAGACTAAGGGGTCATCCTAGATTCCTTCTGCGGCAGTCTCCATACCCAAGTATGATGTCATATCCTTCCTTCCCATCTCTTTAACTTGTTTACTCTGTGCCATTCCAGCCAGACTCCACTGCGTGGCCAAGACCCCAGCATCCTTCTGCTGAACAGCCGCAACATCTTGCACCCATGCTCCACATGGCTGTCAGTCCAGAGGGGCCCCGGGGACCACAGACCCCCTCCCCACCAACATCACTCTCCTATCTGAAACTCTCAACTCAGCACATCCTCCCATCAGGAGAAAGTCCAAACTCCACTTAAAGCTATTCCAATCAATATATCATTGGTTTAACTTGACAAAATAATTCTCGTGTGTATTTAGAAGAATAAACAGACAAGAATAGCTAAGACATTTTTGAAAAAGAAAAATAACAAGAAAGTGACTTGAGTTGTTAAGAAGTATTACATAACCACATGAATTAAAATAGAGTGGCACTGATACAGATTTGGAAAAAAAGATGTGATTGTACTAATTTTGTGTACAATACAGGAGAAAAACAGGTTGTTCAGCAAATGGTGTTGGGATACTGAGTTATGTGGAAGATTGTCAAGTCATCTCCTCACACTGTATACCACAACAAATCAGAGATTTTTAAAAAAGATTTAAGTATGAAAATAAATGAAGACTTTTTTTATCTTCCAGAAGCTTTTATAATTCTATGGCAAACATATATTCCTTCTCCAATGAGAGGGAATAAACATTAAAGGTGGCAAAAAAAAAGAAGCTTTATAAACTAGAAGGAAAGAAAAACAAACATTGAACTGATATTAGGTGGGACTTTCTAAACATAAAAGCAATGAAAGAAATATTATCAAATTTAGTTAGTTAAAAAATTTCAAATTATATACATTAAAAAAACACAAAAATTGAAAAGCAAATGACAAAGTGAGGAAAACATTTACAATAAATATAACAAAGGATTGTTGTCCATAAGATATTAAAAAGTCTTGCCAATCAATAAGAAAAACTGATTAAAAGACTAAAACTTCCTGATTCCTCACCCTAAAGACAATTCTAAATAGAACTACAACTGTCTAATATAAACATATGGCTGATGATAATAATAATAATAATGATAACAACAACACAGAGAGATAAACTAGGAGGCATTCTTTTTTGTATCAGTTTGGTAACACTGAACCATTAGTTATCACTAATGGTAATGACAAATTAAATTAAATTACAGCAAATCGGAGAGTAAGAGAAAGACAAGAGTAATTAAGCAGCCAACAGCTGTGAGTCAACTAACAAAAGGCCACTCACATGCCTGAATGTATGTTGGAGCTTTGACTCAGTGTCTGCAGGGACCACCAAACACACCGAACCGTGCTTGTGCAGAAACTCCCAGGGCTGCTGCTTGCCATGGATCAGAAGTGGTAAATTTTTCCTCCTCATGGACTCTGCACCTACCCTTGAACTGCCCCGGCCTCACCTTTTCCTGCCCTGCTTATCTGTAGCTAATGTAAATTCTTCCAAAACAACTTATATCCTTCTTCCCCCAAACATAACCTATAAAAGCGCCTGTCAACTCCACATCAGTGGAGATGTTCCTCTTCTCCATCTGGCCCTGTGGCTGGTGGTTTAGACCACATGCCCCAGGACCTGGTCCTTTTCTGGCTAGCATTTGGCTCAATAAACCTTTATTTTAGAAAAGCTTTCAGGGTACAGGGATGCAGGTCCTTCTAAGCACAACCGGTTCTGAAAAAGGTCCTGGACACGATGTGTGTGGATCGTATGTGGGGCTCAGACATGCCAACTACCTTTGTGTCACTTCACTCCTAAAAGCCTGGCCTTAAAGAATTGATCAGAAATAAAAGCCAAAGGCAAGGATTTTTATCACAGCACTGTTTATAACAGCAAAAACGGAAGGTGACCTTAATGTCTAAAAGTAGAGAAAATTCTTCATCAAATATAGACTATCATGAGTCCATTAGAAAGGTTTTCCTTAAGGACCCAAGAACCGCAACGCCCCCAACCAATTCAATTGTGTTTTGTAATCCTGTTGTTGGAGGAAGTGTGATATTGTTATTTTGAAATTCTTGTATGTGTATCAGATAAAACAAGTGAGTTCAGTGTATTGTAAGTCAGGACTTTCAGCATGAGAAAAATATCAAATCATATTATTAAATAAAATCCATGTATAATTTACATTAAAATTAACAGCATGTGCTCAGGATGCATTTTATCTTAAAAACAAACATTTTCTAGTTCTGTCCACTGAAAAGGCCTAAAACCAAAACAAAACCAAAACAAAACCAGAAAGACTAACCCAGTACCGATGGGTGACCCAGGGCATGCAGAGTATGGTCCCTCTTTATACTTTCTGGTTAAAGGAATATATAAGATTAGTCTGGACCATTTTGTCATAGTAAACACAAACAATCAGAAATTACAAAGGTCAGGTCAAAAGGACTCATGACTCAACTTGAAGAGGCTCTTACTGGCCAAAGATGGGACCTCTTAAGCATCAATAAAAATAACTGCAATGAATTAAAATGCACCAAATACGTTTAAATGCATCAGGTCATAATGGTACTAAAAATAAAACTCAGTGGTCATCTTTGTCAGATGCTAGGGAATGAACTCACTATTTTGAAAATGGGTAAATAATTGGAAAAAAATCCATCCTGCTCTTCATAAGTGAACTCTACCACAGGGTAACTGAACAGTTTCTCCAGCTAATAAATAAAGAATAGCAGAGTTAGAATATCACCATTTTACAAATCCCTAATAAAAATAAGGGATCTGGACAATGATCATAAATGGCTGTTAACATCACAAAAGAAACACATTCACCCTGCTCTTCCCGGTGGGAGCACACACCATCACTTCCTAAGTATTCTTAACCCCAAACCAAACCTGAATCTTTTGAAAGCCTCTAGATATATACCCATCAATTTACAGGAAATACAGGGCATAGGAACGTATTAAATGACACCGCAGGAATGCAATCATCAAAATCCAGACTGTGGGAAACTCTGCAGGAAAAATGACTAGCTTCTTCAACAAATAAATTGCAAGGAAAAATGAAAGAGGAGGCAGAGTCTATAGACTAAAAGACATCTAACAGACAGAGACATCAACTAATCACAATATGTGAACCTTATTTGGTTCCTGATCCAAACTATTAAAAAACGATGAAACAATGGGGAAACTTAACACCAAAGAGATACTTAATTGGTATTAAGCATTTGTTAACTTTAAAAATGGTTAGGTATACAACAGCTCTACCTGGAGCTGGGCTGCGAGCCCCGGCAACGGTGTAGGCTGCAGCCCCTGCAGCAGTGAGCTGCCATAGGCTACAGTGAGTGGCCGGCAGCCAGCGTGAGTGGCTGGCAGCCAGAGTGAGCTGCCAATAGACGCGGTGAGAGACCATCCAGAGGCCGGCGATCGATCTGCCTCATCCAGGAAGAGCGCAATGACGATACCAACATGGGCCAGTGAAGCAACGTCCTCCGCAACTAGACTGAAGAACAAAAAGACCGCAACTTGTCTGTTCCCCTTCCCTGATTCCCCAATGCTGTTCCTCTCCCCAATTCCCCAATAAAAAGTCTTTTAAAAAAAAATGGTTAGGTGTAATAGATGGTATTTTGGTTATGTTTTCATAAAATGTCTTTTACTTTTAAACATTTGTACTGAAATATTTACCAAAAAGAATTATGATGCCTGTAATTTGCTCCCAAATAATGCAGGTGGTTAATAGGTGGGGGTCTAGGGTGGGCCAAGTGGCGCGTTGGTTAAGAGTTGGCTTGGGACACCAGTTTTGAGCATCAGGGCCCCAGTTCGCATCCCACATGAAGGCCAGTGACACTGCCCTCTACAGCTAAGATGGTGAACAACAGCTCAACCTTCAGCTGGGCTGCCGTGAGTAGCTGGCAACAGTGTAGGCTGCAGTGGGGCTGGCTGGAAGCTGGTGTGAGCTTTCATGAGCTGCCATGAGCCACCATGAGCCACCATGAGCAGCCGTCTAATGGCCAGGGAGTAGATTGCCTCACCCAGGAAGAGTGCAATGATCACAATACCAACATGGGCCAGTGAAGCGATGTCCTCCACAACTAGACTGAAGAACAAAAGGACAGCAACTTGTCTATTCCCATTCCCTGATTCCCCAACACTGTTCCCCTCTTTCAATTTCCCAATAAAATCTTAAAAAAAGAAAAAAAAAGGTGGGGGTCTGGATGCAACAAGATTAGTTATAATTTAATTGTTGTTGAAAGCTAGGCAATTAGTACCTGGAGTTCATTCTATTCTCTCTACTTCTGTAAAGTATTTGAAATTTTCCATAATAAAAGATTTAAAAAAACATTAAAAATTAGACTTTTTTCCCCAAAACAATTGCATGCCACGGAGAAATGTGCATGATATAGTGATGATGGAAAAAGCTACACAACTAATACAGAGTGTTATCTCAATCTTGTTGTACACACATCAAGAATTCTGAGGCAAAAAGAAGAAAATTCAACACAATGTTAATACCAGCTGGTATCTCTTTATAGTGGTATATTGGGCAGTTTTCATTTCCTTCTTTACGTTTTCTGTTTTCTACCATTAGTTGGCCTTATTTTATAATTACAGAAATATATATTTTAAAACATTTAACTTGGAATTTGTCAGGGAAAGCCAAGTTATTATGTTCATAGTGTGTTTATTTCTGCTTTGGCCTAATCACTTCCAACAGTCCCTAGAATTGCCATCAACCCCAAAACTTTCACCATGAAGAGAATCCCCAGACTTAATAAAATAAACAACCTAAGCAGACCTAATGCAGAAGCACCTTTCAAGAAGGCTTTACAGAGCCCACAATTCTTTACCTCAAGGGAAAAATAACCAAGCAGAGAAAATCCTTTGCAAAGATAAGCACAGCAGTGGCCCTCCAGGTAGGGGACAGCTGGCCCCTGCCCAGGCCTGACAGGGTGCCCAGCCCACAGGGACAGAGCAGTGCCAGGCTGTGGGCCCACAACCGATGGACATGGGATCCGAGCCAACATACACAAACCAGTAAGGAAATTCTGTCAAGTGAAAAAATAATCCTAATAACCTGTTAATCCCAATTGAGAAACATAATTTGAGCTATCAGAAGGGGGTCTGTGAGAGCGTGACAGTAAAAGATGTTCATTGGATGTGATCACTCTCCTCCCTTTAAGATTCAGCTTTAGAGAAATTGTAGAGAAAACCTAGCTTTTTCTAGGCTTTTGTAGATTTCTCTAGCTTCCAAAAACTTGCCATTTAGTCTGACAAACATCTACCCCCTATCTAGCTGCATTGTGTTTCAATGAAAATGGACATATTCTCAGATCATTTTTCTTTCTTTTTCTTGCCTTATACCTGCTCCCATGGGGAAAAAAATATGGTCATTCTCTTTGCCTTTCATATTTTACAAAAGGTCTTACCAAGGTTACCAAATATATGTTATTAGGACCTACGAGGGGAAAATAGTGAGCCCCATAACTTGTTGACATGTGGTTTGAAGTCCAATGTGGGAGGAAAGATAGATACCCAAGATCTCCCCTGACCACTTTCCCCTTTTTAAGATATTCAAGTTTTGGGGTCCTGTGGGTGGGGCATCTCAGTTTATACCAACATTTTTTTTTAACTTAAGGAAATAAATAGGAACAATTCCCATGGGAGGGTCTGGATGGCATCACCTTTAAGGGAGTGGTTGTCTCAGCAGAAACAAGCCACTTCACGGCTTTGATTATGGCAGGACCAGGTGCCTTTCGTGCGATTGTGCAGAGATGGAAACTGGCTGCATCCCCGGAGCTAAATCCTGCTATTGCCTCACCCCTCGAAAGAGGGTCACTTCCCCTGACCTTACAGCCAGTGCGTGTGCTCAGGCTGCTCACCGTAGAGTCAGGCCAGGCCATGTCCTGGTCACCTCAGCTGATTGTAATGCCTATTTCCACCACAAGGGGCAGCAGCGGCAACGCCAGCCCATCACCCTCAGGCTGAGAAGAGACTCTGGGGAGAGGGGGCCAGGTAACCCTCCGTAGAGGCGCCTGCTTTCCCACACTGGGCATGGAGCAGGCCCTGGGTCTGGCTAACCACAAGGTGATCTCGCCAGGGAGGGCTCTTCGGTGGCATGGTGACCGGATACTGCTCTCTAAAAATACAGAACCAATTTTTAATAGCCTGGAAAACTGTGGAAATGCTTTTAGGTATTTTAAACAATTTCTCTACTTCGGAGAGACCAGGGTGGCCAACATGCAACAGTTTATACAAAGGTGCCTCATCCAGAAGTTCCTGCAAGCTCTGCAACCTTGGGCAATTTGCCTTACCTGTCCTAGGCCTCAGTTTCCACATCTGTAATACGAGGAGGACAACAGCATCTACCTCATAGGGAGTTTGTGAGAGGATGAAGTGAGGCAATGGCACAAACCAGGCTTGTCAGGCACTGTGCATTCTCAGTAAATATGAAGAGCATTCCTCAGGCTTTTATTCCAATCCAAATTAGAGGACACACAGAGTCAATTCTACATATATTCAAGAAAGGACTTAGAAAAACGTGAGGAGACAATATGGACAAGTTGTACTTAAAGGAACTGCCCCACAGGTCCTGACCCTAGCAACCAGACGCCAGCCTGCAAATCTGGTTTTGAACTGATGAGTTTGCTCATCCCTGCATTCTTGGCACCTAGCACAGCTCCTGGCACATAGTAGGGGTTTATTCAATATTTTGGAAGGAAGGGAGGAAGGAATTAGGATAAAAGCAGCCATATATTCAACACTTGCTCTGTGCCATGTATGGTAAACATTTCCACATAATTTAACTCTGTTTTATTACTACCATTTCACAGATGGCATTGAGTCTCCAAGAGGTTAAGTCAGAGGTTTTCCCACAGCAATCAGGTCGAATCCCCAAAAAAGCTTTTGAATAAAAGCAGCTGAGGCTTTTACCCCAGTCAGTAATGAAAATGCAACATTCTTCTGTCACTGATATAACTTATAGGGAACTTTCATATTGATTCCTTTTATCTTTGCATTTGGGGCTAAGATAAACCTGTATGCATTTAACTTATTTCAGTCATTTAAAGAAATAAAGAACAAAAGAGAAGAATCTGTATTAAATCAGGCACAATAAAGGGAAACATTTCTAACAAAATATAATATTAAGAGCCTCAGGTTACTATAAATCACCCCCATTGAGCGCTGAAATCCCTAAATTACTATTGTTGTGCTATTTCAATATTCCCCATCCATAACAGCTGATGAGAGCACAAAACCAGGCCAAGTTCAAAGTTGGAACACTTTAAAACTTAATTTTGACCCTGTATTACTAAAACAACAAAAACAAAAATTTCAAAACCTTCCAGGATGTAACAAATTTAACTACAAATTGCAAGTAAGATCCTTTCAACAATCAAATGCTGTAGAAAAAGAACAGTGTCCAAATCAAATTTCCCAAACTTTTTCATTAACAGATGGGACCTTGGATCCCTCTTCAGAACTAGAGCCAAAATGGAAATTGGTGTGAAAATTAGTGAACATTTACAAAGAGCAAACGAGTGCAGAAAAAGGAAGGAAGAAACAGGAAGGCAGCCTTTGCTATTTATTTGGAATAATTAGCAAAGCAGAACCAGCCAGAGCCTGGCCCCACACACCTTGCCAGGCCTAGTAAGTAGATGTTTAGGTGCCCTTTCACGCCTCACTGAACAGCTAAATAAAAGGGAAAAATTTTTTTTAAGTGTAATTGAACTTTAGCAGCCCTGAAGGGCTGTTTTGCTCTGGGGCGTCTAGCTGTTTTGAAAGCCACACACCTTTTAGCCATGACAAGGGTTTTTATACAGGCTAGGTAACATGTGAGCAAAAGAAAGATTTCTGTCTGCTGTCATGGGAGAATAAACAAAGATTCTGCATTTCAAGTGTTTGGGAAAACTCTGTTTTTAATTAGATGCGTGGAGATGAGTTTATTTTCTCAGAAAGCCCAAGATGTCCATGGATTTGGCTTCCTTTTCCCAAGCTGAGACTGTGAGGTTGAGTAAAACCATTATTGTGTCTGAAAAGGAGCAGTAGAAGCAGGGAGGAAAGGGCAGGAAAGAAGGGGTAGGATAACGCTAAGAAACACACCGGAGCGCTGGCTACAGGCAGGAACTGTTCTGAGCACTTTGCAAACATTCACTGCGGGGGGTGGGGGGGTATTGTCAGTTTCTCTGTTTTACAGATGAGGGAACTGAGGCAGGAGACGGTGGTAATAAACATCCTGAGGCCCCACAGCTAAGAGAGAAGCAGGTGAGTGCCTGCGAGATACTTGCCCAAGAATGCTTTCCAAGTATGCAAGGCTGCCCCCTGGCCCCTGCCGTCGTGTAAACACTGGGGGTCTGGATGGAAACAGACGTTTTGTTTATAAACAAGGAGGAGCTCAAACATCTGGGCCTTGCTTTGTGGCTGTGGACACTGTGCAGGTACCGGCCCTTTGGCCTGACCGGGCCACGTGGCATAAATACCAGGGGGCCTTCCCGTAGGGAAACCAGCCAGTCAGGAGAGCCCAGAGGGGGAACATCGCCTCTCATTAAAAGAAGCTTCCAAAGAATGTGCGGGCCAGGGTGCAGGCTGAGCGGCAGAGATTTCATGGCTCCCCACCCAGGTCGCTTAGGAAATCACATCCATGTACCCCACCTTCTTTATTGTGTTAACATACACATAACATAAACCATCTTCACCATTTTAAGTGTATAGTTCTGTGGCATGAAGTACATTCTCTGTTGTGCAACCATCTCCATTATCCAGTTCCAGAACTGTTTTTATCCCAAACTGAAGCTCTGTACTCATTAAACAACTTTCCATTCCCCATCTCCCAGCCCCTGGGAAACACCATTCTACTTTCTGTCTCTGCACACTACTATTCTGGGGCCTCACATAGGTGGAGCCATACAGTATTAGTCTTTTCGTGACTGGCTTATTTCACTTAGTGTAACGTCTTCAAGGTCCATCCGTGTTGTAGCCTGTGTCAGAATTTCCTTCTTGATAGGGCTGAATAATGTTCCATTGTATGTAAACATTACTTTTTGTTTACCCATTCATCTGCGGATGGACACTTGGGTTGCTTCCGCGTTCACGTGCCCGTTAGACACAGCCCCTCCTCCCTGGCATACAGCACAAGATTACAGCATCACTGTTTATAAGGCACTGAACCCCTGGACTACAGGCACAGGCTGCGGCTGTCACTCAGCCCTGACTGTGGAAATGCAGGAGTGCAGGCCTGTGCTGCTAGAGCTTCCCACTTGTTAAAGAACATGAGAAGAGGAATTTTTAAGGGACATTGCCTATAGTTTAGAATTGTTCATTCAACTGCTTTAAAACACTGTGCCAGCCAAACAAAACTGGCCAGGAAGCTGGGTTTGGTCTTTGGATCCCTCGTGTGACCAAGGCTTTGCAACAACTCCATGCAGCAGGGTTTGGTAGATGAGGAAGCATAGCTCAGAAAGGTTAAGTGAGTTACCCAAGGTCTCACAGCAGTGGGCTGTACTTGAATAGAAGTCTTCAGCTCTAAGCTCAATATCCTTCCAAAATGCCACTGTGTGTGACAACAGGGGCCACATATTTCATACATTATTGTTAACATGAGTGAAGAAGTGGCTTTGAGTAGAGCCCTAAAAAGAGTTAATTAGGTTTAAAAAGCACATCCAAAGCCCAGCCAGGTGGGGGACACACGTCTTATGAAGTGCTTTTGACCTCCCAGTGGCAAAAACCTAAAACCCCAGCACCTTCACCTTTATGACCTTGCACAATGTGTGCATTGAACCCATTGGGAAACAAGGGTTGAGCTTCCAGTTGTTAATGAGGACCTGACAGGTGACAGGCCTCCCAGCGGGTTCAGAGATCCTGCTGTGAGCTCTGGGACTTCCCAGAAGCAGGTCCCTGACACCAGGCTCTCATTAACCCTGTGGGTCCGAAGGCCAGAAAGCCTCCCACTTGACCCAACTCCCTAAAACCAACCCCAGATGCTGGGCTCCTCCCATGGCAAAAAGGGGTTAAATGGCGCATCTGTTTTCTCTCTCAGAAGGTCAGGAACCCAGACATGGGTTTAAAAGCATTTTTCACAGCAGCAGATAACCCTCTGACACTGCGCTCCGAGCAGGCCTGCTGCGAGGCAGTGCTGAGTCTGGCCTGGCGGGGACGCCACCGATGTGGCCCGCCTAAGAGCAGGAGGAAGAGGCCTGCCCTGCCTGGGTGTGCTTCCTGGGCCCCCCGAGCATATTCTAGCATGTTCTGAGCCGTTTGGTGCTGGGGACACAGCATGAACAGAACTTCAAACCACTCTGCCCTCTTGGAGTCCACATTCTAGCGGGATGGGGTGTGCAAGGTGATGGCACCATACATAATAAATATGGAGGCTATGTATTTACATAATACATATATATACATACATTATACATAAGCACATAGACTACGGTGAGTACCAGGAGGGGTGTGAGGGCTGAAAGCAGGGAGATTATGATATTAAATATGGTTTTAAAACTACTTTATTGAGGTATAATGAACAAGCTGTGGTATTTAACATATAACTTGGTTTTGGAGCTGAGTATACACCACCTCCAAAAGTGTCCGCCCACCCTCTTTATTTATTCTTCTTCTTATTGTGTGTGTGTGTGATAATGACACTTCAGGTAAGAGCTACCCTCTTAGCAAAATTTTAAGTACACGATGTCGTTAGCTGTAGGCACCATGCCTTGCAGCCGATCTCCAGAACTTATGCATCCTGCGTAACAGACACTTAGCATCATTGACTATCACCTCCCCATCCGCCTCCCCTCAGCCCCTGGCAAGGGCCATTTCACTCTGCTTCTACGAGTTTTGACTATTTTAGATTCCTCATATATATGGGATCAGGTAGTGTTTATCCCTCTGTGCGATATTAAATATTAATCAGTGACTGATACAGGGACCCTGGTGACCACTCAGTCCATTTCCAGTCCATGATCCCGATCAACTCCACACCTTCATGTGCAGGGCACACTTTAGAAAACAAAACACCAGAAAACCATCAAGAAAGCCTCTTACTGTACATACAACCCACTCCCCAAGCCTCCTCTTCCTCCTTCTCTATGCTGGATTCCATCTCAGAGTGAAAACGCTCACCTGCCTCCCACACTGCGAACCTCAGGGGCATCTTAACTCAGCCCTCAATGGTCCCTAAGAACCCCTGGCCTCCCTTCTAAATGCCTCTCCATCTCCTCCCTCACTTTGCCTCCGTTTCCACATCTTTAAAATGGGAACATTAACAGGACCCGTGGGCTGTTGTGAAGACTAGATGAGCTGACATACCTGATGTGCGTAGAGCAGTGCTCTGGCCACTAGTGGTAGCAGCACCAGTTGTTGCCCATTGTCACCATCATAGTAGCTTGCCTTTTATTCTTTATTTTTATTTATTTATTTTTTTTTGAGGGCTGTGTCACTGGCCCTCATATATGGGACCCGAACCACATATGTGGTGTCCCAAGCCAGCGCGCGCTTTAACCAATGCGCTACTGGCCAGCCCAGTAGCTTGCCTTTTAAAAGCTGAGTTTTATCTTTTTCCTTTTTTCTATAGTTGTCACAAAAGAAGGAGCTGACCTTTCTTTGTGCAATCATTCTGAGGTCTCCAGGAGCCGGAGCGTTCTAGTGCTTTCAAACACAGCTGCAGGAAACAGACGGGCCCGGACTCCCCAGACCCGCTCTTTCCTGGGGCTGGAGCACTCATGATGATGACGACACAGCACCCCCATCCCCCACCCCAGGCATCAGGAACCCCCTCCTTCCAGGTCTCTCCAGTCCATGTGCCAAGCATGTTGCTGTTTCCTGGGTCCTTGCAGCTAGGGGTGGTGGCTTTGTACCTGCTGTCTCTTGGCCACCCTGGAAAAGGTCAAAGCCACAGTCATAGTCCCCCTGGAGCTGAGTGTGTGTGTGTGTGTGTGTGTGTGTGTGTGTGTGATCCATAACATTTCTGCCAGTGGAGAAGGGCAGTCAGAGCAGCTCTGACCTCACCAGGACAGGCCAGGTGGGGGAAAGCCATGTCCCAGGGCTAGCTGGTGGTGACAGGCAGAATGGGTACGGGAATCAGAAGATGGCAGTGTGTATCTCTATCCTAGCTGTGTGACTGTGGGCAAGCTAGAGCTTCAGTTTCCCCAGCTGTAAAATGGGGATAACAGTCCCCCCATTGGAGGTTTATTTTGAAAAATAAATAAAACAATACGCTCTAAAAAAAGATACATGATGTACAACATACACTACTGTTATGACAAGGTTAAGTTGCAGAAGCTCAGAATAAGGTGAATTGAGACACCTGGACTAAATTAATCTGATTAGGGGCTGTGCAGGGTACCTTGATTTTAGTTTCACTCATCTCACTTTCACAGAGAGCACCTGCCTTCTTTCCTGAACTGATGTCTTCAGAGTCACAAACGGGGGCTTCCTCTGCCTGTACCAAAGGGGCCTTTGTGGGAGAGAGAGGTCTGGGCAGGCTGACCCTGTCCAAACACAAGGGTCCTGCAGGTCCCTGCCCCTGGAGGGGGACCTTTCCACCCCTATCAGCCAGCAGTCTCTAAGTGACAAACATCTCCTGATGTCTGCTGTGGACCCACTCTGAGCTGGGGGCTGGGGACCCAGTGCTGACCCCGCCCTGCCCCCTGTCTCAGGAGGTGCATTCTTCAGACCTACAAAAGCAACTTCCATATTGCATGACTTGTACAGTGAACGGGGCCGCTGTTTGGGCTGTATTGTTTGGGATGTCAGGGAAAACTCCAGAGTAGAAGTGACAATTAGGCTGGTGTTAGAAGGATGCATCTCTCAAACTTCCCACCCAGTGTTGCAAATCCCACCCACTGCACACCCCTTGGATTCCTTCTCTTCCTCCTACTGATTTAATATTTCTCTTTACATCAATCCACGTTTTTCTTCCACTCAGTTATTTTAAAAGTAAACGTTTTACACTACAGTAAATAGAAAACCAGTTCCACATGCCCAAAATAGAAAGAAACCCTAAAAATAAATCCAAGGAAAGGAAGTTATTAAATTATAAGCAGACACTGCAGCTTGCTGGAGTCTGGGAGTCTGAGGCCCCAACTCTCCGTGCGTGAAAAGGGGGATCAGAGAGAGGCGCTGAGGACACACCAGCACCAAGTGAGACTTTCTCCTGGACATCAAGAAAGAATGGAAGGGGCATCATTCTCAAAAGCTGGTTGAGGGTATTTAACGACCGACCGCCCGCCCCTCGTGTGCTTCACGTAACAACCTCGCCTGGGGGCGCACACCCGTCATTTTGGGAGAAGTTGCTGTGGCTGGAAGAAGTGAGGGAATTCTGGGACCATTGTGTGTTTGGGTAGGAGTGGACAGAGCTCAGAGTGAGGGGGAAACGGGGCAGATCATGGTGAATGCAAGCGTATCAACAACAACCACGACTCCCATTTACCGAGGGCTTCCTGGCATCATTCCATTTCATCCTTCCCCAGCCTACAGAGGCGGTAGAGGGATATTATTGTCTGACTGTAAGAGACCTTGCAGTGCTTGGCCTCGAACTTCACAGATCGTCTCCAGCGCTGCCTCTGAAATTGTGTGTACACCTCAGGGCCCCCCATTCCTCACTCCCCCAACCCTCTGAACTGGGCTGACTGTCTGCGCATGTGCACACAACACACCAGGGAGGACAAGCAGTGCTGGGCAAGGAGGAGGGGCTGACTTTAGGACCAGGAGAGGGTTCACTATCGCTCAGATCTCAGGGGTGCCCCTGTAGCCCAGACCAGTCATTGTCCACCTGCCCTGGAGGCAGTTCAGAGTAGGGCCCTGCAGAGGTCGTGGAGCCTACAATTATCCTGGATGGTGTGCTTGGGATAGGACCCAACATTTAATTTAGAAGTCCTCAACATTTTTTTAAAAATGAAAAATAATTTTTATTGTGGTAAAATATGCATAACATAAAATTTACCATTTTGACCTATTTTTTATTTTAAGATTGTTTTAAATTGGGGAATTGGGGGAGGGGAACAGCGTTGGGGAATCAGGGAAGGGGACAGACAAGTTGCTGTCATTTTTGTTCTTCAATCTAGTTGTGGAGGACGTCGCTTCACTGGCCTATGTTGGTATTGTGATCATTGTGCTCTTCCCGGGTGAGGAAGTGGCGACTCACAGGAGCCCAGCTCCAGGTTGAGTTGTTGTTCACCATCTTAGCTGTAGAGGGTGCAGTGTCACTGGCTCTCATGTGGGATAGGAACCGAGGCCTGTCTGCTCAGAACTGGCATCCCAAGCCAACTCCTAACCAATGCGCAACTCGGCTGGCCCCATTTTGACCATTTTTAACTGTACAGTTCAGTGATATTAAGCACACTCACATGGTTGTGCAAAAACATTCACCATCAACCAGATTTTTTCATCTTGCAAAACTGAAACTCTGTGCCCATTAAACAGTAACACCTCCTCCCTTCAGCCCCTGACAACTTCCATTCTATTTTCTGTCTATAAATTTGACTATATTAGGTGTCTCTTAAGTGGAATAAAACTATATTTGCCCATTTGTGACTGACTTATTTCACTTAACGTAATGTCCTCAAGGTTCATCCATGTTGTCACATGTGTTAGGCTTTCCTTTGTTTTTAAGGCTGGATAATATTCCATTGTATGTATAGAACACACTTTGTGTATCCATTCATCTGTTGATGGACACTTGGATTGCTGTCACCTTCTGGCTATTATGAACAGTGCTTTTATGAACTACTGCTTTAAATTCTTTTTGGTATATACCCAGAAGTGGATAAATTATCAACTTTAAACATGATTAGAATGGCTCCCTTTACCTCTCGGACAATGCCCATGAGTAGGCTCCCTCCATTCATCTCCTGCCCACCCCTCCCTGGTCCCAGCCTAGTCTGCCAGGGCAGTCCTCATATCCTTACTCTGAAATATTGTTTTATAAGCCCCACCACAGTCTACAAATTCCACATATTCTATACACACATGCTGGAGACTAAAACACAAGTTCTGAAAGGGTGTCAGTTCCCCCAGTAGGTCTTTGATGAAGAGCAGGAGAGGGGGCAATCTGCACCCAGGGCCCTGTCAAGCACCCGTGGGTGAGCTGAGCACAAAGCAGGCATCTGTGACTGGCCCTGTGACTGTCAACATCTCTGACTAAGCCAGTGGCGTCTGTCATCTGCTGCCCTCTTCAGAGAGCCTCTGCCTTTTGGCAGAGCCGTCAGGCCGCCTATCTCCCAGCCAAGCTGGTGGCAGCTGGTAATAAGCAGACTCAGTCTAGCAGGAGATGGGACACTGCTCCCTAAGAGTCCTGGAATAGATAGAGCCTTCGAATCTCAAGAGCAGAGGTAGGCCATAGATGCATCTCATTCAGCCAGCCCACTGTGCGAGGACCAACGCTAACATGGTTTTATTTAATTTTTCTTAGGCATCTCCTCTCACTGGCCATTCTTATGGCAACCATCATAATATAGTTGGTTTATTTACAAATGTTCCCCCAATTTGTCTAAGTGCAAGTGGTCACTTCAGGCAGCTGATAAGCTCCTTTAAAGCTTTACCCTTCACATTCCGAGGACTTCAGCCGTTGACACCCAGATACTGGAGGTTCAGTGTGCAGATATCTGCCTGACAAAACAGGGCAGCTGTCGGACCAAACTCATAAATTCATGGGAAGTCCTGGTTGATCAGCTTCTGGCTGCACCCTTCCTCAGGCCCCTCCAAGAACTGTATCTTGCTTCGAGCTGACAATCCCAGCTTTGTACCCTCCTCCTCTGGGTCAGCTACTACCAAGCTCTGTGCTCCTTTGGCCTCACACTTCCTGACCTATGTCCTTCCTTAGCCAAGAGCCAGTGTCGGAGGGCCAGGCAAGCAGGCCTGAGCTCCTGAGATTACAGACCTCTGAAATCCAACCCACTGATTACTGCCTGAATTCTGTCCTCCTCGCTCCAGAGACTGCCTGGAGTCTATAAGCCCCCGTCTAAAACCACAGTGCTGGGCAGTGTCCCCCACGCTGTGAGGACCCCCATCTCGCCACCCAGACCCAGAGCCAGGCTTCAACCGGGAAGCCAGAGCAAGACCTGCATGTGGAGCAGCAGAGGATGCTGGGAGGATGACAAGGAGGTCTAAATCTCAGCTCATTCACATGCCAGAGGGTGAAAAAGAAACAGAGATGCAAGACAGGGAGTAGGATGGATGCCATAATGTGGATCAGGGACGAGGCCATGGGGGGAAACACCAGCTCATGAGACACTAGCTTCCCACTCGGCTGGAAATGTCCCGGTGTTCCTGGGTACCGGCTCTCTTGAACTATTGCTCTCACAGAATACAGTGATTTTTCCCTCAGGACACTGTCCCGAGGGAGCAAACCTGCCCACTCCAAAAGCCCAGCGAGAAGCAGGTCTGCAGTGGACGCCCAGGAAACTTCAGGAGTTTCCCCTCAAAGTTCGTGCTTTTGTCCATTTCTGGCTGTCCCACACAGTGACCTTTCTCAAGTCTTCCTTCCACACTGACTTAATGCAAAGACCTAAGCGGACCTGAGCTGGCTTTGCAAACTCACTTCCACACGCCCACAAGCTGGTTCTACTCATCACATGTCCGTTGGGCCCCCGGCAGAAAACAGAGAGCACTCTTCAGGGGTAGTTTGAGGAGTTTAATAGAGAAACTTACAAAGTCGGGGCAAGGAATAGTGCCATTCCCGGGGGCGGTGGGCACATTTCTCACACTGTGTTAATTATGGTTTCTATATTTTAATGATGCTTTGACATCTTCTGATGCTTTGCTGGCCAGGGAGACACTGCTGCTCTCAGGTTAGATAATTCCTAAAGATAGCAAATAATGTGTCTTCACATATTTTTCATATTGGGTTGTTGGAAAAGTATGATGCATTTTTGCAACGAAAAACAGAAAGAATATTTCATGACTTTTCTGACAACCCAATACAAACCAATCAATCCGAAGCCCACAACTCCAGCCACCTCTTTATCTAACTCTAACACACCAAGTCAGTATCCCCCTGCCCTAAATCACCCCAGACAACTAGGGACTATCCCCACAGTCCAGAGTCTGCCCAAATTATTCAAACCATGCAATCCTAAGCTTGCTCATCATGCCTACCCTGCCTCATCCCTCCCTTCCCCCACAAACCACAGGACAGGCTGTGACCATGCTTGCCCTTGCCCTTGCTGCCTTCAGACTGACGCTGGTGCTTCCCTGTGTGGACCTCCATGGTATGCGGCAACCCCTCCTCTTGGGAACCATGAGTAACAAACTTTTCTTTCAAGTCAGTTGTCTCTGTGTTTGGCATTTTACCACCCCTAATTAAAATTAAAACCCAGGTACATTTTTTTTTTTTTTGAGGGCAGTGTCACTGGCCCTCATATGTGGGACCTGAACCGGGGCCACTGGTTTCTCAAGCCAGCGCTTAACCACAGCCCTCTGGGCCGGACCCCAGGTACATTTTTAAACAACTCCAAAGACTAAAGGGGCAGGTAGAGGGAACAGTTATCTGAACCTGGAGAGAGAGAAAGCCACATGGAGAAGATGTGTGACAGGAGCCTAAGGGACATCCCCTTGCCTAAGGGACACTGCTGGTTCACAGTGACCCTTAGGAAGGTCACTTGAGATACCACTGGAAGCCATAGGCCATACCAGTCAGCCTCCTGGGGCCCAAAGCAGGGTGGACAGGGTGTGATGGGTCTGGAGAAGTAAATGACAGCTGTCCGGCATACTTAAGCTTCACTCCAAGAAAGTTCAATAGTTCTTGGGTGGGGCCCGGGAATTTTTCTTAAATGCTTCCCAGATATTTCTGATACACAGCCAGGTATGGTATATATGTTATGAAATGTAGGATATTGTCAACTAACAATATGAACAATGGCAGCAGCAGCAAAAACTACCATTCAGGGAACATGTCTGTACCAGGTGCTTGTATTATAATCCATAATTCCTAGTTTCCACAACAGCCCTTATAGGTAAGTACTAGTATTCTCACCTTATATACGAGGTGTGATCAAAAGGTATGGTATATGTTAAAAAAAATTTATAACAGTAAAAGAAACATTGCCATTAATCCCCCTCAAAATACTCCCTCTTTACTTTGAACACACTTACCCATTGTTCTTACCACTTTCTGAAGTTCTGGAAATCCTCTTTCATGAGTGTCTTTAGTTGCACTGTTGTGGCTGCCTCAATGCCCTGGATCAGTTAAAAAAATTTACCTTTCATAGTCATTCTGACTTTGGGAAAGAGCCAGAAGGTACCAGATCTAGTGAATAAGGTGGATGAGGACACACCGTAATGGTTTTATTTGACAAAAATTGCCATACCAGAAGTAACGTGTGACACAGAGCCTTTCTATTGTGATCACAAAATATGGTGAATGCTGCTGCCAAGTGCTATTCAATGAAAAGGCAGGGATCTTCAATACGGGAAGTGAAGGGTTGCCCTTAGTAACCGTGTGTGACAAGTTTCAACTTGTTTGGTGCAGTCAGTTGGGTGTGAGCTACGGTTGAAAGAAGGTGTGTTTTAAAGTGTGCTGTAAATCATCCTCCATCATGACAATGTTCCATGTCACGCATCACTTCTGGTATGGCAATCTCTGTCAAATAAAAACATTATGGTGTATCCGCATCTACGTTATTCACTGGACCAAGCACTGTGCAACTCCTGGCTCTTATCCAAAGTTAAAATGATTCAGGACATCAAGGCAGCCATGACAGAGCAACTAAAGATACTCACAAAAGGACTTCCAGAACTGCTTCAGAAAGTGGCAAGAATGATGGGATAAGTGTGTTCGAAGTGAGGGGGAGTATTTTGAGGGAGATTAATGGCAATGTGTATCTTTTAATATAATAATTTTTTTAAATTTAACTATTCACTGTATCTTTTGATCTCATCTAGTAGGTGCAAAAACTGAGGCTCAGGCTGGTTAAGTAACTTGCCCAAGGTCACACAGCTTGTCAGTGGGAAAGCTGAGATTTTGAGTATAACCCAAAAGCCAGTACTGTTTCTCCTATTGTTTCTGACATTCATCTTTGAACAGTTAAGGCCACAAGCTGATTAACAATACCCCATGCATCCTCAAAACCTCACTGAAAGAGCTCCCACAACTCTTATATTTATCCAGCATCCCTAGTGGGTTTTGTTTATAGTTGCTTTAAAAAAAAGTGCTTTGAGAGCTTTGAAAGAAAAATGCTGAACAACCATACAGTTATTCATTTTGTGTTCAAACACTTTTCTTTTTCTTTAATAAGATCTAACCATTTTTATTTCACTAAAAAAACTGACCTAAAAAAATGGTGCTCAGCTTTGATGTACAATCACCACCCCCATCTCATCCCCGGCCAGAGGAAAGTGAACTTCAGCCAGAGGACTTGGGTCAGTCCCCATCAGGAACGTGGACTTGCTTTGACAAATTCTTGAGAACAAGAGTTCTTAACCTCAGGCTTCAGCAAATCCTCAAAACCCTGAACTTACATGTGAGATTTTGCATGAATGGACACTTTTGTCCAAGTCCTCAGCTTTCATCAGATTTTCAAAGGAGCCCCTCAAAGTCAGAATTTTGTATCGGTTTCTTTCCTAATTAACTTTAAGGGTTACCCTGCCTGGTTCTTTTTTTCTTGTTTTCAGTGAAAGTATGACCTGCTCCCAAACCAGGCAGTCAGTGGAATATAGTTCACAAATATTTTATGATAAATAGTAGTAGGCAACATAAAAAGATTAATTTTAGGGCTGGCCGAGTGGTTTAGTTGGTTAAGAGCTTGCTGAAGAGTACAGGCTGAGCTCTGAGCAATAGCAGTTCGATGCCCAGCCTGAGCTGAGCTGCCTCTGAGCTGCCAACAGGTGGCAGGATGGCTCAGCTAAAAATAAAAAAAAATTAATTTTAAATAATTCTATTCTTTTATCTTATTCTTAACTGAATAAGTTTTTTCCTAAAGTTTCAGTATCTTTTCTTTGCCTGTGAAACATAAGGGAAAAATTCATACTGAAACAGATTAGTGGAACTTGCCATATTTCTTTCTTAACCTTCCTAGCTATAGAGGAATGTGGCATATAGAGGGTTTATAAAGTGGACACTTTTTTTTTTTTTTTGAGGGCAGTGTCACTGGCCCTCATATATGGGACCCGAACCGGGGCCGCTGACTTCCCAAACCAGCGCTTAACCACCGCGCCACTTGGCTGGCCCAAGTAGACACTTCTTTTACTCTATAAATATTCATCAGTTCACTCAGCACATTTTTATTAAGTCCTGTTCCAAGCACTGATTAAGGTATAGAGGACTCCACTGGGAACAAAAGAAAATCAGCTGCTTTCAAGAAATTTATATGACAGCAAGGAACATAGAGTATAAACCATAAACTAGATGATAGGTAGGTAGATAGATAAAGAGAAAGAAGATGGTGATAAGCACTGTATTAGTATCTCGTGGTGCTGTAACAAATACCCACAAACTTGGTAGTTAAAATAACAGAAATGTATTCTCTTACAGTTCTGGAGGCCAGAATTCCAAAATCAAGGTATCATAGGACCATGCCCTCCCTGAAAGTTCTAGAGGAGGATGGTTCCCTTCTTCTCCCCTGGCTTTTGGGGGTTGCCAGTACTCTTTGGCTTATAAACGCATCACTTCCATATCTGCCTCCATCGTCATGCAGCATTCTCTCTGTGTGTCTAAATTTCCCTCATCTTATATGGAGCCCAGTCGTTAGGTTAGGACCCACCTTAATGCACTGTGACTTCATATTTACTTGGTTATGTCTGCAAAGATCTCTCTCTCTTTATTTTTTTTTGAGGGCAGTGTCACTGGCCCTCATATGTGGGACCGAACTGGGGCCACTGGCTTCCCAAGCCAGCACTTAACCACCGTGCCACTCGGTAGCCTACGTCTGCAAAGATCTTATTTCCAAATAAGGTCACAGCAGTTAGGAGCAGCAGTTAGGACTTTGGCATATCCTTTTGGGGGACACAATTTAAATCAACACATGCCATGAAAAAAGTTAAGTGGCTCTATGGGAGACAGAGAGGGACGAGTGCTAGTACGTCGGGGAAGGTCTCGGAGCAGATGCCATTGAGCAGAAACCCAAATGAAGTGAAGGAATGGGGTATGAGGACACCTGAGTGAAGGGGGTCCAGGCAGAGGCTGGGAGGTTGAGGCCCGCAGTGAAGCCGCACCTGCATTTCTGACTCTCAGAAACTATAGGCTGATACATTTTTATTGTTGAAACCATTAAGTTTCGTGGTAATTTGTTTGTAGCAATAGGTAGCTAATACAGTCACCCCGCAGTGGCCGTGCTGTTTCTGTTGCTACAAATAAATTACCACACACTTGGCAGCTAAAAGCTTAACTTTCTGTGGGGCAGATGTCTGGGTCCCCCACTCAGGGTCTCACAGGCTGACGTTGTGGTGCTGGTAGGGCTGTGTTCCTTTCTGGAGCTGAAGAGCCTCTTTTGAGTTCACATGCTGTGAGCAGAATTCAGTTTCTTGCAGTTGTAGGATGGAGGCCCCCATTTTCTCACTTGCTATGGGCCAGAGGTCACACTGAGCTCCTAGAAGCCACCCACAGTTCCTGGCCACGTGGCCCCCTCCAAAGGCCCCTCACACTTGCTCTGTCTCTGACTTCTACACCCAGATAATCTCCCTTTCTATGAACTCAAAGTCAGCTGGTTTAGTAACCTCAATCACAGCTTCAAAATCCTATTGCCATCTAATGTGAAGTAGTCCCAGTGAGACGTAAAATTGTCCCACCATATTGACAGGTTCTGCCCACACTCAAGGGAAGAAAATGCAGAGCTGTATGTACCCAGGGGGCAGGGATCTTGGGGACTGTCTTAGACGTCTGTCTGCCACACCCATCTCCCACTTGCATGGCTGCACCACTGGGGGTCTGCACGCGCTGGTGCCCCTGCCAGCAACGTGGCAGGGCTGCTCGCACACCTGCCTCTTCACTGCTCGCTCAGCAAGAATAAAAGGCCCATGAGCTTGTGCAGCCACCATTCTAGGGACTTTGTATGTACAACTTCATCTAATCCTCCCTCCAGTGCAGGCATTATTAACTTCTCTGTCACACAGAGCCCTAGGAAACTAGGGCTTAAATGACTTAAATTACCTCTCTAAGCTCCCAAATACCAAGTGGCAGAACCAGGACTTGAGCCCAGGGTGTCCTTCTCCCTGTGTTCCCCCCACTCCTCGGGCCTCACTTGGCCCTCCCCGTGTGGGGTTAATGGAGTATCCGTGCCTCTGCCCTCCCAGGGCCAGTGTCTGGGTTCTCTAAGCAGCAATGGCTGAGCTGCATCTTCCATCAGCAAAGGGCCATAAAAGGCTGAGAGATTGTGGCTGTTGACATTACTTTTAAACACTTATTTCTGTTTACTGGAAGAACTTGTTTTCTAGGCAACGCAAGGATTCAGAAAACAAGCAAACCATTAAACCATTAAGTCATCTTGAGGGTCACAACGCTCTGAGCAGGAGAAGCAATGACTAGAGTTTGGGGAAGGCACACACCCATGTGACGATGGCACAAGCAGAGCGGCTGGTGGGCTCAGCCCAGGCTTGTGAGAGCAGAATCGGCCAGTGGGACCCTCACTCGTGCAGCGTACTGCATCACCCGTGTGGCCCAGTAATCCACATTGCCTACAAACAAATGGCTTGTTTAAATGAAAAGCAGACAGTGTGAGCAGAACTGTCTCCAAAAGAGTATCTTTCATGCCTCCTTATTAAGCGCCACTGGGTCTCTTACTTAGGCAGTTTGGCCCAAAGGGAAGGAGGAGTGGATAATCACTGTGCGTGTTGCCTCATCAGGAAGTGAGGACCTTGAAGGACACATCTGAAGGCTCCTCTAAGAGACACAAAACAGCCCGAAGCCTCTTCAAATGAAAACACAGATGTTTACAACTGTGGACATATTCCCCCTTCCTTCCCTTTCTTCCCAAGAGAACATAAGATGAGGTGAAGAAAAGTGTTTGAAGTGCAAGCAGAGAAGTCATTTGTTCTACAAGGCGAGAGTGTTTGGGATGTCGATTCTAGTGAGGGAAGCTTACCACTCTGATGCTCATGACAGCCCGCAGAGCTAGAAATGACCATCCCCATTTCACAGAGAAGGAAACTGAGGCTCAGAGGGAACTAAACACGAGAAGGCAGGTGCCAGTTATCAGAGGAGCAGCCACTGTGGCCCCTCGTTTTGTCTGGGAGGTCTCAGGGCATGGACACAGCTGGGGAGAGTAGGGAGGGAAGAGGCCAGTGCTAGGCGTCTGGCAGGGTTGGACACCGGCAGACCCCACTGTCTCCCACGGGGCATTTGAGATGAAAATTCTTTCTGGAAATTTATGTGTGACATGGGGAGATACCAGGGCTTGCAGAAGAACCCAGGGATAGCCAAGATGCCTGGGGGTGTCAGGAGAATTCAGTGAAGGTCTGGGACACAATGGAAACAAGCCAGGATTATCCCAGGCTAACTGGGACAACTGTTCCCCGGGCTAGTGTCTGAGTGCTGCAGAAGGTCTCCTCCAGATTTAGAACAATAGCTCTTTTTTCTTATACAAACTACATGCTAGTTATTCATTACCCACGTGCTGCTCTGTGTGTCTTGTGTCTTCGACCTTTGGTCCCTGCTACCTGGAGGCTGCTCCCTCCTTCCAGCATCCGGGGAACATCTGGGTGAGCTCCCCTAGAGTGGGCCCTGTCTGGGCAGCAAAACTTTCCCTTGCCAACACCCTCCCTTCCTGTGTCCATGGAGAGAGTGTCTGGGGGAATCAGATTAATGTTTTTAATTAATATTTGGAAAAAATATCCAAGGCCAGTTGTGTTATTTTTGAAGCTAGATATACTCGGGTTTAAAGAGAAGTCACAACAAAAGAACCTGATGTGGCCTCTAGGTACCGGTGCCTTCTGTTTGTCCCCTTGACTCACAGAAGACATTGTCAAAGGCCTGTCCCAGTGAACAAGGACACAGAGACCACAGGGTCCTGAAATGCCAGCTGGACAGAGATTCTCACAGAATTTCTGGACCTGGGTGCCATGTTGGGCCTCAAGGCATCGCCAATGTTCCAAGAGTGACCACTCTCCAAAACACTGGCTTTCTCTGTAACACTGGCTTTCCCAAGCCACAGTAGGCCCAGGCGGACAGCCACAAGCCAGAGCACCAGTCTTAGTGACCTGCAATCATCACCAGGATGACAATAACCTCCCCAGTAATAATCATGTTGTGGATGACCACAGCCAGTCTTCCCTGCATGCTTACCAATGCCGCGAGGCCCCTTATGTAGACTGTTTCATGTGGAGCAGGTGCTTTTATTATTCCCATTTCATAGCTAAAGGAATGGAGGTTCACAGAGGCAAAGCCACCTGCCCAAGGTCTCACGGGTATTGGGGACAGAAGCCAAGAGCTGAACACAGGCTCTCTTGCCCCAAACCTGTGCCCCAAGCAGACATGTACAACTGCAAGCCACTGGCTTCCCTTCCCTCTCAGCTTCGCTACCTGGAGCCCCACTTATCTTCTACTGGAGGTGCCAGCTCACCCCATGGCCTGTGATGGCAGGAGGAGGCCACCCCCAGGTGTCTTCAGCTCTTCATTATGCTCCAGAAAGAATTCTGGCTCCTTCAGGCCAGAGGATGTGGGACCAGTTCCCAGGAAGGGGTCAGAGAGTATGGATAATACTATGCTGAGGTGATACAATTTGGGATAAGAGAAGGAATTTGAATTTGGACTGGAATTATAAAATGTTTGGGATTTATATTAATCTTAGGTATGAAAATGGCATTGTAGTTATGTGGGGGGGAAGGGAGCCCTAAGCCTTGAGAGATGCACAAGGAAGTACTTGCAAGTGAAATATAAGGTGTCTGGGATTGGCTTTAAAATACTCCAGAAAAAAAAAAAAAAAGATGGAGGACGTAGATGAAACCAGATGAGCAAATGGATGGTAACTGTTGAAGCTGGGGAATAGGTTCATGGGAGGGTCATACACAGGATTGTTTCCAAACCAAACTAAACTAAACTATGCCTCCCTCATGCAGCTAGGGTCCCGGCCCAGCCTCTGCCCAGGCCCTAGTCCTGCTGGCCTCCAGGGTCCACTGGTTCCTCAGGAGGCTGAGGGGATTCTCAATCAGTGGGACTCTGGTGCCCCCCCTCCCCACGATCCCTGCTACAACACTGCAGCCCATTTCAAAGCACCAGAGCATTCTCCTTTAAAAACAATTACAAATGACCTCGTAGGTATTTTTCAGTCTCCTGCTTTGAGTGACATGTCTTTGTATTGTCTCAAACGCAGTCAGCAGTAGTATCTCAGTGATTCTGCAGTCAACAGTCCAGACCCCAAAGGGAACTTCAGAGTGGAAATTCCCCAGGTAAATCAGTCCATTTGTCACAGGTAGCTAGTCAACAAGTATGCGAAAAGTCTGCTTTTCACAGGTTTAAGCAGGTTTGGCTGTGTAAATCCATCTTTCTATAAGATGTCAGGGATAATCATAAACACTCTTAATATCAACAATAAATGTGACCATATACAAATACTAACTCAATATGGATCAAAGATATAAACATAAGAGTTAGAATTATAAACCCTTAGAAGAAAACATAAGGAAAATTTTTGTGACATTGGAATTGGCAATGATTTCTTGGATATGACACCAAAAGCATAGGCAACAAATGAAAAAATAGATAAACTAGACTTCATCAAAATTAAAAACTTTTGTGCATCAATGGATACTACCAACAGAGTGATAAGACAGCCTTCAGAGTGGGAGAAAATATTTGTGAATCATATATTTAATAAGTGATTAATATCCAGAATGTATAAAAAGCTCATACAACTCAACGACAACAAAAAACACAATTAAAAAAGTGCAAAGGACTTAAATAGGCACTTTCCCCCAAAAGAGATATATAAATGGCCAGTAAGCACATGAAAAGATTTCCAATAACATTAGCCATTAATGAAATGCAAATCAAAATCACTTCATACCTGTTAGTATGGCCATGATTAAAAGAAAGAAAGAAAGAAAGAAAGAAAGAAAGAAAGAAAGAAAGAAAGAAAGAAAGAAAGAAAGAAAGAAAGAAAGAAAGAAAGAAAACAAAAATAACAAGCATAGTGAGGATGTGGAGAAAAGGAAACCCTTATGTACTACTGGTGGGATGTGGAAAGCAGTTTGGTAGTCAAATGCAGAATTACCATATGACCCAGAAATTCCACTGTTAGGTATCTACCCAAAGGAGACGAAAGCAGGGACTCACAGCAAATACTATATACCTATGCTCACAGCAGCATTATTCACAACAGCCAAAAGGTGGAAACAATGCAAGTGTCCACTGGCAGATGATGGATAAACAAAATGTGGAGTATATTGTCTTATTCTCTTAGTCCATTCTGGCTGCTATAACAAAATACCATAGACTGGGTAGCTTATAAACAACAGAAATGTATTTCTCACAGTTCTAGGGGCTGGAAGTCCAACAAGATCAGGGTGCTGGCAAGGTCAGGCTCTGATGAGAACCCTCTTCCAGGTTGCAGATGGTGGTAGCCTTTTCCTTGTGTCCTCACATGGTGGAAGGGGCGAGGGAACTCTCTCAGGTCTTTTTTATTGATGAAAGCTCTGCCCTCATGACCTAGTCACCTCTCAAAGTCCCCACCTCCTAATACCATTACCTTGGAGGTTAGGATTTCAACATATGAACTTGGGGGAGACACAAACAATCTATAGCATATAGAAGGGAATGTTATTCAGCCATAAAAGGAAGTGAAATTCTGATACATGCTACAATATGGATGACCTTGGCGATATCATGCTAATGTGCTTATGAAATAAGCCAGACACAAAAGAACAAATACTGTGTGAGTCCACTCATATGAGGTACCTAGAGTAGTTACATTCATAGAGACAGAAAGGAGAATGGTGGTTGCCAGGGGTTGGGGGAGGAAGAATGAGGGAGTTATCATTTAGTGGGTACAGAGTTTCAGTTGGGGAAGATGCAAGTTCTACAGGTGGATGGTGGTGATAGTGGCACCATGTGAATGTATGTAATGCCACCGAACCGTATACTTAAAAATGGTTAAAAAGGTAAATTTTATGTTGTGTATATTCTACCACAATAAAAAAAAAATGTGGGGACGGCCAAGTGGCTGTTTGGTTCAGAGTTGGCTTGGGAACGCAAGCTCTGAGCAGCAGGGCTGCTGGTTCGGATCCCACATGAAGCCAGTGACACTGCACCATCCACAGCTACGATGGTGAAGAACAGCTCGACCTAGAGCTGGGCTGCTGGGAGTCGCTGGCGACGGTGTAGGCTGCAGTGGGCTGGTGTGAGCCACTGTAAGCCTCTGGGAGTGGCCATCCAATGGCCGGTGACTGATCTGCCTCAGCCAGGAAGAGTGCAATGATCACAATACCAAGACGGGCCAGTGAAGCAGCGTCCCCCACAACTAGACTGAAGAACCAAAGAACAGCAACTTGTCTGTTCCCCTCCCCCAATTCCCCAATAAAACCTTTAAAAAAAATGTGAACAGGATCAATAAAAAAAGAGGTCACTGATAACCACTTTGGTGCAATGTTAATTAAGGCTTGCTAATGATCATTTTGAGCTATTCGGGAACCTTAGTAGAGTTAAGAATTTGCATGTAATTTCACATAATTCCTCTTCAAAACGAAGCACTAGAGAGATGATTATACAGGAATTTATTAGAGAAGGCATTAGATGCCACATGAAACAGTAATTAAAAGGGAAAAAAAAGAAATCTGCAAAGGGTAGGAACCTTGGCGTTGGATAGCATCCCCAGGGAGAGAGGCGACTGGAATTTAGCTCGAAGGAACAGGAGACCTCACAGGAATAAACTCTCTCAAGACGCAAAACTCATGGATTCTCTCTGCCACACTTTGCCCTGCAACTTGGAAGTGGAACGATGTATGTGAAAAAACAAAAAGTATGAGGTCCAGTTGTCAACAATCATTAATTTTTTTCTTGTTTAAATATTTGCATGTTCCCAAAGTCAAATCTAAAAACCACAAGGCACATTCAGAGAAATTTAGCTTCCATCCCTGTGCACAAAGTTCCCGCTCTGGCTTGTTTTGTTTTCTTTTGATTTTGTTTTGGTTTCAGTCTACCCTCCCAATATTAGGTTCATTTTGATTTGTTTATGGGTTTCAATTCCAACGTAACCATCTTTACCACACAAAGTGATCAGGGGCACAGTGCATAAAGCTTGCCTTTAAAAGGAAACATCTACTAGAATCAGTAAGTGCCCGTTTGCTTCCTTATTTACAGAACACATTTTACTGGGCACCAACTCTGGGCCAGGCACGAGATTTTCAAAAGGCATTTGTTTTCATTCTTTTTGTTTGGAGGATGATTCTAAGGACAAATCGATTGAAAATAAAGCAAAGCAAAGTAACCAACGAAAATGAAGAGCAGTTTGTTGAAAGAACAGAATGGGGTCTCACTCAAGGCCAGCTCCGCAGCCTGCCCCTCCCTGTGAAACCTTTCCGGACTTACCCACAAGAGCTACTCAACCCCTCCCCCATGCACCTCGTGCAGGAGTCTATTAGAATGACCATGGGACATTACGACCACATACGATGTGCCTGGCTCCAGAAACGGTTTATTTTTTTCTGATGGATAAGAGAACAAACTCGTAAAGAGTCCAGCACAGAGGAGATGTGTTCAGATATCAGACTCTGCCCCTGTGGATACCCAGTGTTTGGGCAAATGAGCACAGTGACCATCTAATCAACGTGGGTCGCGTAAATGAATGAATGAAGAGGATATTGCCAGAAGATAAGGAATTGCCATATCGTACTGGCAGCCTGGTCATCTAAAAAATTACTGAACTATATAAAAATGTACTCCTGAAATTCCAACCATTGGGTATCAGTCAATTTATGCATTTACCTCTTACCTCATTCCAATAATGTGAAATTGTAATTTTGTTCACCAAGAAGGGTCAGGACAAGTAAGCTAAGTGTGGACATAAAACTTGCCATTAAACAAAAAACCTGAACTTCTGGTAAGATGGTGGAATAGATAGACGCTGTGCTAACTGCCTCCCAGGATCACACCAAAATTACAAATAATTTATACAACATTCAACCTCGGAAGTACCCTGAACACTAGATGAACAGAACCTCTAAACGAAGGACCTAAAGAGGAGGCCACGTCAAGTCTGGTAGGAGGGACAGAGATGAGAGAGGTCGAGCCCTGTGAGGGAAGCCCCAGCTGTGGGGAGGCTTCTCCGGTTGGGGGAGAGACCCTCCAGCCCCACACCGAACTCACCATCCCAGAGTTACTTTCCTGGGAAGAGGAGTTCTACAATAGCTGGCAGTAGAAATCAGTGAGGACTCTCTGCCCAGCTCAGTGAGGCTGAGGGCGGCTAGAGAACCAGTGGAGCCAGCACATGGACTTGCTCACCGGTGAGCACTCATCTGGTCCCTGATGGAGGCAGTAGCTGTGTGAGCCACGCCCAGGATCCTGTGGGGAAGGACTGAACCGAGCACCTTCTTTCGGTAGGCCTGCACTGCTATGAACGTCCCCCTTGGGACTGCTTTTGCTGCATCCCAGAGATTTTGGGTCGTGGTGTTTTCATTTTCGTTTGTCTTGAGATATCTTTTGATTTCTTCCTTGACCTCATTTTTGATCCACTCACTATTTAGTAGCGTGCATTAAGAGCTGGCTTGGGATGCCAGCTCTGAGCAGCAGGGCCTCGGTGTGGATCCCACATATGAGGGCCAGTGAAACTGCACCCTCTACAGCTAAGATGGTGAACAGCAGCTCCACCTGGAGCTGGGCTGCCATGATTTGCCAGTGACTGCCATAAGCTACAGTGAATGGCCAACAGCCAGCATGAGGGACGGGCAGCCAGCGTGAACTGCCAAGAGCTGCCGTAAGTGGCCACCCAGAGGCTGGCGACCGATCTGCCTCACCCGGGAAGAGAACGATGATAATACCAAAATGGGCCAGTGAAGCAACGTCCTCCCCAACTAGGCTGAAGAACAAAAGGAAAGCAACGTGTCTCTTCCCCTTCCCCAATTTCCCAACGCTGTTCCCCTCCCCCAACTCCCCAATAAAACCTTTAAAAAAAGACACAGAGTGGCTGAGTGGATAAAAAAACAGGACCCATGCATATGCTGTCTACAAGAGACTTATCGCAGATCAAAAGACACAAACAGACTGAGAGTAAAGGGATGGAATAAGGTATTTCACAGAAAAAAAGCTGAAATAGCAATACTTATTTCAGACAAAATAGACTTTAAAATGAAGACTACAATAAAAGACAAAGGGCACAACATAATAGTAAAGGGATCAATTCAACAACAGGACATAACCCTAGTAAACATCAATGCACCCAACATAAGTGCTCCTAAATATATAAAACAGATCGTGACAGACATAAAGGCAGAGATCAACAGTAACACTATCGTAGTATCAACACCCCATTGTCACCAATGGACAGATCCTCCAGACAGAAAATCAACATGGACACAGTGGCCTTAAATGACACTTTAGACCAGCTGTATTTAACTGATATTTTTAGAGCATTTCACGCCAAAGCTACAGAATATACACTCTTCTCAAGTCCGCATGGAACATTCTCCAAGATAGACCACATGTTAGGCCACAAAACAAGTCTCAACAAATTTAAGAAGATTGAAATCATATCAAATGTCTTGTCTGACCACAATGCTATGAAACTAGAAATCAATTATAAGAAGAAATCTGTAAAGCACACAAATACATGGAAGCTAAATAACATGCTTCTAAATAGTGAGTGGGTCAAAAATGAGATCAAGGAGGAAATCAAAAGATACCTCAAGACAAACGAAAATGAAAACACCACGACCCAAAATCTCTGGGATGCAGTGAAAGCAGTCCAAAGGGGGAAGTTCATAGCAGTGCAGGCCTACCTAAAGAAGGAAGAAAAACCTCAAATCAACAGACTCTCTTTACGCATAAGGGAACTCGAAAAAAAAACAACAGCAAAACAAGCCTAAAGGGAGCATAAGGAAGGAAATAATAAAGACCAGAGCGGAAATGAATGAAATAGAGAGCAAAAAAACAATACAAAAAATCAATGCAACCAAGAGTTGGTTTTTTGAAAAGATAAATAAAATCGACAAACCCTTAGCACAACTAACCCAGTAAAAGACAGAGAGGACCCAAATTAATAAAATCAGAAATGAAAGAGGAGACGTGACAACAGATACCACAGAAATACGAAAATTTTAAGACAATACTATGAGCAACTATATGCTCACAAATTCAACAATCTGGAAGAAATGGATAAATTTCGAGAAGCATACAATCTACCAAGTCTGAACCAAAAAGAAACAGAAACGCTGAACACACTGATTACTGCCAAAGAAATTGAATCAGTAATCAACAATCTTCCAAATAACAAAAGCGCTGGACCAGATGGCTACACTGGTGAATTTTACAAAACATTCAAAAAAGAATTAGTACCTATTCTCCTCAAACTATTCCAAAACATACAGAAGGAGGGAAGGCTCCCAAACTCTTTCTATGAAGCCACTATCACCTGATTCCTAAGTCAGACAAAGATATTACAAAAAAGGAAAACTACAGGCCAATATCCCTAATGAACATAGATGCAAAAATCCTCAACAAAATACTAGCAAATGAATTCAGCATCTCATTAAAAAGATCATACACCACGATCAAGTGGAATTCATTCCTGGTATGCAAGGCTGGTTCAATATTTGCAAATCAGTTAACATAATACATCACATTAACAAAATGAAAAATAAAAATCATACGATCTTATTAATAGATGCAGAAAAGGAATTTGACAAAATCCAGCAGCCATTTATGATAAAAACTCTCTTAGCAAAGTGGGAAGAGTGGGATTATATCTCAACATAATAAAGGCCTTATATGATAAGCCCACAGCAAACATTGTACTCAATGGGGAAAGGCTGAAAGCTTTCTCCTTAAGATCAGGAACAAGACAAGGCTGCCCACTTTCACCACTTCTATTTAACATTGTTCTGGAAGTTCTAGCCACAGCAATCGGACAAGAAAATGAAATAAAAGGCATCCAAATTGGAAAGGAGGAAGTAAAATTGTCATTATATGTAGATCACATGATACTGTATATAGAGAATACCAAAGAATCCATCAAAAGAGTGTTAGAACTGATAAACGAATTTAGTAAGGTAGCAAAATACAAAATTAATATGCAGAAATCAGTTGCATTTGTATAAAACAATAATAAACTATCAGAAGAAGAAATCAGGAAATCAATCCCTTTTACAATTGCTTCAAAAACAATAAAATATCTGGGAGTAAATTTAACCAAAGAAGTAAAAGATGTGTACTCAGAAAATTATGAGACACAGAAGAGAGAAATCAAGGAAGATATATATAAATGGAAATGCATACCATGTTCATGGATAGGAAGAATTAATATAGTTAAAATGTCAATACTACCTAAGGCAATATATAGATTCAATGTAATTCCAATCAAACTACCAAGGACATTTTTCTCAGAAATAGAACATATAATTCTAAAATTTATATGGAACCATAAAAAACCCCGAGTAGCCACGGCAATCTTGAGAAATAAGAACAAAGTGGGAGGCATCATGCTACCCGACATCAAATCATACTACAAGGCTACAGTAATCAATACAGTATGGTACTGGCATAAAAACAGACACATAGACCAATGGAACAGAATAGTGAGCCCAAAAATAAACCCAGATACGGTCATTTAGTCTATGACAATGAAAGCAAGAATTTACATTGGAGTAAAGATAGCCTATTTAATAAATGGTGCTGGGAAAACTGGACTGACACATGTGAAAAAATGAAAATAGACCACCTACTTACACCATATACGAGAACAAACTCAAAATGGATTAAAGACTTAAATAAGACCTGAAACCATAAAACTCCTAGAGGAAAACATAGGGAGTAAATTTTTAGACATTACCCAAAGTAATATTTTTACTGATATATCCCCTCAGGCAAGGGAAATAAAAGAAAAAAATGAACATATGGGATTACATCAAACTTAAAAGTTTTTTCACAGCAAAGGAAATCATCAATAAAACAAAAAGGCAGCCTACTGAATGGGAGAAGATATTTGCCAATGATATATCAGATAAGGGATTAATATCTAAAATTTATAAAACATTCAACTCAACACCAAAACAGCAAACAACCAATTAAAAAATGGACAGAAGAGGGCCAGCTGAGTGGTGGGTAGGTTAGGAGCTGGCTTGGAATGCCAACTCTGAGCAACAGAGCCCCAGTTCGGATCCCACATATGAGGGCCAGTGATACTGCCCTCTACAGATAAGATGGTGAACAACAGCTCCACGTGGATCTGGGCTGCTGTGGGTCTTGGCAACAGTGTAGGCTGCAGCGCCTGCTGCAGTGGGCTGCCGTGTGCTACAGTGAGTGGCTGGTGGGAGGCGCCCGGCAGCTGGTGTGAGCCGCCATGAGCAGCCATCCAGAGGCTGGCAACTGATCTGTCACACTGGAAAGAGCGCATCATATAATACCAACATGGGCCAGTGAGGCGACATCCTCCATAACTAGACAGAAGATCAAAAAGACAGCAACTTGTCTGTTCCCCTTCCCCGATTCCTCAACGCTGTTCCCCTCCCCCAATTCCCCGATAAAATCTTTTAAAAAAAAAAGTGCAGAGAATATGAAGAGGCATTTCTCTAAAGAGAACCTACAGATAACCAACAAGCATATGAAAGAATATTCAACCTCACTAATCATTAGAGGAATGCAAATAAAAACTACAATGAGATACCACCTCACTCCGGTCAGAATAGCTATCATCAATGAATCAACAGACAACAAGTGCTGGTGAGGTTGTGGAGAAAAGGGAACCCTGCTGCACTGTTGGTGGAACTGCAGATTTGTGCAGCCATTATGGAAATTAGTATGGCGGTATCTTAAAAAACTGGAAGTGGAACTACCGTATTACCCAGCAATTCCACTCTTGAGTATGTACCCAGAGGAATCCAAGACGCTAATTCAAAAAAATATATGCACCCCTATGTTTATTGCAGAGTTATTTACAATAGCCAAGGCTTGGAAACAACCGAAATGCCCATTGGTAGGCGACTGGATTAAGAAACTGTGCTACAAGGCCGGCCTAGTGGCTCAGTTGTTTAAGAGCTCACTCAAGAGTACGAGCTGAGCTCTGAGCAACAGCAGTTTGATGCCCAGCCCGAGCTGAGCTGCCGCTAAGCTGCCAACAGGTGGCAGGATGGCTCACCTAAAAAAAAAAAAAAGAAACTGTGGTACATTTATACAATGGAGTATTACTCCACTATAAAGAATGAAATCGTACCATTTGCAAATATATGGATGGACCTAGAGACTATTATGTTAAGTTAAATAAGTCAGTCAGAAAAAGACAAATACCATCTGATCTCACTTATATGTGGAAACTGAAAAACTAAATGAACGAGCATAGTAAACAGAAACAGTCTCAGAGGAAAAACTGATGGTTGCTAGTTGGGAGGAAGGTGGGGATGAGGGAGAAGGGGAAGGGATTAGACAGCATAAATAGGTAACTACAATATTGCCACAGGGATATGAAAGACAGTACGAGGAATATAATTAATAGTGTTGTAAACATTTTGTGGGGTGTCAGATGGTCACATGTCTTGTTAGGGAGACCGCTTCGTGGATGGAGTAGAGGCTTGATCACTGCACTGTACACCTGAAGCTTATGTTGTATAATATTGTATGTCAACTCTAATTAAATGTATATATAGTCATGGGATGTGGGGTATAGTGTGGAATGGAGTCAAGGGAATTGTAATAGATATGTATGATGGGGGTGAGTGGGGCAGCAGATAGGGAGAGAGGTTGTCACTTTGAGGAGTGAAAAGTAGAACTACTGCATTGCATTGTACACCTGAAACTAATTTTTTTTAAATGTTTATTTCACAATAAAAGAATTAAAAAAAAACCCCACCTCCCAGCACTCTGAGTTGGTCAGAACTTCAACTCCCAAATGCCCACTGCACTGGGCAGCGGTGATGGTAATGGGGAGGGATTTTACACAGAAAAGAATCCCAACAGAAAGGAATATAAATCACATATTCCTAAACCTTTGAAAAATGGCTAACACTTCTGCCTTTAAATCATGATGCCTTAGGTAGCTAGAACTGTTTGAAATTACCTGATTACATTAAGGATACAGAACAACAGTTAAACTGATGTGTATGTTCAATATATGTGCACATCTAGGTCATAAATGTGGTACCAAATTTTGCTATGGTACAACACACATCCCACAACACATATCACACAACACAAAACACACAACAAAACATAACACACAGCAACACCAACATAACACGCACAACACAACACACAACATAACTAAAAACACAACACACAGTAATACACAAAACACCCAACACACATACAACACACAACACCCAAAACACACTACATTCAAAATGCAAACAAAATACTTCAACCACAAATTTCAAAAACACTCTAGAAGATGTGGAGAACCGTGAATGGTCTGAATATGGCAGGGACGCTCAACAAGATTCAGGAGCCTGCAGTATTAGGACAGTTCCACTCAGGTAATGCGAACAGGTTGCCAGACCCCTCACCTGGAGGAGAGAAAGGTCAGAGTTTGGGAGGGCCCCTCCTATGTCACAAATAAGAGTTCGTACAGAAAATACCCAAGGGTAAACTGTGATGAGAAGTCAAAGAAGTCCACTGCACAATTACCAAGTTTTGGAAAGTAAAACATTGACAGAACGTGGTCATTAGTCAGGAAAAGGTGGGATAAATGATGAAGAGGCTAAACAAGACAAGGAAACTTGAAGGCTTATAAAAACAAATCATTGGCTAGTTCCAAGAGGCTATTTCAGGAAGAGACAGATGGTTTTGTCAGAGTGGAGATAACTCCAGGCCATGGGGATGAAGACCACAGCGAGACGGGAGGAAAGGATACCCCATGTGTGCTTCAAACACCTAGCAAAGAGGCCCTCAGTGTGAAAAAGGGCCAAGGTGAGTAGGGTCAGTCGCAAGGCATGCTTGAGAATGTAAAGAACCACAGAAAACTAACGTGTCTTGTCTTGGACTTGAAGAAGGGTGTCATCAGAACAGCATTTCATACTCTCAGCAGAGAACCCAGGATCAGACAGAATGTGGTACAATTAACCTCCCCCGCCCCATCCACTGGCTCTGCTCTCTGCAGTCAGCTGCACCAGTGGCACAGGATTTAAGTTGGACGTTCCGCACCCGAATTTTCAATTTGAACCCATTTTACACCAGCGAGCCCAGGGATGACAAGTTCTCGAATCAGCCTACATGTAAGTGCCCCTTGCCCAGTGCCTCGAATCACAGGTGATTCTGGATTCTCTTGGAATCCAGATGCTCCATGGTGGTCATGTTTGATTCCCAATTCACATGCAGTCTCCAGTGCCAGGTAGGGCTTGTCTGTCCAGTACCCCCCTGAAGGAAGCCGTTGACAACAGGCTCCGTATTATTTTCTGGAAGCTTTTAGAGAAACTTGGGGTGTAGTGTGGTAGCAGGTACCCCTGTGGGCTGGAAGCTTCCCTGAGAATGATCTGGAGTGTCCTGGCACCTGACTGCAGTGGGGTGTCCCTCCTGGGATGACTGGCAGGGTTGACAAATGACAAAAGGAAGAGAATCCTCAGTGCAGTCAGTCAGCATGTCCTCCAGCTCTCTCATGATAGCTACATACCCCAGTTCCAGCCAAACTTGGAAGAGACCCACCGAGAACCAGAAAGACGTGAGCCATGTTTAAAATCACCTCTGCTCCAGGTCATCAACATTTTTTTAATAGATATGATTGATACATGACACTGTGTAAGTTTAAGGTATACAAAGTGTTGATTTGATACATTTATATACTGCTATATGATTACCACTATAACGTTAGTTAACACCCCATCATGTCACATAATTATCATTTCTTTTTTTGGGTGAGAACAATTAAGATCTGGTCTCTTACCAACTTTGAAGTTTATAATACAATGTTGTTGACTGTAACCAGTCCTCTGTGCATTAGATCTCCAGGACGTACTCATCTAGTAGCTGCAAGGTTGTATCCTTAAACAACGTCCCCTCAACTCCCCCTGCCCACAGCCCCTGGTAACGACCATTCTACCCCCATTTTTACAAATTTGGCTTTTTTAGATTCCATTTAAGTGAGATCACACAGTATCTATTTTTCTCTGTCTGAATTAACCATGTCCCATCCATGTTGTAGTGTGTCATAATGTTCTACTTTTAAGACTGGATAATATTCTATTGTACATTGAGTCATACACTTTGAGAGGTCATTGAATATTCCTTCCCCGTCAGTTCTGTGAAGAAGGAGCTCCCTCTGGGCATTTGGCTTGTGGAGGGCAGGGGTTCAGAATAAATAGCCATTTGTAGCTGTGAGATCCTGGGCAGGTTATCTCACCTCCCTGACACTGTAAAATAAAGCATGACTCATTGGGCTACTATAAGAATTATGGGAACTGACACAGGGTGCCTGGAACATACTAAGCACTGTTGGTGATTATTGTCACTCCTTGTTGAGAGGGCACAAATCTGAGGACAAACACGGATTTCAGAGCAGTTCACCTTGCTTAGACAAAATGGCACACGAGATTGGCACTTCATGGATGTGAACTAAGGCAGCCCCAGGCAAGAGCTCGATGAGGACAGCTAATGAAACACAAGACATCCACCCTGCCAGGCCTCAGATGGAAGAAGTGATGTCCGAGTAGTCCCCTGGACTTCCACCAGGTCAACAAACACACAGCCAGTGAGCAGGGGGGCACACAGCTCTCCACCCGCCTCCCCATCATATTTCCCTCGAGTCAGCACAGGAGGCAGGGCTCTCTCCCAGACCAGAGCCAAGAGAAAAGCCAGGAACAAAAGACATGAATGGTGACCATACCCAAGAGGAGACTGGGATGGGGGAAAGGGGGTGCAGCCAAAAGCAGTCAGCCAGCCCACACTGAGCCACATCTCTGACCCCTTGTTTCCCTCACCGGTGCCTGTGTCTAGTTGTCTGGGTGGGGTCCCAAGGACACAACTCTGACCTCTATGGCTGCCAGGCCACTCCCCACACGACTGCCCACCTGCAGTTCTCACCCCAGTCTGGGCTGCTCCCCATCTCCTCCCTTGAAACCTCTGTCTCACCGTCCAGGAGGGAGCTTTCAAAGAAGTACATCTGTGTATGTCAATTTTCTCCCCTCAAGTCACATCTCATGATTATATGACTATAGACATTTGTCAAATTCCTAGAACTAACCACAATGAGATACCACTTCACATCCATTAAGATGGCTATTATCAAAAAATTGGAAATAAGTGTTGGTGATGATGTGGAGAAACTGGAACATGTGTGCATTGCTGGTGGGAATGTAAAATGATCTCGCTACTCTGGGAAACACTGTGGTGGCGCCCCAAATACTGAAACATAGAATTACCATCTGATCGGGCAATTCCACTCCTAGATACATGATCCAAAGAAGTGAAAGCAGGAACGCAGTTACTTGTCCACCTCTGCTCACAGCAGCATCATTTGCAACAGCCTAATCATCCGTTAGCAGACACAAAGTGTGGTCTATACACACAATGGAATAATATCCAGCCTTAAGAGGGAAGGAGATTCGGACACATGCCACAATATGGATGAACTTGAAAACATGCTCAGTGAAACAAACCAGGCAAAAAGGACAAATAGTGTATGACTCTCCTAATATGCGGTATCTAGAACGCAAATTCATAGAAGCAGAAATCGAATAATGGTTACTAGGAGCTGGGGGGAGGGGAAAATAGTGAATTATTGTTCAATGAGGACAGAGTTTCAGTTGGGGAAGATGAATAAGTTCTGGGGATGGATGGTGGTGATGGTTGCACAATAATGTGAATGTACTTAATGCCATGGAACTGTACACTTAAAAACGGTGAAGATGGTCAATTTTATGTTATGTACATTTTACCACAATAAAAAAACTGCATATTGGGCCAGCGGCCGCGATTCCAATCCCACATATGAGGGCCAGTGAAACTGCCCTCTACAGCTAACAACAGCTCCACCAGGAGCTGGGCTGTGAGCCCCAGCGACGGTGTAGGCTGCAGCCCCTGCTGCAGTGGGCTGCCATAAGCTGCAGTGTGTGGCCGGCAGCCAGCGTGAGCGGCCTGCAGCCAGCATGAGCTGCCAATAGCCATGGTGAGCAACAATCCAGAGGCCGGCGACCAACCTGCCTCATCTGGGAAGAGCGCAATGACGATACCAACATGAGCCAGTGAAGCAACGTCCTCCGCAACTAGACTGAAGAACAAAAGGACAGCAACTTGTCTGTTCCCCTTCCCCAATTTTCCAACACTGTTCCCCTCCCCCAGTTCCCCAATAAAATCTTTAAAACAAAACCAAAAAAAAACAAAAAACCCTGCATATCAAAAGCTCATAGAACTGAACACCTAAAAGGGTGAATTTTACTGTATGTAAATTACACCTCATGAGCTTGACTTAAAAAAAAAAAATCTTCAATCCCATTTGGAAAAGTTAATTATTTACAATAATTTGTTCTCCCCTTCCCTTCACCACCCTGCTGAGCCTGCCGGCTTAGGTAGACACAGGGACAGAAGGAGACAGAGAGGGAGTGAGACTTTTCTAAAAGACAAAGTGACATTTCCCTGAACTCAAGAATCTGTCCCTCATCCCGTTGGCTTTCCTCTCCCCTCTCTCCAGCCTCTGCCAATCACACAGTTCAAGCTGGTCCAGGCCCCAGGAAGATGACGTTTCTCCTTCTGGTCTCAATTACAAAATGTCTGAGAAGGCCACCTCTCCTGCATGGGCTCCTCCCTGAGGACCATCAACCATGGCCGGTGGCAGGGTAACCCGGCACAGAGCAGCTTCCTACAAAGGAGGGGGATCCATGCCAGGGGGCAGCCACCCGCCGCCACCTACAGGCAAAGGCTAACCCCTCAGAACCACATTCAGCATTATGCAAAATCTGGCCTGAACACGTCTGTCTAAACCAAAGATGGAAATAGAAAATGCAGGCAGGTAACATCAATGTGCGGTTGGCCCAGGAGCAAGACCACAAAGGGTGGGAATGACTGAGGTAAAGTGGGCAGTCCACAGTCCCCCTGCAAGTCATTCTGACTAAATCTAAACATGTTGATTGTTCAGTCATGAAGAAGGAAGAAAGCACTGACCCGCTTCAACACAGATGAAACTTGAAGACATGCAAGGTGAAAGGAGCCAGTCAAAAAAGGCCAAATATTGCCTGATTCCATTTATATGGACTAGGTAAATTTATATCCAGAACAGGCAAATTTATACAGACAAGAACAGATGAGTGGTTACCACGGGCTATGAGGGCTAGGAAATGGCAACAACTTAGTGGGTACAGAATTTCCTTTCGGGGGATGAAGCTGTTGTGGAAAAGAAACAGAGATGGCGTAAAATGTACTTAATGCCACTGAACTGTACTTCAAAATGGCTAAAATGGTAAATTTCATGTTATGTATATTTTACCACAATATAAAAAAATAATTTTGAAAAATGGCGCAATAAACAGACGCTGTGCTAACTACCTCACAGGATGACACCAAAATCACAAGCAAATTATACAGCATTCAACCTTGGAGGTCCCCGGACACTGGAGGAACAGAACCACTAAACGAAGAACTTTAAGAGGAGGCCACGTCGGGTCTGGTAGGACGGGCAGAGATGAGAGAGGGCGAATCCCGTGAGGAAGGTCCCAGCTGTGGGGAGGTTTCTCCGGTTGGGGGAGAGACCCTCCGGCCACACACCAAGCTCACCAGACCAGAGTTCCTTTGCTGGGAAGAGGAGTTCTAAGATAGCTGGCAGTAAATTAGTAAGGACTCTCTTTGCTCAGCTCGGAGAGGCTAAGAGCAGCTGGAGAATCAGTGGGGCTGGCGCCCGGGCTTGCTCGCCAGTGAGCACTTACCTGGTTCCTGGTGGAGGGAGTGGCTGTGTGAGCCGGGCCCAGGAGTCTGCGGGGACGGACTGAACTGAGCACCTTTGGTGCAAAGGCTGGAGGTTTTCGGACTGTTGTTCCCATGGTGTGGAGCCTGCACGCGAGTGGTGTAGGGAGGTCGACATTTTGTCGGGCTTGGGCCCTCCCACGAAGGATCAGGTCCGAGACCTCATTGGTCTGGTAGAATTGGCACAGAAGTGCATGTGTGCGTGCGCATGCACCTGCTGCTTTGGATCCCCACCCTCCACCCGGCTTATACTGCGTTGCCAGGGAAACGCTGGGGGGGTGCCCTCCGGCTCCAACAGGCTGCTCACTGAGACCCGGGAGTGCGCGAGCCACCTCGAATCCCCACCCTCCACACAGCCTGTGCTGTGTTGCCAGGGAAACGCCTGGTGGGCGTGCTCCGGCTCCGACAGGCTGCTCACTGAGATGCGGGAGTGCGCAAGCCTCTCAGGTCCCCACTCTCCGCACTGCACTTGCAGAGTTTCCAGGCTGGTGATTGGTTGTCGGGCTGCTCAGCCTGATCTGCGAGTGGCTGATTGGGACAGGCTGAGACTGGGAGGTTTCCTGGGAGTGTTGGGCTGTGAGCTGTGTGCCTGCGTGATCCAGCCAGGGCTCTCCTCGTGATCTATCTAATACATCAAAGCAATCCCAGAGCGACAGCCAGAATGGGGAAACAAAGAAACATGTCACAAGTAAAAGATCAGAAGAAACCTCTAGAAATGGAACTAAATGAAACAGAGGGATCCAACCTTTCAGAGACAGAGTTTAGAACACTGATGATAAGAATGTTTAAGGAACTTAGCAAGGACCTAAAGAAGGATAGGGAAACCATAAAAAACAACCTGTTAGAACTAAAGAATACAATAACTGAAATGAAGAACATACTCGAAGGAATCACCAGTAGAGTAGATGAAACAGAGGAGCGGATCAGCAATTTGGAAGATAAAATAGCAGAAATCACCCAGTTGGCACAACAAAAAGACCAAAGAATTAAAAAAAAAAAAAAGAAAAGAGTTTAAGAGCCCTATGGGACAAGGGGAAACACAACCATCTTCGACTCATAGGAATACCAGAAGGAGAAGAGAAGATGCAAGGGGTCGAAAATGTATTTGAAAAAATAATGACTGAAAACTTCCCTACCCTGGTGAAGGAAATCAACATACATGCCCAGGAAGTAGACAGGGTTCCAAACAAGCTGAACCCAAACAGATCCACACCAAGACACATCATAGTTAAAATGGCAAAGGTTAAAGACAGAGACAGAATCCTAGAGGCTGCAAGAGAAAGACAGCAGTTTCATACAAAGGGAACTCCTGTTAGACTAACAGCTCACTTGTCTACAGAAACTTTGCAGGCCAGAAGGAAGTGGCAGGAGATATTCAAAGTGACACAAAATAAAGACCTACAACCAAGATTGCTCTACCCAGCACGGCTATCACTTAAAATTGAAGGAGAAATAAAGAGCTTCTCAGAAAAGAATAAGCTTAAAGAATTCATTACCACCAAGCCAGCATGGCAAGAAATGTTAAAAGGGCTTTTGTAAACAAAAGAAAGGGGTAAACAAGCTAACCCAGGGAGACCAGGAATACAAATAACAAAATGGCAATACATATGCACCTATCAATAATCATTTTAAATGTGAAAGGGCTAAATGCTCCAATCAAAAGACAGAGAGTGAGGGCCGGCCGAATGGCGCAGAGGTTAAGCGCTGGCTTGGGAAGCCAGCGGCCCTGGTTTGGTCCCACATGTGAGGGCCAGTAGTACTGCCCTAAAAAAAAAACACTAAAAAAACAACAACAAACAAACAAACAAAAAAAACAACAAAAAGTAACTGAAAACAAAAGTAAAGAGGTTTAAAAAAAAAGACAGAGAGTGGCTGAGTGGATAAGAAAATAGGACACATGTATGTGCTGTTTACAGATGGAATAAGATATTTCATGCAAATGGAAATGAGAAGAAAAAAGCTGGAGTACCAATACTTATTTTGGATAAAATAGACTTTAAAATGACTACAATAAAAGACAAAGAAAGGCACTATAACCCTAATAAACATCTATGCACCCAACATAGGAACTCCTAATTACATATAACAGATTTTGACAGACATAAAGGCAGAGATCAACAGTAACACTATCATAGTAGGGGACTTCAACACCATTGTCACCAATGGACAGACCCTTTAGACAGAAAATCAACACAGAAAGAGGGGCCTTAAATGATACTTTAGACCAGCTGGACTTCGTTGATATTTTTAGAGCATTTCACTCTGAAAAAACAGAATATACATTCTTCTCAAGTACACATGGGACATTTTCCAAGATAGACCATGTTAGGCCACAAAACAAGTCTCAGTAAATTTAAGAAGATTGAAGTCATATCAAGCAGATATCAAGGAATAACTGATGGTTGCTGGCTGGGAGGGAGTAAGGAAGAGGGAGAAGGGGAAGGTTTTGGACAGAGTAGGTGGGACTACAATGTTGCTGTAGGGATATGGGGGCAGTTCTGGGAATGTAATTGATAATGTTGTGAAGAGACTCTTATGTTGCGTGAAATAAGTCAGTCGGAGAAGGACAGGTACCATGTGATCTCACTTGTGTGTGGAGTCTGAAGAGCTGAGTGAACGATCAAAGTAAACAGACTCGTAGATGTAGAGGAAAAACTGAGGGGTGCTAGTTGGGAGGGGATGGGGATGAGGTGGAAGGGGAAGGGATTAGACAGCATAAATAGATAACTACAATATTGCCACAGGGATATGAAACAGTTCGGGGAATATAATAATATTGTAAAAATTTTGTGGCGTGGCAGATAGTCACATGTCTTGTTAGGGAAACCACTTCATGGATGGAGTAGAGGCTTGACCACAGCACTGTACACCTGAAGCTGACGTTGTATAGTATTGTATGCCAACTGTAACTGAATATGTGGATGGTCACGGGATGTGGAGTATACTGTGGAGGGGAGTCAGGGGAGTTGTGATAGATATGTATGATATGTGGGGGGAGTGGGGTGGCGAACTGGGGAAGGGGGGTTGTCACTTTGGGGGTAAAGAGTATAACTATTGCATTGTGTTGTACACCTGAAATTAAAAAAAAAAAAAAAAAGAACTTATTTGAAGAAATAATGACAGAAAACTTCCCTAACCTGGTGAAGGAAATAAACATACAGTCCCAGGATTACAGAGTCCCAAATAGGATGAACCCAAACAGGCTCACACTTAGACACATTATAATTAAAATGGCAAAGATTAAAGACAAAGAGAGAATCCTAAAAGCAGCAAAAGAAAGACAACAGTAATTTATAAGGGGGTTCTCATAAGACTGTCAGCTGATTTCTCTAGAGAAACTTTGCAGGCCAGAAGGGATTGGCAGAAAATAGTCAATGTGATGAAAAGCAAGGACCTAGAACCAAGACTTACTCTACCTAGCAACATTATCATTTAAAATCAAAGGATAGATAAAAAGCTTCCCTGATTTAAAAAAAAAGATAAAGGAGTTCATCACCACCAAACCAGTAACCAGTATTACAGGAATGTTAGAGGGACTTCTTTAAGATGGGAGGAAAAAAATCAAAATTATAAATACTAAAATGGCAATAGCTGCATAACTTTCAATGTAATTGGATTAAATGCTCTAATCAAAAGACACAAGAAAGCTGAATGGATAAGAAAACAAAACCCTCACATATGCTGCCTACAAGAGACTCACTTCAGATTGAAAGACACACACAGACAGAAAGTAAAGGGATTGAAAAAGGTATTTCATGAAGTGGAAATGAAAAACAAAAACAAAAACAAAAAAAGCTGGAGTAGCAATACTTTTACCAGAGAAAATAGACTTTAAAACAAAAGCTATAAGAAGAGACAATGAAGGCCCCAGGGATCCCACTTCTGGGTATTTATCTGAAGAAGCTCAAAACGCTACTTTGAAGGGACATGGGCATGCATGTGTTCATTGCAGCATTGTTTACAATGGCCAAGATATGGAGGCAGCCTGAGTGTCTGTCAATGGAAGAATAAAGAAGTGGTGGTACATATATACAATGGAATATTGCTCGACCATGGAAGGGAATGGTTTCTTGCCATCTGTGGCGGCATGGATGGTCCTGGAGGGTAATGTACTGAGTGGAGTGTAAGACAGAGAAAGACAGACGCAACGTGATTTTGCTTCTAAGTGGAATCTAAGAGCAAAATTAACAAACAAAACAGAAACAAACTCAGGTACAGAAAACATTTTGATGGTTGCAGATGGGAGGAAGGTTAGAGGTGTAGGTAAAAGGAGAAGGGATTAAGAAGTACAAACTGGTGGTTACAACGTCATTATGAGGATGTAGGGTACAGCATAACAGATATAGTCAATAATATTGTAATAACTATGTATGGTGTCAGATGGATACTAGATTTGTTGGGGTGATAAATGGGAGGGGATTGGGGGCAGGGTGAAAAAGGTGAAGAGATTAAAAAGTACAAATAGGTAGTTACAAAACAATCATAGGGATGTAAAGTAAAGCATAGGGAGTATAGTCAATAATATGGTAATAACTATGTATAGTGCCAGGTGAGTACTAGACTAGTCAGGGGGATCACTCCTTAAATTATACAAATGTCTAACCACTATGCTGTATACCTGAAATTAATATAAAATAATACTGAATGTCAAGTATAATTGATAAATGTAAAAAGGGGGAAAAGGAAAGGGGAATAAGAGGTCCAAATTTCCAGGTATAAAACAAATAGGTCAAGAGGATGTAATGTACAACATGGAGAATATAGTCAATAATAATGTGATAGCACAGTACGGTGTCAGATGGTTGCTGGACTTATCACAGTGATCACTTTTCTTTTTTTAATTGGGGAAATTGGGGGAGAGGAACAGCGTTGGGGAACCGGGGAAGGGGAACAGACAAGCTGCTATCCTTTTGTTCTTCAGTCTAGTTGTGGAGGATGTTGCTTCACTGGCCCATGTTGGTATCATCATTGCGTTCTTCTCGGGTGAGGCAGATCGGTCTCTGGCCTCTGGACGGCCACTCACAATGGCTCTTGGCAGCTCACACCGGCTGCAAGCTGCTCACGCTGGCTGCCAGCCACTCACTGTAGCCTAAGGCAGCTCACTGCAGCAGGGGCTGCAGCTATGCCATCCAGGGGACTCACAGCAGCCCAGCTCCAGGTGGAGCTGTTGTTCACCATCTTAGCTGTAGAGGACAGTGTCACTGGCCCTCATATGTGGGATCTGAACAGGGGCCGCTGGCGTCCCAAGCCAACTCTTAACCAACATGCCACTCGGCCGGCCCAGTGATCACTTCTTTAGGTATATAAATGTTGAATAACTATGGTGTACCCCTGAAACTAATATAATAGTGTATGTTAGTTATATTTTTAACAAAAATCTTAAAACAAAACAAAACAACAACAAAAAACGATTAACACCAATAGTGAGAAGTCACATCCACAGCATGTGTCCTTGATATGGTAAGAATGGTAATTCATCTCTGTGGTCTCCCTCGTCAAATTCCAAAACTCCAGTCTAACCATGAGAAAAACATCAAACAAAGCCAAGGTAAGGGACATTTTATAGGACACATGACCAGTACTCTTCAAAACTATCAACATCATCAAATACAGTCTGAGAAACTGTCACAGCCAAGAGTAGCCTAAGGAGATGTGACAAAGAAATGAAATGCGGTGTCCTACATGGGATCCTGGGCCAGAAAACGAATATGAAGTAACAACTAGGGAAATGTGAATAAAGTAGGATTTTAATAATATAGTATCAATACTGGTTTATTGCTAGTAACAAAGGTAGCATACTAATGTAAGATGTTAATAATGGGGAACTGGGCGTGGGGTGTACGGGAATTCTCTTGTACTATCATCACATGTTTCCTGTAAACCCATTCTATTCTAAAATTTAAAACGTTTATTTTAAAAAGAGCTCTTTGAAATTAAAAGCAACATCAAAAACTCAATAATAGTGTTTAGAAGATGGAATTAAGATAACATCCCAGAACAAAAATTAGAGACAGAATGAAAGTAGAATAGGAAAAATAAGAAAATTAGAGGGCTGGCCGAATGGCACAGTGGTTAAGAGCTGGCTTGGGACGCCAGCGGCCCCTGTTTGGATCCCACATATGAGGGCCAGTGACACTGTCCTCTACAGCTAAGATGGTGAACAACAGCCCCACCTGGGGCTGGGCTGCTGTGAGTCCCCTGGACGGCATAGCTGTAGCCCCTGCTGCAGTGGGCTACCATAGGCTACCGTGAGTGGCCAGCAGCCAGCGTGAGCAGCCGGCAGCCAGTGTAAGCTGCCAAGAGCCGCTGTGAGCGGCTGTCCAGAGGCCGGCGAACGATCTGCCTCACCCGAGAAGAACGCAATGATGATACCAACATGGGCTAGTGAAGCAATGTCCTCCACAACTAGACTGAAGAACAAAAAGGACACAACTTGTTTGTTCGCCTTCCCCGATTTCCCAATGCTGTTCGCCTCCCCCAATTTCTCAATAAAATATTTTAAAAAAAAGGAAAAGACGGCAGTCCAACATCCAAATGATAAGAGTTTCAGGAAGAAAACTCAGGGAAAAAAAGGAGAAGTCATCCTCCAAACAAAGAAAATTTCCCAGATCTGAAGGACGTGAATTTCCACTGAGTTCCCAGCATAATACGTCCCTTATGAACAATGGGGACAGAGAAGACCACAAGTGTTTTAAACTTCTTCACAATACTGGAAACAAAAAGACAATGGAGTGATTCATTAAAAATTCTTTTTTTTTTTTTTTGAGGGCAGTGTCACTGGCCCTCATATGTGGGACCCCAACCGGGGCTGCTGGCTTCCAAAGCCAGCACTTAACCACTGCGCCACTCGGCCGGCCCCATTCAAAATTCTGAAGGAATACTCTTTCTTATCTAGAATTCTATACCCAGCCAAATTACCAATGAAATGTCTGAGTAAAATAATGATATTTTCAGGCATTGGAGATATCAAAATTTTATTTCATAAAATGCACCTTACTGAAGGTTATTCTCCACCAAAATGAAAGGGCAAACTAAGGAAGCAATAGCCATGGGATCCAGAAAATAGAAAATAGGATACAGGAAAAAAAGATAAGGGACTCTCCAAATTAAATATGAAACATCGAGATAATGACAGTTACCAAGTATAAAGGTAACTGGCTGAAACAGTGTTACCAAATAGCCAGGTGTATGGAAAGCATGGCACCACTGTTTAACCTGATGAAACACCTACAGTAAATGCTTCACCAAAGCAATGAAATAAATGAAGAAAGAGAAAGATATGAAACACAAATGTGTACGACAAAAGAGAATGCCAACAAAAATGAATGAACTATTGATACATGCTACAACATGGAAGAATCTCAAAATAATTACACTGAATGAACGAAACCAGACCAAACAAAAACTGTGTGTACTGTGTGATTATACTTATATAAAAAAGCTCAGAAATCCATAGTAATTTTATCATAACAGAAAGCAATTAGTGGTAGCTGAGGGATGAAGGGAAGGTGGGGAGTTGCAAGGAGGAAGGGTTACCAAGGGTCAGGGGAAACTTCTGGGGGATGAATACGTTCATTTTCTTTACTGTGGTGATGGTTTATGCACATATGTCAAAACTTATCAAATCATACATTTTAAATATTCCTTTTTATTGTATGTTAATTTATATTTTAATGAGGCTGTCTAAAAATATGAAATTGGGCTCCCTACCCAATAACATATGAAGTCTGACAATGAAGTTCACGAACTTATCCTAGAAAAAGTGCTACATACCTCATTGCTGAATATCACTATGGTCACCTTCGAAGTACTCCCCTTAGGAAGCTAAGCACCAACGCCAGCGCCTAGTCCACCCTTCAAAGCAATTTTGGAACTCTTTTTCTGGAATGGCCATCAGAGCTGTTGTCGTATTACCCCTGATGTCCTGAATGTCATCAAAATGTCTTCCTTTCAATATTTCCTTTCACTTCAGGTAAAGAAAGAAGTCATTGGAGGGCCAGAAAGAAGTCATTAGAGGGTAAAGAAAGAAGTCATTGAGTAGGGAGGGTGTTCCAATACAGTTATTTGTTTACTGGCTAAAAACTCCCTCACAGACAATGCCATGTGAGCTGGTTCATTGTCGTGATGGAAGAGCCATGAATTGTTGGCAAAAAGTTCAGGTTGTTTTCGTCTAACTTTTTCATGCAGCCTTTTCAGCATTTCCAAATAGTAACCTTGGTTAACTGTTTGTCTAGTTGGTATAAATTCATAATGAATAATCCTTCTGATATCAAAAAAGTTTAGCAAAATTGTTTTGACTCTTGATTTGGACTGGCAGAACTTTTTTGGTCGTGGAGAATTGGCTGATTTCCGTTGTGCACCTTAACTCTTTGTTCGGGTCATACTGGTACACCCATGTTCCATCACCAGGGATAACATGGCCTGAAACATCGTCTTGCCTCTCCAAAAGGTCTTGGCAAACTTTGACTCTCCTTTGCTTTCGTTCATTGGTGAGTTCCTTCGGGATCATTTTTGCACACACCTTTCTCATGCCAAGATTCTCAGTTAAGATTTTTCTGTTTCTCTATTGATGTGTACTTGGTCTGCTATTCTCACAGTCAACCGACAATTTTGATGCACAATTCAACAAATTTTTGCAATGTTTTTATCAGTTCTGCTCATTACCAGTTGCTCTGACCTCTCTTCATCAGTGATGTGTTCTCTCCCCTCAGAAAGGCATTTAATCCATTTGTACACTGCTGTTTTCTTCATGGCATTAACCCCATAAACTTGGACTAACATGACCCTGATTTCACTTCCACTCTTGCCAGGTTTAACAAGAAATTTAATGTTTGTTCATTGCTGTAATTCAAACTCAGACATTCTCGTGAAAGCACACAAAAACATACAACAATAATGAACACCACTCAGCAAGTCACCGCCACACGTTGACATGAACACAGCTGTGAGACAGAGATCTACCCAGGTTATGAAACCTTCCCAACCTGTTTGTATAGTGTTGCCAATATAAACTCGTGGTGGTTAAGTTCGCAAACTTAATTGTCAGACCTCGTACACACAAATCAATTCCAGGTAGATTAAGAACTTAAACATGAAAAACCAAAACAATAAAAATTTTAGGAGGAACTATGGGAGATTATCTTTCTGGAGTTGGCATAAGGAATTATTTCTTAATAGAAAAACCATTAAACCTGGGCCGGCCGAGTGGCGCATTGGTTAAGCGCTGATTTTGGGATGCCAGCGGCCCCGGTTCGGATCCCACATGAGGGCCAGTGACACTGCCCTCTACAGCTAACAACAGCTCCACCTGGAGCTGGGCTGTGCAAGCCCCAGTGATGGTGTGGGCTGAAGCCCCTGCTGCAGTGGGCTGCCATAGGCTACAGTGAGTGGCCCGCAGCCAGCGTGAGCGGCTGGCAGCCAAGCATGAGCTGCCAATAGCTGCGGTGAGCGACATCCAGAGGCCAGCGACCGATCTGCCTCATCCAGGAAGAGCGCAATGATGATACCAACAGTGAAGCAACATCCTCCACAACTAAACTGAAGAACAAAAAGACAGCAACTTGTCTGTTCCCCTTCCCCGATTCCCCAACGCTGTTCCCCTCCGCCAATTCCCCAATAAAATCTTTAAAAAAAAAACCAAAACCATTAAACCTAAAAATAAAAAAAGAAAGACTGATAAGTGCACCACATTAAAATCAAGAACATCTGATAAAACAGATGTCAAAAGCACCAGAAAATTTTTTTATAGAAAACCACAAACTGAGAAATAATATTTTTGTTTTCTTTTTGTTTTTTGTTTTTGAGGGCAGTGTCACTGGCCCTCACAATTGGTACCCGAACTGGGGCCGCTGGCTTCCCAAGCCAGCGCTTAACCACCGCGCCACTCGGCCAGCCCAGAGAAATAATATTTTTAATAGGTTTAACACTGATCCTTGACTAAGGATTAGTATTCAGAATACACAAAGAACTCTTAAAAGACTCTATTTCTAGGAAGATGGAATAGACATACTTGTTCCTATTTCCCCCACTAAGCACAATGAAAAAAGCCCTGAGCATTGTATAAAAAACAGTTCTATATGAAACATAAGAAGACTTGTGATGGAGAGAAAGCAGACCAGCAAAGGACCTCAGGACCCAAGGATGATGCAGTGTTGAGTCCCTGAATTTTCTTTCTGCCTCATCCACCCCAGACTTGGAGCTGAAGAAGCCAGCAGCTTGGAAATGCTAAGGCGCACAGAACAAAACCTCCCCAGCAAAAGCCTGCTCTCTCTACCCCAAGGACCAAGATAGGGGCATCCTAGCATGACTGAGGATGTTTAGACAATCACCTCTCTACTCCGGCCACACACCAACAGAGAAAACCGTGACTCTACTCTTACCCCTCCTCCAGGGCTGAGAGGGGAGCCTAGATTCCACCTCCATAGGCCATGTACAATACAAGCAGGTGCCCCAACATCCCTGCTGGGGTGGCACCAGAGCAGGCCAAGTAGGGAGCCAGGACTTTCATCCTAGCAAACCAGTAATGAGACGCCGCCTGGAAATTGCTTGAGACCACGTGGGGCCCAGCAGTCACAGGGAGTCCCCTTTGGGTGTCAACAGAGGTAGAGTGGGGACCTGGACTTCTACTGCCCCTGGTATTGAGGGGGCACTCTCCCCTCCCCACTGCTGGGGTGGTGTCAGAGAAGATCAACTAAAACAGAAGGTGTAAAGGAGTAAGAAAAAGACAAACCATCTGATAGGAAAATGGGGAAAATACATCAAAAGAGGAAAATAATAGTACCTACACCTCATTTAAGCTGTTTTATGATTAAATGATGTGTATGCTTAAAATAGTTTCTCACACATAGTAAGTTGTAAATAAGAGGTGGTATTACTGTTATTACTACCACTACTACTAACTATTTCACAGGAAACGACACACATGTGCTCAAAAAACACGAAAAGATGTTCAACACCATTAGTAATCTGAGAAATGCTAATTATAACCATCATGAGACAATAATTCACACACTATTTATACACTAGTGGCCAAAAAGAAAGTCCACAGAAACTCTCACTCGTTGCTAGTGGAGGAGAAGCGCGCATATACACTTTGGAAAACAATCTGGAATTATCTTGAAAAGTCGAACATTCACACGGTTGATGAGCCAGTAACACCACTTCTGGATAAACTCTAAAGAAACTCTCGCATGTGTGCCAACAGACACATGCAGGGCTCCTAGCAGCACTGTCCATGGGAAGAAAAGTCTGGAAAACCCCCACTTCCATCAACTTGCAAATACACGTAGTACATGCACACACGGGGACAATGCAGAGCACCAACAATGAACGGACTCCAGCTCCCTGCCACACCAAGGGAGAGCCATGGAAATATAATGTTAAGTCACAGAATAGCACATTCGTAAAGAGGAGACAATCACCATTCAAATTCAAAACTAGGAGTATCCTGTTTTTCAAAAAGTGGGGAAGAGAGGGAGAGGTGAATTCATAAAATGTCCATATGGTATGAAAGAAAGAGTCTGTGGAAATGTTCCTGGTGAAACCATGCTAAGGAGACAGAGTTGGATCTGGTACTGAAGGGAAAAAAATGCTATCATGGGCATTATTAGGTCAACTGACTGAAATTAAGAACTGTAGTGTGGTTATAGAAGAGAATATTCCTATTGTTAGAAAATCAGCACATGCTGGAGTAGGTAGAAGTCATAATGTGCCAGCCTCAAATGGTTCCCCCAAAATCGTGTGTGTGTGTATGTGTGTGTGTGTGTGTGTGTGTGTGTGTGTGTGTGTGTGTAAGGAGAGAGAGGGAACGAAGGGAATGAGATCAAATGGTATAGAAAATAAAGAAAATAGGGCAAAATGTTAACAATAGGTGAACTGGTGTAGAGGCTGTATGGGTGTTCTTTGTACTCTTTTTACTTTTGCAACTTTTCTGTGAATTTATTCCCAAATAAAGGGTTCGGAAGAAGAAGGGGAAGAGGGATGCTGAAATTCAGGGTTATGATCACTGGAGGTGTGGCAGGCAGAATGGGCCGCATCAGCAGGGGGCTGGTGCCAGCTCTCATCTGTGCTCTGATTCTGGATTTGGGAAACAGATCCTCAGGTGTTCATTACATTATTATGCTTTATAACTCAGACATTATTTTTGTATGTTATCAAGTATGATATTTGAAAAGATAATAAAAACATCTCAGGAACATTTCAGGCTGGTACCAACTGGAGCTCTAAATATATACTCAATTCCTATAATCTTCTCACTGGAAGGACAAATGACTCACCTTTTTTCTGTTTTGCATACTCTACAATTTCCCATACTACCCGCTTCAGATATTTTGGGGTTGGGACAGGGGGAGGAAAAGTGTAAGAGAAACTGCTAAGTTGGACAGACTGATCAATTCACTCTCTTGAGTTTTAAAATAGTAATTTTTAAAAAATCTACCTTCCTTTGGTCAAAGGGCCAACTGTTGGGTCTGGGATCCATTGGGCAGTGGGATGGGTCAGGAGGTCGAGGGCTGGCCTGGGTGCCAGTGTAGTGCCCGCAGCGGGGCAGGCCCAGTGGCCTTGAGAGCAGGAGGAACTGGGGCGCATGGGGACAGGCAATGGGTGGGGTCCAGGCAGGGGGAAGGGTTGCCTTTCACATGGAGAGCAAGGCACAGGGTCAGGGGTCTGGGCACGATAATAGGCTGGACCTCAGTGGCTACTGACCACTGGGGGTAGGCTTGGGAAAGGAGGAGGTACAGCTCCAGTCCTGGAGTTATTGGAGCAAAGATCAGAAACTCAAATGCCTCCTGGAGCCAGGGGTAGGGGACATGAGGGAAGGGAGCAGAGGCTGAGTGAAGCAAATGCAAGTGTAGGGGTGCAGTACCTTGTCTAGGTTACATATGAGCCTCTTCGAGACATGCACCGAGTTGGCTGTAGGGTCTCTGACCAACAAAAGGGGGCGGCCATGACTGCTCCAGCCACCTGTGGCCAAGCAGGAATGTTCCAGGTTGGTACATGTTCTGATTTTTTAAGGGAAACTAGAAATCTGAGTTTTACATGAGGTCTATGGATTTAAGTGTTGCACTGGCCCTCATAAGTGGGACCCGAACCGGGGCCGCTGGCTTCCCAGGTGAGCGCTTAACCACCGCACCACTTGGCCGGACCCCAAAGCTTTTTAAAATAAGAGGCAGGCCTGACAAATATGTGACAGTCGCCATTTGGCAACCTCCTCACTAAGCTCATTAGTTTCCTGGGGCTGTCATACAAATACCACTGACTTGAACAACAGGAATTTTCTCTCACAGTTGTGGGCACTGGGAGTCTGAGATCAAGAGGTCAGTAGTGTGGGCTCCTTCTGAGGGCTGTGAGGGAGCATCAGTCCCATGCTTCTTGCCTGGCTTTTGATGCCAGCAGTGGCAGGTGCTGGCATTTCCTGACCTGCAGATGGGTAATCCTGATCTCTGCCTTCATGATCACATGATGTTCTCCCTGTGTGTGTCTTTGTGTATCCAATTTTTTTCCCTTTTTATAAAGACACAGTCATATTGGATTAGGGACCACCTAAATGACCTCACCTTGATCACCTGCAAAGACCATTTCCATATAAACTTACATTCACAGGCACTGGGGGGTAGGATTCAACACCTTTGGGGAGGACACAATTCAACAACCCATAACTCTAAGGTAACCAACCAGCCACTGGTCAGAGCAGTGACTGCGGCCCAGGAGGATCGTGATGGGGGCCAGGATCAGGGTCCAGACTCAGGGACAGGGTTTCCGGTCACTGGAACTGGACACATAGAAGGACATGTGCCTGGCTGAGCCTGACAATGAGGCTTGGATGGCCACCTCCTGAGCAGTGGCCCCAGGGAGAGAAGGGCACGAGGGGCCAGAGGCCAGGCAGGCTGTGACCCCGTGCTGAGTCTCACGGACGCCGAGAACCGCAGTGAAGCAGTCCCTCCAGACTATGCTGCCAGGGCCTTCGGACGCTGGATGAGGCCTCTGGAACAGGACCCCAGCGCTTGCACCCACTGCCTGTGAAATGCACGTGAGACCGGGTCTGCTGAAAGATTTGAGAAGCTGTTTTGAAAAAATACACAAAGAAAAACCAAAAGCAGCAAAGGCCTGTTTCAGGGGCAGGACTGAATTACCAGGCCACTCCCCAGGGCTGAAGCCTGTCCTGGAGGTCGGGATTTCCGGGGTGCCCCACACCACTGTGAACTGCACACACGAGCAGCAGCTGGGGCCTGAACTTGGGGGCCCTGATCCAGAAAACCAGGGGACCCCAGGGCACGTCCTCCAAACAGAACTTGGGGCTGTAGAAGTCATGAGAATAGTCACCCCCATCCACCCAACAGACATCGGCCCAGTCTGTCGGTCTGTCATGCACAGAGATGAGCTCCTGGGTCAGCAGGGAACGGAGGCCCAGTGGGAGGGGGGAAGGAGGGGATGAGTCCAGGCAGGAGACCTGGAGTGCGGCTGTGGTTGCTTCTAACGACATTCATGCAATTACTTACGGAATAAAGCAAGGACTTTATACTGCTGTTTCCAATTCTCATTAATGATGACAAGATTTTACTTAATTTCCAAGATTTTGTGTTTGCACTCCATCCTTTACAATGCAAACCCTGGTTCCCAAAGATGTTAATATAATTACTTATGGTTAAATACGTGTATTTGTATATATAATCGTTTCAAAACAACAATACCACTTTTATTACCAACAATAAGACTACTGAATGCAGTTTAGGTTTTATTCATGGTTCTTTTTGTCTCTGTCCCACTTGTATTACACGAATTGCTGAGTTTCAAAGTCACTCAAAACAATTCTCTGTGAAGTTAGGCCATTAATTTGTATACAGGACCATTTGTCTCAGCTTGTTTTCAATGTTAAGAGATGGCTTTTATTCTTTTTGGTTTAATTTTCATGTTTAGTTATGTAAAATGTTTACATGGTTCCAAAGCCAACTTATGAAACAAGGTACGTTGTTTGGTTTGTAAATCTGTGGTTTCGTCTTCTATTGAGGGCAGTGTCCCTGTCCCTCATATGTGGGACCAAACCGGGGCCGCTGGCTTCCCAAGCCAGTGCTCAACCACTGCGCCACTCGGCCGGCCCTCTTTTTTTTTTAATTAAGCAAAAATGAATACATACATTTGTATTTCCCTCTTTTACTTATATAAAGCATACTATACACATGGCCTGGACCTGGCCTTTCTGTTAGCAATGTATCCTGATAATAACGTCACAGTGATATTCAGAGACCTTCCTCGTTCCCTCTTATAACTCTACATTACGCCACCACAAACATGGCATAGTCCCCAACCAGTCTCCTCCGGATGGATCCTTGGGAGACTTCCCATCTTATAGCCTTGCTCATATGTAACTTCATTCTTTTGAGAAGACTGCATTTTGAATCCTCACTCTCTCACTGTGAGCCCTTTGGCTGGTCACCTAACATTCCAAACATCAGGCTCCTCATCTGTAAAATGGAGATAATATCTATCTCACAGTTCAGAATGAATTGACATGGTTTAAAATTTCCAGCACAGAGACAGCCAAGATGGCACAGTAGGTAAATGCTGTGTTTACCTTCTCTCACATCCACATCAAAATTACAATTAATCTACAAAACAACCATTATTGAGAATTTCCTAAAATCAAGCTGAACTGAAGCCTTTCAGCTAAGGATATGCAGAAGCAGCCACCTCCAGACTGATAGGAAGGAAGGGCAGAGACACATAATGGGCTGGTCCCCCCCACCTCCATGTGACTGTTAAAGATCAGGAGGGATATTTTGGCTGTGGTGGTTCCCCCCCACCCCCTCTCCGCCAGAGGAGTGAGAGGTGCCAGCCCCACCCCAACCCAGGGTTCCAATGCTGGGAAGAGAAGTCCCCATTATTTCTGGTTGTGAAAACCAATGGAGATTGTGACTGAATGAGACTGAGGGCAGCTGCACACACAGGCGCTCCTCTTAAAGGGACTGCACGTGGACTTGCCCACCAACAGGATCATTTGCTCTGAACTCCAGAGCTGGGGCAGGGACTGGAGGGGTGGCAGGGACATATAGTGGGGTACTGAGTTGTCTGGCTTAGGACGGGGGCTGGAGAGGTGGCTTTCTCCTGGACAGGGGAGCTGGCAGGGGCACTGCTTCTTTGTTGAGCCTTCCTCCTTCCTGGCATGCAGAGGCAGGCGGCCACCATATCTGAGTCTCTGCTATTCATCGGCTCCGCCCTGGTGATTCAAGATCTGGCTGCATCCAACTTTCGGGCATATCCAGGCCACTTCCAGTGGCTTTTCGTGCAGACCACCTGCTTTGGTTCAAGCTGCAGACTTTTCTAGGATCTCTCAAAGGTTCATGGAACCCAGACAAGCAGCATCTGGCTTGAGCATGTTCTATACCTCTGGCTGAGCAGCACTAAGCACAGCACTGGCAGCAGCTGGCCTTGGTTTGCAGCTTGGCCTCTCAAGGCGCTTTCAAGCACAGCACAGGCAGCAGCCATCTGCGGATTTCTTTGTGGCTCCTCCTAGGTGGCCCTGGGAGGGGCACGGGCTGTGGTTGAACTTGACCTACAACAGATCCCCTCCAAGGTGGTCGTGGGGCTGGCATCCCCAATGGTCAGCTTCAAAATGAGCTGGAGCATCACCCAGTGGCCTCCAAGTATGACACACCCAAGGGACAGATTGGGCAGGCACCAGAGTCCTGCTGATGCAGATCCTGCTCCGTAGGGTCAGCCGCTGCACCACAACTCTTCCACTGTGGTTATGGCCAGTCTTCACAACCGGTGAGCCCAAGGGTCAGTCCCTCCCATTGATGTGCAATTATCAGCCAAGACTCAACAACAAGAGGAGGGCACACACAGCCCACAGAAGGGACACACCTGGAGTGCATGTCTCAGGTGACCAGAAAGACTGCGCCACTGAACCCCACAGCACACCTACTATACAAGACCACTCTACTAAGACCAGAAGACATAGCAGCCCTACCTAATACATAGAAACAAAAACAGGGAGGCAGCCAAAATGTCCCAAATAAAAGAACAGCTCCAGAAATGGAGATAAGCAATCTATCCACAGAGTTCCAAACACTGGTTATAAGAATACTCAGTGATATCAGGGAGAACTTCCACAGAAAGATAGGAAGCATAAAAATGGAAATGAAAACCATGTAAAAGAACCAGTCAGAAATAAAGGATACAATAAAGGAAATGAAGAATATATTACAGGAAATCAACAGATTAGATGAAGCAGAGGATACAAACCTGCAATGTAAAAGATAAGGTAGCGGAAAACACCCAACTAGAACAGCAAAAAGAAAAAAGAATCCAACAAATTGAGGAGAGCTTAAGGGACCTCTTGGACAATATCAAGCATACCAACATTTGTATGATAGGGGTACCAGAAGGAGAAGAGAGAGAGCAAGGAATTAAAACCCTATTTGAGAAAAAAAAAAAAACCTATTTGAAGAAATAATGACAGTAAACTTCCCTAACCTGGTGAAAGAAATAGACATACAAGCCCAGATAGCACAGAGAGTCCCAAACAAGATTAACCAAAGAGGCCAACACCAAGACGCATCATAATTAAAATGCCAAGGTTAAAGACAAACAGAGAATCTTAAAAGCAGCAAGAGAAAATCAGTTAGTTACCTACAAGGGAGTCCCCATAAGACTATCAGCAGATTTCTCAACAGAAACTTTGCAGGCCAGAAGGGAGTGGCAGAAAGTATTCCAAGTGATGAAAAGCAATGACATACAACCAAGATTACTCTACCCAGCAAAGCTATCATTTAGAATTGAAGGACAGGTACGGAGCTTTCCAGACAAGAAAAGGCTGAAGGAGTTCACCACCACTAAACCAGTATTACAAGAAATCTTAGAGGGACTTCTTTAAGATGGGAGGGGGGTTAAGGATGGGAGAAAGGGGAAGGACTTAAGAAGTACAAATTGGTTGTTACACAGTATTCATGGGGATGTAGCGTATAACATAAAAAATATAGTCAATAATATTGTAATAACTAGGTATGGGGCCAGATAGGTACTAGATCTATCAGGATGGTAGATGGGAATGGGGTTGAGGACAGGGTGGAAAAGATGAAGGTATTAACAAATACAAATTAGCAGTTAGTACAGGATGGGGGGTTATATTTATTACAATATAATCAATAATGTAATAAAGATCATGTAAGATGCCAGATGGGCACTGGACTTATCAGGGGGATCACTTCATAGGCTGTGTCCAATGTGTTATACATGTGAAGCTGAAGTAGAATAACATTGAATGCCAACTATAACTAAATATATAGGTATATATAGTCACAGGATGTGGAGTACAACATAGGGAAGATAGTCAATAAGCTATATAAGCTGTCAGAGGGGTAGTACCTTAGGGGGCAGGTTATGACTTTATGAGGTGTATAAACATCTAACTATTATGTTGCTTTGTACACCTGAAAATAATAATAATAATAATTTCCGAATACTAAATAAAAATAAAGTAAAATGTCTAGCACAGGGCCTGGCACATAGTAATAATAGTCCATAAATGTTTGCTGTATTTTTTCCCATTTTGTTTTATTTGTTCATAGCCTAGTGCTTTAAAAGCTGGCTATCTGGGGGGGAGGGAGAGAGAGATGTAAATATTTAGTTGTCTGATGGGGTGTGGAGTGCTACCAGAGGTCCAGGGACAAGTGTTGGAGCACACAGTGAAGGCTCATCCACTCAGCCTGGGGATCAGAGAAGCTGTAGGGCATGTGTGTTGATTTGCCCACCCCACTTCTCCCTCCTTATGGAAACCACTTCTCATTTTTCCATTCTCAAAACAGAGAGCTGCATCAACACCCCACCCACAAGGTGAGCACATGACCCAGCCTGGCTTCCTAGGGTCTCAATGATAGGCTCAGGGATGGGCACATGATCCAGTGCAACCAATGAGAGTCAGTTCTGAAGCTCACTAAGGACTATTAGAAGAGAGGCTCTCTCATTTCCCACTAAGATGCTAATCTCATTGGCTGTAAGCCTGGAGCTGCAGGGGCCAACACATGGCAAGACAGCGTGAAAAAAAAAAATCAACATTAAGAGATGGAGGGCCAATTTGCAACACTGTCACTTGGACACTGGGGATTTCAGTTAAGTGAGCTGAAAAATATTGCTTTCCTGACTAAGCCAGTTTGAATGGGGTTCTCATTTGCATCAAGAGTGGTGAAGACAGACAGAGGGGCCCTGAGGCCTGAAAAAGCAAAGGAAAGACTTTCCAGCAGGGAAAAACAAAAAAGCATGTAGGAAAGAAAGTCCTGAGGAAATGTAGCAGTCAGACTCTTTTTTTTTTTCTTTTTTTTTTTTGAGGGCAGTGTCACTGGCCCTCATATGTGGGATCTGAACCGGGGCTGCTGGCTTCCCAAGCCAGCGCTTAACCACCGCACCACTCGGCCGGCCCGCAGTCAGACTCTTGTATAACTTTAATTAATGCAAGACCTGTGGGCTCATACCAATCACTTGAACAAACTCAGCTTTTCAACTGGAAGGCTGAGCTCCAGACCCTGGGAAAAGCAGGGAGTTCTCACCTGGACAATCATCAGCCAGGTGATGCATGCAAATTAGTTGATAGTAGTGTCAGAGGGTCAGCCTCCCTAGGTGTCAGTTGGGGACCCTGTTCCCCCACCATCAAGTTGGCATCTAATGTTGCCCACGTCCCTCACAGTCTGGAAGATGCCCTCAGCTGCATTCTCTACCCACATTTTACCCTCCATGGTCCTGGGTACCATCCCTTTAGTTTCCAAAGCCTCCTATGGTCTAGGAGTCTCCTTTCTCATGTCCCATGTTTTGCTCAATGCCACTTGTACACACTGAATCAACTATCTGGGTGTCTGAATTGAATCAAGCTTTACTGGGTGTCTGAAATGAAACACGCCATGTAACAGCTTGTGCTGAGCAGGGCAAAAAAGCCAGGCTGTGCAGCTCTGGTTTGGAGCTGGCAGTGGGGTAAGATTGAGAAACTGGGATTTGCTACTTGAAGGCTTTTTAAAAAAAACTTCTTAATTTTTTTTTTATCCCTTCTATTTCTTTGCTGAGAGTATTTTTTTCATTTGTTTGCAACAGGTTTGCATGTGTTCATTGAAGCTTTTTTTTTTTTTTTTTTTTTTTTTTTTAGCTGAGCCATCCTGCTACCTGTTGGCAGCTGAGCAGCAGCTCAGCTTGGGCTGGCATCGAACTGCTGTTGCTCAGAGCTCAGCTTGCACTCTTGAGTGAGCTCTTAACCAACTGAGCCACTCGGCCAGCCCTAAAACAGTTAATTTTTTTTTTTTTTTGAGGGCAGTGTCACTGGTCCTTATATGTGGGATCTGAACCGGGCCGCTGGCTTCCCAAGCCAGCACTTAACCACCGCGCCACTGGGCCGGCCCTGAAGCATTTTTTGACAGCCACTTTAAAATTCATTCCAGATAGTTCTAACATCTCCTCCATCTTGGTGTTGATAATACTGTCTTTTTTCATTCAGGCTGTAATTGTCCTGTTCTTATGTGACGAGTGGTTGTCAATTGAAACCCATACATTTTGAGAATTATATTATGAGATTCTGGATCTTATTTAAACCTTCTGTTTTCGCTGGCTCCCCGAAGTGATACCACTCCAGCAGAAGGGAGGTAATAGCCTCATTACTGCCAGGTGGGGTAGACATCCAGCCTCTTCACTTGGCCTCTGTTGACACCTAAAGTGGGGAGGGTCTCCTTGGTACTGAAGGGTGGGAGTGGAAGTTCTGCCTCCCCACTAGGCTCCACTGATCCCATGGGGGGCGCTGGCTGGAAGCATCTGCCCCTCAGACAGCCTCCACTAACACCATGGGGGGGCTGGTATTTGGCTGGAGTCCAGCCATTGTTATCTAAACTTTTTTATCTTGCTAGGCTGCCCCTTTACTTGTCTTCTGGCTAGAGGGGGCAGGTTTTTTTTGGAAACTCACCACTGTGTCATTCCTTGGGCCCCAAGGTCCCTGGGTGGCCTACCTTCCCTCCACCACTGGTCTTATGTTTGTTTTATAAATAATGTCCATGGCTTTTAGTTGTTCGTAGCAAGAGGAATATGGAAAAGTATTTCTCCTCCAGCTTTCTGTAAGTGGGTTATGTGGAGACTTTGAAAATATTTCTGATGCTAAAGTGGAGCATAAGTAAAGCCAAGTCAGAGTTCCTGAGGCAAGTACTTTATCACCTTAGAAGGTACTGAAGGTAGCAGTGGTGAGGTGGTGAAAGGGCATGGGTGTGGACCTGGGATGAACTCAAGGGAAGTATTAAACTGACCTTGGTTAAGCTGTTTTGGTCATAAGAGGCTCAGTTTCCTTCTGAAAAATAAAATCCAAACTACTTATTATGTAGGGGTGTCATGGGGAGTATGTGAGATAAAGGCCTGAAAAAGCAAAGAAAAGACTTTCCAGCAGAAAAAAAAAAAAACATGTGGGAAAGTGTCTGGCACTGAGAATGCACATCATAAGTAATTTTTTTACTTTCCTAAAACAGTTCCAGCCTTATATCCTAATATTTCCTAAATAAATCCTGAGTTGTAGCACAAACTGTTTATAATCCTGCCACAACTGCTGTCAAGCTCCATGGCATTGGACAATCCCTTTCCCTCGCTGGGACTCAGTCTCCCCATTTTAAAGAAGAGGATTGGTCTAGATCTTTGCTACTCAATAGGCAGTCTGCTGCAGTCCCTGGGAGCTTATCAGAAATGCTGAGTGCCAGGCATCACACCTGATTACTGAATTAGAACCTGCATTTTAACCAGACCCCATATGAGTTTGGCATATTGAAGTCTGAGGAACAATGCTCTGGGTGACCTGTAAGGCTGCTTCCAGCTCGGACCTGACCTATCTCAGGCTTTCCAACCTCTGCACTATGGCCAAAATGCTGACCATTCTACTGTGGTGATATGGTGCTAACCACCACCTAAAGCACAGCGAAAACACACTGGCCCGCTCCGCCCCGTTCAAGCAAAAGCTTTCTCTGACCACCCCAACCAGAAGTGGTCCTCTAAGGGCTGGCCGAGTGGCGCGGTCGTTAAGCGCTGGCCTGGGAAGCCAGCAGCCCCGGTTCGGTCCCACATATGAGGGCCAGTGACACTGCCCTCAAAAAAAAGAAGTGGTCCTCTAGTCTCCTCAAACAATCATTCTCCAGACCATTAGTCAGAGGACTGAGTACATGCTAAATGGCAGCTTACCTGTTTTCTCCTAAGCTGCCATTTAATCCATGTGTCATGTATTTTTATGAAACTTTCTACATCTTCTCAGAAACCGAGGATGTAGATGGCTCTGGAAAGCTCTTGGGGAGAAGAGATCATGATTTCCACTTGCCTCAGTGTTCACCATCCGATGCCCCACACATAGGAGGTACTCAGATACGTAATCATTTACACTGAGAAAGTGTTCTAAACACACGTTTAAGTCCCTACAGTTCACAATGAGGAAATGCTATGATTATCAAACTTTAAAATGAGCATAAGGGGGCCGGCCGAGTGGCACATTGGTTAGGAGCTGGCTTAGGACACCAACTCTGAGCAGCAGGGCCCCGGTTTGGATCCCACATGCAGGCTAGTGACACTGCTCTCTACAGCTAAGGTGGTGAACAACAGCTCAACCTGGAGTTGGGCTACCATGAGTGGGCTGCCGTCAGCTACCGTGAGTGGCTGGCAGCTGGTGTGAGCTGTCAAGAGCCACCGAGAGCAGCCGTCCAGTGGCCGGCAACCAATCTGCCTCATCCGGGAAGAGTGCAATGATACCAACATGAGCCAGTGAAGCGATGTCCTCCACAACTAGACTGAAGAACAAAAGGACAGCAACTTGTCTGTTCCCCTTCCCCGATTCCCCAACGCTGTTCCCTCCCCCAATTCACCAGTAAAATCTTAAAAAAAAAAAAAAAAAAATGAGCATAAGGAAACCTATCTTTTCTGTCCCCTGATTTATTAAAAAAGAAACACTTCTTTTCTTTTTAATGATGATACCCAATATTGGAGAGATTATGCTGAAACTGGTACTCACACACAGCAGTGTAAACTGACACAACCCTTTTAGAAAACACATCAGCAATACACAGTACAAAACAAATGTTTCCAGAAAGCCCACTCCTTGGACTTTATCTTGATTAAGTAAAAATAAGAGTTTATTTGTATGAAGAGTCATATATAACAGCAGAAAGCTGGACATAATGTAAATGCAAATCAATGAACTGGGTACACCATGGAACCATTTAAAATAATTAGGAAGGCTGTATTCAAACATAGAAAAATTTCGTTTATTCAATATTAGGTAAGAAAACCAGAATATAAAATAACACATGCTACTGTCTATAACTAATATATGTACGAGTACCTAGATAAAGATATGCATGTGCCATATATAGGATATCCAGTTTGAGAAAGAGAGTATCATTTATGGACTTTTCTTAATCTGATATTTCCTGGGTGTCCACACTGTGGCAGGTGTGGGATGTTGAACTCACACAGACCCCGCGCGGCGGGAGAGAGAGACCTACAGGAGAAGGGGTCATCAGAAAGGCCCATGGGACATGTGGCTCTGTGCCAGGGACCTCAGTCAGCAGCCCTGCCCAGACTCTAAAATGAACCGCAAGGGGTGAGGGCAGGCAGCCTCCTCACACTGTGTCTCCTGTCTCAGCTCAGAGAGGCCCCCGGAGCCTTGCAGCTGTGCCTGCAAACCCCTCAGCAAGGGAGCACACAGAGCTGCCTCCCCCATGCCCTCACCGCAGCTCTGGCAGCAGGTTTTCCTTCGGGACTCACTGAGGACCTGTGATCAAATTGGATAGGTCTAATATCACCTCTACGGATGCTCTGTCCTTCTCGGATTGCATGTGTTTCCTCAGCCACTCCCTCCAACTTCAGGATAATGGACGTTTCCAGGGTCATACAGCTGGTGGGAGGCAGAGCTGGGGTTTGAACCTGGAGGACAGCGCTCACTGCACTGAACTGCACTGACCTTCATTTATCCCTGCCCAGTATAAGGGGGATAGAGAAATTGTAATCTGTGTTCCAGGAGCTCCAGCTGCAGTGGCCGGCGTGCCCATGAGGGGCAGATGGAGAGGAAGCAAACAGAGTGCCACTGAGTAGTAACTCGCTCATTCCAGAGGAGGAGATGGGCTCAGCTGGACCCTGAGGATGGTAGCATGTGACAGGCCAGGGGTAATGACATAACAATAGCAGCATGTGTGAATCACTAAATGTGATGCCAGGCACTGCACTAAACACTGTACCTGTATTAACTCAGTTAAACCTCTCTGAACCTATGAGGCATGGGCACTCAGATGCTCAGTTTACCCCTGCAGAAACTAAGGCTCAGAGCTTAAGAAAAGCCCAAGGTCACACAGCTGGAAAGCAATAGAGCCAGGATTCCACCCCAGTCAGTCTCCCCACCCCTGCCCCCCAGTGGTTTAAAATGAACTCTAATTATCCTTAGAGTTCAGTAAATCGGAGGTCCAGTGTGGGTCTTTTTAGACTAAAATCAAGGTGTCAACAGGCTGTGTTCCTTTCTGGAGGTTCTAGGGTACAATCTGTTTCCAGCTCATTCAGGTTGTTGGCAGAATTCAGGATTCAGTTCCTGAGTTGGACTGAGGTCCCCATTCTCTTGCCAGCTGTAGAATGAGGGCTGATCCCAGCTTCCAGACGCCACAGCAGTCCTTGGCTCATGGCTCCCTTCCTCCATCTTCAAAGTCAGTACAGACAGCGAATCTCTCTGCCCTCCCTTTTCAATTGTCTTCCACTTTTAAATTATTTTTTTAAATAATGGTATATATGTATATATATATATATATGACATAAAATTTACGATTTTAACCATTTTTAAGTGTACAGGTCAGTGTATTGAGTGCATTCAGACTGCCGCGCAACCATCACCACCATCCATCTCCAGAATGCTTACCATCTTGCAAAACTGCAACTCTGTCCTCATTAAACACTAGCTCCTCACTCTTCCCAGCCCCCAGCCCCTAGTAACTACCATTCTCCTGTCTGTCTCTGTGAACTTGACTACTTTAGGAACCTCATATAAATGGACTCATACAGTATCTGTCCTTCCGTGACTGGCTTATTTCATTTAGTATAGCATCCATAAGTTTCCTCTATGTTGGAGCATGTGTCTGAATCGCCTTCCTTCTTAAGGATGAATAATATTCCATTGTGTGTATTGACCCCATTTGTGTATCCCTTTGTCCATTGATTGGACATTGGAGTTGCTTCCACATTTCCATTATTGTGAATAACAGTGCTTTGAACACAGGTGTACAAACATCTCTTCCAGGCCCTGTTTTCAATTCTTTTGGATATGTACCCAGAAATGGGATTGCTGGATCACAGGGTAAATTGATTTTTAACTTTTTAAGGAGCCACCATATTGTTTTTCATAGCATCTGCACCATTTTACATTCTGAACCCAGGAAGTCTTAATCCCCACTCTGTACGCTTAATTCTATGCTGTCTGAGGAAGGGTGCTCTGCGTACAAGGACCCATGGATGAAGGTGCAGAGGCAGGGTGAGCAGGTGTGTCTGGAGGGCAGGAAGGAGGCCATCCTGTGTGGCATGGAGACCCCCACCGTGTGCCAGACTGAGACATTTAGCCTTGATGCTGAAGGAACAGAGAGGCACTGAAGCTCCTGAGAAAAGGAGGGCAGTCTGAAGACACTTTCATGGGAAGATTGTTCTGGCGACAGCTCATGGCTTGGATTGAAGGGGTGGGCTGGCATGAAACCAACCCTGCGGGCCCATGGTTCTCTGCTAGGAACCCTAAGATTCCCTCTTTATACATTCACTGTTCATCCACAATTTGTGAATGAAAAAGCGGCCACATACTAATCCTGGCAAGCTGCGGGGAGGGGGAGGGGCGCAGGGCAGGCCTTACAAACAACCACACAGGGTGGTCTGAACATAAAAATTCCTAACGAAGTGGGTGAGCCCCAGGCCTATAGGTTCTGGATCAAAGGTCAATCTCTACCTTAAGTGAGCGCTTTCCATTGTCTTTGTGTATCTAGGATAACATACCTCTGACATGTCAGAGTAATCTTCTTCTCCAGACCCCTGGCAGGCCAACTACCTGCACCAGAAGAGACCATCAGAGCACAAAATCATCAGAGGGCCTCATTGGTATCTCTTCCTACATACTGTCTCCATGTGCTGTAACTGTTCTTTATTAACTATCCTGTACCCACCAACATAAAAGAAGTATATGTCTATTTTACTTTTTATCCAATCCCAGAGTTTCCCCCACTTTGCTTTCTCCTGTCCCCTAAATCTACCACCAATAGATTTCATGTAACCCCACTTACGTCTTCTAATTCTAATGTATAAAATAAGCTGAAAATGCCATTCTCCAGAGCATTTTCTCCATCTGTTGAGATTTTGCTTCCTGCATGTCCTCAAAGTTTTGGTTCAAATAAGACTTTCCTATTGGCTGGATGTTCTTTCATCGACAAATCCATTGATTCACAGTCCATCCCCACATTCGGGGCCACATCCTGGGGCCACAGGGCCTGGGGTTGGACTATGACATGACTCCACTGGGAATCACAGCCAGGTACCTCCAGCAATGTACAAAGGGGCTGTGAGAATTTAGGGGTGTGGGCCAGCATAGAAAATCCATATTTGGAACTGACATGTATGAGAAAAAAAAACATCACTGTCCGGGGACTGGTCACACTTTCCCAGCCTCAGCATCCCAGTTCCCCATAGGGCACAGGTAACTTTCACCCACAAATGCACAACACTGGCTGTCAATTCAAGTTATGACTCAGCATTTTCAGAGCTTGACTTGAAAATTAGGAACAAAGCTGAGTAAAGAGACCAAGTTCTGTAAGTGTTTTCTGTTGAAGTTCTAATTTTTAGAGCTATGTCCCCCCAGAGTCCAATGAAAATAAAATCCCTCTCTTTGAAGCAAAACTTTTCCATGCAGAAGAAAGTTGCTGTCTGTTCTAATGGACACCCAAGAGCCATGTGCTGGGCAAGCTTCTTGGAGCAGCTGAGTCGCAGATGTGCAGAAGGGCTGGCCGGGCTTGGAGCCCAGCCAGCCTTCCTGGGGACGTCTGCTACGGACTTTCCTCTGGAAGCCACATTGCCCTGGGCCTCTCCTGCTCCTCTGCATGCCCTACCCACAGCACACCTCGCCCCCAGCCTCCGTGCCCATGCAGGTTCCTTCTGCAGTCTGCCCACTTTGTGGGGGACGGGACCAGGACCGGGCCAGAGCCTGCGTCTGCTGTGAGCCTGTCCCTGGGGTGGGCAGGAGCCCAGGAGGGGCACTGGTCCCGAGTCAGGGCAGAGTGTTCCAGGGGGTGGGGGCCCTAGCCAGCCTGAGTAGGGAAAGGGTGGAGAGGGAAGAGCATGCCAGGTCCACAAATCTTCAGTGGCCTTCAAATGCCTGGATTCCAGTCAGCTCTTGTCTCCTCAAACCCTTGTCAATTTTGAGTCCACCTCCCCGCTTCACCGAAGACACAGCTGCAGGGGCAACTTTCTCAGCCCCCCAACATCCACCCGTCTTTCCTACCTCCTCCTGCTTCTTCAGGCCCCTTGACAGCCCCTCACTCCAGCCGTCTGTCCCCTCCTGTCCTGGCTGCTCCAGCTTAGCTGTTGCAAACCCTTCACACTCCTTCCACCTGGAGCACTTCCCAGCATCTGTGCCCCTTCCAGATGCTGCTCACTTGGCCTCATCCCTCCCTGTCTCCCTCCCTCCCTTTCCCAAGCTCTCTCTCTGCAGAGCCCTCTTGAGAGATCTCATGTTCTCCCAGTTTCTGTTACTATGGATCCTAAGCCTCAGAACCAAATACCCAGCAGCATCTGGGCACCTCTACCATGTTGTTCCACCTTGACGGTTCTCTCTTCCACCTACTCCACTCCTCACAGCCGCCCCCACCAGCCACCCACAGGCCTCCCTGCCCCTCCCTCCCCTCTCATAGGGGATGAAGCCCTAGTCCAGCACTTGTACTCCCAAACACCTGTGGAAGAATCAGCTGCCACCCCTCCTCTTGCCCCAGAGCACTGAGCAGCCTCTTAGCTGGACCCCAGCCCCTGCCTAAGCTCTGGCCCCTGAAGTCCATTCTCCACCCAACAAAAATGCCAAAATGCTCAATGTCCCCTCTGGCTGAACACGCCCCATGGATCTTCCTGGCTTTTAGGATAACATCAAATCCCTTGACCATGGTATACAAGGACAAAATGCTCTAAATGCCAGTAACCCTCTTGCAGTCTCCTTCTTTTCCAGCATCACTGCTCCTGCCTGCCTCCCCGGCCATCCCACCCACCCCCATTCACAGGTATGGACTCTACTTTCTAACCATATTGACTGAAATCTTATTTCCTTGAATGCTCCAGACTCTCACTTTCCACATACAGTTTTCTCTGAGTAGAGAAGAGATTTACTGATCTTCTCCCCAATTCCTACTTATCTTCTTACCTTAAGAAGTTAAGTGCTTCTTTCAGAAGCATCCCTACTCCTCAGGCCTGAATTGGGTGTCCCTCTCAGTCTCCCCCAGATGTTCCACATGGTGAGGACTGTGCCCACCTTGCCACCAGGTGTCCCTGCACCCACACATGTCCAGATGCTAAATAATTAACAGTTAAATAGGGCCGACCGAGTGGCGCGGAGGTTAAGCGCTGGCCTGGGAAGCCAGCGGCCCCGGTTCGGTCCCACATAAAAAAAAACAACAAAAAAAAACCAAACAGTTAAATAAAAGAATGAGGGCACACAATGGGCCATGTGTGCTGTAAGGACTGGCATAGCCGATCTTCCTGTACACCTGGCTGTGTGCATGGAAAGCATCCATTACTGTGGACAGACGCCCTGAGCAAGGCCCTGGTGGGCGTGTCCATTCATCAACGCTCACCACTTAGGGAGGCCATGGCGGCATGTGGCTGGGCCTAGGGCCAGGACCAGATGGGACACAGATCCCAGTCTCTGATGGGCTGCAGGAACACACCCACCTCCCATGTATCCATCCAGCTCCCCAGCCCCCGTCAAGAACAGCCAGAAGCATCCATCAAGGCATGGTGAACCATGTGGTCACTTATTCCTGGAGGAAGGTAAGCCTCTTCACAGCTGTCAGTCTTATTCCACTATTCTAGCCTCCAAGTCTAGAATAGTGCCCGGCAAATAGGTGCTTAATAAAGATTTTCTGTGTGGGTGGATGAGTGAACGAAAGCAAACCTGTCCCTTAACTGATGGGGAGGAGGAGGAAAGACCAACATCCCAGCATCAAAGCCACAGTGGGAAGAGTCAGAATGCTCCCCAAGGTCCATCTCTGCGGGCACTGGATGCAAACAGACCCACGTGCGGCACAAAGCAGCATGAAGAAGGTGCCAGTGAACAGCAGCGCCTGTTAAATCCAACACCCAGCTTATCGACAGGCCCTGATGTGTCTGTCACAGCAGCTCAGGCTCTCGGTGACAGCAGCACCTTCTTTTAGCAGCACATTGAAGTCTGCAGAACTTTTACAGCTCTTTTATCATCTTCGCCACCCCCTACACTCAACCCCCATTTTGCAGATGAAGAAACTGAGCTCAGGGGAAGAATGTGTTGGAACAAAGTCCAGGTCTTGAGCTGGGGCAGACTGAAGACAGCAAGCAGCTGATGCAAACACAGCCTATCTAAGTGGGGGGAGAGGTGTAGACAAAAGGCCTCCTGGGGCCAGGCACGCAACATGGTCCAGGTACAAGACAACAGGGAGTGGCAGGGTTTGTGGTGAACTAGAGGCAGGTGTTCTGCACGTGCTACACAGCTCAGGTGGGGCCTGACTGGGGCAAACCAGGCTTTATGCTGCCTGGTCTTCCAGTTTTTCCAGAGAAGCCAGGAATCAGGATTTTGGAAGTTTCCTGACTTTTAACACATTATACTGGTTAGATCCATCCTCTATTGAAGGATGCTTATCTCAATGGTCAAGGGTATGGCCCATCATTATATCCAAGAGCCTGGCACAGGACCTAGTGTCCACAGGCTTGCAACAAATATTGTCTAGGTGAATAGACGAATAGATGGGTGGATGAATGGGTGGACAGGTGGGTGGACAGATGGGTAGTCAAGTGGATGGGCATGGATGGATGGATGGATGGATGGACATTTGACAAAATAATGGAATATTATTCAGTTATAATAAGCAACGAAGTACTCATTCATAGTCAAATGTGGATGAACTTTGGAAACATTGTGCTCAGTGAAAGAAGCCAGACACAAAAGGCCACACAGAGCATGATTCCATTTATACAAAATATCTGGACTAGATAAACACATGGAGACAGAAAGTAGATTGAAGGTTATACCAAAGGCTGGCCGTTGTGGGGGGATTGGGAGCTACTGCTTAATGGTTATAACATTTCCGTTTGGGGTGATGAAAAAGTTTTGGGATAGACAGTGGTGATGGTTGCACAACATTATAAATATAATTAACGCCACTGAATTGTACACTTAAAACTAGTTAAAATGGAAAAAATATTTTACCACAATAAAAGAATTTTTTTTAAGACTAGAAAGTCTTAGCAAAGTAACAATTCTCCTAGTTTGCCTAAAAAGGAAAGAGCCACATGACTTTGTATTGTACAAACAGTAAAAATTTTCAGAGTTAACTAGATGAAGGCGTCTTTTGCCCTTTGAGACCTAAAATCTGTTTTCAGTTTAGGAAATGAAATTTGGAAACATGACCTAGATGTTTTACTTTCTGTAACTTGGGAGCAGGAGAGGAGCAAGAGAAAAACTAAGCAGGCAACTTACTGCCTTGGGAAGATGACCCTCTCCCTTTAAGAGATATGGATTTAGCCCACATGAGTTCCACTTGGAGCATATTTTAACAGGGACAACAGTTTCATCCCAATAGACTACCCTGGGGGAATGGAAAAGGCATGGCCATCTTCTCCAGGCAGCCAGGAGATGATGTGAAAGCTGCACAAACCCTAAGCCCAGTCGTCCAGCAAAGACACCGAGGCCACTTACTGCGGTCCTCAGCCCACAAGCTGTGTCTGCGAGTCTTCTGAGAAAGAATGTAACCAAGGATAGGTGACAAGTTTACATTGGAGGACAATGGGACAGTGTTGGAGGGCAGGATGGGGGCTGCAGGGACTGCCTGGTGACATGGCCAACACCACAAATCCTAATCCAGGCAGGCACCAAGCACCCAGACAGGGGCACTGTCCAGGCACCAGTGTCCGCTCACAGTGACTGCCAATGGTTTCTGCCAAGGGGCATCTTTCTCTGTATCCCGCAGTCTGCCCCCACCGTCTGAGAATAAGAAGGTCCACCTGGAACCTTTGGATACCATGGTATTATACCTGGTGCAGAGATGGTTTCGGGAGTGAGCCATGCACCCCTTGTCCTGTATTTTATGTCCCCAGCACAGCCTCCTGTCCAGGCTCAGAACTGAATTTGAAAAAACTCCACGATGTGGACAAATTCTGAGCAATTCATATGGCCTAGAGTTAAAGACGGTTCACTGGAACTGGTCCGAAAAGAGCAGCTCCAAAGCTCTGTTCCTGTTTAACCACGGACAGAAATTTTCCTCCTCTGTGTCCATGGCAGCACTAGGGCGGGTGTTTTTATATCATTTTCTTTCATTTACTGCCATGCTTTATCAGTGCATGTAATTATTTCCATTACCGAACCAACAGCGCGTGTGAAATTCAAACCAACAAACCCAGAAAAAAACTAAATGAGACTTTGAATGATGTACAATGGGAAGGAAACTTTTCTCAATGTGGTCAACACACGTCCCAGATCCCAATGTCCCTGGGACTGGGCCACACTGTGACACTGCTGTCACTGAAGTACATGGACTGTGAACATGGCTCTCACTTGCTGCGTTAGCCACTTTCTGAGAAACTCTCCTGTCCATGACAGTGTGTTTGTGTGAGTGCCGACAAGGACCTCAAAAAAGGAAACACCCACGGGAGTGAGCATCAATGGGAAAATTGGTTCTACGTCATATGAGTAGGATCTCTGGGGAACTGCTGCTTTTAGTAGGGCAGCCTATCAGTCAGGACTTTTATCTTCAAAGGTCAGAATGGGATCAAATTAACTTAAAAAACAAAGAGAATGCATTGCCTCTCTTGAAAAATCCCAGAAGATTCAGGTATACCTGGATCCAGGTGCTCCATTAACAAAGTCAGGATTCTCTTTCCCCATCTCTCAGATCTGGTTTCTCTGTTGGCTTTATTCATGGCAGGAGGGGGAGGGCTGTCCATCCTGTGTCCCCCAGCCACTCCAGGCCCACATCCCACTAGCTCTGTAGCCCCAGTGGAAAGATACCTTCTCTATTCCAAAGATTCCAGGAAAAGTCAGGAATCTGCCTCTTTGGGGCTGACTGGACCCTGTGCTTATCATTAGATGGTGGCATCAGCCCACCCCAAGGCATAGCCTGGGATTAAAGAAGGAGGTTTTAGCTAAAGAAAAATCAGGATGCTATCACCGGAAGGATGGGGGACAGATCCAATACTGCCTAAGACAGGCCAGCATCCATAATGACTGGGCCTTGACCTGACTGGCTCCTGACCCGTCCCAGCCTTCTCACCACCACCTGACCACGGACCTGCTAATTCTTCTGCAGCCCTGCCCACCTTCTAGACCAGCCTGGCTGCAGGCAGGAAGGCAGGGGCTGGCTCTTGCCTCCTCGACACCACAGAACAGGGGTTTCTTTTTTTCCGAGTTCCCTGTCTAAAGTCCTACAGGCCCTGTGGCTCAACAACTGACTGATTCATTCATTTACTCACTCACTCACTTGCTCACTTAACAGCTGTTTGTGAGCCCAGGACTCTGCTAGACTCCATTTCCATGTGCACTGGCCATTCAATCTATATAACTCTGTAAGATTCTCCCCTTTATAAAGACAAAGAAACCAAGACAAGAGATTGAATGACTTGGCTAAGCTCACGAGGTGAGTAAGGATAGACTACAAGAGTGGCGCAAACCCTAGGACTCTAAGGCTTTGCCTAATAAAATCAGTGCAAAGGGGAAAAGATGAAGGATCAAAGCTCATAGGAAAAGCTTCACTGACATAGAAAAAGACCTCCCAATACCTGTGGGGCAAAAAAATCCAAACATATTAAAAGTTGAAGATGGTGACAGCCTGAGGTAATAAATAAACACTGTATAGGCAGGCCAGACAAATGTGGGTGTCTGAGGAATTCTGGAGAGGAAGAAAGCACGGGGGAGGTGAGGGAGTAGGGGGCTGGAATAATCAAAGAGGGCCTCCTGGAGGAGGTGAGATTGAGAGGACCTTGAGAACAGAGGGCAGAGGGCAGATTTTGGGCTGGGGGATGAGAAGGGAGAAGGAAAGGCATGTCAGTGGGCATGGGCACTGGAGTAAACATCTGTAGGATTCACCTTCCCAGCATCCCTCCACATTCTTTTACTAGCACCCCAAGCTCCTCTGGAGGTTGTGCCTTTGCTACAGTCAGCCCACATGGGTTTGGTGGGGTCAAACCTATCCCCCGACCCAATGGTGGGCATATGAGCCAGGCCTGGTCAAGCAAAATCCCACATCCTCTCAGCTACAGTGACAAGTTTAGGTGACATGTGGCTGTGGCCAGATCAGTGGAAGTCCTTTATGGGATCCTTCTGGGACCACTGAGGTTGCCCAGCTGGTAGAATGTGGGCCTGGAGCTGGCAGGGGCTGTCACTGTCCTCATGGGAGAAGAGCTGCCTGAGAAGGACGCCAGAGATGGTCAAACCCACCAGGAGGCCAACCGCTCCTGAAACCAGAGCTCCCCAGAACCCAATAAACTTCCTTTGATGCTTGAGGCCGTTTGAGTAATTTGCGTTCCTTGCAGCGCATAGGCGCACCGCTTCTGGGGGACAATGAGGAGCCGGCCGGTGAGACTGCAGTGGGGTGCTTCCATTTCTGAGCTTGGGGGCCAATGATAGAGAGGCAGTCAGGTTGGCCACAAAGGGCCTGAACCCCAAAATGTGGGTTCAGACTCAGAGCTGCTGTCCAGTGTTCCCTCAGCTTCACGTCCCTGCTGCCAGACTTTGGGGCTGTTGTGAGGGTGAAGGGATGTTTCAGTCACACTGCTCTTTGGACTCCTGTTTATTATATAAACAACATGTGACATGGCTTCTATCTTTACTTATCCTCAAACTGCTGCTGTCAAGAATGATGGTCAAGTTCCTCAGGCCAACATGGGAAGGCAGAGGCTCCTGGCCATTTACAGGCAGTCAGGGGAGGGAGGGACTGCTCTGGAACCCGAGTCACACCCCAGAGAGCATTTGTGTAGGAGGGGTCTAAAGCCCAACTGGAAAAGGTGAGGTTGTTGGTCACCAGAGGTGCAGCCCACAGAGATGGCACAAGAGTGTCTGGGGAGCGAAGTGATGAAGAGGTTGGCTGGCTGAGCAGCAGTAGCCACAGGGCAAAGGCCAGTGGACCTGGGGCTGGTCTGGGCCCAATCTCACTGGCCCGGGAACTTTTCCTTCTGTGCCTGGTGAAGGAGCTCGTAGAGCATCCTTGAGGGAATGCCTGAGCCAGACAGCTTTCTAAAATGTTTTCACAAACACCAATCTCTCCCAGCCTCCCAACTTCCAATAAGAGGAGCTGTGCCTTTTCCATCTGTCTGTCCTGAGATAAGCGGCTGACGCCTTGTCTCCCGGCCCTGGGGCCCACCTCAGCCTTCCACCAGGAAGATTCTGACTCGGGTTCTATTTCTGCGAAGCGGCTGGCCCAGATGGCTGGTGTGTCACAAGCTTGCACCAGGCACATCATTGGGTACAAACTGTCCCTATGACTCGGTGACCAACTGGGGTGTGGTGGGGGAGGGGGTGCATGACCTCTGCAAAGAGCTGAGACAACTGTGTGTCCCCAGGGACTACAGCCTCCATACCCACTTAGGGCAGCCTTCCAGGTCTCCCCTGGAACCCGGCTACAAGCTGCTGCTCAGAGTTCCCACTTGGGCCCCTGAGCGGCCTGGATACTGAGGGCTTAGGGCTCTGGCCACACCTCTTAGCTGCAAGCCTGGGACAACTGAAAGCAGCTTGGTCCCAGCCAAACACAATCTCTCATTCCTCAAATAAACAGTCTGAAAAGGTAAAACCCAAAACGAAGTGTTCCCAGGATTTCTTGCACATTAAATAGCTCTCTCCCCGCCCCCCCCATACACACACACAAACAACGATGACTTAAGTATAAACAAATCAGAAATACCTGGACACTTTTCTTAATACAGTGAATTTTAAATTCAAGAGGAAGGGCCTGAAACACATTTAGAGTCTTGGCAAACACAATTTGGCTATGCCATCTAGCTGTCTCAGAGTGCCAGTTCTGACCTCAGCCAGCATCCTCAACTAGCTGTCACTCACCCAGGGGGCACTGCACCTCACTTCTGGGTCTCCTTTTATCTGCTGTTCTACCCCTCAGCTTGCTTGCCTCCTAGAAGCTCATGTGCCTTACTCGTGACAAGTCCTGGCTTAAATATCAACCCTTTTATTAAAGATTCTTCCTCAACTAAGCCCACTCACGATCATCAATCACCCTTCACCAATTTAAGACACTCTCTATGGAGGTTATTTGTGGATTCTGACTACTGTATTAAGTTTTCACTCTCCCCACTTTTTGGTAAGAATAGCTTCATTTTTCTCCTTTCCCTGCCCACCCCAGTTCATGGGGTGGGTTGGACTGATGCAACCACTCACTAGCTGTAAGGATGGGCACACATTTCTGAATGGTCTTCACCCCGGACCGCAGTGGTTGGTTCCAAGATGAATGACTTGCAGTAATTAAATGGCAGTCCATGCCACGACTTTTTCTACAATAAGTGGATCAGAGGTGCTCCAAGTCCACTGATTTCTGAGGCTGGGCTTGTTGGCAGCCATCTCGCTACTGCTTGGCATGTATATTCATCTATGGCCGTGTAATAACATGACCCAAATTTAGTGTCCTATGACATCCATTTATTATCTCATGATTCTGTGGATTAACTGGGCTGAGGTGGACACTTTCGTTCCTCATGGATATGGCTGAGGTAACTTGTGGCTCCATTCAATCGACAGCTTTTCTAAGATAACTGGAATGTCTGTGATGGTGTCCTCGTCCAAGGTCTCTCTCCACGTGGCCTTCCAGCCGTCCGTCATCTAGCCTTGAGAGTCTTCATAGCTGGGTGGCTAGGTTCCATGAAGGGGGTTCCAGGAGGACAAGGCCCAGTGTGCAAGTGGCTTGTCAAGGCTGTACGTGAATCACAGTTGCTAATGTCCAAGTGGCCAAACCAAACTGCACAGCAAAGCTCAGGGTCAGTGGGGGCGGTAGACAGGGGAGCTGAATATCAGGATGCTTGGTCCACTGGGGTCCACCAACCTAACAGTTTAACACAGAGGCACAGGGGCAGGGTCTTCATGTTATCACCGGAGTCCTAGGACCCAGCTAGGTATGCCTGAAGTCAGAGACCTTCCCCTGGTCATGCTAGCTCTATAAACCAAAAACAAACAAACAAATCCTTATTTTGTTCGGCCAAGTCATTCTGAGGTAGGTTTATGTACCTGACCAAAACCGTGACCAGTACACCTCTGAGCCCAGGGTAGATGCTGGGGACACACAGACTGGAATCAATATAGCTAGCTGACTTACCTGGGTTCCCAGTGGTCTGACTCCCCAGCAAAACCACAACTTCCCAACGGATTGTACCAATTCCCAACCTCATGCCTGATTAACAACTCGTTATTCCTAACACCGTAGTAGGCATGTAAGAAATGGTCAAAAAGGGCCGGCCGAGTGGCACGGTGGTTAAGCGCTGACTTGGGCAGCCAGAAGCCCCGGTTCAGTCCCACATGTGAGGGCCAGTGACACTGGCCTCAAAAAAAAAAAAAAAAGAAAAAGAAATGGTCAAGAAAAGTTTGTTGATGAATTCTTATAATACTATGTATCTTCAAATGCTGCTGTACAGTATTCTAACGTCTCGTGTTGTCAGGGAGCAACTCTCAAAATTAGCCACGTATCATTAACTTTTAAGACTGAGTTTAGTCCTCGTCCCAGCGAGCATGGGCCAGGGCTTTGCAGAGCAGCCCATAACTGGTGCAATTCCTTCCCAGTTTATCTGCAGTCCTTGTCCTGAGAAGCAGCCACTCTTGTCTTCCAGTACAGTGAGAGTAAGCATGCAAGGGGAACAGAGAATTGGTGCATGGGGGTTTTAAACACGTCCATAAATTCTCTGACACCCCTCCCTTAAAAGGCGGGTCTCACTCTGTCCCCTTGAATAGGAGCCAGCCTTAACGACTCACTTCTCACGAAGAGAACATGGCAGAAGTGACTTTGCATGACTTCCCAGGCCGGTTAGAAAAGCAATACAGCTTTCCCCTGGCTCTCTCTTGGGTCACTCACCCTTTACAACCCAGTGACCATGTGGTGAGGAAGCCAAGCAGTCACATGCAAACCAGGCTCAGATCCCAGCTGAGATCCCAGACAACAACCGGCACACCCCGCCAGACATGGACTGAGCCTTCAGATGATCCCAGTCTCCCAACCAACACTGAGTGAACGGAGACCAGCTGTCCTCACTGAGCCCTACCACAATTGCAGATCAAGAGCAAAATAAATGCTTTAAGCTACGAAGTTTTGGGGTAGTTTATAATGTACTCATAGGTAACTAGGAAAAAAATGGAAGAGATAACATAATTCAAATCACCCATTTGTCAGGTGGGGAAAAGTCCAGAAGATGGAACTGACCTGCTCCCAGGTGACCCAGAGTGCAACACGGACCCAGATCTCTTGATGGCAAGTCTAGTGCTCTTGATGGCAAGTCTAGTGCTCTTCATATCCCCTGTCTGGGCCTCATTCCAACACCCTGCCCCTTGACCTCTCTGTGAAGATGAAGGCCTGCCATCAAGGATGGATGGATGGGAACATAAAAAGAGCCTGGGTTCCAGAAACATCCCTGAGCAGTCACACTAGCCCTGGACTGCCCACCTCCGGAATTAGAATCCAGAGAAAATAAATCCCCATGAGGTTAAGTTAGGGTTTCTCTTATCTGCAGCCAAATGCATGCCTAACAAATACATCGTCTCTGCATGATTCAAAGTGCCTACTGTGGTGTTTTCAACTTATTTTGTTATTGTTGCCAAAAACCACAAACCGAGCTATAACTCCAAAGACCAGCTGGAGGGAGCGCCCCATTGCCATGCTGGCTGCCAGAATGGCACATTTCTTGTTAGCCCTCGCCCGTCCTCAGGCTTCTAAGCTGACTCGGGCCTGCCGGGCATCCTGCATGCTTCTCCTGGCCAGTGAAGGATAAAAGGTGCCTGGGCTTCCGTCATCCCTGAAGTTACTACAACACCAGACTCACCATGGGCTGCCCAAGCCTTTAGAAGTGTGACCAGACAGGTTATGCAGCCCCCAACTCACAACCAGAACGGGGAGGCCCCTGGTAGAAGGGCACAGCTATACCCCGCATACCCGTGAGCATGCATATGCTGACATGGGTGGGGTTCATCTGGAGACCCCTTTCTGGGTCCTGTCCCAGCCGAGGCCCTAGGTAACCCCTGTGCAGAATCAAGAAGCTGAGGATTCCGACTATAGACTTTACAGCTGGCACGTTTTTTGCTGAGTCTGTTTACCTGGTCATGATTTAGTCTTTTCCCTTTAAAAATAATTAGGTCATTGGGCCGGCTGAGTGGCGCGGTGGTTAAGAGCTGGCTTGGGACATCAGCGGCCCTGGTTCAGATCCCACATATGAGGGCCAGTGACACTGCCCTCTACAGCTAAGGTGGTGAACAACAGCTCCACCTGGAGCTGGGCTGCTGTGAGTCCCCAGGACGGCACAGCCCCTGCTGCAGTGGGCTGCCATAGGCTACAGTGAGTGGCCGGCAGCCAGCGTGAGCGGCTGCCAGTGTGAGCTGCCAAGAGCCGCTGTGAGTGGCCGTCCAGAGGCTAGAGACCAATCTGCCTCCCCAGAGAAGAGCACAATGATGATACCAATATGGGCCAATGAAGCAATGTCCTCCACAACTAGACTGAAGAACAAAAGGACAGCAACTTGTCTGTTCCCCTTCCCCGGGTCCCCAACGCTGTTCCCCTCCCCCAATTCCCCAATAAAATATTTTAAAATAATAATAATAAAAATAAATAAATAAATAAAAATAATTAGGTCATTAAGAGTAATCTCTGATAACCATGTCTTGGGCAAGGCCCCTGGGAATGGCTCACTTTGTGGCTGCCTTAATGGCAATGGCCTTTTAGGAGGAAGTTGTCAGAGCAGCAGAAGTGCCCTTCCCCCTAATGCCACATGCCTTCATCTAAAAGGGCCTCAAGGTGCACTGAGAAAAAAGCTTCAGAAACACCACCCAACCTGATCCCTGACAAGTCTAAGCTCCCCGAGTTGCAGCTTATAAAGATGTCTGCGTGTGACACTTCTCAGGTCATACGGTAACCCCATAAAAGTGGGATGGCTATTATTGTCCCCATTTTACAGATGGGGAAACTGAATCTTGAGGTAGTGAAGGCACTTTCCCAAGGCCACATGCAAGTGAATGGGTGCTATGGATTGAACATTTGTGTCTTCCCAAAATCCACATGTGTAAGCCCTAACTCCAATGTGATGATAGTGGAGATGTGGCCGCTGGGAGGTTCTTAGGTTTAGATGAATTCATGAGGTTGGGCCTCTTGATGGGATTAGTTTCCTAATAAGAAGAGGAAGAGACTAGAACTTCCTCTGTCTCCACCATGTGAGTGCACAGCAAGGCTGTGGAGAGAGCAAGAGTTCTAGTCTCTCTTCTCAGCCATTTTTTAAGTACTCAGTTTGGTGGCACTAAGTGCATGCACCATGCTGTGTGTCCATCACCACCATCCATATGCAGAACATTTTCACCATCCAGACTGAAATCTGTCCCTATTAAGCAACTTTCTATTCTCCCATCCCATAGCCCCTGGCAACCACCACTGTACTTTCTGTCCCTGTGAATTTGACTACTCTAAGTGCCTCATATAAATGGAATCATGTGTATTTGTCCTGTTGAGACAGGCTGATTCCACTTAACATAATGTCCTCCATCCACACTGCAGCAGGTATCAGAATGTCCTTCCTTTTTAAGGCTGAGTAATAGTCCACTGTGTGGCTATGCCACATTTTGTTTATCTGTTCACTGCGTCACAACTTATCCTCATCATTAGTGCCAAGGAAGTAGATGTGGGAAACATCCTCCTTTTCACAGACTAGTTCCAAATGGCTTGTTCACTCGGCAGAAGTGAGACCTGGGTCCACCAGCGCCACTTGTGGGGTGACTCCTACAGAGACACGTGTGAACAGGAGGTACACTGCCTGACTATGAGGGAGAGCCAGTTATTTTTGTTGCTGTTGTTCTAACTTCCTGTTTGTCAGGGACCGATGCTTTTGTGAAACACAATAAAATAAAGTGGTAGAAAATGAAATTTAGAAAACCAAAAACATAAAAGTACTAGCCTATTTTTTATTATTAGATTCAACAGACATAAAATTACTGGTTAAAGTGCTGTAAAAGTTTCCAAACATTCTCAATTTCTAGCCTAATCTTATTATAGACCTGTAACAAGGACCAGCACTCATTCCAAAACCACATGTTGAATAGCACTGCCTGGAGCATGGTTTAATAGCAAAAATGAAAATGTCTAAATGACCATCAGTAACACAGTTGTTAAATATACTTTGGTATATCCATATGATGGTTTAGCAATAAAAAATAATGAAGCATATGAGTCAGCAATTCCACTCCTAAGTACATGACCCAGAGAAATGAAAGCAAAAATTCCCACAAAACTTGTAAACAAATGTTCACAGCAGCTCTAGTCACAATAGCCAAACAGTGGACACCCAAATGCCCACCAGTGGATGAATGGATTGATAAAATGTGGTCTGTCCATGCAACAGAATATTATTCAGCCATAAAAAGGAAACAAGTGCTGACACAGGCTATAACACAGATGAACCTGGAGACCATTATGCTGAGTGAGAGAAGCCAGACACAAAAGGCCACATATCGTATGATTCCATTTATATAAAATACCCAGAAGAGACAAACAGAGAGACAGAAAGTAGATGAGTGGTTGCCAGGGGCTGGGAGTGATAGAGGGATTGGAAGATGATGGCTAAGGGGGCACAGGGTTTCTGTGTGGGGTGATGAAATGATTATGGTGATGGTTCCACAACTCTGTGCATACACTAAAAATCATTGAACTATACACTTCAAATAGATGAATTATATGGTATATGAATTCTACCTTAACAAAGCTGTTATAAAAACAATGGGTCAGATTTCTATAGCTATTAGAACAATTGAATTAATAATTTAAAGCCTAAAGAAAATCCTAACTCTGGATGTTTATATTAGTGATTTCTTCCAAATATTTAAGAAAGAAGCAACACTAAATCTTACCCTAATTCTTCCAGGGAACAGAAACAGGGCAAACATTTCCCAATTCACTTTGTGAGACCAGCACAACTTCGATAACCAGAGCCTGAGAATATAAGAAAGGAAAAGTATGGACCATATCTTTATAAAGACAGATGCAAAATCCTTGAAAAAAAATGTTAGCAACCTGAATCCAGCAACATATTAAAATAATATGTCCCACCCAAGTGGGATTTATTCCAGAAAAGTAAGAGTAGTTAACATTCTCAAGCCAATCAGTGTAATTCACTGTTTTGACAGGAAAAAAAGGAGAACTATCATACGATCATCTCATAAATGCAGAAACATCATTTGTTAAAACAAGTTTTAACATCCAATCATAACTTGAAAAAAAAAATCTCAGCAAACTAAGAAAAGGAGAAAATGTCTTTAGTCTGATTACTATCTCCAGAAAACCTAAAGTGATGGTTATACTTAGTGCTTCCTCTGAGTTCAGTTATGAAAACAGGATACCTGCTATAGAATTGGTAACGATTCTATTAAGCTATCGAAGGTCTTAGCCAAAGCAGCGAGTCAAGGAAAAGAAAGGCATAATAGGAAACCAATAAAACTCTACAGACGATATGATAGAAAATATCCAAAAAATCTAAAAGAAGATCCAGCTGTTAGAGTTAACACGTGAATGTGGCAAGGATGCTGGAAAAAAGGGCAACATGAAAAAATCATCAGCAAAAACAGAAAGCAGATTTCTAAAATGTTATTATTTAAAATAACATCAAAACCCAGTAAAATCGTAGGAAGAAATCTAATAAAATACATGCAGGACCTCTGCACTCAAAACTGTAAACTATTTCCAAATAAAATTAAAGAAGACCCAAATGCATAGAGTGACACGCCATGTTCACACATTGGAAGCCTCCATATTGTGAAGATGTTATTTCTCCTTAAATTAAATCTATATTTAATGAATCTCATTCAAAGCCTCAGCAGGTTTTTTGTTTAATAGAAATTGGCAAACTGATTCTAAACCTCATATGGAAATGCAAAGGCCCAAGAATAGGCAGGGCAATCCTGAAGCACAAAGCACCCCAGATATCACCACCAAAGCGTTGGTGATTAAAATCACGTGGTACCGGCCCACAGAAAAGGCAGCCCAGATGCAGACCTGCATGCCACCAGGATGGCTGACACGAAAAAGACACAAAATATGCTGGTGAGAAGGCGGAGCACCTGGAATTCTGGAATTCTCATCCACTCCTGGTAGGACTATCATCTTCTTTGGAAAGGTGTATTTACTAAAACTTAACATCTGCATACCGTCTGCACAGTGATTCCTTTGTATGGTATAAACACACAGAAATGCATACATATGTTCCCCAAAATACATTCAAGATGGTGCATAGAGCACTGCTCATAATAGCCCCGAACCTGGAAACGATCCAAATGCCCAACAACGGTATGATGATTAAAAAAAGGGGCAATCCACAACTACACGCAGCAACATGGGTACATCTCCTACCGCTCAGCTGGGGACTGAAGAATCTGTGACTTCAGCCAAATAAAGTTCAAAACCAGGCAAAGCTAGTCCATTACGTGAGCAATTGGGGTGGCGGTTTACCCTGGGCAGGTGGGGGTCTCTGGATGGCAGATCATGGCTGTGTCCTTGACCTGGACACAGCTGTATTGTGTCTGGAAATTCATCAAGCTGCCAAGTTAGGATATGTGCTCCTGTGGGTAGTAGATTCTGTTTTGACAGATACAACAAATAATGAGGCAGACATCAGAGGTACAGATACGTTGACATCAGAATGACAAAAGCTAGCTATTCGTGGATGCAGAGACACAGAATATTAAAGATGTGCATATTCATAGAACCACCTGTGCTTGCCACTGTGGCTTCAGAGAGGCTAACAGGGAGAAAGAACAGAAAGGCCAGAAAGAGCTGGAAACAAAGTGGGAGACTTTTACATTGAAAGAGTGAAAATGAGGGCCGGCCGAGTGGCGCCGTGGTTAAGCGCTGGCTTGGGAAGACAGCGGCCCCGGTTCGGGTCCCACTTATGAGGGCCAGTGCCCTCAAAAAAAAAAAAGAGTGAAAATGACTGGTGTGGAGGGAAACTGGAAAAGGTCCAGGAAGGCAGGGGAGGGAGCAGGACCATCACTCCTGGGGAGGTGGGGAGCGAGGCAGGCCGGAATACGGCAGGGACCACCCCAGCTGACCACCTGGGGTCGCAGTTTGGTGGTGATTTGAGCATGGCCATGGGCCCCTGGAGCCCATTCAGGTTGGACTGAAAGAGAACGGTACCTTTAAATGATGAAGGCAAAAAAAGACATACAGAATATCACAAACTATTTTATTTCTGTAAGAATTTAAAAGTGGGTAGTTGTTTACACACAAAAAAAAGTCTGCAGAATACAAACCAAAGTGATCTAGTGCATAAGATGGCAGAAGGTGGGGGGGTGGAGGTACACAGTAAACTTTTTTGGGGGGTGTGAGGACAGTGGGATAATTTTAAGCACAGTTTGCTTTTATAATAATAATTTTGTAAAAATAAAGGACTAGAGATGGAGGCCCTGGAAGGAGGAATAAAAATTGATGGAAGAAATATCAATAACTTAAGATATACAAATGACACTATCTTACTGGCAGAAAATAGCAAACAAAGTCAATTTGAAATGATTTCTGATGAAAGTGAAAGAATAAAGTGGCACAGCAGGACCACATCGAAACACAAAGACAGTCATGACCACAGAGAAAATACACAATTTTAACAGACAATCAAGACACTGAAATGGTTAAAGACTGTGCTGACCTTGGCTCAGTCATCCATTCAGATGGAGACTGCAGCCAAGAAATCAAGAGAAAGCTGAGACCCGAAGGGCAGCCATGGAAGAATTAGAAATGGTCACCAGGAGCAAAGATGTGTCATTAGAGACCAAAGCTGAGATCTCTCATGCCCTTGTATTCCCAATTGCTATAGATGGATGCGAAAGTTAGACAGTGAAGAAGGCTGTTAGGGGGAAAAACCCGATTCATGTGAAATACGGTGTTGGAGAAGAGCTCTACCATACCCTGGACCACCGGGAAGATGAACAGATGGGTCCTAGAACAGGCAAGTCTGAAACTGCTGGAGGCAAAAATGACAAAACTGAAGCTGTCCTCCTTTGGGCATATCATAAAGCAGGGTTCTTTGGAAAAGACAATAATGCTGGGGAAATCTGAAGGCAGCAGGAAAAGAAGACCAAACATGAGACAGATGGACTCCATAAAAGAAGCCATTGGAGGAGTCTACAGGAGTGGAGCAGGGCTGTTGAGGACAGAACACTGTGGACGTCACTCAGTCATAGGGTTGCCAGGAGCACATAACACACAGGTAGGAAATAAGCAACTCATTTCCTAAGTGAGGCCCTGGACACCAATTGAGTGGGCCCTCAGGGGATTCTGGCCAGAGGGCTTGGAACCATCCCACAGCCAGCCTGAGGGGCTCAGAGTCCCTGCCTCCAGTGGGGACAGGGCAGATACACCTGGGTTCATGTACCACTCCCCCAGTTCTCCACCCCTCCCTAACCTCCACCCCCTCCCACCAAAACAATCCCCCTAATATCCACCCTAACTTCTCCCTCCTGCAAGCAATCCCTCTTGAGTTTATTACCATGACTCCTCATGCAAACCCTTCCCCCCACACATACACCTTCCGCCTCTCTTCTATACCCCCTCCCCCAGCGGAGGAAGAGGCCCATGCCCAGGTAGCAGAACTTGACCCTCACAGACTCCTCCACTCCAGCCCCTGGTGGAGCTCCTGGGTCCCCAGGGGGAAGGGCGCAAGAGGACAGGATGTACACTTTAGGAAGCAAACAGGCATCAGAGGGGCTGGAAGGCACTACCTTGTCCTCCGGAAATTAAGCCCAAGTCCTGCCTGGCAGTAGAGGTGGGGTAGCACGGGAAGAAGGGGGAGGTCACTTCTGGGCAGCTGTTCCTGGTCTTCCTCAGGGGGTGGCCCCACCTATCCTCTCAGAGCACCCCCCACATAAATGCAGAGAAAATCCTAAGACCAACCCCCTCCCTATAGAGCCCTGCAGGGCCAAGGTCACAGCTAATAAAGATGTCTTGTGCAGAGCTGAGCTGTCAGCAAGCTCTCAGGCCAACACTGTCTGCCTTCATCCCCCATCAACTGTGTGATCGGCAGTTCCACCCATAGGAGGTGACACTCAGGTGTAAAGTCACTGTCCAGTCCTTCCATGGTGGCAGAGCTCAGGTGCATTCCTTGAACTGTGCCACCAAGTCACCTGCTGCCCCCTCCACCCAGGGGCACAGGTGGTTTCGTCTATACATTTTTTAAAAAGTACATTTTCAGAAAGCACTGCGACGGGGTGGGGGCGGGGAATGTGAGCGTCTCCTCTGGGACCTTGGCAATGCGGTCATCCTTTGTTCGCTGGACTTTTCTTTCCCAGTGAGCCCCATTTCCTCGGAGCCTTAGCCTTCACTTTGAACTCCTTTCCGTGCTGGCCTGTGAGTGGGCCACACAAGGCTACTTTTGGTATTTCTAAAGAAATACCTAACACCAGGCCTCTTCAAACCCATCAGTGTCACCAAAATGACGACCTGGTGGGAAAGGCAGCTTTCTGGCATTCAGTCCTATTGCTGAAGGTGGGGTTGAAGAATGAAAACGAACACGGGGGCAGGAAAGAGAGCCTGGCTGGACCATCAGGGAAACCCGGGACCACCCAAAAGAAAAGGGCTTTACAATGCTGCCTGCTAACCTACTAGAAGGCTGCAGAGGGATCTCAAGGCCAAGGGCTCCCGAGCTGCCAGGAGTTGCTCTTTCGTCATCTTTCAGCAGAAGATTCATGGGGTTATTCTGGCACTAAATGAACCAAGAGTCTAAGCAGAAATGGCATTCTTTTCTGCGGAGGAGTCAACAAAAGGAAGTGCCCCCACCTCATGCTGCCCTGGCTCCCTAAATGCCCCTGACCCCACCCACTGGACTAATGATCAGTATGGCTCTGTACCACCTCCTGGGGACCCACTTTTCTTAGGGTAAATAAACAGACATTATTCAATGTCTACTGTATGCCAAAAATGTTTTGAGGATACACTGAGATAAATGTTTCCCATACACGTGTCTCAGTATATCCTGGAAACAAAGCCATGAGGTACATAATGTTATCCCATTTTATGCACAAGGAGTCAGATAACTTGCCTGAGCTCACAGAGCTGTTAGGTGGCACAGGTAGCATTCACAGGCAGGCCCACCTATGTCCAAACCCTGATCCCCCCACTGCCTCCAGGCACCCATGCGGGAGGTTGTCTCCCTGCCTCTCAGCCCTTCCAAGGAAGACCCACCCGGTGGAGGGATGGACATGGGGTCCAGGCCCACCCAGTAGGACTATCTCTCCTGAGACCCCATATCCCTAGGCACAGTGACACACATGAAACAGCTGGTGTAGACACATCGCAGAGGACTTTACTCCTGGGGCTGCCTACCCTTTTCTGCCACATAGATCCAGGAGCTGCCTTGAGCCCTGACCTTCCCAAGGATCTTCCACAGCACACACTTCACCCATGTGAGCTCCTTCCTGCATTTCTTCCAATACTTCCCCTATTGTCTCAATCGGCCAGAGCAAATTTCTATTGAGTCTGTTGTTCACCATCCATCGGGCCTCTGTCCCTCCCCTCTGCTCCCAGAATCACAGTGCCATTCCACAGGCCAGCTCGCAGCCCACAGCTGCCTCCCCATGGGCAGGGCCCATCCCAGGCTGTAAACACTTAGGGACCATGAAATGAGGGCATGGGTGCCCATGGGCAGAGGGGCATGGAGCAAGCAGATTCAGAGATAAAAGCAAAGAGGAGGCATGTCCAGTGTTTCGGTCACAACCAATCCTCTTTGTACCATTTAGCAAGGGCAGCTCTTTCTGTCTACGCCACCAGCTTCCATCGGCCTGACGAGGACGGAAGGTAGCTGAGGCACCCCACGCAGAGGGTGGGCAGCAGGTTGATGGTCAGGCATGCCAGCACCACCTCTCAAGGCCACGGGTACCTGAGCTTTGGGGTGGCACAGGAGGCTGTATGAAGCTTGAGGAGGGAACGAGGAGAGGCTCAGTGGCCAAAGAACAGAGAAGATATGCAAAGATGCGAGTGGGCTGAGGCAGGGATTCAACCCAGGGAGCTGCCTGGGAGCTCTCAGGTCCACACAACTCCCAAACCCTGTTCAATATAGGCCATTTGGGGATTAGAACACAGTGTACAGGAAATGTGAGCTGCAAAGGTCAAGAAGGGCTTTCAGTAAGAATATTTCTTAACTGATGCCCTGTAGGAAAACATTTTCAATACAGAGGGGCAGGTACCCCAAGGCAAGCTGACAGGACAGGATCTGACTCATGGGGAAGGGGCCCTGGCCAGTGCCAAACCAAAGGCTAATGATGTCCAGTCATCTGCCCTGGGGCCAACCCAGAACTCAGCAGAGCTGAGCCCTGGCCAGAGTTAAGTCTAAGATGATCAAGGAGAAAAAGCCAAGTGGTGAAAACATGGGAAAACCTGAAAGGGACTCAGGATAAAGTCTTGTAACAAGAAGGGGCTGATACCCCATGAAACTTTATTAATCTGTTGAAAACTGATGTCTCATTTTACTAGGTATTTCTGCCATTACTCATGACATGGACCATCTTTTCAGGTGCCCAGAGCAGAGCCTAGTGCAGAATGAGTGCTCTGTAAGTATTCACTGAAGGAAAGTGTCACCATTTGTATTTTTTCTATTGGGGACTCCCTAGTCACATCCTTTGCCCATTCTTCCACAGAAATATTTGGCTTTTCCTTATTCTTTTGAAAGAACCCTTTATATATCATAAATATTAACCATGTGTTTGTTATTTATGTTGAACTTTGTGTTTCACTGCCCTTGGTTTGAACTTTTGCGTGCTTTCTAGTAAATTTTTTAAAATATTAATTATCCTTTTCAATTCCTGTTAGAATTCTATAGAATTTAATGAATATAGTGGGCTCCCTCTGGTGGTCACAAGAAAATCCCCGAATCCCAATGGTCAGTACATAGTTAAACCTCAAGACTTATTTACAAGACATGGTACATTTTATAATTAATAGATTCCGAGTTGCTAGACGATACTTTAAGAGAAGACTTCTAATTATTTTCTTCCATTCATCAGTGGGTCTACTAAGTGGTCCATAAGGCTACTGTCCAAAACCACACTTACCCATGGTCCCTTCCAAATCCCTCTTTGAGGATTTCCTGTCTGCCCCTCCCCCAGGCTCGCAGCTTTGGGCACCTCTGTCCCCTCCCCAGACCCATCCATCCTGTTTGTGAGTTCTGTCCACCACATGGCCCAGGGCCTGTCACAGCTGTTCCCTGCCTTCAAAACTCATGGCCCTCATTCAAGTTCTCATGACCTCTCTTCCAGCGAAGTCATTCAGCAGACAGTTATTATCCCTCCTCCACGTGCCCGGCCCCATTCTAGGATCAGGGGACGCGGCAGGGAACAAGACGAGACAGTCCCCACCCTGAGTACCCTCTCAGTGGGCTTCTGCGGAACCAAATCTGCGACTAGACCATCCTTCATGCTGTTTCTAGAGTCCTCCTCTGAAAGCTGACATCTACCTAGACTCCTTTAAGTGGGTCCCCTGGAATAACTGAGCCCCACCCTCAACTCCCACTGCCACAGTTCAACTCAACAGAGGTCCTGGCCACTCCTGGAGCTCCCCTCTGCCTCTGCTCGGGAGTTGGGTCTCGTGAGGCATATCCCCCCATCCCAGCTGGCAAAGATGTCAATCTTAATGCCTGCCCAACTGTCACCTCCCCCCTGCCCAGATCATCCTGATCTGAGGTGATCTCTCCCTCCTTTTAGTTTCTGTAGGACATTTCTCTTCAAACTCTTCCCATTCTCAATATTTTATAGTTCTCTTATCTGTGCAGTCATCTTCCAACAACCGGATCTGCAATTCCTCTAGGAGTCTCCCTCTAACAATCTTAGTCAACATCGCCCACAGGACAAACATAAACTAGGGTAGGGAGCAATAAATGAATGAATGAATGAATATCTATAGATAGTGGACGGGGAACTGAGACCATTCTCCACAGAATTCTAGCTCCCCCACCAAAAAAAAAAAAAAATCAGACACACAATTGCCTCCTTCAATTTTGCACAGTCTGATATGATGAGATAACTGTTACTTAATTTTACAATAAACTTAAGTCAACTAGGATTTGAAACATTTAAAAAAATATATCATTTAAAAAATTCTACAAATAAGGAATAATTGAAAGGGAAATAACAATTTCTTGCTGAAAAGTACTAGGAAAATGAGTTCCTTCACTAAGCTCTTTCCTAAGCCAACAAGTAGAATAAACAGGCTGAATATAAGTGACTTCCACCATTTCTGTTCCGCTGTGTAAGTTTCCCAAACTGCCCATGGGTGTATCAGAATTTGTGTCATTTCCACGTTGTGTTTCATGCTCCCCTAGGTAGAGTTTCACTCCTCAGCTCAAACTTCCAAACATCTTCATAGAGCAGTGAAATTCTAACTCTGCTTAATCTATTTATTAATTTCTGGAAAGTCACCCTATACAACAAGAAGAGTGCACATCATTTGGAAACCACACGCCATGTCTGGTATATCATACAAGGATAAAAAAAAGGCAGAACAAGGAAATGAAAAGTATCACCACTGTAATGAAAAGTTCCTAAGGATTTCCAGGGTGGTCGGCCAGGTTAGAAACCAGTGTGACGGTGTGGGAGGCGGCAGCCGGGCTTTGCACGGGGCCTCTGGATGCCATTAGTGGCTGATAGGAGTTCTCGGGCTCATAGTCACTTTTCCCTTCTAGTTTTCCCACTCCTGTGCTCTGTTGCCAGCATTTTCTCACCCACGTCCCGGAAGGATACGCCAAGAAAGCCTGCCAAGCCTTTGTTCTTTCCCTCCAGAATGATCCTAGCCAACGGCCAACTCTGAATCTCCTCTCTGGCAGCCCTGACTGACATCAGCAAAAATGGAGAAGATAATAGGCTGCCCAGGATGGGTCTGCACCCGCCTGGGGACAAGGGCTCTGCGTGAAGAGTGGCCACAACTGACTCTTAGGAAGCAGGTCCTGTTCTAAACTCTACATGCATTTACTCATACAATTCTTGCAACAATCCTATGAGATAGGTACTATCAGAAATCCACCTCACAGATGAAAAACTGAGGAATGCGGAGGATAAACTGCTTGTCCAACGTCATGGAGTTGGTAAGTAACAGAGAATCTGAATGAGGTAGTTGGGCTGAAAGTCCACGTGCTTTATCACTGGGCCACACTACCTGCGGACAAGTTCAAAGAAAGGAGAAGACTTGTGTGCTCCAGGTGCAGACAAACCTTTGGTGAAACCCAGACTGTCTACAACGGAGGACATGGCTAGCCAACTGACTCTGGACCAGGACTGAGGTGGTCACCTATCATTTATGTCTGCCCAGCTACATCATTTTCTCTTCTAGGAACAGCACCTTAAATTCCTTGGGGGTAACCACTCTTCCCTATGCTTAGCCCACATCATTCTAGTAGCATCAGCCCTCCCGCCCTCCAAGAACATTCCCGTGACTCAAACCTGGCCAATCAGGTGCCTCCCATCCTCCAGGTGGTAATTAGGTCAGGAATAGACACCTTCCCCAAGCCAGGAAAATCAGGGTCACTTCTGGGAATTGTTTTTCTTTTAATCATGGTAAAATACTTTTGAAATTATGTATTTTTACCATTTTAACAATTGAAAAGTGCACAATTCCATGGCAGTTTGTACATTCATAATGTTGTACAACCATCACAACTACATATTTCCAGAATTGCTTCATCTTTTCAAACAGAAACGGTACCCATTCAATAGCTCCCCGTATTAGTCTTCTAGGTCTACCATAACAAAATACTACAGTCTGAGTGGTTTAAACCACAGAAATGTATTGTCTCTCAATTCTGGAGACTGGAAGTCTGAGATCAAGGTGTCAGCAGGGTGGGTTTCTCCTGAGGCCACTCTCCTTGGCCTGCAGATGGCTGCCTTCTTGCAGTGTCCTCACATGGTCTTCCTTCTATGTCTATGTGTCCTAATCTCCTCTTCTTATAAGGGCACTGTCATATTGGATTACAGCCCACCTTAACGACCTCACTGAGACTCAATTACCTCTTTAAAGGGCCTATCTCCAAGTAAGGTATACTAAGGATTAGGACTTCGACATATGAACTTGGGGGAGGCCACAATTCAGCCCATACCACGTCCCCACTCCCCAGCGCTGGGACTTTTGAGAAAGGAGAATGCTGTCTGCTGGGTTGCTCTACCCCTGGAGCTATTGGTGGGTCCCTTCTGGCCCCAAGGATAGGCTGTCTGTAAATGATACAGAGAAAGGCTGAGAGATGGAGAGAGAGAGCCCCTGAGCCCAACACACCTGAATCCGACCCACCTCTGACCTTTCCATTTCCAATTACATGAACTAGTCACTTCCCCTTTTTTGCTTTACTAACGTAGGATGATCAAAACATTCGTTAGTGTTCTGATGCTTCTAACTAAGAGTTAGTTAATGCAAGGACTTTTTACCCCAGAGTGGCCCACATCTCCAGGATGTACAGGATGGGACCACATGGCGGCTGTTCAAGTGGCAGAGTCAAAATTCAAATTCAGGGCTTTCAGCTTCCAAGGCACCATCCCTAACCCATCCTTTGAGATGCTCCAGTGCTACAACTGTTCATAGCACAGAGGAGGCGGGGCCATGAGCAGGTTTCGGGGTCACCCCCTGCCAGAACCCTTCCTTAAGGTTTCAGGATTGCTGCTCTGAGGGCAGCCTCCCCAAACAGACTAAGGACTCCTATCCTCCAGTCCAACACCCCCAGGCCCTGCAGCAATGCCTGGATCATGACAAGCTCCAGGACAAAGCTGAGGAAGGCAGCGGGCAGGGCAAGGCAGCAGGCCCCCTTCCCTCTGAAGCTTCCCTGGAGCACAGTCCGTAAGAACCCAGGACAAGAAACAACCTGAGTGTCCTTGCAGCGGGCAGGTTGGGGCCCTCACAGGGTAGCCCGACAACCCAACAGGATTCTGTCATTTAATAACCCAAATGAGGCAGCACCTGCTGTCTGATATGCGGGCTGATTCAGATCATCTCAAGGAGAAATTGCAAACTGAAAAAAGCAACACAGGGACAACAACTGTATAATACCATTTGCATAAAAACAGGAAGGGAGCTACTGGTGGAAATGTACATAAACTACATAAAAAATCAAGCTGTCTGATACCACAGCCACTAACCACACATGGTGATTTAAATGAATATTAATTAACATTAAGTAAAAATTCAGTTTGGCAGTTGCTCTAGCCACATTTCATGGGCCACCTACAGCTTACTGTGGCTGCCATGCTGGATGGTGCATTTCCATCAGCAGAGAAAGTTCTATTGGCCAGCACTGCTCTAGGACATCAACCAACTGGTAACAACCCCTGGAAAGGGGAGCAGGAGAATGGGGGCGGGGGTGGACTGATTCCACATGTAATCTTTGGTAGTACTTAAATTTTTTATCACATAATATTTTCTACTCAAAAATAAACATTTTAAAACTTTAAACACATTTTTAAATGTTTAAATACATAGATAACATAAGAAAAGAGGGTGTTGGAATACCCAAGGGACATGGGTACGTCGCACATGTCTAAAGCCTGAGAGTTTCTGCAAAAGGAAGAGAAGCCTCTTTGGGGGCAGGTGTGAAAAGGAGCAGCCTCTGGGCGTTCCCAGGTAGCAGCCTACACACCTGACCCACACTGGGCAGGAAGCTCCTTCTGTCCCTCACATGTCAATCCTCCCACCAACCTTATAAGGTCCTCAGGATGATTATTTTTTTGCTTTTGTTTCCTAAGGGTACTGCAACACATTACCACAAACTGAAGGGTTTAAGATAACCAAAATTTATCCTATCCAGTTTTGGAGGCCAGACCCAAAATCAAGGTGTCGGCAGGGCTGGTTCCTTCTGGAGGCTCTGAGGGAGAGTTCCTTCCATGCCCCCTCCAGCTTCTGGTGGCTGTGAGCAATCCTCGGTGGTCCTGGGCTTGTCTGAGCTCTGCCTCCACCTTCCCATGGCTTCTCCTCTGTGTGTCTGTGTCTCAGATCTCTGCCTCCTGTCCCTTATAAGGACCCTGGTCACTAGATTTAGGGCCTACCCTAAATCCTGGATAATCTCATCTCAAAATCCTTAACTTAATTGTATCAATAAAGACCCTATTTCCAAATAAGGCCACATTTACAAGTAAGGAGGGACTTAGGGCTGGGACATATCTTTTGAGGGGACACAATTCAACCCACTACACCATTTCATAGATGAGGGGTGCATGGCTCAAGGGCCCCTCACTTATCCAAGGTCACAGGGCTACTTCCGGGCCCAGTCCTGATAGTGCTCCAGCCACTGACTCTGGCAGGAGCAGTGGCCTGCCGAGCGCCAGCTTCACAATGGTCAGCACACACAGAAGAACTGCCCCCTTTGCTGGCCTTGCTTATCTGTCTACTGCATCCTAGGATCTGACAAAAGATCACACTGTCCCCCAGGCGTGGGAAGGAGCTGGGCCAGCGAGATCTGTGGGTATCTCAAATCAGATGGGGACCCAAGCTATGGAGGGTGGTCTGTGTGTCCAGACTCCAAAAGTCTGCGGGGCAGATCAGAGCTGGGAGAAAGGGAGTAAGTTAAGGCTTCTGGTGTTGGAGAAAAGGCCTCTGTCCTCTTTATGATGGGAGAATGTGCCAGCCTACGGGGTTTTGCATCAATGAAGGGCTCTCATCCAAAGGGCTCAAGTGAGTCCTTCAGCTAGAAGTGCAGCAGGCATGGGCATGGGTGTGTCCTGGGGCCTGGCCACACTGACCACACCTGCCAGGATGGCTTGATGGCTGTCACAAGCCCCTCAGACAGCAGCAGCACAGTTCTGAGGACCAGCAGGGCCCCTCTCAGAGGGCGTGGGGGGAGGTCACTGCTTTCTTGTCAGTGGGACTGGGGTTTTGATCAGCCTTGCAGTCTCCATGGTCTTCCTTGAGACTCTCTTGGAAACTCGCTTTGTGGTCTGGGACCCCCTCAAAGAAAGAAGGAACACAGGGCTGCTTCTAGGTCCTGGGCTTTGACCTGTACTTTCTCCATGACTTCAAAAAAGCCTACGGAGCCCACTCCAATGCTGTCATCATTTTTTTTTTTCAGCCTTGTTGTTAACAGTGCACGCCCCATCCACTGAGCCATCCAGGCAGCAGCTCAGCTCAAGGTGCCGAGTTCAGTCCCAGCTGTAGGCGGGCACAGCCCACCATTGAACAGGCCATCTTGTTTTGGTTCTTTTTTACACCAGCTCAGCCATCCTGCCACCTGTCAGCAGCTCAGCAACAGCTCAGCTTGGGCGCAGCATTCACTGGCCCATGTGGGAATCGAACCGGTGGCCCTGTTGCTCAGAGCTCACACTCTAAACCAACTCTTAACCACACGCTCTAAACCAACTCTTAACCAACTGAGCCACTTGGCCGGCCCTGCTGTAGTTAATAAGTGGCATACCAAGGTCTGGACCTGGCTCGGATTTATTCAGCTGCTTATGCCCCGTCACTGCCTCCTCCTCCCTGTCTATCTGTCATCTGTATTGGGGATTTTCATACTCCCAGTCAGCAATCCACAGCAAGAAACGCAGTTCACTTCACCATCCAGGTCATGCCTACAAAGATAAGTAGCTAAAACAAAAACCTCAGCCCAGCAGTTTTTATTTGAGTCTGTGCTAGTTCAAAATTTCACAACGCCAGCTGCCATCCCTGGAGCTGATTGTATATCTTACAAATGCTCTGGGAATCCCAGTTTAAAGAGCACGTATCCACATAACTCACATGAATTTGCATCCATACAACATTCAGGAAGAAAGAGGGAAAAAAGAGGAACCGTTCCCATTGTATACATTTTGCAGATCACCCAAAATTCATTTATTGATCTTGATTTTTTTCCCCCCATTGAATTGCAACTTCTGACTTCCTGATCAAGCAACAATACCATAACTTGTCATGTCCTTTTTCCTCCTATTAAAACCTTGGCGGTCCTAATGTTCAAAGCTAGCTCACACTTGACCATCAAATCCTCTCCCGCTGGGCCCCCAGACACTGAATTTTCACACCACGAGGTCCACCTTTGCAGATGCCCAGGACATCTCCCAGTCTTGAGATGTTAATTATTGGTGAGCTTGGTTTCTGGACCAATGAAGTGGACTGGGGAATGCCAGACAGCTTGGCTAAAGGAAGGTGTGACAGTAAGGACACAGGCCACTGGACAGAGCTTCTGTGATCTGTGTTCTCTCTCTCACCTTGTCAGCACAGTGAGAAGTCTGGAATGTGTTATGACATTCCACTCATTCACTGCTTTACACACCATCCTATGCAAGGTGAATGCTAACCCTGGAAATACCGAGGCTGAGACTACACACCTAAATTCTCAATCATAGTCTGTGCAAAGCTCTCACGAGGACAACTGGAAGACCTGATATGAATCAGAATTCAAGCACCTGGGTTAGGAATCAACAAATCCTGGTTCTACTCATAGCTATCCTGGTCTACGCCACAAAATCCAAGAGACACATGATTATTTGAATAATTCAGACCATGCTTCCTGCTCTCCCTCTACCTCCACCAAAACAAATGAAAACAAAAAACCTATTTGGCCAGATTATTTATCAACACCCCCTCCCTAATGTCTAAGGTCACAATGTTAATAACATGTAGATGATTCATGCTTGTTCTCCATCTTTAGAATGGGATGGCTGGTACTCTCCTGGCATCTAAGCTTTTACTACAATATAAGTCACCTCTAATGCTTTCTTATCTCCCCCCACCAGTACCACCATCCTCACCAAACCAAGGCAGTTAATCTTGCTGAGATCTTTGACTAGTGCCACGCTTGCCAGGGAAGACACAGGAAGAAAGGACCCAGGATGGGCCACACATTACAACAGATAGTCTGGAACCCAAGACGATGCTCCTGACCATGTCCTCGGTGGTTCTGAGCAGACAGGAGAGAGGAGCCAGGCCTACGGAAGTCAGGAGCCAGTAAGAATGGAACGTCCACTTACCTGGGGGGCAGGCACATTCGGTTGGCGCTTCCCGAACAGTCCGGAGCTTGACTAGTCCCTCCAACTTCTGAACCAAGAAGAAAAAGGGGGAAAAAATGAGGATGAGTTTGAGAGCAGAGGGGGGGAAAGTGGAAAAAAAGAACAAAAATCAACATATGAAAAAGATCAACAGTGTTTGAAGCCGGCCAAGTGGCTCAGTTGGTTAAGAGAGCGAGCTCTTGAGCAACAGGGTCACCGGTTCAATTACCACATGGGCCAGTGAGCTGTGCCTGAGCTAAGCTGGTGCTGAGCTGCCAACAGGTGTCAGGATGGCTCAGGCAGTGAGTGGGTACTCCTAACAACAAGGTTGCCAGTTCGACTCCCACATGGGTTGGTGGGCTATGCCCACCTGCAACTAAGATTGAGCATGGTACCTTGAGCTGAGCTGCCCTGAGCTGCCGACAGGCGCTCAAATGGTTCAGTGGTTAGAGCATGTGCTTTGAGCAAGGCTTCCAGTTGACTTCCTTATGGGATGGTGGCCTCTGCCCACCCACAACTAAGACTGAACACAGTACCTTCAGCTAAGCAGCTGCGAGCTGCCGAAGGGTGGCGGGATGGCAACTGGACTTGGAGCTGAGCTAGCTGTGCCCTCCACAGCAATTTGGCTGTTCCCCTCCCCCAATTCCCCAACACTGTTCCCCTTCCCCAATTCCCCAATAAAATCTTAAAAGAAAAATATTAACAGTGTTTCCAGAACATTTTTTAAAAGGTCCTTAAGTTCTATAAGCAGTTTTTAGAATGGAAGAGAAACCAAAATAAACATTGAGCAATTACTTGGAAGTCCCTGAAAAGAAGGTGATAGGTTTCTGCTTTGTTAGGACATTTTCAAATTCAAATCCAGAAAAGCCAAAATGACCATTCTGTCAGTATGAAGATGGGTGGGGAGGGCTCTTGCTGCAGCTTTCTGTTCTAGAATCACCCCATCCCATGCCAGGAAGCCCCCAGACCCCTGGCCACAGCCCCTCCCAGCTGCCCAGGCCTGACCTACCCTGATGACATTTTCCCTTCTTCTTACCTGAGGGGACCTGGTCTAGAAAATTTGGTTCAATACAATTTAGCAAGAATCTCTGCACATACCATCCCCATGCTAGATTCCGGTGAAGGGGGAAGAATTACCAGAGAAATGTAGTCAGAAGTCACAATCTAGCCGTGGCACCATCACCACCTGATTTGACCCTGAGTGTAGCCTCTGAGGCCCAAATTATTGTCCCTGCTTGAGAGGACACAAGGTGCAAAAACAAAGAAATTAGTCCCAAATTTTGGTTTCTGGGAGTGAGGCGATTGGTCTCCAACCCCCAAACTAGCCTTGGTCTATAACCCCCAAACTAGCCCAGACTTGAGTCCTGAATGTGCAAATTATTAACCTTTTTCTAGAGTGAAAAAACAAACAAACAAAAAACTTCCCCAAAAGCAAAACAAATTCCCAATGTGTTAATTTGAGTGAAAAATGCACTACGACTGGCAGAACCAGGGTACTTCAGTTTCAAACATAAAAATGTAATTTTTAAAGCACTGCTTTAGAGTGAACCCTTGACTGCCATGCCTGAAATTTTCACAGAAGATGGGACTCTAGCCAAGCCCCGTCTTGTCTCTTTCTGGACCAGCCCAGAACCAGGAGCCTGAGACCAAAAAACGGCAGGAGAGTTAGCGCCAGGCTCCTGCAAAGCCTCCATCACCGGCCGCCAGTCACCCTCATTTTCCAGACCGAGAAGAGACTGATGTGGATAACAGATGGAGTTAAGGCCCTGTTTTGAGGGAACAAGCGAGATACGCCGGTGTGGCGGGGTGTGAAGGTGGTACAGGGACGGGCGGAGGGTGTAGGGTGCTGCGAGGGCGCGCCAGTTTCTCCATCCTCACCGCACCTCTCTGGCCAGCAAGGCCTTGGTTTGCCTCAGAAATCGGAGCCTGGCCAGGCTTCTAGACGACAGGCTTTCAGCCCCCCTTCAGACCCCTACCTGCCATGCACTCCTGCTCTGCCCTGGAGCCACCCACCTGGCCCAAGGCGACCCTGCCAGCAGGCGGGCCAGCCTCCAGAAGCCCCCAACCCCAACCGTCCGCAGCTGCTCCAGGGCTCCCGCCAGGTGGATGAGGTTAGCTCCATCCCGGCGGCACAGACACCACCCTCAGCCACGGGCCTGGTGCGCTGGGACCTAGGGCACCACAGCCACACAGGGCCTCATTACACCCAAAACTGCAGAAGCTGCTGCGCAGGCAGGGGAGAGCCGGACCTCAGCAGAATTCACTACAGGTTCCGGAGTTTGCCGGGATCAAGAACCCAGCTTTCTAGTGTAAGCCGATTTGTTTGAGAAGTTCTCATCTGTTTTTATCATTGCTAGACAAACTAGAAGTCACATAATTTCCTTATTTTTATTTATTTTTATTTTTAAACAGCATTTAATGCTTAAAAAACAAGTAGCTTTTAACAGCTGCTATCACATCGGGGCCACTCCCCTCTAAGGGGAAGGGAGCTTTATCAAATTCTGATAGTAAACACAATTACTTTTAAGCCACTCTTACTTTAAAATAAAAGGCTAAACAGGAAACTATTGATGAGCGGGTAAAAAACCTTACTGTTAATACTAGTAGAGGGGATCAGATATTACTGGGACTGAGTTTTGTTTTGTCATCCAAATCCTTTTATGCATTTGTATTTCTGGATTAGATGGTGAATCTGCAGCGTTTTATCTCCTAGTCCTCTACCCTCCTCCCACCTCCAGGCCCCTAACTTTCTGTGGATTTGAAATGTCCCTACTATGAACACAGAAGGAAATGTTTGAATTAGAAACCCAATCCCACAATATTTATTTCCATGCTTTTTTAAAAAATATTCTAAAATATTCTTTTGTGTCCAGGTTTGTTAGAATTGATTTAAAAGCCTCAACTTTTTACATTCAATTATCTGGCAGCACCCCTCGCATCTGCAAACAATATGGTCCTGGTTTTACATATGCAAACAAGGCCTGACTCCAAAAGTAAACAAAGGATGAGTTTCTGAGAAAAGTCTGAGACTTCCAGACTTCGGGAGTTTTCCCTTTAGAAGTACAGAGGTAGAGGACTTCAAATTTTGGGGGAGGGGTGGTGAGAGCAGAGGAAAAACTAATCAGGGAGAATCATGGTTTTCAAAAATGCATTACATGGTCAGATGCTAAATTTATTAATGAGCTGTTGGAGTGCTAGTCTGGAACACTTCACCAGATGTTTGAACACATCCTTGCATGGTTACATTTTGATAAAATATGGATTAACATATAAAAAAGATGTAATGATTTATTTCTATAAAATGCTACAGATAAAGACACAAAGACATTCCTATCCTTTGAAAAATTCCTACTCTAGGGAATATACCCCAAAGAAATAAATCAGCAGAAGCAAAACATGGAAGTTGAGTCTCAAAACAGTGGGAGTGGTTTAGAGAAGGATGGTGAGTCCTCTTGATGAAACTATATCTTCATGAAATATCATTATGAAGACTATGTAGCAACAAAGAATAGTGTTTACGGTACAATAAATAAAATGTCTTCATCTGTGTAAAAATTCAGGATGGGGTGGCAGCAACTAGCAAACATCCACTCACTTGGGTTGGGATTCCGGTGATTCACTTCTTTAATTTTGTTAAGTGTATTGGGCTGACACTGGTTACTAAAATTATATAGGTTTCAAGTGTACAATTCTAGAATACATCATCTATATATTGCATTGTGTGTTCACCACCCAAAGTCAATTCTCCTTCTGTCACCATACATTTGATCCCCTTTACCCTCTTCTACCACCTCTCCTCCACCTACTTCTCTTTTCTTAAAAAAATATTTTATTGAGGAATTGGGGGAGGGGAACAGACAAGTTGCTGTCTTTTTGGTCTTTAGTCTAGTGGTGGAGGACATCGCTTCACTGGCCCATGTTGGTATTATCATTGAGCTCTTCCCGGGTGAGGCAGATCAGTCGCTGACCTCTGGACCAACGTGCACGGCGGCTGTCAGCCACTCATGCTGGCTGACAACCACTCACTGTAGCTTATTGCAGCCCACTGCAGCAGAGACTGCAGCCCTCAACCATTGCCGACAAGTCACAGCAGCCCAGCTTCAAGTGGAGCTGTTGTTCACCATCTTAGCTATAGAGGGCAGTGTCACTAGCCTTCATATGTGGCATCCAAACTGGGGCCCCGCTGCTCAGAGCTGGTATCCCAAGCCAGCTCTTAACCAACACGCCACTTGCCAATGGCCCTCTTTTTCTTTTTCTTTTCTTTTAAAGATTTTATTGGGGAATTGGGGGAAGGAACAACATTGGGGGAATCAGTGAAGGGGAACAGACAAGTTGCTGTCCTTTTGTTCTTCACTCTAGTAGTGGAGGACGTCACTTCACTGGCCCATGTTGGTATTGTGATCATTACACTCTTCCCAGCTGAGGCAGATTGGTCACCGGCCATTGGATGGCCACTCACGGTGGCTCATGGCAGCTCTCGCTGGCTGCCGGCCACTCATGGTAGCTTACGGCAGCACACTGAAGCCTAGCTGCAGCCTACACTGTCGCTGGCGACTCTGTGCAGCCCAGCTCCAGGTCGAGCTGTTGTTCACCATCTTAGCTGTGGAGGGAGCAGCATCACCGGCCCATGTGGGATCCAAACCAGGGCCTTGCTGCTCAGAGCTCGTGCTCCCAAGTCAACTCTTAACCAACGAGCTACTTGGCCGGCCCCTGACTTACTTCTTTAAAAGTTCTTTCCATGTTGTGTGTAATACCATCTTCTCAGTTAAAAAAAAAAAATGCTGGAAGTAGAAGAGCCAAAATGAAGCCCTGAAATCTCCCTGCTGACTATTTTTGAATGATGGCCAGATGGTTCTTTGTCCTCAGGAAGATCCAATTTCAGGACCAACTCTGCTAATACACTCACAGCACAGACACCAGAGGAAAGGCTTGTGGAGAACGAAACCCTCTCTGTAAAGGCACATCAGATGCCCTCCTTCAGCCCCATGGGAGGGGGTGGGGGAGCATGCATGTGTCCTCACCGCCAACAGCCAAAGAGGGCAGCACTTCCTGACCTCTTTTTTAATAATCGTTTTTCTTATACCCCACCATGGTGATGATGATCATGGTGATAAAGAGGATAGCTGATATAAAATATTATTTTCAAGGTTATTGATTACTTATTATGTGCCAGGTACTGTACCAACAGCTGTTATCTCATCTCCGGGGCGGGGGGAAAGTGTAGCTGACCCAAGTAATTTTGCAAAATGGTGTTTCAGTTGAGGATTATAGGGCTGAAGACCAAAGAAACTGTACCTACATGCTATACTCCAGTGGGTAAAGTTGTTTCTCATAGGGTATAGGGTAATGATTTTGAAACTACTTACATATGTATTGGGGTTGAACAAATGAGTAAATAAATTATGGTAATGAGAGCCAGGTTCACTGTCCAAGAAAGAAGTTATTAAATAAGCAAAGGGGGAGATAACCCCCAATAACCCCCACGAGGCTGGGACTATTATTACAGCCATTTACAGATGAGAAAATTGAGGCTTAGAGAGGGCAATGTAAGTGTCAAGCTGGACTTGAATCCTGCTACCAACTAACTCCAATCACAAAGCAAGACAACTTTCACTTACAAGAAATTTTCATGTCTTAAAAAAAAAAAGTTGCTATCAAAAGCCAAGCCAAACCAAACTATAAGGACAGAAATCAGATCAGTGGTAGCAGAAGGCTGGGGGAGTGCAAGGAATGAAACAGAAGGAGACACATGGAGATTTGATTTGAGAGTGATGAAATAGTTTGGTATGGGATTGGGGTGGTGGATTCATGACCCTATGCATTTGTCAAAAACTATAGGACTGTACATCACCAAGAATGAACTTGAATGGATACAAATTTAAAAGAAAAGAAATCAACCAGGATGTTGGAGAACTCCAGGATGGAATACAGGCTAAGACAAATGAATCCAAGTATGTACATTAAAATCATATGACCTAATCTCACTGAAGGTGGTGGGGAAAAAAAGTGTAGCTGACCCAAGTAATTTTGCAAAATGGTGTTTCAGTTGAGGATTATAGGGCTGAAGACCAAAGAAACTGTACCTACACGCTATACTCCAGTGGGTAAAGTTGTTTCTCATAGGGTATAGGGTAATGATTTTGAAACTACTTACATATGTATTGGGGTTGAACAAATGAGTAAATAAGTTATGGTAATGAGAGCCAGGTTCACTGTCCAAGAAAGAAGTTATTAAATAAGCAAAGGGGGAAAGCTAAAATTAGAAATATCACTATGAGGTGATACTTATGTATACAGACAGATGCATACAGAACTAATTAAAAGTGTGTGTACACAGAGAGGTGAATACACACACATATATACCCTAGCTGTCTGCAGAAAAAGCCTGCCACCAACGACACTCCAGTAGCAACAAGCACACCCAGTGTCCAGATCTTGGTTTGTAAATACCATTATCCAATAAAAGAAACCAGGACTCTTTGGACAAATGGCTGATTCTAGGGTCAGGGCAGGAAAAACACAAGAGAGCCTGGAGAATCTTATGCTAGAAACTAAGGAAATGTTTTTAAAAAGAGGGAAGGGGGTACATCAAAGACAAAACTGACCTGAAAGAGCTCAGAATGGCCAAAGCTGGAACGATTTAAGCAACAAAATTAATGTGGTATTGGATTATAACCCAAAAATTTAATTAAATATCTATGAGTCCATATGATATAAAAGATTGGATGGATAAGTAAATAAATATAACAAATCTTCCTCATTGAGGAATTCCAAATAATATACATAGATACTTCCCTCTCCATGAAGTGGAGCTAAATTCCCCTCTCTTCCAGTGTGGGCTGAATTTCGGTGACTCACTTTCAAAGAGTAGAGTAGGGAAAGGAAAAGAGTAACTTCATAATGGAGATATCTGGCAGATACCACTTTAACCAAGTGATCAAGCTTAATGTCACCAGTGATAGGTCATGTTGACATCATGAACCCCTGACATGATGCCATGACAGTGGCAAATCCCCTTAGTGGTATTCTTCCCAAACACTTAGAACTCAGTCTAATCATGAGAAATACAAGATGTGATTTAAAAATATGGTGAATCAGGCCAGCCAAATAGCACATTGGTTAAGAGGTGGCTTGGGATGCCAGCAGCCCCGGTTGGGATCCCACATATGAGGGCCAGTGACACTGCCCTCTACAGCTAAGATGGTGAACAACAGCTCCACCTGGAGCTGGGCTGCGTGAGTCCCGGCGATGGTGTAGGCTGCAGCCCCTGCTGCAGTGGGCTGCCGTAAGCTACAGTGAGTGGCAGGCAGCCAGCATGAGCAGCTGGCAGCCAGAATGAGCTGCCAATAGCTTCCGTGAGCGGCCATCCAGAGGCCAGTGACCGATCTGCCTCACCCGGGAAGAGTACAATGATAATACCAACATGGGCCAGTGAAGCAATGTCCTCCACAACTAGACTGAAGAACAAAACGACAGCAACTTGTCTGTTCCCCTTCCCCAATTCCCCAAAGCTGTGCCCCTGCCCTGATTCCCCAATAAAAATCTTTAAAAAAAAAATACGGTGAATGTTTACATTTTAAAATATTATAATAAAAGACACATTGCAATTAATCTCCCTCAAAATACTCCCCTGCACTTCAAATACACTTATCCCATCATTCTTGCCACTTTCTGAAGCATTTCTGGAAGTCCTCTTTCATGAGTGTCTTCAGTTGCACTGTCATGGCTGTCTCGATGTCCTGAATCAATTTAAAAAATTTACCTTTCATGGTCATTGTGACTTTGGGAAAGAGCCAGAAGTCACACAGTGCCAGATCAGGTGACTATGGTGGATGAGGACATACCTTAATGTTTTTATTTGACAGAAATTGCCATTCCAGAATTGATATGTGACACACAGCCTTTCCATTGTGATCACAAAACGCCGTGAATGCTGCTGCCAAGTGCCATCCAGTGGAAAAGCAGGGATCTTCAATACGGGAAGAGACATGTCGAATCTTAGTAAACGTGTGTGACGAGTTTCAACTTGTTCAGTGCAGTCAGTTGGGTGTGAGGTACAGTTGAGAGAAGGTGTGTTTTAAACTGTGCCATAAATCATCCTCCATCATGACAATGCTCTGGGTCACACATCGCTTCTGGTATATGGCAATTTCTGTCAAATAAAAGCATTACAGTGTGTCCTCATCCACCTTATTTGCTGGATCTGGCACCATGCGACTTCTGGCTTTTCCCCAAAATCTAAATGATTCAGGACATGGAGGCAGCCACGACAGCACAACTAAAGACACTTGCAAAACAGGACCTCCAGAACTGCTTCAGAAAATGGCAAGGAGACTTCTGGTAAAATGGCGCAATAGACAGATGATGTGCTAACTGCCTCCCAGGATCACACCAAAATTACAAACAAATTATACAGCATTCAACCCTGGAGGTCCCCAGAACACTAGATGAACAGAACCACTAAACGAAGAACTTAAAGAGGAGGCTGTGTCTGGTCTGGTAGGACGGACGGAGACGAGAGAGGGCGAGCCCCGTGAGGGAAGCCCCAGCTGTGGGCAGCTTGTCTGGTTGGGGGAGAGACCCTCCGGCCGCACACCAAGCTCACCAGCCCAGAGTTCCTTTGCCAGGAAAAGAAGTTCCAAGATAGCCGGCAGTAAATTAGTAAGGACTCTCTTTGCTCAGCTCGGTGAGGCTAAGAGCGGCTGGAGAATCAGTGGGGCCGGCGCCCAAGCTTGCTCGCAGGTGAGCACTTACCTGGTTCCTGGTGGAGGGAGTGGCTGTGTGAGCCAGGCCCAGGAGCCTGTGGGGATGGACTGAACTGAGCACCTTTGGTGCAAAGGCCGGAGGTTTTTTGACTGTTGTTCCCGTGGTGTGGAGCCTGCACGCGAGTGGTGTAGGGAGCACACCATTTTGTCGTGCTTGGGCCCTCCCATGGAGGATCAGGTCCGGGACCTCATTGGTCTGGTGGAATTGGCGCAGAAGTGCGCGTGTGCGTGCGCGAGCGCCTGCAGCCTTGGATCTCTACCCTCCGCCCGGCTTATAACGCGTTGCCAGGGAAACGCTGGGCGAGTGCACTCCGGCTCCAACAGGCTGCTCACTGAGACCCGGGAGTGCGCGAGCCACCTCGGATCCCCCTCCACAGGGCTTGTGCTGCGTTGCCAGGGAAACGCCTAATGGGCGTGCTCCAGCTCCAATAGGCTGCTCACTGAGACGCGGGAGTGCGCAAGCCGCTGGGGTCCCCGCTCTCTGAACTGCGCTTGCAGAGTTTCCAGGCTGGTGATTGGTTGTCGGGCTGCTCGGCCTGATCTGTGAGCGGCTGATTGGGATAGGCTGAGACTGGGAGTTTTCCTGGGAGTGTTGGGCCGTGAGCTGTGTGTCTGCGTGATCCAGCCAGGGCTCTCCTCGTGATCTATCTAATACATCAAAGCAATCCCAGAGCGACAGCCAGAATGGGGAAACAAAGAAACATGTCACAAGTAAAAGATCAGAAGAAACCTCTAGAAATGGAACTAAATGAAACAGAGGGATCCAACCTTTCAGAGACAGAGTTTAGAACACTGATGATAAGAATGTTTAAGGAATTTAGCGAGGACATAAAGAAGGATAGGGAAACCATAAAAAACAACCTGTTAGAACTAAAGAATACAATAACTGAAATGAAGAACACACTCGAAGGAATCACCAGTAGAGTAGATGAAGCAGAGGAGCGGATCAGTGATTTGGAAGATAAAATAGCAGAAATCACCCAGTTGGCACAGCAAAAAGACCAAAGAATAAAAAACAATGAAAATAGTTTAAGAGCTCTATGGGATAAGGTGAAGCGCAACCATCTCAAATCATAGGAATACCAGGAGAGGAGAAGAAGAAAGGGGTCGAGAATGTATTTGAAAAAATAATGACTGAAAACTTCCCTACCCTGGTGACAGAAATCAACATACATGCCCAGGAAGTGCAGAGGGTTCCAAAGAAGCTGAACCCAAACAGGTCCACACCAAGACACATCATAGTTAAAATGGCAAAGGTTAAAGACAGAGACAGAATCCTAGACGCTGCAAGAGAAAGACAGCAGGTTACATACAAAGGAACTCCTGTTAGACTAACAGCTGACTTGTCTACAGAAACTCTGCAGCCCAGAAGGGAGTGGCACGAGATACTCAAAGTGACACAAAATAAAGGCCTACAACCAAGATTGCTCTACCCAGCACGGCTATCACTTAAAATTGAAGGAGAAATAAAGAGCTTCTCAGAAAAGAATAAGCTTAAGGAATTCATTACCACCAAGCCAGCATGGCAAGAAATGTTAAAAGGGCTTTTGTAAACAAAAGAAAGGGGTAAACAAGCTAACCCAGGGAGACCAGGAATACAAATAACAAAATGGCAATACATATGCACCTATCAATAATCATTTTAAATGTGAATGGGCTAAATGCACCAATCAGAAGACAGAGAGTGGCTGAGTGGATAAGAAAATAGAACTCATGTATATGCTGTTTACAGATGGAATAAGATATTTCATGCAAATGGAAATGAGAAAAAAAAAGCTGGAATACCAATACTTATTTTGGACAAAATAGACTTTAAAATGACTACAATAAAAGACAAAGAAGGGCACTATAACCCTAATAAACATCTATGCACCCAACATAGGAACTCCTAATTACATATAACAGATTTTAACAGACATAAAAACAGAGATCAACAGTAACAGTATCATAGTAGGGGACTTCAACACCATTGTCACCAATGGACAGACCCTTTAGACAGAAAATCAACACAGAAAGAGTTGATATAAAGGAAAAACTGATGGTTGTTGGCTGGGAGGGAGTGGGGAAGAGGGAGAGGGGGAAGGTTTTGGACAGTGTAGATGGGACTACAATGTTGCCGCAGGGATAGGGGGGCAGTTCTGGGAATGTAATTGATAATGTTGTGAGGAGACTATTATGTTGTGTGAAATAAGTCAGTCGGAGAAGGACAGGTACCATGTGATCTCACTTGTGTGTGGAGTCTGAAGAGCTGAGTGAACGATCAAAGTAAACAGACTCGTAGATGTAGAGGAAAAACTGAGGGTGGCTAGTTGGGAGGGGGGTGAGGATGGGGGGAAGGAGAAGGGATTAGACAGCATAAATAGACAACTACAATATTGCCACAGGGATATGAAACACAGTTTGGGGAATATAATAATGTAAAAATTTTGTGGCGTGGCAGATAGTCACATGTCTTGTTAGGGAGACTACTTCATGGATGGAGTAGAGGCTTGATCACTGCACTGTACACCTGAAACTGATGTTGTATAGTATTGTATGCCAACTGTAACTGAATATGTGGATGGTCACGGGATGTGGAGTATACTGTGGAGGGGAGTCAGGGGAGTTGTGATAGATATGTATGATACGGGGGGGGGAGTGGGGTGGCGAACTGGGGGAGGGGGGTTGTCACTTTTGGGGGTAAAGAGTATAACTATTGCATTGTGTTGTACACCTGAAACTAATAAAAATAAAAATAAAATTAAAAAATTTTAAAAAAAGAAAATGGCAAGAATAATGGGATAAGTGTGTTCAAAGCCAGGGGGAATATTTTGAAGGGGATTAATGGCAATGTGTCTTTTACTGTAATAATTTTTTAATTTAAATATTCACCATATTGTTTGATCACACCTCACATCAGACTAGCCCAAACTGAAGGACATTCTACAAAATATCTGACCAATATGTCTCAAAATTATAAAGGTCATAAAACACAAGGAAAGACTCAAAAAGTGACATAGATTAGAGGAGACATGACAACTAAATGCAATGTGGTATCCTGGATGGGATCTTGGAATATGAAAAAGTCATCAAAAGAAAAACTGGTGAGGGCCGGCCGAGTGGCGCATTGGTTAAGCGCTAGTTTTGGGATGCCAGCGGCCCCGGTTCGGATCCCACATGAGGGCCAGTGACACTGCCCTCTACAGCTAACAACAGCTCCACCTGGAGCTGGGCTGTGCGAGCCCCTGTGATGGTGTGGGCTGCAGCCCCTGCTGCAGTGGGCTGCCATAGGCTACAGTGAGTGGCCCGCAGCCAGCGTGAGCGGCTGGCAGCCAAGCGTGAGCTGCCAATAGCCGCGATGAGCGACATCCAGAGGCCAGCGACCGATCTGCCTCATCCGGGAAGAGCGCAATGTCGATACCAACAGTGAAGCAACATTCTCCGCAACTAAACTGAAGAACAAGAAGACGGCAACTTGTCTGTTCCCCTTCCCCGATTCCCCAACGCTGTTCCCCTCCACCAATTCCCCAACAAAATCTTTAAAAAAAAAATAACAAAAAAAAAATAACTGGTGAGATCTGAACAAAGTCTGTACTTCGCTTAAAAAAAAGGTAGCAAATTGGGCCGGCCGAGTGGCGCATTGGTTAAGCGCTGGTTTTGGGATGCCAGCGGCCCCGGTTCGGATCCCACATGAGGGCCAGTGACACTGCCCTCTACAGCTAACAACAGCTCCACCTGGAGCTGGGCTGTGCGAGCCCCGGTGATGGTGTGGGCTGCAGCCCCTGCTGCAGTGGGCTGCCATAGGCTACATGAGTGGCCCGCACGCAGCCAGCGTGAGCGGCTGGCAGCCAAGCATGAGCTGCCAATAGCCGCGGTGAGCGACATCCAGAGGCCAGCGACCGATCTGCCTCATCCGGGAAGAGCGCAATGACGATACCAACAGTGAAGCAACATCCTCCGCAACTAAACTGAAGAACAAAAAGACAGCAACTTGTCTGTTCCCCTTCCCTGATTCCCCAACGCTGTTCCCCTCCACCAATTCCCCAATAAAATCTAAAAAAAAAAAAAAAGGTAGCAAATCACAAAGTTTCTTACCATCAATTAAATTATAACTTTGTTATATTCAATAACACATCTATTCTTTTTTAAAAATTCAGGTGAAATTCACATAACATAAATTAACCATTTTAAAGTGAACAATTCAGTGTTTTTTAGGAGGATTCATACTGTTGTGCAGCTGCCCCCTTTATCAAGTTCCCTCTATCTAGTTCCAAAACATTACCATCAGCCCAAAAGGAAGTCCTGTACCCATACACAGTTGTTTTCCAATCCTCCTTCCTCCCAGCTATCAATCTTTTGTCTGTATGGACTGACCTATCATGGATATTTCATATAAACAGAACCATACAATATGCGACCTTTTGTGCCTAGTTTCTTTCACTTAGCATAATGTTTTTGAGATTCGCCCACTTTGTATCAGTACTGCATTTTTTTTTGTTTCAAGATTTTATTGGGGAATTGGGGGACGGGGAACAGTGTTGGGATATTGGGGAAGGGGACCGGCCAAGTTGTTGTTCTCAGGTCTTTGTTGTGGAGGGCGCCAGTTGCCATCTGGCTTCCTGTAGGCAGCTCATGACCTCTAAGCTCAAGATGCTGTGTTCAACCTTAGTTGCAGTTGGGCGTAGCCACCATCCCATGCGGGCATCAAACCAGCAGCCTTGTTGTTCAGAGCCCACGCTCTATCTACTGAGTCATAGGGGCAGCAGCTCAGCTCAAATTGCCGAGTTCAGCCTTAGTTGTGGGTGGGCGTAGCCCACCATCGAACAGGCAATCTTGTTGTTACACCAGCTGAGCTATCCTGCCACCTGTTGGCAACTCAGTGACAGCTTGGCTTGGGGCACAGCAACACTGGCCCATGTGGGAATCAAACCGGCAGCCCTGTTGCTCAGAGCTCATGCTCTTAAGCAAACTCTTAACCAACTAAGCCACTCAGCCGGCTGAGTACTTCATTCTTTTTAATGGCTGAATAATATCTCTACCTTTTTTATGGCTGAATAATAATGTCTTTATGGCTGAATAATAATGTCTGGTTTATCCACCTATTCACTGATGGACACTTGGGCTGTTTCCAACTTCTGGCTATTGTGAATAGTGCCGCTATGAACACAAGCATATGTACACGCATTCGTTTGAGTATCTGTTTTCAATTCTTTTGGGTATATATCTAGGATTGGAATTGCTGGGTCATATGGTAATTCCATATTTAATGTTTTGAGGACTCACCAAACTTCCCCATGGTGGCTGAACCATTTATATTCCCACCAGCAATGTATGAAACTTCCAATTTCTTCCTATCCTCACCAACAGATCTGAGTGGATGTGAAGTGGCATCTCATTGTACTTTTGATTTGCATTTCCCTCATGTCTAATGATGTTGAGCATCTTTTCATGTGCTTTTTGACCATTTGTATATCTCTATTGAAGAAATGTATGTTCAAGTTCTTTGCCCATTTTTATATTGGGTTGTCTGTTTATTTTTTTGTTATTGTTGAGCTGTAAGAGTTCTTTATATATTCTGGATACTACATCCTCATCAGATATATGATTTTCAAATATTTTCTCATGTAACAGATCTATTCTTGATCAGAATTCTAACCACCTCCAACTGAAACACAATATGGATGTGTTAAAATCATCTTGAAAAACTGGAGGTGGTGGGAGTGGTCCCATGGCTTCATGCCAGTGCTCACATTAGTCTTTGTTGAGATCTTGCTAGATTAATAGTGGGATATTGTTACTGATGAATTTGACCTGGTTCTTTTTAGTTAATAGCAACTGTATTCATTTTGAATTACTGATTACTGAGTAACAAATTTCTGCCAAATCAGCAGCTTAAAACACAGATTTACTCTTATGGTGTTCATGGTCAGAAGTCTGGACAGACAAGCTTGGTTCTCTGCTTGGGGTCTCATGATGTGGAAGTCAATGTGTCAGCTGGGTGTTTCTTTCTTTAGTATACAATGTGTCTCTGGGTCCTCTTTCAAGCTCATGTGGTTTCTTGTGGTCTGAGGCCCCCCGTTCTCTGGCCAGGGCCTACTCTCAGCTTCTACAGGCCATTCACAGTTCCTTGCCATATGGCCTCCTCCACACACCCTCTCATGCTTCAAATCTGTCTGACTTCAGGAAGGGCCCAGTCCCTTTTACGGGTTCATCTGATTAAGTCATGCCCACTAAGAGTAAGCTTTGTAATTAACTCAAAGTTAACTAATTAGTAACTCGATCATAGAAGTGATATCCCATCATAATCATAGGTTCTGTCTGTGCTCGAGGGACGGGAGTATGCAAAGAGGGTGGGAACATTGGGGGCTATCTTAGAATTCTCCTTGCCAGAGTATTATATCACAGTTAATTTCTTACTTTTGACAAATGTACTATGGTTAGCTACACATGTACAGTACGTGTTTTTATCAATCTAAAATTATTCCAAAATTTTTTAAAGGCTACATCATGGATTTCTACTTCCAGGCAAGATAGACTAGCGACTAAATTAACCTCCTGTCTAAAACATCATCAAAAACCCAAACAACAACAACAAGAACCCACAAATAAAATATATGAGACCGTGGTTTTGAAGACATTGGTATCAAGCCGGAAAGGAGAGTGATCTTTGAGACACAGAAAACACTGCTGCAGCTTTTTGCATGGGGAGAGTTTCCAGGCTGTGGTACAGCGACAGGAAATGTAGGTGGAGCCTGGCAGCCTTCCAGAATTGAAGGGATGGAATGGGAATCCAGGGATGCCAGGCAGTTAGAGTTTGCAAAGCAGAGGACCTGAGAGGTGAAAACTACACATAGAAAACCATGGAGCTTTGAGAGGGCCCCTTTGGGTATTCAGCAAAGCACTGATCAGCACATGTGTGTTAATAAATGATGTGAGACCAAGAAAAGAACCACACTAAAGGATTAGAGGGAACAGTGCCCAACTCTCACATGGGGCTGTGAAGATCACCAGTGTAAATGCTGAGCAGAGTACCAAGAAGGGTCCTGCCATGGTAGGGAATAATCAACTCTCAGCTAAACAGAGCTCTGGTCCTGCCTAATGGATCTTAAAAACAAGATCCAAAAATATCAAACTAATTCCAAGTAACTTATAACTGTGACACAACAAAGCTCATGAATATTGACAGGACATGAAAATAGCTAGCACCAGGGCTGGACGAGTGGCACGGTGGTTAAGTGCTGGCTTGGGAAGCCAGCGGTCCCAGTTCGGTCCCACATATGAGGGCCAGTGACGCTGCCCTCAAAAAAAAAAAAAAAAGAAAGAAAAGAAAATAACCAGCACCCAATGAGATAAAATTCATGTCTGGCATACAATAAGAAATTACCAGCAGGAAAACAGTTTCCATAATAAGCAGAAAAATTATTTAATTGAAACTGACCCACAACTGCCACAGATACTACTAAAATTAGCCACAAAGGTCTTAAAACAATGGTTGCAACTGCACTGCATATGTTCAAAAAGTTAAACAGAGACATCAAAGATATTAAATGACCTATACTGAAACTCTAGAGATGAAAGCTATTATGTCTGAGATTAAAAAAAATAGGGTAGAGGGAATTAATGGCAGATTAGACACTGTGAAAGTAAAGATTAGTGAACTGGAAGTCAGCAATAGAAACTATCCAAAATGAACACACAGAGAAAGGATTTTTTTAAAAAAAAAAAAAAAAAAAAAGAAAAAGGAAGAAAGAGAAGAACATTAGTGAACTTGGGATTTCAAGTGGCCTAATGTGATTGGAGTCCCCAAAGGAGAAGAGATCTGGAGGGAAGGGGGGGGGGCGGGAAACATATATATGAAAAAGTAATGGCCAAAAACGTTTTCAAAACTTGATGAAAAGTATAAACCCACAGATCCAAGAATCTCAATGAAACTCAAGCACACTAAACATGAAGAAAACTACACCAAGTATATCATGAATTGAATTACTTAAAACTTGTGATAAAGAGGAAATCTTAAAATCAGGCAGAGAAAAAAGACACATTATATGGACAAATGGAACTCTCATATATTGATAGTGGGAATGTAAAATGATACAATGGTTTCGAACAACAGTTTGGCAGTTTCTTAAAAAGTTAATCATACACACATCAAGTGATCAACCATTCCACCCCAAGGTACTTTTACCCAAGAGAAATGAAAGCATATTCCATATAAAGACTTGTACACAAATGTTCATAGCAGCTTTGTTTGTAACATCCAAAAAGTGGAAACAACTCAAATATCCGTTAACAGGTGAACAGAAAAGCAAATTGTGGCATATCCATATAATAATATTTGGTAATGAAAAAAAATGAACTAATGATATATGCAAAAGTATCAAAGAAACTCTCTATAATTATACTTAGTGAAGGAAACCAGAACCCCCCCATCCCCCCCCAAAAAAAAGAATGCATGCTGTGTGGTTCCAGTCACAGAAAAATCCTACAAAATAGACACTAATCAATTGTGACAGAAATCATAACACCTGAGAGGCAGGTGGGGCAGGATGGAAGGGAGAGAATTCAAGGAGGCAGAAGGAAACTTTTATGGGTGACAGATGTGTTCACTATCTTGATTTCAGGGATGGTGTTATAGGTGTACACACACATCAAAACATGCCAAATTGTACATTTTACATATGCAGATTTCATGGATGCCAAGTATACCTAAAAAAGTCAAATAACAAAAAAACCCAGGCCACAGCTCCCACAGGCTTGGCAGGGGGTGGGGAGCTGGTGTCCTGAGCTCTGAAGACATCGGTTCACCAAACTGAGCTTCAGGCTCTGCCTCAGTGCCACGCAGAGCTCTGCACAGTCAGGTGAAGACAGTCCCTGAGAGCGTCTAGCCCAGCCTAAGCATTTGGCAGGAGCTCAGAAACTTTTCTCTAAAGAATGTGGGTTTAATCAGCGACTCTCATTGGCACATGGAGTGGCTCTCCTCCAAACCACATGGGCAAACGTTTCCTTAAGGGGTCCCCACTCAGTTCCGAAATACATTAGCATGCTTTGGAAGGTTTAGTCTGCAAACAAAATGTAATTCTTCAGTAATCCTTAATTCGTGTTCCCATGCATTATTTTTCAGACATACCTCACTTCCCATCAGAACCTGTTGTCCCACGTTTACCATGCTGGTCTGACAGAAAGAAATCCCATCAATGCCCCTGTGGGGGGAAATGGCCAGTTTCCTTCGTGGCTTCTAACACCCTGGGGAATGCCCTCAGGCTGCTCCCCGGTACAACCTCCAAGCCTTCTCTGCACCATGGCCAGTGTCCCCTCCAGAGGCCCAGCCACCACATTAGCCCTCTTAAATCCCCGCACTGAGTTCCACATGCTTCCCGCTGACCCCTGCCTTCTCGGTCCTGTCCACGATGAATGTCTGAGTGTCCCCTTATGGTCAAGTGTGATTAGATGGTGTTGTAGGCTGAATCGTGTCCCCTCTAAATTCATATGCTAGAGTCCTAACTCTCAGGCCTTCAGAATGTGACTATATTTGGAGATAGGGTTTCTAAAGAGGTAATTAAGTTAAAATGAGGTTATTATTATTATTATTATTATTATTATTATTATTTTAGAGGGCAGTGTCACTGGCCCTCATGTGGGATCTGAACCGGGGCCGCTGGCGTCCCAAGCCAGCTCTTAACTAACGCGCCACTCGGCGGGCCCGAGGTCTTTACTGATATCCAGTATGACAGGTGTCCTTATAAGAAGAGATAAGGAGACTGACACAGACACAGGGAAGGCTCCTGTGAAGACACAGGGAGAAGACAGCCATCTGCAGGCCAAGGAGAGCAGTCTCAGGAGAAACAATCACTGCTGACACCTTGGTCTCGGACTGCAAGCCTCCTGAACTGTGAGGGAAGAAAATTCTGTTGTTTTTCCATGGTACTTTGTTATGGCGGCCCTAGCAAACTAATACAGATGGGGGTCTCCCAGACACCTTACTCCACCTTTACCTGCCTCCTTCAGATTCCTGAGTGGCCCCAAGGAGAATGAAGTGAGTGCAGGCAGGAAGGAGTTGGAGGAGTTTGCTAGGCTGAGTGAGAAGTTTGCACCTTATAGCCCACAAGCGATGGGAAGCGCTGAGGGTTGATGGGCAAGAGGAAGGACACACCACTGAGAATATGTCCTGCCTGGGGCATGGAGTGGCAGGACTCAGAGTCAAAGAAGTAACTATTTCAAGAAGGGGCCCTGGGAATGGGGCTGAAATAAAAGGACCAGAAGAAAGCCCAATTGCAGGATCAGCAGGCTGAGGGATGAGGCATCTCTTTCCAGCTCAGCTCATTCCAAGCCAATCCTAAGGTGGGAGCCTCCTTACAGGAGTGGGAAGAGGAAGGAGGACTTGTCCCCAAAAGTCCCCTGGCATGGATGTTTCTAGTCCCGGCAGCCAGGCAGACACCCACTGCGAGGATTGGCAAAGCATGGCATGCGTAAGGAGGAGCCTGATGATGTCTCACTCACTGTAGGGCAGTCGGGAAGGGCACGTAACTTCATCCGCAGAGAACTGGAGCAAGGCATCTTTTTCCAGAGGAGGAAGGTTGGAAACGCCAACTAATTAGTCTAGCCAGCCAATCAGAGACAGCTCCAGACTCCAACCCAGGTTGTCTAACTCCAGAGCATGAGTTGTGCGGCCCAGTTAAAGAGGGTTTCACAAGGACTTGGGGTGGGGCAACTTCTGTGGTGAGGCAATGAGGTCAGGCTGGTTTCACCGGGCCCACCTCCTTCAACAGTTCTTATGTGTGCACGTGCACAGACGCACACTCATGTACATGTGTGCACGCACATACCCATATACACAACCCACATGCACACACTTTCATAAACACACACACATGTGCACACACATGTGCACACTCACACATGCATGCTGACATGTATGCACACTCACATGTATATACATTCACACACACTCTAGTCCCATTGCCGTGTGAACTTGTCCTTCATTTGATTGCACCACCAAAGGGGGCTGAAAACAAGATGTTATAGATGGTAACAGTCCACACATCATACAAAAAGGCACAGTAAAATAAATGGACAGACTTCGCTTTTTTTGTGGGATAACCCTCCTTGGAGGTCCAAAGTTGAGTAGATTTTATTTAAACTGTCTCCTGAAACACCAGAATACATTCTAATTGCTTTATGATTTGTTTCACAACTCAAGTTGGAAGTGAATTCAGTTTTAGAAGTTGACATTACCCATTTGAAAGCACTTTTCTCCACAGATTTTTGTGGCTACATCAGAAAATTATAATTTTCTCATTTACCAATGTGAACTGAAGCAGATGTGTGTGAGACCTCTAATTCACTAGGTTAATCCTGAATATCTGGGAGTTTGGCCATGTTGCATAATCACAAAACTGACTAACTTATTAATTAAAGCAAGTTTATTAGGTGTTTAAAGCCCTCTTGCAGTGAAAAATCCATATAATTTTCATGAATAATTAGATTTTTATTTTGGTCATAAATGTGAATGTGTTTTATTTAAATGGAAAATCTCATTCTTCTCAAAAGAGAGACTGAAAAAAAAATGGGGTTATGCAGTTAATTCAGTCTTTGCTTTTGTACAACAAACAAGTCATATTTCTCCATCACTGACTCGGAGATTGCACATATGCTAACACCTTTTTTACTTCTGCATCACCTTAATAGGCTGGCAGAATCACAGTGTTAAAAGGATCTCAAAGTCAGCTATGTAACCATGGGCCCTCCTCTCCGATTAACAAACAAACATAGGCACTCCTGGATTCAGTCAAAGAAAGCATTCTAGTAAGAACAGCCATTTTCAAGATGTGCTGAGCACTTTGGGCATCCACTTGTTTACTCCCCACCGAAACCTTAGGAGGCAGGGATGATAATTCCCATTTAACAGACAGGCAAACTGAAGTTTGGAAAAACAGCCATTTACCCAAAGGCACACCGTTGGGAAATGGTAGAGTTCAGAGGTGAACCCAAGTTTGCTCTAAAGTCTTGCCCGTCACCCTACACTTCCACCACCTACCGAGGACATCCATTGGCAGAAAAAGCTGCTGACTCAAGCTAAATGACTGCTTCTCCAAGGTCAGCTGGGAGGCGTGGAAAGGACGCAAGACAAAGAGTTACCCAGGTTCAGACATACGCTGCCCCTCTCTGAAAGGGTGAGGCCCGCCTCACAGGGGTGTGTGTGAATGGGGTGGGGGCTGTTACGAAACACGCTTCTGCCCAGGGTGGGCACAAAGGAGGCACTCCATTGTCTCCCCTAAGCCTCTAGGAGAGCACTGATATGCCTTTCTTTAAAATGACATCTGCAAACTTATTTTTTCTCCCAACAGTTCGTGCTTAGTTCTAAAATGTTTCCGGATATGATGAAGGGATGTCTTCTGAGTGCCTGTGTCAACAATTAAAGATTAATCCTGATCCTACACATGGAGAAAATCGAAGGGAGAGGGAGCTGGAGGGCATGTGTGGCCTCCGGAGAACGTTCCCAAACTGAGTTACATTTGTTCACAGAATTAGAAGTCCCAGCGGGTAGCGAGTGCAGTGCCTGGCACTGCAAAAAGCTGCTGGAGAAAGGGCTCTGCACCCAACCGACAAATGAGCCCAGTTCTGAGATGGCATCTTCAGAGTTTTTCCAAATCTTATTTTAAGAGTCTCTTTATCATCAATTGCTTTTGCTTTTACAGCAACAACACATCCAATTGAAATAAAATTTCAACCAAAAGATGATTAAATCCACTTTGCTCATCATAAAACCTGAAACATGACTTCACAACAGCATGACAGTTTTGGAATATGACTGAAAGAGAAACGTGTACATAACAGACACACTTGGATGTTCCAAAATCAAAACAAAGAAACAAAGCCCTAAAGATGATCCTGGTTAGGCAGTTACTCTACATCCTAAAGAATAACCAAAGTAAGAGACTCCCCACACCATTGGCTGTGCTGTTATCTGTGCCAAGAAAAGTGTGGAGAAGGCCTAGATGCTGTGTTGGTAGAAGGATGCAGCCTCCATTGACCAGATCCTATGCAATAAAAATTGTGCAGCACGTGCAAAAAAAAAAAATATATATATATATATATATATATATTTTAGAGGGCAGTGTGACTGGCCCTCACATGTGGGATCCGAACCGGGGCCACCAGCATCCCAAGCCAGCTTCCAACCACCACGCCACTTGGCCGGCCCTGCAAAAAATATTTTTGATGTGAGGTTGAAATACATACAAGCAAAGGATGAATGGTGGACACTCTGTGGTTACAATCAGGTAAGTGTAAATCTGTCTGTGGATAAAAATTGGAAGGGAGTATGGCAAAAGTTAAATAGTCCTTGTTTTAGGGTAGTGGGGTTATCAATAACCTAATCATGTTAAATCGACATACATTTTGTTTTGCTTTTTTTTAAGGAGGAAGGGGAAGGGTTGTCAAGCTGGTGTGCTACGTATTTTTCAACACTGGGTCTCACATTTTATTAGATATTCTATTAGATATTTATCAGATAATAGATAAGGAGGTAGTCACATTGCAGCAGCAGCAGCAGAGGGAAAGCTGATGAGCATGTTCAAGAGCAAAGAGAAAAGGGTCTACACTTGCCCTATGAAGAGCAGGTTTGAAAGAACACGGTCTCTCATCAACACGGAGCAATGCCTGTTGGTAGGGCTTAGAGTGAGAGAAAAACGAGAAACCTGTAGAAATCTGTGGTGAAGGAGAAGGCTTCTCTGAAAATGGAGGATTACACCACACGCTGCGGAGCCCTTAAAGGGAAGGATGGCGAACCCAGTGCTCAGAGCTCACCCTCCACCGCACAAGCAATTCTGCCCAACCCTCGCTTCTCTAACCCGAACCGTGACTCGTTCAAATAAGCTCAGCTGTGCTCTCACCTCACCTGTATAGAACTGAGGCTCTGAGGGGCCAGATGGCCAGCCTGGGCCACACAGCCTGCAGGCAGTGGGTGGCTGCCATAGACTGAATGTTTGTGTCCCCACCAATTCCTATGTTGAAACCTTATCCCCGTCTGATGGTGTTAGGAGATGGGGCCTTTGGAAGATGATTAGGACATGAGGGTGGTGCCCTCATGAATGGGATTAGTGCCCTTATAAAAGGGTCCCCAGAGCACTGCCTCAGCCCTTCTGTCATGGGAGGACACAGCAGTCTATGAACCAGGAAGCAGGCTCCCGCCAGACAGAATCTGCCAGTGCCTCGATCTTGGACTTCACAGCCTCCAGAACTGTGAGAAATAAATATTTGCCTTTTAACAAACAACTGTGAAAAATAAATGTTTTGTTGCCACACAGTGATAACATGCTGAATGGAGTATGACAGGGGCCTTCTGACTCCTTGTTTCCTCTTCCAAATTCAGCCCCCAGCCCCCAAAAGCCACCATGACACAGAGCTCCAGGAAAGGCTGTGACAACCCCCAAGCCACATGCACCTCCCTGCTCCAAGTCACTGGGACTCAGGGCACCCCACAGACTCCTCAGCCAGGCCAGAGGAGTGGGGTCCCCTCCGCATGAGAAACTCCCTGGAAAGCCGAGGAAGGTGGGCCCGGGAGCAGGTGGCCCTGACTTGGGGCATGTCCACACTGCCACATGCTGGACACTGAACTTAGACAAAGCGGGGAGAGGACATGCCTGTCCTTCTCACTCCTCCCTTCCCAGGCATCCTGCAAATCCAAGGGAGTCAGGCCTGGCCCTGTCTGCTCCCAGTAGGTCACTGCCTCCATTTTAGCGACCTTTCTCCCTCTTGTAAAACAGGGCAATAACCCCTGACTTCCACATCTCATGAGGCTTTTGTGGGGAAGTTTTAAGGTTTTAAGTTATCCTGTAACTTGTTAAACTTACATTTTAGAAGTGCTCTATATTCAGAGAGAAATACAGATTTTGATACTGCCACAGATAAACTCAAATTTATCAATATACACAAATGCCGAGTGAACAAGAACCTACAACCTGCTGCCTATCCCATTAGATCAAAAACCCTTTATGTGGATTTCAGGCCCCTGTGGAGGAATTTCTCCAGGCCGTGGCTCCAGCTCGTGGCCCGAGCCTCTCTCTCATTATTCCTTGGATTGTCACCTATTTGGTTTTACCAGCCCCATGTCCTCTCCTCCTTCTTCTAATGACCACACTCCACATTGTCCTTTGGGGACCATCTTCCACTCCTAGTCCTTTCAGCTCCAGTGGAGTATAACCATGGACACAGGAACACACATCCCCCCAAGCCTGGCAGACCAGACTGCCTGCTGGTCCCAGTGACCAGTACAGGCCATTTGTATTGATCATCAGAGGAAATCAAGGGGCTTCAACGGGACTGTCAGGAAAGAGAAATTAACACTGAGGATGTGAGCCTGCAGCTGCTGACAGCTGCCCAGCCAGTTCACAGGACAGGGAGGGTATCCTGAGAAATACGGAGTCAGTACTGATAACACAGAACCAAGCGCCTCAGAGACGCAAGCCAATTAATTCTGTTTTTAATTTAAGCCAGTGCGAGTTGGGGTCTGTCACATTGCTGTTTGAGGGTACAAGGATCCAGTGGCATCTGGAAGGGCGGAAGCTAATGAGGTGATATCGGTGAGGGTAAAAGAGACAACATCCTTCTCTGGGGACCACGATTCTAACTGCACGTGCACTGGAGGAGGATTTGGAGCCACAGTGAGATATAACTGCTGGGAAAGCCAAGGGGACCTGTGGGGGGAGGGGGCAGGAGGGAGGAGAGCTACCTGGACACACCTAATGGGTACAGAGCATCATACATCATTGGGTGTACCGATCTCCTTGATCCTCAGAGCGATGGGGCCAGCTGCCTCCAGCCCAAGCAGGCTCTTCCATTTCACTGCATCATGATGTGCAAGTGTTACCACCCCCTGTGTATGCTGATGTGCAAAAGGTGGAAAGCAGGGCCCTAGAGTGCCATCCCCAGCATGGAGGACACTCAGGTAGGTGACTTTGGGACCAGAAGAGCATCTGCTTAAGGGTTAAAGACCATAAATTGCACAGCTTGGGATTGTGCCCGAGAGAATCCCAAACACATCCACCTTGCCTGTGACTATGACCAAAGGCAAAGCTGGAGAGCAGGACCCCAGGAAACCCTGCAGGGGAAGCGAGAATGTTTATGAAATAGCAGCAGGTCAATGGATGACTGCCCCATCCTCATCACAAAGCTGCAATTCTCTTCCTGTGGCAATGTGCTTAGCCTCAGAGGAGGAATCAAGATTGGCCAAAGCCACCTATGTTGACCCCATTATCCTTGCCAGTGACAGGATGATGGTGACTATGGGCTCTGGTCCTGGCTGGTGGCTATGAGGGAAGTCTGCTGGGAGTCTCCCCCGACTCAGATGAAAGAGAAAGCCTCTCAAGAAGATGACTCTTTTTCCCTGCCTCCTTCCCTTCTACCTTGGCTACTCTTGCATGAAGACTCATGCTTGGGGCTACAGCAGCCATCTTGTGACCAGGAGCAGAGGCCAAAAGGATAACTGACAGAACTGGAACCCAGTCGTGATCAAGTCACTAACCCAGGATCTTCTGCCTGACCTCCAGGCTTTCCTCGTTATGCAAGATAATTCAATGACTGTATTGTTTAAGCGACCACACTCAGGTATTCTGTCACTCTGTCAAAAACATACTTACTGACCAACACTCCTCTATGTTATCTTCTTCCTTCATCACTGCCAGAGTAGCAGTGACCATCATAGTAGGAGGAGGAAGTTGATGCTCAGTAAGTTGAAGAGGTTAGATGACAGAGCTAGTAAATAGTGGTACCGAGACCCCATGTATCATCTACCCCCTCTGCCCACTGGCGTAAATGCACTCAGTGCATAGATTCCGCAGGTCAGGACCCATGCTACACATCTTCAAAGCCAAGGTTTAAAATCCAATTCAACAATTCCAAAATATGTTTGTGAAGGAACACCCAATTGACTCCTTCTAACCATGCTGCTCTGATTATTAAGCTCTTCCAAACTGTCACAAAACAAAACAAACCAACAAAAACACAAGATGAAGGAAAGAGTGGAGAGAGGAAGTGAGCATGCCAGGAAGAAATGGAAAGAAACTTTTTGGTTTGGGAGCCAGGAAATGTCAAGGGAACAAAAGTAGCTATGATCTACACCCCATCTCCAGTTCTGCCATGGGACTCAAAATGGCCTCTTTATTAAATTGCACACCTCAGAGATGTCCTGACAAGTGACAGATGGCCAGAGAGGCTGAAAAGGCTATGGTTTGATTCTGGGCTTTACAAGTAACAACCAATATATGTAGTTGATAGTAAGGAAGGAAAGTGCTTGAATGTTACCCTTAGTCTCTGGGTATTTCTTGTTTTCAAACTGACTGGTGTGGACAATGGAAGATCAACTGCCAACAATAAATCCATTGTAAGCTGAAAATGGTCTCTTCTGAATACAACTAAATATTTCTTTAATCCTTGCATTAAACTTTTTACTGTAGTATGAAAGCTAGACACTCTAAAATTTAGGCCTTTGTAATACTGGAACTATAGGTATAACTCCTGGGGGGTTGACCACTTAGCACTTCAAAAGCATAATATCAGATGCTTAGCTTATTTGGACTTACACTTTTGGGTCATATCAAAGATACTATCACTAATGACTCTTGCTCAGAAATCTTGTGTTTAATGTTCTGAAAATTATTTCTTTTATTTTGTACCATGGGAATGGTCTTTAATGATGACAAGTTAACATGAATATTCTTTTATTGTAGCTTCTGAATCTACATTATCAGGCACATCATCCCAAATAAGTTATTTCACAGTTCTGTTCCCAAGGGAACAAAGACATTGGGTCCTATATTAACAGTGGTTTTTGTTGGCTTTTTATTTTTTTTCTGACATTAAAGTTGTGTGTGGTTGGTAAGGATTTCTCTCTTTTAATTTGGATGTTGTTTCTGCCTCTGAAACTCTGAAAATAAGTTTGTTGGTCAAAGGACAAGCTGCAGGCACCCTCACGTACATGACCACTTCAGCATGGGCTTAAAAGAGGCTTCACTGAGAACAAATTGGAACGGCAAAGCATGTTCAAGTACAAATGTTCTTTCCTTAAGATATTTTCAGTTCAATGTTCATTTGTCTTTCATGTCTGATGGATTAATAAGGTATCTTCACATCTATTTAAAGCTAACGGTAAGCTCCCCATTAAGTGCCTCCCACAGCCCCTCCATCTCAGCAGAGACTCTCAGGGTCACCAGCCAAGTTGTGTTCATTTCCCATCCAGAGACATTTGTGAGAATGGCTAGTAATAGGAACAGCCTGGCCCTGAGAGAAAGATGCCTTCTCACAGGGGACACCTCAGCAGCCAGAAGCTCAACCGCAAGTGCATTCACACTGTGACATCTCTGATGCTCCACTGGCAGGGGAAACCAGCCAGTTGGTATTCTGAGCACATGCCACTCAGAGTTTAATTAGTCAGTAGTAGGATTTGTTGAGATGTGTGCTGTGCTAACACCAGCCTGCTGAATGGTAAAGCAAATTTCAAGTGGAAATCCCAGGATTCAGAATGTTCCCTTTGCCTTTCTAATGAAGAGGGGAGGGAGGGAAGAAGGGAGGGGAGGGAGGGAGAGGAAAAGAGGGTAGGAGAGAGAGAGAGAGAGGGAAAGGGGGAGAGAGAGAGAGAGAGAGAGAGAGAGAGAGAGAGAGCTCTGCCACTAAGTCATTGTTGAAACACCACAGAGGCCACTGCAGTCTGTCTCTCCCAGCTGATCCTTACAGTTCAGCACTTGAGGATCCATACTTCTCGGAAGCGGCTGCTTTCCCAGAATCCTCTTCCCTATTAGAATGGACACAATTTGCAAGCTCCTTGTAAACACTTCTCCCAGAATTTCTGATTTACTCAATCTGGACTTGTGGTTTATTTTTACTAAGAGGGGCCTCCTATTCGAAAGAATAGCTACAGTTCTAGCACTAATGGGCAGAAATTTTACTGACCCTCCATAAATCAGTTCAATGCCCTGGTCTCTGGGATTTGCCAAAAGATAATGAGTTGCAATTATGAAACCATCACCATGTGGACTAGGACTCTGGAAAGATTTCTGAAGTTTACAGGCACTTCAGGGAGAAAATAGGAAATCAATTCATGAAGCAGCAATTTTGCCCAAAACCAAGCAAGAAGAGGTGTAATGCTGGCTTAGAAAGTGTCTGAGAATGAAGACAGAAAGTGAGCATGCCAAGAAGAATTGGAAAGGAACTAAGTGACTAAGAAATAGGCATGGTGAACTAGGAGGTGTGGTGCAGTCTTCTCCCATGCCCCTAAAGATTCCAAATTAACTCAAGGGTGGCTAGACTGCTCTGGACATTACTAAAGATCACAGTTCTGCAATTCCCAGAATTGGTGGTAACATACCCACCCTAAAACATGTGCTTTTCATACTACAACTAAAGATGTCCCCATTGGACAGGTTGGGATCCTGGGAAGCTGCCTTTCCAGGGAGGAAGAGGATGGCTCCGGCAAGGGAAGTTTTATGGCCAGTCCAGCCTCTCTCAGTTCTATTGGGAGAGGTACTAATGGCCAAAAGGTAGAGGTTTTGATGAATATGATGGGTGAGGGCTTTGAGGTCCCAAATGTGGCTCCTGCTTTGAAGACACACAACAGCAACTTTAATAGGAGTGTCACAGAGTCTCATACCCTTCCAAGAAGCTCAAGAAAACTCAGGATGGGGCTGGCCGAGTGGCGCATTGGTTAAGAGCTGGCTTGAGATGCCAGCACCCCGGGTTCTAATCCCACATATGAGGGCCAGTGACACTGCCTTCTACAGCTAAGATGGTGAAAAACAGCTCCACCTGGAGCTGGGCTGCTGTAAATCCCCGAGTTGGCATAGCTGCAGCCCCCAGCTGAAGTGGGCTGCCATAGGCTACAGTAAGGAGCTGGCAGCCGGTGTGAGCTGTCAAGAGCCGCTGTGAGAGGCCGTCCAGAGACCCGCGACCGATCTGCCTCACCCAAGAAGAGCACAATGATAACACCAACATAGGCCAATGAAGCAACGTCCTCCACAGCTAGACTGAAGAACAAAAGGACAACAACTTGTCTGTTCCCCTTCCCCGGTTCCCCAACGCTGTTCCCCTCCCCCAATTCACCAATTTAAAAAAAAATCTTTAAAAAACAAAAAAGAAAACTCAGGATGAGTCTGCATTGCACAGGTGGCATCGCCCAGGCGGCACCGCCTGAAACCAGAAGCCAGAAAAAAACCCTACTGTCTTTTCTTCCTCTCACCCTACAAGACTGATGCGGGCATCCCAGGTCTCGGTGGCACGGAGTGCGCGCTCAGCCGCCGCAGCCCCAGGATGTTGCTCGGAAACAAACTTTCCTGGGGACGGAGGGTGGGCAGGCTGGGCTGACCAGATGTGTCCGAGGCCCGGGGCCTCGGGTCTGTCTGAGGCTTCCTTCCACCGTGGCCACCGGTCTACTGAGGCCCACGCCTCTCCAGGTACCGCGGCTGCTACCGGTGTCGAGTGACGCACCAGATACCTCCCTCACGAGCCTCGTCATTATCCGACACAGACGAGGGGCCGGACGCCCACCGTAGGCGGGAAGTGATCGGTCCAAGCGCACACACGCCTGCGAGACTCTTATTTCAGTCCTTCCTCTCCCTCTGATAGTCCCCAAACAGCCCTTGTAGCTCTCTTTTCCCACGGCCACTTACTCTGGAACACAACCCTGAGGCTGGAGTAGGAACCCCTCCGGGCCGGCACCCCCAGTCTCCGCCCCTCGCGCAGGCCGCCCGGGTGGACTGGCGCGACCTGTTCTCGGGGAGACGGCCACACTGTTCTGGACTCCCAGCGCGAAGACACTCCCCCAAGCCCGACACACTCCCTTCCCGCGGGACCCCTCCCGCCCCGCGCCCCTCACCTCGCGCAGCAGACGCTCCAGGTGCGGCTCGGCCCAGGCGGCAAGGGAGCCTGGCTGCCCCGCGCGCCGCAACAGCTCCCGCTCCTCTTCGAGCGCCTCCACCCGGCCCTGCAGCGCGGCCGCCTGGGCGCCCAGCAGCAGACAGGCGGCAGCCGAGCCCACGGAGAGCAGCAGGCACAGCGCGCTCACCGCCCAGGTCCCGGCCACCGTCGCGGGGCGCCCCCCGCCACCACCGCCGCAGCCCGCCGGGCCGCCCTTCCGCGCGTCGCCGATGTTGCGCTCGCCCCGGCTCATGGCGCGCTCTTCGAGCGTGGGCTGTCCGAGGAGGAGGCGCAGAGCTGGGGTCGTGGGCTGAGAGCGCGTGGAGCAGGCGGAGAGCCCGAGGCACGAGGTCGGCCGGGCGCAGGGCTTGGCCACCGGGCAGCAGCGGATGGTGGCGCACGCCCCCTTCCCCACAGCCAGCTCCTTTACCACGGCCACTTTGGGCAGTTTCCTCTATGCAAATAGACCCTGCCAGAAAAGGAGCGGGGACCCACCCAGGGGAGGAGCGGCCCGGACAGCCCGGCGCGGCAAGGGGGCGGGAGTGGGAAGGGAGCTGGCTCCTGGACCCCCTGCGCGGCTGGCGGACCCCGCGCCGCGCGCACCTCCGCCCTCAGCTGCCCCAGGCACTGGGCTGCACCCAATCTGGCGCGCGCACCTCTGCGACTCCCAGTCCGCGTTCCCACTGCGATCCCAAGAGGTCTAACGTGGGCCAAGAGACTCAGAGCGTCTTCTGTGCAACCCTACCCTGACTGGAGTATCTTTCATACCTGGCGAAAACTCCCCTATACTTATGAATTAACCTTTCTGACAATATTTTAGAAGATCAAACCTTCAAACCCTGTGGAAAACGTGAGTCTGTCCTAGATGGCGCTTTAGCGCCTCTTGGTGGCCGAAAGTGACCTCTGCACGCTCACATTTAGAGGCTCGGTAGATGGCGCCAAGCAGAAAGATGCCTCTTAGAATCTGAATTCTCTCCATTTATTATGTGCCAGACACATGCTGCTGGAAAACAGACATTGTAAGACCTTGTTCCTTACCTAGGGAGGGCTTTCATTTCAGAAAATTGAGAGAATAACGAAGTGAAAAGATGGGGGGAAACAACTCCAACTTTTGTTGAGCTGACTTAATTCTGTAGAAGAAACACTTGGCCCAAAACAATAATCCACAATGCGTATTTAAATCTATACTGTGATTTTGCTGCAAATTTATATCACAGGGTTAAGGTAAGAAAGGCTGAATGAGAATAAAGTGGCTCTAACAGTGTGTTCAAGAAAGGGGAGAAAGGCTGGAAAGTCAGGTCTCTGCTCCCTCAGATTCCTACCAGTCATATTTATATCTTAAAATGGGTCCCAAGTGACTCTTCCACTTACGCCTCTAATACTCAAATAAAAACAATAGGGCCGGCCGAGTGGCACGGTGGTTGAGAGTTGGCTTGGACGCCAGCGCCCCGGTTCGGATTCCACATGTGAAGGCCAGTGACACAGCCCTCAAAAAAAAACAAAACAAAAAAAACAATAAACTGCTACTTTAGATCTTTGTAACTGGGGCAACTCCACAACTGTTTTTGAGAAAAAGACCTGTTATATCTAACTTCCCTGTCATTCTCTAAGTATTTTTAGATTATTAATTTCTGTGGATGGATTATTACTTATCTCTTAAAACTGTTGAGGCCCTCCAGCTGAGATTCCTTCTTAAGTCCTTAACTGGGAGAAAAAAAATACCTCTGAGATCAGAATAGATCAGAACGTGGTTTGGCATCTCACCTATGCAACTTTGTAGCTATGACCTTGGTAAATTGGGGTTACATTTAGGTGGTTATACAGAGATAGGTCTTGGCACCATGCTATATTCTAGTGTACATTTTTTCAGAATATAATTGCTAAGCAACCTGGATTATCTATTCTGAAAAAAGGACACCACCAAATTACAAGCTAGCACTTCATTCTTATTACAAACATAGGTAAATTGCACACCATTTATCTTTGTTTATGTTATTGCATCATGTTTACTATGTTTCAGAAGCTTCTGCATATCGAATAAGCCAAGCTCATTGGCCTTCACTCTTGCCCAGTACCTCACTATCTGGAATATCCTGTTCTCAGATCTTTGAACAAGTTTCTCCTTATCCTTCAGTTCAAAGTCCCCAGGTCCTCAAATCTCACCGCTTCTGAAAGACCTTCCCAGACTGCCCAACTAACATGGTTACACCTGAGTCCCTTTCAGGATTACTCAGAGGGTTGGGGCATTTATCTCTATTTGAAGTTACCTTTTTATTAAGGGTATCTCCTTTGTTTTGTTCACCATTATTTTCTCAGAGAACAGAGTCTGTCACACTGTTGGTGCTCAACACAGAGGGTGCCAAAAAAATGTATACACATTTTAAGAAAGGAAAAAACTGTATGAAAATTGTAATACTCAATATATACTGATAACAAAAAATGAAGTCAAATCACATTTGACTTATTACAAGAGGTGCTCAAAGTGGTTACCATCAGTATAATTTAAATACAGTTTTTTTCTTTTCTTAAAATGTGTATACATTTTTTTGGCACCCTCTGTATTTGTCAAGTGAACTGAAGAAAGGTGAAAATACCATGTTTCCATGAAAATAAGACCTAACTGGAAAATAAGCCCTAGCATGATTTTTGGGGATGCTTGTATTATAAGCCCTACCCTAAACATAAGCCCCAGTTAAGATCGTCAGTAGACATGACTGTTTGAATAAATGTAGATTTTTGTACATGAATAAATGAATAAATGTAGATTGTTGGGGCAAAAATTAATATCACACCCGGTCTTATTTTCTGGGAAACACGGTATGTTTATTATCTACAACTCATTTTAGTAGACAAGGAAGAAAATGCTGTCTTGTGTCAGCTTGGATCCTGGAAGGAGCAGAGGGCATCCTCAGACTGAAAACAGTGTGAATATAGAGACTCTTTACAAAGGAACAGGCTAAGGGAAATCAATAAGGGATGCTAAGGAAGCACCCCAAGCTATCAACACTGGGAGACCATTACCACCCCTAGTTGAAGGGGTGAGGGGAGGGAAGTGTTGTGAGAATGCTGTTTCTGCTTGGAGCTATATAAAAAGGTCTGCCCAGCAGGAGCTGTGGCCTTTGGCCAAGGGACACCACCTCTTCAAAATCATGGCTTCGGGCTGGTCTAGTGGCACGTTGGTTAAGAGTTGGCTTGGGACGCCAGCTCTGAGCAGCAGGGCCCGGTGCAGATCCCACATTAGGGCCAGTGACACTGCACCCTGTATAGCTAAGATGGTGAACAACAGCTCCACCTGGAGCTGGGCTGCCGTGAGTTGCCAGTGACGGTGTAGGCTGCAGTGGAGTTGCAGTGAACTGCTGTGAGCTACCATGAGTGGCTGGCAGCCGCCCCATGAGCAGCCGGCAACTGGTGTGAGCTACCAAGAGCCACCGTGAGTGACCGTCCAGTGGCTGGCGACCCATCTGCCTCACCCGGGAAGAGTGCAATGATAATACCAACATGGGCCAGTGAAACGACGTCCTCCACAACTAGACTGAAGAATAAAAAGGACAGCAACTTGTCTGTTCCCCTTCCCTGATTCCCCAGCGCTGTTCCCCTCTCCCAATTCCCTAATAAAATCTTTTAAAAAAAAATAAACAAAAAACAGCAAACCATGGCTTGTAACTGTGAACAACTGTGTGCAGCAACCCTATCAGATGATTGACAAGGGCTTGGACTCTTCAGGATTAAAAAAAAAAAAAAAAAAGCATTACAAATATTTTACAAAGAAGGGATTATTTGGGTCAGATAGGGCTGACCACCATTGCAAAAAGACATAACCAATGTTAATAACAAAAAAGGTTCAAATCTGTTCAAAATGCTCTTTAAGAAGGTAGGGGTACTTAATTTTTTTTTTTTTAAGCTGTAAGGCTTAATGGGATAAGCTTCAATTACCTGAAAAAAAAAAACAACATTACAGAAGCAGTGTGAAATGGTGGGAAAAGCACGAAGTCTTGATATGTAATGCCTACATTCCTGGCTCCCCTAAAAGCTCATAGCTACTATTTCAGACCCTCAGTTTTCTGTTTTGTAAAAATGGAGATACTGGTAAGAATTAGATTTACTTTATCTGAAAAAACTAGAACACTAGATGAACTATATGAAATGGCAGTTTACAAGACATCAGGCAATGAAAAGCAGTGATCCTTGGGAGATGGGAAACAAATGAAAAGAGCCCAAGGATTGCTCCAGCTTACTCTCTGGAGAGGTTTTTCCAGGCCACAATGCAGGGAGGGGCACCCAGGCAGAGCCACCCTGAGATGAAGAGAGCTGCAAGTCCAGGGAAGCCAAGGCAGTTAGAATTGCAGAGTAGAGGAGTAGAAAGAACTACACAGAGGACAATGCTTCACCTGAGGTTATCATATCTGTGATAAACCTATCCGAGGCCAGGAAAGAACCACCCTCCAAAATGAGACTAATTACTAGAAACAATCCCCACAGCTCACTAAGACCAAGGATAGTTCTTTCCACCAGCCAGCATGGAAAACCTAGTAATTCAGAGGGTGTTGGGCACAGTAAGCACTCAAAAGCCTTTGACTTAGTAGTAGGGAAAAGCCAGCCTTAGACTAAACGCAGCTCTGGTCCTGTCTAACATAGCTTAAAACTCAAATCCAAAAGGGTCAAACTGGTTCAAGTAACTTAATCATATCTCATAATAAAGCTCAAGTATATAGGAATATAAAAATATCCGGTATCCCATAAGGTAAAATTACCAGACATGTAAAGCAGGAAGAAAATATGACCCCACACTATAAGAAAAAGCAATCAAAATCAACTCAGAAATGAAAGAGATGATAGAATTAGCACACAAGAATATTAAAAGTGGGCCGGCTAAGTGGTGCGGTGGTTAAGCGCTGGCTTGGGAAGCCAGCAGGCCCGGTTCGGTCCCACATATGAGGGCCAGGGACACTGCCCAAAAAAAAAAAAAAAAAAAAAAAATATATATATATATATATATTAAAAGTTATAATTGTATTCCATATGTTCAAGAAACTAAAAGGGAAGATTGAGCATGTTAAGTAGAGGCATGGAAATTTTTTAAAGGCCTAAAATAAAATTCTAAAGATTAAAAAATGACAAGCTTTAAGATGGAAAAATATACTGGATGGGATTAAGGACAGATTAGACACTGTAGAAGATTAATGAATTTAAAAATACAGCAACAGAAACTTATCCAAAATGAAACATGGAAAACAATAAAAAAATTAACAGAGCATCAGTGAGCAGTAGGATAATTTCACATGAGTAACTAGAGTCCCTAGGGGAGAGGGCAGAAAAAATATTAGAAATTTTTTTCAGCCCTTATTTCTAAGTATGATAAACTATAAACTCACAGATCTAGAATTTCAAGGAATCCAAGCACAAGAAATATGAAAACAACTACACAAGGGACATCATAAGCAAACTGCGTAAAAGGAATAGTAAAGATGGGTGGGGGATGGGAACGAGGGGGAAGGGGAAGGAATTAGACAGCATAAATTGGTAACTACAATATTTCCACAGGGATATGAAAGACAGTTTGGGAAATATAATCAATAATGTTGTAAATATTTTGTAGGGCATCAGGTGGATACATGTCTTGTTAGGGAGACCACTTTGTGGAGAGTGTAGAGACTTGACCATTGATTGCACTGTAAACCTGAGCTGATGTTAAATAATATTGTATGTCAACTATAATTTTATATATATAGTCATGGGATGCAGACTACAGTATGGGGAATGGAGTCAATAGAATTGTAATAGATAAGTATGATGTGGGGGTGGGTGGGCGGTGGATTGGGGAAAGGGTGTTGTCACTTTGTGAGGGGTGAAATGTATAACTAGTGCATTGTTTTGTACACCTGAAACTAATAAAAAAAATCAGGTTAAAGAAAATGGAATAGTAGGGCTGGCCGAGTGGCTCAGTTGGTTAAGAGCTGGCTCAAGAGTGTGAGCTCTGAGCAACAGCAGTTCCATGCCCAGCCCAAGCTGAGCTGCCACTGAGCTGACAACAGGCGGCAGGATGGCTCAGCTAAAAAAAAAAAAAAAATAGGATAGTAAAGAAAAATGTAAAAAAGAAAACCTTAAGAGCAACCAGATAAAAAGACACGTGTAGAGGAACAAACATAACAGCAGACTTTCAAAAAACAAAGGCTAAATTTACTCTCAAACATTCAAAACCAGAGAAATCATCACCAGCACACCCACACCCAAAAAAAACATTAATGGAAGCACAGTTGACCCTTAAACAACATGGGTTTGAAGTGCCTGGGTTCATTTATATGTGTTTTTTCCAATTGATCTGCACAGTTCAAACCCGTGTTGTTCAAGGGTTAACTCCATGGCTGGGAATCCGCCAACTTAAGTTATATGTGTCCCTAACCCCTACATCGGTCAAGGGTCAATTGTAATTGAAGCAGAAAAAAACCATACCAGATGGAAATATAGGTTTACATAAAGGATTGAAGAGCACTAGAAATGTTAACTATGTGGATAAATATAAAAATTCTTATTTAAATCTTTTATTTATTTATTTTTTTTTTGAGGGCAGTATCACTGGCCCTCATATGTGGGACCGAACCGGGGCCTCTGGCTTCCCAAGCCAGCGCTTAACCACTGTGCCACTCAGCCAGCCCTTATTTAAATCTTTTTAAAAGAGAAGTGAGACACGGAAATGACTACAAAAAGGAAGGGGACAAAAAAAAAAAACTGTCTGTGACGCTAATCCAAACCGACCGGCAGCCACCATGAACAGCAAAGGTCAATATCCAATGCAGCCAACCAACCCTGTGCAGCGACACCGGAATCCCGTATACTTTACAGACCTTGCACCTCCTTCAGGCTCCTCCCTATACTGATGCCCCACCTGCCTAATCAGAGCTCTATCATCCAAGCTTGGGGCTGCACAGTCCCTACCATGTCAGCTACATTTCCTGGCGCCTCACCCTATGGCTCAGTGTGTGGCTGTTGGACCTTTGGTTCCACAGTCTCCATGGCTTATTATCCAGCCCTATCTATCCACCTGGTTCAACAGTTCTGGTGGAAGGAGGATATGATGCAGATGCCAGATTTGGAGCTGGAGCTACTGCGGTCAACATTCCTCTCCATCCCCTGGACACTCTCCAATGATGCTCAGCTCAGTCATGCAGGTAGCCAATGCCCTCGTAACTCAGCTGAAGGGAAACTTCTTCATGGATGCCACAGATAGTGGTTACAGATGGTGATAATGAACCAAGCCACCTCTGTACCTGGAAACACATCACATACCTTCAGCACTTCTCACAATTAACTGCTATAGTCATAGTAACCTGAAGTTGCAGTTTATAGACATGTTATTGGGGTGTCTTTCTGGTGCCCAAACGTTCAGGCACTTTTCAAACTTAATAAGGAACCATGTAATGGTAGCAGCACCTCCCTAAAGCATTTTGAGGTAAGGGAGGTATTCATTCATAAAATGAAGCAACCCTAAGGATCTTCATTTAATTCCTCTTGAGTAATACTGTACCATACTGGTCTTTGCTTTTAGTAATAAACGTCAAATTAGGTCTGGAGGGAACTTTGATCTTCCCTTAAGAAGTTGCCAAATTATTCTGACTGGTCTTTAATCTCCTATTAAATCTTTGATTTATATTACTTGTTATAAATGAAACGCATTAGTGGTCTGCCTTTCCCTTTCCAGCCTTTGTCCTACATGCCTCCCTGGACCCTAGTCATTCATTCCCTCAAGCCAATCTCCATTGAATCAATGGTGCAGGACAGAAAGGCAGTCAGACTAATTTCCTTCTCTCCTTGAACTTCTCCCCACTTGTTATCTTTTAGCTAGTCTTTTGCAAGGATCCTCTGAACACCCTCTGGGCCCCAATCAGACCCATTTCTTCTGTTTTTGCATTTCCTCAGGCAAAAGCGGAGGGTGCCTTTCAGACCCTCCTCATAGGTTTTCTTTTCATACACAAACCAAACCCATATTTACTTTGGTGCCAGAAATACTGAGCTTGTTTGAACAAAGGATAGCAAACTGTCTTATAAACAAGTTTGTTTTAAATGGGGTCAGGGCAAGGAGGAGGATGCATTTCACAAGTCTGATGATTTTAGAGCCAAACTAAGGGGAATTTTCAAAGAAAAATTGCTTACCATTTATTGTCCTAGTGTCTGATGCAGCCACTCATGGCTCCCCAGAATTCCTAAGCTGGGTTAATGGGGTCATATTGTGAATGCCTAACTACAAAATGAATTGAGTCCAGTGAAATCTCATTAGGGTTAAGAATATTTCAGGGATCTTTAATATTTTGATTTTTGTTTTTGGCAATTGGATTTTTATCTTATAATTTCAGTTCATCTAAATTTTGTGTTCCGTACATTTGATGTCTGACTGTACCATTGACTGTTACAGAAGTTCAACATTGTATGTTTCTCTCTAAGCTGTGGTGCACTTAACTTGTGGATTTTTTTTTTTTTTTTTTTGAGGGCAGTGTCACTGGCCCTCATATGTGGGACCTGAACTGGGGCCCTGGCTTCCCAAGCCAGCGCTTAACCACCATGCCACTCGGCCAGCCCACAACTAAAAATGTAAAATAAAGACTATTTTGAAAATTTCAATAAAGTGATGAAGTTTCATTACAAAAAAAAAAAAAAAGATAACTGATAATTTAAAGTAAAAATACCAATGTATTGTGGAAGTTTTAACATCCAGCTAAGTAAAAACGTATAATAATAGTACAAGGCACAGGAGGGGAGAAATGGTAGTTTACTGTTAGATTTCTTTTACCATATGTGTAGTGATATTAATACCCCTTAAAGGCATACTATAAGGATATATACTACAAACTCTAAAGCAATTCACACACACACACACACACACACACACACACACACACACACACACACACACACCTCTAATTATAACTAATAAACCACCAAAACATAGAAAATGGAATCATGAAAAAATAATCTTTTTTTTTAAATTTATTTATTTTTAGTTTCAGGTGTACAACACAGTGCAATAGTTATACTTCCTACTCCTCAAAGTGACAACCCCCCTCCCCCTGAAAAAATAATCTTAAATAAGGCAGAAAAAGAAGAAAATGGGAATAAAGAACAAATAGAAAATGGTAAGATAGATCTAAACCCATCCATATCAATGATCACATTAAATATAAATGGTCTAAACATCAACCAAAAGGCAAAGATTGTCAGATAAGATAAAAAGCAAGGCCCAACTGTATTTACTTCCTACAAAAAAACACTATAGACACAAAATATTAAAAGGACCAGAATAGATGTACTACGCTCACACGAAAATAAGATATTATTTGTGCTCATTTCACATGGCTCCTATAGGACTAAAACCAAAAATGTAGGAATAAAATTTGCAGATTATAGAATATTATATAAATCAAGATTATAGGGATTAAGAAATGGTGAGGGGCCGGCAGAGTGGCTCAGTTGGTCGGGAGTTGGCTTGGAGCGTGTACTCTGAGAGGCGGGGGCCCCCAGTTTGATTCCCACGTGGGCCAGTGAACGCTGCGCCCTAGCTGAGCTATCGCTGAGCTGCCAACAGGTGGCAGGATGGCTCAGCTGATGTAACAACAAGATTGCCTGTTGAATGGGGGGCTGCGCCCACCTGCAACTAAAGATTGAGCTTGGCGCCTTGGTCTGGGCTGCTGGGAGCTGCCGACGGGGGCTCAGAGGATGGAGCGTGTGCTCTAATGGCAGGGCTGTTGGTTCAACTCCTGCATGGAATGGTGGCTGCGCCCACCCACAGCTGGGACTGAGCACAGCGCCTTGAGCTTGGAGGCTGTGAGCTGCCGACGGGGGCCAGATGGCAGCTGGCACCCTCCAGCAGCGAGGACTGGGGAACAGTGGAATCTTAAAAAAAAAATGGTGAAAACAATAGCTACCATACACAAGCACTTTCTGTAAATTATTTCTTTTAATCCTCACCACCACCCTTGGGAAATTAAGTATTAGTATTCCAACTCATAGATGAGGAGACTACAGAGAATATGTAATTTGTCCACGCCTACAAGTAGTCTCAGGGTCTGAATCCAATCTGATTCTCCAGGTAAGCATCTTCACACAAACATTCTTCTCAGGTGTGCAGTTGTGAAGACACAAAATAATTTAAATGTTTCTAAAGTAATTTGAAAAATACAAAGTAAAAGTAGCAAAATCTCAAACTCCTCTATCAATGACATTCTCAGAATACCATTTAGGCCTGTTCTTCTCATTTATTCTCAAAACTGTACCTGCCTATGTTGACTTTAGTTAAGAGTAAATCCAGTAGCTTTTAAAAGTATTGGCATTTTTAAGCTAAAAAACTCAACTTTCATTTAGAATGGAAAACATTTCAAGTCACTGGGAATGCCCACAAATCTACAATTAATCTTTAATTCATCTCATTACATGTAACTGCTGTTAAAAGTATCTAGAACTAGGCCTATAAGGATATTTAGGGTGTTTTCAAGTCTTCATAATTAAATCTATGTCTCAGTCTTTTAATTATGTAGATCTCTTCCCAGGAAATGAGTGAAGATAAGAATATGCATCTGATTAGTATTCTTGATTGGTAAAAAACTAATTTAAAAATTCTATTCCTGAGCCGGCCAAGTGGCTCGTTGGTTAAGAGTTGGCTTGGGAGCGCGAGCTCTGAGCAGTAGGGCCACTGGTTCGGATCCCACATGGGCCAGTGACACTGCCCTCTACAGCTAAGATGATGAACAACAAGCTCAATCTAAGGCTGGGCTGCCATGAGTCACTGGCGATGGCGTAGGCTGCAGTGAGGCTGCAGTGGGCTGCCGTGAGCTACTGTGAGTGGCCGGCAGCCAGCGTGAGCAGCCTGCGTGAGCTGCCGTGAACCGCCGTCCAATGGCCGGCGAGAGACTGCTTCACCCGGGAAGCCGGGAAGAGCGCAATGATCACAATAAGCCAGTGAAGCAATGTTCTCCATAACTAGACTGAAGAATGAAAGGACAACAACTTGTCTGTTCCCCTACCCCAATTCCCCAATAAAATCTTGAAAAAAAAAAAAAAATCCTATTCCCCCCCTTCATTTCAGTGAAATGTCATAAATAAATACGTTAGAGATCAAAATTAGTAATTCTTGATAGTTTAGTAAACCCTTGTGCCATAAAGAACAATTAACATTAGAAGCATAATAAACAAGTCATCTAAGTTGAAGCATTTACAGAAAACAAAGTAGCTACTATTTATTAGTGGGCCTACTAAACATCAGGTAATCTGCTAGATGTTTTTAATTGCCCTGTAACATAGATATTACCCTTCAGCGATTCCAAGTTAAGAAAGTACCATATTTTGTTGTGTATAATGTGTACTTTTTTGCCCAAATTTGTGAGGGGAAAAATGAGGATGCGCATTATACATGGGTGGTACTCATTCCATATCTATATAAACGTTTTTCTTTTATTTATGTTTATGAGTTAAAAGTGTAACTCTAGAAATCAACGATATCCATATGCTAAATAATACCCTGGAATACGACAATCAGCTTTTAATTTATGAGAAACTTGCAACAACGAAGAGTTCTTGGCCTTCTATGATGTGTACACACTGTAAATTTGTTACTGGTACATAAAATTTCTTATACCTTGTATATGTTCTTGTGTTTGGTAATTATTTATTATATAAAATATCTTGTACCATAATGTTAAAAAATAAATGCTAAAATTCCTTTATAATACAAAAAAACAAGTACCTAAATATAAACAAATAAAAATTTGAATTAAAATATTAAAAGATTCTTTTCTATGAAAAGTTTGGGCCAAAAACATGGGTGAGCATTATACACAGCAAAAAATGGTAACTTAGGGCCAGCCGAGTGGCTCATTGGTTAAGAGCTGGTTTTGGGATGCCAGCGGCCTCGGTTCGGATCCCACATTATGAGGGCCAGTGACACTGCCCTCTACAGCTAACAATAGCTCCACCTGAAGCAGTGGGCTGCCATAGGCTACAGTGAGTGGCTGGCAGCCAGCGTGAGCTGCCAAGAGCCGCGGTGAGCGACATCCAGAGGCCAGCAACCGATCTGCCTCATCCGGGAAGAGCGCAATGATGATACCAACATGGGCCAGTAAAGCAACATCCTTCACAACTAGACTGAAGAACAAAAAGACAGCAACTTGTCTGTGCCCCTCCCCCCATTCCCCATTAAAATCTTAAAAAAAAAAAAAAATGGTAACTTACTCCCTCAAACACAGAAACCTAGGAGGACTAAACTTGGGACCATGCTGAAGCCCCATACTTTTAAATTCTCATCAGGAAGTTGGCTTATAGGTAAGAGATGAAGGACAAAAAGGGCTGGATGTTTCTTTATATTATTGGGTTGTCGGAAAAGTCATGATGTATTTTTTCTGTTTTCCGTTGCAAAAATGCGTTACAACTTTTCCAACAACCCAATACAATTTCAACCTAGAAGCTTAATTAAATCCAGGTTCAATTTTTTTTTTAAGACAATGAATGATACCTCAGAGATGCTGTGTGTTTCCTATTGTATAACCTCAGAAACTCATTAGCATGTTGTCAGTCTGAGGTTCAGATCGAATACTGAGGTCATGTAGTTATCAGCCTCATCCCTCCATGTAAAGTCCTCCATTAATTCTTTCCCCCAATGGCTTTACCATTCACACTGATGATTGGTGCCTGGATCCATTATTTCATTAAGCGTTGTAACCTAAGTGCGTTTCTAACATTCCTTTACTTATTAGAAGGGATTCTATATTAAAACAAACAAATAAAAAAAACCTTCCACTCATTAACTATCAGTTTACAGGATAAATGGGAACCAGAGGAATAAATACCACTCTGATGAAATACTGGATATGGGAAATTCTCTAAAGATAAATGACCCAGTTTCATTAGCAAAGAAACAGAATGGGGTGAAGGGTACAAATGATTGAGAGACCGGAGACATATTAGCAGTATGTAAACCCCAGTGGGTCCTGATTCAAACAAACCAACTATTAAATGACTGTTTTAGGCAATCATGAACTTTATAGACTCAATTTCAGGTAAGGAAATTATTTTGTTTGGTATGATAATGGCATTAATGATTATGTATTTTTAAAAACTCATCTGTTGAAAGACATACACAGGGCCAGCCGGGTGGCTCAGCTAGTGAGAGCACATGCTCTTAACAAGGTTGCTAGTTCGACTCCCTCACTGGATGGTGGGCTGCACCCCTCCACAACTAGATTGGAAGCAGCAACTGGACTTTCAGCTGAGCTTGCGCCCTGCACATCTAAGATAGAAGAACAACAACTTTACTTGGAGCTGATGGGTCCTGGAAAAAGTTTCCCTCTCCAATTCCCCAATAAAACCTTAAAAAAATAAAAAAAAAACCACAGAAAAATTATGGGTGAAATAACATAGCATCTGGTATTTGTATTTAAATACAATAGGAAAATAAGTTGGGGAAACAGATGAAACAAAATTTGAAAAACGTTTTAAATTTTGAAGCTGAGATGTATGTATTTAGAGGTTCATTGTTCTACTTTTGCATTATATTTTTAAAAATTAATCAGAAATATGGAAGTAACCAATTTCCCTAAGTGACTCAAATTAAACGTATTCACTCTGGGGAGTTTCCCTTTTAACTATACTCCAAAAGGCTGGTTTGACTGAATTATAAAACTAGCCTGACTTTTGAACTTAACATTCCCTCTACTAAAAAAAAATAACAGGGCTGGCTAAGTGGTGCGTTGGTTGGGGTTTGGCTTGGGATGCCGACTCTGGGCAGCAGCGCCCCGGTTCAGATCTCACGTGGAGGGCCAGTGGCGCTGTGCCCTCTGCAGCTAAAATGGTGAAAGGCGGCTCGACCTAGAGCTGGGCTGCAATGAGTTGCCATAGGCTGCTTGAGTGGCTGGCAGCCTGCGTGGGCTGCTGTGGGCCGCAGTCCAATGGCCAGTAACCAATCTGCCTCACCCAAGAAGAGTGCAATGATCACAATACCAACATGGTCAGTGAGGTGACGTCCTCCACAGCTAGACTGAAGAAAAGGGGGACAGCGGCTTGTATGTTCCCCTTCCCCAACTCCCCAATAAAATCTTAAAAAAAACAAAACAAAAAAAAAACCCTAACAAAATATAATAAAAACCAGTTAACCAAACAAAACTTTAACTTAAGGATTCAGCTGGAGATACCAACCTCTTAAAGAGTCATCATATGATCTTTTAAAAATTAATATTGTTTCTACCTATTTGCAAACATGCAGTCAACTCAATTAATAATTGACACTATTATTGATTCACAATAAATTCTTCTGACCATATTTGAAAATGTAGTGTGTTTCATGTACTGGTGTCTAAAATATTTCACTTGCACCAAAGTTTGTGGGAATCAGAAATTTCAAACTGGAAAAGGAATTAAAAACCCAGACCACCTGACAGATTCTTCATTACAGGGTGTCAGAGTAATCTTTAAATATTGGCACCTGGGTACCTACTTAGAACGTTTTCAAATGACCATACTATTTTAACAATTTTGATGGTTGAAGTTACTTATAAACTACTGTAGTAAGGAAAAATGTGAATAAATGGCATCCAGGACAATATAACTTTCTATTAACCATTACTTTCCATTTCATCCCAAGTCTTTCACAGAACTGTGAAAAAGAATCAAACTAATAGTTTTTGACTCAATGAGGTATAGTTCAGGAAAACAATGCGAGAAATGTAGGAAGCCTGAGCTTAATTTACAATTTAGCCACAATTTGGAGACTTCGTTGGTAATCATTTACAATTTCTCTAGAATCCTTCAAGATTACTTAAAGGAATAGTTTTCAATTTTATTAACTATAAAACTTCAAAGGGTAGTCATACTGAGTAATAGCAGATGTCAATTTTATTCATCAGCTATGAAAATTTTTGATAAATGCATGGATGAATGAGAATACTAAAAAAATAAACAGTAGCTTATTTTTGGAAATAACTTTTGGAAATAACCTATTTAGCTGCAATTTAAAAAATGCCTCATAAAACCCCAAGATTTTCAAAATGAATTGAAGACTTGAATGTAAGACCTGAAACCATAAAACTCCCAGGAGAAAACATTTGCAGTAATGTCCTTGACAGCAGTCTTGGCAATGATTTTTTTGGATCTGACACCAAAACCAAAAGCAACAAAAGCAAAAAACGACAAGCGGGATTACATGAAACAAAGCTCTGCACAGCAAAGAAAACCAGCAACAAAATGAGAAGGCAAACTCCTGAATGGGAAAAAAACGTCTGCAAATCGTCAATCTGATAATGGGTTAACATCCAAAAATATCAAGAACTCATACAACTCAATAGCAAAATAAAAAATAAAAAATAAATCCATTAAAAATTGGGAAGATCTGAATAGACATTTTTCCAATGACACACAGATGGCCAACACATGAAAAGACACTCAACATCACTAATCATCAGGGAAATGCAAATCAAAACCACAATGAGATACCACCTCACACCTGTTAAAATTGCCTATTATCAAAAAGACAACAAATGTAAGTATTAGTGAGGATGTGGAGAAAAGGGAACCCTAGTGAACTGTTGGTGGGATTGCAAATTGGTGCAGCCACTATGGAAAACAGTATGGAGGTTCTCCAAAAAATTAAAAATGGAGCTACTTTATTATGACCCAGCAATTCCTCTTCTGGGTATTTACACAAAGAAAATGAAAACACTAACTTGAAAAGATGTATGCACCCCCATGTTCATTGTGGCTGTATTTACAATAGCCAAGACACAGCAACAAACTAAGTGTCCACGCAGGATGAATGGAAAAATACAATGTTAGGTATATAAACACAATGGAATATTATTCCGCCATAAAAATGGAATCTTGCCTATGATCTCACTTATATGTAAAATCTAAACAAAACAAAAACCAAGCTCATAGATACAGGAAGCAGATTGGTGGTTGACAAAGGCTGGGTGTGATGGTGAGATGGGTGAGGGGATCAAAGGGTACAAACTTCCAGTTATTAGTAAGTCCTGGGGATGTAATGTACAGCATGGCAACCAACTGTAGTAAATACTGTACTGCATATTTGAAAGCTGCTGAGAGTAGACCTTAAAAGTCCTCATCACAAAAGATTTGTAACTATATATGGCTATGGATGTTTACTAGACTTACTGTGGTGATCATCTGGCAATATATACAAATATCAAATGATCATGTGCGTCTGAAATATATGACAATTATGCTTCAATAAAAAAACAAGCTTGACTTCAATGGAATTTCTAGAAATAAAAAAATCTATGAGGTATCAAATTATTACAAAAATATCTAATTACAATCTATATTTATACATTGGCCATTCTAAACCTTTCCCGTGAGTGCTGAAGCTCCCAGCACTGTCAAGTAAAAAACCTGGCACTTTCAGAAAATGACTTCAGAAGTACAAGGCCATTCAGAGTAGGAAACTGAGAGCTCAGAGGGAGAGGATGGTTGGCAGTAGACACTCATCTAATGATCCCAGGTACCACCCTTACCACTGAACACTTCTATCCTGCCTAACTGATCAAAACTAGCTAAAATCCCATGAATTAGGCCTAAAATTAGCAAGTCCCCTTTTTGAAGAATGTAAATACTCTGCAGAAGGGAAAGGAGGTTAGCAATCATTAACTTCTTAGTAAGAAATAATGTGGATATTTTTCTTTCTTTCTAAATTCTGAGATCAGCTACTCTGAGTTTCGGATGGAGGAGCAAGTAAATATTAATTTGGAACTTGAAGCACTTGTAGGGAAAGGACAGGAGGCTGAGAACAGAGGCACTGGACGGATGGAAACGGAGGGGAAGATAAAGGGTGACAGACACCTGAATCTCTGTAACAACATTGGAAAAATGTTCAGGAAAAACATTTTTTTTATATGTAATACTGCTTTAAAAAACCTTGCCACATATAATACAGTGTAACTACTCAGAAGATACACTCCTTTTATATAGACAGCATCAGAGGCCTAAGTATAATTTATGCAGTGATCCTGTGGTAAAATTTATTTCAGGTTTCTTAAATTCCTAGTCAACTTTAGGACACAGCCTTACTGTATTGGCAAATGCTGCCTGTGAATAATGTAGGGAGCCCAGCCTGGTTTCACTATTTGTCATACAAGGAAATTCCATGCATTATATGTTTAAAATACACAAACAGATAAAATTCAAATCTCGGTGTAATGCACTTATGAAATAGGGATACTTTTAACAAAAAAAAAACAATCTGTATCTCAACAATTAATTATGAATTCTACAACAGAAGTATTTCTACCTGGCAGACTAAACAGTATTAGAAGCTTGTTTTTTTGTTTTTGTTTTAATAAATTAATATTTACCATGTAGTTTTTAATGTGAAAATAGGTAACAGTAACAACAAATTCCTATAGGCAAACAAAAAATTTGTCATGTTAAACAACCAATTAGGGTCTGGAAATTTCTGCAGAGGTTTCTTCCCAAAATGTTTTCCAATCAAATCATTCTTTTTCTCCAGGAAAGATTACCGCAAATATAAATTGCTTAACAATAATCTTAATTCTCATAGGTTACGGTTTAAGTATTTATTTACAGGAAACAGATGTGAGACATTTTCAAGACTCCTCAAGATTTGGCATTAAAAACAAGAACCTCATTACAATTTGTTTCTATGTTTGTGACTCACTAAATAGCTCTTAAAAAATAGGACTTTACAAGCTTTCTAGTTAGTCTTTAATCTGAAGTAAAATGTATATGGGTTGTATTAAACCTGTCACAACAGACAAACAGGATGCCGTCCCATGAAGGCTATTTTTTACTGACATCACCCGCAGAGACAGAACACATACTTAACAATTTAATGAAATGCCAACAGTAAACACTTCTTATTAAGGGTTCTGATTTCCAATACTTGGCTACATAGAATTAACAACACTTATTACTTGTTCAATAATTACAGAAAAAAAAATTTTAAGTTAAGAAAAGTTCTGAATTTGAGGTATATAAAGAATATTCATTAAGAATAAAGTAGTCAAGATTTCCTTTTACTCAAAAAAAACACTTCAAAGATTCAACCTCCATGTACAAAAGATAAGATCAATCACATTTATCACTGGACACAAGGGATGTTCTAAAGGTCTTTAAAAATGGTAATTAATCTCAAAAAGGAAAATTAATTTTTATATTTCATTCATTATGAAGACCATACTTGCTTAACAAGATAATTATGCTACTGATACAAAACATACAGTATTTACACTTAACTGTACAAAATAATTTAATGTTTACAAAAATATTAGAATGTTTATAGAGTTGACTGACACAGTCTTAAGCAATCTCTTCTAGAGAAGTATAGTGTAAGACTACTGATTTCCAGTTCACTTTTTTTTTAATAAGTCAAAGAAAGGATGTTGCAATGCTTCGTCTAAGGTAATTCTTTTCACTGGATCATATTCTAACATTCTTCGAACCAGGTCAAACAGTTTCTCATGTTCTTCATCATGACAAAGCATAAATTCCTGAGGGGGAAAATGTTTGTATTTAAGAAAGATATTTAAAAATGGTTAAAACATTTTTAAACCTTTAAATCTTTCTTCTTTTACCTTTAATGGTTTGCAGCGTCTCCTAACATATCTACCAGCAGAGCTATGTTCATCCCAATCTAGCTGGTTATGGTGAAAATACTTGCGTTTTCTATAGGAAAAAGAAGTCTGGATTAGTAAAAGTAATAAAAGACCCTGCCCCCACTAGGTGAGGTGGAAGCATGTGTATGTATATAATTTTTAAAAATCTCAGCAAAATATCTTCCTTAATCTTGTGTCGTCTTGAGATTTTAATAACCCACGTAAATTCTTCCCAAATACCACACAGGGAACAATGCCAATTTTAAAAACAGAGGCTCTTGGATCCATTCCTATAAATTCTCATTTCTCTAGGGCTGGAGTGGGGCTGGAAATCAATAAGCAACAACCTGGGTGACTTCTGAGGTGCAGCTATGTTTGAAAATCACTCCAGTGCTTTGTCCAAGGACACAGAGCTGGTTTAGCAACAGTATGGGGTCCAGCTTAGATTGGTATGACTCCAAAACCAAGCTCTTCTTATTGCTCTATGGACTATCTTTACACTGACGTAGGAAAACATTTATGCAATGGTTAAATTCAGTGTTAACAAACCACCACTTTGTTAACCAGATCACAGGTAAATATCACATTGATTTTTATAAACTTGACTTTTATGAAAAGAAACTTCAAAATCTGCAATCCTTGGGACAAGCAATAACAACAAAATTGGGTTTTCTGTAGTTTGAATTTAAGATTGCAACAAATGGCTTTGCTCTTAATCTTGAGGCATACCTTGTTTTCTGAATCATGTGCGTTGGTATGGGTCCTAATATTCGTTCCATCATCGCCAGGTGCTCTTTACTATCATGAGTCTGAAAAATGCAGAAAAAAGAAATTTAGTGTTTTTCATTTCCCAACATACACCATAAAGGAAAACATAAGAAAATAGTACTGACATAAAAGAATGGTTTACATAATTTACATTATGTTCTACTTCAAAGATGGAACAATATTGAATGAGCTGTATTATCTGGTGCAAACACAAAATAAAACTAGTCTTTCTGAAATGGATCAGTATAGTGGAGATGTATGTATAATTTGTTTAATGTAAAAAATGGATAGTTTCCTTATTTATTTGTATTTCTTGCACTGTTTAACTAAGGAATGACTGGGGAAGTTTACCAGAAATAATGTCTCATTAAAGCAGTCGCTTAACCAAAATTAACCTCCATTATCTAATGAATAGCAACATATAAACACTAATCCTAGGCAATAAAAATACAGTTCCAATAATTCTCACAACCCTGAGCTAGGTATATGGGAACATGAGTTGCAAAGAGCTTATGATACTAGCTCAAGGTCACACAGCTCATAAATGAAGAAAGCTGAGGTACAAACCAAGTCAAAGCTCATTCTTAAACTATACAGTCACAGCTCTGGCTAAGCAGAACAGAGAAAAGTGTCACACAGCTAAAATGGTATGCTCCTAAAGCAGAAGTTGGCAAGCTTTTTCTGTAAAGGACCAGAGAGTAAATATTTTAGGCTTGGCTGGTCACAAATGGTCTTTGTGGTAGTCTTTTCAGGCATCAGGCAGGATATAGCTTGCGGACCCTTGTTCTGGAGTGCAGACGCTGTGTGTAATGCTTTTTAAAATCTATCAACTATGTTGCCTCTCATACTGCTTTCAAAACATTAAGTACTTAATTCAAGACAGGAATAAATACTAGCCCCAGTTTAATTTCCTTAGTCAAAGAGTATTTTGGGGGATGGAATCCAAATATAAACCACATCTCAAAGCAATGTTAATAATCTACACTTCACTTAAGACCTAGGAGTGATTTATAAACACAATTTCATTACAAAGACAGTGTGCATTTTGCTCCAAGTTTTCTTGACCCTGCAGCTTACTAGCACAAAACCAAACACCACGCCCTCTTATAACAGATCAAAACTTTCTATAAACTCCGGGTACTTTGAACAGGCTCTCTACAGATTAGACAGAAATACAAGCCTGCTGAGGGGTCCCACAAGCAGTGAACACTCTGCCATAGCCACCTGAGAGAGTCTGAACTCATCGTAGCTCCCTCCCCACCCTGTACTGCCATAATGTCAAACCAATCCTGACAGTATGAGCCAGAATCTCCCAAAGCCTGCCCCACAACCAATAAACACCACACCATCTTCAACACACCACAACCCTCAAGTTCTTCAATGACTGCACCACCTAGTTTTCAATACTTTTAGATTTCAGATGGAAGTAAAAGTATGAGGGCAAAAGTGTAGACCTAAATAAGGTTTCCATAAAAGGGACACTTTAGGATAAAACAAATACCTTTCTATGGCTAACAGGTCCTTATGAGGCAATCAATCTGCCTACTGTCATCACTTTCCCATTTACACTATTCTTCCCTGTTGAGAGTATGTTCCTTTACACCTGCAACCATTTACAGTAAGTACTGTTTCTTCTCCTGACATGGCCACCACACTCTGGCTTTCCGACCAACTCCTCCTCTTCCTTCTAGCACTGGCTTACACTCCCTACCTCCTCCATGATGCCTTCTCTAAGGAAATCTAATTGGTCACCTTTCCTGGGTTCCCACTACACTTTCCACGTTGACCCATTACAGCAAATACCACATTACACTGTTAACAGTTTTCCCATGTCTATCTTTTGCATGACTTCCTTGATATGTTGTCTTTTCATCTTTATATACTTAGAACCTAGAAATGTGCCTAGGTGTCATAGGTGCTTAATACTTAGAATAAAACAACTTACTGTTCCTGAATTCTTTTATAAAAAGCAGTTGGTGGCTTGTTCATAGCTATACTGAGTCAATATAACCAGAACTGAATTAAAATTGGCCTCAGAAACACTGATTAAACACATTGTGGACCAGCGACACAGATTTGCGTCTATATATTTAAATGCCCCATCTTCAATGTGTTAAGTTCATGAAGAAATTCCATTACAAAAAATGGAAATATGAGACAATATGAACCATGTGTTAAAAAACTCCAGTTACGTGTAAAATGAACTATAACCATTCACTAAGAGTATTTCATTCAACTATGGTTTTAGATGATAACGAACCATTTTGGAAGGCAGCTATGCTCATCACTATACTACCAACGCACATGATAATGAACCATTTTGCTTATATAAGTTTTAATCTTATGAAGGTCACTACAGCAACTTTTCAATATAGAAGCCAAATTTTACATACCTTTAACATTTAACTAAATGATATTTACTAAATACATACCTGAAAGACTGTGAAACCAAGGTAATATTCGATAAGAATACAACCTATACTCCAAACATCACAAGGCTGAGACCAACCTAAAGCTATTTAAAAACAAAAACAAACATTTTATTACACAACAATTTTTAATTGCCAATATACTAAATCCTTCTCTTTGTGAGCACTCTCTTTACATAGCACATTTGGGAGAAAGACAGTAAATTCAGGGTTTACATTTTTAGTTTTATATCAAACATTATTCAGTATGTTCTCATAGTCCTCTATATCCTTACATCAAATTACAGTACTTTAACCTGGGGGGAGGGGGATTTTATGTAACATAAGAGGGACTAGTAAATATTTCCCAAGTATAACTAGCAATTTGTGGAAAACATTCCATAGTCTCTGAACTACATGTGCAATGGGAGCACTGTTATACCAGTTCATGGTTGTTCCAGGAAACTTTATATTTTATTAGTGCAAATACAGGTCGACAAGTATCCTCAGATTGTAAATAATCCCTTATCAATTATCTGATGGATGTCTGAGTTTACTTGCATTAAAAGAAATACAGTCTTATATAAATTATATAAGAATCATAATGGATATTAAGCAGTTTCACATACAAGCAAACTTATAGGGCCATTTAAAGCTCATACAGCGCGGTGGTTAAGCGCTGGCTTGGGAAGCCAGCAGCCCCGGTTCGGGTTCCACATATGAGGGCCAGTGACACTGCCCTCAAAAAAAAAAAAAAAAAACCAAGAAAAAAAAAAGTACAGAAAGGACTCTATATATGCAGCTGTCTATACATGATCATACACACTTTCTCCTTCAGGATTCTCCATGGCAACACTACTCTGGGAGAAGTGAAACACCTAGCCTTCTTATGCTTATACTTAATTGGAAGGGAGATGAAAACAGTAAAACACAGTTATTTTAATTTTTTAAAGATCAAATATTTAGTAAAAACAATAATGTATAAATAAAACCTACATTAAAAGACACTTCAATTACTTTCAGTAGCATCCCTGAATTTAAGAATAAAGGAAGAGGGCTGGCCGAGTGGCGCGGTGGTTAAGCACTGGCTTGGGACGCCAGCGGCCCCAGTTCGGGTCCCACATATGAGGGCCAATGACACTGCCCTCAAAAAAAAAAAAAAAAAAAAATAAGAATAAAGAAAGAAACAATATATTCAAGGGTCTTGACTGTGATTTAGTCACTTTGGGAAACCCACAATGCTTACCATTTGAACAAATGGATAATGGAGCCCAGCTTCTGCTTAAATACACATACAAAAATCTGCGAACGACAGCGCTTGGACCTAAGATGAAAGTTTTCTTCTCCAGACACTCCTATGTCCCAGTCCAGCTGTTCCCCAGGGGATGGAAGCCTGCAGCACCCCATTCTAAAGTATCCCACTCTGATGAGTCAGTTTTCATACTCTTTGGAATTCTGTATCATTCACTTGCACCAACCTCTCCCAATTTTTTTTTTTTTTTTTAAAGATTTTATTGGGGAATTGGGGGAGGGGAACAGCGTTGGGGAATCGGGGAAGGGGAACAGACAAGTTGCCGTCTTCTTGTTCTTCAGTTTAGTTGCGGAGGATGTTGCTTCACTGTTGGTATCGTCATTGCGCTCTTCCCGGATGAGGCAGATCGGTCGCTGGCCTCTGGATGTCGCTCATCGCGTCTATTGGCAGCTCACGCTTGACTGCCAGCCGCTCACACTGGCTGCGGGCCACTCACTGCAGCAGGGGTTGCAGCCCACACCATCACCGGGACTCGCACAGCCCAGCTCCAGGTGGAGCCGTTGTTAGCTGTAGAGGGCAGTGTCACTGGCCCTCATGTGGGATCCGAACCGGGGCCACTGGCATCCCAAAACCAGCGCTTAACCAATGCGCCACTCGGCCGGCCCCTCCCAATTTTTATCTGTTTATTACCAACACCTGAGACAGGAGACCAACTGCCCCCACAAGTGTAGCACCTGACTGCATCTTCCTGTCCTACCCAACTCTGCCTTAACTCTCAGGATTAACACTCAAAGGACATTTCTAATCTCCCTGATTTCTTTTCTTCAAGGTTAATAAACCTTGAAGAAAATTTCAAATTTCAAATTTAATACCAACCATCCATAGCCTGGCCATACTTGGAACTTACATTATTACTAAGAACTATATTTTACCCAATCTAGGCCATTAATGTAAGATACATCGTTTTAAGTACCAATAACAAAGAAAAAATGTCAACTTTTGTGTTGTATTCCCCCAGGTTAAAATGTGGTGGAAATCTGAATTTTAAATTGATAAAATCTAGGTTTTCTCCTTTTAATTTGAAAATTCCTCTGTCCACATCTCTTCCTACACTCCCTTCTTTTCCCCTCTCATAGTAACCTTCAGTCCTCAACCATGAATATTCTTTGTAAACTACTGTAACACAGCAGCTCCTTTCACACCACACTAAGCAGAAATCCTATTATCATCCATTTCAAAGATAAGCTCTAACTAAACCTGTCTAATACGATAGAGGTAGAGACAAGCCACATTATATAAATTTAAGTCTGAAATTTAAATTAATATAAAATTAAAAATTCAGCTCCTCAGTCACAATGGCCACACTGCAAGTACACAAATAGCCCACATGTGACTAATGGCTACCACACTGGACAATGCTGACCTAAAACATTTCCATCACTGTGGGAAGTTTTACTGGCCGGCACTGCATTCCTTACCCCTTCACCAATCTTCTATTCTAAGTAAACATCATTCGTCTGCTTCCACACTCCTATTCTGAACTACCAAGTCCTGTTGGACCAAAAAATGGAAACTGATTTCATAAAAATATTTTACTATCCAATCTCAGTTGGACCTCATTGTTGGCCAATAAACTTATTCCATTTAACTATCTTCCCACAGCAGCTGATCTGAACTTCTCCCATTGTCTTCAAGCCCCCAATCCCACCTCTGACTTACCAGCTCTTTTAACATGACGTCGTCTCTAAATTTTATTTATGTATTTATTTATTTTTAAAAGACTTTGTGGGAACTTGGGGGAAGAGAACAGCATTGGGGAATTGGGGAAGGGGAATAGACAAGTTGCTGTCTTTTTGGTCTTCAGTCTAGTTGTGGAGGACGTTGTTTCACTGGCTCATGTTGGGTTTTTTGTTGTTGTTGTTTTTTTGAGGGCAGTGTCACTGGCCCTCATATGTGGGACCGAACCGAGGCCACTGGCTTCCCAAGCCAGCACTTAACCACCGCGCCACTCGGCCGGCCTTGGTTTTTTTTTTTGAAGGCAGTGTCACTGGCCCTCACATGTGGGATCCGAACCAGGGCAGCCAGCATCCCAAGCCAGCTCCCAACCACCGCGTCACTCGGCAGGCCCCCAGGTTGGTATTTTTTTTTTTTTTTGAGGGCAGTGTCACTGGTCCTCATAGATGGGACTGAACCGAGGCCACTGGCCTCTATGTTGGTATTTTGATCATTGCACTCTTCCTGAGTGAGGCAGATGGATCACCGGTCACTGGACGGCGGCTCACAGCAGCTCATGCCACCAGCCACTCACGCTGGCTACCAGCCACTCACTGTAGCTTACGGAAGCCCACTGCAGCCTACACTGTCGCCGGCAACTCACGGCAGCCCAGCCCCAGGTTGAGCTGTTGTTCACCATCTTAGCTGTAGAGGGCGCAGCGTCACTGGCCCTCATGTGGGATCCGAACCGGTGGCCCTGCTGCTCAGAGCTTGCGCTCCCAAGCCAACTCAACCAACTGCACCAATCGGCCAGCCCTGGTCTATAACTTTTAAATTTTAGTGTACGCTCCCTTATTGAGTTACCTCTTAGTTTAAAACACTGAACCTTAACTCGCTTTCTTTTCCAGCCTTTCTCATGTCAAGAATAATCAAAGAAGCTCTCTTCTTAGACTAGCCCTTCTTTCTTTTCCTCTTAACCTCCATCCATCCTATATTTAGATGTCTGCTAGCCAAACCTTTTACATTTTTATCAGCATGATGCTTCTGTAATGACACGAAAATGGATACTCACAGCACTGCAAAATCATATTACTATGTACTTAGCCAATAGTTTGTCCTCTTAGGATCACGTAAGATGAAGTTGTTTAAAAATAACAACCTCCTGGGCCCGCTGAGTGGCACAGTGGTTAAGCGCTGGCTTGCGAAGCCAGCGGCCCCGGTTCAGGTCCCACATATGAGGGCCAGTGACATGCCCTCAAAAAAATAAAAATAAAAAAAAAAAACACAAAAAAAACAACCTCCTGAACTATTTTTACAGATGGTATCATATTTTTCCCACTCAGGAAAAATATTTATAGTAATATCCAGATTCCTTTTATGAAAATAGCAAAGCGTTTTCTGTACACTAAGAAAAATCACACCCTCCCCTTCCCCCAAAGCTCTTCTTCAATATAGTATCAGGAAATGTGGCATCTACTAACCCAAAATGACCTCTGGAGCTCTGTAATGCCGTGTGGATACCAGTGTACTATGATGCTCATCATTGTATGTTGCACTTCCAAAGTCAACAACTTTGATATCTGTGTTTTTCAGAGTGCGTTCATCACGTTTCTAGAGAGATAAAGTTGAGAAATATGAAGATCAATAAAGATATACTTTACAGCACTACCCAAAAGGCTTGCAGGTGAAATATTTTTGACTCAATATAACCCATGAGAAAGGCAAAGAAAGATTACCCTTTTTGGGTTAAACATCAGGATATAATGAGCCTCAGAAATGAAATTCCTCACCAGGATCACCAAACTAAATTAATTTTACTGAAAACCACCAAAATTAAAACAAGTCTTTAACTTACCATTTTAGAATTATATTTGACTACATAATCCGACTTCACAAATAAAATATTTTCAGGCTTCAGGTCTGTATGGGTTAATTTATTATGATGCAAAACTGTAAGAGAACAAAAATACATTATTAGCTTCACCTGCAAATGTAATCTGCACGGGGGAGGGAAGAATTAGTGGTGGATATAGGGGTCTTCTTTAACTATAATATGTATTTTTAGTGGCAATGTTTTGATATGTTGTTTGTATAACAAAACTTCAATTTTCTTGTGTTAAAGATTTCAAGTATACTTACAATTTATTGACTGGCAGATCTGATATGCCATCTGCCTGATATGGTCAATTTGAAATGGCAAAAAGCTGTTTTCTTTAATGAAATCATAGGTACTAAGTCCCAGCAGTTCAAATACAATACAAACATGACCATGATGATCAAACCATTCTAGCATCTGGACACATCGGCTAAAATTGATCAAAATAAAAATAATTCAGTTCACAGAATTCTGATTACTTCATGTAATACGATAGATCATAGGTCAAGTTTATACTTACAAGACACTATTGGGATCAGTAGTATTTAAATGCTCTAATACTTGGATTTCTGAACGAGCTGCTTCACGGTATCGACCTACATTTTTTACGATTTTCACTGCTACATGCATGCCATCCCTTAAAAACAAAATTAAGATGAAAGTGGTAAATGTACAGGAGCAGGATGAAGACATATCTTCTAAAGAGCATAACCTTTTTAAGTATCAATTACTCTGTGCTATTTTTTTAAAATAATTTTTTAGGGCATATTATACCAGATTCCATATAACATCTCTTCAAAACATTTTGACAATATATACTTTATGTGGAGTGATGACTTCCTTAAAACTTAGGAATTTCAATGTTTGGTTCCAGAATTTTAAATTTACCTAGATTTTATACAAAAGTTAAAAAAAATAAAAATATGAATCTCAAATAGAATATGCTACTGCTAAAAGCATTTGCACATTTGCCAGGCTAGATTCACTCTGTGCCAGGCCGTGCCTAAGTGTTAGTGATGAAGACAGGGCTTGTCCCTGCTGCTCACATCACAGCCCAATGGAAAAAGACACTGGCACAACTTGTTAAGTCAGAAGTGTTTGGTATGAGGTACTACAGAGTAGAGGGAGAGCCAAACCACTGGGAGTTAGAGGGGCTCAGGCTTCTTCAGAGAACAGGTGACACACAACTGAACCCTAAAAGATAGCTATCAGTTTGTCAGATCTGGGAGGAAAGGGGAACATTCAGGTGAAAGAGATACCATCAATAAGTTATGACGTCAAGAAAACGCTTAGTACATTCACTGATGCAAGCAGGTCCAGTGAAGTGCAGTGAGCTTCAGCTTGGGACACCTGTAATACTTCCTAAGTACACTATAGTGTGAGGAAATGGATTTCCAAATCTTCAGCTTCCTTTTGTCCTCTTTTCTAAATCTATCATTTGGAAGATGAGCCAGCATTCAAGCCTCTTTTTTTCACTGTGGCCCTACCACTCACAGAAGGAAAACCTTCACATGCCACTGATTAGCACATCAAGATATGTGCCCTATAAAAAATCTTTGAAGCAGACAAATCTTTCTAGTGGCTGGGTAGGAAACCTTTTTCCAAATCTGGTGGTTTCCAATTCATTGCTTTCAACAAAGCCCCAATGAGGTTGTGGGCTTACAAATCATTAAAAATTATTTTGATGATAATATCCCTATAATCTTTGGCATGTCTCAAGACTTCACAGAACTGTTATAAAATTGCTGTGACAAAATTCCTTCTAATCTTATCTAGTTAATTACATGACCAAGTTTTCTCAGTGCTAGCTATAAAAACAGAAAGTGAAAAGGCTTTATGCTAAAACACTAAGATATATTTATCTACGGATATATGTACACATTTTTTAAAAGCCCCAACCATCCCAATACAAGATATATTGCCAAATAAATTTTATGTTTTAGGTCTCAGTATCCAAATTTGTAACAGATTTGTACTTGATCAATTGAATACTATTAATTGGAATGTCTCAATGAAATACTCCAGAGTCTCGAAATCTCAAAAAATTTTAAAAGGCCATTAATGGGACAACTTTTTAAAATTTGAATTAAGACTTGTAGATTAGCTGAAAACATCTGCAAATATAATTTAACGTATAAATGATAAAGGAAATACTGTAAAATGTTAACATTTGGGGACTTTGGAAGAAGCATGCATGGGAATTCTTCAAATTATTTTTATCAACTTTTCTCTATGTCTGAAATACTTTAAAATATTTTAAAATTTCAATTTATGTTCATATTTTTGTTTCAGAAAAGATAGCGATTATAAAAGATACTTAGAGTAATATTCTTTATGTAAAGTGGAAGGAAAATAAATTCAAGGATAATTCCAGGTACTCAAGAGGAGTTTGTTTATGGATGATGGTAGGTTATCAAGTTGCTATAACATTTAGATTCCCTCAGATATTTAAAGAAAAGTTTGTTTGTTTTTTAATGTTATTTACAATAAGATGCAAATTATATCCTTCCCAACTATCTTATCATGAAAAATTTTAGGTATTGATTTAGAAACATAAAGTTTCACTAAATTGTCTTAGGCTATTTTATTCCCTTACAAAAAAGTTTGCAAACCACAGAATACAAGGTCCTGGAGGAAAATGTTAACTTGAGGCAAACAGAGTCAAATCACAAAGGGTTTCACTCATTCCATAGGCTTTAAGTAATATAACTCCTTTATAGTTTAAGAAGCTAACTCTAATACGCAAATATTATCTTTTGGGAATAAAGGTTTTTTTGAACCAAAAAGATTAGACATGCTTTATTATCTCTGCGATTCAAAAGTAAAGCACTCCGAATATTGCACAGGCTAAGGGCCTAAGTTCTGGGGAACTTTTCACCTAAACTTGAATTTCAATGAACTCTATTTGATAGAATTTGTCAGCATTCTTCATCAAAGTCCACACTCATGGTAAATAAGTCATGTACATAGTTCAGGAAAACACGTGGCTACCACTTAAAATACTATTTCATCATTATCGATCCTTACTCACCAAAAATATCAGAATGTTCAAAAATGAAAAAACAGGGCCAGCCGAGTGGCGCGGTGGTTACGCGCTAGCTTGGGACACCAGTGGCCCCAGTTCGGGTCCCACATGAGGGCCAGTGACACTGCCCTCAAAAAAAGAAAAAAAAAAAGAAAAAGAAAAAACAAACTTACATGCCATGATCAATGCACTCTACAACTTTGCCAAAGGCCCCTTCACCCAAAGTGTCCACGATTTCATCTAAAGTGAGGGGGGAGAAAGACGTATAAGTGTCTGAGCACAAATTATCTAGTTATTCAAACAATGAATGCTTAAGTGTGGAATATTTTCAAATGATCTCTATCAAAGCATAACTAAGGTTTCAGCACTCAAATTATTTTATTTTCAGCTGCTACAAAGACAGTTAGATAGAGCTATCTTTCTTGCTCTAATCTCAAATTCCACTAGTAATTTTGGAACTTTAGAAATATTTAAATTCTACAGAAAAGAAGAAATACAAAAAAACAACAAACCCACAAAAAAACAAAACAAAAAAGCAATGAAGAGTTCTTTAGCCCCCCGCTGACAAAACTATTCTTTCAAAGATTATTCTGTCTGCAAAGTTTTAAAAAGTGTTGAAAAATATTCTATACATCTTGCTCTTAGAACGTCTCCACTTTGACAGATCAGGTGACCCTCCTCATCATCCTCTATACTCCTGGATCTTTTCCTTCGGTGGCTCTTCTGGAACGGCAAGTGGGCAGCACCAAGATCGTCCAGCCAATCAATATATCAGAGTGAATTCAGGGCAGAATACGCAATTCATTCAGCGGGGAGATATTCAGGCATTCAGATAAGCACCAGGCCACGAACAGTTGGCAGGAGCAATTTCAAATTCAGTCCCCAGAAATTCACAGGGCACAGTTTATGTTACAGAAGAAAAACATGGCAAGGAACAGATTTTCAGATAAGATAAAGTGGCAATAGAAAAAAAACAACACAATTGTCTCTTTAAAATACTGATTTATTTGCAGTCTGAAATTTAAAGAATGCAATGTCAAGATTTATTATTCTCTTGCTATAAAACAGCATATGCTGTGAGTTGAGATGTCTAGTTTGTCACAAAAATGTTCAAGATTATTTGAAATTGTTCATTAAGCTTTTTTTAAAAATATACATGATTAAAATAAAAGGGAAAAATAATGGCTAGTTAAGTTCAATGTTCAATCTAATCAAAGCTAGTTTTACTGAAGAAAATTTGGGAAGGAAAACAATAATTCAAAGTTTACTGATCAAACAGGTCTGAGTATAAAAAAAAAGGCAGGTTTTTTTTCTTTTTTTAAATACATTTCCCATTTAGCACCCATTTTCAGAACTTCAGTGGAACTAGCTGCAGACAACAATACACTGTGCTATGGGACTATGCTATATATATAGGGTATTTAACTATCCACCAGTGCAACTTTCTATATTTGTTTGTAAGTATCAGGAAAGGGGTTTCTTTCAAAGTAAAAAAAAAAAAAAATTAAAAGCTTAAAATCAAAGAAAAGATGGGTGCTTCATCTTTTCATAAGATTACATTATGAAACATAAAAATAGAACATTTTTAATATTAAAATCATGATGTGGTCTGCAGAAAATGAGTAAATGTGGGCAAATGAGGGCTAGCTAACAAATACAGATTAGCTATGAGAATTTGGAAGTTTCCTTTAAGGATTCAAGTAACATAACACAATATAGTGTAATATATATATATAAATTTTCCAAACTTATTGGCTCCTTAAGAGCTTTACACACAAGTAAGTATCCACCCAAAATAAAAACAAAATCAATCATACCGAATGTGAATGGTGACTTGAACAGTGTCGATTACGCTTCCTTTTAGGGCTGCTTCTTCTGCTTCGTACTGAAGTTTTACTGCAGTGGATTCGGTAATGGCTTTCAATGTCTCTGTGATAATGTCTAGGAATGTATCTTTCGCAGTAATCATTTCTGTATTCATCAACGTATCTCCGGTCCCGATAATCTCTCTCATTCAAGGACCTTGCTTCTAAATAATCACTGCAAACACATTAAAAGATTTAAAATTATTCTCTTCATCCTTAGAATAATGTGGTTCAAACAAAATATTCTCTCAAGAATTTCTGGTTAAACAGCTAATACAATAAAAGAAAAAAATTCAAATTGATGAATTAGAATTTGTACTTATCATAAATCTTAAGAATTCTACTTTAGGGCTGGCCGAGTGGCTCAGTTGGTTAAGAGTTTGCTTAAGAACATGCGCTCTGGGGCCGGCCGAGTGGCGCGGTGGTTAAGTGCTGGCTTGGGAAGCCAGCGGCCCCGGTTTGGTCCCACATATACGGGCCAGTGACACTGCCCTCAAAATAAATAAATAAATAAATAAAAATTAAAAAAAAAAAAAAGTAAAACAGAACATGCGCTCTGAACAGGGTCGCTGGTTCGATTTCCACATGGGCCAGTGAGCTTCGCCTGCACTGCCAACAGGTGGCAGGATGGTTCAGCGGGTGAGAGCATGTGCTAATGACAATATAGCCTGTTCAATGGTGGGCTATGCCCACCAGAGGCTGGGACTGAACTTGGCACCTTGAGCTGAGCTGCCGCCTGGATGGCTCAGTGGATACAGCGTGCGCACTTACTTAACAGCAAGGTTGCCAGTTCAACTCCCGCATGAAAAAAAAAAGAATTCTACTTTAACCAATAAGCAAATAGGTTTGTCTTTATATTTATTATCGACTGCTGTCAAGGACCTCACATCAAGGAACAAAGCTTGAGCCAAATAATTCAATTACATTCAGTGCTTATTTAAGTGGCCCTTTGCCTTCTGGAGAAAATTAAAATGAAAAATTCGCAAAACTGCTCTTCTGAAAATCATCAGTTTTATGATACATGCATCTGCAACTAAGTTTTCTTGACTCACAGAGCCACACACAATTAGAGGCAGGCAAAACAGGATTCCTTTCTCTTTTAATGTTAAGTGAATTTTAGATATCCCTGGCACAGACAGAATTCTTTCATAAAAGGTCATGTATTAGCACTAGAAGGAAATATATATATATATTCCAGCTCTTTCATCTTACAAGTGATTAAAATTCCCGTGATTAAAATTCCCTAGAAAGAAAAAGATCTGCCAGGATTGTAGAGCATTTTCTAACTCTGACTATATGGGCCCATTTTATTACAAATATCACCTCTCCCATCTCCTCCTCTTTGTATTTCTAGCTTCCTGTTATTCCTTTGAAAAAATAAGACAAAATAGCTTTTGAAGGTTGCTTCAGGTGCCAAAGACATCTAAAATATATCCCTCTCAAATGAGAAAGGGATCTTGTGATTGCTTGCCTAGGATTATGAGACCCACCACCCTACATCCCTTTGCATTTCTATTTTCCTGTTACACCTGCTTACAATATACACAAGTCTACATTTAGTGCCATAATGCTTGACTTTTGAATCTACAGATCCCTTTGAAAAATCTGATTAAAGATACGGACCCTGTCCCCTAAGAAATGCACCAATGCATAAACAAAACTTGGCAAATAATTTCATAGAGATCATGGACCTCAGGAAGTCAATGGATCCCCGTTAAGTAGCCTTGACCTGATGGAAAGAAAAGGACATAGTTTCAATTGGCCCAGTTTCCCGCCCCCCCCTCTACCTGGGTTGAATGTCCTCTTCAACTGAGTGCGAAGCTTCAAAAGGGATGCACATGGAGCACTGAGGGAGAGAGGGGACACCTGCCCAGTCAGACAAATCAGCTAAAATAATACTGACAAGCAATGGAGTGACAGATGTTGACTAGATTGTCCTCATCAACTCTTCTCTTTTCCCCAGAATATGCTGCCATTCTTTTTCCCAGGGGGCTGGTTTAGGCAGATATAAAGAGAAACATCTCTGAAACTACTACTCAACAAAGCTGGCATCAAACTCAGGCTGAGATGCAGGAACCCCCTTTTCCCTTCCCCAGTGTCAGTCTTAGTTCTATCCATTGGAGAAACAACTCAGGATATTAAGGTAAGACTGTGGGTCTAGGTCACAGATCTGATTAGCTGGCTTGGACCTGTCAGCTTTTCCAGATCAAGCTGGAAATCACCATACTCTTAAAAGGCATTTTGTTTAATTCTATAAGGCACCCTTGCCATAAAAGTCCAAAATTTTTCTGTCAGAAAAAAACATGAATAATATTTAACTGGAATAGTGCACGAAATTAGAACTGATAATCCATAAACAATCCCTAGAATAACAAATATGGGGTGAATACCATGAGGATAAACTAAAAAGATGAGGATCTCTTCAATCTGTAACAAAGGCTTAGATCTTATATAAACAAAGTCTATAGAATTATTAAAGGCCACAGAGTGAACAACATGAAAAGATTTAATTTCTTAAGAATATTCACTGAATGTCCAGTGAATTTTCCACTACAGTCCCACAAAATAGCCAAGACTAATGAGGCTATAGACATTCATTTTTATTTCCACACAGGTCCTGTAGATTATATATGGCAAAATCCCTGTCAAGAAATAACGGGCAATGTGAGATTTCTCACATAAAAATAAAAGGGAACAATGCAGGAATGCCGAAAGGTTGCATATATGTGCTCAGGGCCATAGAAGGAAAAGCACTCAACCTTCTGAAAATGGTCAGGGAAGACATCATTAAAAAGAGTTGAATCTTAAACTAAGTCAGGGTTCGGACAAAGTATAAAGCAGAAGAAATGCCAGGAGAGACCAATGGCATATTACCATTTTATATTTATAAAGCAGTTTTAGCCATAATAGCTTAGAGATGGATTTGTTGTGTATGTATTGGGGTTGTCAGAAAAGTCATGACGTATTTTGTCTATGTTTTTCAAAGGTCATTTATTTATATAAAGAACAAGATCAATGATATACTGCCTATTTTGTTCAATAACTCTTTTTTTTTTAAAGGGCAGTGTCACTGGCCCACATATGTGGGACCCAAACCAGGGCCGCTGGCTTCCCAAGCCAGCACTTAACCACTGTGCCACTCAGCCGGCCCTTGTTCAATAACCTTTTGCCATCTTTCAGTGAGCTTCATAATTCCTCGTTCATAGAAGGACCAGTCTTTATTTGCGAAAAACTGAACAAGGTGCTGATTTACAGCCTCATCTGAATTGCAAGTTATACCATGCAAGTTTTGAAGAGAGCAAAACAAGAGGCAGTCTGATGGTGCAAGGTCAGGCAAGTATGGTGAGTGTGACAACACATTCCATCCACACTCCAATAATTTTTGAAGGGTGATCAAACTTGTGTGTGGTCTCGCGTTGTCGCAATGGAACACAACTCCTTTATAATTAACAAGCTCTAGACATTTCTGGATGATGGATTCATTGAAACTGTCCAATTGCCGACAGTACACATTCAAAGTGTTTGGTTCCTTGGTAAGAGCTCCAAAAACACGACACCTTTAAAATCCCACCACACTAAGAGTATATCCTTCCTCTGATAAATGTCTGCTTTCAATGTCGTTTGAGGCAAATCGTCGTGTTGGGACCAAGACCGTTTGCGCACCACATTGTTGTAAACAATCCACTTCTCATCACCAGTTATCAGTTGCTTCAAAAAAGGATTGTTTTCCTCATGTTTAACGAGCATATTGCAGATGTCTATACACGCCGTCAAATGTCTTCTTTGAGTTCATGCGGAACCCAAATATCGAGCTTGCTTACGTATCCCAGCTTCTTCAGGTGGTTGTGAACACTTGAACGATGGATGTTCAATGTTTCTGCAATCTCTCATGTCATGTAACGTGGGTTTGACTCCATCAATGCCTTTATTTTGTCATCAACTTCAGTGGGCCTTGTTGAGATCAAAATCACCAGCACGGATATTCGTGAACCATCGTTGGCATTGACGTTCTTGTAGAGCATTGTCACTGTAAACTTTATGCAACTTTTCACAAGCCTGATGCGCATTCTTCCCTTTATAGAAGTAAAACAGTAAAATATGGCAAAAATGCAGAGTTTGGTCTTCCATCTTCAACTTGTTGTAAAATCTCCAACCAAATCACTCAATTTTTTTTTAGAATGAAACTGGAATTGTCAGCTGTCAAATGACACAGCAATAACATAGATGTGAATGACTCTAGTACTTCCAAAAATGAACTAGTGCCATCTGTTGCAAACATGCGTCATGTCTTTTCCAACAACCCAATATTACTTACGAAACAGTAGACAATTCAGCAAGAACAATTTTCACATAGGGGAGCATAGGCAAATAAATAAATAAACTGGGAACAGATCATCCAAAATCTTGCATGCCAGGTTAAGAACTTTTAAAACAGTGTTTCTCAAGGGGTGGTCTGTTTATTGGCAATATCAAAAATATGGAATTATTCAACATGAACATTTCTGAGCTCCAGGTTGGACTCAATCTAAATCTTATAACATGCATTTTTAAACATACCTCCAAGGTGATTCTATTCACACTGAAGTTTGAGAATCACTGGTTTAAGATTTGATATTCTATGTTATAGGAAGATATTTACGGATTTTTACAATATATACAGGTGGTGTTTACAGCCACATCAGTCTTCCTAATATACTGTGCAGAACTGAGTTAAGCCTGTAAGAGGGGAATACTAATTCACAGGCGACTCCCAAAACAAATCAGAAAAAAAAAAGACCCTTTGCAATATACAAAAAAGGTAATTGATATACAAAATCTCTCATAAATTCAGTAAGAATACGCTTTAATAGCAAAAACAGGCTAAGAATACAAAAATAATGTGTAACTAGTCAATAAGTATATGACAGTGAACAAATTCACTAGAAATTTAAAAATTGAAATTAGAACAACTCTATTCTTGGCATTTCAACAGCCAAGACTGGTGAGGGGCAAAGGACATGTTGTAGGAGTAAAGGTTGGTACTAACTTTCTAGAAAAGGAAGCTAATATGTAACAAGAATTTATATCCTTTAACTTAAAAATGCTCCTTCTTAGTATCTGTTTTCAGAAAGTAATCAGAGGCAAAGGTCTGTATATAAAGACATTTTTAAGACTAACTAGAAATAATTTTAATCCAAATGGGGGACTGGCATCCTATCAAAGTTATCTTCTTTATACTTTTCTGCAATTTTTGAATTTTATGAAAAAGCACTCGCTTCAAGTTTTTAATCTTCAAAAAGACTACTACAATATTCCAGATTATGGAGAGCAATTACCACCAAACATCTCTGCTGCGAATGTCAAAGAAGCTATTGGTCTAGTGGTTATCGGACTTAGTATCATGTTTAGGTAGTTAATTATAAACATAAACGAATTGTTTATCACTCAGATCACTTCCTTTTTACGTATACAACGTATAGTAACCTCATGAGGGATTAGTATATGATGTTAAGTCTTATAGAGTATTTTGTATTTATTAAAAAATAGGGTACAGATGTTTTTCTTTAGGACATTAATTAGTTCAGGTCATTGAACTCCTATCATAAACCCTTCCTAGTAACAGTATGTGATGAAGAATGATTAGTCTGTGTTCACTACCAACAAGCTCCCTGTTGTGCCGAACAGGTCTGTTTCAGGATGGAGAATCAAAGAAGTTACATACTGTTTTTTAAAGTAACCCCAGCTGGCTAATTTAGAAAGCAATCTGGTAAACAGTCCTAATGGAACATCTGTGCAAACAAGGACACAAACACAGAACCAATACAACAAATGAGAAAAGAAAATTAATGGAAGACAGAGTGAAAGAAACTCTACTCATTTAGCCTTTCTTCAATCACATTTAGGAATTTTAAAATGCCTTTAATTCTATACGAATGTATCACCGGCAAATTTTATACTAGTAAGAATACAATAAAACAGGACACGTTATTGGAAACTTTTATTGAGGCCCTTTCTAAATTACTGGCTATTGCCTATGCAAAGGAATGGATTTTACAACAACCAAGCTTCTAAAAATCCCAAGCATGTCCACTGGCCTTACTTACAAAAATAACCAGTAGAACATAATGCAAGGGACCAATCCCCAATGCACTTTATCATTCCCCAATAGTACATGCTGTTTTCCTTATCTAGAGTTACTCTCCCTACCCCTTATTATCGCTCATTCGTGGAACACTCAAGGAGCACCCAAACATACATATCTCCCTCCTACATACAAGTTTAAGGCACTGAGTGTCCCAGCATCACTAATAATTTTTTGTGTCTCATCTCCCCAACTACATTGCCAGCAGCTGGGACTTAAGTGTTCCCACCATGCCCAGACAGACATAGATATAAGGCAGGAACTCTTTTATTCACAGCTGCAGCCTCAGCAACTATATAGTGTCTAGCTTATAACAGGCACTCAATAAATGACTTCTGAATATTTACAAAATATTCATAATCATAAAATAATTTGACAGATAAAAACTATATAAGCTAACGATAAATCATTAAAATTACTAATGTGAAAATGCTACTAGCTCAAGAGTAATTTACCAATCAGATTCTTTAAACTGGTGATGTGGTTTACAATGTCTGTTCTCTTGCGTGCTACTATGGGATCTCCTCTTCCGTTTGTGACTTCCACTGTAGCTTTCATGTCCCCAGCTTTCTCTACCATCCCAATGAGGGCAGTGAGTTCTTCTGGAATGTCGCATCTGTTAATGGAAACAAAAAGTGGTTGTAGAGGTTATACATGCTTTAGTAAATATTACACATCAATATTATTTAAATATAAACACCCAGCACAAAGAGTTATACAGTTCTAAAATCTTTCATAGGTAACGTTCCCCAAGGCATAGGGCACTATTCCACTGGTATGTCGGATGATTTTAAGTGGCATACAGATCTCACACTAAATGATGAATAAAGCTTTGAGACCTTAATATATTCTTTCAATTTTTCTGGATAAATTCTCAGTTTGGTGCTTTAACTAACACTTGCTAACAGACATTAAAAAGAAAAAAAAAAGAACTAGGGTTCAGGCTTAGAGTCTTCAATAGACAGCACTATCGAGTCAGACAGTAATAACTTTTTTTTTTTTTTTTTTTTTGAGGGCAGTGTTAAGCCCTCACATGTAGGACCCAAACTGGGGCTGCTGGCTTCCCAAGCCAGCGCTTAACAACCGCGCCACTCGGCCGGCCCGGTAACAACTTTTTATTTTGGTTTTATTTGTATTATTACCTTCTCTTTATGGTAAATTATTGCCAATCTCCTAATTAAGTTATTGATATGATTTCTTCAAAAAAACATTAACTTAGGCCAACTGAGTGGAGTATTGGTTAAGAGCTGGCTTGAGACGGCAGTGGCCACGGTTCGGATCCCACATATGAGGGCCAGTGACACTGCCCTCTACAGCTAAGATGGTGAACAGCAGCGAGCTTGAGCAGCTAGCAGCTGGTGTGAGCTGCTAAGAGCCACTGTGAGCGTCCATCCAGAGGCCGGTGACTGATCTGCTTCACCGGGGAAGAGCCCAATGACAATACCAATATGGGCCAGTGAAGCAACGTCCTCCACAACTAGACTGAAGAACAAAAGGACAGCAACTCGTCTGTTCCCCTCCCCCAATTCCGCAATAAAATCTTTAAAAAAACAAAACAAAAGAAAACCATTAACTTTAAAATGTGAGCTAATCTAGGGCCAGCCGAGTGGCGCATTGGTTAAGAGTTGGCTTGGGACGCCAGCGGCCCCGGTTCGGATCCCACATATAAGGGCCAGTGACACTGCCCTCTACAGCTAAGATGGTGAACAACAGCTCCACCTGGAGCTGGGCTGCTGTGAGTCCCCGGGACGGCATAGCTGCAGACCCTGCTGCAGTGGGCTGCCATAGGCTACAGTGAGAGCCAGCAGCAGGTGTGAGCTGCCAACAGCCTTGGTGAGCGGCCATCCAGAGGCCAGTGACGGATCTGCCTCACCTCAGAAGAGCGCAATGACGATACCAACATGGGCCAGTGAAGCAACATCCTCCACAACGAGGCTGAAGAACAAAAGGACAGCAACTTGTCTGTTCCCCTTCCCCGGTTCCCCAATGCTGTTCCCCTCCCCTATTCCCCAATAAAAAAAAATCTAAGGAAAAAAAAAAAAGAGTTGGCTTGGGACACCAGCTCTGAGCAGCAGGGCCCTGATTCAGATCCCACATTTGGGCCAGTGACGCTGCACCCTCTACAGCTAAGATGGTGAACAGCAGCTTGACCTGGAGCTGGGCTGCCTTGAGGCGCCAGCAAAGTAGGCTGCAGTGGAGCTGCAGTGGGCTGCCATGAGCTACTGTGAGTGGCTGGCAGCCAGCGTGAGCTGCCAAGAGCAGTCACGAGCAACCGTCCAATTGCCAGCAACTGATCTACCTCACCCAGGAAAAGCGCAATAACACCAACATGGGCCAGTGAAGCGATGTCCTCCACAACTAGAATGAGGAACAGAGGGACAGCAACTTGTCTGTTCTCCTCCCCCAGTTCCCCAATAAAATCTTAACAAAAAAAAATGTGAGTTAATCTAAAGGGAAATACTGGGCTGGCCTAATACTGAGCCATCTTAACCTAATGGCTTGGTGGTTAAGAGCTGGCTTGGGAACACAAGCTCTGAGCGGCAGGGCCACCAGTTCAGATCCCACATGGGCCAGTGATGCCGTGCCCTCTACAGCTAAGATGATGAACAGTTCGACCTGGAGGTAGGCTGCCGTGAGTCGCCGGAGACGGTGTAGGCTGAAGTGGGGCTGACCAGCAGCTGGCATGCACTTTCGTCAGCTGCCGTGAGCAGCAATCCAATGGCCGGTGAGTGACTGCCTCACCCGGGAAGAGTGCAATGACAATACCAACACAGGCCAGTGAAGCGATGTTCTCCACAACTAGACTGAAGAACAGAAAAAAGGACAGCAACTTGTCTGTTCCCCTTCCCTGATTCCCCAACACTGTTCTCCTCCCCCAATTCCTCAATACAATCTTTAAAAAAACAATAAACATGGAAGAGACAGCACCAGTCAGGTCAAACAAAAATCCTAAAACCTTGTTAGGGTTTTCACTGGAAATTAATAAGTGAGCATTCTGGTTTGATAGAGTCACTTCAATACAGGAAACTGAAATGAATGCCACTACAAATTAACTTGAGGCAAAAGGCCATCAAAAGTGCCATAAAAAATTATATTTCTAGTGAAAGTCTTCTGACCCTTCGAGTACCAAAACTGTATTTAACCACATTGGAAACTCTTTTAAAAATAGCTTGGTTAAGCATTCTTAAATAACAAGCAAAATTACAGTATCTGATGACTGAATTATTATGACCATTATTAAAACGTGTCGGTTTTAGTTTTACATATTTTTTCCCTTCTACTGTCAGTCTGCCACAACCAGCTCAACTCTAACAAGGCAATCTTCTCAAATAACCAAAGTCATCAACATGCAAACATTAAAATGCAAATAAGTATCTTGGGAGAGCCAAAGATTTTAATTTCTCTAAACAAGTTCACCACTTTCAATTTAATTCAGCTGTTAGGAAGTTTTCCCTTCCCCACTAACGTTCAGAAATATTTTCTCAGGAGGCTAACAGAAGAAAACTGGACCTTATTCTCTACATAAGGTTCCTCTGAAAACACACACACAAAAAATAGCTAGAATTATTACACTACCTCTAAAATAAAGAATCCCTCGTGCTAGAATCACTAGCTATCTTTCAATAAAAACATCAGACACAATGGATCCATATGTATATATCCGTACTAGAAATCATTCTTTATTGCCCTTTAATACCCTATAACACCTGACAATTTTATGCTCTGTATATGGATTTAAATTATCTAAAAAGGTTAAAATTATGATTAAATGGCTCCAGGAGGACTGCATTTAACAGGTAACTAGCCTGAGGGTGTGCGTGTAGAAGTACAATCATACAAGGACAATTATAAAGCAAGACCGGTGGCTGGCGAAGCCGGTCTGGAAGGCTGTTTCCCCAAGTATCGGATAAGCACATCGCGGATACCTGAGCACTCAAGGATAATACGATGCAAAAATGTCAGAAATACAGATCTGCTGCAACAGTGCCATGCTACACTGTTGAGGGCCGTGTAGCCCAATATTGAGGGGCATGCAGGTTGACTTTAGTGGGCTTGGTGAATCTGAAAGTACTGTTGATTAGACATGTGTTCCTCAAATTTGTATTCCCTTGAAGCCTGTGTTTTTATTACAAAATGTATGTTTTGTTAAGGTTTGTGATAAGTCTTGAGAGTACAGTTAAGCCAAAATTAAATATCAAAAGTGAGATTCTCTTTAGTATTCACACCCAGGATTACAGATTATGTAGAAACTGAGTCTGGGTCATAAAGAGATTATTATAGATGGGATTATAGAAAAGGTCACAGTGTGCCCTAAGGAGAACAATTATAGGGACTAAAGGTCTTAAGAGAAAAATACATCAAGACCATGTGGAATTTAAACTTGTAATTGGATAATGGTCAAAAGTCCCTATAAAAAGGACACGTTAGTGTAATAAAGTGTGACACTTTTCTCTTTAACTCTCCCGGTGTCTCCACTGTCTCCCTTCTTTATTTTCTTCCCTCATTTTCTGTCTTTTACCGCAACAAACAGTTTCTGTCTTTCATTAACCGCTGACGCCGTGTCCACCTTCTTGAACCCTGGTCAGCGGAGGCTGGTCCCCCGCACTACACCTTAGGAAAAGAACAGTATCACATAAAGGGCGAACCTCTCCATATTTCTCCCTCTCTCACAAGCACCAGCTGAATTCCACTACATGGACCCACGGACTGGCAGTTCCTCGGCCGCGCGGTCCCCATCCCCGCCTTCCCACCCCGGGGCACCTGGCCAGGGCCTTTGGCGCACTCAGATAGGAACAAATGTTGGACTCTGGAAAACCCCCAAAGGCTATAATTGACCGGAGCCGGCATCCAGGAAAGGACTCTGACAACACAAACCCGAGGGGCAACTCTCCAAGGGTCTCCTGACAAGTCTTCGTTCTCGTGGGCGGGACGAGACGGCCTCCGGAGCCGCAACGCGAGCAGCCAGGGCCCTCAGAGACAGTAGCAGAACCGCCGTTTTTTGCCCCAGGATTTTAAATCTACCATGACACCTGCGCATCTTTAGGTTTTAAAGGCCACCAGCGGAACTGCGCCCCGAAGGTACGTAGCCAAGTCGCCGAGGACCCAAACCCCCTCTTCACTCCGACACCCGGCTTCGAGACCTAAAAGACTGGAAAGCCGCCCAACCCAGCATATCCCACCCGAAACCTTACCTCTGCAAAAGCAAAAGGCCCTTCGGCCGAGAAACGTTACCAAACCGCCGTCTCCACTCTCCAGCCGCTGCGACAGCCACCCAACAAAATGGCGGCAGCGTCTTCTCCCTACAACCCCCCGGCGGTCTCTAGCTCCACCTACAACGTACTAACGCGCTTGCGTCACAGAGCCGCGCACCCTCCCGCTCCGCGCCCTCGCGGGGCGGGGCTTCTCGTGACGTCACGGACGGCCTGGCCCAACCCAGCGCTGGCCGAGGCAACACTTTCGGTTGGTTTCGTTAGACCCTGAGAGAAACTGGGAAAAAATGCTTGTGCTTCACGCTAAGCCTGTGGCTTGTGTAGCTCCTTCCGTTGGGGTGGTTCTGAGTGCAGCACCCTTCGGCAGAACTATCCGTGGTCCCGTTTTCCGTTCTCCCGCTCAAGAGGGTCGCATCATCGCACTTTGGCTGTGGGTCCTCCGCCTACCCATGGACCTCAACCCCGGAGGGAGCCAACACATAAGACAAACCCAAAAACCCACCCTGTGCCAGGCCGGCACTGGTTCTGGGGGCAGTCCAGCCCGTTTGGGGCTTTTCATCTAAAAATGGATTCGGATAAATAAAGCGGATTCTCAAAAAACAAACTTTAGGGGTACTTATCTTTTTAAGGTCTGTCTTAAAAGACCACAGCACGCACGCACGCACACACACACACACACACACACACACACACACACAAAGGATTCCATTGAGACTCCTTAAAAGATTCCAGTTGTCCCTGCCTCCAGAGCAGATATGGAAGCTGGAAGTTTCCCTAACAAAATTCTCTCCATTATTTGTCCCTGTGTGTTGATTTTAATCAAGGCAGAGTAATGTCTGAGAGCTAATGAGCATCCATTAAGGAGTTTGCTTGCCTCAAATGCATTTTGCAGTTCTAAGAATCCCGATACACTTCCTATTGTGAGTGTGTAGAATGAGAAGAGGCCCAAAGTAGGAGGCTTGGGGAACAATCTTAAGGGACAGAGGAAAAGGGCATAAGAAGGAATTATCAGGAGAAGAGAACCAAGAGTATGATGTCAGAGAAATCAAGGGAGAAAAGGGCTTAAATGAGGGAAAAGCTCATTCCTCTGGCCATGCCTAACAGTACCAAATACTGGGAAGGGAGTAGTACAGTTAATACTGAGAAGTGTTACAGTGGATTCTGACAAGGATTCCCTAGGATAAAAGGGAAAGCCAGATATCAACTATGGGAGAGCAGGGTTGGGCTGTTGTGGGCATAAACCCAATAGCATGTGGAAGACCTGATTTCATACCTTGTTAGGTGAAAGGAGGGCACTGTATTTTAGTGATCTAACACCATAGAGACTTGTGCCACCTATTTTGGATAAATTGAACTCTTCATGGAGATTGTACCCCACTTCAACAAGTGAAGTTAAAAACATAAATTGAATTATCATGATGCCACACTTTAAGAAGTGAAGTTAAAAAAAAATTGGAAAATTGAAAGTGAGAATTCTTTATGCTACAGAATGAAATGACAATATTCTCTTCACCTGGAATAGAGTGTCATTTCTGCATCTATCAATATAAATCTTACCTATCCTTCATGGGCCATCTCTAAGATGCTGCCCTGACTACATCAGTTTCCACCCATCTCCCAGCTCTTGACTATTCCAGTAAGAGATCATCAGGTCCTCAAACAGTTGGCTAAGGCACATGTGTTCCTGGAGTCACCCAGGTATGCCAACCAATTTTGCCCAAAGAGTGAAATTTATTGGTTCTACAACTGATCACACATACTGTTTCAGGGACATCTATCAGATGGAATGTTGAGCTGAGTGGACTGGGCCATCTCGCAAGGTAAAGTGTGTCTGTCTCAGCTTGCTGCATTTAGAGACATAAATTCAAGTTGGCACCAAAGAAGTTCCCCCTTTTTGTTGCAGTATGAGAGATCTTTGTCTTGTGAGGATCTAAGAGAATGTGGTCAGAGCACAGTTCTGCTCCAACAACAACACAAAGTTAAAAGGAAGCCAAGTGGAAAGGCCTCCTATACAGACATTTATAGACACCATTGAAACTGATAAAACCCAATAGTGCCGTCTGCTTTGTGGTACTGCAATCTTGCTTTCGTGTCATTTTGAGTTTTCTAATTTAAGTGTGCCACCAAAAGGACTGATATTTAAAAGTTTGTAGTAATCAGAAGGAGGTTGAGAACATCCTATGACTAGCATCTCTATGACATGTAATACAGCACTGTGGTGGTCCTAACTGCGCTTTTCAGCTTGTGTTTTGACTGGAGACAAGGACCTGATTTACATTCTTTGGTATCTCAGGGCCCACAACCCAGTTTCCATTTGTACATTGTTTACATAAGTTGCTTTTGGTCATTTTGCTCAAAGTTCCAAAGTGATTAAATCAAAGGTAGGAATTCACTCCCAAAATCCTTGTGCCAGTTAACAACCTTACATATGGCAGCCTTGACCATTTCTACTAAGTCAGTTACCTGGAAAATAAATACCTTTGGTCAGAAGACTTAATGAAAATGTCCCAATTTCTGAGAATCTATGCCAACACCAGAAAAACTGCCTAATTAATCTCTCCACAAATACAAATGTGTCCAAAAAAAACTTATTTTTAAAAATAAGGTTTTGAAACCACGTTTTTTAAAAATCTTAGCTGTGAAGACTAACCAGAAGAATATTCTATTGTATATTCTAGCACAGATATTCTACATGCTTAATTTAACACATAGAAAACAGTCATCTAAGGGCCAGCCGAGTGGCGCGGTGGTTAAGCGCTGGCTTGGGAAAGCCAGCGGCCCCGGTTCGATCCCACATATGAGGGCCAGTGACACTGCCCTCAAAAAAAAGAAAAAGAAAAAAGAAAACAGCCATCTATGAATCTATGAAAGCAGATTCCAGAATAAAAGTCTAAACTGTGTATACAGGGGTTGGGCAAGTGGCTCAGTTGGTTAGGAGCTCGCTCAAAAGTGTGAGCTCTGAGCAACAGGGTTCCCGGTTTGATTCCCAGCCTGAGCTGAGCTGCCGCTGAGTTGCCAACAGGTGGCAGGATGGCTCAGCTAAACAAACAAACAAACCAACAAACAGAAAAACTGTGTATATTAAGTTTAACAAAAGCATATCATATATACAGAGAAATCTCTACAAAGGTGTGAACAAACCTTTACAAGTTATAACCTCTTTTATAAGTTACATATTACTGATACCTATCTGCATTCAGTTAGATTTTTTAAGTTATCAAATTATGTACTATTTTATATACATTATATCATTTAAATATCTAAACAACCCAGTGAAGTGATAATTGGTTACTTGCTCTAGATCACTGTTATCAAGTACCAGAATTAAGATTCAATCTCAGGCCTTGCTTGCTTCAAAGTGTTTAATCCATTCTACTGGCTGCTTCAACACATACAATAAAGTATATAGCAACTTACTTTACTTTGTTATTTGGGGGAAATATGCTGAGTCCATCTTTCAGCAAGACCAAAGGGGTTGGTCTTAAAAAAAAAAATTTCCAGGATGATGTACCATCAAAGGCTCCCTATGATGAAAAAATGGGTTATCACATCAAGGTCATCAAAGGTTCCAGTGTACCTTACTCATTGTTCAAGTCACAAAGGATCTCCCATGCATCCCACACTGCCTAAAATGGATAATGTCCCAGGCTTCTCTGGTGTTTCCTGACACTGGTTGTGAGGAGATTCACACAGCACACTATTAAGCAGGATTCAGTCCCATCAAACAATGAAAGAAGCATTTCCTGACAACATAATACACTTCGTAGTATGTAAGGTAGGGAGTGGAGAGTTGCAGGGAGTGACTTAATTCAGAGGTTCTTTAGGGACTAGGAAACACTGGTCATTCCAATCTCCTTGTCAATTTCCACCACCTCCAATAAAAGGGTTTTGAAGCCAGGTTAGTAAATTAGAGCCTCTCAGCCTCCATCCAATGCAACAACTCAGGGTAAAATATATTTACCTAAATCCTAAATTTCTTATGAACTTTGTATAACCCTACATAAATATATGAAAATATGTCACATATATCTGTCTCCAAATCTTTAGGGATTACCTTTTCTTTTAATGTATATGAAGTTCCTATTTCATGCAATTATAGGAAGTACAGTATCTTTTAGAGGATTCTGAGGATTTCTAAAGAAGGTGAATTTTTTAATCACTTAAACTCTAGAAACGTATTTCACAGACATCAAAGTCAATTATTAACATGGACTTCTTTTTGTAAAACGCAGGTAAAATAAAGACATGTCTGTTTTACTTAAACCAATAAACTTAAGCTAACTTTTACTTACTATGGATTAATTTTAGATCACATGAACTTGAAAAGCATGAGTTACTTTCTACATTTCTAAGAATTTTAGAATACTCAATCCTTATAAGTGCTTGCATGTAAATTAAATTTTTTTTTTTTTTTTGAGGGCAGTGTCACTGGCCCTCATATGTGGGACCCGAACCGGGGCCGCTGGCTTCCCAAACCAGCGCTTAACCACCGCACCACTCGGCTAGCCCACATGTAAATTAATTTTAACAATACCACCTGGAGGTAGAAAATTATGTCACATATACAACATATGCATACATATATAGACTCATAAAGACAGACACAAACAGAAAACTTTTAGCCATGAGAACATTTACTAGTTTATAATAGTTGGAACCAAATATTGTTTGGGGGTATTTACAATTTATATATGTCCTTGACAAGTCAAGTTTCAAATAACCTACCCCCTTTTAACACGTTGTGGACCCGTGTTGCAGATTTGCGTCTATACATCACAGCTGTGCAAAACGGATGACGCACATCTGCCTTTTGAACACACGCTTGGTTTCCATGCACTATATGCTTAACTATGAAATACATGGAGCCTTTCTCCAAGTGGTCCTGCTGATGAATGTTTACAGAAACGTAACCTCACTTTGAGTTAATGACCTGTGATAAATTAGTGTGATAAATCTGTGATAAAGTAGCAAAAGACTGGGCTATAGATAAGGTGGAGACAGACTTAGACACAGACACAGACGCAGCACACCCAGGAACATCAACCCTTTATAATACTGCTTGGCCTTAATATAAATTAGGGATAGAGAAAGCTGGCCTGAAAATAGCAGTCTAAACTACAATGTCATCTTACAATTGGACCTCTTCTATCGCAAACTAGAAAAATGACAAAAGTGCCATGTGTCCAGGCCTTTTTGTCCCTCACTCAGACCTCTGTCACTCCGGTAAGACAGACCCTTCAGTTCTGGCCCTATCAACTCATCCACCCAGAGGGTCTGGTCTCGGGGACAGCCCAACACACGTTCTCCAACTCCCTCCCCCTAAGGGACCAGAGGAAACGGCACCTCCTGGCTGCCCCTCCTCAGACCCACAAGGACCTTCGCCTCCATGCCCAGGGACCCCTTGTGCCCCAGAGATCTGCCCCTCCAGGAGGTAAGCGGAGGCTTAATGGGCAGCTCTAGGAGAGTGCAGGTCCTCTTCTCCATGCAGGACCTCCTCCAAATAAAGTCAGGCTTAGGGAGTTACTCCAACAGCCCTAAAAAATATTTCAATGGGTTTTGGAGGCTCACTCTTACTTTTGACCTTACCTGGAGAGACATTTATGTCATCATAGGGCAAACTTACTCTAAAGCAGAAAGGGAGATGATTATAGAGGCTGCAACTCGCTTATGCAGATGGTCTCTACCTGACTGACCCTAGTTTTCCAATAGGGGTCATAGCTATACCTAATACTGACCCCACACTGGGTCTATGACTCCCCAGAAGGCACTTGGCAACCAAATCATCTAGTTCTTTGTTTAACTGAGGGCGTGAGACAAAGTAAGATTAAGCCAACTAATCAGCACAAGGTAGCTACTATTAACCAGCGCCCCTCTGAGAAACCCACTGTTTTTCTTGGGTGACTCAGGAAAGCTCTCACTAAATATACAAATACAGATCCTGATTCTCCTGAAGGGGACGTCAATGCTCAAAGACCGGTTCATTAGTCAGTGTGCCCCAGTCATCAGGAGGAAGTTAAGAAACTAGCACCAGGACCCAGCACTCAGCTGGGGGAACTCCTTTAGCTTCCTGGGTCTTTTATAGTTGGGACCAAGAGGAGGAGGAAAAGGTCAGGGAGAGAGAACATGAGAAAGAAAAGCAAAGGGATAAGAGACAGGCTCAATTACTTTACAAGTCTGACAGCCAACTCCAGGTACCCAAGAAAGGAAACCCCAGGAGAAGGCTACAACGGCGGAAACATTGGACACTGGCAACGCAAATGCCCAGAGTAGAGAGAGCAAAGGACACCATGCCCAACTGCAAGAAGTTTGGCCACTGGGAGAAAGGTTGTCCAGAGGGCCAAAGGGCCCCCCATCGGACCTCCAACCCATCATGGCCTTGAACTGAAAAGGCCCAAAGCTCTCCTTGGCTCACAGAATTGCCATTGAGGGGCCGGAGTATAGGGTGATCTTGAACGTGTGGCCCATAGGACCATAAATATTCTACTTGATACGGAGCCACCTATTCCTTCTGAACTCTGTTCCCGGTTCGTTCTCTCTCTCTCTCTCTCTCTCTCTCTCTCTCTCTCTCTCTCTCTCTCTCTCTCAAATCCTGGCAAATAGTTAGGGCAGAGGGTCAGCCCATAACCCCAAGGTTTACCCCTCCTCTATGCTGTTCACGGGGAGAGGCTCTATTTTCTCACTCATTCTTAGTTATGCCAGAATGCCCCAGGCCCCGTCTGGGCAGGGATGTTCTCCAGAAAGTGGGAGCACAGGTAATACTTGGAAATCGTCTCCCTGGTATACTTGCATTACTCTTTGACCAAGAGACTTGTGCCTCAGAGAAACCCAAGTGGTTAGACTTGGTAAACCCAGAGGTTTTGGCAACAGAAATCCCAGGACAAGCCAAATATGCTACTCCAGTTAAAATTCAACTCAAAGATCACTCCCATTACCCCCACCAGAGGCAATATCCACTGAAACCTGAAGCCAAAGAGGGCCTGTGGCCCCTCATGAACAGATTTCTTAAGGAAAGTCCATGAAAACTCCTCTCCCTGCAACATACCAATCCTCCCCGTAAAGAAAAGCTCCAGGGAACTGGTCCCAATCTAAGGGTCATTAATACAGCTGTAGTTCCCCTTCACTCTGTAGTTCCAAACCCATATGGGATCCTAGGGGCGATACCTTCAGAGACTAAACGGTTATTAGTCCTAAATTTAAAGGATGCCTTCTTTTGTATAACCCTTGGTCCTTCCTCTCAATTTTCATTTGTCTTTGAATGGGATGGTGGCAGGCATCGTCAGCAGTTCACTTGGACTGTCCGCCCACAAGGGTTTCAGGGCAGCCCTCACCTCTTTGGTCAGGCTTTAGCTAGGGACTAGCCTGCCTGTCCCTCTAGTGATGAGTGCTTATTCAGTATGTAGATGATTTACTCACCTGCTCCCCCACCCAGGAACTAGCACAACCATATGCTACGCAGATCTTAAATTTCCTAGCCAAACAAGGCTACAAAGTCTCTAGACCAGAAGCCCACTTAGTCAGTCAACAGGTCCAATGCCTAGGATTAATCCTTACCCTGGGAGAATGAAAGTTATCCCCTGACAGTGTCAGGGCAATTACTCAGCTGCCTTCTGCCATGACCAAGAGGCAGCTGAGAGCATTCCCTGGACTCTCAGGATGCTGCAGACTCTCGTTTATTGGATATGGGCTCAGCCTCAATATGAAGCCTTCAAGGAGGGCGGGAAACAGGGGCCACTTGTTTGGGGGTCAGAGCAACAACAAGCCTTTGAGTAATTAAAGAGAGATTGTACTAGGGCCCCGGCCTGAGGGCTGCCTCCATCTACAGAATCTTATCAGCTATATGTCACTGAAAAACAAGGTATGGCGCTAGGGGTATTAGCGCAGCATTAGGCCCCATTCAGCGTCCGGTGGGTATTTATCTAAGAGATTAGACTCAGTGGCAGAGGGCTGGCCAGGCTGCCTCTGGGCAGTAGTAGCATCTGCCCTTCTAGCACATGAGGCCTCTAAAATCACCCTAAGACAGGCCTTGAAACTTTTAACCTCCTCCCACGGGGCCACTTTACTGGCCCTCAAGGGCCCCCATTGGATGACAGACAGCAGGATATAAAAATGTCAGGTCCCGCTGGTAGAAAATCCCGACATTACTGTCCAAAGGTGCACCACCTTACTACCTTGCCCAGAGGAGGGCACCCCAATACACTCCTATGAAGAAACCAATCACCTGACTTATGCCAGCAGGAGAGATGTAAAGGACCAGCCACCAGAAAACTCAGAATAGACTTGGTTTACTGATGGTAGCAGCTTAGTAAGAGAAGGAGTTGGGCATGCAGGATATACCACAGTAACCCCATTTGAAACCATAGAGGCAAAAGCACTGCCCCCTGGGACTTCGGCTCAATTAGCTGAATTTGTCACTCTAACTAGGGCTTTACAGTTTGGAAGAGACAAAAGGGTTAGTATCTACACAGACTCTAAATATGCTTTCTTAGTGCTCTATGCCATGCAGCTATCTGGAAAGAAAGAGGATTCCTCACTACCAAAGATGCTCCCATAAAATACAGACCTCAGATACTATCCCTCTTAGAGGGCAACACCTCCCCAAGGAGGCAGCAGCAATCCACTGCCAGGGACATGGAAAGGGACAGGATGAAAAAGCTCAGGGAAATCATCAGGCAAATCAGGCAGCCAAGGCCACCCCCTCTAAGGAAAAAGTAAAGGGGGCCTCATTCCTTCTTTACCGGGCCCCACTCTTCCCATGCCATAGACTTCAGAAGAGAAAAACTGGACCATTCAGAGGGGAGACACCCTGAACCCTCAGGGATAGTATGAGCTGGATCAAAGGCTACACCTTCCACAAACCCTCCAGTGGAAAGTCATTAACAGACGTCATGATTCCTGTCAGATTGGGCGGGATAATATGCACCAAATCTGCAGGAAAATGTTCACTGGAAAAGGCATATATAAGACAGTTAACCAGCTATGTCATGCCTGTGTGCTTTGTACTTAACAACAATCCCCAGGGGAATAAGCCTCCTCCGCTCATACAGCCTGATCAGCATCGGGGAAGCTACCCAGGGGAAAACTGGAAATGAGATTTTACTCCATGGCCTCCATGCAAAGGATTTAATACCTCTTGGTATTTACTGATGCCTTCACCGGGTGTATAGAGGCATTTCCCACCTGGATAAAGAGGGTCCCAGAGGTTTCCAAGCAACTGCTAAAGGAAATCCTTCCTAGGTTTGGCCTACCCCATCCTTACAAAGTGACAACTGGCCTGCTTTTACCTTATATATTACCCAACAGGTGGCTGAGGCCCAGGGTACAAGAGATTTCTTATATTCCTCCTGGAGATCTCAGAGCTCCCTCAAAGTAGAAAGAGCAAACCCTTAGGAACATCCTAAGGAAGTTCTGTCAAGAAATCTGTCAACCATGGCTTGACCTCCTACTAATAGCTCTGTTGCGGGCTCAAATATGTCCCCAGGCTTCCCTACAGCTCAGCCCTTATGAGGCTTTATGTGGGAGAGCCTTCCTCTTATCTGACATACTCTTAGGTTCAAAGGCTACAAGCCTCCTTCAGTATGTCACCTCTCTAGGGCAGTTCCAGGAAGCCCTTAGGGCCTATGCACAAAAGGCTCATCCTTGCCTGCAGGGCAGAGCCCACAGTCACCAACCCAATACCTGCCTGACAGTCAGATACTCCTCAGATCTTGGAAAGATGGTGCCCCACATCCCAACTGAGCCCCCCTTGGAAGGGCCCCTTCACTATGTTTCTTTCTACCCCTACAGTGGTCAAGGTGCTAGGAGTCTCTAGCTGGATCATCACTCCTGGATAAAACCCTGGAAAGGTGATAAAGGGAAAGACTTGCCAACTGGATCCCAGTACTTCTGCCAGCCTCTAGAGGACCTCAAGTTACTATTCAAGAAAGTGCTGCTAAGTACTGATGACTAACCCCCGACTGTTATCTACTGGCTGATTTTTCTCTTAATCCTTATTCTTATTTTTCCCACCTGTGTCCCTCCTGGGAGCCCCCCCCCCCCACTAAATAATTATTTCTCATACACTTAGACTAAATTGTCAACATGATAGTTGTCCTCCTAGTTCTATTACATTTCCAGTCCGTTTGAGGAGAATGGGAGACTAACACCCTTATAAACGTTTCCAACATAACTGCAAAGGGAAATAGCCTGTCTCACTGCTGGATATGCCACATGCAGCCCAGAAACACCTCTCCTCTCCCCAGTTTCAGCCAGCCCATTTTAATCTCAAACTTACCTTTCTTTAAGGGGTCTCCAAGGAGTTCCCCAACAGTGCTATCTTGGTTGTCAGGTTAGACTCCTCAGCTACATGTCTGGGCTGCATTCACCTCAGCCTACCAGTTAACCAGTCTGATACAACTAGGGTCAGAACCCTCAACTGTACATCCACATCTAGCCCTTGTCACTTCTGTACATATCGAGATGGGCTACCTCTCGTCTGTTCAGTCCTTCAATTATCCCATTACATTTGACATTTCTAGAAGGGGCTCTCCAAATACCACCTTCTGGTGTCCAGCTAATCACAAATCTCACTATGGTAAACAAAATACGAGTCCCAGGAATCGGTGCACATACTGGGAAGGACAAGGCAACAACATCTTTGAAACTTCACCACCTACCTCCAAGAGCAGGATGGGTACCAATGGGACCCAGGGATGCTGGGCTGAGGAGACGCCTTTTATCTCCCCAGTGCAATGTAGCCCCTCCTTGAGACCCAAGTCTGACCACATGCTTTAACTCCTCCTCCCCACATTGAGCTTATACTGCCCTGAGTATTTATTTCTCTATGGTCCTCCTCAAAATGAACTACCGAACGAAAAGTCACCAGAAAGGGTCTACTGCCACTCTCCTATCACCCTGGTTACCCACATCATGGTTTGAAGGACAATGCACCTTAGGGGTTTTAGGCCCTCGGGGCATCAGTCTCAGTTCAAAACATTATTCGCCACAGAGACAAACGGGCCACAGGAGTCATACTAGCTGGTATTGGGGCTGCCAACAGTCTAACAGCCCTTTGGGGAGGATCTGCCTATCACGAGGCTACTCTAAGAGAAGGCCGAAGGATGTGTTTTTGTCTAACACCAGTTTGCAATATCAAATATGTTTGCCAAACTAAAAAAGCAGATGTGTGTCATCCATCTTTTACAGCACAGCTGTAATGTATAGATGCAAATCTGTGTCACTGATCCACAACGTGTTAGTTAGGCAAATGTGTTTGATATTGCAAAGCCACTCTAAACAAAAACGCACTCTTACTCCTTCTCTTAGGTGGCAAAGTGTTTGCAACTGCTTTGAGGTTCGTATGTCTTGAGTGCAATCACTTACAAACATAGGCATTGCCATGCAATTCCAGGAACTCCTGTTTAAGCAGACTGAAATGCTTTTATCAACAGCTACACACTTACCTCATTCCTTACAGTGCAGGGTTAGCCTTACATCATGTTTTCAGCATGCCTTTTTCTTGGATCATTCTGTTAGTTACGGGGATGGAGAAGAAGTACCAGCATACAAATCTGTTAATAAGGCACTCTTTGGCTTCAGGTTTCAGTGGATATTGCCTCTGGTGGGGGTAATGGGAGTGATCTTTGAATTGAATTTTAACTGGAGTAGCATATTTGGCAGCTCAGCTCGGGCTGGGCATCGAACTGCTGTTGCTCAGAGCTCAGCTTGCACTCTTGCACTCTTGAGCGAGCTCTTAACCAACTGAGCCACTCGGCGGGCCCTCCTCTGCCCATTTTTAAATTAGATTATTTGTCTTTTTGTTGTTGAGTTGTATGAGTAATATCCATATTTTGGATATTATCCCTTTATTAGAGGCATTGTCTGCAAATGTCTTCTCCCATTCAGTTGGTAGCCATTTTTGTTTGTTTGTTTGTTTTTAAGGGCATTGTCACTGGCCCTCAGATGTGGGATACGAACCCCAGCCGCTGGCGTCCCACTGGCGTCCCAAGCCAGCTCTTAACCACCGCGCCACTCAGCCGGCCCTCAGTTAGTAGCCTTTTTGTTTTGTTGATGGTTCCTTGTGCTGTGCAGAAGCTTTTTAGTTTGATATAGTCCCATTCATTTATTTTAGCTTTCGCTTCCCTTTCCTTTGAGGTTAAATTCATAAAATCCTCTTTGAACGCATGGTCTATAAGTTTAGTATCCATGTTTTCTTCTATGCAGTTTATTGTTTCAGGCCTTATGTTTAGGTCTTTGATCCATTTTCAGTTATTTTTGGAACATGATGACAGGCAGCAGTCTCGTTTCATTCTTTTGCACATGGTTTTCCAATTCTCCCAGCAACATTTATTGAATAGGCTGTCTGATAGTTATGTTTTTGGCTCCTTGGTCAAAAATTATCTGTCCATATTTATGTAGGTTTATTTCTGGGTTTTCAATTCTACTCCATTGGTCTGTGTGTCTGTTTTTCTGCCAACACCATGCTGTTTTGATGATTGTTGCTCTGTAGTACAAGCTGATATCAGAGAATGTGATACTTCCACCATTATTCATTTTTTTTTTGGATTGCTTTGGCTCTTTGGGTTCTTTTGTGGTTCCATACAAACCTGATGATTTTTTTGTTCTATTTCTTTAAAAAATACCATTGGGATTTTGATGGGAATTACATTAAATCTGTATATTGCTTTGGGTAATATGGCGATTTTAATTATGTTGATTCTTCCATTGCATGAACATGAAATGTCTTTCCATTTCTTTGTGTCTTCATTTTCTTTTAAAAATGTCTTATAGTTTTCAGTGTATAGGTCCTTCACATCCTTGGTTAAGTTTATTCCTAGGTGTTTTATTCTTTTTGTTCCAATTGCAAAAGGAATTGTTTCTTTATTTCTTTTTCTGAGATGTCATAGTTAGTATACAGGAATGCAACGGATTTTTGTACATTGAGTTTGTAACCAGCAACTTTACTGTATCCATTTATTGTTTCTTTTTTTTTTTTTTTTTTTTTTTTTTTTTTTTTTTGAGGGCAGTGTTACTGGCCCTCATATGTGGGACCGAACCGGGGCAGCTGGCTTCCCAAGCCAGCGCTTAACCTCTGCGCCACTCGGCCGGCCCTATTTATTGTTTCTAATAGCTTTTTGGTGGAGTCTTTAGGGTTTTCTACATGAAGCATCATGTCATTTGCAAAAAGTGACAATTTAACTTCTTCATTCCCAATTAGGGTGCCTTTTATTTCTTTCTCTTGCCTGATTGCTCTGGCTAGGACTTCCAATACTTTCTTGAATAGCAGTGGTAATAGGGTACAACCCTGTCTTGTTCCCGAATGTAGAATGAAGGGCTTCAGTTTTTCAGAATTATGATGTTAGCTGAGGGTTTGTCATGTATGGCCTTTATTATGTTGACATATTTTCCTTCTATACCCATTTTATTAAGTGTTTCAATCATAAATGGGTGTTATCTCTTGACAAATGCTTTTCCTGCATCTATTGATATAATCATATAATTTTTGTCTTTTATTTTGTTTATGTGATGTATCACATTGATTGATTTGCATATGTTGACCATCCTTGTACCCCTGGGAATGAACCCCAATTGATCGTGATGTATAATGTCTTTAATGCATTGTTGCATTCAATTTGCTAGAATTTTGTTTGGGATTTTTGCATCTGTATTCATCAAATATTGGTCTGCAATTTTCATTTTTGTGATATCCTTACCAGGTTTTGGTATCACGATACTGTGGACCTCATAAAATGAGTTAGGAAGTAATGTGTCTTCTCCAATTTTTTGGAAGAGTTTGAGGAGGACAGGTGTTACATCCTCTTTGAATGTTTGGTAGAATTTACTAGCAAAGCTATCTGATCCTGGACTTTTGCTTTTGGAAAGGTTTGATGACTGATTCAACTTCCTTACTGTTGATGAGCCTATTTAGATTTTCTAGTTCTTCATGATTTAGCCTAGGAAGGCTATATGTTTCTAAGAACTTGTCCATTTCTTCTCGGGTTATTGAATTTGGTGGCATATAGACCTTCATAGTATTCTTAGATGATCCTTTGTATTTCTGTGGCATCCATAGTAACTTCTCTTTCATTTCTGATTTTATTTGTGGCTTTTCTCTTTTTATCTTTGTGAGTTAGCCAAGGGTTTGTCAATTTTATTAATCTTTTCAAAGAACCAGCTCTTTGTTGCATTAATTTTTTCTATTACCTTTTTTTCTCTATTTCATTTAGTTCGGCTCTGATTTTTATTATTTCATTCCTTCTGCTAACTTTGGGTTTCATTTGTTCTTTTTTTTAGTTTTGTTTTTTTTTAAAGATTTTATTGGGGAATTGGGGGAGGGAAAGGTGTTGGGGAATCGGGGAAGGGGAACAGACAAGTTACTGACCTTTTGTTCTTCAGTCTAGTTGTGGAGGACATCGTTTCACTGGCCCATGTTGGTATTGTGATCATTGCACTCTTCCAGGCTGAGGCAGATCAGTCGCCGGCTATTAAACAGCCATTCATGGAGGCTAATGGCAGCTCACGCTGGCTGCCGGCCACTCATGGTAGCTTACAGCAGACCACTGCAGCCCAACTTCTGCCTATGCCATCGCTGGTGACTCTCTGCAGCCCAGCTCCAGGTCGAGCTGTTGTTCACCATCCTAGCTGTAGATGGGGCAGCATCACCGGCCCATGTGGGATCCAAACCAGGGCCCTACTGCTCAGAGCTCGTGCTCCCAAGTCAACTCTTAACCAACGAGCTATTTGGCCGGCCCCCGACGTACTTCTTTAAAAGTTCTTTCCATGTTGTGTGTAATATCACCTTCTCAGTTAAAAAAAAAAAAAGTGCTGGAAGTAGAAAAGCCAAAATGAAGCCCTGAAATCTCCCTGCTGACTATTTTTGAATGATGGCCAGATGGTTCTTTGTCCTCAAGAAGATCCAATTTCAGGACCAACTGTGCTAATACACTCACAGCACAGACACCAGAGGAAAGGCTTGTGGAGAACGAAAACCTCTCTGTAAAGGCACTCATGGCAGCCCAGCTCCAGGTCAAGCTATTGTTCACCATCTTAGCTGTAGAGGGCTCAGCGTCACTGGTCCATGTGGGATCTGAACCAGTGGCCCTGCTGCTGAGAGCTCGTGCTCCCAAGCCAACTTTTAACGAAAGAGCCACTCGGCCGGCCCCCTCTTCTAGTTTTTTAAGGTGTAATGTGAGATTTTTTATCTGGGATTTTTCTTCTTTCTTCAGGTAGGCCTGTAATGATAGAAATTTCCCTCTTATTACTGCTTTCACTGTGTCCCAATAATTTTGACAGGATGCATTTTCATTTTCATTTGTTTTAATGTATCTTTTGATCTCCCCTCTTATTTCTTCTTTGACCCAGTCGTTCTTTAAAAGTATGTTGTTTAGGGCCGACCGAGTGGCGCAGTGGTTGAGCTGACTTGGGATGCCGACGGCCCTGGTTCAGATCCCACATATGAGGGCCAGTGACACTGCACTCGAAAAAATAATAAAATAAAAATATGTTGTTTAATCTCCACATATTTGTGGTTTTTCCTTCTTTCTTTTTGCACTTGATATCTAATTTCAAGCCTTGCAATCAGAGAATATGCTGGGTATGATTTCAATCTTCTTAAATCTCCTGAGGCTGGTTTTATGTCCCAATATATGGTCCAGCCTTGATAATGTTCCACGTACACTAGAAAAGAATGCATAGTCTGATGTTCTAGGATGAAGTCCTCTTTAAATGTCAATTATGTCCATTTCACCTAATGTGTCATTTAGGGCTGATATTTCCTTATTTATTTTCTGTTTGGATGATCTATCCATAGTTGTCAATGACGTATTCAGGTACCCTACTATAATTGTGTTTTGGTCAATTTCTCCCTTTAATTCTGTTAGTAGTTGCCTTGTATATTTCAGTGTTCCCTGATGGGGGGCATAAATATTAATGACTGTTGTATCTTCTTGTTGTATAGTCTCTTTTATTATTATGAAATATCCATCTTTGTCTCTTGTTACTTTTTATATCCTGCAGTCTATTTCATCTGATATAAGTATGAATATACCTGCTTTTTTCTGAATACCATTTGCTTGGAGTATCAATTTCTACCCATTCACTTTGAGTGTATATTTGTCTTTGTAGCTGAGATGCGTCTCTTGGAGGCAGCATATATGGGTTTAGTTTTTTGATCCAGTCTGCTACTCTGTGCCTTTTTAATGGTGAGTTTAGTCCATTTACATTTAGGGTGATTATTGATATATGAGGATTTCCTATCCGTCTATCATTTGTTTTCTGGTGGCTTGGTGTCTCCATTGTTTCTCTGCCATTTTGTTGCTATCTGTTATTTCAGTGTGATGGTATTCTATGATTTTTCCCTCTGTTTCTTCTTTTTTAATTTTATATATTTCAGTTCTGGATTTTTTTGAGTGGTTACTATTAAGTTTATGTAAATGAAAGTTTCATATTTACAGTCATCCTTTTCCTTCAGCATGCTTCTTATCTCCATTCCCCTTTGCTGGTTCAGACCTTTACTCTCTCCCCTTTTATGTTTTTGTCATCACAAATTATCCCTACTTATGCTTTGAGTTGATTTCTGCATTGCAGTAACAAGTTGTCTTTTTCCCCTTTTTCTAAAAAATATTTTTTTCTTCTTTACCCTGTATGTTATGTTTAAATGTACAGTGTCCTATTTTATGTAGGGATTGCCATTTCCTGCTTCTGTCTTTCTGTTTGTACATGGTTTTGTAGTCTTTTGATTTTTTGTTTCAGGTCGAATAGACTCCTTTGTATTTCTTTTTTTTTTTTTTAAAGATTTTTATTGGGGAATTGGGGAGGGGAACAGCACTGGGGAACCGGGGAAGGGGAACAGACAAGCTGCTGTTCTTTTCGTCTTCAGTCTAGCTGTGGAGGACATTGCTTCATTGGCCCATGTTGGTATCTTCATTATGCTCTTCTCGGGCAAGGCAGCTCCATCGCTGGCCTCTGGATGGCCACTCACAGTGGCTCTTGACAGCTCACACTGACTACCAGCCAACTCACGCTGGCTGCCGGCCACTCTCTGTAGCCTATGGCAGCCCACTGCAGTAGGGGCTGCAACTATGCCATCCCAGGGACTCACAGCAGCCCAGCTCCAAGTGGAGCTGTTGTTCAACATTTTAGCTGTCGAGGGCAGTGTCACCGGCCTCATATGTGGGATCCGAACCAGGGCCGTTGGCATCCCAAGCCAGCTCTTAACCACCATGCCACTTGGCCAGCCCTCCTTTGTATTTCTTGTAATGCAGGTAGTGTGTTAGAAAATTCCCTCAGATTCTGTATGTCTGGAAAGGTCTTTATTTCTTCTTCATATCTAAAGGATATCTTTGCTGGGTGTATTATTCCTAGCTCATAATTCCTCTTTCAATAGGTTGAATATTTTATTTCATCCCCTCATGACTTGTAGAGTTTCTGCTGAAAAATATGATGATAATCTAATGGGCTTTCCTTTGTAGGTTACTGTCTTCTTTTCCCTGGCTGCCTTGAGGATTCTTTCTTTGTCATTAATTTTTGACAGCTTCAATACAATGTACCTTGGAGAAGCCCTATTGGGATTGAGGTAATTAGGTATGCTATTTGCTTTTGGATTCAACGATCCAGTTCTTTCCACAGGTTTGGGAAGTTCTTGTCGACTATTCATTTGAATATACTCTCTGTTCCTTTCTCCCTTTCTTCTCCTTCTGGTATGCCTATTATTCTTATGTTGCTCTTTTTGAGGGACTCAGAAAGTTCTTGTAGAGTTCTTTTATTTCTTTTAACTTTCAAGTCTCTCTCTTCTTCCATCTGTGTCATTTCCAGATTTCTATCTTCGTTACACGTTTGTTTGTTTTTTTTGAGGGCAGTGTCACTAGCCCTCATATGTGGGACTGAACCGGGGCCGCTGGCTTCCCAGGTCAGTGCTTAACTACCGCGCCACTCAGCTGGCCCTCAGATTTCTATCTTCAAAGTCACTAATTCTTTCATCCATCTGGTCAGCTCTATTACGTAAGCTGGTTGTTTCATTCTTCATTATTTTATTGAGTTCTTAATCTCCAGAATTTCTATTTGGTTCTTTTTTAAAATTTCAATATCTTTGGTAAAATGTTCATTTTGTTCTTTCTGAGTTTATTAAACAGCCCATCTGTGTTTTCTTACATCTTGTTGAGTTTTTTCAGAACTACAATCTTGAATTCTCTGTCATGTAAGTCACATATTTCCATGTTTTTAAATTTACTTTCTGCAGACTTTTCATTTTCTTTCTGAGCTGCCTTGTTACCTTAGTTATTTGTTGCAGCTGCCCAGCCATCTGTTCCCCTACACAGATTCCTAAAAGACAGGAGGTGTCTCAAACCTCATGAGACTGGGAGGAATGATTCCTGTAAAGCTTCCTCAGAGGGCATCCCAGAAAGCTGGGACCTGATGGAACAATATTGATTGACTCCCAATCCCCTTATCAGTAGGTTTAGAGATAAATCCTTTTTAGTAAATTTTTAGCATAATGACTATCTCACGGGGTCTGTGCATGTGTGTGTGTGTGTGCGCGCGCGCGCGCGCCAAGGCACAGCATTTGTTGCAACACTATGGGACTTTCGGTAATAGCAGCCTACAGGTATGGGTAATCCGGTTTAAGCAAGTTCTCAGGCATGAGACTAACAGACCGTGGAAAAGACAATCCCACTTCCTGATCGAGGTATCAATGAAAGTCACGCGTTGGCCCGATTCAGGGCTCAGTCTTTGAGGCTTGAATCCCCTGGGCCGCTTGCATTTAACTCTTAGCTACTGTCTCTTTCATAACCCTTTGCCGCCCCTTCTCATTTCCCACTGCTCTTGTCATGCAGGACGGGACAGTTATTCATGGCAATTAATGAATTATTATTCCTCTTCCTGGGCATCTACAGGAGTGGGTTCTGCAGCAGGTCGATATGGAGAGTTCTTTATTTTCTCTCCCATTGCAGCCTTTTATTCTCTCTCACTCTGTAGCATTATATTTTTGCTTGCACTGTTCCAGCTTCTCACATGATGGGAGTTTCCCTGGAAGGTGGGCTTCTGCTCTGTGAGTAAGTCACCTGGGTCTCAGGGTACCACCTCCATGGGGGGTTATATGGAGGGCGATAGAGTTCTGAGCTTCTGTAGTCCCAGTGCTTCCCCTGCAGCCTGATCCAAAGCCTGAGTGTCTCAGTGGCTCTGGCTGCCCCTGCAGGGATCCACCCAGAAAGGTGGGGGTGGGATGGGCTGTGAGAGATGGCTCTGAGCAATGGCAACTACCATGGTTGTCTTGCCCCAACAGTTTTTTCATTTTTGCCGGAATTAGTGTGGCTGTGGGGCTGCAGTTCTCAGGGCTGTAGATACTCTGTTCTTTAAGCTGACACTGCTACTGTTTCTTCTAGAGCCTGCTTCTAACACTGGGAGGGTGGGGATGGGGGAGCTCTTGGAGGATTTGCGGAAAAGGCAGCCAGGCTCCATGTCTGTATTCTCTGTTTTCTACCTGGCAGTGAGGACTTAAACCACCATTTTCACCCTTCTATATTCATTCTTTGCTCCGAGGTCTCTGCCAAGAGTGCTGGGTTAAGCCACATTATATGTTGATCTCTCAGGCAGAACTGTGAGCCATAGGGGATGCGTTTGCAGCCCAAACTCTTCCCTCTCCCGTGACTGCGACTGCGGTAAGCTGCAGACTGCAGAGAGCTCCAGTCTGCGTCCTGTGGCCTGTGCCTGCATCTTTAGGTTTTCCCCTTTCGTTCCTACCCCACTAGCCCAATTTGCCCACCTTCAGGTGATTCAATTTGCATGTCTTTCAGACATCCTTGTGTGCCATGCAGGGAATCCTTTGTTGAATTATAGCTGTTCAATTTGTTGTATCTTCCAGGGGAGATTTCAAGGAACTCCTTACATCATTTTTTCTGTGATGTAATGGCTCCCTCTTTAATTTCAAATGCATAAAAGAAGCTGCAAAACTGTTATTCTGTGAGGCATTTGAGATCTTGTTCCCCAGCATATGTCATCAGTTTGGCTCAAATAAATAAAATTTTATAAAAATTCTCTACAGGTTTGGATTCTTCTGAAATCGACAAAATCTTAAGACACACTAAAATGAAAATGAAACACACCAAAACCTATGGGCTACAGCATTGGCAGTACTAAGAAGGAAGTTTATAGAGATAAATGCCTACATTATGAAAAGAAAGATCTCAGATAAGCAACTTAACTTTCCATCTCAAGGAACTAGATTTAAAAAAAAAAAACATATTAAGCACAAAGGTGGCAAAAGGAAGAAGACAATAGATTAGAGCAAAAATAAATGAACTACAGAACAGAAAAACCAAACAAAAATTAATGAATCTAAGAGTTGGATTTTGAAAGATAAAAAAAAAAAAAAGTTTACAAACCTTTAGCTAGACTAAAAGAAAGACTATTTAAATAAAATTAGAAATAAATGAGGAAACATTACAATTGATGCCACAGATACAGAAAGGATCAAAAGAAACTACTATGCACACTTATATGCCAACAAATTCAATAATCTAGAAGAAATGGATACATATTTAAAAACATACAACCTAGACTGATTCATGAATCCTGGGTCATGAAGCTGTAGAGATCAGAACAGAGGAGTAAGGAGATTAAAGCAGTCATCAAAAACCTCTCAAGGGCCGGCCGAGTGGCGCATTGGTGAAGAGCTGGTTTTGGGATGCCAGCGGCCCGGGTTCGGATCCCACATGTGAGGGCCAGTGACACTGCCCTCCACAGATAACAACAGCTCCACCTGGAGCTGGGCTGTGCGAGCCCCGGCGATGGTGTGGGCTGCGGTAGGCTACAGTGAGTGGCCGGCAGTCAGCGTGAGCGGCTGGCAGCCAGCGCAAGCTGCCAATAGCCGCGGTGAGCGACCATCCAGACGCTGGTGATCGATCTGCCTCATCCGGGAAGAGCGCAATGACGATACCAACATGGGCCAGTGAAGCAACGTCCTCCTCAACTAGACCGAAGAACAAAAAGACAGCAACTTGTCTGTTCCCCTTCGCCGATTCCCCAACGCTGTTCCCCTCCCCCAATTCCCCAATAAAAAATCTTAAAAAAAAAAAAAAACTTTCAAGAAAGAAAAGCCCAGGGCCACGTGGATTCACTGGTGAAATCTACTAAACATTTAAATAATTAATATCAATCCTTCTCAAACTATCCCACAACCTGAAGACAAGGGAACACTTACAAACTCATTTTATGAGGCCAGTATTATCCTGATACCCAAACCTGATAAAGCCAGTAAAGCCAGTACAAGAAAAGAAACTTACAGGCCAATACCCCTGATAAACCTAGATGCAAAAATCCTCAACAAAACTCTATTGAACTAAATTCAATACATACATCATGACCAACTGAGATTTATTCCTGGGATTTAAGAATAATTCAATCCAGAAAAACCAATCATTGTGATATACCACATTAACAAAAAAATAAAGGTAAAAATTACATGATCATTTCAATAGATGCTGAAAAAGAATTTGACAAAATTCAGCATCTATTCAAGATAAAACAAATACTCAACATACAAAGAATAGAGGAAATTAACTCAAGATAATAATGACCATATATGAAACACATACAGGTATTATCATACTTACAGTGAAAAACTGAACGATTTTCCTCTCTGAAAAGAAAAACGAATTTTTTTAAAGTTTAACATAGCATCAATGCCCAAATGACCAAGATAACAAGGGAATTCAGAAGAAAATTAAAGATCTCCAGAAAAGAAAGACATGTGATTTAAATAACAGAAAATTCAAGATTGCAGTGTTGGATAAACTCAATAAGATACACAAAAACTCAGAGAGGCAATTCAATGAACTCAGGACAGAGGGAATACTTCATCGCTCAAGAGTGGGAGCTGAGGTCTGAGCAACAGCAGTTCGATGCCCAGCCCGAGCACTGAGCTGCTACTGAGCTGCCAACAGGGCAGGATGGCTCAGCTAAAAAAAAAAAAAAAAAAAATGAGTACAGATGGAGCAAAGACTTAGTGACATAGAAGATAGAAATCTAGAAATGATTCAGAAAAAGAGAGTCAAGAGTAAAAAGAAAAACTGAAACAACTCTACAAGAACGATCTGACTCTATTAAAAGAGCAATATAAGAATAATTAGTATACCAGAGGAAGAATGAGAGAAAAGAATAGAGAGCCTATTTAAACAAATAATCAATAAGAACTTCGCCAACCTATGGAAAGAACTGGATCCTCAAATCCAAAAGGCTACAAAACACATAATTATCTCAACTCAAAAGGCCTTCTCCAAGGCACATTATATTAAAACGGTCAAAAATTAGTGACAAAGAAAGAATTTTCAAGGCAACCAGAGAAAAGAAGATGGTAACTTTAAAAGAAACCCCATTAAAAAAGAAAAAAAAAAAAACATTAGATTATCTTCAGATTTTTAAGCAGAAACCTGCAAGCTAGGAGCAAAATCAAATATTCAAATTAATTATTATTATTGATTTCAATCTTCTTAAATTTATCAACTTGTTTTGTAGCCTAATACAGTCTATCTTGGAAAATATTCCATGAGCACTTGAAAGGAAAGTATATTCTGCTGCTTTGGGATGTGTGGGAAGCTGATAGCAACCCAGTGTCTGACAAGGCCACATTGCCCTGCTCAGCACTGGATATTAGGGGTGCTGCCTTATGGTTGGTCATGTAATATCTCCTGCCTCTGTGAACCCATGTGCCTTTTCTTCTATAGGAGACAATATATTCACTACACTTGTGACATGTTCCTGTGGTATCCCAATGAGCTAACTACGCAGCCAAGGACGGGTAAGATCTCCTAAAAGTGGGGAGACAACCCAAGCCAGGCGGTAGTTCCATGGGGGACCCCTGAACTGTGATATTGGGGACTCAAGCCTCTTGGAAACTGAGGCACAGACCTCTGACAAACTCAGGCCAGAAAACTCAGGCCTGTGAGAAGCTGATGCATTTGCCTAAGGGCCCTACTGTGAATAGTCTGGAAGATTAAAAGTTTTCAGGCTATGAGAGTTCCCGGTAAGAGGCAGCTCTAAGACATCCGCTGACCATGGAATTGTTAATCAGCCTTGTGTGAATTCCTTTGCCCAGTGCCTTGTTGCAGCAACAGATACTGAAGCTTTGACTGAGAAACGGATGCAGCCCTCTGTAGGATAAGAGAGGTGTGAGATCCTTTTGGTTGCTAGGTATTGTTATTTACAAACGAATAGATTTTAGATGCTTTTACCTTAAACACAGCCACTCCTAGTCTTTTGGTATAGCTCAAGTATACTGTGAGTTTTATGATTGTGTTTAACTGCTAAAATTTAGGATGATTTCTAGATAGTCAAGATAGCTTTAGTAAACATTCTTTAGGTGACTTACAAAAACTGAGTCTGGGTTTCATAGCAATTATCATAATAAAGACAAGGTAATCCTTTAACGAAAGAGTAAGTCACAGTACACCCTGGAAAGAGCACTTTCAGGGGAGTAGAGGACTGTGTAAATCCTGAGAACTACAAACCACTGTTAATGATTTGTTACAGTTTAGTTCCTTGAAAATTCTCAATAAAAGCTATACGCTGACCCGATTCGGGGCTCAGTCTTCCTTGGCTGAGTCCCTTGGGCTCAGTCGTCTTTGGCTGAGTCCCTTGGTCTCGCTCTTATCTTTCTTCTGTCTCTTGTTTTTCCTTAATCTGCGTCGCCCCTCTCGTGTCCCACTTGCCCTTGCCACGCAGGACGTGACAGGGATGAAATGCTCTAAAAATACCAATTAAATCCATCTGGTCTAGTGTGTCATTTAAGGCTTCTGTTTTTTGTTTATTTTCTGTCTCGAAGATCTGTCCAATGTTGTCAATGGGGTGTTAAAGTCCCCTACTATGATTGTATTATGGTTGACCTCTCTCTTTATTTTGGTCAATATTTGCTTTATATATTTAGGTGCTCCTATGTTGGGTGCATAAACGTTTACAAGGGTTATATCCTCTTCTGGATAGATCTTGTTATCATTATGTAATGTCCCTCTTTGTCTCTTATTATAGTCTTTATTTTAAAGTCTACTTTGTCTGATATAAAGATTGCTACCCCAGCTTTGTTTTTCATTTTCATTCACATGAAATATCTTTCTCCATCCCTTTACTTTCAGTGTATGTCTTTCAATCTGAAGTGGGTCTCTTGTGGAGAGCATATGTATGCGTCTTTTCCATTCAGCTACCCTATGTCTTTTGAGTGGAGCATTTAATTCATTTACATTTAAAGTGATTACTGATATACATATATAGTTACTACCATTTTATTCTTCATATTTATGTTCTTTTTTTCCAACTTTTTCTTCTTAAAGTCTTTTTAATACTGGTTTCGTGATGATGAACTCCTTCAGCTTTTTCTTGTCTGGGAAGCTCTTTATCCGTCCTTCAATTCTAAATGATAGCCTTGCTGAGGAGAATAAGTCTTGGTTGTAGGTCCTTGTTTTTTTTATCACTTTGAATATTTTGTGCCAATACCTTCCTGCCTGCAAAGTTTCTGTTGAGAAATCAGCTGACAGTCTTAAGGGAGCTTCCTTGTAAGTAACTAGTTGCCCTTCTCTTGCTGCTTTTAGGAGTCTCTCTTTGTCTTTAACCTTTGCCATTTTAATTATGATGTTACCTTGGTGTGGGCCTCTTTGGGTTCATCTTGTTTAGGCCTCTGCGCTTCCTGGACTTGTAAGTCTATTTCCTTTGCCAGATTAGGAAAGTTTTCAGTCATTATTTGATCAAATAGATTTTCAATCCTTTGCTCTCTCTCTTCTCCAATACCACTATGTTGTTACACTTGATGTCGTCCCAGAGGTCTGTTAAACTATTCTCATTTCTATTTATTATTTTTTTCTTTTCTGCTGTTCTGATGGGGTATTTCCTGCTCCCCTGTCTTCCAAATTGCTGATTTGATCCTTTACTTCATCTAAGCTGCTGGTGATTCCTTCTAGTGAATTCTTCATTGCAGTTATTGTTTTCTTCATTTCTGAGTGATTTTTTTTTAATGGTTTCTATGTGCTTTTTTTTTTTTAAAGATTTTATTGGGGAATTGGGGGCAGGGAACAGCATTGGGGAACTGGGGAAGGGGAACAGACAAGTTGTTGTCCTTTTGTTCTTTTCTTTTTTTTTTTTTTTTTAAGATTTTATTGGGGAATTGGTGGAGGGGAACAGCGTTGGGGAATCGGGGAAGGGGAACAGACAAGTTGCCGTCTTCTTGTTCTTCAGTTTTAGTTGCGGAGGATGTTGCTTCACTGTTGGTATCGTCACTGCGCTCTTCCCGGTCGAGGCAGATCGGTCCCCGGTCTCCGGATGTGGCTCATCGCAGCTATTGGCAGCTCACGCTTGGCCGCCAGCCGCTAACTCCAGCTGCGGGCCACTCACTGCAGCCTATGGCAGCCCACTGCAGCAGGGGCTGCAGCCCACACCATCACTGGGGCTCGCACAGCCCAGCTCCAGGTGGAGCTGTTGTTAGCTGTAGAGGGCAGTGTCATTGGCCCTCATGTGGGATCCGAACCGGGGCCGCTGGCATCCCAAAACCAGTGCTTAACCAATGCGTCACTCGGCCGGCCCTTTTTTTTTTTTTTTTTGAGGGCAGAGTCACTGGCCCTCATATGTGGGACCGAACCAGGGCCACTGGCTTCCCAAGCCAGCGTGTCCTTTTGTTCTTTAGTCTAGTTGTGGAGGACATTGCTTCACTGGCCCATGTTGGTATCATCATTTCGCTCTTCTTGGGTGAGGCAGATAAGTCGCCAGCCTCTGGACAGCTGCTCACAGAAGCTCTTGGCAGCTCACGCTGGCTGCCAGCTGCTCACACTGGCTGCCGGCCACTCACTGTACTCTATGGCAGCCCACTGCAGCAGGGGCTGCAGCTATGCCGTCCCCGGGGACTCACAGCAGCCCAGCTCCAGGTAGAGCAGTTGTTCACCATCTTAGCTGTAGAGGGCAGTGTCACTGGCCCTCATGTGGGATCCGAACCGGGGCCACTGGTGTCCCAAGCAAGCTCTTAACCAATGTGCCACTCAGCCAGCCCTCTATGTCCTTTTTATGCTTGCTATCTCTTTGTTGAAGTTCTCACTAAGTTTGAGCATCCTTATAGCCAGTGTTTTGAACTCTGTATCTGGTTGGTTGCTTGCCTCCATTTCATTTAGTTCTTTTTCTGGGGTTTTCTCCTGTTCTTTCATTTTGGATATATTTCTTTGTTCCCTAATTTTGGCTGCCTCTGTGTTTATTTCTATGTATTAAGTAGATCTGGATGTCTCCCAGTCTTCTTTGGTTGGCCTTATATAGTAGGTGTCCTGTGGAGCCCAGTGACACAGTCTCCATGATCACCTGCACCTGGTGCTCCAGGATTGTCCCTGGTGTGAGTTGCATGTACCCTCCTGTTGTAGTTGAGCCTTGGTTGATGTTGGCACATAGGTAGGTGAGATTGACCCTCTGGCTGACTGGCAGTGGGGTTTGGCCAGGTCCACAGCTTACAAGCTGCTGTTTAGGGATTTACCTTGGCAAGCTATTGTGCCAGCTGAGATGACCCTTTGGGTGTGCCACTTGTGGGGTTAATTGGGTGGTGCTCTGTTTTGTTCTGAAGCTGGCTTCCAGATATATTGGTTCTGGAGCCTCTTGGGAGAGGCTCTGGTGCAGGCCCAGTTCAGCTACTGCCTGTGAAGGGCTTGGTGCCCCATGGTAGGAACTACAAAGTGATACATAGTTGGTTGCTATCTATGCAGGACCTGGAGGCATGTAGAAGAGACCATGCTGTGAACCGAGGACAGCTGCCACCAGCACCAGGCCTGGGGTAGATCCACAAAAAGCTTAGAGAACCACAAAGCTTGCTGTTGCCTGCTGGCTGCCCATTAGGCTCAGCAAGTTATAGAGCCTCGTGCAGTACACAAGTTGTGTGATGCAGGGTCTCAGAAAGTCACCAGGGTGGGGCAAGTGGTGTTCACCAGGTTAACGTAGATTCTGCTTTGGTGCCAGTGCTAAGCCTGGAGCTACTCAGCAAAAGGCTCAGAGCACAATGATGTCAGCCATCACCTGCCCAGAGCCCACCAATTTTGGAGAGCTTTCCAAGAAAGACTGCAATATGGGCCAGGGTTGGCTGCTGGCCACCTCAAATATTCAAATTATTGAAAGAGAAAAATCACCAACCAAGAATAATATATCCAGCAAAATAACCTTTTAGATATGAAGGAGAAATAAAGGCTTTTTTCCAAAGATACAGAAGGAAATTTACCACCACAAGACCTGCACTACAAGAAATACTGAAGGGTGTTCTTCCATCTGAAACAAAAAGACAAAAGGATAAAAAACAATGGGTAATATGACTAACAGACAGACAAAAGCAGCTAATTGTGACCCTTGTTCAGAATAAAGGTATTGCATACTTAAATATAACATAAAGATTTCAGGAGATAATATTTTTTTTAATAGAAGAAGACAATAGCTATTTCAACTTGGAAATGAACTCACAGCATAACAAAATCTGTGACAACAAAAACATAAATGGGGCAGGGGAGAAGCACTGAACTTACACAGGTGAATGGAGATAAGATGCAATCAGAAGAAAAAGGACTACTATATATAAGAAACTTTCTTTTGCATAAACCTAATGGTAATCACACACAAAAAAAATCTAGAACTGAGCCATATAACAGAAAAAGAGAAAATAGAGAAAATAATCATAGAATACCACTAAATTAAAATAACAGACATAAACACAAGGGAAAAGAAACAATGGAGACACAGAAATGAAAGAGAAGTCACAACAGATACAAGAAAACTATGAAAGAATATATGTCACCAAATTCAATAACTTAGACGAAATGGAAAAGTTTTAGAAATATATAATCTTCTTAGACTGAATCACAAAGAACTGGAATATCTAAATAGATCAACAGTAAGGAAATTGAAACTATCATCAAAAACCTTCCCAAAAGCAAAAGTCCAGGACCCTATGGCTTTACCAGTGAATTCTACCCAACATCCAAAGATGATTTAATACCTTTCTTTCTCAAACTTTTTCAAAACCTTAAGGAAGAGGCAATAATTCCTAACTCATTTTATGAAGCCAGCATTACCCTGAACTAAATCTGACAAGGACTATATAAAAGAAGAAAATTACAGACCAATATCTCTGATGAATATACATGCAAACTATCCTAAACAAAATACCAGGAAATTGAATATAACAATACATTAGAAAGATTATACATCACAATCAAGTGGGGTTCATTCCAGGGACACAAGAATGGTTCAACATACACAAATCGATCAATGAGATACATCATATAAACGAAGTATAAAATCATACAACCATATCAAAAGATGCAGAAAAAGCATTTGACTAGATACAACATCCACTTATGATTAAAACACTTAATAAAATGGGTATAGATGGAAAGCACCTCAACATAATAAAGGCCATATTCAACAAACCCTCCACTAATATACTCAATCGTGAAAAACTGAAAGCTTTTCCTTTAAAATCAGGAACACAACAAGGATGTCCTCTCACCACTGTTATTCAACATTGTATTGGAACCCCTAGCCACAGAAATCAGCAAGAGAAAGAATTAAAAGTCATCCAAATGGGGGAGTGACGAAGTCAAATTGTTGCTTTTTTCAGACAACATGATTCTTTATATAGAAAACCCTGAAGACTCCATCAAAAACCTATTAGAAACAATTAAAAAATACAGTCAAGTTGCAGGATACAAAATCAGTGTACAAAAATCCATTGCATTCCTATATACAAACAATGAAATTTCAGGGGGAAAAATGAAAAAAACAATTCTTTTTCTGACTGCAACAAATAGAATAAAAATCTAGGCATAAATTTAATAAAAGATGTGAAGGACTGAAAACTACAAGACATTATTAAAAGAAGTTGAAGAAGACACAATAAAATTGAAAGATATTCCATGTTCATGGATTAGAAGAATCAACATAGTTAAAATGGTCATATTACTAAAGCAATATACTGATTTAATGCAATCTCTATCAAAACCCCAATGGCAGTTTTTAAAGAAATAGAACAAAAAACATCAGATTTATGGGGAATCACAAAAGATGCCAAATAGCCAAAGCAATCCTGAGAAAAAAGAACAAAACCAGAAGTATCATACTCCCTGACTTCAAATTATACTACAAAGCGACAATAATCAAACTGCATAGCATTGGCAGAAAAACAGACAAATAGACCAATGCAACAGAATTGAGAACCCAGAAATAAATCCACATATACAGAGGGTGCCAAAAAAAATGTACACACATTTTAAGAAAGGAAAAAACTGTATTCAAATTATGCTGATGGTAACCACTTTGAGCACCTCTTGTAATTGCAGAAGTCAAACGTGACTTGCAGTCATCTCTTGTTATTGGTATATATTGAGTATTACAATTTTCATACAGTTTTTTCCTTTCTTAAAATGTGTATACATTTTTTGGCACCCTCTGTATATGAGCAAATAATTTTCGACAAAGGAGCCAAAAACATACAATGGAGAAAAGAAAGCCTCTTCAATAAATGGTGCTAAGAAAATTGGATAAAAGAATGAAACTAGACTGCTATCTGTCAACTAAACTTAAGGACCTTGAGTTCAGAGAAGATTTTATGGATTTGACCTCAAAGGTAAGGGAAGTAAAAGCAAAAATAAATGAATGGAACTATATCAAATTTAAAAGCTTCTGCACAGCAAAAGAAACCATCAACAAAACAAAGAGGGAACCAGCTGAATGGGCAGGCAACATCTCCAGGAAGAGGCTAACATCCAAAATATATAAAGAATTCATACAACTCAACAGAAAAACAAACAAACAATCCAATTAAAAATGAGCAGAGGAACTGAACAAACACTTCTCCCAAGAAGACATACAGCCAACAGATACATAAAAAGATGCTCAACTTCACTAGCTAAAAGGGAAATGCAAATCACAACTATAATGAGATACCATCTCACACCTGTCAGCATGGCTATTATCAACAAAACAAGTAATAACAAGTGTTGAAGAGGTTGTGGAGAAAAAGGAACCTTTATACATTGCTGGTGGGAAAGTAAATTGGTACAGCCACAATGGAAAACAGTATGGAGGATCCTCCAAAAATTAAGACTAGAATTACCATATGACCCAGCAATCCCTCTTCTGGCTATCTACCCCAAAAATCTGAAAACATTTAAGATAAATGTACCCTTATGTTCACTGCAGCATTATTCACAGCTGCCAGGGCATAGAAACAACTGAAGTGCCCTTTGATAGATGATTGGATAAAGATTGTATATATACACACGGTTGTCAGAAAAGTCATGACGCATTTTTGCAAGAAAAACATAGAGAAAAGAAGTACGTCATGACTTTTCTTTTTTTTTTTTTTTTTTTTTGAGGGCAGTGTCACTGGCCCTCATATGTAAGACCCAAAACAGGGCTGCTGGCTTCCCAAGCCAGCACTTATCCACCGCGCCACTCGGCAGGCCCACGTCATGACTTTTCTGACAACCCTATAAGTGTGTGTGGCGGGGTGTGTGTGGGTGTGTGTGTGTATATATATATATATATATATATATATATGATATAATATTACTCAGCCATAAGAAAATATTAAATACTGCCATTTGTGAAAACATGGATGGATCTTGGAGTATGCTAAGCAAAATAAGTCAGACAGAAAAAGTCAAGAACCATATGATTTCACTCATATGTGGGGCATAAAACTGAAAGCAACAAACAAGACAAAAAAAAACAAAACTCAATAAATGGGGAGGGGTTAGTAAAAAAGGATAAAGGGGGTCAAATATATGGTGATGGAAGGAGAACTAATTCTGCGTGGTGAATATACAATGCAATACATAGATGATGTATTATAGATTTGTACACTTGAAACCTACATAATTTTATTAACCAATGTCACCCCAATAAACTTAATTTTTTTAAAGCATTATAAAGATAAAAACCCAGAAGGAGCATGGATATTAGGCACGTATTGTCATGAACTGATTATGGAAATAAATTGTAAAATCTTCCAGGAAGGCAACTAGGCAATGTGTTTGAAAGTCTACCAGTCCTCGATCCAGCAATTCAATTTCAAGTAACTTAAACTAAAAACATAATCTTCAAAAATATAGCTGCAAGGATATATTAATGGAGCAAAGAACTGGAATATAACAAATAATAGGGGTTTAGTTAAATATATTTAAATAAATAAGTTTAGTTTAGTTTAGTTAAATATATTTAAGAAAAAAAATTAATTAGATGCAATGGCATGCACTGAGGCCATTAAAAACACTGCTGAGGATCAATCTTTATTGATAAATTCAAATGTTCAAGGCATATTCTTAAGTAGGGAAAAAACCCAAAATAGGTTACAATTGCTATTTGCAATATTACATTTTTATAAAATGAGTGCGGCAGTGATAGATTAATATGGAGTTTAAATGTCTGTTAAAAGACGTGGTGGCATCAAGTGCATTTTTCTCATCAATTTTTTAAATGGGACATGTGTTCCTTTAGTAAAATTTAAAAAATTATCTGTTGACTTTTCGGAGCCTGGAATGGCCCTGCCCTCCCACACCGCCTTGGCCTCTTCCCTCCATTCTCACCTTCTCAATGAGGCCTGCGGAAGCCACCCTACTGACTCCCAAATGGACCCCAAATCCCCAAGACCCTGCTCTGTCACTTTTTCCCTCGTCATAGTTATCTTCTAAAAGGTTATATAATCATATTCATGGCGCTTTGTCTGCTCCCTACCTCTCCAAAAAGTTTTGAGAGAAATGATCAATGATCTTTGTTTTGTTCGCGGACACGTTTACAACAGTGTCTGGAACACAACAGGTGCTAGACACTGTGGTCGAATGACTTAAGGAGAAATAGGTTTGTTCTTGGCGAGTGTCTAGTTGCCTTACCATCACTACGCAGATGCACAGCTTCAAGATACAGCCTTCCTCGAACCTTTTTCTTTCACCAGGAACCGGAAATCCAGGGCCATGCAGCCCATGCAGGCCAACCCCAGAAGTAGGGTCTGGGCACGCGACAGGCTCGTCAGGGACCCCGCCTCGCACATCAGCGCGGAGAATTACACTTCCCAGAATCCTTGGGTCATCGCGTTGGACTACATTTCCCAGAGGCCTTAGCGGCAGCTCCTAACCCGCCCCCTGCCCCGCCCCCCGGAGCCTGCGTGGGGCGCGGGGCTTTTGCAGCCGGAGTGAGCGGCTTTTGGGCCTGCGCCCGGGAGGAGTTCAGACCTAAGGCTGCTGCCCCGCAGGGGCAGTTCCGGAGCCTCTCCCCTGCGGAGCGCGGCTGGCGGAGGTGCGGCCCCCACAACTCCCGCGGCCTGGGCGAGGTGAGCGGCGGAGGGGAGGCGGGGTGCGGCCAGGAGAACTGGGGCCTCGAGAGGATGCGGGGCACAGGCCCGAGAGGCGCGAACCGGGCCTTTGTGGGCGTTCGCGGGTGGGCTAAGGGCCGGGCACCCAGGCTCTATCCGCCTGCCTCCTACGCTCCGTCCGGCAGACGTGCGCGCGGCAGGTCGGGCGTTTAGTCCCCACTGAGCCCAGGCCCGCCACCTTCCTGCTGCTCCCCTACCGTTCCCAGCGCGCTACCTGCTGGCCCCTGCCGGCGTTTTAATTTGCTACCGGCTGTCAGTAGCAAATGTAATTTGCTTCCCACACCGTCGCCACTGCCCTCCGGGTGGCAGGCGTAAGGACCTGTTTTCCACGAGAAGTGAGCTGCTGGCTTCCCCCAGTGGCAGAGCCTACACTGGAACGCAGGTCTTTGGTTTCTGTGCCCATTCGTCAGACAGCAACCCCTCCCGCCATAGGAAAGCTGTTGCTAACCCTTTCCGAAGCAGTTTTCTCCAAATATCGGGAAATTGATTCCTTGACAGGAGAGGGAGGAACTGGGTGGGAAAATCTTGTGGTGGAGAAATGCAGCACGCACACAGTGAGGTTAGAGTGGGCGCTCGCGAGGGAGCGCGCCGTCGCGGGAAACCCGTGCACCCTCACCGGCTGTGTGAGCACGTTGCTGCCACTCTGCGCTCAGTTTCCTGACCTGTAAAATGGGGGTGCTGACAGTGCCATCAGTGCTGTGGGAGTAAACGAGCTGCTGCGAGTCCTGGGTCCTCTCTCTTTGAGCCAGGGAAAGAGCGGGGGGCCAGGACCAGCACTTCCCAGCCCTTCTCTCTGGTCCTGTCTGCTCTTAACTCCTCCTGACCTCCCTCTCTGAGGGCACGTGGCGGCATTCTCAGGTGGTGTAAGGATGTGAGAGCTGGTGATTCCGAGGGGTGGAGAGGTGAAGGGGCTTCTCCCTCCGGACTCCCTTTTTCTTTCAGATCTGCCTTCTGGGGACTGTGCCCACCCTCGGGGGGAAGAGCCCAGAAAGGACATGGCTACTGAACAGAGGGAAGCAAGATCCCAGGTAAGTTCATTGTATTATAATATCTCGGGTTTTAGGGACAGCTGGTGTGTTTGTTTGTTTGTTTGTTTGTTTTCCCTCAAACTGAAGTTCTATCCCCAGTACAATCTTCTCCAGGATTTGGAGCCCAAATCCTTTTCCCTTTGAAGAGTCTGTCCACCCTGGTGGATGCTGGACTCGGTAGTGAATGCTTGCCTTCTCTGCCCCAGTCCATGTCTAGTGCTTCCCTTTTCTTTTCCTAATAGGCACTCTTTTATTCATTAAACTCGATTCACTGTGTGATTACACTGTGTGATTACACTGTGTGATTACTCGATTACTAATTTGACAGGTAAGATACCACGAGTCTTATATCACTAGCAGACAAAACAAACAAACATCACACTTGGCATAGTTCCTTTCTGGCCCTGCCTCCTTGGCTCACCCATATCTCCCACCCTACCCATGGCAAGAATGCTTTTCATTTTTTTTTTCCACCCCTGAGAACCCTCGTGATACCTTCTCCAGGCTTCTCCAACCCACAGGTTTTAGTTTTTTCTCCCTCTTAACTTTATGGGTCATGTGCCTTGATTTTACCATTCTCTTGAAAACTGATCTTGACCTGACATTTATGTGTGGGAATGAGGAAGGGACCCCCAACTGGTGAGCCAGTGTGTGAACAAAGGTAGCCATGTTGGAAGGGACGCAGTTGGACAGGTCTCTTGACTCTGAGGGCAGAGAGAAGACCCCCTCAGGAAACGGCAGGGAGTGTTTCATGGGATATCAGTCCTGGAGAGAGAGTATATACAGTGGTTAGGAAGCGGGGCTTTTGAGCCAGATGGCCGGGTTTGAACCCATGTCCTCCATTGCCGTTTATGGGCCTTAGGCAAATACCTCCATCTCTGTCTGCCTCCGTTTCCTCACCTGTAAAATGGAAATAACAGCAGTACCTATCTCATAGGTTAGGTGAGAGGATCACATGAATTAGCTCATGGAAAGTGTTTAAATTAGGGCCGGGCACAATATGTGGTTGCTGAGGTAACTGAGTGATATTTTTCTAGTAATAATACTATTAATGTTGATAGATAGAAACTATTATACAATGTTCCTAGGACCCAGAAAATACTTGTCTCATTTTCATTAACAATAACAGGTAATGTTGCTGGGGAATGTCCTGAGGGCTTTATCATTGTTCTCACTCTGATAACAGTGGTTATTATACCCATTTTACATGAGAGGAAACAGGCTCAAAGAAGTCAAGATTCAAACCCGAGTGTTTGTGGCCTCTAAGTTTATGGTCATTGTTGCGATCTTTTAGAACACAGGCAGACCAGCCACCTGGTACCGGGCTCTTCTGCACGCTGATGTCATCTTTGGACACACAGAACGCGCTGGTGTTTGATCTGAGGCTACAGCCAGGGCCTCCCGTTGCATGTTTGGGCCATTTTTTCCTGAGGCTTTCCCACTGCGTTCCAACGGAGCCAGGTTGCTCTCTTGCCCAGAATCTCCTCCATCCTGTGTGTCAGTGAACCCCATATTTGCTAACCATTCTTGCCTACTGCCCATTCATCAGTACTATGTGGACCTGTGTGTAAAAGTCACTGACAAGACCTTTAAGACCAGAGAGCATATACCGAGGACTGGGTTAAAAGAAAACTTTAATTATTGTCCCGCCTGTGCCATTAATAAGTTAGGTGACCTGGGGTCTTGACTGCCCTGGACCTTGTGTTACTCTAAAATGAGGACTAAACTAGGAGATGGCATGCAGTCCTCTCCAGCTACACTTTTCTTTCATTGTTCAAATTATTATTATTATTATTTTAAAAGATTTTATTGGGGAGTTAGGGGAGGGGAACAGCCAAGTTGTTGTCCTTCAGTCTTAGTTGTGGAGGACGCAGCTATCTCAGCTCCAAGTCCAGTCGCCATCCGGCCACCTGTTGGCAGCTTGCAGCCACTCAGCTCAAGGTGCTGTGTTCAATCTTAGTTGCTGGGGAGGGAGGGACCACAGCCCACCATCCCATGCAAGAGTCAAACCAGCAACCTTGTTGTTAGGAGCATGTGTTCTCACCAGCTGAGCCATCCTGCCACCTGTTGGCAGCTCAGCTCAGGCACAGCTCACTGGCCCATGTGGGAATCAAACCGGTAACTCTTTTGCTCAGAGCTTGCGCTCTTAACCAACTGAGCCCCTCTGCCGGCCCATTGTTCAAATTATTTCATGTTTTTTTCTCTACCAGTTGGATTGTAAGTTCTTTGAGAGCAAGTATCATTTCTTGTATTCTTCCCCTATAGGCAAATAATTTAATGCCTCTTCTTATAAAATATTACATGATCATGGTAAAAATTTTAGAGAGTAAAATATGACCTATGATGTGTATGTGTGTACATGTACATATGTATGTTCATAGATTTATATATGTATGTGTATATGTGTGTGTGTATACATATGTATTTGTGTGTACATTTTTTTTTTATCAATATACGGAAAAAGTAATATCCTTAACCCCACCATCTGGAGATAACCACTGTCAATCATGTATTATGTATCTCTCAGCATCAATTTGTATGTACGTGCATAATTTTTTTCAAAAATGGGAACAAACTACACATTGATACAGAACCTTCTTTCTGTACTTATTAATAACATTATCATGGATGCCTTTTTAAGCAGCAAATATCATCAATTGTCATCAGAAGATTATTCTGATTAACACTCCCACTAATGGCCTTAATAGCCTCCATACGTCTCTTAAAGTGGTTAACACAGGGCCTGGTTTATACTTCATGCTGCTCAGTACGTGTTTGTCACTGGGTGATTGTTCATTGAACAAATGACCTGGAACCTTCAGAACCAGGAAAATATCAGAAGCATATCATGGTAGCCCGTCTATCTCCCCACTGCCGCTGTCTTCACTCTGTGATGGGTGGCGCTGAGTGAGCTGGGATGGCTTGTCTTTACAGGTGTCAGTGACGTTCGAGGATGTGGCTGTGCTCTTTACGCGGGATGAGTGGAGAAAGCTGAGTCCTTTTCAGAGAAACTTGTACCAGGATGTGATGCTGGAGAACTACAGTAACCTGGTCTCGTTGGGTAAGGACGTCTTCCCTGTAGATACAGAATTCAGAAATGGGGATAACTCAGCACCACTTCCCTGGATAAAAGCCGCCGGTCATCAGAAACTTTAGCTGAGTTTTGTCTTCGGATTGTACATTGGATCTCTATAATTGGATCTCTATAAATAAATATTAAAAACTTTTCCCCCTTCTAGGTATGGAATTGCCCCTTGGATGGGATTCTCTTCACAGTTGCACATTAGAAACTCCCTCATAGTTCAGGCATCACTTTCTCACCGTGACTATTATGTGGTTTGTTTGCTCACCTCTCAGCAGAGCGTGCCTCTGCCCTCTTCACTGACCTACCACTTGCCAGTTCTCTTTACAGCCAGAGGGACATTGTACAATCCATCATTGAAAGGGAGTGAGATAGTGTTTTCTCATTTTAAACAGTCTGGTTGGTACATAATCCTTTCCATAGGTGCCTGTTTACTAATTTTAATTCAGTCTGTACATCTAGCATATTGTGTCTTGTGTAGAAACCCTATTAATCAAGCTGCATGTTTGTCATATTTCCATAACATGCAACTAATTATTACATAGTCATGTCCTACACATCCCTTCCTTTTCCTGACACCCCTCATACGGTGGGGGTGCGACTTGCGTACCCCACAGGGGCTCTTCGTACCATCCCCTGAGTTTCCCACTCAGATGTGGGATACTTCTTTGTACAGGCAAAACCAAATCTTTTTTTTCTTTTCTTCTCTGAGCAGGACTCTCATTTTCCAAACCCAAAGTGATCTCCCTGTTGCAGCAAGGAGAAGCGCCCTGGAAGGTGCAGGAAGGCAGCCTGGGAGGCTCCTGGCCAGGTAAGTGGGCTGCCTGCCAAGGTCTGCATAGTAAGTGGATGGGCAGCTTGGAGAGTTTGGTCGGGAAAGTTTCTCGTGGGGGCTCGGTCCTCAGGAAGTGGTGGAGAAGCATGCGCAAAGGCCGCCCCGACATGAGCTTCCTCGTTTTCTCTGGTAGTCACTTCACAGGTGAATTTCTCAGGATCTCTTGTTCTTTCCTGTTGTTTCAGAGGAGCGCTATGTCCTTATGTAGTCATTCAGCAAGCATGGTGTGTTTAAGGAATTGCAAATAATGCCTTCTGACTGAGGCTCAGGGTATGTACATGGGGAAAGAAGGAGATGAGGAAGGAAAGATTTTAGAAAACTAGGTGGGGGCCACATTTAAAGTGCTTTGGGGCAGCTCTTAGAGATGTGAACTGTCCAAAGGGTGACTGCGAATAATTAAAGGGTTTTAAGCGGAAAAATTATACGGTCTTTGATGTTTTATAACAATTGGTCCAAATCAGAAACAGTTTAAACGCCCTTCAGTAGAGGCACAGCTGAAGGAGCTGTGGCTTGCCCCTGCTCTGGCTCACGGCACCACCGTCAGAAGGAGCACTGACGGGCCCAGCTCTCTCCGAGGCATGTTAGGACTAAAGCAAGATCTGGAGCATTGTTACAGTGCGTCCCCGTTTATGTTTAAAGAAAGTCACATGTGTTCTGTCTACAGGTATAATATGCGTGTGAGTGCAGAGAAAGGTTAGGGGCACAGCTTAGCTGGTAACAGTAGTTACATTTGGAATGGGATCAAGAATGAGCGGGATGGGAGGGGACTTTATTTACATGTACGCTTTTACTTTTTCACAAAGAGAGTCATTCTTGAAGTCCTTAATCGAATTTAACAAGAATGGTCACTTTGGAAGCATTGGGGGATAGATTTAAAGTGAGGCTAAACTATAATAGATATGGGAAGTTTCTGGAGATTATTGCATAATGTAGGCAGGACGTGACTAGGGCCTGAACAAAGGCACGTGCAGTGGGGTTCAGGAGGGAAGGGGGACCCCTTATTAAGGACATAGGACGAATTCAGTGTGGGATGGGCTTCACTTGAGAGGTGAGTGCAATACTCGGGTAGAGATTGCTGGGGACAGCTGTAGGTCTATGGGGTTGGAACACACAGGTGGTAGAAAGGTGGCATTTGAAGCCTTGAGCTGACCAGGTGAGGGAACAGAGCAAAGGACAGAATCCCAGGAAACCTCACCGTTTACCAGGTGGGTTAAGAAGAGCCGGGAGAGAAATGGGAGAGGCCGCTGTAGTGGAAGTTGGGGACAGAAAGTCGCAGGTCCTGCCCTGGTGGAACAGTCAGGTGGCGAGGGTGCCAAGCGGTCATGAACGGAGCACACATGGGGATGTGGAGTGATAGGTTCAAAGTGCTGTGAGAACTCGCAGTGTTGGCAGAGGCTCCCTGAGGGTGGACTGAAAAATGAGGGGGTACTCCAGACTTGGGAAAAGGGCATATGTGACATCCAAGGCAGCCAGCCTGTGAGGATAGGGGTGAGGAGAGGAGCAGGGACGATCCTGCTGAGCAGGGTGGGGGCCCTGTCACTGGAGTTGGTCTGTGCCTGCTTCTCCCTGAGGAGTTGAAAGTAGCCTGGCCACAGGCCCAGGCTTACATTCTGCAAAGATCAGCCTGCAGCCGGTGTGGATCCCGTTAGTGTGGAAGTGGGAGGACTTGTCCAAGGCTGTTGTCAGGTCCCGACGACTCAGTGATGGCCTCCCACGAGGACGTGGGACAGGCTGTCTCCATCCCCAAAGCCCTGGTGCCCAGCCGGAGGAGCTTTCTTCCCGCTGTGAGTTGAGATTTTTTGATGTGGGAACCACACTTGTCTCCCTGTCTTTTTCACTGTCATTTGGGAGAAATACACTCATTTTGTGGAAACTGGTGGGGGACACCCCACAGTCAACGGAGTGCTGGTGCCAGGGAACCAGTTTTGAGATGGAGGTTCAGTCCCGCAGTCGGTGTGGGCTGAGCCCGGCTGAAAGATCAGAGAAGACAGAGTCCCTTCCCCGCACCCCGGAGCCTCTGCTGGTCGAGCGAGTGTCCCTTCCCGAGTGACCGTCCCTTCCCGAGTGACCGGGCATTAGCTGGATTAACAGGAGTAGAGGGTATGACTGAAGTTCACAGCTGTCCAGAGTGACGCTGCGGCCCCCCGGTCATGAGCCCTCAGCTCACCCGTCTCAGGTTTGGGAAGACTTGAAGGAACAGTGAGCAGATGTCTGAAGGAAGTAAGACCATCAGAGCGAGTGTTTGTGCGCCTCTCTGGATGGGATGAGCCTCCTCCCTCAAAGTCAGGCGGTGTCCTGGGAGTGCTGACATGTGGTTGTGCCCGGCTGCACCCTGGTGAGCTCCCCATCTGCCTGGACTAAAGCGGCCTCAGAACAGCTCACTTCCTGGGAGCCCGGGTGAAGGACCTGTGTGTTCTGGGAAGCACCTCATAGCATTTCCTCTAGACCAGAACCAAAGCCTACCCTTCACACAGCCAGTGACGGACAAGCTTATGCTCCAGGGTAGGACTCCTAGAACCTCTAGTTGCCTCAAAATGTACTTTTAAAAAATTATTTGCACTTCAAAACAGCTCACAAATAGGAAAAGTGAAACCAAAAAGAAAAACAAGCTGTGCCATCCGTGGATGTGTACATTTTAAATTAAGAGATGGGAGGAGATGGCTCAAAGGGTGTGTGTCGCGTCAGTCTCTTGCTTAAGAAATGTGCCCAAAATCTGATCACTGAGGCTGTGCTCTTCTGGAAGAGTTGTAATAGGAATGATGCGATTAGAGCAACTTGTACATCTCATCAGTTTGCTATACACCCAAATGTGGACATCTTGAAATCTAAAATTTTAAATCCAGGGATGACCTAGGTAAATCATCACCTCCAATGAAAACGTGTTTCCTTATCTTTTTCTCTTCCTGTGTTACTTAATGCAGGAAGCCTTGTGGGGTGGACTGAACCTGTGCAAGGTGGTCAGCTTAGGGGGTAGGGGCGGGGCTGCCTTCCATTCACCCAGATTTGCTGGGGCTGCATGCAGTGCAGAGGGCAGGGCGTCGTTTTCTAATTTGCACAAATGTTCCGTTGGGATTAGCGGTCTGGTGAACTTGCATGCAGTGCTTTTAACGAGTGAATTCCTAACACAGGAAGTGGAGCCCAAATGCTCTGTAGCTGTGATAATATGTTTATTAGTCTTGATCTTGTCCTCTGCCCTCCCTAACAAAGATCCTATGTGGGCTCTGCACCCACCCTCCTGCCACCGAAATGCACTCTCCTTGGAGCTAGAATGATCCAATTAAAATGTAAATCAGGTTCTTTCACTCCCAGTGCTGCCACGACATAGAGCACAGTCCAGTCCCCAGGATAGCCTTCAGAGGCCACAGGGTCCGCCCCTGATGCCTTTTCACCGTCACCTCCCTCTGTTCTGCCCTTTACTCAGGACTTGTACTCTGAATGCTTTGCAATGTATCCGGCAGGCCCAGCAGGCTCCCACCTCAGGGCCCATTTTTCTTCTGAACTGACGACGGCCATTAGCCCCTGTGATTCACTTCCTTGTGTTGCTGCCCAGGTGGTACTTCCTTGAAAGCACAGCTCATGTAAACACAGCCCTCCAACTTCCACATTCATCCCCTCACTGTGCTTTATTTCCTGTAATCGTATATGTTTATTTGTTATCTATCTCTTCTTCTGAATTGTGAACTCCCTTGTACTGGGTTGTCTGTCATTTGTCTCTATTCCCCCAGTACTTAAAGCAGTGCCTGGTCAGAGGAGGCGTCCAGTTAATGAGGCATGAATGACTTGACTAGGCCAGTGACGATGGAGACAGAAAGAAGGGAACCAGTTTCAGAGACATTTGGGAGATAAAAGCAGCAGGACTTGGAGCTGGGTTAGATATGGAAGATAAAGGAGATGGAGTTGTCGTGGATGCTTGCTGGGTTTGTGGCTTGTTCTGGGATGGACAGAGCGAGCATTCACTGAAGTATGACACTGGAAGAAGATCAGGTTTGGGGAATGGTATAAATTTGGTTTGGGGTAAATTAAATTCATGGGGCTTTGGCTGACCCCATTATCTAAGTGGAGATGTCAAGTAGCCTCTTAGATTTGGAATACCACCCCTCCTAATATAGACTGGATATGAAATATGAATGTGGGAGACCCTGGGCAATAGAGGGTGCTTGAAACAGTGGTTGAGTTTGAGTTAACTTATGGAGCTCAGAGTATAATGAGAGCAAGAAAAAGCCTCTGACTCAATTTTGAGGAACTCTGGTATTTCGTGGCCAGGGAGAGATAAATGAAGCTGTAGGGAAGACAAGCATAGGTGTACGATGGGGAAAACCCGGAAGAGTCCAGTGTCATTGAAGTCAAGGCCCGTAACAGGGGACATCAGTAGAAGTGGGGGGGAGAAGATGTTTCTGAGACATGTTTCGATGGTAGAATAAACAAGTGTTGGTAACTGATTAGCTGAGTGGGCTGAGGGAGCGGTGTTAAAAATGCCTCTTAAAAGTTTTCATTCAGGGCGGGCCGAGTGGCGCGGTGGTTAAGCGCTGGGCTGGGAAGCCAGCGGCCCCGGTTCGGTCCCACATATGAGGGCCAGTGACACTGCCCTCAAAAAACAAAAAAAAAAAGTTTTCATTCAGAGGTGGTATCATTTACAGAGACGGGGTTCTACAGGTTGGAAGGAATAATGAATTCAGTTTTAGGCATATTGAATTTGAGATGTCTTTGAGACATCTGAGTTGTTATTTTGGGTATGGAGAGTAGAGAAGTCATGCCTAGAATATATGTTTGCAATTGAAGCTGTAGAAGGAGAGAGTGCAGAGTGAGAAGGATTGGGGACCTCGTACTAAATCTGAAGGAACCCAAGAACCAAAGATCAGGTGGAGGGAAATAAGTGCGTAAAGAAGACTGAGAAGCCCACTGAGGAGATTGAGGCTGGTGGAAAATGAGAAGAGTCTGGAGGAATGTTTGGGGTCACTGTAGCTTAGGAAGGGATGCTCTGGAGGAAAACGAGTGGTCACTGTCAAATGCTGCTGAGAGGTACGTTAGGTGAGCAGCGAAGAGAGCATCTTGCCTTCACCACATGGAGATCCGAGTTGGTATAGCGAGGGTAGCAGTGACGACAGAAACCAGAAGGGAGCCAGTGAGTGAGCGGGAGGAAATGGCCAGGTGTAGGATCCTAGGGAGAATCGGATGTGAAGAAGCAGCAGCAGCAGCTGGACGAGCTCACATAAACAAGTATTTCTCTGTATACTCTTTTTTTCCTTTGTCCACTCTAGTTATAGTATAATTACAACACCCATTATTTTACCCCTTTCCATTGGTATTTACTGAAACTCCTCAGAGAGCTCCTCACTCTGAGGAGTAGGGAGCCTTGGGCAGGCTCTCTTTCTGGCTGGGGGAAGAGGTGATTTGGTTGTATGTGACTTTGAATAATGTTAGCCCAGCATGTCCAGTTAGGACATTGCTAGTTAGCAATATGGGCATTGATTTAAAACTGTGTCTTTATCACATACCTATGTAAAGTCCTGATGTTTTACACTTAGAATTAGCCCAAATGTCCATCAAAGGAAACTGGTTGAATAAACTGAGGTATATTCACTCTGAAATTTTTGGCAACTGTGAAAAGGAATGAGGAAGATCTTAATTTATTATCCATCTCTTACTCTAAATTGTAAAAGTCCCTTGTGCTGGGTTGTCTGTGTCATTTGTTCCCATTCCCCCAGCACTTAAAACAGTGCCTGGTCAGAGCAGGCTTCCAGTTAAATTCCACAAGGGGGTTATCTCCAGAATATATCAGTAAGTGGGGAAAGGTGCAGAGCAGTGGGAAGAAAGGAGGATATAGCAAAAAAGAAAAAAGTGTGTATTTGCTTACATTTTAAAAAAAGAAGCCAAAAAAAAAAAAGAACAAAAGCAGATCAATAAAAAATGATTACTTTATAGGATGAAGGAAGAAAAAGGATGGAGAGAACAGGGATAAATCTAGAATTTTCATACGGTATCTTGTTTTATTTTGACCTGAACTTTTAAAAATATTTTATAGAATTATAAAAGATTAAATAAAAATGAAAAAACATTTCATAAATATTGAAAGCAAAATGAAACAAATGATCTTAATTGTGTTTCAGGTTGGTGACTTAGTCACATAGAAAATAATTATTTCAAATGTCTTTATATCACACCAGTTTGAATAAGCATCCTTAGTGGTTTATATCTGTGATATTGTGATTTATAATAAGAAATATATCTTTGGCCTCCCTCCTGACTTCTGGCACTGACCTCCTGAAACCCTTGGAATTGCCCAGAGCTACAAAGGTGTCTTTTGTTATGTTAATAAATCGCTTGGACTGAGCTGTTTGCCTGGAGAACAAATCAATCCTGTGACTACAGGGTTGGAACTTTCAATCCCACCCTCTGACCTGCCTGAAGGGGACAGGGCTGGAAGTTGAATCAATCACCAGTGACCAGTGATTTCTTCAATCATGCCTGTGTAATAAAACCTCCATAACACCCCAAAGGATGGGGTTCCGAGAGCTTCTGGGTTGGTGAACACATGGAGATTTGAGGAAAAGTGGTGGGCTCAGAGCAAGCATGGAAGCTGCGGGCCCTTTCCCCATTCCGTAGCCTATGCATCTCTTCCACCTGGCTTTTCCTTAGCTACATCCTTTCATAATAAATAGGTGATCTAGGAAGTAACATGTTTCTCTGAGTTCTGTGAGCCGCTCTAGCAAATTAATTGAACCCAAGGAGGGATTGTGGGAACCACTGATTTATAGCTGGTTGATAATATGAAAACCTGGGCTTTCTACTGGCACCTGAAGGGTGTGGGGCCAGTCTTGTAGGACTGAGCCCTTTACCTGTGGATCTGTCACTGTCTCCAGGTAGTGTCAGAATTGAATTGAATTGTATGACACCCAGCTGGTGTCTGAGAATTACTTGGTGTTGGTGTGGGAACTGCTGCCCCTCCCCCTTCTCCCCCACATGTTGGAATTCAGTACAAAACTTTTAATACCCAATGGTATTAATAACTTCAAACAAGTGTTGATTTTGATAGGTATAATAAGAGTATATGGTTATGTTTACAAGTAGAGTTCTTATTTTTTGAGTAATATTTTCTGAAATATTATGGATAGAATGTTATAATATATGAGATTTACTTTGGCATACTCTAGTGGAAGAGACTTAGGGATTTGTATTAACGTGCTCAGTTCCTGTAATAAAGTCCCACCAACTGTGTGGCTTAAACGGACATTGATTGTCTCACAGTTCTGGAAGCTGAAAGTCCATAGTCAAGGTGTTGGCAGGACCGTGCTCCCTCTGAGACTGGGTAGCATCTTTCCTTGTCCCTGGCCAGCTTCTGGTGGTGGCCGTAGTCCTTGTTCTCGGCTTGCAGCCAGTTCATTTCAGTCTCTGCTTCTATTGTCACTTGGTGTTCTCCCTATTGTCTTCATGTGTTCTTCTCTCTTTGCATGCCTTTGTGCAAATGTTCTCTTTTTATAAGGATACCAGTCATGTTGGATTAGGACCTACCCTAACGACCTCATCTTAACTTGATTAAATCTGCAAAGACACTATATCCAATAAGGGTCACTTTCTGAGTTACTGGAAGTTAGGACTTCTACATATCCTTGTTGGGTGACAGTTCAACCCATAACAAGGTAATAGATAAAACAGTATTAGTGATTGTTGAAGCTGACTTACAGATTCATTGTCCAGTTCACTCTACTTTTGTGTATGCTAAACATTTTCTATAATAAAAGCTTAAAAAATTAGAATTACCAACAACAAAATTTCTAAAAAAGCATTTCCCTTTTCCAGCAACACACACCTGGAGAATGTTTACAAATGTGTAGCCCTACTCCTGTGATGGTGTGCTGTAGAATTCCCAGTAGGTAGCTCCCTCAGGGCTATGACTGGACAATCTTGTGAGACTGCAAATGCATATGGCATTTTCACAGGAATAATTTTTAATCTGACCAAGTACAGGATAAAGTGGGGAGGGACACTTTAGGAAACAAGTCTGGAAAGCTGACTTGGGTTCAGAGATTCTGATGCTGCCTTCAGCCCTCACACTACCCCTCCATCTAGCCAATGGTTGATCCTTTAAAATTGCATCTTACATGTTTCTTCTGACCACTAACCATGCCTGTAGCCCTTCTCTGCTTACACCCTCCACAATGTAAGGGTAGTGGAAGCTATTCTAAGCTCACATTCGCATCCATTTCTCCCTTGTGTTTTCATTGTAAAAATTATCAAATTGTGATGTGATTGCCTATTTCTTCTTTGTCTCTAATGCCAAACTATAAACTCCTTGAAGAAATTAGGTTTCTTCTCCTTCCGGGCTCCAGAATGTCTTGTGGATCAGCAGTATGCCCAGGATAGAGCCTGGTGCTTTGTAGGTGAATAAGGAGCAATTAGTGCTTTTTGAAATAATAAGAGGAGTTCTATGTAAATAAGAGAGAGAAATCCAGGGCCGGCTGAGTGGCGCGGTGGTTAAGCGCTGGCCTTGGAAGCCAGTGGCCCCAGTTCGGTCCCACATATGAGGGCCAGTAACACTGCCCTCAAAAAAAAAAAAAAAAAAAAAACAGATCAAAGAGAGAGAAATCCAGTGGGAAATACTACGGGAAAGGTGAGAAACGGGGTCACAGAATCGAATGGAGGGTAAGCAGCAACAGTCACTATGGAATAAAGAGGTCCTTCATTGGGATGTGTTCGTGATGATTGTTAGACACCTTAGTGAGTGACAGGGTTTAAAGGAAGTTGATGACTGACTAGACCTGGAATACAGAGGAGAGAAGGTTCTGAGGTGAAACTAAGAATTCATGGCTAATTGGAAAAAATTATGATGTGATTCTGACTTAGGAAACAAGAAAAGGTTTGAAAAGGAGTTCACTAGGTTCAGACTTGGACAGGTTGAATTTGAAAAGATGCTCAGATGGAAAGTGTGGCAGGCAGGGCCTGCCGAGTGGCGTGGTGGTTAAGCGTTGGCTTGGGAAGCTAGCGGCCCCGGTTCGGGTCCCACATATGAGGGCCAGTGGCACTGCCCTCAAAAAAAAAAAAAAAAAAAGTGTGGCAGGCAGTTAGAAGTACTTTCACATTATTCTGAGAAAAATCAGGATAGTCATTGCATAGGATGTGTGGGAGTGAATGAGACCATCTCTAGACAGAGAAGATTGAACAGAGACTCACGGAGTGTCATAAAAGCCGAAGGAATACATATCTAATGACAGGAACTAGTACAGGAACTAGTCAGGGTGGTGTTATGAGCAAGATCATCCTGATTTCTAAACTTCTGACCTAAGTCTTAGCCTTCTTCAAGAGGTAGCTCCAGCCGAGGCTTGATTCTGGAGTGAAAGTTAAAGTACACTTCAGGAGACAGAGCTGCAGTCTGTAGAAACTAGCTGATCATAAGAAACAACTAGGATGTCCCCAACCTAGGACTCATGTCTGTTTCAGTGGGAAACAAATTCAGGACCAAGGCATAGTCATATGAGTTGAGATGAGTTTCCCAGTATGGTGTGGACCTCTGTAGCTATAATCACTCCCATTAAAAAATAAAAACTCCCCATGTCCATTTAAACAAAACTTTGCAAAAAGCATTTCTGTACTCGGTGTTTCTATTTTCGTATCTCCCATTGTGTCTTTTGTGTATTCCAGTGGGGCTTTCTTCCTTACTATTCCACAAAAAGCAGTTATTGAATTCCAGACAGTCTCTCCATCTCTGCACAATTAGGGTTAAGTTTTTAGTTCTCAGATTATAAGCCAAGGTTGATCACTCACACCTCCCTGAAGTGCTTTTTCCCTTTGTGTTCTGGAACATCATAATCTTCTAATTTTCTTCTTTTTCTTGACTTCTAATGTTGTAGTGCCTGAGTGATTTCTTTTAGTTCTTCAGCTTTAAATAAAACTTAACTACAGAAGACTCCCAAATACCTAACTGTAGTTAAGACCTCCAAATCTCCAAAATAATATATGCAACTGTTTCAGTACCTTCCTTCAGTATCTAGTACGCATCTCAGCCATGACAAACATATCTGAAACAGAATACTCCTCGTACTCACCCTTTTCCTAGTCTTTCCCTTCCTGTAACTTGTGTCAGCATTCATCATTTTCAGGCTAGAAACCTAGCAGTGACTAGGTTTTTTATTCCCTCTCAGCACCCCATTTAGGTACCTGCACCGAAATACTCAGGGCTCTAGTAAAGGTGTTGGTCACAAAACTGCAGTCTTTACATACAAGCCTTATTACAAGCTAGGACCAAATTGCAGACTCTTACTGTCTTCTTCCCAGCATATATACTGAATTTTAACCAAAGTTCAACACACATACTGACTCATATCCACAGGGGAAAGTACTCCATTTTTGTGAACAACTATACTTTTTCTCAAATAATATACTAAAATATGATCATTTAATTTACCAAGACTTAGATAGACAAGGAGCTAGGAGGATGATGGGAAGAAAGTAAAAAACTCCCGTTTCTCTTACAATAAATGGTAAAGATATGGGTGCATATAAAATTAGTTGAGGAAGGTGTATATAGAGTTAAAAAAAAATCCAAACCCTAAGAAATTCCAACTTTTCAAGAGAACCAAAAAAGTTATCCATGTGGGAAACTGAGAAGTGAACACTGGTAGGAAAAAAGAGACAAGCAGAATACCTTATATTCACCAAGCCGAGGGAAAATGTACACAGGTGAGAAAGTGAATGTCAGATGGGAATCTCAAGTACAATGAGATGCAAAGGAGCCCTTTAAAGATTTTTTTTTTATTGGGTAATTGGAGGGGAACAGGTAAGTTGGTGTCTTTTTGTTCTTCAGTCTAGTTGTGGAGGGCGTTGCTTCACAGGCCCATGTTGGTATCATTATTGCGCTCTTCCCGGATGAGGCAGATCGGTCGCTGGCTTCTGGATGGTTCCTCACCGCGGCTATTGGCAGCTCACCCTGGCTGCCAGCTGCTCACGCTGGCTGCAGGCTACTCACGCTGGCTGCCAGCCATTCACTGTAGCCTATGGCAGCCCACTTGCAGCAGGGGCTGCAGCCTACACCATCGTCGGGGCTCGCACAACCCAGTTCCAGGTGGAGCTGTTGTTAGCTGTAGAGGGCAGTGTCACTGGCCCTCATATGTGGGATCTGAACCGGGGCCGCTGGCATCCCAAAACCAGCTCTTAACCAATGCGCCACTCGGCCGTCCCAAAGGAGCCCTTTAAATGGTTACTTCTAGCCCAGAAAATACCAAACTATGTACATACATTCCCCTGGCAAAATTTAATATTCAGTGAATTGCATTCTTACCCAATTTTAATATTTCTAGAATTCAGTTCTGTTCTTCACCATTTTATCATGTTATTCTTTTTTACCTTTTTATATTTATGCATATCGTTGATTTTTGACTCTTTTTCTACCTGCTTGCATAGCCTCTCATGCTTGATGCATGAGTAAGGCTGCTTTCCTAGCTTATGACCTTTGGCTTCATGCCTACCTGTGATCCCTCTAGAGATTAATCCAATAATGCTTTCCTGTTTGAACTGGTCCTGAAATCCTCTCATCATCCATGCAATATACTGTTTTGTAAGACAACTTCTCCCACTGATATTTGAATCGTGTGTGTGTGTGTGTGTGTGTGTAATATGTAAGTAATTGAGAATATATGACGTTGTTTAAATTAGGAATATGTAACAATAAATCATTTCATATATAATTCAGATGCCATCAGGAAGAACTATAGGTTAACAGGGTATGCTAATCTGCTTGTAAAGAAAACTTATGGGAGAAAAGGAAAGTGATATAGATATAGATATATATTTGTGTTAAGTGCTATAATAAGGAGAATGGACTATGGAAACTCATAGTCAAGAAAGAACTCAGGGGCCGGCCGAGTGGCGCGTTGGTTAAGTGCTGGTTTTGGGATGCCAGCGGCCCCGGTTCGGATCCCACATGAGGGCCAGTGACACTGCCCTCCACAGCTAACAACAGCTCCACCTGGAGCTGGGCTGTGCGAGCCCCGGTGATGGTGTGGGCTGCAGCCCCTGCTGCAGTGGGCTGCCATAGGCTACAGTGAGTGGCCCGCAGCCAGCGTGAGCGGCTGGCAGCCAAGCATGAGCTGCCAATAGCCGCAGTGAGCGACATCCAGAGGCCAACGACCGATCTGCCTCATCCGGGAAAAGCGCAATGACGATACCAACAGTGAAGCAACATCCTCTGCAACTAAACTGAAGAACAAAAAGACAGCAACTTGTCTGTTCCCCTTCCCCAATTCCCCAACGCTGTTCCCCTCCGCCAATTCCCCAATAAAATCTTTAAAAAGAAAAAAGAAAGAACTCAGGGTCCAGCCGAATGGCTCAGTTGGTTAAGAGTTAACTTAAGAGCTCAAGCTCTGAGCAACAGGCCTGCTGGTTCAATTCCCACATGGGCCAGTGACTCTGCGCCCGAACTAAGCTGCTGCTGAGCTGCCAACAGGTGGCAGGATAGCTCAGCTGGTAAGATCACGTGCTTCTAACAAGACTGCCTGTTCGATAGTGGGGTACGCCTGCCCACAACTAAGACTGAACTCAGCACCTTGAGCTGAGCTGCCGCCCAGATGGCTCAGTGGATAAAGCATGTGCTCTTAACAACAAAGCTGCCGGGTTCAACTCCCTTGGGATGGTGGCTATGCCAACCCGCAACTAAGACTGTAACACAGCACCTTAAGCTTAGAGGCCACAAGCTGCCAATGGGCAGCCATCTGGCGCCCTCCACAACTAAGATTGAAGAAGAGCAATTTGGCTAGTCCCTCTCCCAAATTCCCCAACACTATTCCCCTCTCCTAATTCCCCAATTAACAGAGAAAGAAAGAACTCAGAAAGAGTCAATTTTTTTTTTTAGTAGTCAATTTTTAAACTAAATCTGAGGGATATGAAGGAATTGGCATGAGGGAAAAGGAGGAAGACTTTCTGGATTAGAAATGATTACACAAAGAAGAGGAAGGTCATGAAGAAAATTTAGGAGTCTATAATGGGCTTTGGACTCTGATCCTGCACTGCCTTTCCCAGTTCATGCTCCCATTTTTCTCCATTCTCCATTCATCAGTTCTACTAGTCACTCTTATACTCATCCTCTTTAAATAGAGTTGTTGGGGTTTTTTCACCCTAGTATTTCAGCTCCTATCTATTATTTTTCTATACTGCTTAAATCTCCTAAATTTTTCCTCTTACTATTTTTTGGGCAGACACCAAGACCTTATTTAAATATCACCAATATTTATTTATTTTATACATTTTGTCTCAGCCAAATGCTACATCATATGAAACATCTTCAATTTTTTTTTCCTCCTCCAGGATGGATGAGCAGTCATAAAACCACAAAGTCAACTCAAACGCAAGATTCTTCATTTCAGGACCTGATAGTGAAAAGATCCAAAAGGAATGGACCCTGGGACTTCAAATCAGAAAAACCCTGCATATCTGAAGACAAATTAGAGAAAAAGCAGGAGAAGAAGGAAAGTATTCAGATAATTTCAGTCCCCCACAAACAAATCCTTACTATGGAAAGAAAACATAAAAATACTGAAGTTGGCCAAAACTTCAGCTCAGACTCAGTCCTTGTTAGGCAACAAATGGTTCCCAGAGAAAAAACACCACCAAAATGTGAAATACAAGGAAACAGCTTCAAACAGAATTTAAAGTTACTTAATCATCCAAAAATCAACACAGCAGAGAAACGCTATAAATGTAGTCTATGTGAGAAAACCTTTATTAACACTTCATCCCTTCGTAAACATGAGAAAAACCATAGTGGAGAGAAATTATTTAAATGTAAAGACTGTTCAAAAGCCTTTAACCAAAGTTCAGCTCTTATTCAACATCAAATAACCCACACTGGAGAGAAACCCTATGTATGTAAAGAATGTGGGAAAGCCTTTACTCTTAGTACATCCCTTTATAAACATCTAAGAACACATACTGTGGAGAAATCCTATAGATGTAAAGAATGTGGTAAATCTTTCAGTCGAAGGTCAGGTCTTTTTATACATCAAAAAATCCATGCTAGAGAAAACCCCTATAAATACAATCCAGGTAGGAAGGCGTCTAGTTGCAACACATCCCTTCCTGGATGTCAGAGAACTCATTCCAGAAAGAAGTCCTATTTATGTAATGAATGTGGTAACACCTTTAAATCTAGTTCATCCCTTCGTTATCATCAGAGAATTCACACAGGAGAGAAACCTTTTAAATGTAGTGAATGTGGGAGAGCCTTCAGTCAGAGTGCATCTCTAATTCAGCATGAAAGAATTCACACTGGGGAAAAGCCCTATAGATGTAATGAATGTGGAAAAGGCTTCACTTCTATTTCACGACTTAATAGACACCGAATAATTCATACTGGTGAGAAGTTTTATAATTGTAATGAATGTGGTAAAGCCTTAAGTTCCCACTCGACACTTATTATTCATGAGAGAATTCATACTGGAGAAAAACCATGTAAATGTAAAGTGTGTGGGAAAGCCTTCAGACAAAGTTCAGCTCTCATTCAACATCAGAGAATGCATACTGGAGAAAGACCCTATAAATGTAATGAGTGTGGGAAAACATTCAGGTGTAACTCTTCCCTTAGTAATCATCAGAGAATTCATACTGGAGAGAAACCATATCGATGTGAGGAATGTGGGATATCTTTTGGCCAAAGTTCAGCTCTTATTCAACATCGGAGGATTCATACAGGAGAAAAACCTTTTAAATGTAATACATGTGGGAAAACTTTTAGACAAAGCTCATCACGTATTGCCCATCAGAGAATTCATACTGGAGAGAAACCTTATGAATGTAATACTTGTGGGAAACTTTTCAATCACAGGTCATCTCTTACTAATCATTATAAAATTCATATTGAAGAGAACCCCTAGAAAGTAGATTTGCATGTGTGAAAGCCTTATACCAAAGCTCATCAGAATACATGAGAATGATGTAATAAATTAATAGATACAAAAAAAAAACTTTCTATAATTTAGTCATCAGATATTAAATTCCAAGGATAAATCTTGACTCTGTAATAGATAATGAGGAAAGTGGGAAGTGTTCATGCCTATCAGACACTTTAACCTGAAATGAAGAATTCACAATTGGAGACGTTGACTTTGGGCATTTGTAAAATAAAAGAATTGTTTTATCTCTACAGCAGTGTATACTAGATATCGTGACTGTCATAAACATCTGGGCCAGAGGTGTGTGCATTGCATTTCTCATTAAGAAAAAAAAAACTATAAACTAGTAAGACTTTTTTAAGTAACATTTTATTAACATATAAAAGATGTGATTAAAGAAATACATTTTTGAAGAAAAGGACCAAATAAAAGATAAAAAAAATTGTAAACTACTTTTTTCTGGGGTTTTCCTGACCCAATGTCAAACTGTGCATGGATTTTATTTAAAAATAGAAATAAAAGTATGTTCTCTTCCTTTGTTCTTCAACTAACTACTGTTGGGAATTTTCTACCCAATTCCTAATTATGTTGTCAAAAATTTTGTTTTTTACTCTGAAGTTATGAAAGTATATGTGAGCTATATATATGTGAGCTTTCATCTAAGGCATGTTAAGTGGCAAAATAAGCCATCATTTCAAGTTTAAAGCTATTAAATATATATTTAAATTCAATTCAAAGCAGAAGTTTGTGAATCTTAAAAGAAGTTTAATGAATCTTAACATGCCAAAATACTGAAAGTACATCAATCATTTCATGACATTAAAAAAAAAGCTTGTTTTCCTTACTCGGTTTTTCTAGTGTCAATTTCAGGAAAACAAAAGGAGTAATTACAAACAACACATTTTTTTGTTTTTTGTTTGTTTTTTAGCTAAGCCATCCTGCCACCTGTTGGCCGCTCAACGGCAACTCAGCTCGGGCTGGCCTCGAACCGCTGTTGCTCAGAGCTCAGCTTGCACTCTTGAGCGAGCTCTTAACCAACTGAGCCATTCGGCCGGCCCTTGTTTTTGTTTTTTGAGGGCAGTGTCACTGGCCCTCATGTGGGACCCGAACCAGGGCAGCTGGCATCCAAAGCCAGCTCTTAATCACCGCGCCACTTGGTCAGCCCCTACACGGTATTTTTTTAATCCCAGCTTTGAGGCAGGTACCATACTGCACACAGGGATTTTTAGGAAGAAATGCCTTCAAGCAGCCATGAATTGGGGAAAAGGAGATGGAATTGAGGGGCTAGCAGATGAGTAAGCAAATTATGTCGGTGTGTAAATATGGTTGGTTTAACAGGCAAATGGGTAATTTATGGTAATACGTTGCAAGAATGTTGTAGAGATTTGCACAGGATGAAAGACAAGATTGAACCTAACCAAGGAAACTTGGAGACATTAAAGATTGCTTTCCAGAGTCCATGATACCTGAGCCAGGTTTCAAAAGAATAATAGGAAGTCCCCAGAGGGTGATAGCTTTCCAAATAAGAGAAAACTGCATGTGTGAAGGTACCGATGGATAATATGGCACCTTTTGGAAACTTAGAGAACTAATGTGCAGGAGAATGACAGATTAAAATGTTGAGCCAAAGCCAGATAACAAAGGACCTATTTGCCATGCTAAAAAGTTTGGATTTTAGGGCCAGCCGAGTGGCTTGGTTAAGAGCTCGCTCAAGAGTGTGAGCTGAGCTCTGAGCAACAGCAGTTCGATGCCCAGCCTTAGCTGAGCAGCTGCTGAGCTGCCAAAAGATAGCAGGATGGCTCAGCTAAAAATAAATAAAAATAAAAACGTGCAAAAAGTGGATTTCATCTGGAAACAGATGGAATCAATTGAAGATTTTAAGCAATGAAAATTGTTCCGGCAGTAACATGTAGAGGATGAATTTAGAGGTTTGAGGACAGCTATACAGACCAATACCTAGAAATCTGTGCTGTTGTAATTCAAATGATGAATGAGATTTCAAACTGAAGCAGGGACAGTGGATCTCGGAGAATTGGCGACAATGTATTAGAATAAATGAGACATGGTGTTCACAAGCAAATAGACAAGGTTGGTGAATGAGACAGCTAACCTGACTCAGTAGTGTCGCCAGGCGTCCTGTACGTACAGGACATGTCCCATATTTAATGACTTGGTCATGCATTGTGTATTGACTTTGTCAGGCTGCCCTTAATGTATTCAGTTTTTTTCCCCCAGTAACAAAAATTCAGCAGTTAAAGCTATTTTTCTGCTTCAGTAATTAGCACTTAAAATACTTGAGTGGCAACACTACCTGAAAATCCTACCTTCACAAATAGAGATCTGAAAAATCCTTTATAGTCTCCTGTGTTTTGGGGCTGAGGGAAGACCAAAAAGGAGAACTGTGAATTAAAAGTCTCATTTTCCATGTTAAAGAGAGGAAAAGACTTTTGCCCAATTCTGAAGTTGTAAACAATTACCATTAGAGATGACTTTGGATCAGCACACATGCTCTGAAAATCGGCAACAGCAGCCATGCTTCTGAATATTAGCAAGTTAATGACAGGCTCCAACTTCTGAAAGTAAGCCCGTTAGTATCCGTCCCATGCCTCTAGACAACAGTCAGCAAATCCCTCACTCCAGTGACCATACTTCTGGGATTACACTAGGCAACAGCCTTTTTCCAGGGATCACTAACATGGTTGAAAGTCTGTCAGTCCATAAACCCTCCTGCCTCTGAAAATCCACCAATTCCAGGTCCTGTTTTGTTGCAGTATGCTTGGATGACTTCGCTTCTTGGCTCTTCCAAGTCTCACAGGAAGACAGCACCTGCCTGTTAAAACTTACGGTCTTGAAGAGACAAAAATCTCCAAAGATAAGTTGCAGTTTTTCCAAGCCCACGCTTGATGTTTGGGCATTTGATACCAGATCAAGTGATGCAGCTGGACCTAGACAGGCTTTATCATTCCTGAGGTTCCCCCAAAATCCAAACTCAGCATCAACTGTGAGGTTTTCTCTGCTCATTGATTATTGCCAAAATTGGACCCCAAGTGTCTCTTATGACAAAATCTCTGTATGCTTTACTGAATACAACCCCAACCCAGTTTTATGGGAAGAACAGGGCAACATAGCCTTTAAAGCCTTACGGGAGAGTTTAATGAACTCACCTGTCCTTGGACATCCAAATTATCAGGTTCCCTTTTTTTTTTTTGCACCTGAAAAGAAAGGAAACACCCTTGGGGTACTCATGCCAAAACATGAGACTACCATCAACCCACAGGGCAGTATATCCAGCAAGCAGACCCTGTGACATGGTGATATCCACCTTGCCTGAGAGCCATTACTACCAATGCCATTTTGGTTAAGGATACTCAGGAATGTCCTTGTCTAGGGGGCCCTTTAATCTTTGTACCCCATGAAGTAAAAGCCCTCTTGAATTCTCATTACATGCAACATTTTTCAATCAGCAGCCTCACCTCCTATGAAATCCTTTAGTTAATTGCTCCTCACATAACTCGGACATGATGTAATCACCCTGCTCTTTGTCTTCCTTTGATTACTGACAAAGCCTCTCATGACTGCTTAAGACTGATAGACCTCCTCCTGTCTCTTTCAGATAATCTGCAGGAAACTTCTCTGGGTAACACTGACTTCCTATGGTTTACTGATGGTTCTTATTTACAAGGTGAAAATGGCAAATATTTTACACATCTACACTACCTACACCCTTTGATGTAGATAAGGGCACCTTTGCCCTTGGCCACTGCGGCCCAACAGTCCAATTTGCATGTGCTCACATGGGCCTGCACCCTAGCCACGGGAAAGACTGCCAACATTTACTAATAGTAGATATGCTTTCAGAGTAGCTCATGACTTTGGTATGTGATGGAAGCAACATTGCTTCCTCACTTCCAATGTAAGTATAATTAAAAATGGCCCATATGGGGCCGGCCAAGTGATGCGGTGATTAAGCGCTGGCCTGGGAAGCCAGCGGCCCCGGTTCGGTCCCACATATGAGAGCCAGTGACACTGCCCTCAAAACAAACAAACAAACAAAAAAATGGCCCAGATGTTCAGAAACTGTTGGATGCTATACTTTTACTTGCTGCTTTAGCCATCATTAATATCCCTGGGCATTCTAAACTTGACTCTGGAAACGAAGAAAAAAAATCACCTTGCTGACATTTCCACAAGAAATGCTGCCTTAAAGGAACCAGAAGCAGTCAAACCTCTGTCATGGTCCAAAGAGATATTTCTCCAACTGATAACTTAGAAAAACTGGTTAGAGAAACCCAATAATTGGCCTCAGAAAGGGAAAAACAAGACTGGAAATCCAATAATTGGTTTGATAAAAAGAAAAAGCTCTGGTTTGGGCCAAATAATAACACAGTCCTACCAGAGACTAAAATTTCCACTTCTAACTACTGTACATGCATTAAACCATTGGTCCACTTACAAATTTAGAGCATTCATGAATCGATATTGCTGGTGAGATATTAATAAGGCTGCAAAAAGCACCTACCTCACTCATCCCACATGTCCAAGATACAACCCAGAGAAGCCTGCCCACACTGATCCTGAACATTTTAAAATGCACAACGGGGTGCCGGCCAAGTGGCGTGGTGGTTAAGTGCTGGCTTGGGATGCCAAAGGCCCCGGTTCGGAACCCACATGAGGGCCAATGACACTGCCCTCTTAAAAAAAAAAAGTAAAACAAAAAAGGCTCAAAAGTAAAATAAAATAAAATGAAATGCATAACGGACCATTTGAAGTCTGGCAAGTAGATTTCAAACAGCTTTCCCATCTCATGGATATAAACGTTTTAGTCATGGTCGGTGTTTTCTCACTGGACTAAAGCTCTCCCTTGTAGGCATACTACTGCCACTTCTGTGGGTAAAGTCCTTTTGGAAAATACTATATCTAGGAACCTCTCTTGAATGTCATAATGATTGGGGAGCTCAATTTAATGGTCAGGTACTTTGACATGTCTGTGCTGTTTGTCTGACCTTTCAATAATTTCATTGCACTCACCACCCTCAACCCTCAGGTTTAGTCAAACACACTAATGGCATTAATAAGACTCAATTGGCAAAATTTGTAGAGACCCTCCTGATACCCTGGCCCAAAGCACTGTCATTAATCCTTCAAAACCTCAAATTCACTTCTTTTGGAATTCATAAACTCTCAATCTTTGGGATTCAATGCTCTTGGCTCCTGTTTCTCCTGCTCCATTGTTGATAAAGGGAGACATACTTTGTAAAAGCCTATTTGCTTCTATTAAAAATAACCGTGTGGGCCCGCCGAGTGGCTCAGTTGGTTAAGAGCTCACTCAAGAATGCAAGCTGAGCTCTGAGCAAGGGCAGTTTAATGCCAGCCCGAGCTGAGTTGCCGTTGAGCTGCCAACAGATGGCAGGATGGCTCAGCTAAAAATAAATAAATAAATAAATAAATAAATAAATAAATAAATAAATAAATAAATAAAATAAAAATAACCATGTTTCAGACCAGCCGAGTGGCGCTGTGGTTAAGCGCTGGCTTCTGAAGCCAGCGGTCCCGGTTCAGTCCCATATATGAGGGCCAGTGACACTGCCCTCAAAAAAAAAAAAGGTTTGAAATTCACAGAAGTCTTTCTTTTGTCTAGAGACTATTAACTGACTCTGGACTCTTATCCAAGATTTCAATCTCTGAATTTGCAACCTACAGGCCAATAGATTAACAAGACATTTTGTTCCAAACAATTTCTTTTGAGATAATGATGCTGTTTAATTGTTTCATGTTTTATTCCCATCTTGTTACAGGAAAAGAGAGAGGGTCTTTGGCTTCGCACAGGAAAGAATTCAAACATGAGCCAGTATAGAGTTTAAAGTAAAAGTTAGTTTATTTACAGAGAGTAAGTAAGAAGAGAAAGGAAAGGCTATCCCTCAGACAGAGGGGCAATCTCTAACCACCAGTGGAAGAGAGGCCCCCGCCAGTCCCTGGGCTAGGGTTTATATGTGTTTTCTGTTTCCATGGAAAATTTACTGGTATGCGGGAAGGAGGAAAGAAGAACAATGGTAAGTTTATCTTTAACTTCTGTAAGATGCAAGAATAGGGACAGGTTTGTCTTTAGCCTTTGTAAGTCACAACCTGTATCTTGTTTGAAGTAGGCTTAACTACAGGAATGGCCATAATGGAATCTTTTCTTAATAAAGCTTCAGATGGTCTGTTCTGTGTGATTGAGTAATGGCTGCCTGAGTTCTGTGTCTGGCAGCATGCAGGCAGCAGGCTTGGACTCCAATCTCCCAGTTCCTTTTTCTGTAAAAATAGTCCTCATGCCTGTTCCCTATATTGATCTGCCACAAGGTCATGGGGACAATTCTTCACTGTTCTACTGCATGGAGCACATCAGAAATCCCAAGGGAACACCATGGTACTGCTGAGCCATGATGACCCAGAGTCAATGCCATCTCCCACCCCACCTATTTCCAGAAAAGAGCTGAGGTAAGCAGGCAGGCTGTCCCAGGGTGGAAGGCCTGGCTCAGGAGTACCTTCTGGGTGAGTCCCTGACAGAGGGGCTGTGCCAGTCGGACCAAACGATCAGAGATGAGCAATGCTTTGCTGGTGGGACAGCACCTTGAGGGCAAGGAAATGTGGAGGAACATCCACCAGGGACACCGCCTTGGGATTCAGGAGCCCAAAGGATCTTTCCTTGAAGTTGACCCACAGAGAACTCCCTGGGATCACCAGGCTACACTGATTGTGGAATAAATTTCCTACCCATAACTAGAGAAAAAAGGACACCTCTTTGGTCAAATAAAGAGGCAATAAATGCATAGCAAGCCAAATCATTGAGAATATTTTCAAAGTGTGTCATTTAGTTAAATATAGACATATAACTTTGATTCTGGATTTGTGAGTTATTTCATTTACAGTTTTTCCAAGATTTGGAGTTTGTTGCAATTCCCATCTTCCCATTGGCCTAACAGGGGTCATGGTGATGAGGGATGTCAGAACATGGCTCAGTTCATTGCTCAGGCCTTACTACCTGCAGCTTCCAGAACCAAAGAGCACAGACCAGAGAAGCTTCTGCTGCTGCTGCCCTCTGGCGGGCAGCTTCTTCAGGACAGCTTCTCCGGCCTTGCTGGGGGTCAATGTGGTGCTGTCCCTAGGGCATATGACCAGAGACTGTCTAAACTGTTGATTCTTACTGTATTTTATAAAATAGAGTGTAGTTTACAGAAAAAGGAAACTTAAAAAATGTTATCTACAGGGCCGGCCGAGTGGCGCGGTGGTTAAGCGCTGGCTTGGGAAGCCAGCGGCCCCGGTTCTGTCCCACATATGAGGGCCAGTGCCACTGCCCTAAAAAAACACAACACATGTTATCTACAGCAAAACTGTAGGTGAAAATGATGTATTTTATTCATCTTTCTTTGTTAACAGGTTTGCAATAAAAATGATGCTGTTGGTAAAAAACAAAAACAAACAAACAAAAAACACACCCTCACCAGATAGTTCAATCAATCCCCAGCTGGGGAACAGGTATGAAATAACTTGGCAGAGAAAAACAGTCCCAAATCCTTGTGTGAATCATAAGGGATAATGGCCTGGCAGGGTGTGGCTCAACCTTGAAAGCCTGAGGCAAGTCCCTGAGCTTCAGAGAAGGCCCCGTGGGAGGGAAACAAGAGCAAGAGCCATGCTACATTCCCAGAGGTCCAAGCTCAGCTCCCTCAAGCAGCCTCTCTCTCTGTGGAAAATGATAAGAGGTGGGGCCGGCCCGAGTGGTGCGGTGGTTAAGCGCTGGCTTGGGAAGCCAGAGGCCCTGGTTTGGTCCCACATATGAGGGCCAGTGACACTGCCCTCAAAAAAAAAACAAAAAAACCCGAAACAAAACAAAAGAAAATGATAAGATGTGATAAAGTGAACTGGCATCTTAAGATGCTTAACCATAGAGTTGGGAGGACTATGGGTGAGCCTGGGCCACTTGTTAACTCTATAATCCTGACTTCCCGTTTATTCTTATGGTAATCCCAGGGGGAAGGACCCTTAATAAAGGGATTGGCCATTTTAGAACCGGGTTATTTTTTGCCTCCACATGGGCTGCCCATAGGAGCTCCATGTAGGAGGTGTGCTTCCCACACTGTGGTGGTGGTCTTGCTTCTTTTTCTTTTCCCAAATGAACCATTTTCTTTTGTGGATTACTTGGAGAGTTATTTTTCTCCAGTCAACAGATGCTATTGAAAAGCTCTCCAAAACTGGTGAAGTTGGCTCAGAAGATGAGGTGAGTAGAACTAGAATGTCAGGAAGAAAAGAGGCAACTAGAATCTCTCTGAACCATCTTTAAGATTCATCATCAGAAATCCTAGAACATCTTCCAACTCTTTTTTTTTTTTTTTTTTTTTTTTTTTAGCTGAGCCATCCTGCCACCTGATGGCAGCTCAGCAGCAGCTCAGCTCGGGTTGTGCATCGAACTGCTGTTGCTCAGAGCTCAGCTCGCACTCTTGAGCAAGCTCTTTTTTTTTTTTTTTTTAAAGATTTTATTGGGGAATTGGTGGAGGGGAACAGCGTTGGGGAATCGGGGAAGGGGAACAAACAAGTTGCCGTGTTCTTGTTCTTCAGTTTAGTTGCGGAGGATGTTGCTTCACTGTTGGTATCGTCATTGCGCTCTTCCCGGATGAGGCAGATCAGTCGCTGGCCTCTGGATGTCGCTCACCGCGGCTATTGGCAGCTCACGCTTGGCTGCCAGCCGCTCACGCTGGCTGTGGGCCACTCACTGTAGCCTATGGCAGCCCACTGCAGCAGGGGCTGCACCCACACCATCACCGGGACTCGCACAGCCCAGCTCCAGGTGGAGCTGTTGTTAGCTGTAGAGGGCAGTGTCACTGGCCCTCATGTGGGATCCGAACCGGGGCCGCTGGCATCCCAAAACCAGCGCTTAACCAGTGCGCCACACGGCCGGTCCTTGAGCAAGCTCTTAACCAACTGAGCCACTCAGCCGGCCCCTTCCAATTCTTATTCAAATGGAAAACTAGGGCTGGCTGAGTGGCGCATTGGTTAAGAGCTGGTTTTGGGATGCCAACGGCTCCGGTTCGGATCCCACATATAAGGGCCAGTGACACTGCCCTCTACAGCTAACCACAGCTCCACCTGGAGCTGGGCTGTGCAAGCCCCCCGTGACGGAGTGGGATACAGCCCCTGCTGCAGTGGGCTGCCAAGGCTACAGTGAGTGGCCGGCAGCCAGCGTGAGTGGCTGGCAGCCAGCGCAAGCTGCCAATAGCCGCGGTGAGCGACTATCCATAGGCCGGCGACTGATCTGCCTTATCCAGGAAGAGCGCAATGACGATACCAACAGTGAAGCAACATCCTCCGCAACTAGACTGAAGAACAAAAAGACAGCGACTTGTCTGTTCCCCTTCCCCGATTCCCCAACGCTGTTCCCCTCCCACAATCCCCAATAAAATATTTTTTAAAAAAAATAAATGGAAAACTATCAGTAGAGAGTTTATGAATACTGCCTCAGAGAAGGCTGTGAAGATCTATACCTATTTGTCAAGTGGAAAAAATATGACCATTTGTGTTGCCTGTGGTGTGTGCAGACTCAGGATATTAACTTTGCAAACATCAGTGCTTGCCAGGTTTTGAAAGGCCTGTGGGAAGTCGTCAAATTCATGGAGTGTTGATGTAGGATATTTCGTGTGCTTGGATCGTAGTCTTGTGAAGCCAAAGAATGGAGACACGGACCAGAGAGGTAAAGTTCGTAGCAGAGGATAGTTTATTAGAAGTAAATATACATTTCAAAGAAGCAGAAGCAGATCCAAGCTGTAGAGAATGGCTCAAAGGCCAGTATTAGAAAAGAAAGTACATTCCAAAGAGTTTGGAGCGGGCCAAGCAAAGGAAGCTGAAAAGGTTCAAAAAAACCCTGACTGGCCAGGACTTGGAGTTTTCCCTTATTCTCTAGAATGGGCTGTCCTCTCTGGGCGTGGGACCACTTGATTGACACCTGTGATTGACAAGTTAATAGCTCATCTCTTTTTTTTTTTTTTTTTTTTTTTTTTTTTGAGGGCAGTGTCACTGGCCCTCACCTGTGGGACCGAACCGGGGCCGCTGACTTCCCAAGCCAGCTCTTAACTACCACGCCACTTGGCCGGCCCTATTAGCTCATCTCTTTAGACTGCACATGTTCCTTCCCAGAATTCAGCCTGTAATAATGATATTAATGAATTTCTAGGCATATGTGTGATATTATAATGATGGTATAATGAGGCCCAGGTGAAAAGAAGGTCGTTGTGGTCTTTACTGCGCAGGTGTGAGTGACTGGTATAATCCAGTCAGGTATTTTGTACCTATGTGTTTCCCTGTAGGGGTAGATAATTACAATGAAAAGGGGAAATTTTGGGTTCAGAGGGGAGGTCTTTTGGGTGGTCACATTCTGTGGGACATGTAGGAATGCAGAGACCCAATGCCCACCACTAACTGCCTGCCTTGTTTTCCCCTTGAGAGACGTGATCTCCATAAAATCTCTATGGGAAGTTGAGGGACAGGAGGTCTTTTCTTCAGTATCTGCTTCCTGCCGGGCAGGGGCGTAGAGATGTTCCTGCCTATTTGGGGGATTCGTGCAACTCTCACCCTATCTAATCTCATATGAGAGGAAGTGGTCTCAAGATCCACCCGGGAGACCGTGCTGGCTTCTTTGGTTGTGACTAGCAATCTTGTTGGGGTGCCCTCTGTACCCCCAAGACCTCTGAATGAAGAAAAATAGATTTTAATTAATAAATTGCTTAAAGAGCAGAGCTCAAAGCTATTGATGTAGGGTGGCCACAGGTTTAGGAAGGACATTAGCCTTTAATGTTTACAATCAACAAGTATACTGGCCTGGGGAAATGTTAAAACCTATTTACTCTCTGGGATGGGATTATCCAAGAGTTAGGTCCAAAAAGGCTTGGGGAATGTTGGGAAGTCACAGGTTTTAAGTAGTTATCTAAAGTCAGGGGTGGGTGAGACATATTTTGTGATTCAGTCTAGGAGCAATCTTTAGTCTAGGTTTCAGAAACTGATTAGAAGAGTAGTCAAAGCCAGGGGCTAGGAAACTAGGGAAGAGGAGACTTAAAAGTTGTCCAATGATGGTGTGGGGGAGGCTACTTGCTGGGCGCATATCATTCCCCACTGTTAGTAATTAGGTCTCATATCTATGAGACTTGGTGAACTATGAAATTCCCACCCTATTTTATGAAGATGTGAGAGTGGGATTTCTGGATTAGCTTCAATGGCTGAAACTGGCCCAGAAGTGTCATTTGGAAGTTGATGGCTTGTAGGCTGGAAGAAATAAATGTTGTTAAAAGATTTAGGATATAGGGTCTAAAAACAAGGGTTATAATGATCATTAGCAATGGCTCTGCAAGGGGAAGAAGCCAGGATGCCCAATTCCAAATCTTGGACTAAGATCTCCAAGATTCTCTGTGTGTTTTTTTTAAAGATTTTTATTTGGAATTGGGTGAGGGGAACAGTGTTGGGGCATTGGGGAAGAGGACCAGCCAATTTGTTGTTCTTCAGTCCTCATTGAAGGGTGCCAGTTGCTGTCTAGCTTCCTGTCGGCAGCTCGTGGCCTCTCAACTCAAGGTGCTGTGTTCAATCTTAGCGGGTGTGCGTAGTCACCATCCCATGCGGGAGTCAAACCAGCAGACTTGTTGTTAAGAGCTCACACTCTGTCCACTGAACCATCCGGGTGGCAGCTCAGCTCAAGGTAGCGAGTTCAGTCTTAATTGCAGGTGGGCGTTGCCCACCATCAAACAGGCAATCTTGTTTTTACACCAGCTGAGCCATTCTGCCACCTGTTGGCAGCTTAGGGACAGCTCAGCTCAGGCACAGCATTCACTGGCCCATGTGGGAATTGAATTGGCGGCCCTGTTGCCCAGAGCTCACGCTCCAAGTCAATTCTTTTTTTTTTTTTTAAGATTTTATTGGGGAATTGGGGGAGGGGAAGAGTGTTGGGGAATTGGGGAAGGGGACAAACCAAGTTGTTGCTCTTCAGTCCCCACTGTGGAGGGCGCCAGTTGCCATCTGGCTTCCCGCTGGCAGTTTGTGGCCTCCAAGCTCAAGGTGCTATGTTCAATCTTAGTTGCAGGTGGGCATAGCCACCATCCCATGTGGGAGTTGAACCATCAGCCCTGTTAAGAGCTCATGCTCCATCCTCCGAGCCATCAGGGCAGCAGCTCAGCTCAAGGTGCTGAGCTCAATCCCAGTTGCAGGTGGGCACAGCCACCATGCGGGAGTCGAACCCAGCAACCTTGTTTTTAAGAGCACATGCTGTATCCACTGAACCATCCTGGTGGCAGCTCAGTTCAAGGTGCCAAGCTCAATCCTTAGTTGCGAGTGGGTGTAGCCCACCATCGAACAGGCAATATTGTTGTTACACCAGCTGAGCCATCCTGCTATCTGTTGGCAGCTCAGCGACAGCTCAGCTAGGGTGCAGCGTTTACTGGCCCGTGTGGGAATCGAATTGGCGGCCCTGCTGCTCAGAGCACGCACTCGAAGCCAACTCTTAACCAACTGAGCCACTTGGCCGGGCCCCCAAGATTCTCTTAATTGTTGGCAGATGCTGTAAATTCTATCTTTTAACTTTTGGGCAGCATATCTGACTATGTCAGACTGATTAACATAGAAACAACAAATTTTTAGAAATAAACATAGCCCTCTCTTTTTGGTGGTTTTTCAAAGAAACTGTTAGGGACTGATTTTGGCGGTGCTATATATTAGCTTTTCTTGCAGAGCAGGTCGAATGGTAAAAAACTTCTTTTTTTTGTTTTGTTTTTAGCTGAACCATCCTGCCACCTGTTGCCAGCTCAGCGGCTGCTCAACTCAGGCTGGGCATCGAACTGCTGTTGCTCAGAGCTCAGCTCGCACTCTTGAGTGAGTTCTTAACCAACTGAGCCACTCGGCCAGCCCCGGTAAAAAACTTCTTTAACTTTTGTTTATCTGGGAATTTTTAAATTTCTCCCTCACTTTTAGAGGATAGTTTTGGCAGATATAGTCTTCTTTGTTGACAGTTTTTTCTTTTACCATTTAAAATATATCAGCCCACTGCCTTATTTCCAAAATTTCTGATGACAAATCTACTGATAATGTTGAGAAATCCATGTGCATGACAAGTCATTATTTTCTTGCTGGTTTCAAGGTTCTCTCTTTGCCTTTGGTGTTAGACAGTTTTATTATAATGAGTTTCAGTGTGGATTTCATTAAACTTCATGGATATTTCTATTCATATCTTTTATCAGTTTGGGGGAAATTTTGGCCATTATTTCTTCAAATATTATCATTGTCCCTTTCTCTCTCTCTCCTCCTTCTGGAACTCTCACAATGCATACATAGGCCTGCCTTATGGTTGGGTCTGTTACTAGTGTGGCCAGAAAGAAGGTCAGTACCTCATCCATCACACCATGTACATTGGTGAGGAACCTGGTGCTAAACCATTTTGTAGATGACCTGCTTCTTGATATAGGTTTTGTTTTGTTTTTTTTAAGATTTTTATTGAGGAATTGGGGAAGGAGAACGGACAAGTTGCTGTTGTTTTGTTCTTCAGTCTAGTTATGGAGGATGTCGCTTCACTGGCCCATGTTGGTATCATCATTGCGCTCTTCCCGGGTGAGGCAGATGGGTTGCCGGCCTCTGGACAGCCGCTCATGGTGGCTTTTGGCAGCTCATTCTGGCTGCCGGCCACTCACTGTAGCCTATGCAGCCCACTGCAGCAGGGGCTACAGCTATGCCGTCCCAGGGACTCACAGCAGCCCAGCTCCAGGTGGAGCTGTTGATCACCATCTTAGCTGTAGATGGCAGTGTCACCAGCCCTCATATGTGAGATCCGACCCGGGGCCTCTGGTGTCCCAAGCCAGCTCTTAACCAATGCATCACTCGGCCAGCCCCTTGATCTAGGTTTTATATGTAGTAGAGCAGCTGTGATTTATTTTGCCATGTATTGAAAGTTAGCCCTCAACATGATGGCATGTCCACCAGAGCAGCAGCTCTCATCATTCATTTCTTCTTCCCTTCTTTCCATCCTCCTTTGCAGGTGTTGTCCTCAGCGGCATGACTATCTGCACTGGTCTGGAAGTGACTGTTCAGTCCCCTGAGGTTTTGGCAAAGAAGTGAAGCACACTGGAGGAAGGAGGAAAGCATTTTGCCTCAATGCCCTGCCTCCTCCCTACTGCATAGGGTTTCACTCCAGGTTGGAAGGGGATTGGGAAGTGGTGGGGGAAGCTGAGAAGCATATCTGGGGGCAGCCCCAGGATCCTCCCCCAAGGGTGCCTGGAGTTGACAGCATGGGGCACACACCATCCATACTGTGGCCCTCACCTGTTTGGGGGAGGGTGGGACCAGACATTGCACTTGAGGTCTTACATCTGAGTTCCAGGTGGACCAGTAGTCTGCGAGTCTTGGCCTCTTTTCTAAGTAACTGTTGTCAATCAGCAGGACATGAGGGTTTGAAGATAAATTGCCCTTGGGCCTACCTGAGCCCAGGGTTCTCTGTTGGGTAGAATGCTTTGGAGTGGACTTAGTCTGTGTTTCTGAGAAGCCTCATCAACCAGATTTCTGTGGTGTGGTTGGGGGGCAGGAGTATAGATTTCACCTTTGGTGCCAGGATGTCTGGTTGACCAGTTATCTTATTAGCATATCTGGAAGAAAATCACTTTGACATCAGCTCAAAAGGCTGACAACATATGGGGACAGGTGCAGAGGGGTGGAACCTGTGGCAAGGTGACAGAGGCTGAATGGGCAAGTGGGAAGTTAAAGCTGAAATTCATTAGTCTTGTGGAATGGGATGAGGTGAGATGGAGTCCTGAGGTTTATGCAATAATAACAATAATTGTAATAGTTTTATCAATTTATCTATACATTATAATATTTATATAATGTTAAATGTAAATTATAGAATATCATAAATTATATGTATAAAAAATAAACATGTAAACAATTATAATTATTTTCATTGTTATTCATCATCATTATTACTGTTATTTGTTGTTGTAGCAGAAGCAGCAACAAAAACCTAAGTAAATTTTCTCTACCCAGAAAGGATGTCCAACTGACAATGATGAAGAAGGAAACGATTTTGGTGTTTAAAAATTTCTAAATCCATCAGAGAACCTCTTTAGCCAGCTAAGGGGGCTCTTGAGGGCACCTCTGGTGAAATTCACACATCAAAATTGGGGCTGCAACTGGCACAGCCTGGCCTGGGAGGCCTATGGTGGGAGTCTGTCCCCCACTCAGTAGATGTCCCTGGCCCAGGGCTCTGAAGGAAAAAAAACTTCCAAGACTCTTGTCAGCTGCCTGGGTGGGCCTGTTCTAGCGCTTGCCCATCACACAGCTGCAAGGCAGAAGCTGGAGAGGAACTTTCCTCTTCAGCCTGCCTCCAGCCTCCATGCCAACGACATGACAGACCTTCCACGTTTCCCACCATAAAGCTTTCCCACACCTTCACTAGACTTTGAATCTCTGCCAAAAGCAAGTGGTGGTGGCAGCTGACTCTCTTATTATTTGTAACAGTCAATAGTAGTTCTTATTCACATCTGGGTAATTTTCATTTATCTCCACGGAAGTTAGTAGTGCTGGGAGTAATATTCCAGTAGGTATACAAGTATGTGCCACATCTTGTTTATCCAATCATCTTTTGATTTGAGCATTTAATCCATTTAGATTTAAAGTGATTATTGATAGGTATGTAGTTATTACCATTTCACTAATAGTTTTCTGTTTTTGTTATCCTTCTCTTTCCTTTCTTATTCTCTTGCTCTCTTTACTTGTATATTGATGACATTCTGAACTGTTATATTTGGATTCCTTTCTCTTTATTTCTTGTAACAAACAATACATTGTGTCAAATGGGTACAGTATTTATCAAGGGGATCACTTTGTAATTTATATAAATGTCTAACCACTATGTTGTATGCCTGAAACTAATATAATATTGAATGTCAACTGTAATTGAAAAATGAAAAGAATTTTCTAACACTAATTTTTGTCTTTTAATATGCCTTGTAATTTTTTGTTGAAAGGCAGGCATGATGTGCTGGGTTAAGGGAACAGAGGTAAATGAGTCTTTATTGTAAGTTTTATATTGCACTGGCTAGAGGCTAGGCCATTTTTATTGCTAGGTAGACAGAGTGAGATCTGATTGTCTTGGTTAAGTAACAGGCTGAGCTGAGTCAGGTTCAGTTGCAGTTTTAGTGAAATTCCATCTATTTTTGCTTCATCCTGTTGTTTGGATTTCACTCTCCTGTGCGTTAACTGAGATCCTGGTTCACTTTTATCTCCTTGGGCCTGAGGGACTGCAGGAAATTTTCTTTGGCTTTAAAGAGAATTCCAACTGAGCCCTTTATCTTTCCATCCCATGCAGTTGCCAAATTTGGCAAATGCCCTACACATGGATCCTGTCTACAACTGTATCATTTCTACTCCACACAATCATCAAAAGTTGTGGTGGTTTGTCCCCTTGGAATGACTTTCTTCTTGGGCCCAAGCCTAGATTCTCAGCCTCTAGCTGATGCCAGATAGACAAATGTTTCCAGGGGAAAGACATTTGTGATCAACAGTGCCAATCCATGATTGCATCTAGTGCTTTAACTGTCATGCTTCATGCTTGGAGCCCCTCTCCTTAGCAGGCCTTTGTGTCAAGAGACTGAGAAATCCACCTCTGCTTTTCTGAGGGTTTGCTTACCTCTGAGAATAACAAAATTCTATCCTCTTAGGAAAGGACTGAGTTTCTTTGGCCACAGCAACAGGTTACCATATGAACCAGTTTAAAACTCATTCTAATCAATCAACCACAGCTATTTAACAGAATTCAATATCTGAAACCCAGCTGATCTATCATATATCCATAATTCTGAAAGCCGGACAGACAGCAACAACCACACTGTAAGCCTCATGCTAAAATTCGGGCAACTGACAAACACATCAGCTTCTGAAAGTTCACCAATCACTGAACCCTAAGTGAGATAGAGAACATTGCCTCTGAGAGTACAGATTCACCTTCACTGCCCAGAGGTCACATAAACTAGACACCTCCACAAATGCCCAGTGGGAGGAAATTGTGGTATGAGGGAGCCTAGTGACTAAATTTTTTTAATCTAAGATAGACTGAACTGTCATTCAATTCATGATATAAATTGTAGATATATACACTATACTTTATGTAGATGTGCAGATATATAGACTATAAGTTATGCAGCTATATAGGGTACACTTTATGTGATATATACATGATACTTCATTTTGATACGTAGACTATAATTTAGCCCAGAATGATCCCCCGTTCTGTATCACAAAATCCAAGGGACACTGGTGGCTTGAAATCCAAAACTCCCTTGAAACAATCAGCAAATTTTATGTGTATGTGCAGGTTTTTGGCAAGAGATTCACAGCTTTTGTCAGGTTTTTAAAAGGCTGGTGTCTCTAATTGCTAAGAATACCTGCAAATTAAGGAATGAATATACAATATAAGCGTGTTCCTACTTATTCTAGTGTGGCTCAAACATTGGTTATTGAGTGTGGAATACATTTCCCCCTTCCCGTAGTCATTCGATTATATTTAGGGACTCCCTCTGGGAGGTACACAACAAGAGGAACACTGGGGGCATAGTAGTGACTCAGACATGTGCCCTGCCTCTGAGAGTATCAGGTATTCTGAGGCAGAGGCTGGTCAAGGGACGGACTGGAGCACTCACACGAGAGAAGTGGAAGATGGCCACATGAGGAGTCAATATTTGAAATGGGCTTAGTTGGGAGGGTGCTGAGATGGAAGGTGGACCTCCTGGCTGAGCAGCATGATATATCCCATGTTCAAGGAGAGATGGTTGTTCTGTTTGACAAGAGAATACCTTATGTGTCAGGAAGAAGCAGGAGAAGGATGTGGGACCAGAAGAACTGGCTGTAGGCCGCAAGTCTGCCCTAAACTGTTAGAGGATCTAGAGCCAGTCCCTTCTCCTCTCTGTGCCTCAGAGTCCCTGTTTCATACAATGGGGAGGGTCACCTTCTCCAAGGTCAACTTGGTCTGGAGGGTTGTATGGAACGTGCCACCATGAGAGCTCTGTGCTGCTGTCATTGCTGTTATTGCTATGGCTAGTACTGAGGTGATGCTGTGATGTCCCAGTCACTCAGCTCTGAAATTCCTGCAACATCTCCACGTGGATGTCTAGTAGACATCTCCAAAGCAGCCCTGTCCAGTGCAAACCTGCTACTCTTCTGCTTTGCCCATTGCCTTTCCTGTCTGACTTGATGACAAATGTATCTTTTCAGTTGCTCAGCCTACAAACATTTTTGCCTGCTCATTTCCATTAATTACATCCAATCCATAAAAGAATGCACATGATTCAACCTTCAAAATATATCTATAATTTGATCACTTCTCATTCCCTCCACTGGTGCCACTCTGGTTTAAGCCATACCATTTCACCCCTGGTGGTCCATGACAGTCTCCTAATGCATCTTCCTGTTCTACCTTTGTCCCCTAGTCTATTCTATGCTAAGTTCTGGAATATCTCCCATTTACAGCAGGCAAAAACTGAAGCCCTACGATGCTCCCAGTTCCCTTTGAATTCTCTTCTCTAACTTTCCCCCTTGTTCACTTTACTTCACACACACTCACCCCCTTGTAGTGCCTCAAACATACCAGGAAAAGTCTTTCATCATACCGTTGCTGTAAGAATTCCCTCGACCTGAAATACTCTTCCTCTGGATATCTCCTCAACAAGCTCCTCATCTTCAGATTTTGCTCAGGTCTCACCTTCTCAATGAGGCCTTCTTTGACTACACGTTTTAACATGATAACTGAAATTTTCCCTTATATCCTTAAAACTCTTTATATTGCTCATCTTCTTCCGTACCTAAGCCCTCATCACAATTTAACATCATATGTGTTTTGCACAATGATTTATTTATATTGTTTCTTTTTAGTCTTTTGTTGGGATGTAAGCTGGAAGGGAAAAAAAGGTATTTGTGTTATTCACCAATCATTCCCAGCAATGATTCTGCCAGGTTTCCTGGCATATAGTAGATACTCAGTAAATATTTGTTGAATAAGGGAATGGATGATTGAAAAGGAGGGACATGTTTAACAGGTGGATAAACTAATGGATTTATAGCTTAATGAATTCCTTCCTACACTTCATAAAGCTCTCCAGGAATGGGAAAGTTGGAAATAGGGAAGAAGAGGCACTTTCATGTTGAGATGATGCTCAACATCTTTCCAACTTTGCCCTGGTGACCAGTGAGATGATGGTGTATCTGCAGATGGTAGGAGTTACATTGCAAAAGGACTGAAGACCAGATCGTGTTTGGTGTACTTGGGAATGAGCAAGGAGGCCAGCGTGGCTGTCATGGAGCAGATGGAAATGACAAAATGAAATGAGTTCATAGGACCGGGCAGCGGTCAGGTTATTCAGGGCCATGGTGTTGTGGGTTGAATTGTGTCCCTCCAAAGTTCATATGCTAAAGCCCTTTCCCCTACTATACCTCAGAAAGCGACCTTAGTAGGAGATAGGGTCCTTTCAGAGATAATGAACTGAAAATGAGGTTGTTAGGGTAGACCCTAATCCAGTATGACTTTTGTCCTTGTAAAAAGGGGAAATTTGGAACCAGATAAACATCCAGGCACAATGCCATGTGAACATGAAGAAAGAGATCAGGGTGATGCTTCTATACGTCAGGAGATTCATATGATTGCAAGTAGAGTACCAGAAGCTAGGCGTGGAATAGATTTTCTCTCACAGGCTTCAAAACAACCATCTATGCCTCATTTTGATCTCAAACTTCTATCTTCCAGAACTCAGACAATACATTTGTTTTTGTTTTTTGTTTTTATTTATTTTTTATTAGTTTCAGGTGTACAACACAAGGCAATAGTTATATTCTTTACCCCCCAAAGTAAACCCCCCCATTTCGCCACCCCACTCCCCCCATATCATACATATCCATCACAACTCCCCTGACTCCCCTCCACAGCATACTCCACATCCCGTGACCATCCACATATTCAGTTGCAGTTGGCATACAATACTATACAACATCAGCTTCAGGTGTACAGTGCAGTGATCAAGCCTCTACTCCATCCATGAAGTGGTCTCCCTAACAAGACATGTGACTATCTGACATGCCACGAAATTTTTACAACATTATTATATTCCCCGAACTGTGTTTCATATCCCTGTGGCAATATTGTAGTTGTCTATTTATGCTGTCTAATCCTTTCCCCTTCCCCCTATCCCCACCCCCCTCCCAACTAGCAACCCTCAGTTTTTCCTCTACATCTATGAGTCTGTTTACTTTGATCGTTCACTCAGCTCTTCAGACTCCACACACAAGTGAGATCACATGGTACCTGTCCTTCTCCGACTGACTTATTTCTCACAACATAATAGTCTCTTCACAACATTGTCAATTACATTCCCAGAATTGCCCCCATATCCCTGCAGCAACATTGTAGTCCCACATACACTGTCCAAAACCTTCCCCCTCTCCCTCTTCCCCACTCCCTCCCATCCAGCAACCATCATTTTTTCCTTTATATCTGCTTGATACGACTTCAATCTTCTTAAATTGTCTCTCTGGGTTAGCTTGTTTACCCCTTTCTTCTGTTTAAAAAAGCCCTTTTAACATTTCTTGCAATGCTGGCTTGGTGGTAATGAATTCCTTAAGCTTATTCTTTTCTGAGAAGCTCTTTATTTCTCCTTCAATTTTAAGTGATAGCCGTGCTGGGTAGAGCAATCTTGGTTGTAGGCCTTTATTTTGTGTTACTTTGAAGATCTCCTGCCACTCCCTTCTGGCCTGCAGAGTTTCTGTAGACAAGTCAGCTGTTAGTCTAACAGGAGTTCCTTTGTATGTAACCTGCTGTCTTTCTCATGCAGCCTCTAGGATTCTGTCTCTGTCTTTAACCTTTGCCATTTTGACTATGATGTGTCTTGGTGTGGACCTGTTTGGGTTCAGCTTGTTTGGAACCCTCTGCACTTCCTGGGCATGTATGTTGATTTCCTTCACCAGGGTGGGGAAGTTTTCAGTCATTATTTTTGCAAATACATTCTCGACCCCTTGCTTCTTCTCTTCTCCTTCTGGTATCCCTATGATTCGAAGGTGGTTGCGCTTCACCTTGTCCCATAGGGCTCCTAAACTATTTTCATTGTTTTTTATTCTTTGGTCTTTTTGCTGTGCTAACTGGGTGAGTTCTGTTATTTTATCTTCCAAATCGCTGATCCGCTCCTCATTTGTTTTTTTAAGCCCATCCGTCTGTGGTACTTTGTTACAGCTGCTCTAGGAAACTAAGATACATTGTAATGAGTTTTAGAATTCCTAGATATAAGAAGCCTCAGGAGGACTGTGGGGTTACAATATGACTTTTAATATTTTTTATTCTGGCTAAAAAAAAGTTTTCACCATTTCTAAGTGTACAGTTCTGTAGTGTTAATTACATCCACAATGTTGTGCAATCGCTTTCTGGAACTTTTTCATCTTCCTCAACTCATACTCTGTACCCAGAAACAATAGCTCTGCATTCCCCTTTCCACTTATCCCTTGGAAACTATCGTTCTGCTTTCCATTTCTATGAATTTGATTTGTCTATGTACTTCATATAAGTTGAATCATGCAGCATTTGTTTTGTTGTAACTGGCTCACTTTACTCAGCACAATGTCCTCAATGTTCATCCATGTTGTAGCATGTGTCAGAATTTCCTTCCATTTTAAGGGTGATTTCTAAGATCACTCTGTCTGCAGTGTGAAAACTGACTGTGGTGGGAGGCAGGTACAGCACTTAGTCAGCTACAAGAGTCATTTCTGTGTTCTCTCTTCTCTTCCCAGAACCAACCTAATATGGCTGGGCACGCAGCATCACTGATCTTTGCAGCTACAACCATCAGTTTTATCTCTGGTGATGGGCCATATTCAAATGAGGTGAATTCTAACTACTCCTCAGTCCAGCAACTACTGGAACTTCTTAACCTGTGTCTGGGAAGCTACAGCCTTTGCTTTGGCTAACACCTGCAAACCTTCTTCTGAGGATGGAATCTGCTCATTGTCTTCAACCTCTAAACTGAGAGCTTCTTGAGATGTATATGATCACATTTCCATTTGCAATGTCCTACTGGTATGGTGTCACTGAGTCTAAAGATCCAGTGTGACCTTCACCATGTCATTCGCTCCCTTAGGCCTAGGTCCTCATTCATTCCCTTAAACCAGGTTTCCTCCTTAGAGTGTCTTATAAGGTTTTTACTAGTTGAGGCTGTTACAAGTTTCACCTAGTGTCCCTGGGGACAAACCAATAAAAGTGCTGTTAATATTGTTCACCTTATATTTTGTCAAGATGTAGGAAAGACAGATTGTTACGTATTTCCTTAAAATGGAGTCACAAGGGGTGGCAAGTAGGACTTAATGGGGAGTCATCACTCTTTAACATGACAATCAAAGGGGGTACTTTACAGTCTCATTCTTGGTGGTCAGGAGTTATCAGTGAGGGTGCTCTTGAAGCACTTGAACTTTCACATATTGGTGATTGTGGCCATCACTCACCTGCCACCTAAAATGATCAGGAGGAAAAGCCTGAAAACCAAAAGGGCTGAGAACTTCCCCTTGAAGGTAGAAAGAAAGAGAGGTTAGGGGGCCGGCCGAGTGGCGCATTGGTTAAGCGCTGGTTTTGGGATGCCAGCGGCCCCGGTTCGGATCCCACATGAAGGCCAGTGACACTGCCCTCTACAGCTAACAACAGCTCCACCTGGAGCTGGGCTGTGCGAGCCCCGGTGATGGTGTGGGCTGCAGCCCCTGCTGCAGTGGGCTGCCATAGGCTACAGTGAGTGGCCCACAGCCAGCGTGAGCGGCTGGCAGCCAAGCGTGAGCTGCCAATAGCCGCGGTGAGCGACATCCAGAGGCCAGCGACCAATCTGCCTCATCCGGGAAGAGCGCAATGACGATACCAACAGTGAAGCAACATCCTCCGCAACTAAACTGAAGAACAAAAAGACAGCAACTTGTCTGTTCCCCTTCCCTGATTCCCCAACGCTGTTCCCCTCCGCCAATTCCCCAATAAAATCTTTAAAAAAAAAAAAAAGAAAGAGAGGTTAGTGATGGGGGATAGTCCTGAGGTCAGGACTGCATCATAGGTGGAGGCACACTTGGGAGAAAAAGCTCAACTCCCTGAGACTGGGAAAGAGAGTACGGGAACAGGTCTGAGAAGAGGCCCTCAGATGGAGAAGTGGAAAGGCTGTGAGAGGTTTCCAGATGCCATGAGGTTTCCTCTGCTCCGCTCACAGTTCCATGTTCTGCTCCTCAAACACAACCGGGACTATGTTGGATCTGGGATGTCCTGGTGCAGCTGATCTCATCTTCTGGGTCCAGCCAGCTTAGGTGCTGTGGGGTCTGAGTAACTCACTTACCTCTTGTTGAGCAGTTGGGGAATGGATTCATAGACTTTTCTCTCTATTTTTGTATTTATCTAAAAATTTCCATGATAATAGTAAGAAGAACCTGTAATAGATCTAATTATAGGGTTATTATGCTATTTCAATGCATTAAATTCATATAAAATGCTTAGAAAAGTGTTGTTGCTGTGGATGTTGGGAAGAGCCTGCATGGATGGAAATAGTGAACATTGTATCTTATGTTGTCAGAGTCCACTTGAAGGCAAGTTAGCTGGTACCCTGACAGGCTGATCCATGAGCTAGGATAAAGACTCATATCCCAATAGAAGAACCCAATAGAGAGTTAATCTTGGTCCAGAACAAATCCCATGTATTCCCTCGCATCCTCGGCGCCTGGCCAGGGCAGGTCCTGTGCCCACTAATCACTCATCCATCCATGCTCACTCTCTTTTCCTTTTTTTCTGTGGGAAAATGTCTCCCTTATTGAGATTAATGAGCTCCGCAGGGAACTGAAGCTCACCCACTCACAAATCTATGACCTTGTATAAGCTCTGAAACTGACCGAGAAAATCCCACCACAAGAGGTCCCAGACAGATAATGTTACCAGGGACCAACGGAGATGGGCATTGGGATCAAGGGACCAATGGCAGCCAGAAGCAGGTCTCCCTTTGGTTTCCAAGACTGCCTCTCCTAAGTTTCCTCCTGTGTTAGATCACACACACCCATGACCTTCTGGGAGCCTCTCCCTGCCACACTCCTGCTCTCCAGAGGATCTGTGAGGACCCTACCACATTCAAACAAAATCCTTGGGGTTAGCTACGGTGTCAGAATTTAGAAACTTTCAGATCTTAGAGCATATTGTATACTGTATATTACATGACAGCCCTAGAGGTGAAATCAAACACTTGAGTATTTCTGTCATGAAATATATGAATATTCACCCTAAACTTCATCATTTACAAATGCTTTTTATTTGACCAGTGCTCTGGGGATAGTGTCCCACGTTCACCAAGTCTTCAGTATCATTGATGGAGCTATACACATAGCTCATAATGTCATATTTTGCCTCAGGGATTTTTTTCCTCATCTATAAAACCATGGTCATCCACACTGTGGGTGAAATTGGTGTTTTTCAAAGAGTTGTGGAGCGGATTGCAAAGAGAAATCTCAGTTACAGCTTTGCTCCAGAGTAGGGGGATCACATTGACTAAGATTGCTGGATAACACAGGATTGGTGGCCAAAGGTTTGTGGAGGCCCATGAAGATCTATAGACCAGGAGGGTTTTGGATAACTCAACGCTGACTGCATATTGGTTGTGTTGCTGATTCTGGGACTGGATGCAGGCAGCCTCCTCAGGGAGCTCTCCAAGGTCCTGCTGTCACTGTGGTTGGTGTTGTACATCCCAGAGAAATGTTGGGAAGAAGACCTGGGTCCCTACTGATCTCCTCCACAGCAAAATCCAGAGCCAGGGCTGGCTGGAAATTTTTGTGGAGCCATCTGCTGAGAAGGAGCAGAGTCATCTGCCGCACAAGACTTCCAACTGTCCATTAACTCTAGAATGGCCAGTCTTAGGGACCATAGCTCAGATGTCCACCAAGTGTGAGTATGAGCAACAGTGGACTCCTCAATACCCTTGTGCACATTTGGATCTCAGTGCTCTTGAAAATACAGCCTGACTTCCCTGTGTCCCCTGGGCAGACATCTGGGACCTAGGTCAGGTAATTGATTATTTCCTTGAACACAGGACTGACGGATGAGAATGTAAATTGTACCATGATTAAAACAGTGATTTTAATTTTTTTAAGTTTTAATAGGGATTTTTTTCCCAGCTTAGATAATAAGCTTAGGTAAAGATGACTTTTGTGCATTCCCCACACATTATGAATTTCTTAACAGGGAATCTTTGAATTAATATTGTTGGGTAAGGGGGAGAGAGCAAAAACAGATTAGTGATGAGGCTGAGATTTTGGATTTAGACTGCTTCAGTATGAGTACTAGCTCTACCCCATACCAGCTATGTGAGACTAAGCTCTGTGAATATCATTTGCTCATGTGTAAAATGAGGGTGATAATAGTAACCCACCTCATATGGTTGTTTTGAAGGTTAAATTAGTTCATCCACATGTCATTTAGAATAATTACATAAGTGCTCAATAAGTATTATTACTATCCCTGCTGCTTATGTTTTAATATTGTCCTACCATGAGGGATTTGGGTTTGAAATGCAAAATTCAGTTTATCCTAAAAATGCAGTTTGATATTTTGATATAATGGTAACATGATTGTAATCTATGAGTCATCTCCTCTAGATATTGACTTCCCTAACCCCACCCCTCCTCTCTCTCTCCTCTCTCTCTCTCTCTCTCTCTCTCTCTCTCTCGCTCTCGCTCTCGCTCTCGCTCTCGCTCTCACTCTCTCAGACATACAAGATCTTAGTATTTTCCTGATATCTATTTGTGATCCAATTCTCAATCAACCTCTGATTATTAGATATTCAGTTCTTGAGCACAAATGTGCTTTTGGATAAATAATTAAGGGATTTCTCAAAGTTTTCACTTTAGAAGTGTTGTTGTATGGACCGGTCGAGTGGCGCATTGGTTAAGAGCTGGCATTGGACGCCAGCGGCCCTGGTTCAGATCCCACATATGAGGGCCAGTGACACTGTCCTCTACAGCTAACAACATCTCCACCTAGAGATAGGCTACGAGCCCCGGTGATGGTGTAGGCTGCAGCCCCTGCTGCAGTGGGCTGCCATAGGCTACAGTGAGTGGCCGGCAGCCAGCGTGAGTGGCTGGCAGCCAGCCTGAGCTGCCAATAGCCGCGGTGAGTGACCATCCAGAGGCCGGCGACTGATCTGCCTCATCCGGAAAGAGCACAATGACGATACCAACATGGGCCAGTGAAGCAATGTCCTCCACAACTAGACTGAAGAACGAAAGGACAGCAACTTGTCTGTTCCCTTTCCCCGATTCCCCAATGCTGTTCCCCTCCTCCAATTCCCCAATAAAATCTTTTAAAAAAAAAAGTGTTGTTGTGACAAACAGCTCCATTTGTGGTTGCCATTTTGTATGTACCAAATGAGATCTGAGGAAAAAGTATGTGGAGGGTAGAGAGGTTCAGGGTTTAGGGTTTGAGGTAATGCATTAGGGTTTGGGGTAAAGTTTGGTCCTACAGACACAACATGACTCTGGTCATTAAGTGGAAAAAACAAACAAACAAACAACTCTGGTAAACTAGGACGGAGCATGTGGCTTGGGCCTCAGAGAGTTCTCTTCAGCTCTTTAATTCACAAATATGCCATAGACTGACCACAGTAAATAGAAGTGGTAAGAACAACAGAACACCCAAAGGAGAGGAGACAGAGGGAAGGGCTGACCTATGTGCAAATTATATATTAATCAATAATAATAATTTGACTGTGAGAATTTAACATGTTGTTGGTGGAGAGGGAAGAGAAAAGGAGAGAAGAGGAAGGGAAGAAGAGTGGAAGAGAGGGAAGGTTTAGAGAAGAGATTTTGCATCTTTTCATTTAAGATTGCCCATTGAAGTTGTCACTTTTGTGAATTGCCTTATATATTTCATTTGATAGTTTATCTTTTTTTCATCGCTTTCTTTTTTTTTATTAGTTTCAGGTGTACAACACAATGCAATAGTTATACTCTTTACCCCCCAAAGTAAAAACCCCCTCCCCCAGTTCGCCACCCCACTCCCCCCATATCATACATATCTATCACAACTCCTCTGACTCCCCTCCACAGTATACTTCACATCCCGTGACCATCCACATATTCAGTTGCAGTTGGCATACAATACTATACAACATCAGCTTCAGGTATACAGAGCAGTGATCAAGCCTCTACTCCATCCATGAAGTGGTCTCCCTAACAAGACATGTGACTATCTGACATGCCACAAAATTTTTACAACATTATTATATTCCCCGAACTGTGTTTCATATCCCTGTGGCAATATTGTAGTTGTCTATTTATGCTGTCTAATCCCTTCCCCTTCCCCCCATCCCCACCCCCCTCCCAACTAGCAACCCTCAGTTTTTCCTGTACATCTATGAGTCTGTTTACTTTGATCGTTCACTCAGCTCTTCAGACTCCACACACAAGTGAGATCACATGGTACCTGTCCTTCTCCGACTGACTTATTTCACGCAACATAATAGTCTCTTCACATTATCAATTACATTCCCAGAACTTCCCCCTATATCCCTGCGGCAACATTGTAGTCCCACCTACACTTTCCAAAACCTTCCCCCTCTCCCTCTTCCCCACTCCTTCCCAGCCAACAACCATCAGTTTTTCCTTTATATCAACTCTTTCTGTGTTGATTTTCTGTCTAAAGGGTCTGTCCATTGGTGACAATGGTGTTGAAGTCCCCTACTATGATAGTGTTACTGTTGATCTCTGTCTTTATGTCTGTCAAAAATCTGTTATATGTAATTAGGAGTTCCTATGTTGGGTGCATAGATGTTTATTAGAGTTATAGTGCCCTTCTTTGTCTTTTATTGTAGTCATTTTAAAGTCTATTTTGTCCAAAATAAGTATTGGTACTCCAGCTTTTCTTTTTCTCATTTCCATTTGCCTGAAAAATATCTTATTCCATCTGTAAACAGCATATACATGTGTCCTGTTTTCTTATCCATTCAGCCACTCTCTGTCATTTGATTGGCGCATTTAGCCCATTCACATTTAAAATGATTACTGATAGGTGCATATGTATTGCCATTTTGTTATTTGTATTCCTGGTCTTCCTGGGTTAGCTTGTTTACCCCTTTCTTCTGTTTAAAAAAGCCCTTTTAACATTTCTGCAATGCTGGCTTGGTGGTAATGAATTCCTTAAGCTTATTCTTTTCTGAGAAGCTCTTTATTTCTCCTTCAATTTTAAGTGATAGCCGTGCTGGGTAGAGCAATCTTGGTTGTGGGCCTTTATTTTGTGTCACTTTGAATATCTCCTGCCACTCCCTTCTGGCCTGCAGAGTTTCTGTAGACAAGTCAGCTGTTAGTCTAACAGGAGTTCCTTTGTATGTAACCTGCTGTCTTTCTCGTGCAGCCTCTAGGATTCTGTCTCTGTCTTTAACCTTTGCCATTTTAACTATGATGTGTTTTGGTGTGGACCTGTTTGGGTTCAGCTTGTTTGGAATCCTCTGCACTTCCTGGGCATGTATGTTGATTTCCTTCACCAGGGTAGGGAAGTTTTCAGTCATTATTTTTTCAAATACATTTTTGACCCCTTGCTTCTTCTCTTCTCCTTCTGGTATTCCTATGATTCACAGTGGTTGCGTTTCACCTGGTCCCATAGGGCTCTTAAACTATTTTCATTGTTTTTTATTCTTTGGTCTTTTTGCTGTGCCAACTGGGTGAGTTCTGCTATTTTATCTTCCAAATTGCTGATCCGCTCCTCTGCTTCATCTACTCTGCTGGTGATTCCTTCGAGTGTGTTCTTCATTTCAGCTATTGTATTCTTTAGTTCTAACAGGTTGTTTTTTATGGTTTCCCTATCCTTCTTTATGTCCTCGCTAAGTTCCTTAAACATTCTTATCATCAGGGTCCTAAACTCTGTCTCTGAAAGGTTGGATCCCTCTGTTTCATTTAGTTCCATTTCTAGACGTTTCTTCTGATCTTTTACTTATGACATGTTTCTTTGTTTCCCCATTCTGGCTGTAGCTCTGGGATTGCTTTGATGTATTAGATAGATCACGAGGAGAGCCCTGGCTGGATCATGCAGGCACACAGCTCACGGCCTAACATGCCCAGGAAATCTCCCAGTCTCAGCCTGTCCCAATCAGCCGCTCGCAGATCAGGCTGAGCAGCCCGAGAACCAATCACCAGCCTGGCAACTCTGCAAGCGCAGTGCGGAGAGCGGGGACGGAGGCGGCTTGCGCACTCCCGCCTCTCAGTGAGCAGCCTGTTGGAGCCGGAGGGCACCTGCCCAGTGTTTCCCTGGCAACGCAGCACAAGCCAAGCGGAGGGTGGGATCCAAGGCCGCATGTGCACGCGCAAGCACACACTCACTTCTGCGCCAATTCCACCAGACCAATGAGGTCTCAGACCTGATCCTCTGTGGGAGGGCTCAAGCCCGACAAAATGGCGTCCTCCCTACACCACTAGTGTGCAGGCTTCACACCACGGGAACAACAGTCCATAAACCTCCAGCCTTTGCACCAAAGGTGCTCAGTTCAGTCCGTCCCTGCAGGCTCCCAGGTCCGGCTCACACAGCCACTCCCTCCACCAGTAACCAGGTAAGTGCTCACCAGCGAGCAAGCCCGGGCACCGGCCCCACTGATTCTCCAGCCGCTCTTAGGCTCACTGAGCTGAGCAAAGAGAGTCCTGACTAGTTTACTGCCAGCTATCTTAGAACCCCTCTTCCCAGCAAAGGAACTCTGGGCTGGTGAGCTTGGTGTGCGGCCGGATGATCTCTTCCCCAACCGGACAAACCTCCCCACAGCTGGGACCTCCCTTACAGGGTTCACCCTCTCTTGTCTCCGCCCGTCCTACCAGACCCGACACGGCCTCCTCTTAAAAGTTCTTTGTTTAGTGGTTCTGTTCCTCCAGTGTTCCGGGGACCTCCAGGGTTGAATGCTGTATAATTTGCTTGTAATTTTGGTGTTATCCTGGGAGGCAGTTAGCACAGTGTCTATCTATTGCGCCATTTTACCAGAAGTCCCTCGTTTTCTTTTTTATTTGAAAGAATGTCTTCACATTTTAAATACTAATCTTTCTTCAGTTATATGTACTGCAAATACTTCCAAATTTTGGCTTGAAATTCCACTTTAAGTGGAAAGAAATACGTTATGAACAGAAGTTTTAAATTTTAATGTACCTGACATTTTTATACTCTATATATTAGACATTTATATTGTCAATTTACCTCTAGTGAATATGATATCAGGTAGGGATACGCCTTTATTTTTTCCATCCAGTAAATTTTCAATAGTATTTATGGAAGAGTCCCTCCTTTAACTATTGAGCCCATGTCATGTCTATACAGATCAAAGCGCAGTAAATATATGACTATGTTTCTGAGTTCTCTATTCTATTCCATTGATTTTTTTCCATCAACACTTCAAATAAAATCACGCAATCTCAAGTAATGTAGCTTCATAATAAGTCCTCATATATGTCTGGTAGAGAAATCCTCCATGCTGTACTCTACTTCTTCTTTGGTGTCATGGTTCTTGTTCTTTTGCTCTTCTGCATAAATTTTAGGACTATCATTCATTCTAAAGAACAATTTAATTGAAATATTTTCATTAACATTGAAATCTTTAGATATTGAGTCTTCCTACAAATTGATATTTCTCATATTTTAAAGTTTTTAAAATATCTTTTCTTTTTAAGATTTTTATTGGGGAATTGGGAGAGGAGAACAAAGTTGGGGAATTGGGGAAGGGGACCAGGCAAGTTGTTGTTCTTCAATCTTCGTTTTGGAGGGCACCAGACACCATCTGGCTTCCCGTTGGCAACTCCTGGCCTCTCAGCTCAAGGTGCTGTGTTCAATCTTAGTTACTGGTGGGTGTAGCCACCATCCCATGTGGGAGTCAAACCAGCAGCCTTGTTGTTAAGAGCGCATGCTCTATCCACTGAGCCAACTGGGTAGCAGCTCAGCTCAAGGTGCTGAGTTCAGTCTTAGTTGCGGGTGAGCATAGCTCACCATTGAACAAGCAATCTTGTTACACCAGCTGAGCCATCCTGCCACCTGTTGGCAGCTGAGCGACAGCTCAGCTAGGGCGCAGCATTCACTGGCCCATGTGGGAATTGAACCAGTGGCCCTGTTGCTCAGAGCTCTCACTCTAAGCCAACTCTTAACCAACTGAGTCACTCGGCCGGCCCTATAATACCTTTTTATAAGCTTTATTATTTCCACTTAAGAATCTTATATAACTTTTTAAATTTACTGCTAAAATTTTAGTTTGGATTGCTATTTAATTAATATGTTTAAAAAATATATGCCTACTTATTTGCATCCAATGTCTAGTAATGTGATTGAGGACTGGTTATTCTTCTGTTTTGAATAATGACAAACTAGTTCATTTGAACCCACTAACAAAATTAAATATGTTGGATAAAAATATTAAATTATTTTTCTTGAAATAACAAAGATCTAATAAGACAAGGGTCATTTCCTGGGGGGTGAGGGAAGAACAAAAGAGATAGAAAACCAGACAACTGGCATTTTTTTAATACTGAACAGGTAACTGAGAGGCTAAGATTTCTTTTCACAGTGTCATAGACCTATTGAGAACCTGGTAAACTATTCCTGTCAATGTGGCCTAGAAACCTGTTTATCTATGCCTTAAGAATAAGTGTAAACCAGGCCACACAATACAGGCAGCCAAACATGGAATCACCTTGGTGACACAGAAAATCTCAAATCCTGGAATCTGATGGAATTGAACAAATATGGCTAGCAAAATTGGCTTTTGGAAAATGCAAATTAAAATCCACTCTTACAGAAGATAATGTTATCTTAGTCTAAAATTATTTCTACAAATACAGTTATGCACCACTTAATTATAGGTATATATTTTGAGAAACATGTTAGGTAATTTTATCATTGTGTGTACATCATAGAGTGTACTTATACAAACCTAGATGGTGTAGCCTACTACACACCTAAGCAATAGCCTATTGTTCCTAGGCTATAAGCTTGCACAGTGTGTTGCTGTACAAAATAACACATATTAAGTCAAGCACAAAAGAAAATGATGCAATCAGGAGATATAGTAAACACTAGATATATGAGGCTACTACTGGCATAACATGGTATACTGTTTTATAACAAATTTCTCTTTATAAGTAGGAAGAATATACTCTTAAATAATGATAAAAAGCAAACTATAATAAATACACAAACTAGTAATATAGCTCTTTATTAACATTATCAAATATTATTCCTGAAACTAATTGTATATACAATACTTTTATATGACTAGCAGCACAATAGATCTCTTTACACCAGCATTACCCCCAAACACGTAATGGCATTATGTTATGATGACTACAATGTCAATAGGCGATAAAAATTTTTCAGCTCCACTATAATCTTACGGGACCACCATCATATATGTGGTTCTTGGTTTTAGTTTTTTTTAGCTGAGCCATCCTGCCATCTGTTGTCAGCTTAGTGGCAGCTTAGCTTGGGCTGGGCATCGAACTGCTGTTGCTCAGAGCTCAGCTTACACTCTTGAGCGAGCTCTTAACCAACTGAGCCACTCAGCCGGCCCTAGTATATGTGGTTCTTTGTTCAGTGAAACATATGTGGCACATGGCTGTCATTTCTTAAATATAATATCAAACAGAATCAATTATATCAAGGCGGTTTATAAAATATGACACCATAAGCATAAAACAGAAGATGGAAAGAGTCCAAAATATTGGACATGCCAGACAGAGACTATGTAATAACTTGTTTTCTATAATCAAGCATGTAAAACACAGGTTGAAATATAATATTGGCAAGAAGTAAGAACTGATCAAAAGTGATTTAATTGAAGGGTAGCTGATTAGCTCAGGTGGTTAGAGCACAGTGCTCACAATACCAAGTTTGCCAGTTTGATCCCCAGATGGGCAACTGATATGTACCCTCCACAACTAGATAGAAACAACTAGTTGACTTGGAGCTGATGAGTCCTAGAAAAACACACTGCTCCCCAATAAAAAAATTAAAATTTAAATTAAAAAAAGTAACTTAATTGATTTTTTTTTGAGGGCAGTGTCACTGTCCCTCATATGTGGGACCCGAACCAGGGCCGCTGGCTTCCGAAGCCAGCACTTAACCACTGCACCACTCGGCTGGCCCCTTAATTGATTTTAAAAAAAGAAAAATTCTAGGAAATAAATACCACCACCAAATAAGAACCAAATGAATATGGTTTAACAATAGATTAAACACAGAAGAAAGAAAAGAAGAGAAAAGAAACAACCCAGAATAAAACACAAAGAAACAAATAGATGAAAAATTTTAAAAGAAGGGTATAAAGTCCTATGAAAAGTGGAGTGAAAGAAACGGGGCACAGGCAATACTTTAATAGTGACTGAGAATTTCCTTCACAGACAAAAGACTCCAAGACATATATTTAAAAAGCACTGGAAACTCCATGCATCAAGCATTATGAGAAAGATTAATTAGGCACTTTGAAAAACAAATATAAAGAAAACAAAATTTAAAAACAGATGGAGGGCCGGCCGAGCGGTGCGGTGGTTGGGCCCTGGCTTGGGAGGCCAGCGGCCCCGGTTTGGGTCCCACATGTGAGGGCCAGTAACATTGCCCTCAAAAGAAAAAAAAAACAAAAACTGATGGAGAAACACAGATTGTATTTATTTATTTATTTATTTATTTAAGGTTTTATTGGGGAATTGGCGGAGGGGAACAGCATTGGGGAATCGGGGAAGGGGAACAGACAAGTTGCTGTCTTTTTTGTTCTTCAGTTTAGTTGCGGAGGATGTTGCTTCACTGTTGGTATCGTCATTGCGCTCTTCCCGGATGAGGCAGATCGGTCGCTGGCCTCTGGATGTCGCTTACCGCGGCTATTGGCAGCTCATGCTTGGCTGCCAGCCACTCACGCTGGCTGTGGGCCACTCACTGTAGCCTATGGCAGCCCACTGCAGCAGGGGCTGCAGCCCACACCATCACCGGGGCCCGCACAGCCTAGCTCCAGGTGGAGCTGTTGTTAGCTGTAGAGGGCAGTGTCACTGGCCCTCATGTGGGATCCGAACCGGGGCCGCTGGCATCCCAAAACCAGCGCTTAACCAATGCGCCACTCGGCCGGCCCCAGATTGTCTTTAAAAGAACAAAAGTTGGGCTGGCCAAGTGGCGCGTTGGCTGAGTTGGCTTAGGACACCAGCTCTGAGCAGCAGGGCCCTGGTTCGGATCCCACATGAGGGCCAGTGACTCTGTGCCTTCTACAGCTAAGATAGTGAACAGCAACTCAACCTGGAGTTGGGCTGCCTTGAGTCACAAGCGACTGCAAAGTCTGCAGCCCTCTACTGCAAGGGGCTGCCTTGAGCTACCATGAGCAGCAGGTAGCCAGCGTGAGCTGCGGCCATCCAATGGCCGGCGAGCAAATGCCTCACACAGGAAGAGTGCAACGATAATACCAACATGGACCCATGAAGTGACTTCCTCCACAACTAGACTGAAGAACAAAAGGATAGAAACTGGTCTGTTCCCCTTTTCCGATTCTCCAATGCTGTCCCCCTCCTCCAATTCCCCAATAAAATCTTTAAAAAATAAAAATAAAAAAATAAAAGAACTGGAGGGCAGGGGAGGGGGGAGTCACTTTGTAAGGGGTGAAAAAAAATAACTATTGCATTGTTTTGTACATCTGTAACTAATAATAATAATAATAATAATAATAAAATTTTAAAAAATAAATAAATGAACAAAAGTTAACTGGACAACTCATGTCAGCATTATAGAATATAATAGAAGTCAGAATACAGTGGCTAGATATAAACGGCGAGCCCTAAGAAAATAAATGCCTACATAAATTTTATATTCTGCAAAAATATCCTTTAAGAGTGAAGGAGAAATAATATCTTCAGACAAAAGGAGCCAATAAGAGAGTTTGTCATAGCATAACTACATTAAAAGAAAATGCAAAGATAGGATGGGAAATTCTGCAAAACAGAAGTTGAGGCTATTCCAGATGTAAGATCAGAGATATAGGGAGTAATAAAGAACAGTTAAGGGGTCGGCCCAGTGGCGCATTGGTTGGGAGCTGGTTTGGGACGCCAGCAGCCCGGGTTCAGATCCCATATATGAGGGCCAGTGACACGCCCTCCACAGCTAACAACAGCTCCACCTGGAGCTGGGCTGTGCGAGCCCTGGCAATGGTGTAGGCTGCAGCCCCTGCTGCAGTGGGCTGCCATAGGCTACAGTGAGCGACCGGCAACCAGCATGAGCAGCCAATAGCTGCGGTGAGCGACATCCAGAGGCCGGCGACAGATCTGACTCATCTGGGAAGAGCGCAATGACGATACCAACATGGGCCAGTGAAAACAACGTCCTCCGCAACCAGACTGAAGAACAAAAAGACAGCAACTTGTCTGTTCCCCTTCCCCAATTCCCCAATGGTGTTCCCCTCTCCCAATTCCCCAATAAAATCTTAAAAAAAAAAAAAAAGAACAGTTAAAATAGTAAAGAGTAGGTAGTTATAAATGAATATTTACTAACCATGTGGAATATACATGCATACACACACACAGAGCACATAATTTAAGAGAGGGGATTAAATGAAATTAGGTGTTCTAAAGTCCTTGCACTATCTTTTATTTTTTTGAATTGGGGGAGGGGAACTGTTGGGGAATTGGGGAAGGGGACCAGCCAAGTCGTTCTTCAATCTTAGTTGTAGATGGCACCAGTCCTCATCTTGTTCCCCTTCAGCAGCTCATGGACTCTTAAGTTCAAGGTGCTTAGTTGAGGGTGGGCGTAGACGCCATCCCATGGGGGAGTCAAACCTGGCAGCCTTGTTGTTAAGAACACACGCTCTATCTACTAAGCCATCTGAGTGGCAGCTCAGCTCAATGTGCCGAATCCAGTCTTAGTTGCAGGTGGGCATAGCCCAGCATCGAACAGGCAGTTTAGTTGTTAGGAGCACATGCTCTCACAAGCTGAGCCATCCTGCCAATTGTTGGCAACTCAGTGGCAGCTCAGCTTGGGCACAGTGTCACTGGCCCATGTGGGAATCGAACCAGCAGCCCTGTTGCTCAGAGCTTGCAATCTTAAGCTAACTTAACCAACTGAGCCACTCGGCCGACCCCTTGTATTATGAACTGATCATAGCTGATGATAAGTCAAAGATAAATACTATAATTTTTAAAATTAGTTTCATGTGTACAACACAGTGCAATAGTTATACTTTTTACCCTTCAAAGTGACAACCCTAGTCCTCCAAAACACCGCCCCACTCTCCCTCCCATATCATATATATCTATTACAGTTCCATTGATTTAACTCCCATACTATACTCCATATCCCGTGACTATATATATATTCAATTATAGTTGACATACAATATTATACAACATCAGCTTCAGGTATACAGTGCAGTGATCAAGCCTCTACCCCATCCATGAAGTGGTCTCCCTAACAAGACATGTGAAAATACGACACCCTACAAAATATTTACAACGTTATTAATTATATTCCCTGAACTGTCTTTCATATCCCTGCAGCAGTATTGTAGTTACCTGTTTATGCTGCCTTCCCCTTCTCCCTCATCCCCACCCCCCTCCCAACTGACAACCATCAGTTTTTCCTCTGTATCTCTGAGACTATTTCTGTTCACTTTGCTCGTTCATTCAGTTTTTTAGATTCCACATATAAGTGAGATTATATGGTATTTGTCTTTCTCTGACTGATTTATTTCATTTAAGGTAATGTTCTCTAGGTCCATCCATATCATTGCAAATGGTAAGATTTCAATCTTCTTTATAGCGGAGTAATACTCCATTGTATAAATGTACCACAGTTTCTTTGTATTTTTTTTTTTTGAGGGCAGTGTCACTGGCCCTCACACGTGGGACCCGAACCAAGGCCGCTGGCTTCCCAAGCTCAACCACCACACCACTCAGCCGGCCCTGTACCACAATTTCTTAATCCAGTTGTCTGCCATGGGCATTTCGGTTGTTTCCAAGTCTTGATTATTGTAAATAGCGCTGCAATAAACATAGGGGTGCATATATTTTTTCGAATTAACGTCTTGGGTTTCTCTGGATACAAACCCAAGAGCGTAACTGCTGGGTCATATGGCAGTTCCATTTCCAGATTTTATTTATTTTTATTTATTTTTAGCTGAGCCATCCTGCCACCTGTTGGCAGCTCAACGGCAACTCAGCTCGAGCTGGCCTCGAACCGCTGTTGCTCAGAGCTCAGCTTGCACTCTTGAGTGAGCTCTTAACCAACTGAGCCATTCGGCCGGCCCCCATTTCCAGATTTTTGAGATACCTCCATACTGATTTCCATAATGGCTGCACCAATCTGCAGTCACACCAATAGTGTACCGGGGTACCCTTTCCTCCACAACCTCACCAGCACTTGTTGTTTGTTGATTTATTGATGATAGCTATTCTGACCAGAGTGAAGTGGTATCTCACTGGGGCTTTTATTTGCATTTCTCTAATGATTAATGAGGTTGAACATTTTTTATTTGCCTGTTCGCCATCTTTATGTCCTCTTTAGAGAAATGCCTCTTCAGTGGCTCAGTTGGTTAAGAGCTCGCTCAAGAGTGTGAGCTAAGCTCTGAGCAACAGCAGTTTGATGCCCAGCCTAAGCTGAGCTGCTGCTAAGCTGCCAACAGGTGGCAGGATGGCTCAGCTAAAAAAAAAAAATGGAGAAATATCTCTTCATATCCTCTGTCCATTTTTTAATTGGGTTGTTTGTTTTTTTGGTGTTGAGTCGAATGAATGTTTTATAAATTTTTGCTATTAACCCCTTATCAGATATATCATTGGCAAATATCTTCTCCCATTCAGTAGCCTGCCTTTTTGTTTTATTGGTGATTTCCTTTGCTGTGAAAAAACTTTTAAGTTTGATGTAATCCCATATGTTTTTTCTTTTATTTCCCTTGCCCGAGGGGATATATCAGTAAAAATATTACTGAGGGTAATGTCTAAAATTTACTCCCTATATTTTCTTCTAGGAGTTTTATGGTTTTAAAACCATAAATCCATAAAATGGATAAATGGATTAAGTCTTTAACCCATTTTGAATTTGTTCTCATATATGGTGGAAGTAGGTGGTCCATTTTCATTTTTTTGCGTGTACGTGCAATTTTCTGAGCACCATTTACTAAATAGACTATCTTTACTCCAATGTAAATTCTTCCTTCCATTGTCATAGATTAAATGACCGTACATGGATGGGTTTATTCCTGGGCTCTCTATTCTGTTCTATTGGTCTGTGTGCCTGTTTTTATGCCAGTACCATACTGTTATGATTACTTAGCCTTGTAGTATGATTTAATGTTGTTAGCATGATACCTCCCACTTTGTTCTTATTTCTCAAGATTGCCGTGACTATTCAGGGTCTTTTATGGTTCCACATAAATTTTAGGATTATATGTTCTATTTCTTTTTTTTTTTAAAGCTTTGGATTTTTTTTTTTTAAAGATTTTATTGGGGAATTGGCGGAGGGGAACAGCATTGGGGAATCGGGGAAGGGGAACAGACAAGTTGCTGTCTTTTTGTTCTTCAGTTTAGTTGCGGAGGATGTTGCTTCACTGTTGGTATCGTCATTGCGCTCTTCCCGGATGAGGCAGATCGGTCGCTGGCCTCTGGATGTCGCTCACCGCGGCTATTGGCAGCTCACTCTTGGCTGCCAGCCGCTCACGCTGGCTGCGGGCCACTCACTGTAGCCTATGGCAGCCCACTGCAGCAGGGGCTGCAGCCCACACCATCACCGGGGCTCGCACAGCCCAGCTCCAGGTGGAGCTGTTGTTAGCTGTAGAGGGCAGTGTCCCTGGCCCTCATGTGGGATCCGAACCGGGGCCGCTAGCATCCCAAAACCAGCGCTTAACCAATGCGCCACTCGGCCGGCCCTATATGTTCTATTTCTGAGAAAAATGTCCTTGGTAGTTTGATAGGAATTGCATTGAATCTATATATTGCCTTAGGTAACACTGATATTTTAACTATATTAATTCTTCTATCCATGAACATGGTATTTTCATTTATTTGTATCTTTGATTTCTTTATTCAGTGTCATAATTTTCTGAATATAGATCTTTTACTTCTTTGGTTAAATTTATTCCTAGATATTTTATTGTTTCTGAAGCAATTGTAAATTGGATTGATTTCCTGATTTCTTCTTCTGATAGTTTATTATTGATGTGTACAAGTGCAACTGATTTCTGAATATTAATTTTGTATCCTGCTACCTTACTAAATTTATTTATCAGTTCTAACAGTTTTTTGGTGGAGTCTTTGGGATTCTCTCTATATAGTATCATGTCATCTGCATATAGTGACAATTTTACTTCTTTTTTTCCAATTTGGATGCCTTATATTTCATTTTCTTGTCTGATTGCTGTGACTAGAACTTCCAGAACTATGTTGAATAGAAGTGGTGAAAGTGGGCAGCCTTGTCTTGTTCCTGATCTTAAAGGGAAAGCTTTTAGCCTTTCCCCATTGAGTACGATGTTTACTGTGGGCTTATCATATAAGGCTGTAATATGTTGAGATACGATCCCTCTATTCCCACTTTGCATAAGTTTTTATCATAAATGGCTTCTGGATTTTGTCAGATGCTTTTTCTGCATCTATTGATATGATCATATGCTTTTATTTTTCATTTTGTTAATGTGATGTATTATGTTAACTGATTTGTGAATATTGAACCAACCCAGGAATGAATCCCACTTGATTGTGGTGTATGATCTTTTCAATGTGATGCTGAATTCAGTTTGCTAGTATTTTGTTGAGGATTTTAACATCTATGTTCATTAGGGATATCGGCCTGTAGTTTTCCTTTTTTTGTAATATCTTTATCTGATTTTGGGATCAGAGTAATAGTGGCCTCATAAAATGTGCTTGGGAGCCTTCCCTCCTTCTGTGTTTTTTGGAATAGTTTGAGGAGAATAAGTGTTAATTATTTTTTGAATGTTTTGTAAAATTCATCTGTGAAGCCCTCTGGTCCAGGACTTTTGCTTGTAGAAAGCTTGATTACTGATTCAATTTCTTTGGTAATAATCAGTCTGTTCAGAGTTTCTGTTTCTTCTTGGTTCAGACTTGGTAGATTGTATGCTTCTAGAAATTTATCCATTTCTTTCAGATTTTCAAATTTGTTGGCATATAATTGCTCATAATATTTTCTTAAAATTTTCTGTATTTCTGTGGTATTTGTTGTCGCTTCTCCTTCATTTCTGATTTTATTAATTTGGGTTCTCTGTCTCTTCTTGGTGAGTCTGGCTAAGGGTTTGTCGATTTTGTTTATCTTTTCAAAAAAACCAGCTCTCTGTTTCATTCATCTTTTGTATTGTTTTTTAGGTCTCTATTTCATTTATTTCTGCTCTGGTCTTTATTATTTCCTTCTTTGGTCTCCCTTTGGGCTTGTTTTGCTGTTCTTTCCCAGTTCGCTTAGGTGTACAGATAGTCTTTTGATTTGAGATTGTTCTTATTTCTTTAGATAGGCCTGTACTGCCATGAATTTTCCTCTTTGGACTGATTTCACTACATCCCATAGATTTGGGGTTCTTGTGTTTTCATTTTCGTTTGTCTCAAGGTATCTTTTGATTTCCTTCTTTATCTCATTTTTGACCCACTCGTTATTTAGTAACAAGTATTCAGCGTTCATGTATTTGTCTGCTTTCCAGATTTCTTCTTATAATTCATTTCTGGTTTCATAGCATTGTGGTTGGAGAAGACACTTGATATGATTTTAGTCTTCTTAAATTTATTGAGACTTGTTTTGTGGCCGAACATGTGGTCTATCTTGGAAAATGTTCCATGTGAACTTGACAAGAATATATATTCTGTTGCTTTGGGGTGAATGCTCTAAAAATATCGATTAAATCCAGCTGATCTAGGGCCGGCCGAGTGGCACATTGGTTAAGAGCTGGTTTTGGGATGCCAGCAGCCCCGGGTCGGATCCCATGTATGAGGATCAGTAACACTGCCCACTACAACTAATAAAAGCTCCACCTGGAGCTGGGCTGTGCAAGCCCCAGCGACAGTGTAGGCTGCAGCCCCTGCTGCAGTGGGCTGCCATAGGCTACGGTGAGTGGCCGGCAGCCAGCGTGAGCTGCCAATAGCTGCGGTGAGCGACATCCAGAGGCCGGCCTCCGATCTGCCTCATCCAGGAAGAGTGCAATGACAATACCAACATGGGCCAGTGAAGCAACGTCCTCCGCAACTAGACTGAAGAACAAAAAGACAGCAACTTGTCTGTTCCCCTTCCCTGATTCCCCAACACTGTTCCCCTCCCCCGATTCCCCAATAAAATCTTAAAAAAAAAAAAAATCCAGCTGATCTAAAGTGTCATTTAAGGCCACTGTTTCCGTGATGATTTTCTGTCTGGAGGATCTGTCCATTGCTGACAGGGAGGTGTTGAAGTCCTCTACTACAATAATAACACTGTTGATCTCTGTCTTTATGTCAATATCTGTTTTGTATATTTAGGAGCTCTTATGCTGGGTGCATAGATGTTTATTAGGGTTATGTCCTCTTGTTGAATCAATCCCTTTACTATTATGTAGTGCCCGTCTTTGTCTTTTATTGTAGTCTTCATTTTAAAGTGTATTTTGTCTGAAATAAGTATTGCTATTTCAGCTTTTTTCTGATTTCCATTTGTGTGGAATATCTTATTCCAAGCCATTGCTTTCAGTTTGTGTGTCTTTTGATCTGAGATGAGTCTCTTGTAAACAGCATATGCGTGGGTCCTGTTTTCTTATCCACTCAGCCACTCTCTGTCTTTTGATTGGCACATTTAGCCCATTCACATTTAAAATGATTATTGATAGGTGCATATGTATTGCCATTTTGTTATTTGTATTCCTGGTCTTCCTGGGTTAGCTTGTTTACCCCTTTCTTCTGTTTAAAAAAGCCCTTTTAACATTTCTTGCAATGCTGGCTTGGTGGTAATGAATTCCTTAAGCTTATTCTTTTCTGAGAAGCTCTTTATTTCTCCTTTTATTTTAAGTGATAGCCATGCTGGGTAGAGCAATCTTGGTTGTAGGCCTTTATTTTGTGTCACTTTGAATATCTCCTGCCACTCCCTTCTGGCCTGCAGAGTTTCTGTAGACAAGTCAGCTGTTAGTCTAACAGGAGTTCCTTTGTATGTAACCTGCTGTCTTTCTCTTGCTGCCTCTAGGATTCTGTCTCTATCTTTAACTTTTGCCATTTTAACTATGATGTGTTTTGGTGTGGACCTGTTTGGGTTCAGCTTGTTTGTTACTCTCTGCTCTTCCTGGGCCTGTATATCGATTTCCTTCACCAGGGTAAGGAAGTTTTCGGTCATTATTTATTCAAGTACATTCCTGATCCCTTTCTTCTTCTTTTCTCCTTCTGATGTGAATGTTGTTGAGCTTGATGTTATTCCACAGGTCTCTTAAACTATTTTCATTGTTTTTTATTCTTTTTTCTTTTTATTGTTCCAACTGGGTGATTTCTGCTATTTTGTCTTCTAAATAGCTGATCCAATCCTCTGCTTCATTTAATCTACTGGTGATTCCTTCGAGTGTGTTCTTCATTTCAGTTAGTGTGTTCTTTTTTTTTTTTTAAGGGCAGTGTCACTGGCCCTCATCTGTGGTACCGAACCAGGGTCACTGGCATCCCAAGCCAGCGCTTAACCACTGCTCCACTCGGCCGGCCCGTTAGTGTGTTCTTTAGTTGTTGTTTTTCGTTTTTGTTTTTGTTTTTTATGATTTCTCTATCCTTTTTTGTGTCCGCACTAAGCTCCTTAAACATTCTTATCAACCGTGTTCTAAACTCTGTCTCTGAAAGGTTGGATATCTTTGTTTCATTTTGTTCCATTTCTGGAGGTGTCCTCTGATCTTCTACTTGGGACATGTTTCTTTGTTTCTTCACTCTGGCAGTCGCTCTGTGATTGCTTCGATGTATTAGATAGATCACCTATGTCTCTCAGTCATTGCTGGGTGGTCCTGTATATGTGTCCTTTATATTCAGATTGCATAGTCTCTGTATTCTCCTGTCCCTTGTGTTCCAGAGTGTTGCTGTTGAAGTTGCTCTTTAATTCCTTTTTGGCTTGTCAGAGGGTGGGATTGACCCTCAGACTGATTAGCTGAGAGAATTAGCTCTGTTCACAGTGTATGAGATGCTGTGTGAAGGTTGATCCCCTCAGAGGAGGCTTGGCCACTGTGGGCTCTTGTGCCTGTGGAAAATGTCCTTTGAGAGTGTCACTTGTAGGTCCAACCAGATAGTACTCTGGTTTTGTCTAGCACTGGCCTCTGGGTGTATTGGTTCTGGCGTCTCTTGGTCAGAGCCATTTCAGACCTGTTTTTTACCGGTCCATAGCTACCTGGTAGGTGTCTCAAGACTGTACGCAGTTGTTTGCTGCCCGTGCTGGACCTGGGGTCACGTGGGGATGGTCTCTGTGTGAACTGAAGCTGGATGCCCCTTATAATGGTCCTGAGGCAGTTTAGGAAAAGGCCCAGGGCCCCCTAGGCCTGTTGCCACCTGTCAGATGCCTGTAAGGCCCACCTATTGAAAGAGGCTTTTTAGAGGCATGTGTCTGGCTATTTGACCCAGCATTGCGTGTGCTTCTGCGATGTGGCACTAGCTTGGCAGAATGGAGTTCAAGGGAGTTATGTGACATGATTGGTAGTTTTTAAGTGTTAATGCAGATTCATGTCTTCCACCAATACTTGGCCTGTGACCCCCTTGTATAATGTTCCAAGGGCACTACATCCAGCCTCCACCTTGCACTCACAGATTCACAAATGCTGCTCCTGAGTGGCTCTGGTACAGGTTTGTGGTCATTGAACACCACGAAGATGACTCCAGGGCTCTGCAGACCACCTTCCGTTGTAAAAAACTTTTTCCACAGTCTATGGGGGTGGAGCCAGATACCCCAGCAACCTGATTATGCAGCTGTAGGTCGGCAAGGTGGTGTTACAGGTGTGTAAAGGCTGTGGTCAGTGGTTTCTACAAATTTAGTGTAGTCTCAGCTCCTGGACCAATGCTAGGTCCACATCCACTTCATAAAACAAAAACAAAGCAAGGCCAACAACACCAAAAAACAAATACACTCAAGAAACTTGATAAGTGAAGTTCAGACAAGAGAAACAGAAGTATATAAGAGAGACACAAACACAAACACGAAAACAGGAGAACAAGACAGAAAAACAGTGACCCAAGCAAAATCCAGATAAACAAGTCTGAGAAACAATGACAAAAACAAAACAGATAAAAGAAAAGAAGGAAAAGGAACAAAAGGATGAAAGAGAAAAGGAAAAATAATAATAATAAAGAAAAAAGAGAGAAGAAAAAAAAAGGAAAAAAGAGATTAAAGAAAAAAGGCTCTCCACTCACTTTAATCTGCTTACCACTTGCTCAGCAATAGATTCTCTGGGTGACTCAGCACAAGTTATGCTGTGGGGAAGGGTTCAACATATCATGCGCTGGTTCTCCCTCAGGCTTACAGTGAGCTTCCTGCAATTAGCTGCTGTGTGCTCTGGAACCATGCTCACCACCAAAAACCCTCACAGGTTGCTGCGGGCTATCTGCTGCTCCAAAAAAACCCCTCTGTGGCCTGTGGAGGCAGGGGATAGGCACCAGGGGCACAGGGTGTCCCCAGCAACACAGCTTTAGGTGGGCAGGACAGGGCCCCAAGGCACCACAGGGTGTGGGCAGTGGCCCCCACCAAATCAGAGCAGCATGCACCCCTGCACCAGCAACCAGCCCACACAAACACGTCAGGAATACCCTGGCCAGATTACGCAGGCTCACAGCTCATGGCCCACTCTCCCAGGAAAACTCCTAGTCTCAGCCTATCCCAATCAGCTGCTTGCAGATCAGGCAAAGCAGTACAGCAGGCAATCGTCAGCCTGGCAACTCTGCACACACAGTGCAGAGAGCAGGGACCCAAGGCAGCTCGCAACTCCCTCATCTCAATGAGCAGCCTGTAGGAGCCTCACTAATTTCTACTGCCAGCTATCTTGGAACTCCTCTTCCCGGCAAAGGAACTCTGGGCTAGTGAGTTCGGTGTGGGGCCGGAGGGTCTCTCCCCCAACTGGAGAAGCCTCCCCGCGGCTGAGGCTTCCCTCACGGGGTTCGCCCTCTCTTGTCTCCACCCCTCCTACTTGACGTGGCCTTCTCTTTAGGTCCTTCATTTAGAGGTTCTGTTCACCTCGTGTTCAGGAGATTTCGGAAGTTGAATGTTGTATATATTATTTGTAATTTTGGTGTGATCCTGGGAGGCAGTTGGCACAGCGTCTGTCTATTCCGCCATCTTACCAGAAGTCAAGAATACTATAATTTTATGATAATTACTGAAATAGAAATAGAGAAAGACTGTATAAATTTCAAAGTATAGATGAATATAATAGAACAATGAAAATAATCTGAAAGAGGCACAAAGAAGAGAAAAAGAACATAGAAGAGCAGGAAAATAGAGAAAAATAGTAAGATAATATATTTAAAATAAAATATATCAGCAATTTCATTATATTTAAGAGACTGATTTTTTTCAGTTAGAAGACAAAGATTGATAGTCTAGATAAATAATAAAACCTAGTTACATAATTTAAAGGGAGATATATAGGGCTGGCCATGTGGTGCGGTGGTTAAGCGCTGGCTTGGGAAGCCGGTGGCCCCAGTTCAGGTCCCACATATGAGGGCCAGTGACACTGCCCTCAAATAAAATAAAATAAAATAAAATAAAATAAAATAAAGGGAGACATACAAAAAATAAGAACACAGAAAGTTTTAAAAAATGTATTCCTAAAGATAAAGACACTTCAAATGATACCATGTTTCCCTGATAATTAGACCTAACCAGAAAATAAGCCCTAGCATGATTTTTCAGGATGTTTGTAATATAAGCCTACCCCAAACGTAAGCCCCAGCTAAGATCGTCAGTCAGACATGACTGAATAAATGTAGGTTTTTGTACATGAATACATGAATAGATATACATTATTGGAGCAAAAATTAATATAAGACCTGATTTTATTTTGGGGAAAACACGATAACAAATTTTTCCATTGCAGAATAACACCTCAAATATATAAAACTAAAATTGGGAGAACTATAATGTGAAATAAAAATCTACAATTATCAAAGATGGATCTGAGCAGAATTTCAAGAGGGTAATGTAGAAAGGGCCTGAGATCAAATCCTCCCACAGACCTCACAAATCTATAATTATGTATGAAATAATTCCCTCTGAAGGGAACTTTGATATTTAATGAATGGGGATTCCAGAACATGGAACAGCACTGAGAAGGGTAGAAAGGGTAAAGACACTGCCTAGCTAAGGAAAAACCATAACCCAGCGATGGCATTTCATAAATAAGAAAGGCCTCAAAGGTACAAAACTTTTCCCTAAGGAAGGAGGAATCCAAGCTCCACATCAGGCACCCCAAACTTTACACTCTGCACATCTGGCTTTGAAAGCCAACAGGGATTAAGTCCATTCAGAATTGAAGGAGAGATAAGGAGTTTCACACACAAGCAAAAGCTAAAGGAGTTCATCACCACTAAACTGACCTTACACAAAATGTTGAAGGGACTTCTTTAAGTACAAAAAAAAAGCCATAACTATAATAAAAACCTTATAAGAAATAAAAAATCTCACTTTGATAAAGGCAAATATAGAATAAAGGTAGTAGATTAACCATTTACACATCTAATAGGAGGATTAAAAGAGAAATCATCCAATTTCTACAATAATTACTTAAGAAATACAAAAAACAAGAAGATAAAATATGATGTCAAAAACAAAACATGGAGGGTGGTAAAAATGTAGTGCTTTTAGAATGAATTTGAAATTAAGTGACCATGTACTTTAAATAGACTGATTTTACATATATATGTCATTTTCATGAACCTCATGATAACAACAAACCAAAAACCTGTATCACACACAAAAATAAATAAATAAAGAGAAAGGAAACCAAGCATAACACTAAAAAAAGTCATTAAATCACAAGGGACGAGAGCAATAGAAGAAAATAAATAATAAATAAATAAATATTTAAAAACAGAGAACTACAAAAACAACCCAGAAACAATTAATATAATTGCAAAATGTACATACCTGTCAATAATTACTTTAAATGTAAATGGATAAAATTCTTCAATTAAAAGACAAAGGTGGCTGAATGAATAAAATACACACGCTCCATATATATGCGGTATACAGGAGACTCATTTAGATTCAAAGACACACACTGACTGAATGTGAATGGATGGAAAAAGATATTCCATGAAAATGGAAACAAAAGGAAATTTGGAGTAGTAATACTTTTATCAGACAAAATAGACTTTTAACCACAGGCTGGAAGAACAGACAAAAAAGGAATTACATAATGATAAAAGGATCACTCCAATAAGCGGTTATAACACTTGTAAATATCCATGTACACAACATAGGATAACCTAAATAAACATTAACAAACATAAAGAGAAAAACTGACACCCATGTATTGGTGTAGAGTTAACTCCTTTTCATTCACAGAACATGAAAAGAATTCACAAGACTCTACAAAGGAGGAGAGAGAGAAAGCTTTATTGAAAGTCAGGCAGAGAGAGAGAGAGTTTTGCCAGGGTAGAGTCCATTAGGGACAGCTGCCCCAATGAAAAGGAATGCTCAGGTTTTCTATCTTACTAAGAAGGATGCAAAGTGCCTGTCAGCTTGCAGGGTTGCCATTACAATTGTCTTCTCCAGGGAGCTGTCCTGTTCCCATCTATGATGGATGTCATCTTGCAGGGCGCTGCTGTTGCGATTGGGGACTGTTCTGTTCCCACCTATGATGGATGTGAGGTGCTTGTCAGCCTGCAGATGCAGTACTAACCAGGGCAATCAGAGCCAAGTGGTTCATGTTTAAGTTTGCTCGTGCCAGCTTTCAAGTCTGCTCCTGTTAATTCTTTGCCTCTCCCATCCTGCCAGCTCACAAGCCCACTCCTGTTAATTCCTTACTTGTCTCATCAATTCATACAATAACAGTAGGTAACACCCACTTATATATATGGATAGATAAATCATCCAAACAGAATATCAATACAGAAACAATGGTCTTGGGAAGTGGGTCCAAGATGGTGGTGTATGTGAATGCTGAGCTCTACTCCTCACAAGAATACATCAAATGTACACCTATATTTAGAGCAAATCCTCCTGAGACAACTGTGAGCCAATTGTAAAGCTTCTGCACAACAAGCAAGAGAGAGAATGACAGCATAGAGAAGGTTGGGGAAACACAAGAGCTCTCCTAGAGCTGAGGGAATAACCCAGGACCCCAAGGAAGGGTGAGTGCCATTGTTTACATCTTCCCTGAACCTGCATAGCAGGTGGGAACTCCACCTAGGCTCTCTGGCTGACCTGCGGATCTCTGTAGAATGCTCCAGCCACCCCTACTGGAGCTAGATCCAGCAGAAACAGGAGAGCACTATAGCGTACATACAAGGGGTCTTGTCACCCAGAGATCGATCCAGCACATGCGGTAGGGTGTCACTTCGTGTTCCCATTGGGCTGCGCACACAAGGGGCACCCCTGCCTGAAAAGTTGAGGAGCCAACAAAACACTGCAGTACCTGCCTGCAGAGCTCCCCTGTCCAGAGAAAGTGCGGAGATAGTGGGGTGCTACTGTGTGCTCATGTGGGGCTCTCCCTCCTAGAAAGAGTGGGGAGCAAACAAAATGCTGCAGTACCACACTCAGGACTGTCTGATCCAGAGAAAGTGTGGAAATAGTGAAGCACTGCAGCATGCACAAGTGGGGCTGCCCAGCCAGAAGAAAGTAGGGAGTTAGAGAAAAACATATGGTACCCACACACCAGACTGCCCCTAGTAGAGTGAGTGGGATGCTGCTGCCCCATGCACTCATGTAAGGGCGCCTATTCCCACCTGGAGAGAGTTCAGAACTACCAAAGTACAGCTGTAAATGCACTTAAACCTGCCCCACCAGGAGAAAGAGTGGAGCTAGGCAGGCACATAGAGCAGCCCTGCCCAGACCCTACTACGGCTGCAGACAATTACAGCAACAGGGAACACAGACAGAGCTACCTGTGGAATGAGAGTGATGTGGCTGAGCACACAAGGAGCTGTACTGCCTGGAAAATGAGCAGAACCTGCAAAGTGCTGAAGTACCTGCATGCAGGCCTGCCACAACAGAAGAGAGGATGGGGCTAGTGGGGCCTTGACAAACAAGCTGACAAAGCAACACTTCTGATACCCAACTTGGATCACAGACAGTTAAAGCAACAGGGCAGGACAAAAGTGCTCTGAGCAGCCCCATTATATGAGGCAACCCCACCCAGATTAGAAAAGGAAGGAAGCAAGGACACACCAGACTACTCCACCTGGAACCCACCCCTTCAGGCCAGGTAGCACACCAGACACTGCATGTACCTACCACAACTACAAATGGCCTGCCAAAACTATTCAATACAGTGTCTACTCTGAAATCACTCTTTCAAGACTGGAGAGATAACTACTCTATCCAACTCTTAGGAACAAACAGAAAGTCAAGCAAAATAGGGAGACAGAAGAATATATCCCAAATGAAGGAACAAAGATAAACTCCAGAGAAAAACCCTAATGAGACAGAAATAAGTAATTTGTTAGATAAAGAATTCAAAGCAGGGCCAGCCGAGTGGCGCGGTGGTTAAGCGCTGGCTTGGGATGCCAGCGGCCCCAGTTCGGATCCCTCATATGAGGGCCAGTGACACTGCCCTCAAAAAAAAAAAAAAAAAAAGGAAGAATTCAAAGCAATATTCATAAGGATGCTTCACAAACTTGAGAATACAATAGAGGAACTCAGAGAATATCTCAAAAAAAGATAGAAAATGTAAAGAAAAGAACCAATTAGAGATGAAGACTATAATAGCTGAAATGAAAAATACATTAGAATGAATCAGCAGTGGATTAGTTAATACTGAAGAACCGATTACCAACCTGGAAGACAGAATAGTGGAAATCACCCATCAGAACTGAAAAATGGAAAAAGAATTTCAAAAAATGAGGATAGTATAAGCGATCTCTGAGATAACATCAAGTGTCCTAACATTTGCATTATGGGGGTTCCAGAAAGAGAAGAGAGTGAGAAAGGGGCAGAAAGAATAGTTGAAGAAATAATATCTGAAAACTTTCCTAAACTAGGGAAGGAAACAGACATCCAGGTCTACAAAGCTCAGAGAGTTACAAACAAGATGAACCCAAAGAGACCCACAGTAAGACATATTCTAATTTAAAAGGCAAAAGTTAAGGGTAAAGGGTCTGTCTTAAAGGCCACAAGAATGAAAACACAAGTCCATACAAGGGAAACCCCATAAAGCTATAAGCTGATTTCTCAAAAGCTACTTTACAGGCCAGAAGGGAGTGGCAGGAGATACGTAAAGTGCTGAAAGAAAGGAATCTACAACCTAGAATACTTTATTCCACAACATTATCATTTAGAATTGAGGAGAGATAAAGAGTTTCCCAAACAAGCAAAAACTAAAGGCATTCACCACCACTATACCAGCCTTACAGGAAATGTTAACGGGTCTTCCTTATGCAGAAAAGAAAAGGCCATAACCAGACATAAGAAAATACAGAAAAGGCAAAAAAAAACAACACCAAACTTCTCACTGATAAAGGCAAATGCACAATAACCACAGTGAATCAATGACTTACACAGTTAATAGGAAGGTTAAAAGACAATAATAGCAAAATTAACTGTAACTACAATAAATAATCAGAAGATATAAAAAACAAAAAGATAAAACATGACATAAAAACAAAAAGAGTGGAGGGGGGAGTAAAAAATGAGTTCTTTACCCCCCTTTTTTGTGGGTTCTTGTTTTATTAGTTTCAGGTATACAAAACAACATAATGATTAGACATTTATACCCCTCACGAAATGATAACCAAGTCTACTACCCATCTGATATTGTACATAGCTATTTCAATACCATTGACTATATAAAAATGAGTGCTTTCAGAATGTGGTTGAACTTAAATGCCTATCAGCTTAAAATAGACTCTGTAGATATAGATGGATATATATGAACCTCATGGTAAACATACACCAGAACTATATGAAAAATACATTAAATAACGAAGAGAAAGGAATCCAATCAAAACACTAGAAAAAGCCAACAAATCAAAAGGAAAGAGATCAGGAGAACAAGTTCGAAACAGCAAAGAACAACAAAAACAATTAACAAAATGGCAATAAGCACATACTTATCAATAATTACCCTAAATGTAAATGGACTAAATGCTCCAATCAAACAACATAGGATGGCAGAATGGATTTAAAAAACATGACCCATCAATATGCTGCTTATAAGAGACTCACTTTAGATAGAAAGAAACACACAGACTGTAAGTGAAGGGATGGAGAAAGATATTCCATGCATATAGAAATAAAAAGAAAGCTGGGGTAGCAATACTCATATCAGACAAAATAAACTTCAAAACAAAGAATTTAAAAAGAGACAAAGAAGAACATTACATAACTTTAAAGGGGTTAATCCAAGAAGAGGATATAACAATTGTAAATATCTACACACCCAACATAGGAGCACCTAAGTATATAAAACAAATGTTAACACACAAAAAGGCAGAAATTAACAGTAATGCTAGGGCCGGCCGAATGGCTCAGTTGGTTAAGAGCTCGTTCAAGAGTGCAAGCTGAGCTCTGAGCAACAGCGGTTCGAGGCCAGCCCGAGCTGAGTTGCCATTGAGCTGCCAACAGGGGGCAGGATGGCTCAGCTAAAACAAAACAAAACAAAAAAACAACAGTAATGCTATAATAGTTGGCAGCTCTAATTCTCCAGTTACTTCAATAGATAGATCATCCAAACAGAAAGTTAATAAGGAAATAATAGCCTTAAATGCCACATTGGACCAGTTGGATTTGATAGAGATATTTATAAAACATTTCATCCCCAAACTTCAGGTTACACATTTTTCTAAGTGCACATGGAATACCTTCCAGGATAGATTATTTTCTAAGCCACAAAACAAGACTCAGTAGATCCAAGAAGACTGAAATTATATCAAGCATATTTTTTTACTACAGTGGTGTGAAACTAGAAATCAACTACAGGAGGGAAAAAAACCCCACAAATACATGGAGATGAAATGTGTCTTTAAACAATCAATGGATCAAATAGGAAATCAAAATGAAAATAAAACACTACCTTGAGACAAATGAAAATAAAAACACAACCTCACAAATCTGTGGGATACAGCAAAAGCAGTTATAAGAGGAAAGTTTATAGCTATAGGCCTACCTCAAGAAGCAGAAAAAAATCCCAAATAAACAATCTAAACTTACACCTAAAGAAAGTAGAAAAAGAGAAACAAACAAAACTCAAAGTAAATAGAAGGAAGCATATAATAAAGATCAGAGTGAAAATAAATGAAATTTAAAAATGGAGGGCCAGCCGAGTGGCACATTGGTTAAGAGCTGGTTTTGGGATGCCAGCGTCCCCAGTTCGGATCCCACATATGAGAGCCAGTGACACTGCCCTCTACAGCTAACAACAACTCCACCTGGAGATGGGCTATACAAGCCCCAGTGACGGTGTAAGTTGCAGCCCATGCTGCAGTGGGCTGCCATAGGCTACAGTGAGTGGCCTGCAGCCAGCGTGAGTGGCTGGCAGCCAGCGTGAGCTGCCAATAGCCACGGTGAGGGACCATCCAGAGACCAGCGACCCATCTGCCTCATCCGGGAAGAGCGCAATGACAATACCAACATGGGCCAGTGAAGCAATGTCCTCCACAAACTAGACTGAAGAACAAAAAAGACAGCAACTTGTCTGTTCCCCTCCCCCAATTCCCCAATAAAATCTTAAAAAAAAAAAAAAGAAAACCAATAGAAAACATTAATGAAACTAAGATGGTTCTTTAAAAGGATAAATAAAGGGAGAGCCAAGGTGGCCGAGTAGATTAACACTGTGCCAGCTTCCTTCCATGAACACATTAAAATTACAGGGCCGGCCGAGTGGCGCATTGGTTAAGCGCTGGTTTTGGGATGCCAGCGGCCCTGGTTCGGATCCCACATGAGGGCCAGTGACACTGCCCTCTACAGCTAACAACAGCTCCACCTGGAGCTGGGCTGTGTGAGCCCCAGTGATGGTGTGGGCTGCAGCCCCTGCTGCAGTGGGCTGCCATAGGCTACAGTGAGTGGCCCGCAGCCAGCGTGAGCGGCTGGCAGCCAAGAGTGAGCTGCCAATAGCTGCGGTGAGCGACATCCAGAGGCCAGTGACTGATCTGCCTCATCCGGGAAGAGCACAATGACAATACCAACAGTGAAACAACATCCTCTGCAACTAAACTGAAGAACAAAAAGACAGCAACTTGTCTGTTCCCCTTCCCCAATTCCCCAACGCTGTTCCCCTCCGCCAATCCCCCAATAAAATCTTTTTTAAAAAAATTACAGTTAAATTAGAGAACAATTAATCTGAAGAAATATTTGAAGTCTAGCTGAGCAGAAGTTTTATAACTATGGATATAAAGAAGAGGCCACTTCGAGACTGGTAGGAGGGGTGGATAAATGAAATGGGCTGATTCTAAACCTCTGTATGGCAGATGAAAATTGGGAGGCATATCTCAGGTACAGAGGTTTCCCACGGAGGAGCAAGGGACCCAGCTCCACGCTGCCTCCCCAGCCCAGAGTACTGATGCCAGGAAGAGGAGCCCCCACAATATCTGACTGAAAAACAATGGGGATTCCGACCATCCAAATGAGACTGAAAGCTGTGAAAAACCCACGCATCCTCTTAAAGGGCCCACACAGACACTCACCCTGGGCTCCAGTGGAGGGATGGTGACTCTGCGGGCATTGGAGACATATGGGGAGAGACTGAGTTGTGTAACTTTGGGGCGAGGACTGAAGGGATAGTTCCCATTTTTCCTGTGTGAGGCCCTTCTCCCATGTAGTCAGCAGGCAGACACCATGTTTCCTGCATTGAGCCCGCCCCCCAAAGGTCAAATCTGAATCTGATTGGCCTGTGAGCTCCTCTGCTCCACTCTGCTGACTCAATGAGATACTGCGTCATCCAACTGGCCTACAGCTGGAGGCTTCATCAACCGCTGAACCTTATGGGAGTCAGCAAGTGGCAGCAGGTCTTGGAGTGTCCTGGCTTTTTGAGGAGCTAACCCAGACCTAGTACTGGTGGTAATAGTCCTCAGTTCACAATGTGGCCTCTCCCAGGTACCCCCAGGTACAACACAGGCAGCTACCAACTGTGGATTGTTTTGTAGTTCCTACCAGGTACTCCCCCACCAGTCATAGGCAGTGGGTGACCTGGCCCTATACTGGAGCCTCTCCCAGGAGGCCCCAGAACCAAAATACTTGGAGGTTGCCATCAAACTACAGCAGAACACCCCCCAATTAGCCTCATAAGCGGCATACACAAAAAGTGGTCTCAACAAACACCAGAGCCTACTGGGGTGAATCCCACTCAGTGGGCTAGGCCCCCCCCCACAGCAGCCTGTAAGCTGTGGACATGACCAAACCCCACAGCCAATCAGCCTGAGGGTCACTCCCACCCACTCATGTGCCAGTAGCAATCAAGGTTCAACCATAACAGGACAGCACACACAACCCACATAGTGGAAACTCCTAGAGCATGTGAAACAGGTGACCAGGGAGACTGTGTGAGTCCCACAGGGCACCTACTACGTAAAGCCACCTGACCAAGATTGGGAGACATAGCAGATCTACCTAATACGTAGAAACAAACAGAGAGGCAGCCAAAATGAGGAAACAAATAAATATTTCCCAAATGAAAGAACAGGAGGAAACTCCAGAAAAAAACAACTAAATGAAATGGGGGCAAACAATCTACTAGAGACAAAGTTCAAAATAATGGTTATAAGGATGCTCAAGGAACATCAGAGAGATAGAAAGCATAAAAAGGACATAGAGACCATAAAAAAGAACCAGTCAGAATGGAAGACTACAATAACTGAAATGAAGGATGCACTAGAAGGAATCACCAGCAGACTAAATGAAGCAGATGATTGAATCAGTGATTTGAAAGACAAGGTAGCAGAAAATGCCCATCAGACCAGAAAAAAAAAATGACAATAGCTGAAGAGACCTCTGGGACAACACAAAGAATAACAACATTCACATCATAGGGGTACCAGAAGGAGAAGAGAGAAGGCAAGGGATTGAGAACCTATTTGAAGAAATGACTGAAAACTTTCTTAATCTGGCAAGTGAAATAGACATATGAGTCCAGAAAGTGCAACGAGTCCCAAACAAGATGAACCCAAACAGACCCACACCAAGATACATTATAATTAGCATGGCAAAGGTTAAAGAGAAAATTCTAAAAGCCAAGAGCAAGGCAACTATTAACTTATAAGGGAGCTCCCATAAGATTGTCATCTGACTTCTCAACAGAAATTTTGAGGCCAGAAGGGATTGGCACAAAATATTCAATATGATGAAAAGCAAGGAACTACAGCCAAGATTACTCTCCCCAGCAAAGCTATCATTTAGAATTGAAGGACAGATAAGGGGCTTGCCGGACAAGAAAAAACTAAAGGAGTTCATCATCACGAAACCAGTATTAGAAGGAATGTTAGAAGGATTTCTTTAAGATGGAAAAAAAAAGATCAAAATTATGAATATTAAAATGGCAATATTACATATCTATCAATAATTACTTTCAATGTAAATGAGTTAAATGCTCCCTCAAAAGACATAGGAGGCCCGAATGGATAAGAAAACAAAACCCTTATATATGCTGCCTACAAGAGGATCACTTCAGACTGAAAAACACAGATAGAAAGTAAAGGGATGGAAAAAGACACCAGGGTGCCAAAAAAATGTATATTCATTTTTAAGAGATGTTATCTATGTTCAAGCAGTGATTCACTGTAATCAGAAGTGTCTGGACACTGATGGTAACCATCTTGAGCACCTCTTGTAATTGCAGAAGTCAAACATGACATGTATTCATCTTTGGTTATCTATTTCCAAGGCCTGACAATTAAGTTTGCCAACTTGATGCATTTATGTTGCTAACCTTTTTTTGATATCAAAGGGATTATTCATTCTGAATTTGTACCAACTGGACAAACAGTTAGCCAAGTTTACTGTTTGCAAGTGCTGAAGAGGCTGCATGAAAAAGTTAGACGACCTGAAACTTTCGCCAACATTTCATGGCTTTGCATCATGACAATGCACCAGCTCACACGGCACTATCTGTGAGGGAGTTTTTAGTCAGTAAACAAATAACTGGGCATTGGCATCAGGGCATAGCTCCCCAAGGTGAGTACTTTGAAGGTAACTGTAGTGATATTCAACAATGCAGTATGTAGCACTTTTTTTTTTTAAAGATTTTTTTTTATTGGGGAATTTTAGAGGGGAATGCGTTGCGGAATCGGGGAAGGGGAACAGACAAGTTGCTGTCTTTTTGTTCTTCAGTCTAGTTGCGGAGGATGTTGCTTCACTGGCCCATGTTGGTATCGTCATTGCGTTCTTCTTGGATGAGGCAGATCGCTCGCCAGCCTTGGATGGTTGCTCACCGCAGCTATTGGCAGCTCACACTGGCTGCCAGCCACTCACGCTGGCTGCCAGCCACTCACTGTAGCCTATGGCAGCCCACTGCAGCAGGGGCTGCAGCCTACACCGTCACCAGGGCTCGCACAGCCCAGCTCCAGGTGGAGCTGTTTTTAGTTGTAGAGGGCAGTATCACTGGACCTCATAGGTGGGATCTGAATCAGGGCTGCTGGCGTCCCAAGCCAGCTCTTAAAGAACGCTCCACTCGGCCGGCCCGAGGTCTGTAGCACTTTTTCTAGGATGAGTTCACGAACTTAATTGTCCAATGTCGCATATTAAGTATTACAGTTAATAGTTTTTTCCTTTCTTAAACTGTGTATACATTTTTGGTACTCCCTATATTTCATGAAAATAGAAACAAACCAGCAAAATACAACAATAAAACAAAGCTAGGGTAGCAATACTTATATCAGACAAAATAGACTTTAAAACAAAGGCTATAACAGGAGACAAAGAAAGACCCAATAATTCCACTTCAGGGTGTTTTTCTGAAGAAAACCAAATGCTACTTCAAGGGGACATGTGCATCCATATGTTCATTGCAGCATTGTTTACAGTGACCAAGAGGTAGAAGCAGCCTGAGTGTCTGTTGGTGGAAGAATGGATAAAAAATGATGTGGTATATATGTACAATGGAATATTGCTTGGCCAGGGAAGGGAATGGGTTCTTGCCACCCGCAGCAGCATGGATTGTCCTGGTGGGTACTGTGCTGAGTGGAATATAAGACAGAGAAAGACAAATGCAATGTGATTTCACTTATATGTGGAATCTGAAGAACAAGTAAACAAACAAAACAGAAACAAAGTCATAGATACAGAGTACATATTGATGGTTGCCTATAGCAAGGGGCTTGAAGGTGAGTGCAAAAGGAGAAGGGATTAAGATTACAAATTGGTTGTTACACAGTAATGATGTGGATGTAGGGTATAGCATAAGGAATATAGTCAATAATATTGTAATAACTTTGTATGGTGTCATATTGATACTAGATTTGTTGGGGTGGTAGCTGGGAGGGGGTTGGGCTGCAGAGTGAAAAAGGTGAAGAAATTAAGAAGTACAAACTGGGGGCCGGCCGAGTGGCTCAGTTGGTTAAGAGTTCGCTCAAGAGTGTGAGCTGAGCTCTGAGCAACAGCTGTTCGAGGCCAGCCCGAGCTGAGTTGCCGTTGAGCTGCCAACAGGTGGCAGGATGGCTCAGCAAAAAAAAAAAAATGTACAAACTGGTAGTTACAAAATAATAATGATGGATGCAAAGTAAAGCATAGGGAATATAGTCAATAATATGGTAATATTACTATGTATAGTACCGGATGAGTACTAGACTAGTCAGGGGGATCATTTCTTAAATTATACAAATGTCTAACCACTATACTATACACCTGAAATTAATATAAAATAATATTGAATGTCAAGTGTAATTGAAAAGTTAAGAAAGGAGGGTAACAGGCCGGCCGAGTGGCGCGTTGCTTAAGGGCTGGCTTACGATGCCAGTGACCCTGGTTTGGGTCCCACATATGAGGGCCAGTGACACTGCCCTCTACAGCTAAGACAGTGAGCAACCACTCCACCTGGAGCTGGGCTGCTATGAGTCCCCGGGACAGCAAAGCTGCAGCCCCTGCTGCAGTGGGCTGCCATAGGCCACAGTGAGTGGCGGGCAGCTAGTGTGAGTGGCTGGCAGCCGGTGTCAGCTGCCAAGAGCCCCTATGAGCAGCCGTCCAGAGGCCGGCGACCGATCTGCCTCACCCGAGAAGAATGCAATGATGATACCAACACGGGCTGGTGAAGCAATGTCCTCCACAACTAGACAGAAGAACAAAACGATGGCAACTTGTCTGTTCCCCTTCCCTAGTTCCCCAACGCTGTTCCCCTCCCCCAATTCCCCAATAAAATCTTTAAAAAAAAAAGAAAAGAAAAAAGAAAGGAGGGTAAGGTGAAGGGAAATAAAAGGTCCAAATCTAGGTATAAAACAAATAAGTCGTGGGGATGTAATGTACAGCATAGGGAATATAGTCAATAGTATTGTGATAGTGTGGTACGGTGTCAGATGGTTGGTGGACTTATCATGGTGATTACTTCTTTAGGTATATAAATGTTGAATGACTATAGTGTACACCTGAAATGAACATAATATGTATGTTAGCTATATTTTAATAATCTTTTTTTTTAGCTGAGCCATCCTGCCACCTGTTGGCAGCTTAGCGACAGCTCAGCTCAGGCTGGGCATCGAACTTCTGTTGCTCAAAGCTCAGCTCGCACTCTTGAGCAAGCTCTTAACCAACTGAGCCACTTGGCCGGCCCCTTAAAAATATTTTTAAAAAAGAAAGGATAAATAAAATTGACAGGCCTCTACTAAGACTTATGAAACAGAAATGGAGATAACACAAATAAATAAAATCTGAAATCAGGCTGGCGAGTGGCGCGGTGGTTAAGTGCTGGCTTGGGAAGCCAGAGACCCCAGTTCGGTCCCACAGATGAGGGACAGTGACACTGCCTTCAAAAAATAAAAATAAAATAAATAATGCAATGAACAATTATATGCGAAACAAATCTGACAATCTAGAAGAAATGGATAAATTTTTAGAAATATACAGCCTTCCAAGATTAAACCAGGAAGAAACAGAGAATCTGAACAGATCAATTAGTATCAATGAAATTGAAGCAGTAATCCAAAAAATCCCAAAAAACAGAAGTCCTGGACTAAATGGCTTCATAGGAGAATTTTACCAAACATTCAAAGAAGAATTAACACCTATCCTTCTGAAACTATTCCCAAAAATTCAAGAGGAGGGAAGGCTCCCAAGCTCTTTTTAAGAGGCCCAGCATTACCCGATTCCAAAATGAGACAAAGACATTACCAAAAAGAAAGAAAAGAAAAAAATAGGAAAATTATAGGACAATATCCTTGATGAATATCAAGGATAGATGCAGAAATCCTCAATAAAATATTAGCAAACCAAATTCAGAAATACATTGAAAAGACTGTACATCATGATCAAGTGGGATTTATTCCTGGGATGCAAGGTTGGTTCAATATCTGCAAATCAATTAACATAATATATCATATGAACAAAATAAAGGATAAAAGTCATATGATCATATCAATAAATACAGAAAAAGCATTTGACAAAATCCAACATTCATTTATGATTTTTAAAACCCTCAGCAAAATGGGAGTAGAGGGAACATAACTTAACAATAGAGGTCATATATGACAAACCCACATTATACTCAGAGGGGAAAAGCTAAAAGTGTTTTCTTTAAGATCAAGATGTCCACTTTCACCACTTTTATTCAACATAATATTGGAAGTCCTGACTACAGCAAGCAGGCAAGAAAAATAAATAAAAGGCATTCAAATTGGAAAGGAAGAAGTAAAACTGTCATTATTTGCAGATGACATGATACTATATAGAGAGAACCCTAAAAATTCCCCCCAAAAATTATTAGGTCTGATAAATAAATTCAGTAAAGTAGCAGGATACAAAATTAATATTCAGAAATCAGTTGCATTTTATACACTAATAAAGAACTATCAGAGGGGCCGGCCGAGTGGTTCAGTTGGTTAAGAGTTAGCTTAAGGGTGTGAACTCTGATCAACAGGGCCACCAGTTCGATTCCCACATGGAACAGTGACACTGCACCCTAGCTGAGCTGCTGCTGAGCTGCCAACAGGTGGCAGGATGGCTCAGCTGGTGAGAGCATGTGCTCCTTACAAGACTGCCTATTCAATGGTGGGCTATGCCCACCCGCAGATAAGACTGAACTTGGCACCTTGAGTAGAGCTGCCACTTGGATGGCTCAGTGGATAGAGCGTGCACTCCTAACAACAAAGCTACTGGTTTGACTCCTGCATGGATGGTGGCTATGCTCACCTGCAACTAAGATTGTAATACAGCACCTTGAGATTAGAGGCCACAGGCAGCCAGATGGTGACTGGAGCCCTCCACAGCTAAGACTGAAGAACAACTTGGCTGGTTCCCTCCCCCAATTCCTAACACTGTTCCCCTCCCCCAATTCCCCAATTAATAAAAAAAAAAAAACACAGGGCTGGCCAAGTGGCTTGTTGGTTAAGAGTTGGTTTGGGAGCACGAGCTCTGACCAACAGGGCCTCTGGTTCGGATCCCACAATGAGCCAGTGACGCTGCGCCCTCTGCAGCTAAGATGGTGAACAACAGCATGACCTAGAGCTGGGCTTCTGTGAGTGGTCAGCGATGGCGTAGGCTGCAGTGGGGCTGCAGTGGGCTGCCATGAGCTACCGTGAGCGGCTGGCAGCCAGCGTGAGCTCCCATGAGCCATAATAAGCTGCCATCCAATGGCTGGCAACCGATTGCCTCATCTGGGAAGATCACAATACCAACATGGGCCAGTGAAACAATGTCCTTCACAACTAGACTGAAGAACAGAAAGGACAGCAACTTGTCTGTTCCCCTTTCCCAATTCCCCAATAGAATCTTTCAAAAAATAAAAATAAAAAATAGAACTACCTTATGACCCAGCAATTCCACCTCTGAGTATTTATTCTAAGAAATCCAAAACGCTGATTCATAAAGATACACTCACCCCTATGTTCACTGCAGCACTATTTACAATAGCCAAGATATGGAAGCAACCTAAGTGCCCACCAATAAACAATTGGATAAAGAAGAAGTGGTACATATATACACTGGGATATTACTCAACCATAAAAAAGAATGAAACTTTACCATTTGGGACAACATCGATGGACTAAAAGGTTATGCTAAGTGAAATAAGTCAGAGAAAGACAAATACTATATGATTTCACATATATGTGGAATCTAAAGAACAGAGTGAACAAACAAACAAAATAGAAACAGACCCATAGATACAGAGAATATACTGATGGCTGCCAGACTGGAGGGGGTTGGGAAGCTGGATGAAAAAGGTGAAAGGATTAAGAAGCACAAATTCATAGTTAGAAAATAGTCACGGGGATGTAAAGTACAGCATAAGAAATATAATTAATAGTATTGTAATAACTATGCATGCTAGACTTATTGGGGGGATCACTATGTAAATTATATAAATGTCTAACCACTATGCATACACCTGAAACTAACATAAAATAATATTGAATGTCAACTGTAATTGAAAAACAAAAAATAAAATAAGCTAAAATAATGAAGATAATAATGAAAATAAATAAAAATTGTTATGAGTCCAAACCAGTAATTTTGGGCTAGCAACCATAATATGCCTGAAGTTTAGAGCAAATAAAGGATGGCCTAATTTGAAAGTAGCTTTGGCAATACACTGAGTACCTCTGTGTGGTTCACACATGAAAAGTTAGTCTAGAAAAACAGACTTATTAGTAGACAGACTTCATCAATTATACAAAACCAGCTTTCAATATTCATGTGACAAAAGGTCAATGCCCAGAACAAAGTCATCTGCTGAAGACCAATTGTGAGAAATAAAATCCACATAAAGCTTAGCTGCTGCCCTCAAGCAGGCAGAGACAAGGTACTACATAGAGAGCAATAACAATGGTGACAAGGTTGCAACTTGCAGGCAATGGCAGGAAGGGCTTCCTCAGCTCATGAGCCCTCCTGGAAGGCTCCCTTGGCTGGTGTAGCCTTGGAGCAGACACTTGAAGCACTTGCTGTTTGGAGGTTATTCTACGAAACTTGAAAATACCTTCTGGGAGAAGGTGTCAGGGGAAATGTGCTGGAAAGAGGGGTGAGGTTCTATTTCAACATTCACTGAGCTAGTGAAACTTTTCTCCTCAAGTTGTTTTAATTGGCTTGCAAAGAGCTGGCCCCCAGAGGCTAATTAGTACTAGATGAAATTCACCTATAGGAGAGAGCGGGTAGCACCTCCTAGGAGTCCCTGCTGCACAGAAGACGCTCCTGGCACAGGCCCATTCTCTGCTAACTTGGGCCCTGGAGGGTGAATCATCAGACACAATCCTGATTTCCTGGATGCTCCCAGGGAAGACTCCGCCAGCTTGTCACTGCACCTGCTTGTAGGATGAGAGACACTAGAGGGCCCTCATGATGCTGAGCTTTCATTTACAACCAGTTCATGTCCTGTGGGTGCCTCAGGAAGCCATAGCAAAGGCTGATTCTACCAGAGTACCTGGAGTAAACTCCTTTCCCTGGCTCCCCTATAGTTCCCTATGTAGCGGGCCCATGGGAAGTAAGGCAGGGAGCCAGCGAAGATGCTTTAGAAGGTGGACCCCAGTAGAAGGAGGATTAGAGACCTGAGGCTCCTGGAGAATTATCCGGTGGGTAAGCTCTCACACCACGATCAGTCCAAGCGAGGCAGAAGCGTCTCCTCTTTCTGTTCACACCGTGCTGCTGACCTTTTAGAGACTTTCCTGCAGGACTTTCTGTATGGCTCATGATGACTTCTCCCCTGAGATGACTTGGTAGGGACTGTCTCGATAGAAAGTGATTTTTCCTTTGACTCTGCACTCTACTAAGCTCACCAACTTCTCTCTATCCTCATCCTCTTTCTCCCACACAACTTTTGACTGAGAGTTAAAGGAGAGAGGGACTGAGCAATAAAACTATACCCCAAACCATGGCTCTTTACATTCAATCCTACTGCCTTTTTGGGTCCCAGAATTTAGTGAATTCTTTCACGTTCTGGAGTAAACTTGTCAAAATTCTAGTTCCCTAGATTTAAAATTGTACTGTTCTGATATATATATATATATACTTTTTATTGGGGAATTGAGGGAGGGGAACAGCATTGGGGAATCAAGGAAGGGGAACAGACAAGTTGCTGTCTTTTTGTTCTTCAGTCTAGTTGCGGAGGACGTTGCTTCACTGGCCCATGTTGGTATCGTCATTGCGCTCTTCCGGGATGAGGCAGATCGGTCGCCAGCCTCTGGATGGTCGCTCACCGTGGCTATTGGCAACTCACGCTGGCTGCCAGCTGCTCACGCTGGCTACCGGCCACTCACTGTAACCTATGGCAGCCACTGCAGCAGGGACTGCAGCCTACACCGTCACCGGGGCTCGCACAGCCCAGCTCCAGGTGGAGCTGTTGTTAACTGTAGAGGGCAGTGTCACTAACCCTCTTATGTGGGATCCGAACCAGGGCTGCTGGCATCCCAAAACCAGCTCTTAACATATGCGCCACTCAGCCAGCCCTGTTCTGATATTTTTGTGTCTAGGAATGTTCACTTCTCTGTTTTCCATTAGACTTGCCTATTCAATAAATTTCAATACATGATTATTTGAGATGAACAAAAACTCTTCTGACCATTGTATAGAATATGTCCATGCATCATCTATGGTTCTGTTGTCGGAGAGTGGGCCTTTCTCCGCACAAAGTCCAGGTCCTTGGCAACTTGAGCAAAGAATTGAACGAGATACCAGAGTAAAGCAGTAGAATAAGTAGTTTATTAGAAAAGATAGTACATTTAGAAATAAAAGCAGACCTGAGTACTATAGGATGGCTCAAGAGCCCATTACTAGAAGTCACATTCCAAAGAGTGTGGAGTAGTCTACATGCAAAGGTGAGGCTCAAAGGGAAGAAGCAGCAGCAGAAGCAGCAGCACGGGCTTCCCAGGACTTGGGATTTTTATCCTTTTTCTCTAGAATGGACTTTTCTTTCTGGGCATAGGACCACTTAATTGGCACCTGTAATTGACAAGAGGTACTGCGTAGGTGCACGAGACTGGTCTGATCTAGTTGGATTATTTTGTGTCCATTTGCTCTTCCTGCAGGGGTAGGTAATTACAATACAACGGGAATTTTGGGTGGAGAGGGGAAGTGCCTCAGGCGGTTGCACTCTGTGGATGTGTAGGAATGTAGAGACCCAATGTCTGCCTCTAACTGCCTGCCTAGTTTTTCCTTGAGAGACATGATCCCCATAAAATCTCTATGGGAAGCTGAGGGACAGGAGGTCTCTTCTGTATCTGCTTCCTGCTGGGCAGGGGCGTAGAGCTGTCCCTGCCTATTGTGGGGTTCACAGAACTCTCACCCTAGCTGGTCTCAGATGAGAGGAAGGGGTCTCAAGCTCCACCTGGAAGACCGTGTTGGCTTCTTTGTTTGTTGGGGCATCCCCTGCATCCTCAAGGCTCCCGAATGAGGACAAAAATATAAATCTGTTAGTTCTTATGAAACTTGTGGCTATTCAGTCCATCACTCAGGTGGCGTCAGTTGTCTGGACACAGAATGGGTTTGACATTTAGCTTCCTGGCCTGGGGGATATTAGGAAGTCTCAGGCTTTCAACTAGTTATTGGAAGCAGGGGTAGGAGACTTCTACTGTTTCAGATTCAGGAACTGACTTACAAAGCAATTAAGAAGCAAGAGGGATCTTCCATCCAAGATTCACAAACTGGTTAAAAGAGCAATCAAAGCCCAAGAGCTAAGAAACTAAAGAACTAGGGAGGAGACTTAACATTTCTATAGAAAAGGAAACATTAAAGTTTTTCAGTGGTGGGGGGTTGGTGCTGCTCAGTTGGCCGGTAACAGTTCTTTCTCAAAATGAGCGTGTAATGTAATAATGGGACTAGACACATTTGTGGCTACGGGTTATGCAAGGAAGAATATGATGAGATCAAAGTGGGTAACTTTAAATACCAGCATTAGTCCACGTTATCATATCGCAAACATTTGTACTAAACTACTCTAAAATAAAATTCACAGTTCAGAATATGTCAGGTTTATCACATGTACTCAGTTTCCCACTGGCACCAACATACATTTGGGAGTTCATGTACTACAGTCCGAGAAACATGTTGTGTGCTCGATACATGTCTGTGGGATGTGATTAGTAAAAGAATGAAGGGAAATGCACAATTATTAGAGTCTTTAGAAATCAGGGGACTCATTCAGCAGAGAATGAATGAAGGAAAAAGGATAAGAATCATGGAACAGATAAATATGTAAGTTGATGACAAATAAGTTATAAGTATAGCTTGAGGGCAAATCATGTTAGGCATTGTATTTGAAAGTAATATTTGGATTTATCCTGGCCTCTTCAATATTTTCTATAAGGATTGGCTGACAGGATACAATCAATGCTTTAGCAGGTTTAAACTGATTCTGTGTTCAGGATAACTATGTATAGGGAGAGGCAGGAGGCAGTCAGATCCAACAGGAAGCTGTGGTTAAGGTAAGAGCTTGTCAGTGTTGGGACCAAGTCAGAAAGGAACTTACCGTGAGGACAATGAGTACTGGTTAGCCATGAAAGTGGAAGAGACTGAGAGAGAAAAGCAAGAGGCAAGAAGGTCAATGAGAGGAGGGGTACTGAAGACTGACTGCTGGAGAACTAGGTGAGTGCTCTCTGAACACCAAGAAAGGGGAGGTGAGAACTGGCCTTGTGGGCTCTTAGCCCTCAGATGTAAAATACAAGAGGCTTGGGCTGCTGGATGCTTGACCTCAGAATGTGGAACAAAGTCTGGACTTAGAACCAGAAGTCCTAGGTTCCAACCCAACTCTTGTAATTAATTCATGTTTTTATGTCCCTAAGGTACTATAGTAATTCTAGATATTTCAGCTTTAAGGGAAACTCTGTTTCTCCTAGTCCATCTAAACTTAAGGGATACCAAGAATTCTATGAGGAAGTTTAGCTACTGTCGGAAGCTTCCTGATACCCACCCCTAATACCCATGCTGACCAGCAAAACACCAAAAAGTTAGATTGGTGGTGAGGGGAAAGGAGTGGTGTAGGAGTAGGATTCTGAGTTGTGAGAAATGGGGGAGGGGACTTGAGCCTAAGACAGGAAAAATTACCTAACTTAGTAATGACTAAAGATCATGAGAGTAGACAGGAACATTCTGCAACCAACAATTAATAGTTGTACAGCCCTGGGTAAATTGATCTTTCTGTGACTCACTAAATTGAAATAATTTTGGCATCTCCTAAGGTGAGGCCTTAGAGGGCAGCTGACTCTCAGAAGATCCAGTTATAAAGTTCTCTGAATCGGGCCCGCCGAGTGGCGCATTGGTTAAGAGCAGGTTTGGGATGCCAGTGGCCCCGGTTCGGAACCCACATATGAGAGGGCCAGTGACACCTCCCTCTACAGCTAACAACAGCTCCACCTGGAGCTGGGCTGCGAGCCGCGGCGATGGTATAGGCTGCAGGCCCTGCTGCAGTGGGCTGCCACAGGCTACAGTGAGTGGCCGGCAGCCAGCGTGAGCGGCTGGCAGCCAGTGTGAGCTGCCAATAGCCACGGTGAGCGACCATCCAGAGGCCAGTGACCGATCTGCCTGATCCAGGAAGAGCGCAATGACGATACCAACATGGGCCAGTGAAGCGATGTCCTCCATAACTAGACTGAAGAACAGAGGGACAGCAACTTGTCCGTTCCCCTCCCCCAATTCCCCAATAAAATCTTTAAAAAAAGAAAAAAATAGTTCTCTGAGATTCCCAGACCATTGTGGTGGCTCTGTCTTATAAAGTTGCCAGACTCATCCCCCAAAATATATCCAAAGATGTCTTGTCCTTAGTTTTCATTGGCTGTAAAATGAATGTTTTAAAATTAGCATTTTTTATAGATAGCAAATTAGTAGCTTTAGGACTTATATACACCTGCCATCCTCATATTTAGAAGAATAGTCGTGATCACATATCTTTAATTAGAGGAATAATTGTGGATGAATTTTGCACCCATCTGGGCCTCAGTTTCTGTTTGTAAAACGAAAAAAATGTATGATTTCCAAGAGTCCTCTCAGCTCTAAATATTTCTAATTCTGGAATGTGAGAATTAGTTTTCTTTTTTTCTTTTTTTTTCTTTTTTGAGGGCAGTGTCACTGGCCCTCATATGTGGGACCCAACCAGGGCCGCTGGCTTCCCAAGCCAGCGAGAATTAGTTTTCTTATAGCCCCTTTCATGTCATGATTTCTCAGGCTGTAGATAAAGGGATTGACCAGAGGAGTCACCACTGTGAAGATGATAGTGGCCACTTTGTCCTGGACTGAGTAGGAGGATGAAGGGTGCATGTAGACACCCAGGATTGCCCCATAGAAGAGGAAGACCACAGTGAGGTGAGATCCACATGTGGACAGGGCTTTCCTTATTCCATGGGCAGATGGCAACTTCAGTACATTAGAGAAGATATAAGCATAGGAAACAATAATACATGAAAATGGGGTCAGAAATATCAATCCACCCACGATGAATACCACCAGGTCATTGATAAAGGTGTCAGAACAAGACAGCTTTAGAATAGGGTAAGGGTCACAGAAAAAGTGATGCACAACATTGTTGGAACAAAATGTGAGTTGAATCATGAGAAGAGTATGAAGGAAAGCATGCAGGTTTGTTATGACCCAACATACAGCCACCAGAAGGACACAGAGTTTGGGCCTCATGATCATGGTGTAATGGAGTGGGCAGCAGATGGCAGTGTAACGGTCATAGGCCATCACACTCAGGAGGCATCCATCCATGTTGATGAAAGTGATGAAGAAGTAGATCTGGGTCATGCATTCCACATAAGAGATAGACTTACTTCCCAATATGTGATTCACCAGCATCTTGGGGATTGTGACTGATGAAAAGCAGATGTCGACACAGGAGAGGTTGGCCAAGAAGAAGTACATGGGCGTATGGAGATGACTGTCACAGCTGATAGCCAAAATGATGAGAAAGTTCCCCGTGATGGTGGCCAGGTATATCCACAAGAACAGCCCAAAAAGAACCTCTTCCTGCTCTGACTGCCCAGAGAGTCCCAAAAGAAGGAATTCTGTGACTCTAGTCTGGTTACCTCTGTCCATGTCTGCATGGGAGAAAATATGGTGAAAAGTAAAAGGAAAAATTTAATTAAATTGATCTTGTAATTTTTTTTAATGGTAGCAGATCCAAAGAGTGTTTCTTAATATTACTTGAAATATATAATTAGATGAGACTGGTAATAACATGTCATCATTTGAGCAAAATTTTTTTGTGATACTGTTTTCATCATTCTTTAAGAATTAACTCAGGCCGGCTGAGTGGTGCGTTGGTTAAGACCTGGCTTGGGACACCAGCTCTGAGCAGTAGAGCCCCGTTTCAGATCCCACGTGAGGTCCAGCGACACTGCCTTCTACAGTTAAGATGGTGAACAACAGCTTGACCTGGAGCTGGGCTGCCATGAGTCCCCTGAAACAGCCTAGGCTTCAGCCCCTACTGCAGTGAGCTGCCATAAGCTACCCTGAGTGGAGGGCAACCAGCAAGAGTAGCCGGCAGCTGGTGAGAGCTGCCAAGAACTGTGGTGAGCGGCCGTCCAGTGGCTGGTGACCGATCTGCCTCACGCAGGAAGAGTGCAATGATAATACCAACATGGGCCAGTGAAGCCACATTCTCCACAACTAGACTGAAGAACAAAAGGACAGCAACTTGTCTGTTCACCTTCCTCGATTCCCCAGTGCTGTTCCCCTCCCTCAATTCCCCAATAAAATCTTTTTTTTTAAAAAAAAAGAACTCACATTAGATAACTTTATGAAGTTAGTTATACTGAAATAAATAGCCAGTTAATTTCTATAATTTTAACTTATGTTTAGTTATCTTTGATTACATCCAGCTTAATTCATACTTCACTAACATTTAATGAATATCTGATATGTACAAAGTGTTCTCACATATATTATTTCTTTTTATCCTATGAATGATGAATTGTATCATTCACAGATGAGGACAGTGAGAAACTGAGACTCAGAGAGATTAGGTGGTGACAGATGAGATTGACAGAGCCCATAGCATTTACAATCCTAAAAACAGCTAAACTGCAGTTTTCTTTAAATTCCTCCTCAGTATTACCACCATATTTTGATTAGTTACTACTTATTGAAAATATAACCAGGTGTCACGTACTATATTCCTGCTTTACATACATTTTCCCATTTTATCCTTCTTAAAATCTGTAAATTTTAGAAATAATAAGCTTCATTAAGCAGAAAGAAAAAAATGAAGCAAGGAGATTTAACTATTTGTGTAAGGCCATAAATTCTTTTACCTGAATAAAATGCCACTTTATACAGCTCACTCCAATGCATTCTGGGTGTCTCTTCCATTTTCCCAGGATTATACAATTTTAGGCTTTGAAGGATCTGCCCAGTGGTTTGTCCTCAACTTTGTGACTGCACAGCATCAAAATGTCCTTGCAGTAGGACATTTACAACTGTTGGCATGGATGAGCTAAGCATGCTGGTGAGATTGCTCTTGCAGGATCCTGCAAAAAGACTTCTTTTCTCCCTGTGCTTGTCAAAATATGACCACTGAGATGTGGTACTTGGTATTATTCTTGAAAAGGAAGAAGAGATTCACAGAGAAAGTAAAATTATGGGGTATATCTGAGTGATAAATCAGCATTAAGAAATCAATACAGGCAGGAAGAGTCAGATAAAGCATTGTGGATACGATAGCCATGGAAAGAGTCACAGTATTTGGAAAGTAGAGAGGAGAAGAGATGGCATTTCCGGTAAGGACTAGGGCATGGGGTAAACAGAAGAAGGAAGAGGAGAAGACTGACAGTTTAAGTGGCTTGACTGGCTGGAGCTGAGGATGTTACAGGCAGTTTTTTAAGGAGACTGGTTGTAGGATGTAGGTAATATGGCAACAGGGAAGTGTCCTAGCATTTTGAGTGTTGAAATTGGGGACCAGGGTTGCATCAAGGAAAACTCGAAGAAATATTTATGCAGCCTTTTTCATTGTGCCCCTAACAACAGATGTGAATATTCTGGTCTCTTTCCTATGGTGGAAATGGTAATAAAAGGTGAAAGGGGTATAGCAGAATGGCGGTGGGTTTTTTCCTTATTATCTTGGAACTGTGGATTAAGCTAAAAACAGGTCAATAAGCTCTAAATAACTCAAACTCTGCATTGAGATCGCTGCCAGCATTAAGGTTAGCTGCATTCTGTCAATGTTTGCTGGGATGGTCCTACCAGGAGCATAATCAACACTACCCCCAATTCCAAGTAACTATGGTAAGTGGGCTGAGATGTGAAAGAGCAGTGATCCTGAAGAAAGGCTGTGCCCTCTCATCATACCCCTTTGTGACAAAGGAGTGGTCTCCTAGTTCCCAAATCTGAAGGAAGAGAGCACCAAGAAAGTCACTCCAACAAAATTGAGATGCTTGCATTATGGGAGGATGATCATTTGAATGGTCTTGGAAGAAGTCTGCTGAGCTAATGGGCTTGTTAATCGGTCCTTTTTTTCTCTGAACAGGGAAGATAAAAATAGATAGAGATGGTAGAGCTGAGACTGGAACGGTAGAGAAGCTACCTGGATGTTTGTTGTTTGTCATCACAAAGGTGTGTGTTTCCTGTGTGCTGGGTGGGACGTGTGGAAGGCACCTGACTTGGGCTATCTTGGCAGTACTCAAGGCAAAATTGGTGCCTACTAGGAAAGGAGATCCCATCAATAAGACACTGCCGCACACACTCCATTTGGATGAGGCTTTCAAGACCAAAAGTAAGAACTAGATCTCCCACCTCTGAGACCATTGGGAGGTCCCTGGAGAATCCTCTGTGAGAAATGCATAGATATGAGCCCATAAGGGAGCCAGCTTTTGTATTCCTACCATAGTCAGTGACAACCAGAAAAGCAGCAAACACAAACAGAGGACAGGAAGCTTCCTTAAGTGGTCAAGAGGAGTACCACATTCTGGATTTCTTCTCTCTCTTTCTTGTTCCAACCCAGGAAGACCCAATTATAGAAGGGTGAAGGGGAAGAGGTGCCTGGGACTTAAACTACATCCACCACCACTCACCCTCCTCCCACCATACTCCAAAGCTAAGAAACTGTAGGAGAGTGGAACACAAGAGATTGAAGTTTGAGAAAGTTTTTGACTACTGAATCACTAAGAGTGATTTTTATAATATACAACGACTTAAAATGATGGAATCTGGCTAGGATGTTTTTATGAGAGCTAGCAAGATTAGTTACTAGAAAACATACTATCATTTCATGGTTTAAACCCAAAAAAATTGAGGCTCCATAGTGAATAGGTCACATACTAAATTCCTTTTACTCTGATTGGATAGTCACCAAACATCTCTAAATTTTAATTTAACTTCCCAAGTAGCTTCCTTATAGGGAGAGAGTGATCCTACCAGTCCCCATGGCAATAATGTTATTTTATATAACTTAAATATATTGATGTCTGATTTCATGCATTAGTCTCTGTGAGTCCTATTAGTGTGTGACTGTCTCTGGCATAGCTGCAGCATTGAGCATTTGTGGTTTTGGACATTAAAGCTGAGGCTGTTAATGCCTGGACCCCAGCCCAAGCCAACTGCCCTCAATGGGGCTCCCTGTGGCATGCATGTTTCAAAGTTTCTTTGAAACATCTTTATTGTGTGATCAAAGACCACAGTGGATGAACATAGGAAGCAACTGGCAAAAAGGTGGAGATTAGAGACAGAATAGCAAGCTCTTGAATGTTTGACAAAAGAGTCTCTTTTGTGGGGTGGCAGGGTGGCTCTTGGCTCTGTGTTTCTGGGCAAGATTTTTAGGAGCCTGAAGTAGCTGATCCTAGCACCACTAACCTTAGTTATCGCCTTCCTTTCCCACTGTTTATTTTTCTGTTTCATCTCAGAAATGTCCTTGCTCTGTTCTTCAATGGATACCAAATCCTGACAGGAGAAAGGCCTGTATCTGGCAAACCAAGAGATGTTCCTCTTTTGAACTTGGTTAGACACAAAGGTACCTGTTTTTCCCAATGTAAATCTATGTGTGTGTGTCCATGTGATTCTGTATGTTGTTGGAGGTAACCATGCCATCCCCTGCTTTTTCAGCTCTTACCTGACTGCTCTCTGCTGCTATCAGATGCTCTCGTGGAACCCCCTCTCCACTGGCTCCTTGCTTGATCCTCGATGATGGGAAAGTTTCAGCTAAGGCTGAGGATTGAGAAATCTTTTCTCACTGGAGGAGAACATTTAGAGTTAGACACTGTGGCTCTCCTGGGTCTCGCTTGGTTGATTAGGTATCTCTTCCATCCCTGGAGATCAGGACTTTCATGGGGATCAGAGCAGCAATAGCTGCCAAGTCTGAGCATCCCTAGGGTTGGGTCCCCACAGCTCCTCATTAGAGGCTCATATACTAACTGTTCTTTATTCCTATTCTCTCTGGACACAGATATTTCAGTGTGAGGGGAACTCATATTCATGCTCAGACTAGTTGCTTCCCACTGCCTAAAGTGCATCTCATGCCCATGTCACAGACAGAACATACCTGATCACTTGCTCTGAACCCTGAATTGACCTGAAGAAAAATTGTGAAGCAAGTGAAATTGGCTCACAGAGATTCATAGCAGCTTCATTCTGTATACGTTGTTCCTGCACTGACTCCGTTTTGTATAAACCTTAAGTCTTCAGGAGCCTGAACTCTTTCTTCTTTCAAATACAAGGTGTGACTTGTTAATTTATACTTATACTAAGAAAGGAATGACTAAAAGCTGAACCTCAACTCTGTGTTTTAATTTCTGTAATAATTACTGTATCCCTGTCAAAGGAACCCAGAAGCACCACCTAGAGATGATGGCCTCTATTCAGGTGGTAGGGAAATCCTGGGTTTGGGGTATATATGTGGTTATCTAAATACTTGGTATCTACGGCTGGCTGTTGGAAGTTGGGTGCGCATTTTTAAGTGCCTATATGTATATTGTATATAAAGCAAAATTGTTAAAAGGTGAATTTTAGAAACCCACATTTTAAGAAGAGTAAAACGAATACAAATATAAAATTGGGCAAAGATGTACTAAGTAGAGGCAAAAATTAGAGAACAAGGATAGCACTACTAATTACAAATAAAGCAGTAATTAAGCCAAACACAAGCATAAATCACAAAAGGGAAATATTTTATGACAATAAAGGAAAAGTTCATATAACTTAATAATAGTTATGAAACATCAAACAAAACAATGTAACAATAGTTTGCATAAGGCAAAGGCTCATAAAAAATTTTAAAGAAGTTAATTATATCAATATCTTAATGGTATACTACAATATACACTTCCCAGAATTTGATAGATAAAGCAGTTAATAAAAATATATGGGGCCTGTGCAGCCCCTGCTGCAGTGGGCTGCCATAGGCTACAGTGAGTGGCCAGCAGCCAGCATGAGTGGCTGGCAGCCAGCGTGAACTGCCAAGAGCCGTGGTGAGCAGCCATCCAGAGGCCGGCGACCGATCTGCCTCATCCGGGAAGAGTGCAATGATGATACCAACATGGGCCAGTGAAGTGATGTCCTCCGTAACTAGACTGAAGAACAGAGGGACAGCAACTTGTCTGTTCCCCTTCCCCAATTCCCCAACGCTGTCCCCCGCCCCTCAATTTCCCAATAAAATCTTAAAAAGTATATATATATGGGGACTGCCAAGTGGAGCATCGGTTAAGAACTGGCTTGGAATGCCAGCTCTGAGCAGCAAGGCCCTGCTTCGGATCCCACATATGAGGGCCAGTGACACTGCCCTGTACAGCTAAGATGGTGAACAACAGCTCCACCTGGAGCTGGGCTGCCATGAGTCACCGGTGACGGTGTAGGCTGCAGCCCCTGCTGCAGTGGGCTGCCATAAGCTACTGTGAGTGGAGGGCAGCCAGCATGAGCGTCCGGCAGCCGGTGTGAGTTGCCAAAAGCCGCTGTGAGTGGCCGTCCAGTGGCCAGCAACTGATCTGCCTCACCCGGGAAGAGTGCAACGACAATACCAACATGGGCCAGTGAAGCAACATCCTCCACAACTAGACTGAAGAACAAAAGGACAACAACTTGGCTTATCCCCTTCCCCGATTCCCCAATAAAATCTTTTAAAAAAACCCAAAACCAAAACCAAAAAACACAAATATTGGTTATTTTCTTGGCTACAACAAAACCTTATAGAGAGTCCCCAAACATTGGTTTCATAGGATATATTCTCTTTCAGCCTCCATCAAGATACCCTGATACAAATACAAGGTAGTGTCGACATACAAAAAGAAAATTACAGGCCAATATGTCTGGTGAACATAAATGCAAAAATCCTAAACAAAATGCTAGCAAATCGAATACAACAACATATGAAAAGCATAATAAATACATCATGAGCAAGTGGGGTTCACTCTAGGGACACAAGGATGGTTCAACATGCACAAATTAATCAATGCGATACACCACATTAACAAAAGGAAAGATAAAAATCTCAATCATTACAACTCCATCAGGTAGGTAGAGTTGATCCTCATTATTTGTGGGTTCCATATTTGCAAATTCAGCTACTCTCTACAATTTATTGCAATGCTCCAATTCCATGCAATGCTCTTTCGCTCGTCCATGGTTATCCACAGCCATGCGCATGAAACACTTGAGTTGCTACATTCCTAGCTGAGGTCAAACAAGGCAACAGCTCTGCCTTCTTGTTTCAACTCTCATACTGTTTACAGGAGTCTTTTTGTATTCTACTTAGTGCCACTAGTTTTCACACTTTTGTGCTTTTGGGGAGGTGGATAATTTTGCTGTTTGAAATACATAAATGCTGAAGTGTAGTATGATGTTCCTAAGTGCAGGAAGGCCATGATGTACTTTATGGAGAAAATACATGTGTTAGATGAGCTTTGTTCAGGCATGTGATATAGTGCTGTTGGCTGTGAGTTCTATGTTAATGAATTAACAATATGTATTAAACAAGGTATCTTTAAACAGAAACACACATAAGCTTATGTATTGACGGGTTAACAAAAATATTTGGTCCAGAAGCTAACAGGAACCTATTTCCCCTAGGAGCAATGGTTCAATAGTCACTAATTCAGTGTTTGCAGTGACTTTATGCAATATAACTAACCACCTCAAATAAACAGAATCAACTGTGTTAATTCCCCCAGGTGATAAAGCTGAGGCACAGAGATATTAAGTAATGAGCTCAGGATCATGTAACCAGTATGTGGAGTGGCTGAGACTTGAACCCCTGGCAGTCTAGATCCAGAACCTATGCTTTCCTCCACCACACTATTCTGCTTCTTACAGAATGAGAGATTCCTGGGTGTCAGGCTTCCTTGAAGGTCAGGCTGCCCTGGAAGAACAAATGCCTCTAAATCTCCCAGCCTCCTAAGGGATCATGGTATTTTGGGATGTAAAGTCAAAGTTATAGTATTTCAATGTCTTCAGGTAGCAGGGTAGTGAGTCAGAGCTTCTTTGTAATGTATCAAAGTGTCCTAGGAAATTAGGCTGTCCTAGATGGCTGGTCAGAGTTCCCTTCTAAGGTTAGGGTATCTTGAGGTAGTAGGGTGTACTGGAATTCAATGTTTGCTTGTGGGTCCAAATTGATCACATGTTACTGGGTCTTGAAAGGTCATGGGGCTCAGGCTGCTCTAGGAGGTCACAGTATATCTTGGGGTAAGGGAGAGGGACTGGTGTCTTGGATCAGTGCTTCTCAAATTTAATGTTGCTATTGGCTGACTGTCTTTTCCCAATTCATAAATGGAAACCCTAACCCCAATGTGATGACATTTGGAGGTGGGGCCTTTGGGAGGTAATGAGGGTTAGATGAGGTCATGAGGGTGGGGCTATCATGATGGGATTAGTGTCTTTGTAAGAGTGAGAGGCATCAGAGCTGGTTCACTCTCTGCCTTGTGAAGACACAGAAGATGGCTGCATCCCAGGAAAAGAACTCTCACCAGGAACTAAATCAGTTGGCACCTTGATTTTGGACTTTCCAGCATCCAGAACTGTGAGAAATAAACATCTATTGTTTAAGCCACTCAGCCTTTGGTATTTTTTTATGGCAGCCTGAGCTTCCAAAGACAAATGTACATTCAGTTCTCTTGGGGATCTTGTTGCAATGCAGATTTTGGCTCAGTAGGACTGAGGTAGGGCCAAGATCCTGCATTTCTGACAAGCTCTAATACATTACTGATGCTTTTGATCCATGGACTGTATTGTAAGTGTCAAGACCCTAGAGGATTATGATGATTTTCTGTTTTGAATTGTCAGGATTCTTTTAAAGGATCTGTGTGAAGGGTTAGCATGACCTTGGGGATCAGAGTGTTCTATGAGTACTGTGTGTTCCAAGAGGATTAGGGTGTCCTCATTAGGTCAGTGTGTCCTGTGAGCTTAGAACTTCATGGTGGGGTCAGAGGGATCTTCTAGTAGAGGTGAAATGTTTTGAATTTCAGTGTGTCCTAGAGGATTTGAGTCCTGGGGTATCAGTTTGTTTTTAAAGCATCAGGATGCCCTAGGGATGTCAGAATATACTTCCTGGGTCTATGTAAGAAGCAGTGATGTGGGTGTCAGGGTGTCCTGACTGCTCAGAGATTCTGGGTATGTCAGGGTTTCCTTGAAAAATCAGAATGTCAGGATGTCATGGGATTCTCAGTCTCCTGCAGAGTCCTGAGATTCATGGGGGTCAGGATTCACCTGGAATTCAGATGCTCTTGAGGGTCAGGGTTATTTGAAGTTCTGGGCAACCTTGGAAGGTCATGGAGTCCTGGGGGTTCTGGTGAATGAGGAAGCGACAATTGGGGGGGAAAGCAGCGAGTACTTGAGAACTGTAGTGTCCTAGATATTCATCCTATGGTTCAGGTTGATCTGAGGAGGTGATTAGTGTACTCTGAGAATCAGGGTATCCAGGAGGGACCAGAATGCACTTGTGTCTTTCAGATTTTTCAGTTTTTGGCAACAGGCCCTTGGGTGTCACCCACAGGCCAAGATGCCAGGCAGGCTCTCCTCCTGGCCCCCGTTTGCACCCCCTCCCCCATGGTGGGGTTCTGAGGAGGGGTCGTAGGAGGAATGCATTTTCTCCTCCTTCCCCTGACTGCTCCCAGGAGGGGATTTAACAGGACAAAAGAATTTGGTCCTCTGGGAATATGAGCTCTTGGCCCCAGTCCCTGGACCCTCCAACAGAGCACCTTCCCTCATCCGGCTTGTGATCCTCCCCTGACGATGGGGCTCTGGTGACCAGGCAGTGATTGGATGGGTCCACAGGGCGAGGAGGAGGTCACTCCTTCAAGACACAGGGAGAAAAGTGGTGTGGGATTGCAAACTGGGGAAGTAGGCAGCTGAGAGAGAAGGGAGAGCACGGCATACTGGAGCCAAGGGCAGGGAGAGGAAAGTAGAGACAAAAACAGAGAAACAGGGTGAGGGCAAGACAGAAAGAGGTTATATGCAAGTGAAGGAATGAGGAATTAGATAAAAGGAGAGACTGAAAAAGACAAAGATATCTATATCTATTTCTACACAAACAGAGAGACTCAAAGAGAGGTATAAACAGAGGAAGAAGAAGCGAGATACAAGGCATAGATGGGAATAGCAGGAATAGAGAACTGACCCAGAATTAGAGACTCAGGGGCACGGACGCTGGACTGTGTTGTTAGACATGGAAGCAGAAGGGAGGGCTGAGCAGAGTCAGCAAAAAAAGGGGCGAGTTTGCAGCAGCCTTTGGCCTGAGAGCTGCCCAGCCGCTGGGACTCAGACCTCAACAGAGGGTGAGTGTATCTCCGGGGTGATCCTAAGGAGGCAGCAGGTGTGGGGCTCCATGCCTGGGCTCCTGTGGGGCACTGGTTTGCCACAAAGAAGGTGAAGACGAGAAATAAAAACCGGGATCCTAGGATGTTAAAATCATGGGAACCTTAGAAAGCCTGGGGCAACTCCTTGGCTTTACAGACTAGGAGACTGAGGCCCTGGCATGGATGAGCTGCTGAACAGCTCCATCGTGGTGGGGCAGAGGCAAAGCTGAAATCGGCTCCTTGCTCCTGACCTCAGAGTTTGCCCACTGCACTGCCTTCTCTGAGAAGGAGATGGAGGGGCCAACCTGAGGAGGGCAGGGGACCAGTGGCTCAAAGCATCTGTGTTCCAAGGTAGACAGTGAGCACTGGGTGGGGCCACACCCTGGGTCCCCATGGGGATGGGGCCTCAGCGCCAGACATCTTCTTTTCTTAGTGTGTGCCTTCCAGGCATTTCTTTTTGCTCCCTGTTCTCTCTTCCCCGGCTGGCTCTCAGACTAATTAGTGTGGGGGCTTAGTGAGCCTGTGGGAAGGACAGACAAGCCTTTCCCACGAGCTCAGGTTCCTGCAGCCTAGTGGCTGAGCTAGGCCGGAATAGGGGAGAAGATGAAATGTACATGAGGGGAGGGTGTGTCTGAGCGGAAGAGGGGGAAATGTTTCATCCTCCCAGGTGAGAGGTGTAGGAGGATGGGAGCAGTATAAAGAAGGTTTAAGGTGAATATAAGTCTGAGAGTGGGGACGAGTTTTAGTCAGAGACCTAGATAGTTTGTTAGGGTGACAGAGCAAATGGGGGATCCACAGGGTGAGACCCAGGAGGGTAGCCTGTGTGCTCAGAGAGGTGAAAGGCACATAGAGGGGTGTGTTACATGGGGATGTAGGTGGGGGAGTGGAAGAGGGGTAGGCATTCACTGGGGAGGGGAGGCTGACAGAGCATGAGCGCCCACGGTGTGAGGTGAGTCTGAGAGGTGTACCCTCTGTGGAGATCAAAGCCTGGGTTAGGAGACTCAGAGGGGAAATAGGGTCAAGGCTGAGCTGTCTTCAGCTAGTTGTGAAAGCTGAAGGGTTTCCAGTTGGGGCAAAGTGTATGAGCAGCATAGGGGGGAACAAGCATATGTGGGGGGTGGGGGGATGGGTGGGTCCACTAGGCAGCAACCTCTCCTTTCCCTTCCATCCTCAGACATCAGCACTCAGCCCTACAGGAAGCTCTCCAGTGTAGGAGTGGGAAGACCAAGGCTTTCCCCTCAAGGAGGACAGAGGGGTCACCCGCATTCCCGGCGCCGCCACCGCACCACCTTCAGTCCAGCACAGCTGGAACAGCTGGAGTCAGCTTTTGGGAGGAACCAGTACCCTGACATTTGGGCCCGAGAGGGCCTTGCCCGGGACACAGGTCTCAGCGAGGCCAGAATCCAGGTGATGCCCCATAATCGCCCCTTCCTCTGGGAAGAAGTGTAGTTTGGGGACTCAGGAACTATTGGAACACAAATTCTCATCTGCATTATAATCCCAACCTGACACTCACTGAAACATAGCCTCATCTGTCAGTCAACATAACCTCATCTGCTCCGGGACTGTCACTTGAGTTTAACCCTAGCTCTAACCTAATCTACCTTGAATTTCAACACCTACCCCCAACCTTAATAGTGATGTGAATTCCAACACCCAAGTTGAGGGTGTTGATATGGGTCTCGCTTTGTCAGTAGGCCTGGCACAGGCATTGTTCTGGAGAGCTTTGCTTCCTCTGATGATGTGGGAGAGACTTATGCCTTGTACCTGTACTTTCTGTCATTGGTACAGGTAGCATGTGACAGTGCTCCCTATTTAAGAGAGGGGCTCTGTCGGTCCCACATATGAGGGCCAGTGACACTGCCCTCAAAAAAAAAAAAAAAAAAAAAAAAGAGAGGGGCTCTGATGTGGCTATTCTCCTTACTCCTCAGGTCTGGTTCCAGAACCGCAGAGCTAAGCAGAGGAAGCAAGAGCGGTCACTGCTCCAGCCACTGACCGATCTATCTCCTGCCACCTTCTCTGGTTTCGTGCCTGAGTCCCCTGCTTGCCCCTACTCCTACTCAACACCATCTCCACCAGTGACCAGTTTTCCTCACCCCTACAATCATGCCCTTCCCTCTCAGCCCTCTGCCAGTGGTTTTTTTGCTCGACCCCACCAGTCTGAAGACTGGTATCCTACCTTGCATCCAAATCCTGCTGGTCATCTGCCCTGTCCCCCACCCCCATCCATGCTTCCCCTCAGCCTTGAGCCACCGAAGTCCTGGAACTAAGGTCAAATAAGTGCTGATAAGGTAATTCCCCAGACTGCAGCTCTCGTGAAACACAGAGAAAACTAGGCAGCTTCCTTTCCTCCAAAGGCCAAGGTAGAAATACGTTGAGGAGCAGCTCTGAGATTGGGAATTTAACAATGGGAGATTATGATGAAGACTCATTAGGGTGATTAACTGAGAGAATTTAGGGAAGTGAACCTACTGGAAGATACACGTACACCTCCATGGAGGTGACTGGAGGAAGGGTGGTACTGATGGAAGCAATTGTTGCTGTTGATGGATGGAAATGGTTGAAGGAGATAGAACTTGTGGGGCATCATTCATTGAGATCACAACTGAAGGTCTTCATCCCAGCTGTTCCTAGCTGATTTCAAGAACAAAAGTCAACTTCTGTTCATTCTGTCCTAGAAATATCTCTTGAATTTATTATTCTCATTTCCAGTCCAGCAGACACTTCGCTTTTTCTGGCCCCATATTTTCTGATTATCTTTGTTGGTTCCCTTAGCTCCAGTCGTTCCCACTTCCAAGAGACCTTGCAAATCCAATCATCAAAGAATGTCTCTCCAGTGTCTTATAAAAAAATAAATAAGATCTGATTCACTTGGCCTGTAAGAGTCTTCAACATTCTTTCAACCTAACTTTTTATTAGTATTATTCATTTCAGGTGTACAAAGCAATGCAATAGTTATACTTTTCACCTCTCACAAAGTGACAACCCCCTTCCCCCAATCTGCCACCCCCACCCCCGATGTCATATATATCTATTACAATTCCATTGACTCCTCTCCCCACACTGTACTCCACGTCCCATGATTATATATATATTAAATTATAGTTGACATACAATATTATTCAATGGCAGTAAGTCAACTGCATGTTTTAACATATGTGGTTTCTGGTAGAGAACTTTCATTTGGGACAATTTTCCTAAGAGCAAACGATGAGTGTTGAGGCTCTTAGGAGAGCCTTCCCAGGAAAGAACTTGCTGTGAGTGGCCTTAGTCTGAACCTTCCCAACAGAAACATGGTGTGGCCTAGTGGCCGGCACCATTTATATACCATATTGCTTATAATATACTTGTTTTACTCATTACTTATTTATATGTAGGCCTGCTTCACTTATTGGCAAGTCCGTTGAAGAATTCTGAGTAAACAAGCCTTTAGGGATGAATATGTATGTTGTTTGTAGTTTCTTATATATACTCATATAATTAAAAAATTCTGGAATCAAAACTTCTATAATATATATTTTCACTCCAATGTAATTATGGCCTTGGGCCAGGGTGGCTTCCAGAAAGATTATAGATACCAGTTTGCATGCCTCCAAAATGAGTGTTGGTTTCAGCACATCCTTCTCAACCTTTATCCTTTTTTGACAATTTGTTAACTGAGAATGATGTCTCCTCATTACTTGTTTTTAAGTTTTCATTTAATCGATTGCTAGAGAGAGTTAAAATAGTTTCACGTTTATTGGCAATTTCTGTATTTTTTTTCCTTCATTGTTTCTCTGAGTTACTTGTGTATTGATATAATTATCTTTTATTAGTGTTTGAGAGCTCTTTGTGTATTAGGGGTATAAATGCCTATTCACATACGTTGCAACTATTTTTCACCTTCTGCTATTTGTGTCTTAGTCTTTTTAAACAGGGTTTCCTGAGAGAATTAAGACCAAATGCTGTAGGTACCTATTGTATGTAATGAATTAACTTCTATTTTTAGCATCTATAATGGTACCAGTTATGTAGAATTTATAGAATTGAGAAATAGCCAATCAATTCATTTTCTGTGTTCTATGGTTTGGATGAGGAACCTCAGATGAAAAACCTCCCCTTGTTTCACTGGCTTCACCCATATTTTCTTCATTATTTGGATCAACATATTATGCCTTGAATCATCTGAAATTTATTTTAGTGTGTGCAGTAAAATAGTCATGTAATTTCCCACTAATCAGCAAGCTGGTTTTTCCAAGATAATTTATTTAATAGTCTAACATTGATTTGTAAAATCATATTTTTCATATACTAAGTTCTCATATATACACGGGACACTTGTAGACTCCTAATTCTTTTCCATCAATTAGCATCTCTATTCTGATACCAGTACCATAGTGTTTCAATTACCAAACATTTAAGGATTATTACTATCTTGAAAGTGTTAAGGTTTTTTATTCAATGCTCTTTGTAACAAGTCAACTCAAAAAAAAAAAAAAAAAAAATATATATATATATATATATATATATATATATATATATATTAATCTTAAGCACAAAAGCCTCATGTTGGGCAAAAAAAAAAAAAATTCAAGAAAATACCTTCAATATTTCATACCATTTATATACAGTTTTTTTTGTGTTTTTTTTTGAGGGCAGTGTCACTGGCCCTCATATGTGGGACCGAACTGGGGCCGCTGGCTTCCGAAGCCAGCGCTTAACCACCGCGCCACTCAGCCGGCCCCATTTATATACAGTTTTAAACATGCAAAAATAATTTTTTAAATGGCCAAAAATTTAAATATGTATACTTTTGCATATTGTATGTTAGAATGCATATATATGAACTAAAATTTGAGCACAATGTGATCCAGGGTCATACGCAGTGGTATCCAATTCTCCTAGGGTACATTTGCATTCATTACATTAGCTAGTCCTAAGACTTTTTGAAATGTCTGAAATATTTCATAATAATTATTTAATGATCTTGTCCATCATTCTCTATCCGACTGGACATCATGAGATAAACAACAGTAATAGTATGTATCTGTCCACAACTATTTAGATTCATAGAAAAATATACGTACACACACTAGTATTTTTCTTTAAAAAAATAAAAATGGGATCACATATATAGATCCCTTAAGATATATATATATATAATATATATAATATATATATTATATATATTATATATATATATATATATAATATATATAAAACAAAAAAGGGTAACTTTCATGGCTGAAAGTCTTTTTATTTTTTCTTTTCTTTTCTCTTTAGACTCACTAAATTTATTTTTAAAAATCATAAAACATTTCTTATAAAAGAGCATTACATTCTGCACACTGCTCTGAATAGTGGCCGAGGGCATAAGGACTATTGTTCCTTTATGCCTCCCCCGTCCCCAAATGTTAAAGTGACCACAAAGAAAAGAGTTCACAATAACATCATAGGGGGAATTTTCCCTTTTAACCAATAATGAACAAAAAATCAAATCCGCTCACTCTGCTGCTGCTGTTTCAAAATTTCATTGTAAATTTTTGCATGGATCCCCCCACCATGTTTGTAAAGAACTAAAATATTACTTCTGGTGAACAGCAAAGATTTCACTACACCTGGAATGCAGAACACCTAGGAAGCAGAGGAATGTTGGCTTTTTAAACAAAAGCAGGTTATAAAAAAAAAAAATGCAGGACTCCTTCAGCTCTTCACTAGGCTTAGAAAAACTTCCCAGAATACTGCTTCACACTATAAAAAAGAAAAAATGTCTTTCGTTAGAATCCATCACCATCTGCACACTGCTTCACACTCGTCTGCAGCCAATACACTGCATTCTGTGTCTGGTCCTGTGTTCCTGTAACGGTAATGAGCCGATCTTCAGACCCTTCTACAGGCTCATCAGTAGTGATCGAAGCTCCTCATTCATGATGAATTTGTTTAATCCACTGACCACCTTTGCCAATAATATTGATAGATCCAGCCAAATCTTTGGGAACAGTTAGTTACTTGAGTAGTAATAATAGGTCCACCAAATTGGATCGTAAGGCTGTGCACGTCCTTTGATGGGAGACTCTAATGTAAGATCAAGGGTGATTGTTATGCAACCCTATCAGGTTTTCCTCCGATAAGAATGACTCTGGCAGTGGAATGAGGACAGCACTCCTGGAAAAGCTTGATTGTTGTCTGACTGTTCCCTTTAAGTTCTTTGATTTTAGCACCTTTGACCCCAGTATTCCTCCTGTCAGACTCTGATGAATCAACAGTCTTAGCTAGCTGTCAAAGTGGTTTCTTTTATAGAGTTTGTAATTTAAGCCTTCGCAGCATCAGATTCTAGTGGGAGCTAGGTGGTTGCAGTAGGTGATGGCAACTGCAGGTTCTCTTCCAAGGTAGGGATGATTTTCCTCAGAATTTCTCCAATTGTTTCAATATCAGCACTGACAGTCAATATGTGCTCGGGACACTGCTGGTCTGGGGCTGAAACACTGTCCCTGTTCTCTGTACACAGAGCCTGGATATTCCTGCCTCCTTTTCCAGTCACTGCCCAGCATTCTTGCTCTGAAGCAGAATGCATAATTCAACCATCTCATCAGTATATCAAGATCTTTTAAAAGCTTGTTCCTCTTCCATATCTCCTGCAGGTTGTTTTCCAAATTTACCACTGGTTTTGGTGTTGAAGCTTTCCTCTGGCTGTTCAGTTTCGATTTTCTTGGGTTAAATGGACACACTAATCTATAGGCCATAAACAAGCAGGATGTAGGCAAGAGTTTGAGAGTGGTGGCCCCAAGAAACAGAGGATAATCCTCAAAGTCTTTTTAAAGACAGGGTGTATTAGGCCATTGCTGAAAACAAACAAACAAACAAACAAGAAAAGGTGGGGAGGGCTCTGATGTACCTATTCTCCCACACCCCAAGTCTTGGGGCCTGGAGTCTAAGTCACCAGCAGCATGGTTACGTAGGAACGACAACATGTCTGTTGTCCCTGAGTTTTGCAAGCGTTTTTATACATCAAGTTGGGGGAGAAAGATGTAAGCCATTCTAATTTTCATTAGCTATAGACACGGGATGGACTATAGGACAGGAGCAGCAGAGTCCGCAAGGGAGAAGTGTCTGCTCCTATGGATTAGCTGTGGGCAGCAGTTTTGACAGATAATGAGTAAATAAGACATGAGTAAGTAGCCAGGCAGTCAGTGGAGCCTGGCTATTCTCTCTTTGGATAATCACAGAAATAGCCACCTGGAAATTATCCTAAATTCCAACAGATACACGTGATGTGAGCAGTCTTTTCTCAGAGCTGCTCCATAGATATTAACAGGCTAACTTCTGTCTCCCTTACTCTCTGGTTGCTATAATCTTAATTTAGAACAATTTTAATTTAGAACAGCACACAATTTGATTTTATTTTTTATATTTTTTAGTTTCAGTTGTACAAAACAATTAGACATTTATACCACTCACAAAGTGATGACCTCCCCAATCTACTACCCCTCTGACATTGAATATAGCTGTTACAATACCATTGACTATATTCCTTATGTTGTACTCCACCTAAGATAATAGTTGACATTCAATATTATTCAACCTCAGCTTCAGATGTACAGCACAGTGGTCAGGCATCTACACAGTCTATGAGGGGTTCTCCCTAATAAGTCCAATGCCCCTCTGGCACCCTACATGTTTACAACATTATTGATTATATTCCCTAAACTGTATTTCATATCCCCGTGGCTATATTGTGACAACTAATTTGTACTTTCTAATCCCTTTACCTTCTCCACTATCCCCACCCCTCTCCCATCTGGCAACCATCAGGTTTTTTTCCCCTATATCTCTGATCTATTTCTGTTTTGTTTGTTCATTTATTCTGTTCTTTAGATTTCACATATGAGATCTTTGTCTTTCTCCATCTGACTTATTTCACTTAGCATAGTATTGTCTAAGTTAATCCATGTCATTGCAAATTATAAGGTTTCATTCTTTTTTGTGGCCGACTAATATTCCATTGAACAAATGTACCACAGTTTCTTTATCCAACGTCTACTGATGGGCATTTTGGTTGTTTCCATGTCTTGGTTAGTGTAAATAGTGCTGCAATAAACATTAGCTGAGCCATCCTGCCACCTGTTGGCAGCTCAGCGGCAGCACAGCTCAGGCTGCCATCCAACTGCTGTTGCTCAGAGCTCAGCTCACACTCTTGAGCGAGCTCTTAACCAACTGAGCCATTTGGCCGGCCCTGGGTGCATACATTTTTTAAAATTAGTGTTTTGGATATCTTTGGTTAAATACCCAGGAGTTGAATTGCTTGGTCATAAGGTAGTTCCATTTTCAATTTTTTAATGCACCTCCGTACTGTCTTCCATAGTGGCTGCACCAATCCGCAATCCCACCAACAGTGCAGGAGTGCTCCCTTTTCCCCATATCCTCATCAGCACTTGTTGTTTGTTGATTTATGATGATGGCCGTTCTCATGGTGGTGAGGTGGTATCTCATTGTGCTTTTTTTTTTTTTTTTTTTTTTTTTAAAGATTTTATTGGGGAATTGGCGGAGGGGAACAGCGTTGGGGAATCGGGGAAGGGGCACAGACAAGTTGCTGTCTTTTTGTTCTTCAGTTTAGTTGCGGAGGATGTTGCTTCACTGTTGGTATGGTCATTGCGCTCTTCCCGGATGAGGCAGATCGGTCGCTGGCCTCTGGATGTCGCTCACTGCGGCTATTGGCAGCTCATGCTTGGCTGCCAGCCGCTCACGCTGGCTGCGGGCCACTCACTGTAGCCTATGGCAGCCCACTGCAGCAGGGGCTGCAGCCCACACCATCACTGGGGCTCGCACAGCCCAGCTCCAGGTGGAGCTGTTGTTAGCTGTAGAGGGCAGTGTCACTGGCCCTCATGTGGGATCCGAACCGGGGCCCCCGCTGGCATCCCAAAACCAGCGCTTAACCAATGCGCCACTCGGCCGGCCCTCATTGTGGTTTTTATTTGCCTTTCTCTAATGAAATGTAATGTTGAGCATTTTTTCTATGTCTGTTGGCCATCTGTATGTCCCCTTTAGAGAAATGTCTCTTTATGTCCTCTGCCCATTTTTTAATTGGATTGTTTCTTTTTTGTATGAATTAAAAAAAAATTCAGCTCTCTCCGCCCTGGGTCGCTGCAGCTTCGGGGCTTTCAGGCTCACAAGTCTGAAGAAAAAAAAAAAAGAGAAAAAGAGGGCCGACCGAGTGGCGCATTGGTTAAGAGTTGGCTTGGATGCCAGTGGCCCTGGGTTCGGATCCCACATATGAGGGCCAGTGATACTGCCCTCTACAGCTAACAACAGCTGCACCTGGAGCTGGGCTGCGCGAACCCCAGCGACGGTGTAGGCTGTAGCCCCTGCTGCAGTGGGCTGCCATAGGCTACAGTGAGTGGTCCGCAGCCAGCGTGAGCTGTCAGGAGCCACTGTGAGCTGCCATCCAGAGACTGGTGACCGAATGCAATGAGGATACCAACATGGGCCAGTGAAGCAACGGCCTCCGCAACTAGAATAAAGAACAAAAGGACAGCAACTTGTCTGTTACCCTCCGATTCCCCAACGCTGTTCCTCTCCCCCAATTCCCCAACGCTGTTCCCCTCCGTCAATTCCCCAATAAAATCTTAAAAAAACAAAAAAACAAAAAAAAACTGAAAACGCTTTAAAATCTGAAAAAAAGAAAACAAAATTCATATTAACCCCTTATCAGATGTATCATTGGCAAATATCTTCTCCCATTCAGTAGGATGCCTTTTTGTTTTAGTCAATGTTTTCTTTGCTGTGAAAAAGCTGTTTAGTTTGATGTAATCCCACATGTTTATTTTTTGTTTTGCTTTCCTTGCTTGAGGGGATACATCAGTAAAAATATTACTAAGGGTAATGTCTGCAAATTTACTTCCTATATTTTCTTTTAGGAGTTTTGTGGTTTCTGGTCTTACATTTCAGTCGTTAATCCATTTTGAATTTGTTCTTGTATATGGCATAATGAGGTGGCCAACTTCATATTTTTACATGTGTCTGTCCAGTTTTCCCAGCACCATTTATTAAATAGACTGTCTTTACCCCATTGAAAATTCTTGCTTCCATTGTCAAAGATTAAATGACCATATAGGAATGGATTTATTTCTGGGCTCTCTATTCTATTCCATTGAACTAAGTGTCTGTTTTTATGCCAATATCATGCTATTTTAATTATTATAGCCTTGTAGTATGATTTGATATGAGGTAGCATGGTACCTTTCACTTTGTTCTTATTTCTCAAGATTGCCGTGGCTATTTGGGGTGTTTTATGGTTCCATATGAATTTTAGGATTATATATTCTAGTTCTGAGAAAAATGTCATTGGTAATTTAATAGCGATTGTGTTGAATCTATATATTGCCTTAGGTAGTATGGGTATTTTAGCTACATTAATTCTTTTTTCCATGAGCATGGTATATGTTTCCATTTATTTGTATCTTCTTTAATTTCTCTTTTCAATATTTTATAATTTTCTGAGTATAGGTCTTTTATTTCCTGGGTTAAGTTTATTCCTAAGTATTTTATTGTTTCTGAAGCAATGTAAGTGGGATTGTTTTCTTAATTTCTCCTTCTAAAAGTTTGTTATTGGTGTATACAAATGCAGCTGACTTCTGAATATTAATTTTATATACTGCTACTTTACTAAACTCTTATCAGTTCTCATAGTTTTTTGGTGGAGTCTTTGGGATCTGCTGTATCATGTCATCTGCATATGATGACAATTTTATTTCCTTCTTTCTATTTGGATGCCTTTTTTTTTTCTTGTTTGATGCTGTGCCTAGAACTTCCAGAACTATGTTAAATAAAAGTAGTGAAAGTGGGTTACCTTGTCTTGTTCCTGATCTTAAGGGGAATGCTTTTTGCTTTTCCTCATTGAGTATGACGTTAGCTGTGGTTTATTATATATGGACTTCGTTATATTGCGATATGATCCCTCTCCTCCCACTTTGCTCAGTGATTTTACTATAAATGGATGCTGGATTTTCTCAAATGTTTTTTCTGCATCTATTGATATGACCATATGGTTTTTATTTTTCATTTTGTTAATATGATGTATCACATTAATTGATTTGCGAATATTGAACTGACCTTGCAAACCAAGAATGAATCCCACTTGGTTGTGGTGTATGATCTTTTTAATGTATTGATGAATTCGGTTTGCTAATATTTTGTTCAGAATTTTTGAATCTATGTTTATTAGAGATATATCAACCTATAGTTTTCTTTTTTTTGTAGTGTCTTTGTCTGGTTTTGAGTTCAGAATAATGAGCTTGGGAGCCTTCTCTCCTTCTGGATTTTTTGGAATAGTTTTAGGAGAATAGGTGATAATTCTTTTTTGAATGTTTGGTAAAATTCACCTGTGAAGCCATCTGGTCCAGGGCTTTTGTTAGTTGGGAGCTTGTTGATTACTGATTCAATTTCATTGGTAGTAATCAGTCTGTTCAGATTTTCTGCTTCTTCTTGATTCAGCTTTGGAAGTTTTTATGCTTCTAGAAATTTGTCCATTTCTTCCAGATTGTCTAATTTGTTGGAATATAGTTGCTTGTAGTATTTTCTTAAGACTTTTTGTATTTCTGTGATGTCTGTTATCACTTCTCCTTTTCCATTTCTGGTTTTATCAATTTGGGTATTCTCTCACTTTTTCTTAATGAGTCTGGCTAAAGGTTTGTCAGTTTTGTCTATCTTCTCAAAGAACCAGCTCTTGGTTTCATTGATCTTTTGTTTTCTTTCTTTGATCTCTATTTCATTTATTTTCACTCTGATTTTTATTATTTCCTTCCTTTGGGCTTATTTTGCTGTTCTTTTTCCAGTTTCCTTAGGTATAAAGATAGACTGTTGATTTGAGATTTTTCTTGTTTCTTCAGGCCTGCATTGCTATGAATTTCCCTCTAAGGACTGCCTTCACTACATTCTATATGTTTGGGTCACTGTGTTTTCATTTTTATTTGTCTCAAGGTATCTTTTGATTTCTTCTTTGGTTTCATTTTGACCCACTCGCTATTTAGCAACATGTTATTCAGCTTCCATATGTTTGTGTGTTTTCCGGTTTTCTTCTTGTCATTAATTTCTAGTTTTGTAGCACTGTGGTCAGACAAGACGCTTGATATGGTTACAGTCTTCTTAAATTTTTGAGACTTGTTTTATGGCTTGTATGTGGCCTATCTTGGAAAATGTTCCATGTACACTTAAGAATAATGTATAAACTGCTTGCTACTTTGGGGGAAATGCTGGTTCAAGTTCCCAAGGCATATCTTTGCTTTACCTTGAGAAGATAATTAAAAAGTGGCTGCTGCATCTAGACATTGGCAGAGCAAAGTCCAAAGTCTTGCAGGCATGTCCATCCATCTGGTACTCTCAACCTCAGGCCCGTAAAGAGGGCATCTCCTTCCTTGCAACCTCATTTTCTTTTGCACTTGTCCTTCTCTCTCTTTTTTCCCAGGTTTACTCTGTCCCCTCCCTTTTCTCTCTCATATTTATCCTTTAACCTTGCTTGTCCTTGACTCAGTCCTCCTTAGTAGCCACAAGTCCTAAACCAGGCAGGATTGTGGGGTGGATGTAAATGGCCTTTGCCCCCCTCACTTCCTCCTTCATATCACCTTGTCTCTTTCTGGGGTGGGGGACTGAGACAGATTCAGAGCTCCACCTCCCATTCCCCTGGGTACAGGGTATCTTGGGAAGTAGGCAGTGATGCCATGAAAGGAGAAAAGTAGTCCTTCAAGGGAGATTGGGCCTGGGGAATCTGGTCCAGCAGGGAAAGGAAGGCAGTGCCCCTACTCCCTGTCCCTAGGGTCTGGGAACTGCCCCACTGGGCCTGGAGAGGGGACTTGGCCCTAGTAAGTTCACAACCTCCTATTCTTGGAGGCAATTGCCTTTGGGGGATTTATTTGTTCTGCTTAAATCTCAGGAACCCTTCTTTGCTTCTAGATCTGGGGTTGGGGGCAGCAGGGAAGGACTGCAGGCCACCTGAGGTGTGTCTACCCCATTACTTGTTGGGTGGGTTGGGTCACATGAAAGGGACCAAGTACCCACCTCACCTTTTCCACTCCATCTCAAATGGTTGGCCTTCTAGGAGGCTGTAAGGGTTGCTCACTGCTTGGCATTCTCAGTGGGTCATGACCACCACCAGGCCACCTGTCCTGAGAGTGGCACTGAATACCATGTGGCTGTTCTATGCTGTCTAGTTCCCAGTGGGATGTGGTAAGGACAAGTATCCGGGTTATAGCCTTACACCATTCTTCTTCCCAGAAATGTATGGAGCTGCTTTTTGGGCCTCAAGGCAGTGTGGTAAAGCTCCCAAGTCCAGGATTTCCAGCAGCTACCACCTTCTGGTGGAGCCCAGGGCTCTCCACCCCCATCTCTCTCTCAGTCCTAGACCCCCAACTCCCCCAGACTGGGCTTCCCCCCTCCACCAACTTTGGGAGACCAATGTTAATGGCCTTGGGTCCCAGGTGCTGAGGGAAGGGGTGCTGAAGAGGCCCCTCCTGCTGGAAGGCCAGGCCCATTGAGCTAAAGGCCCCCAATCTGGAGCTGCAGACTGTATCTCCTCTTTGGCTAGTAGAGTGGCCGGCAGGGCTAAAGCCCTTTCCTTGCAGGACAGAGCTGCTGGGAAGCCCCAGGAGAGACAGTGGGTATAATATGGATCACAGCCATCTGGTCTGAGAAGAAATTCTCCAAACTGCCTTGATACTGGCAACCCGATTGACTCCAGTCTGATTTTGTTACATAATGGAAGTTAATAATGTTTCATGTACAGGTTAGAATTCTGTATATGCACATCTCACAATGTCAAGCTCTAGTTTTCATTGGCCACTGTAAAATACAGTTAAGTCAGCAATGTCAGCTGCCCCTCATCGGTTGTCTTTTCACACATTCTGGAACTTTGCATGGTCCTGTTTTTTACATTGGTTTGTTTTATGATATATGGTTATCACCAAGTTTGTCATTAGTATAACAAACTTTGATAGGCGGTCTGCCTTGTTCCTAAATAAGAATGTAAGAGTCCTAAATACAGCTCAGGACTGTATTACAGCTCCACCTCCAATTCCCCTGGGTACAGGGTATCTTGGGATATAGGCAGTGATGCCATGAAAGGAGAAAAGTAGTCCTTGAGGAGAGATTGGGCCTGTGGCATCTGGTCCAGCAGGGGAACGAAGGCAGAGGTGAGATATGACTGAGGGTGGGGAGGGTGCATGAGGTCCCCAAGACCACCCTCAGGTTCAGTGATTACTTGAAGGACTCACAGAACTCAGAGAAGCCATGATATTTATTGTTACAGATTATTACAGCAAAGGGATACAGTTTATCATCAGCAATGGAAAAAGACCCACTGGGCACAGTCCGGGAGATGCCAGGTACAAGCTTCCAGAAGCCTTTTCTTAGTGTTGTCACGTAGGCAGTGCTTCATTCTCCAGCAATGGTGTGTGACAACATGCACTGCCAACCACAGAAGCTCACCCGAGCCTTAGCGTCCAGGGTTTTCAGTTGGACCTTGATCATACAGGCATGGCTTGCCACCCATGTGACTAAACTTTAATCTCCGGCCTCTCTGGATGTCAAGGTGATATCTCCTAGTTGGAGTCCCATTATAAATCACATTGTTAGCCTAGACTGTCCGGTGTGACTCAACATCAGCCTGACTCTTATCTCCAAGGGCTGAGGCTGCCTCCCTGGAGCAGGGCAAGGTCTGAATTCTTCTTTAAAATGTGAAGGGTGTGGACAATCCAGAGTTGCTGAGTTAATTCTTTTCTGCACAGGATTGGGGGTGGGTATTAAAAACTTAATCTAATTTTAATTGCTTCTTGTAAAACTTGTGGATTTTAGACATTCATTCGCCCCCCTACCTCTCAGGGGTTACTGGATCTGCTCCCTTCTTTACTCTTCATCATTTTCTATTTGCAAACAAGGAAAGAGGGGATTGAAGAATTTGTGGGTCATAATTACATTCACTTCACAAAGTGTTTGTGATGATTTTTGAGAGTGAATGAAGATATTTTAGAAACATAATGGATTTTTGTATTAAGATATAGTTGGAACATAATATTTTCAGGTTACAGTGTAGTGTTTCGACATTCACATATTTGGTGATGTGATCACCACACTAAGTCTAATAACCACCAGTCACTGTGCAAAGTTCTCACACTATTATTAACTATGTTCCCCTCATCTTTTACACCATCCCGGCAAATGCTGCCTACACTTTGGCAAACATCAGTTTTTTTCTTTGTTTCTGTGAGTCTGTATTTGTTTTTGTTTTGTTCATTCATTTGTTTTGATTTTTTAAATTCCACATATAAGTGAAATCATGCGGTATTTGTATTTCTCTGACTTATCTCACTTAGCTTAATACCTTCTAGGTTGACCCATGTTGTTGCAAACGACAGAATTAAATCTTTTTTATTGTGGAGTAATATTCCATCGTGTATATGTACCATACCCTCTTTAAACATTCATCTATTGCAGGACATTTAGGTGGCTTCCTTATCTTGATTATTTTTTTTTTTTTAAAGATTTTATTGGGGAATTGGCGGAGGGGAACAGCGCTGGGGAATCGGGGAAGGGGAACAGACAAGTTGCCGTCTTCTTGTTCTTCAGTTTAGTTGCGGAGGATGTTGCTTCACTGTTGGTATCGTCATTGCGCTCTTCCCGGATGAGGCAGATCGGTCGCTGGCCTCTGGATGTCGCTCATCGTGGCTATTGGCAGCTCACGCTGGCTGCCAGCCACTCACGCTGGCTGCGGGCCACTCACTGTAGCCTATGGCAGCCCACTGCAGCAGGGGCTGCAGCCCACACCATCACTGGGGCTCGCACAGCCCAGCTCCAGGTGGAGCTGTTGTTAGCTGTAGAGGGCAGTGTCACTGGCCCTCATGTGGGATCCGAATCGGGGCCGCTGGCATCCCAAAACCAGCGCTTAACCAATGCGCCACTCGGCCGGCCCTCTTGATTATTTTTAATAATGCTGAACATAGGAGTGCACATATCTTTGCGAACTAGTGTTTTTGTTTTCTTCAGATAAATATCCAGATGTGGGATTGCTGGGCCATATGGTAGCTCTATTTTTAGTGTTGTGGGGAATCTCCATACTCTTTTCCATAGTGGCTGCACCAATTTACAATCCCATCAACAATGCACGAGGTTCTCTTTTCTCCACGTCCTCACCAATACTTACTCTTTGTTGATTTATTCATAATAGCCATTCTGACAGGTATGAGATGATATATAATTGTGGTTTTGTTTACATTTCTCTGATGATTAATGACACTGAGCATCTTTCTACATGTCTGTTGGTATACATGTATGTATGTCCTGTTTATAGAAATGTCTATTCAGACCCTCTGCCCACTTTTCAACTGGATTGTTCGTCTTTTTGGTGTTGAGTTGTAGGAGTTCTTTATATATTTTGGTTATTAGTCCCTTATCAGATAAATCATTTGCAAATGTCTTGTCCCATTCATTGTTACCTTTTGTTGATGGTTTTCTTTGTGTGCAGAAGCTTTTCAGTTGGATGATGGCCCATTTGTTTATTTTTGCTTTTGTTTCCCTTCCTCAAAGGGACATACCCAAAAAGATATTAATCAGACTGATGTCAAATAGTATACTGCCTATGGTTTCTTCTAGGAGTTTTATGGATTCAGGTGTTACATTTAAGTCTTTAATCTATTGTGAATTTATTTTTCTCTGTCCAGTTTCATTGTTTTACATGTACCTCTCCAGTTTTCCCAATACCACTTATTGAAGAAACTGTCATTTCTCCATTGTATGTTCTAGCCTCCTTTGTCATAGATTAATTGACCATTTATTGAGGTTTGTTTTGCAGTCTATCCTGGGAAGTGTTTCATGTGAGATGTTACATTTCTCAATGTTACATTTGAGAAAAATGTGTAATCTGCAGCTTTGGGATGAAATGTTCTATAAATGTCTATTAAGTTGATCAGGTCTAATGTGACATTTAAGGCCATTATTTCCTTATTAATTTTATGTCTGGATGATCTATCCAATGAGGTAAGTGGGGTATTAAAATCCCCAACTATTACTGTATTATTGTTGATTTCTGCCTTTATGTACATTAATATTTGCTATATATACTTGGGTGCTGCTATGTTGGGTTTGTAGATATTTATAATTGTTATGCCCTCTTCTAGGATTGACCTTTTCATAATTATGTAATTTAATTATAATTTCTGAAGATTCAAAGATCCGAGGTACAGGAGAGACCTTTTACCAGCAGTAGAGGCCACTAAGGTGAGAAAGCCCAGGCAAGTTGTGGAGGGAGCAGGGTCCTCGTCTCACAGAAAGAGGGTGCTGGCATAAGCGAGACACCAGGTGCTCTGGGTTCCCACAGCAGAAGCCCTGGGATGTAAGTATTCCCTGGTTGAGTTTATCCCCCAGATGGCAGGACGGGGAGAGGGAAGAGGATGCACCTGCACATCCCGCAAGGTGGATCTAAAGACCCTTTGGAGGGAAGCTCCAGCACACCTCATCCCACCTATAGTCTCCTCTTCCCCAGCACCTCCTCCATGTGGGTGACCCGCTGTGACATCCTACGGGGTGACCATGCTTCCACCCTGGGACATCTCAGTGACCTGGCTCTACACTACAGCATGTGGGCAACAGCACCTCCCAGCAGTTTCGCCCTCCTTTCTCTCCTTCCACCCAACCCATCCCCCAGCATCCCTGCTGACTTGGACCTGGACAACCTTTAGTATTTCTTCTCTTGCCCAATCCTTCTCTAACGGTGGGCTAATTAGACCCGGGGGGGCTGCAGGTGAGGACATGGGACAAGGCTCCAGGACACCGTGGCTCCCTGCTGCTCGTGGGCAATAGCAGTCAGCGCTTTGCATAGGAGGACATGACGCTTTCTGGAGCCAGCTGACATCACTGAGGACAAAGTTCTGTTTGCTGTCGTATCTGCTCCCTCCTCCTTGCAAAGGTCTCAGGCCAGAGCAGAGAAGCTCTTGACCCAGAAGCTTGTTATTGGCAGGTGACACCTTAGCCAGAGTTTGTCAAGGGTGAGAATTAATAGCTCCCACAGGCCTGTTGCTGCATAGACATGGTCACAAGAACCACAGGACTTGTTATAAACCTGTGCGATCATCAATCAGTGACAGTTTCCCCCAGTGACCACACTTCTGAAAGTCAGCTCATCACCAACCCCAGCATATCAGCCCCCACTCTCAAGCTGAATGTAAACACTCTGGACTCTAAAACCCCCCCAATGCCTGGGAACCGTGCTTCCCAAAACCCTCCATCAGGTCACAAGCGAAGCTCAATGAGACTGTCTCACAAACTCTCTGGTGCTTAAGCACATAACAAATGCAGCTTTCCATCTCAACTTCTGAGTCCTCCTTTCCTCCTTCAACAAGGGGATTTGACAATCAAATGAGGTCCCCAAGAGTCTGGTGTTCCCGGATTCATTAGGCAAAGTCTGTCACACTTTCCAGACGTCAGCAGAAATCTTGGCCCAGCAATTTCTGTGGAATTAACAAATGTTGTCCATGCTAATATTGCTAATTTCAGAATTGTTGGTGAACTTATTAACTGACTTGTCTTTAGCTTACTGCCTGAGTTATAGATAATTCATTGTAATGACTTGACTTTGACAGTGAGCCTCTCAGCCTACTAGGAGTGGCCTAGAATTCTGCTTCAGCACCTCATCCTCAGCCCTGAAAGGTAAGCTGTCCCACTGGGAAGGACCTAGGGATCTGAGAGTCTCAGATGCACCTACAGGAGGATTCAGGAGCCTTCAGTTCCCATGGGAAACACTTCAGGAGAATGGCCAAGGACCTGTGGGCAGAAGATCAAGGAGAGTGGAGCCAGGGATGGGGAGAGTTTGGCCAATGGCCCTGGAACGGGGACCTCAGGGAAGTGGGCCATTGTGTCTCTGGGTCAAGACTGAAACCTGGCAAGCAGGAGGGGACCAGAGACAGCTCCAGAGACACTGCCTGTCCCTGGGGAAGCAGTGAGTGCCCAACCAAATGCCTGGGTGGGGCCCCAGGCCTCTCAAACCCCCTTCTGGGGGTCAGCTCAGTGGCTCAGTTGGTTAAGAACGTGACCTCTGAGCAACAGTATCACTGACTCAATTCCCATATGGGCCAGTGAGCTGCACCCGACCTGAGCTGCTGCTGAGCTGCCAACAGGCAGCAAGATGGCTCAGCTGGTGAGAGCATGTGCTCCTAACAACAAGGCTGCAAGTTTGACTCCCACATGGGATGGTGGGCTATGCCCATCTGCAACTAAGATTGAACATGGCACCTTCAGCTGAGTGGCTGCGGGCTGCCAGATGGTGACTTGACTTGGAGCTGAACTAGCTGTGCCCTCCACAACTAAGACTGAAGCACAACAGCTTGGCTATTCCCCTTCTCCAATCCCCAAACACTGATCCCCTTCCCCAATTCCCCAATAAAATATATATATATATTTTTTAATCCTTCTCATGGAGGTGCTGGGTAATCCTGGCCTCCTGGGGTCCTTTTCATTTTCTCTCACAAAGCTGGTCTCCTTTGTTTTCTCCAAAGCTTTCTACTTTGACCCTGACCAAAGACAGCATCCAGGATACATTCTATAAACCCCCATTAGACACTGTCCGTCCCCCCCGCCCCCAGAGTGCTGTAGCTCCCTTACCTGTTCACAAGTGGAATGGTTAAGAGCATGGTGTTCAGAGCCAGACTGCCTGCATTCAATCCCAGCCCAGTCTCTTAGCAGCTGCCTGACTTTAGGTAGGTTGCTTAACCTCATTCTACCTCCCTTGCCCCATTTGTAAAACAGAGATATTAATGGTCCTGCCTCAGAGAGTCAGTGAACAGATTGACAGCTGTAAGTGAAGGGTGTAGAACAGGGCCTGTGCAGTCCATCCTTGGTTCTCTTAAGTGTTGGTGCCAGCTGTTGCTATTAGGGTAGTTAATGTAAATCTATCTCCTTCCACACTATGGGCTTTCTATTGGCAGGGACCTGGTCTCCAACTGTCCCAAGTGCCTGCTGTGGTGCCTGGTGCAGAGCAGACACCCCTGCCAGGAGAATGGACCTGGCTGCACATGCATTTCAGAGACCCTACGGGGCCTTGAAGCTGGCACCCAGATTCCTTAACTGGGCACTCCAGGCCCTGTGGGGTTAAGGTCTGACAGCCTGCCCAGCTGTGTGGCCTCCCTTCCCCCAGAAACTCCCTCTAATCCCCACACACCTCTCAACCTGCCCTGAGGTACACCTGTGTTTACCTGCCCAGAACTGCTTTTCCTCTACACCTTCATCTTCCTTATCCCCTCTGTCAACACTCAGGTCATCTGTCACCACCTGGGGAGGCCCTGCCTGGTCCCTCTTCCTGTTCAGGGTCCTACTTTCACCTGTGATAGGTGTAGGCCCGTGTCAGAGCCGCATCGGAAAATCTCTCCTTACTACAAAGGTTTTGTAACATCCTTTCCAGGGAAGGGAAATCAATTTAATCTACATATCCAGGGAATTAAAAATTAAAATTAATATAATGCTGTAGTTATGACAAGAAGTATTTAAAATTTAATTATAATAAAATAGTATACCAGACATCTCAATATGTAATGTTTAGCTTGACTATAAAGAAAACAATGATTAAAGAGGCACTTTCATGTATATGCAAAATACCTGTAAATAGGACAGATAGGAATGTAGACTGATGGGGTGCTGTGTGGGCCAGCCTGTCTCCAGTCTCCGCTGTCTGTGTCCACAGCGCTGCAGGGTTGTCACTCAGAAAACACAACACACGTACCAGCGCCCTTCCCTCTGCAGTGTATGCTGTACAAGCAGAAATGGCATTTGCCTGCTTCCTTCTGACTAGGCCATTGTGTCCCACAGCCAACTGTCCTGGTTTCCTGGGGACTGAGGGGTCTCCCAGGACGCGAACTTTCAGTGCTAAAACCGGAACCAACTGGTCGCCATACTTTACACCTTGAAACAAACCTAAACGAACTGAGTCACTCTATTTGATTTGGCACCCAATATAAACCTGGATGTCTTGAAAAATAACTCTATAATTTGCAATGCTAATGTCTGCAGATATGTCACAATGTCCATGTGTTCCTTTAACAGTATTAAAACTCGAGAAATGTGTTCTAGAGTCAGATTATTACAATCCCGCTTCTCCCCTCGGGAAGACCTGACAGGACAGGATGTGCATGGCAACTTGGAGACAGGGAAGGGCTGGACTTTCAGCATTCCTGGCTCCGCCCCCTAACGTGATGGAGCGCCGCTCACACACCCCAGTAAGGACCATCAGAGCCCTCCTTATGAAGTTTCAAATATGAGAAGCCGCCCAGCTGAAAACTATATTGTTCTAAACATCGGGGTCCCTGGTCAGAATTCCGAAAGACTGTGAACCTGGATGGGAAGAAATAACTTGGATTTTCACTAAGCTCTAGCTGAAATTTAGCCTTTCTTCCCTTGATGAATGGAGGTAGCGAAGCGCAGTAGGTTTAGTAGAACCCCTGCCTGGGTCTCCAACAGAAACCACGGGTGTTTTCGAATCAAATGACAGTTGTGACTGACACCTTCCCTACTTTCCATCTGACAGTAACGTTATTCAGCTGCATCGCCAGGTCTCGTTTCACGAGGTAGTGAAGAAGCAATATAAATTATATTTCATAATTATCAACACGATTAATTTTCTTTCATAGTTTTCTTGGTTTTCTCCTTCCGAAGACCAGAGAGGGAGCCCATTCAAGGATCGGCTGGCGCCAGGGGCCCCACTGCCCCGCAGGCGGTTCAGGGCGGGGGCGGAGCCGGGGGCGTGACCGAAGCCGGGAGGGGCGGGGCTGGAGTCGGGCGGGGCGGGGCCGCGCTGGAACTGCACAGCCCGGCAGTACCTGAGCTTTCAGTTCCTTGAAGGAAGCGTCGTCTATGCGACCACGGCGGGCGGGAGTTGACGCCAGGCCACGGGCCGCACAGCTGAAGACCGGCTCCGCCGGGACCGGCGCCGTGGGGCTGCGCGCGAGACTGGAGACTGGCGGCCTGAGGGGCCCCAGGTGCGGACCGCTGCTGCTCCTCCTGCTGCTCTTAGAACTGATGCCTGAGAGCGCGGCAGGTGGGTGGGAGCGGAGGGACGGAGTTGTGAGGCGGACACCTAGTTGTGCACCACCCGAGTGCGGGTGGTGGGTGGGGAGGCAAAGGAGAGAGTGGCTGAAGCTGCAGAGGCCGCCTCGGGGTTTGGGAGGTTGGTGAGTTAGAGAGCTGACCCAGGATCTACGGGGGGGTGGGGGTGGGGGGGAGGCTGAACCCCGGGCTGGGCAGGGCTCCTGTTTGCCGCCTCCCACTGAGGCCCTGGGATTGCAGTGAGTGGCCACCGGGTGCGGACAGCTGGAGGCTGGCGGAGCGCGTGGGACTGTCGGTGACATAGGCAATGCCACAGCTTCTTCCTGTGGGTCCCCGTGGGACCCTCCGGAGGAAGCCACTCGCTGTGCCCACTAGGAAGGCCCTGGATAAGCTCCTTCGGGGCAGGGATCTGAGGGCGGCCAGCAGGCCCCCTTCTTACTAGCTCGGCCGGGCGCCGGACCATAGCTACGGACTGACTGGTCTCTTGGCGAGGCCCTCTGGGGTTGCCGGGCGGCCTCTGGCGGATGGAGGGTGAGGAGGGCATCGTGTCTCGGAATTTCCGCTCTTTCCCAGTTTCAGTTTTGCACGCACAGCTGGTTGGGCCTGACCTCATCAGGGCACCGCCCACCGCGGCCGCACAGATAGATGCCCGAACGTTTAATTGCACAGGCGGAGGGAGGTGTCCACCACCACGGCAGTAATAATAGCTGGCGTCCTTTGCGCCTGCCTCTGTTCTAAGTACTTCTCTTACAAGAAGTCATCTCTGCTTCTCAGAACTTCCTCCATTTACAATCTACAGATTTAAAATAGGGCCCAGAGATGACACTAGATGGCAGACTGGGACCTCGAGTCGGAGTTAAACCTTCTTGTGCCTTGGACCCAGTTTCAGAGTGTTTTTAATATAAAATGAAATACATGGGATTACAGGAGAACCCAATTGTGTTTCTATAAAGCTATTAAAAGTTTTTAAACTATAAATATGTTTTTGATATGTAATAGGTGTGCTTCTGAGTTACATTAAATAACACATAGCAACAGGGCTAACAACTCCCAGAATCTGGAAGTCGTGAGGAGGGGAAAGCATGTTTCCAGGTGTCTGCAACAAGTGTCATGTGACTCAGAAACACGCACGGCTGGTATGGGGCCAAAGCGAAAGTCCTGCTCTCCCTGCTGGGCTTTGTTGCCCCTATCCATCCTGAGAGCAAAGGCTAAATGCCATCTAGAGCTTAGTGAAAATAAAGGGGTTACTTCTTCCTTCTAAGGTGAGGATGTTGAACTCAAGTTTTTGAGTCACACAGCCCCCAGGGAATCTGTGGGGCCCAGCGTGAGAAACCCACAGCTCTTACTGCCTCTCCCTGGTGCGATATTCCGGTGATTCCAGTTGTGTATGACAGGCATGGTCATGAGTGTGTGGACACAGGCACTGTAGCCTTGTGGGGGATGGGACCCCTAGCCAAGGAAGAGGGGAGGGATGAAGGGATAACCCCACGTGTGTAACAAACTAGTAGTGAGATAGCACATGAAGGGATTGGAGCCAGAGGTTTTCCAACAGGCCCCTCATGATGCTCCTGGATGCTGGCCTTCCCTTCAGGAGATGTGGTGTGAGGAAGCGACTTTCAGGGCACAGGTATCATGAGTGCTACAGCAAGGAGCTGCCCCTTATAAACACTCTGTGACAAGGATTTGGTTACATCCTGTGGTAAACATAGGGAAGCTGAGGCTCAGAGAGGTTAAATGGCTACCCAAGGTCACACAAGGTTCCACAACTGGCTAGGATGTGGTTCCCAGCAGGCTGGCTCTGGAGCCCATGTTGCCTTGGGCAAGAGCCGAGGCAGGGAGTCCTGACCACATGAGAGGAGAGAAGGCAGAACTAATCAGTAGCCCTTGGGACCAAGACCCCTAGATGCAGATAAATTAAGTAGGTCATTATCAAGCTGGTTACTGCAGGAGAGCTGGAGTGTCTGTCCTGAGCTGTGGCACTGAGATGGGAGCAGTGCAAAGGGCAGGCCAGGGAAGGGACCGCAGAGACCAATGTGAGGCACTGAAGGAAATGCTCCTGTGTGACTTCAACAGCTGTGACCCCTGAGACCTCTGGTCTCCCTCTACCCTCTCCTCTGTCCTCAGGTGCGTCTGCAGGCCCTTCTCATGCTGTCCCTCCCCCCAGGCCTTTCCTCTGTGCAGGCTCATCTCAGCCCAAGAATTCAGGGTCCCTTCTTGCCAACCACAGCCATGCCCTTTCTCTGGCCCAGACCTGCTCCTGAACTGCAGCCCTGAGGACCTGCACCGACTTGGCCTCTCCCATGGATTGATTTGACAAATGCTTCTGACAGCACCCCCTCATACCAGGCGCTTTCTAGGCACTTTACAATATAAACTTAGTAAATCCTCACAACAGTCCTATTATCGCCACTTTCTCATGGGAAAACTAAGACATGGAGAGGCCATCTAGCCCTTTCTTTGCTAACCAGACTCATCTCTTGTATTTTAAGCCTGCCCTTGACCTTGGTTTTCCTATATACACTAGGCATTCCTGCTTTGCTCAAACTTTAAAATCACCTCAGAATCACCCGGAGCGCTGGTTACACTACAGAAAGCTGGGTCCCACCCTCACAGTTTCTGATTCAGGAGGGCTGGGCCTGAGAATGTGCATTTCTAACAAGTTCCCAGGTGACACTGATGCAGCTGATCCAGGGATAACACCTGAAGACTCCCTGGTCTAGAATATCCTTCTCTCCTCACCCACCCCACTGCCTGGAAACCACAGCTGGTGAGGTTTCCTCCGGGTTTCAGCCTGCAAGACCCACGATCTAGCACCTTCCTGCCCCAGGGTGCTCCCAGCACCTGGTACATCCTGCACCCCACACTCAGCAGCCCCACTCACCTTACTGCACCTGCCTGTTTAATTCTGCAATTGTTCCCCTCCCTGCGAGACCTGAGTTCCCTTGGGGCCACGTGTGCCTCAGTTCATCTCTGGTCCCCAGCCTCACTCCCCAACCTGGCTCAGTGCCTGGCTGGTTGTAGGTGCTCAAAAGATGTTTGTCAAATGAGTAGTACTGCAAGGGGAGAGGTCAGGGTGGCACAGATGAGCAAGTGAGTGTGCCGACCCAGGAGGGGGGACTCTCCTCCTGGCACCACATGGGCATCACCTGGGAGCTTTCAACACCTGCCAGTGTCCAGTCCCCCACTTCCCCCACAACTAAATCCATGTCAATGGCAGGATTATCAGAGCTGCTGGGTGATGCTGGGGCAGCCTGGTGAGGAACCGCTGGCAGAAGTGGGGGCTAACCAGGCCTGGCATCCCACCTCTCTAAGCGGGAACAGCCAGGGCCTCCTTACAGGAAACACCTATGAAAATGCCATGAATCAATACTCGTAAAGCACAGGAAGCACGTCTGGCACTGAGACCCAGAACCTGCCTTGTTGGGTGTGCACCTGCATGCTGGGAAAGTTTCCTGTCAGTCCTGAGGCCAGGCCCGCACATCCCTTTTGCTTTCCAAAGTGCCTCTCATTATCATTCTATACCCTCTCTCAGTGCACACAGGGATGCGAAGGATACTTATGCCTGGAGATTCACACTTCCTTTTTCCATTTCCCCCTTACAGAGAGTCTCTGGGGGCTGCCCTTGGTGGCTGATGACCCAGCTTCCAATCGCCCAGTTTCTGATGGTCCAGCTTCCATAGCAAAGGTGGTGATGGCAGAACTGGCAGGCCTGAAGTTAGAAAACAAGCCATGGCCTGGAGGTAAGACCGGCCTGCTTGCTGGGTGGAGGGACTGGGTGGTACAGGCCAGGAGCCCCCAGCCTGCAGGAAGGTGCATCTATTCTGGGAATCTGGTAGGCTGTCTCAGTAGTGGGGACTCTGCCAGGGTTGGGCATACAGAGGGCCGCACAGGATGGGGAGACTAGGAAGATGATTTCTGCATTCTGCAGGGCCCTTCCTCCACTCCTGTAGCTGTGCCTCAGGTTCACTATCTCACTACTGTGGAGATTCCCACTTACATGGGAGGAAAGCAGGGCCTGGAACTGTGACATAATTGTCTCAAGGCCACACAGCTAGAGAGTGGCAGTGCCACGTGGATTGTGGGGACATGCGGCAGAGGCAAAAAAAGCCTCCTGTTGGGGGCATAAAGGGGCCAGGCATCTCCCTCCACTACCACAGTCAGAGGAAGATGGAGACTGTGCTGAAGGGGGTCAGGACAGCTTGTTGAGGGGCTGGCCACATGGCCCAGTGACCAGGAAGGGACAATGGGAGGCTGATGACACAGTCAGGCCCTGAGGCAGCAGTGGGCATGTGGTCACTTTCTAAGGCCATGACACAACAGGAGCAGATTCCCATGCACAGCTGCCATGTGGTCCTCACTTCCTCGTGCCATGGTCCCCCAGTGCCTGGCACTGAGCCCCACCTGGCAAGGTGACACCTGGCATCTCCAAAACCAGGGAGGTGACTTGGTGATTGCTCCCGCCACTGATTTTGCCCCACTCTGGGCAGGAGCCTGAGGCATGATGATCCCTCTAAGGTCCGCGGAGCATTTGGGAGTCAAATGCCAGCTTAGAATGTCTTCCTGGGGCTAAAGAGGGGTGTGGGCAGTGTGTAGAGAGCAGGCTGGGCTCCCAGGGCCACCTGGCAGGTGGAGCGGACAGCAGTGGGATTTTCAGGGCAGGAGGGATGGCAAGCTCTGACTGGGTACGTGTGACGCAGCACCTGGAAGTCAGCTGAGTGACAGGCTACACTCATGACCTCAAAACAGGTCTCTGACTCCTGGGATGGGCATCCAGAGCTAGGGTGTAAGGGATGGGTGAAGCGATCCAGAGTGGAAAGAAGTCAAGGCCAGGAACCAGAGGCCCCATGTCAGGGGGTGAGAGGCTATATCCAGACCATTCCAGACACCATCTGGACAAGCCTGGGAAGGAGTCACCATTCAGCCCCTTCTTTCACCCCTCTACTATTGCACTGAGCCACACCTCCATTTTATTTTCTCCCTGTTATTGCAGCAGTCTGAACACCCCAAGCACATTCCTGCCTCAGGACCTTTTCACTGGCTTTTCCCTCCTGGAATGCTTTCTCCCAGCTCTTTTCATGGCTGGCTCCCATGTGAATTCATTTCCTGTAGCTGCTGTAACAGATGACCTCAATTTGGTGTCTTAAGACAAAACACATTTATTCTCTTACAGTTCTGAAGGTCAGAGTCCAAAATGGGCTTCTCCGGGCTGACACCAGGGCATCAGCAGGGCCAGCTCCCAGCAGAGGCTGGCAGGAGGAGTCCATTTCCTTGCCTTCTAGAGCTGCCTTCCTTGACTCAGGCACCTTCCTCCATCTTTCTGTGCTCCATCTTCAAATCACCTCATCCTCTGACTGTCATGGAATCTCTCTCTGCCTCCCTTTATAAGGACACATTTAGGGCCTGCCTAAACAATGCAGAATAACCTCCCCATCTCCAGATCCTTTATTTAATCACATCTGCAAAATCCCTGTTACCATAGAAGGCAACCTTCACAGGCTCCAGGGATATCGGAGGAGCCATTACTCCAGCCCTCCACACTCTGCTTCCTGCAGAGAGGGAGATGGGACAGGAACCCAGTGTGCACAGCTTCCCCACCACCCAGAGGCCCAACAGCTACCCAAGGACACAGGCGCTTTGCCCTCCCTCACACCCAGGGCAGGCAGAGGTGCTGCAGGTCAGAGCCAAGGAGCGGTGGTCACCTGGACAGAGAAGCTGTAGTCTCTGTTCCCCGCAAGGCCTGTGTACTCGTCCTCAGCTCCCAGCCCAGAAACACCCCATTGATCTTAACTTGGTGTTTTGTAAGGAGACGGCACCCTGACAGAGACTCCAGGCACTTAGTCATTTCCCTGGAGGCCTGCATCAGCCAGGCCAGATGTCAAGCCTTCACTCACTCTCAGCATTGATCCTCTCGCCTCCATAAGTTTTCTCCAGCCGTGAGACAACTGCTCCCTTTCCTCGGCTTAGAAGAAAGCAGCAGGGTCTGGGAGAGAAGTGGGGCTCCCACCTGTCTAGTGAATGCCTTTGGGTGCTATATTTGCCTCCCCTAGGACTCAGTATGCTTCTCTGCAAAATGGGGCCAATCACAGCTTCTTATCCTCAAGATCAACTGAGATAGTGAATGAAAAGCAGTTAGACCAGTGCAGGGCGCACAGTGGTCACTGAAAAAATGGCAGCTGTGATTATTGTCACTGCCATTCAATTCATGCTTTTGTTTTTGTCCAGTTCAACAAATGCAGGAAGTGAATGCCAAGCATGATGTTCTCCCAAGGCCTGTGGAAATCATGGTGACACAGCCAACTGTATTGCCCACCCTCATGGAGCCCACAGTCATTCACAGGGTGTGCAAGAGCCCTCTGGGATGTCAGGGTGGAATCAGGAGGGCTTCCTGGAGGATGAGGAGACATTGGCTGGGAGAAGCAAGGGAGAGGAGGGCCTGGGGCAGAAGTAACCTGGGGTGCTGAGGGCCTCGTTAGCATAAATGAGAGCTGTGTGTGCTCTGTTTGACTCCTTTCACATTTCAGTATTCAAACACTGACCACCTAGTGTGTGCTGGATGGAAGCTGTTCTAGGTGCTGGGAAAACAAAAGAACAATCCCTGCAGGAATCCCTGCCCTTGGCAGACAGTCTAGTAACATGATGAACTAGTCAAATGCAGACTGCCTTGGAAGTGGCAGTGCTCTGGAGAAGAGTAACTCAGATGAGAGTACTGGGGGGGGGGCACTGTTTCCTGGGGAAGAGGGGGTTAGGAAGGCCTCAATGAGAAGGTAGCATTTGAGCAAATACTTTTTTTAAAAGTTAGGTGAGGGAGTGAGCCGCACCTATCGCAGAAAGGTGGGCAGGATTTTTAAACGTACAGCATTAGTTTTACTAGCTTGAGTCAGGACTGGCTGCTGAATTGATTTTATCTGCACCACCACCTTGATAGATGAGTTGGTGTTTCTGGAGACCCAGTAGAGAACAACCTTGAGGAAGCATTTGGACCTGAAAGATATCAACTCGCATGTGTGCTGCCGGACAGGAGGGAGTGGAGGGTGGGGTCAAGGTGGCATCAGCTTGGCAGCCCTGTTTCAGGCTGAGAATGATGGCCGGACTTTGTTGGCTTCCCTGGGGAATGAATAATTCCACATAAATTAAGCTTCCTCACAAGCAACTGTTTGTAAATCATACCCTGGTTAAGTGTGAGATGGGAAACCAGCTGATCACGCTTACTAGAGATGAGTGTGAAGTATGAGTAAACATGCCCTGAGTGAGGAACTGTCTAGGAGTCCAGTCACGAGCCTCAGTGCGGGAACCTTTCGGCCTCGATAATTGACTGATTCTGTATTTAAACCACTTGGATGCCCTGTTTTTGTAACTGAAATTGCCAGTTCTTGCTCTTGCTCAAGATAGCAAGTACTCTAGGTACATCTTCACCCGCTCCCCGGTGCAGGACCCAGCAGTGCACGTGGGCCTGACACTGTCCTTCTTTCCACAGGGACGCACTCCCTCCACTACCACTACCTGACCCTGTCGGAGCCAGGCCATGATCTCCCCCATTTTCTGGCTGTGGGCTATGTGGATGACCAGCCCTTCATCCGGTATGACAGTCGTGTGGACAAGGCTGAGCCCCAGGCCCCATGGATGGCGTCCGCGGACACCCAGTACTGGAAGACGGAGACCCAGAAGCACAGGACCTGGGTAGAAGTGCAGCAGGTGGAGATATGGACGCTGATGACTTACTACAACCAGAGTGGTGGTATGCCTGGGGTGTCCCCTGCCTGCACGCTGAGCTCCAGGCAGCCATGCCTGTCCACTACGAGATAGGGGCCACTCTGCCCAGTGTGTCAGCGGGTGCAGGCATGCTCCTGCAGCAGGGCTCTTCCCAGTCTCTTTCCCTGACAGCCAAATGGGCCACAAGGGCCATAAGAATCTGTTGTGGCTTCAGCAGGCAGCCCACAGGCCAGAGCAGCAAGCATCCACAGGAACTGGGGGCCCACGATGCCTCCCCTCAGCCAACCAGGGTTCCAGACCTCAGTAGACCCGGAGAGGCCTTCCCCACCTCAGCCCTCACCCTCCCCAAATACTTCAAATCACTCCTACCCCCAGGCCCTCAGACACCATCTGTGCCAGGCAGTGGGGCAGGCCCAATGAACTTGAAGTAGGCTGGCAGCTCAGGAAGGGAGACAGAACCCAGGTGAGGACCCCCGTTCTGCCCAGTGTCAGCGAGGGACCCAACCCATTCTCTCAGCCTCAAACTCCTCACCTCAGTAATGGCAAGCACACGCCCACGGCCTGGCTGCTGATGACACTGAGTGAAGTGACGTGTGGAGCTCAGCTCCATCAGCACCCTCCTGCCCTGTGTAGACTCCAAAATGACTAAAAGTCTCAGGTCCCCAGAAGCCCCTGTGGGAGTAGAGGTAAAGGACTGAGACAGAGGGGCTGTGCCTGAGCCCAGGACCCCGGGAGAAGAATGACCAGCCCCAGAGGCAATGGTGACTGCCAGGTGCACCAGGTTTCACCTTTTCACATTTGTGAAATGGGGGTTACCATGAGGGCATCTTATACCCATAAACAACAGAATTATTTCCTTTTCAGTAGCATAGAAAATAACGATGTGTCCAATTATGAGCTCCAGTGTTCTTCCCACGTGAGAGGTCCAATAGCTTTCTCAGCCTTGGCTGCTCATAAAAATTACCTGGGGAGCCTTATCTAAAATGCCAACACCCTGCCCCCCACCCATTGGAGTCCTCTGTGGGCAGTGGGCTCCCTGGCCCCACGGCCCCCACTAACCTTGGCCTCTTGCCCACGCGCACAGGCACACACAGCACTCAGAGCATGTTCGGCTGTGAGATCCGGGAGGATGGCCACTCCAGCAGCTTCTGGCACTTTGGCTTTGATGGGCAGGACCATCTATCACTGGATCTGCAGACTCTGAGCTGGGTGGCAGCTGTGCCCATGGCTGTGCGGACCAAGCGCTGGTGGGAGCTGGAGCGCTGCTACGCCGAGTACAATAAGGCCTACCTGGAAAGCCTCTGCCTCACCTCTCTGCACAGGTATCTGGAGCTGGGAGGCCAGCACCTCACCCGCAGAGGTAAGGCCCAGCCTGACCAATGCAGAAGGTGGCCCCACACTCCCATTCTCAAGCTGTCCCATTTCACAGAGAATCAGGGATGAGGGGTTGATGGGCTGTGTGCCTCTCGCTCAGATAAGCCCTCTGGGGCCCAGAATGATGGCCAACTTGCAGAGCAAGGAAGAGCCCCAGGCCTCAGAGCCTCACTCATGCTAAGGTGGCGAGGGGACTTCTGGAGTCCCCATCTTCCAGTGTGGTCTGCAGCGGGGAACCTAATTCGGCCTGATTTTCTTCATCTGTCAAGCAAGTGGGGTAAAGTTGGTGGCTCATAAAGTCCTCTTGGGAGTGAATGTCCTGTGGTTCTGCTCCTTGGGAAATGACCCCAGGCCCCAGGGGACAGCTTCCCCCACCACTCCTTGGACCACTGGGGACTGTTGGGGAAACTGAGGCCCTTCGCCCTGCTACTTCCACACACCCCTCATGCTAAGCAGTCTCCCCAGACTCCAGGTGCACCCTAAACTGCTGACTCTGGCAGCAGGGCTGGAGATACAAGGGCTGGGATGGAAGGAAAGCGGGTGCTTGGGAGTGACGAGGGTGGAGGCCTCGCAGGCTGCTCGAGGATGGGGCTGGTCAAAGCACCCAGCACACCATGGATGTCTGCTCATTGAGTGGTGGGATATGAGTCAGCTGAGATAATGGGGAATATATTCTTCAAAAGGGGAGGACAGGACAAATGATGTCAGGAAGAGAAGATGTGATTATGAGAGCTGAGTGTGGTGTTCAGAGCTCAGGCCCTGGAGCCCAGCCTCCAGAGACATATCCTGGCTCCCGGACTTGCTTGGTTATGTGACCTTGCGCAAGTTACTTGCCCTCTCTGTGCCTCATTTCCTCATCAGCATCATGAGGTTGGCAATAATAGCCCATGCTTCCCTAGCACCATATTGGTACATGTTAGATAAGTAGTGTTGAACTCTCATTTGGCACCTACCTCTTTCCCCTTGTAAATTAATCAGGTTCTCCACAGAAACAGAAACAACTGGATGTGTGTGTGTGTGTGTGTGTGTGTGTGTGTGTGTGTGTGTGTGTATATACATCAAGAGAAAGATATGTTATAAGGAATTGGCTTACTTGATTATGAAGGCTTAGAAATTCCAAGACCAGTAGTCAGCAAGCTGGAAACACTAGAGAGCCGACGGCACAGTTCCAGTCTGAGACCCAAGAAGAACCGATGTTTCAATTTGAGTCTGAAGACAGGAAAAGAATGAGGTCCCAGCTCAAGGCAATCAGGCAGGTTGGGTTCCCTCTTATTAGCCTGTTTGTCCTATTCAAGCCTTCACCTGATTGGATGAGGCCCACCCATTCTGGGGAGGGCAATCTGCTTTCCTCAGTCTCTGATTCCAATGGGAATCCCACCCAGAATCATCCTCACACACACACCCAGAACAATGGGAATCCCACCCAGAATCATCCTCACACATACACCCAGAACAATGGGAATCCCACCCAGAATCATCCTCACACACACACAGAACAATGTGAATCCCACCCAGAATCATCCTCACAGACACACCCAGAACAATGTGAATCCCACCCAGAATCATCCTCACAGACACACCCAGACCAATGTGAATCCCACCCAGAAACCCCTCACAGACACACCCAGAATAATGGGAATCCCACCCAGAATCATCCTCACACACACACACCCAGAACAGTGGGAATCCCACCCAGAATCATCCTCCCACACACACCCAGAACAGTGTGAATCCCACCCAGAATTATCCTCACAGACACACTCAGAACAATGTGAATCCCACCCAGAATCATCCTCACAGACACACTCAGAACAATGTGAATCCCACCCAGAATCATCCTCACACACACACCCAGAACACTGAGAATCCCACCCAGAATCCCTCACAGACACACCCAGAACACTGTGAATCCCACCCAGAACCCCCTCACACACACACCCAGAAAAATGGGAATCCCACCCAGAACCCCTCACAGACACACCCAGAACAATGTGAATCCCATCCAGAACATCCTCACACACACACCAAGAACAATGTGAATCCCACCCAGAAACCCCTTACACACACACCCAGAACAATGGGAATCCCACCCAGAATCATCCTCACAGACTCACCCAGAACAATGTGATTCCCACCCAGAAACCTGTCACACACACACCCAGAACAATGGGAATCCCGCCCAGAACCCCTCACAGACACATCCAGAATAATGGGAATCCCACCCAGAATCATCCTCACAGACACACCCAGAACAATGTGAATCCCATCCAGAAAGGACATCCTCACACACACACCAAGGACAATGTGAATCCCACCCAAAAACCCCTTACACACACCCCCAGAACAATGGGAATCCCACCCAGAACCCCTCACAGACACACCCAGAATAATGGGAATCCCACCCAGAATCATCCTCCCACACACACCCAGAACAATGTGAATCCCACCCAGAATCATCCTCACAGACACACTCAGAACAATGTGAATCCCACCCAGAAACCCCTCACAGACACACACCCACACAGAAACTGTGTGAACAGATGCCTGGCCTCCCCACTGCCCAGTCAAGGTGACTCTTAGACTGAGCCTGGATTATGTCATTCACAACAACTCCAAGAGGAACAAACAATGGATCCTCATTAGGCCCAGAGAGACACAGGGTTGTGGACAGAAGTCAGGCTGGGCTTCAAATCCAGGTTGTCCAGCTCCAGAGCCCACACTCATCACCATGCTCGTTCCAAGGTGACCGAAGGGACATGGTTCTTGCCTTCATTATCAACCCTGTATTAGACACCTGCTGTGTGCAGGATGTCATGGGGGAAGTATGTAAGTCTGAGAAAACCCTAGGGTCTCTGTGAAGAGGGGGGTCAATATAGAACCCAATAACCACACCCAGGACCCTTCTTCGAGGTGACGGGGAGAGTCACATCCCCCCATGGGAATTCCTAGGACTGTGACCCTTTGGAACACTTGGCAACAGGTGGTCCCTGCCCCCAGTGTTGGTTGAGTGCCTCCCCTGGAGAGAGTCAGGTTCCCATCTCCTCCCTGACCTCCACCATGGAAGATGCTGAAGGAGCCCAGGTTCAAGCATGGGGGACGGGCAGAGAGCGGCCACTGCCAGCCTTCCTCCCTCCACCTGTCTCTCTGTAGAGCCCCCTATGGTGCAGGTGACAAGGCAGTCGAACCAGGACGGGAGTGCCATGCTGAGGTGCTGGGCTCTGGGGTTCTACCCACGGGATATCTCGCTGAGCTGGTGGCTGGGTGAGGAGGAGCTGGCCCTGGAGACTGAGCAGGTGGAGACACGCCCCAGTGGAGACGGCACCTACCAGACGTGGGCAGCTGTGTGGGTGCCTGCTGGGGAGGAGGCACGGTACACCTGCCACGTACAGCACTCTGGCCTGAACCACACGCTCACTGTGGCCTGGGGTGAGGAGCTGGGCTTGGCTGGGAGGGGGCAAACAGGGCCTGGAGGGTTCCAAGTCCCCGCAGAGAATCCTATGGTCTGGGGGTGCCCCTTTTCTCTGCCTTCCTTAGAACCGCCCTCTCATCATGTACTCATTGCCGTGGCTGTCACCCTTTTCCTGCTCTTGCTGGCGGTTGGAAGTGGAGTTGTGATTTTCACCAAAAGATTCCTTCAAGGTAGGTGGGGGAAGAAACAAAGTGGCGGGCCCTCCAGCTGGTCCAGTCCTACAGGGAGGGACGCTCTGCTCTCATCCCCCGTTACAGCTGTTTCCTCATGTGAGGCCCTGCCCCACAGCTGCGCATTGCCCTGGGGCCCTGCTACCCCACAGCCGGGAAGGGGCCCAGAGAGAGAGGAAGAGGGAAGGAGGGACCCAGGGACCCAATCTGCCCGCCACCCACTTCGTCTCTTGTTTTCTGTCTTTTTCCGCAGGGCCTGGAATAAGGACAGAATCTTATGAGCAAGCCCCAGGTGATTGTGGGATCAGTAGGTGGGGAAAGGAAACCCCAGGTGCTTCCAGGCATGGGTGCCTTACCACCAAAGATGGAGGCAGGGCACTGGGTTCAGTGCTTTTCCCTTTCTCAGCCTGACTTCAGCCTCTGCCCCTCCCACAGTCCTGAAGCCAGGTGGAGGGAGCACAGGGGAGGACGGCTAACCTGGGAGCCACCCCAAGTTTGGTTGGGGCCAGGAATGGACAGGGGTCATCTTCTGCCTTTCTCCCTGTAGGTGGAGAGGAGACCCCAAATGCCCAAAGCTCAGCAAGAGCAGGGGCTGCTCAGCTCCTCTGCTGACAGAAGTTCACCTTCACGGACCACGGCGGTGCCCTGTGGGGGTGTTTGGTGCCTGCAGGCCCCCTGCACTGGCTGGCTGGCAGATGTGATCTGACCATGATGGGCCCATCCTGCACCTAAAAGGAGCCACCTGATCCCTCACCAGTCTCGTCACAAGTGGTCTGTGACACGAAGATGGCTTTGTCATCTTCCTAAAGTCCTGTTTGGGGGGTGGGGAGAAGCGCAGTAATAGTTCCTCGGATCTTTCACACTCAACAGCTGGCAGAATGGTTTCATGTTAACTATAAATCCCTCCTGAGCCTCTCAGGCACCCTGTGAGTTTGACGATGTTATTCTCACTCCCACTTTCCCAACATGGGAACCAAGACTCCTTGGCAGTTAAGGAAGTACCAGAACATCAGTGAAGAAGTTATGGGGGCAGCATCCCGCATCCGTCTGCTAGCATCGGGGAGAAATGGCTGAATGCCTACCTTTGTATGAGTGTGTTCTTATATGTGATTCCCCTTTTGTAAAGAAGATTAGAGTGTTGGAGGGGTGTGAGGCATGTGTGGGTGTGGGTGTGGGTGTGGGGTGTGAGGATGTGTGACAGTGAGCAGTTGTGTGGTATGACTGTGTGTGGGTGAGCATAAGGGTGTGTGAGGGTGAGGGGTGTTATGGTATGTGGGGGTGTGTATGGTATAACGGGGTGAGGGCAAAGGTGTGTGGGGGGTGTGAGCGTGAGAGTGGGTTTGTGGTGTGAGGGTGTGGTGTGAAGGTGTATGTGTGTGTGGTGTCAGTTTGTGGTGTGAGGGTGAGAATGTGTGTGTGTGTGTGGTGTGAGTGTGTGGGCGAAGGTGTGAGGCATGGTGAGTGGTGTGAGGGTGTGTGGGTGAGGGTGTGTGGGTGAGGGTGTGGTGCGAAGGTGTAGAGGCATCTGTGTTGTGTGGATGTGTGTAGTGTGAGGGTGAGAGTGGGTGTATGGGTGGGGGTGTGAGGGTGGGTGTGGTGTGAGAATGAAGTGGGGTCCTTTGTATCTCAGGAGGAACTCAGACGGACAGGGGCTCAGGGGCCTGTGAGTTAGCCCCAGGCAGCTAGAGGATGGGAAACAATGTTCCATATTTCCCTTCCTGTCCTTTTGAATGGTTGAGTTTTTACAGTAAGCACAAGTAACATTTATAGTAAGAGAAAGACCATTTTCCCTGTGGAAATGCTTGTCAAGGGTGCATTGGGGAAGGCCCAGCCTCACCTCAGAATTTCAACCACGCAGAAACCCCAAGCCTCCACGGCCATGATGTGCCAGGGCTGAGAGAGGGACAGGGAGTGCTCCACTGTCAAAGGACACAAGGCCAGGCCTCCCGGGCGCCCTCTGCCTTTCCTTCAGCTCACCCCAAGGCCTGAGAGAGCATCCTGTGGGGACTTCTGAAACTTCCATGTCTGCAGCCCTGGGAGGCCAAGCCCAGGGTGTAGAAGACGTGATGCTAGAAAAAGATTCCGCCTATCCTGTGGCCTGCAGGCCTCAGCCATGAGCTCGTTAACTATCACATTGTACTGAGAGTTTGTCCTAAATGCCTGTCTGTCTCAGCGATGCCATCATGGTCCATACATGGGATTGTGTATAAAGCAGGGTTCTGTATCCATTCATGGCCTCGGGGCCCATGGCCTCATCTGGAGAGAGAGTCCTATAGCCCTGCAGCCCCAGAGGTAAGTATTCAGGATTCAGGACATGGAGAACTGCAGATCTGGACAGGAACTTCCAGCCCATTCTGCCCAGGGCTCACCCTTCCAGAAGCCAGCTGGTCTGCTGACTCCCTGAGCTTACAAGGCCCTGAATTAAAACCATGCAAGTCACTGGTCTAAGGGCTGTGCTGGCCTGAGCTGGACCAAGCTGGGGATGGTTTGGGGGTCTGCAAAGGATCCCAAAGTCTTGGTGCATGGGGTACAGATAGGCGACACGGCTGTACTGATTCAAAGTGACACTGGTTGGCCAGGAGCTTCCTCTAGTCTGCTCCCTAACCTCACTCGGCCCCCACCCTTCTCCAGGGAAGAAGGTTCAACCTCAGCTTGAGAGGCCCTAAGTGCATGTGGGGCTGAAGGAGCCCTGAGGGCCCACCCAGGCACTCATACCTCCCATCAGCGGGGCCAGCCCTGCCTAGCTCCCCAATTCATCTTACCATGTAGCCAGACAACTGTACAAATAATATACACATTTATTACCATAAAACCTTATTATACGGGTCCACAATCCTTTACCCGAAACCCTTGGGGCCAGATGTCTCAGTATTTAGGATTCTTTGGACTTCAGAAAGGGATCCAGGTACAGATGCTGAATGAATATTGCATAACACTCCCGGGGGGGGTCTGTGGTCATACCCCACAATCAAATTCGTCAGTATTAATGTGAAAATTGTGAGAAGGCACACTAGAGGAAGTAAATAGGGTACAAATAGCCTTTCTTCAGGTCAGGTTTTGATGCCAAAGCAGAAAGAAACTTCTAGTTCGCGGAGGTGTTCTGGATTTCAGAATTGCAGAGAAGGATTACAGACCTGTACTTACTTGCTGCTTTACAGAACGGCATGGCTGTCACTGAGATGCAGTGTCATTGGGTGCAGTGGTGAAGTGCCCACACTGCCTGGCCTCATGTCCCCGCTCTGGCATGACCAGCTGTGGGACCTGGGCTGTGAGCTCCCATGTATACACGTCTCTTACCTCCCACCCACAGCCCTGGCACATATTGGTCTAAGTGTGGGGCACCTGCCAACTGAGGTGAAGGAACATGATTCAGCCGGAACCGCATAGCCAGGTCGGAGGTGAACCCAGGGGTCCTGACTCAAATTCCATAGAGAGATGGACAGGAGAAAGCATGGCGGTCCCACCGGCCCAGGCCTTGCTCTCACCTCCAGTTTTCTTTCCCTGATTAGCAATGGCTCATCAGTGGTCTCTACCAAAGATGGGGCATCTTGCCCAGCGGGACCAGCCAGGATTCCTGCCTCTCTCCCGGGTTCCTTCCTCAGCTACCCCTGGCAGGAGAGAACTTGTGAAGGGACAGAGCAAATGCAGAGGGCTTCATCTTAACCCTGAGTGTTCACCTGAATGCCCCCAAGAGCCATCAGTCTCAACTGGACAAAGGCAGGAGGGCAAATGAAGAGGGTCCCGAGAACCCTTGGAAACAGAAAGGGGGCCTTTGAATCTGGCAGGGGTTCTTCTCTCAAATGGCAGTCCCATGGGGAAGCAGCCTTCCCACCCAGCAGGGCATGACTATGTCCGGAGCACTGGTCCCCTCCTTCGGCCCACACTGGGCTGCCCTAGACTTAGATCCAGGATCTGCACCCTCAGGCCCGCCCCTCACTCACAGAGTGCAGGGCATCTCCCCGTGGGTGGAGTGCTAAGTCAGACTAGTCCTCAGGACACCCTGATCCCCTACACCTCCAACCCCAGCCATTGGCACAGATCTCACCTGCTGAACACGTGGGCTCTAATTCCAAACCTCAACTTTTCTTAGGCTCGACATTCAGAGCAGAATTCTCTGGCTGTTAGGTGTGGCCCAATGGAGCCACGTTTGTGACGATGTGCTGAATGAATGAATTCATTAGTGAATAAGGCTGAATCATGGATATTCAATAAATAGTATTAGATCCATACCCACCAAATGGCAACTGTTGCATCGACTCCTAATTGTTTTCAATTGATCAGACACTTGCTGCCTTGCTTCCTATACCGCTGAGCCTGGACCTCAGATTAGTCTGGGTGTGAAGAACTGATTGATCCATGTTGTGGTCTAGACCAAGGTTTCTAACCTCAGCACTACTGACATTCTGAGTGAGAGAAGCCTTTGTTGGGGGTGGGTCCTGTGTATAGCAGGGTTCTTAGCAGCATCCCTGGTCTCCACCCGCTAGATCCAAGTAGCACCTCTCCACCAGTTGTGACAACAAATGTCTCCAGACACTGTCAGATATTGGGGGAGGAAGGGTTGAGAACCATTGGTCTGGACTCAGAGAAACCAGTCATATCCACAGAGATGCCATTACCAGCCTCACTTAGAACCTACAGTCAGTGCCTGCCATAGATGTTCAAGTGTTCACTGAAAGAACAGCCTCACTTGCCAGAACCTTATTAAATGTAGTCTTAGCATAGCGGGTTAATTCAGAGGACCCAGACTTCTCCCAGTGCTTGACATGCAAGTAAGCAGGGTCAGCAAGACTTTTTTAAATGTTAGAGCTGCCTATGTCACAGCCATTTGGGAGAACATGACTATTACAAAGCATATGTGACATCAAGATCTAGAAAGGATAAGTAGTGAAAGGCACTTTAGCTACTCCTGTTTCAGCAAGGCCATAGGGAGTCTTTGTTTTAAGTATTATGCAGACCTAACATATAAGACCAAAGTCAGCCTGCTCTTGTCCAGCGTGGGGGCAGCCCAGGGCTGATACACACTAACATCAGCTCTAAAGTACTTCCTTAAATGCTAAGGCTCCCCTGCCATCGGCCACCAAGCTTTGGTCCCATGCCATTCCTCCTGGAACTTTTAGAGGACCTACAGATTCCGTGCTATTTCCCAGCCTCAGTCCCTGACTCCCTCTCAAAGTTCTCCTGTAACAGTGATGTTACAGATACTTACTGACTGATAAGATTACAGAAGCGGGGAGGCAGGGACACTAGTCCTCTAGACCAGATCTAAAGGACTCCCTGCAGAGATGGACGTGTTCTCAGTCTGCTGTCCAATACAGTAGGTACCACTAGCTACATATGCTTCTCAGCTCTTGAAATGTGGCTAGTGCAACTCAGGATCTGAACTTGTAATTGTATTTAATTTAAATTGATTTTATTTATTTTTTTTTTTTTAAAGATTTTATTGGGGAATTGGGGGAGGGGAATAGTGTTGGGGACTCGGGGAAGGGGAACAGACAAGCTGCTGTCTTTTTGTTCTTCAGTCTAGTTGTGGAGGATGTTGCTTCACTGGACCATGTTGGTATGTCATTGCGCTCTTCCCGGCTGAGGCAGATTGGTTGCTGGCCTCTGGACGGCCGCTCACAGCGGCTATTGGCAGCTCACGCTGGCTGCCAGCCGCTCACGCTGGCTGCCAGCCACTCACGCTGGCTTCAGGCCACTCACTGTAGCCTATGGCAGCCCACTGCAGCAGGGGCTGCAGCCTACACCATCGCTGGGGTTCGCACAGCCCAGCTCCAAGTGGAGCTGTTGTTAGCTGTAGAGGGCAGTGTCACTGGCCCTCATATGTGGGATCTGAACCAGGGCTGCTGGCGTCCCAAACCAGCTCTTAACTAATGCGCCACTCGGTAGGCCCTAAATTGATTTTAAATAGTCATATTCGACTGGTGGCTATCAAATCATGTTGAACTGTACAGTTTTATGTAAAGAAGGCAGGTTGAATTCTGGTCCTTCCTAGGATAACAACGGGTAGTAGCAAGTCCAAAGGGAAGATGAGAAGAGGTGAGACGCTAGCTCAGCTCCAAGTCCAGTTGCCATCCGGCCATCTGCCAGCAGCTCAGGGCTGCTCAGCTCAAGGTGCCTTGTTCAATCTAGTTGCGGGGAGGCGCAGCCCAGCATCCCATGCGGGAGTTGAACCAGCAACCTTGTTGTTAGAAGCACGTGCTCTCATCAGCTGAGCCATTCTGCCACCTGTTGGCTGCTCAGCAGCAACTCGGCTCGGATGCAGCTCGCTGGCCCATGTGGGAATCAAAGCAGTGCCTCTGTTGCTCAGAGCTCGCACTTTTAACCACTGAGCCACTCAGCCCTTGTATGTATGTATGTATGTATTTCTTTATTTTTATTATTTTTTTCAATCTGACTAAATTGGCCTGAGTGTTTTACTTGTGATCCATCACAACTGCAGGACATGCCAGGGGAGAAACTCTAACAGAAATTAGCTACAAAACAAATTGTACCGCCCCCTTCCCACAAGAGCTGGGCTGTTTACAAAATAGGAAGGATATAAGTAAAAATAAGGTTTTATTTGGCGCCTGACTTGTTGAAAATGGGATGTGGGGCAAAACCTAGTATTAAAGCAGATGAGTGGGTTCTCTTTCTTTTCTCATTTCACAGGCAAATCCTGACAGGGTGGTGAGGAGGTCTCGGGGTGCTAGAAGGGAAAACAGCTTTTACTGTCAGAGTTAATGAGAGAAATGAGAGGTGCTAGGAATAACGAGGCTGAAGAGGAGACCAGAAGGCCAAAGGTGGTGATAATTGAACTTTTCTGGGCTTGGGGAAATGGCACATCTCTGCATGTGAGGGGTGTAGGAGATGCAACAGGCTCCCATTATCGGGAGACCCATAGGGAAGGAAGGAAATGGCCCTCTAAGTTCATACTTTTCTCCCAACTCTTCCCCTCCCAAATGGGGAGGGTGGATACCTCAGGGATTTTAATTTAAGAGCAGGGAGGCTCACCCCTCCATAGCTATCCACCTACTGAGGTTCATCCTCAGGCCTTCCTAGCCTTTCCCTCATCCTAAAGGCCTCGGATCCAGAGTTAGTCTGAGCCTTCAGGTGGACAATTCCACTTGGCACCAAGCAGATCCCACTTGGCAAAGATCAAGGGGGATCCAGGTGGCCTAGAATAGGATCCTTGGAGGCCACACACCCCCTTTTTCTCTGCCTTTTCCTAGGCACACAGAATCCCTTCTCTCCCCCACAGCAAAGGATGGAATTTCTCAGCAGGCCAGCTATGTAACCCAAGTGTGAGCAGGGAGGATGGTCTCCTCTGCAGCCCTCATTGTAAGCCAGGCAGCCTCAAGGTTCCATTTCAACATATTCTCCCGACCCTGGTTCATAGAAAATTCTCTTCCTGGTAAAAAGCTCAGAAAAATCACCATGGGCCATCTTTTGTTTCTCCCTACCACCTAACGCTGCATTCAGTCCTTTAACATCAAGGCCAAAAGCTTGCCTTCTCCCTGCATTTCTTTTGTTTTTTTTTTAATTTAAGGGCAGTGTCACTGGCCCTAATATGTGGGATCGGAACCGGGGCCGCTGGTGTCCCAAGCCAGATCTTAACCACCACGCCACCTGGCCGGCTCCCCCTGTATTTCTTATAGTCCTGCCTGGGATACAGCCACCTGCCTGGTCCATGTCCACTTCCACAGCCTCTGACTCTGAACATGCACTGAAGTACCCACGGCCTGGGGAATCCCACAGTCCATCTCCCAGGGAAGACCAAAACAAGGGCCTTATGATCTGCTTTCCGGGGGACCGTTAGATCTCAGGTTTCTGCTTAAGATGGATACTGAATCTTTTTGAAGAGATGAAAAAAAGGGCATGTAATTCTTAGATCTGTTGCCAGCATTCATTTAATGCCACACTCTTACCTCTTACTAGGAAGAGCGGAACAGAACCAGTTATTATAGTCCCATGTTTCCTGTCTCCAATTGTTTTGAGGTTAATTATTTAGGCCTCAATTATTAAATAGCTTCCATATACAGAGTCCAATTCTAGACCCTGTAGTGAAGGTGGGGTAGGGAGGGGAGAGAGGAGTGGAAGAGATGTTTGCCCCTCACTCAAAGACCTTGGTAAGTCCTCAGTGCCTCGCTTTATGGGAATGTCATGACCCTCCTAGAGACCCTCCTGCCCAGCTTCAGAACTCTTCTTGTTTCTAGCCTAACTCCTCCTTCCTAGTCTCCATGGTGACAACAGATGCCTTTAGCAAACTCAAATCTACCCAGCAGAAGGATGAGAATCCTAAAGAGAATGACCCAGGTTTCAGGACAAAATCCAGATTCCTTAGCAGTCAGTTCCTCAGCTCAGAGCTCCCCGCCCACCTCAGGTTTCATTCTCTCCTCATTCTTGAAACCATCCCTCCAAACTTTTGCATGCAGACCACTTGTATACCTCCTCCCCGTACTGATCCCTCGTCCTGGACACTCTCCCTCCAGTTAGCTACTTGCCCTTCAATCCTCAGCCTGAGGCTGGCCACAAAGATTACAATCTTCCACATGCCAAACCCTCTACCAGGTGTTTGCAATGCCACATGTGAGCAGAAACAGATCAGTCCTGTCCTTGGCACTCAGCAGAGGGCCCCTGACCTGGGCCAGGCAGGGACCTGTATGCCCACCAGGGAGCCACGGGGCCCAAGGGAAGCAGGTGTGGATGGGGTTCAACTCCAGCTGGGGTGAGTGAGAAAGGCCACCCCACCCCGTCTCTAGCTACATCTGAGTGGTCCCCAGGGTTGAGGGAACACCATCCTTGGCTCAGGACTGTCCCTCAGTGGCATTGTAGCCTGCCAGCACCCTCAAAAAGAACAGAGGCTAGGCAGCGGTTGGAGGAGAACTCCATAGTGGAAAGCCAGCATCCTGCAGGCTCTGATTGTCCAGGAAGTTCACTATATTCCATTTGTCCCTCTCCTCCACCAGCATCACCACACTTGGTGGGCTCCAGTAAAACCCTAATTTCTCCCTGGGCCCCATAGGAGGAGGTACTGCCAGAATCATCTCATAGAGTAAGGAACCCATGTGGGGAGAGGCCCTCGGACCCACGGGAGGCGAAAGGCATCTATTGCAGTCTCCATCCAGGTCTCAGGAAGTGATCCAGGGAAGACACAGAGGTAGGGGCTATCCTAGGACCCGCCAGCTTCTGGAAAGGAGCCTGGAGGTGCATTCAGGAGGAAGCTGGGAGGCTCATGTTAAAGCTGGACTCCTGGCCCTACCTCTGGGATGCTGATTCTCCCAGGGGGAAAGATCAAGAAATAGAGCTGGAAGAGGGGCAACAATGTAATAATGTAGCTGAGTTCTAATGTCTTTTCAGATTGGAGGAAGGAAGTGGAGGAGAGTGCTCAAAGGCCCAGAAGGAACCCTTACCTGTACAGGCCGACAGCCAGAGAAGTCCTTGCACAGCCCATCTACACACCCTGATGTGTCGAGTTGCTGGCCTCACCATCTTTGGCAATGAGCTAGTACTACGGTGGGTGAAGGCAGGGACCACCACCACAGGAGAAACAAAATATGCGGGCTGGGGAGGAGTGCACTATTGGAAAAGTATAAGGACAGCCAGTTGGGGGTGCCAAGGAGGCAGGTGGCATACAAGCCGGTAAGTCATCAGGCTGTGAAGGAGCACAGTCAGGACAGCCTGCAAGACAGCCAGAGCGCAGGTGCTCTCCAGGGAGGGAGTGTGGCTTTCCAGTATATCTGGTTGGCCACAGCCCATGCCAGCTTTACCATGGCCCCTCACCTAACTTCTGCCTTCCTTTCCGCATGCCTCCCAGCACACACTGCCCCAAGGCTGCCAGGCCACCTACCTCCATATCACTGTTTGCTCCTCAGCTTCTCCAACAACCCAGCTCTTTCTGATGGACATATTCCCTCCCCCTCTCCCCATGTACCTTCCTTCCAAGTGAAACATTATTCCCCCCTTTCCAGGGGTCTCTCCCACATCTGCGGGTCTTTAATACAATCCCCTCCCTGCAATCACCCTTTCATCAGCCCCATGGATCTCCAAATAACAAGTCCCGTCTGTTTTGTTCACTGCTGTATCCCCAAGATCTAAAACAGGCCCTGGGCCAGCCGAGTGGCGCGTTGGCTGAGCGCTGGCTTAGGATGCCAGTGGCCCCGGTTCGGATCCCACATATGAGGGCCAGTGACACTGCCCTCAAAAAAATAAATAAATAAATAAATAAAAATAAAACAGGCCCTGGTCCCAAAATTGTGCTCACTAAGTTGCATGCATTTCTTCTGCCAGGCCTTGTTCCGGGAGCATTACCTATCTTAACTCATTTACTCTCCACAACACCATGTGAGGTGGGTAATTCCAATCTCATTTCACAGGTGAAAAACTAATGTTAATTAATGTTGATGTTACAACGGTAAAATACTTATGTATATAATCCTTTATTTTGCATAGATGATAGCGGCTGCTATCATCCGGAGCTGTGCCACCCCCTGTAAAAAGATACTTGAGGTGGGCGCTGCCAACATTGTCTTATATCAGGGATGTGCGGGAGGGGGCGGCGCTACACATTCATGCGCGTAGTGGTTCAAGGGGTGGCCGGCAGGCAGCCCGGTAGCCAAATTCCACTGCTTCCCTGTCCTAGGGCACCTCTTTCAGGGCACGCCTGGTCCCCCAGATCCTCGGGCCTTTCTGTGAGGTGGTTAGGCCTGGAGCAGGCTTTCCACCGCAGTCCCCAGAGGTCAGGAACCGGAGGTCCTTCATCTTGGGGCTTTTCAGCCTCTGCGAGCTATCGGCGCTCTTGCCTAGGCGGCAGCGGGTGGCCGTCCGGCAGCCCACAGACGGAGTTTTCGTTCTTCCCGGGTTGTCTGCCCAGTAATCCATTCTTGCCCTAGTCCGGTGTGGACTAAGTCCTTCCGGACACGGAGTGGCCCAGCCAGTACCATCAGAGCATAAACATCTTGAGGCAAGAGCAGCCCACTGAGCATGGAAATCTTTCAGGGCTTACTAATTCTGGGCACAGTTTCTAGTAAAGTGTAATACTTTATTTTTTATATTGCCCACCGTTACTCACAGTTGAGACCTCGAAATCAAACTCCCTCTGCGTTGTCAGCCGAACCACCAGGCGGAACGGTTGGGGCTCTGTGTCATTAAGCGCAGCGAAGTGCGCTAGGCTGTCCTCATGGAAATTTGTCGTGCACGTCTCCTTTTCCTCTTCTTAGACATCACGGTCCAATGAACCTTTGAGGAGCCTTTTTAAACACTCGGTCGAGATATGGTTTCAGAATGTATTTGTACAACGCTGCCAAATTATGTTGCGTGGAGGAGGGGATCATAAGGTGTTATCTCGCCCAACATATTACCCGGCGCCGCCATCTTGCGCAAAATTGAATAGTGGGGGCCGCCATTTTGCTCGGGAGGGCGGGTATTTCCGGTTCCGGGCGGGGGCTGCTCTCTCTTTTCCGCTGCAGGGCCGCGGCGGGAGCGGCTGTGCTGTTAGTCTCTCTGAGCTATCCAGGTCCATCCTCGTCGCTTCGGCGACACCCGCACCTTCCGCCACCATGACTGAGCAGATGACCCTTCGTGGCACCCTCAAGGGCCACAATGGTTGGGTGACCCAGATCGCTACCACTCCCCAGTTCCCGGACATGATACTGTCCGCGTCTCGAGGTACGTGGTGGGTTGCGGGGCAGAGGATTGGAGGATAAGGGAGTTGCACGCGTCGCCTGGCTTGTCCAGTGGCACCCGTTTCGGCGGCCCGGAAAGCCCCGGGTGTGAGTTGGACATGCGAACCTGTGCCTAGGCCTCAATTCGAATGCTGACATCGAAGCCTAGATCAACCCGTGTCATCCAGAGGGTTGCAGGGTTGGGGCTTTTTTATTTCTTGCTCCCCCTCCCCGCAGGTGTGTTTAAGTGTGCCTAGGACCGTACGGGTCGGGCGGGGCGATGATGACACCAACATGCCATCTGAGTACCCTTGCTGAGATCCAGAGGCTGTTTCTGAGCCTGCCGCCTGGCCCTCTGCTGGGTGGGAAGTGGGTGGACTCCAAAGGGATGGCGTAACTCAAATCTCCCGGCTGGCCCGATCCTATGCTTTATGTTCTTGGTTTTCTTATCCTTGTGTGCCTGACGGCTTTTGGAGGCTTTTTGTGTCTTCAGTTTGTGCTCCCACTACTAAAGATCCGCCTGAGGCTAGGAACAGGTCTGGCGCTTAATCAGAAAACTTGAGTGGAACACGTTTCAATGAAAGCATCCAATCCTGTAGCATATAAAGCGATTTTACTAATCCCAGCACTTCTGGCTGCCCCCTGCAGTGGTCACAGGAGACCTACAGCTAGCCTTCCCATAAGCAGCCTGCTGTGTTTTTTGCATTAGGCATCAGATGGACTGAAATATACGTTGAATTGGTCTGTATCTTAGAAAATGGTATCGCTAAGTTCCGCACACCTGAGTTAAATTGTCACGGTACTGTTACCTCTACTTGGCTCTTTGCTTGAATGGTGAATTACTTGGCCTTGGCTGGTAATGCTCCCATAGCCTGCAGTTGCCCTCCACCCCTTAAATGTCCTTAATTTGTTAGATTGTAAGGCCACTAAAGACACTGAGGCATCCTGGATTGTCTGGTAAGGCAGCAAGTGAGCTGTGGGGTTCTTCACTGTGTCTTATGTTTTACTTAACCCTTAGACAAGACCATCATTATGTGGAAGCTGACCAGGGATGAGACCAACTACGGCATCCCACAACGTGCTCTTCGGGGTCACTCCCATTTTGTCAGTGATGTAGTCATCTCCTCAGATGGCCAGTTTGCCCTGTCTGGCTCTTGGGATGGAACCCTTCGCCTCTGGGATCTCACAACGCAAGTAGCTGCTCGTTTAGCTCTGGGGCATTGTGGGGAGGGCTGGGCAGAAAAGAGGTAGATACTGTTGGGAGGTGGTTTCCCAGGGGCCATCAGATCCCTTGTGGGCTTTGTAAGTCAGAGTACCTAGAGAGGGGTAGTTGCGGTTGTTTGGCCTCCCTCTGTTGTTTTTAGTTGAATTGCTGAGGAGTGGTCTGGTTGAACAGTTTTGCCAGGTACTGCAGTTGGGAGTAGGCAAGAGTTTGAACATGCTTTATCTTGGGAGCTCAGTCTTTGGATGGTCAGGCATAATGGAGGATCCTGGTGATGACAGGTGACATTGTCAGCCAATCCCCATGTGGGAGTGAGGACATGTCCTGCAATTCTGAAGGAATCCTCTGGCGTATTCTCAGCCAAGGACCTACTGTAGTCAGAGCCATGTCCAGAATTGTGTGGGTAAATGCAACTCCACTGGAACAAAAACAAGGCCAAGGAAACAGTCTGTGGAAGAATGCTTGCAGAGTCTAGAGAATGACCGAGTCCTTCCTCTCAGGGGCACCACCACACGCCGATTTGTGGGCCATACCAAGGATGTGCTGAGTGTGGCCTTCTCCTCTGACAACCGGCAGATTGTCTCTGGCTCCCGAGATAAAACCATCAAGCTATGGAATACTTTGGGTGTATGCAAATACACTGTCCAGGTAAACTGAAGTCACCCTTTTAACCTTGGCCTTATGTGGTGATTTCAAGTTTCGTCTGGAATCTAAAGGGGTTCCATTGATGTTGAAAGTTTGGGTTGAGGGGTGTGAATACAAGGTTGTCGTAACTGAGGGGAATGGGGGTGGTCTATAGAGTTTCGTGGGACTAGATGGTTTCCCTAATTTCCTTTTTATCTTCTAGGATGAGAGCCACTCGGAGTGGGTGTCTTGTGTTCGTTTCTCACCCAACAGCAGCAACCCCATCATTGTGTCCTGTGGCTGGGACAAGCTGGTCAAGGTGAGCTTGGAGCCAGGGTGCGTGGCCTTTGCGGGCTGAATGTGTTCCCACTGTCTCCCCTGGTGGTCGTAGGCTCTAACTACAAGTATTTAAGCTTTGTCCCTCAGTTTACCTCTTTCCTCTTGCTGGTTGGTCCAAAACAGCTAATTAATGAGCCCAAGTCCTTTGTAAGGCAGCATACAAAGCATTTGTTACCTGTTTTAATTCTGACTGTCCCTAAGTGCTGAAGACAAATTCTCTTTAGCCTATTTTTGGTTCCTGATAGAATGAAAAATGGCAGACCCAGGGCCAGGTTCTTTACCTATGGACCATCCCTTCCCCGTTTTAGGTATGGAACCTGGCAAACTGCAAATTGAAGACTAATCACATTGGCCACACAGGATACCTGAACACTGTGACTGTCTCCCCAGATGGGTCCCTCTGTGCTTCTGGAGGCAAGGTACTTGGGCTAGGAGTCCTTACTCAGTGGGGGACACTTAAGACAATGAGGTAGCAATCCAAGAATAAATGTTTCTAAAGATCCGTTTCTGAAAAACGACATAGATAAGATGTGCCGTTTAAAACAATGATCTTCTGTAAAGCTGGTTCCTTCAAGCTATTGAGATTAGGGTCCTGCTTTCAGAACTGATTGTTCGATTTATTTAGAAGTAGGGTTGATGGGGTGTCACGCATTAAAGGAAAGGTGTACAGGTAAACACTGGTACTTAATTCATTAGTTTGGGAGATTTTCACGATACCGGCGGGGGTGTGGAGGGGAGAGTGGTAGTTAAGAATTAAGGTAATCTTGAGACAGCTGGTATTAACATCTGGAAAAGGTTAACATTGCCCTGATTCACTTTTCCTGTCTGCCCAGGATGGCCAGGCCATGCTGTGGGACCTCAACGAAGGCAAGCACCTTTATACACTTGATGGTGGGGACATCATCAATGCCCTGTGCTTCAGCCCCAACCGCTACTGGCTCTGTGCTGCCACCGGCCCCAGCATCAAGATCTGGGTGAGTGTGGGTTACAGTTGAGGCCAAGTACCTACCTGTTCTCTACAAGCCCTGGCAACGCTGTGGTTGATATGTCATCTGACTCACTGCTAGGATCCAAACTCCCTGAACAACTAGTCAGGTTGACCTTGGAGATCAGAAAGCACTAGTCAGAACTTCTGAGATCGGGATTTCCAATGGGTGGGAGATCTTTGCCTACTGAAAGGGATAGCCAGTTACAGCAGCTTATTCAACCACAGCTCAGTTGACATTTTGGGTAACTCGGGAACGGGGAGAAGTTCTATGCATTTTACAGTGCATTTAGCATCTCTGGCCTTTATTCCCCACTAGAGGCCTATAGCAAACTCCGTTACTGACAACCAAAATTGCCTCTAGTCATTGCCACATGGTAGGGTGGCAAAAAAATACCGTTGATTACTGCGTTATAAAGGAGCCGGGGAGCTGGTGTGTTTTGAGTTCTTTTAGTGTCAACGGCATTAAAGGTGCTGAGTTGCCTTACCCTGGTTTGTTCCTTCCCTAGGACTTGGAGGGCAAGATCATTGTAGATGAATTGAAGCAAGAAGTTATCAGTACCAGCAGCAAGGCAGAGCCACCCCAGTGTACCTCTCTGGCCTGGTCTGCTGATGGCCAGGTAAGTGGGTTTGTTGTTTGCCAGTTAACAAGACTGGCATATTTGACAGGTTGGCCAGGATGATTTGGGAGGACCTATGTACCTTTGCCAGTGAACACAGAACGTGTTCCTGCATTAGAAGGAAGATGGTCTGGTGGGCCATGTTTACCTGTCTTTAGTTAACACTTGGTTGATTTGACCAGTTTAGAAGCCTATGAATCCTTGTTAGCAGCTGTTGCTGCTTAGGAACACATGATCCCAACTAGGTGGTGGGGATCTTAAGGGCTGCATTGGTGGGACTGCAGAGTTCCGTTGCTCTGACCTATCACTCATTTCTCCGTTGCAGACTCTCTTTGCCGGCTACACAGACAACCTGGTGCGAGTGTGGCAGGTGACGATTGGCACCCGCTAGAAATATATGGCAGAGCTTTGAAAATAAATTGGTTTTATGACTTGTAGAAAGTGTCTTTCTCTGATAAGCAAAAAGGCACTTACTGTGCTGTATTGCCTACAGGTTTACAAGTCTTCAGCTAAGATACTGGCATAGCGTGGGCCAAGCAAAAAAGGCTTTGGGAGGCAGGGGAAAGATGTCAGCCTATGTTGGTTTCCCCTCATCATAATCCTATTTCAGACGCAGGTCTCAGAACCTCCTTTAAGCTTGAAAAACTTGTTCAGTGAAAGACACAGATTATCCCAGTGGTTGCAGTGAATTTATAATTAGCTGAATCCTCTGGTCCAGCTCTCAACACATGAGAAGTGGACAAAGATGCATTTTGTCATTCCTTCCAAAGGAAGATTATAATAGCATCCTCTACATTAAATTGGGTCATTTGTAAAGTGAAGTTTTCATTATTATTTTTTAAATTTTTTTGTGTTTTTTTTTTTTTTTTTTTTTTTTTAGCTGAGCCATCCTGCCAACTGTTGGCAGCTCAACGGCAACTCAGCTCGGGCTGACATCGAACCGCCGTTGCTCAGAGCTCAGCTCACACTCTTGAGCGAGCTCTTAACCAACTGAGCCACTCGGCCGGCCTTTATTTTTTAAATTTTATTTAGCTGAGCCATCCTGCTACCTGTTGGTGGGTTAGCGGCAGCTCAGCTCGGGCTGGGCATTGAACACTGTTGCTCAGAGCTCAGCTTCACTCAGTGAGCGAGCTCTTTTCCAACTGAGCCACTCAGCCGGCCCGAGGTTTTCTTCATTTTAAGGCAAGGCAACTCAACCAGAATTGCTGTTTAATAAGTTTTTTTCACTCCTAAAAAACTGAAAATGTAGTGGCCCTGGGCTTGAGAGGGATTCTTGGGAAAATTACAGTCCTAAAGCCTCAAAGCAATAAAAGGAAGTGGCAGTGTGTAAGAAACCAGGATGTTCAAGTGGGTGGTTGGGTCTATGTTATATCATCCGTTTCTGCTCATCTAAAGGAACAGACTCCACAAAAGCAGCAAATAAATTTTTATTTCCACAACACAATTTCCCTTCTCCCCAGGAGCATAATTGACCTGGGCCATCAAAGCACAGGACAAAAGCTGGTAAGTGACCGGAAGCAAGGAGTTACTAGAAAAATAGATTATACCCAAGGCTCTCATCCCAGGAACCAAAACCAGTCCCCAGGTTCCCCATCAGGGCTCACCAAATGGAGGGAACTAAAAACATGAAAGATGGAAACTTGACAAAAGAACAAAGGGGAAAGGAGCCTGGCAATGAAAAGGGTGGGGTGAGCTTTGCTCCTAGATTGAGTGCTGGAAACGGAGAAAATAATTTATTGGGGGATGTAATGGTATGTAATTTCAATCATGTCAACCATTCCAGATATTTCACTCAAGCTAAATTCTAGCCAGTCTGTGGAGGTAGAAATTGGGGATGGAAGGAAAGTGTAGAATCCCTCGTTTCCCCCAGAGTAGACCGTTCTTTATTACCCAGCTCTACCCTTTGCCCCTACTCTAGCCTGCCTTCCCCCCCACCCCAAAAGTTCCCAAATCCCTTAGCAAAACGTATCAGAAAATGGAACTGGAATGGGGTAGTCACAGTCCAGCCCAAATCCTCCAGCCTGGGAACTGACATGAAGGTTCAAGAGCAGGGGTGGAGAAAGACATGACTGAAATGATACATCCCCCCCGCCCCTACTCAAAATCCGGCTCTGAGTAGAAGGGGAAGACCAGGCAGCTGTTATCAGGGACCCATGCAGACCTGTTGGGCAGATAGTAGGTGAGAGGAGGCAGAGCTGGAGGCCAGGAGGGTTCTTTAGACTCCTAGAGGGAGAAGCAGGGTCCTGGGGTCAAGGGGGAGCAGGCAACAATGCAGTCACAACAGGAGCCTCTGAGCCCCCAAACTTATGGGCCACCCTCCATCACCACCCGCCCCCCCAGTGCTGACTAGAGGGGCCCCTGCGGGTGGTAGGCTGATCAAGGGCACAGCTTGATGCGGGTGCCCTTTGAGAGCACCCGGAAGAAAGGGAAGACACGCTCGCCCAGGAATGCAGCCGAGAAGGTGTGCACATGGGCCAGAGTCTCTGCGTTGTAGAAGCCCAGGCGCCCAGCCTCATAGTCCAGGTATACGCCAAAGCGCCGTGGTTTCTCAGTTGGGCTCAGCAGTGTCTGTTCGGTTGAGCTCTGTGCCTGGTAGCGTTTGCCATTGGTGCCCACACACCACACTTCCCGCTGGAGCAGGGGCTGCTGGGGCAGATGGAGCCGGCGGCGGCGGTGGTGATGGCGAGAGGAAGAGCTGGCATCCCCGATGCCCACAGAGGACCCCCCAGAGCCCACCTTCTTATAACGGGTAGATTCGCGGGCAGCACCCACCGCCCAGCCCCGCCGCCCACCCACCTCTACCTCCCAGTAGTGCCGGCCAGAGCGGAAGCCCTGGGCCCCCAGGACGCAGCAGTCGGCCGAGAAGCGCTTGGAATGGTCAGCAATCTCCTGCCGCCTCTCTGCCAGGCGGACACCCCGGCGGTCAGGGGACAGCATCAGGGCCGGGTGAGCCGTGTCAGGGTCCAGCGTCAGGTCCACTTGGGGGGGGGACAAATATGCCAGGGCTGGACTGACTGTTCCCCATCAGCAGTCAACTCCACGGTTGGGTCTTTCCTAATACCCTCCACCCAACTGCCAGCTGTCCTCAGCTCCCCACCCAATCCTCAGTCCAGGCTCAGGTTCCTAAGGGTGCCACCTCTTTATCAACTCTTGTTTCCAGGACACCCAACAGGTCTTTCCTCTGCCCCTGGCTCTTCTGCTACCCCCCACCCCTACCTGAGCTAGGACTGAAGCTACCTTTGGCTTGAATCCCCAGGTGACCTATATGTATCCTGCTCCATCTCAGCCCCACTCTGCCCCTGGGGCCCATCTTCCCTCAGAACCCAATCTCAGGTCTGTGAAAGGAAAGGCAAAGGAAGGTCGTACAGGTGACCTCTCTACCTCGGGCGGCCTGACAAAACATCCGGCTCATTTTCCTCACGATGGCGTCTGTCAGGAAGTCATGGCTATGGGGCTGACACGGGTCAGGGGACCAGACCTCTGGGGGCTGCAGCTGTACCTCTTCACACCTGGAGGAAGGGGACCAGGCAGGGGGTGGGACCATGATATTCCCATGGGAAAAGCAGAAGCTAGGGGAAGGAGAGGAGGGTGCAAGAGGCAGAAACTCGGGTCCTGGGGAAGGAAGGAGGGGCAGGATAGCCAAGAGGCAGGGGTGGGGAGCCAGACGCCACCAGGTCACAAAGGATAAAGGGTGGGAACACACCTATTGAAAGTCTCCTTGATGTCCTGGGAATAACAGAAACACAAAGAGGGAGAAAGAGACAAACAGAGAGTCAGCTGTGCAGGGATGGCTTTCTCCCAGTCTGATTCCAACCAGAGAAGGACTGAACTTGAACAAGGAGTGAGAAAAAGCACCTCAAGGCCCTCAAACTTGCATCCATCTTAGTCATCTGTGCCTCAGCACACCTAACTCATCTCATCCTGCTATGAGCCCAGCAATAGACTTTTCAACCCCAGTAAAAGAATTCTCACGGTATGACTTGGTCATCTTTTTCAGGATGCCACTTTCCTTAACTCATTTAAAGCCCTGCTCCTGCAACTTTCCCTTCGTGGGACATAATCATGCACACCTCACATTTGGCAATAACTGTCTTCAGGCTCAAAAGACCTTTTGGTCTTTGGGTTAAATCACTGTGGCTTCCTCCCAGTGAGAAGAGGTAGCTTTAGACAGGTGTTTGTAAGCAGCGCCTGACAGCAAACACAGGGTGCTGCGGGGCAGATGGAGAGGGGACACTGCTTACCTGGAGCAGCCGCAGGCCCCCCTGCTGGCTCCGCTCCTGGGCCTCAGCCAGCAGGCGGCTCAGCTGGGCAGCCTGCTCTGCGAGTCGGCTGGCCACAGCTCCGGCGCGCCCCAGCTGGGCTTCGTGCATCTCTCGGAGGCGCCGCTCCAGCCCTGCCTGCTCTTCGGCCAAAAATCGTGTCAGCCGCCCAAACTCTGAGGCCACAGCTGCCAGCTCTGATTTCATCTGGCTCTGGGATAAAAAAAAAAAAAGGGGGGATGATGGACACCTCAACACACAGAGGCATGAACCTCCAATTCTGCAACTGCTGCCCCCAATCCAAGGCAGAGGAGCCCCACATCCTAAATGGATAGAGGCACCTGTCCCCTTCCCCGCCTCCCGGCCCTACGAGACACCACTCCCCCCACTACTGGCAAACTCACCCACCTGTGCTGTAAGACTTATCACCGCCTTGGTTACCTGACTTGACATTCTCTTCAGATCTAAGCTTAAATACTCACTGAGAGTGATCTTCCCTCCCCGCAGAGCTAAGTCAGGGCCACCCCATAAATGACACTCTCTGTCCTCAAGGCATAGATCTCAATCTGAAATGTTATGTTTACCTTGGAGTACCTTTCAACATCCTTTCCCCCACTGCACCATAAACTGTCTGCCACAGGGTCCTCAGACCCTGGCACAGTGCCCACCACAGAGTAGGCGCTTGGTAAGAATTGTTTAAAATGAATAAATAAGAAATTCAGGAATCAAGATACGAAGTTTGGGTCCTAATTATGCCACCAGTGGCCTTGGGAAAGACCCAATTCTAGATCAGGAATTGAAAAACTTTTTCTGTAAAGGACCAGATATTTTACACTTTAAGGACCAAGAGGCAAAATCAAGGTCATAATTATATAGGTACTTCTATATATAATGAGAACTTCTGTCCACTCCCACCCCATTTGGCTGGGCAATCCTGGATGGTAGTCATGCTTCTGCCCGTGTATCATGAGCTAGAGACATTCTTGGGACCAGTGACAGACCAGAGTGGAGAGAGAAGTCCTGACTGGCAGAGTGGGTGAAGTAAACAGTTTCTCCTTCTGCCCCAGTGACACTCAGATCCTGACACCTTCTCTGCACCCCAGGAGCCCAAAAGTCTCAATATGGGCAGCTGGCTCAAGGCAGGATAACTCCCCAACCCCAACTAGGATTCCACCACTCAGTGCCTGGCAGCTGCCAGCAGCAGAGTCCCTAAAGTGCAGGTGACAATGAGCACAGTCCCTGGGAAGGGATAAGGCCCAGCCGCTGGAAGGAGTGGGGTAGCAGGTATGGAAACGGGGGAAAGGGTCGGACAGGAGGGTTCTCCAGGGCTGGGTCTCAGAAGCTCAATGCCAGGCCGTTCCAGTGCCTACTGGCCTTACAAAAACAGATGGGGTGAGGGGTGGGAGTTGGGGGAAAATGTATCCAAAAATACTTCTTGGGGAGAGGTGGGCAATAATGAGAAAAACGCTGAACTAGAAAGTATTAGGTCTCTGCAACACTAACATTCACTAAGTCCTCCCCTCCAATTAAATACCCTGGCCCCCTCTCATGTCCAGGGCTGCTCTGCCCACCACCTGCCACCTATCCTGGGATGTGGAGCTTCTCCGATGGCTGCTATGTAGAATTTGCAGTGCCCCCTTCTGCCTGGTGCTATCTAGCATGGTGGGCACGGCCTCAGGGGTTAGGTGTCCGGGGTGGTAAGCCTGCTCTGGAGCCTTGAGCCAGACACCCAACTTCTCCAAGTCAGGCCTGTTTTCAGCCCACTTTGGAACCTGGGGATGTACATACGTCTGGATCCTCTAAGGCCCCTCACCCCGCTTCAGTACCTCAGGAGGGCGTCTGCCTCCCTCAGGCCTTGGCAACCCCTCTTCAGGAGATCTAGTCACCACTATAAGAGCAGACAGCCCATGTTCCCTGTCTGATCGCAGAGCCTGCCAGCCCTTGTCAAGGACATGCCCCTACCTTCAGCTCTGTCACCCGCCTCTCCTCCTTGGCTTTCATTTTCTGCACAGCCTCCAGGTGCTTCCTCAGAGGTTCCACGTGCCCCTGCAATTTGGCCTGAAGGAATGGTAAAAGGAAAGTGAATGGCCTGGGCTAGAAGAGGTACCTGCCCTCAGAACCCATATCCCCCATCCTCCGTGCAGCAGGTTGGGGCTCAGAGCCCAACTCCTATCACAGGGATCCTACTCTCTTCCTCCCCTTCCTTCTCTTCAGAGGATGACAATGGCTCCAACTCCGCGCCTGCACTCATGCCCACAGCCCTAGTTGTGTTCTCTAAAGGTAGGACCCTGATGACTAGCGAGCCCCACAGAGTTGGGGTGGGCCTGGCTTGAACACTTCACCTCACAAAGTCCTTTCATATGAAAGTTCCTGCCTAGTGTTCCTTTCCCCTCATAGGCAATCTTCCTCATAAATTTCATCTTTAAATACTCCTCTGATGATTTTGTGCATGTGATAAAAATCCTTCAGTGGTTCTCTACCACTTGCAAAATATGAGGATTTCATTGGCCCTGCATTTCTAGTCTCCCCTCCTGCACCTACCCCTTCTACCTATACTCTTAGTTTTAGCCACATAAAATTGTCTTTTTCTGAGTATAACTCCATACCTTTATCCATGCTGTCCTCTCTGTCTGGGAATGCCCTTCTCTGCTTGGTCCAAGGCATTCTTCCTTTAAAACTCAGCCACCTGACCAGGGCCCTGATCCTTCCTGCCCCAACTTCCTTTGGAATCCCAAGGAACATGACTACAAGCTTTTGGGTAATTCCCAGGCACTGTAATCATTACAAGTGTGCCTTCCCTAGGACACAGGGGTGCCTGGGGGCAGGGTCCCCATTTTACTTATTTCAATTTCTATGTTTCTCCATCTTTCCCTCCCACCCAATTACTTGTTAAATGGTAAACAAAAACCCTCTCCTCCTAAGGTTTTAACCTTCACAGCAAACATGCACTTGAGCTCTGTTCCAATAATGTATTGCAGTCTTTTTCTTTAAAAGGCTGTTAGACCAGAATGGGTGACATATGCCCAACCTGTTTGCTCTTTCCTTTTTCATATCGTCTACTTCTGTGTTTCTTTCTCTCTTCCTTGAGGGATTAACAGAGGACAGAAGAGTTCAAGCCTAGACTCCAATCTGAACCCGAGTGCAACCAGGTGACCTAAAGCAAGCCATGCTTCCAATTTCCTCATCTTACAATAAAATGGGTATTGGGAATCCCCACAATCTCCCTCATGGACTGTATACTTAGCAGTGTCTGGCACATCACAAAGATCAGTAAATGTGATCTAGTACTTCCAACCTAGGCCTTAAGTTACCAACAAAAGCCCAATGATGACCCTTGAACTAAAGAGGTTACTGATGCAGGGTACAAAAAGCAGCTGTTGCAAAGGGTAAGTGGTTGTAGAAAAAAATTAGAATTAAGATTACAATCAATCCATAACATGAAAATAGCATAAACTACACAAAATATCACTTTCTACTTTTCTCTAGTAGTATCAGTAATTTCAACTCTATTAATACAGAACTTACGATGCTTACGTTTTCCATTTAATATATTTCCTAAATAGCTGACAAAAAATTCATACGCACAAATCCAAATAGAGTATTATTTAAGAGAAATTTACAAGGACCTTTAACTTCGGAGCTTTATTTATACATCATTTGTATTACCTATTTAATAAAAAATATTTCTACAAAACAATACTGTGCCAGCAAGCTGGTGTTAGTTAGTAGTGTACGTATGTGAAAGGAATAAAGTACCTCGCTGTAAAATAGCCTATAAGTTAGAAAAACAATGACTCAAATTAGTTCTATATAATAAAGCTTATGTATTTACAGTTGCTGATCAGTTAGTGTCAGATTATTTGTGTCTATGTGACTTCCCCACTGGCCTGGCATTCAATAGATGTGGCTAACACAAATTAAAATCCAGTTTTAGAAGCTCTTCGGAAGAGTCCCACTAGGAGAACGTGGAGAAGGGGTGGGATGCCCATGGATACCCCACCCTGGGATCGAGTTAACAAAGTGCACATTTTTTGATGGTTAGAGTTAACTAGGAACTGAGGGGATATAAAAGAGGACAAAAGGAGCTCACAACCTCCCCTAATGCAGGCCCAAAAGGCAGGTAGCATTACCAATGCACTGAGTCCCACACTAGGCTGGGCGTTCTAAAGATATTCTCCCCATCACTGATTCAGAATCTCGAGTGGTAGGGCCTACTGTACTTCTGAAAACCTCCATGAGTAATTCGGACAAGCAGCCGGTTTTGACAATCATTGTATATTCAACTTGTCATGAGGGGTCATAGGTCTGTCTTAGCTATACCACTCATTCATAGCTCAGAAACTCTAGGCGTGTTACTCTAAAATTGGGGTAATGAGGGGCCGGCCAAGTGGCTCAGTTGGTTAAGAGCTCGCTCAAGAGTGTGAGCTGAGCTCTGAGCAACAGCAGTTCAGTGCCCAGCCCGAGCTGAGCTGCCACTGAGCTGCCAACAGGTGGCAGGGTGCCAGGATGGCTCAGCTAAAAAAATAAAATAAAATTAGGGTAATGATAATACCTAAGTGAGGTTATTGTAGGAATCAGAAGGTATGAAAACACAAGTTATAAAACAAAAAAGCTCTGCTCAGACCACATGAAAGCTACACTCTCCTATTCCTGGTCCCACTACTTTGCTAAGCATTGCTGTTTACCCTGGTTGTCTCTTTGCACTAGCTGTCTCACAGAGTCAGGATCAGAAGTAGGGGGCAAGATATTTACCAAAGTAGAATCTGTCTCCAAGAAGTTACTTGTGAGAAAAGTCAAACTAACAGACATCCAAATAGTGGTGTAGTTCACAGTATGGGGAGTGTCGTAACAGTGAGGGCGGGGAGGTCATAACTAGTAGTTGTGTGGCCCTGTGTATATTACTTAAATCTCTCTCTGCTTCCCAGTCTGCAAAATGGGAATAGAAACCATACTGAACTCACAGGATTGTTCTTTGTTTTAAATGAGATAGTCCATGAAAAGTGCTCAGTACAGTATATTTCAGTAAATACTAACTTTTAATCCTGGACAAATTAAAGTGCAGATATTCAAGAATTTGCCCAAGTGAACAGGTGCAGAGCCAGGACTTCTGACTTAAATCTCTCCCTTTCTGAATTCCCAGAAAAGGTAAGAAATTCTGGCAGCACATTTGAATGACACAGATCCAACAAAAGTCCTCAGGGTAAGAACTAAGCCATATCATAAGGCGGAGAACCCAAAAGCAGGCAAGCGCAGAGCATTTGTATCTGACACTAGGAGTCATTACTATGCTACTGCTCCTCAGAGTCCTTTCTTGTTCTTTGAGACCCCAAGTTCTTCCCATCTTTAGGGTCTCAGTCAAAGATGGACTCAAGATTCACCCAAAGGAAAATGAAACCGGTGGTAAAGCCCTAGAGGCCTGTCACCTGCACTCCTACACTTAGGGACAGTGGGAAGTGTGAAACAGCAGTGGCTTTTCTCCAGGTGACACAGTCCAGTGATACAGCATCACCAGCTTTGCCCAATTTCCTTTGAGAAAGTGTCTTCCCTGGTCTTCACTGTGTCTGTTTTGTCTGTGTACAGGATCCGTCTCAGTCTAACCCACCTTGGTGCTAGTAAGTGCTTAAAAAGAATCAGCTCACCAAAACATGAGGTTCTTTGGGGGGAGGGGGGAGACATTTCCTTTTCCCAGCTCCTCTTCCTTCCTCTCCTCCCCTACTAAACTCCCATCTTTTAGTTCTCTCACCTTGTACTCCTGCACCACCTCCTCCAATGGCACCACGCTGTGCTGTTTGTGGCTCCTGGATTCTCGGCACACTACACAGATGGCCTCTTCGTCCACCTCGCAAAAGAGCTTCAGGGCTTCTTGGTGTTTGGGACAAACGCCCTGCTCGTTCCCACGGTTCCCCCGACTAGGGGCTGGGTGCATCTGCCGAATCACCTGAACCATGTTGGCCAGCTGCAGGTTGGGGCGGAAGCTCCGCCTGGGAAAGCTCTTTCGGCACTGGGGGCAGGTGAAGCACCTGCGAGGAGCTGGAGGCGGGGGCAGCGGCGTGGTGGGGTCTAGGTCCTCCTCTTCGTCCTCCTCCAGCACCTCCTCCTCGTCCTCCTCGTCCTCCCCCCTCAGGTCCTCCTCCATGTCCCCCAAGTAATAGTCCAGGTCTTCCTCCTCGTCTTCCTCCTCCCACACGTAGTCCATGTTGTCCCAGTTGGACCCGCCCATGCCACCGGTCCAGAATACATCCTCCTCTTCCTCCTCGACTTCTTCCTCCAAATCGCCCTCATAGTCTTCATCCCTCATGGGGGTGTCCCACCCCCCACCGGCTCCCACAGCCTCCACTTCCTCCTCTTCTGCGTCCTCCTCCTCCTCCTCCTCCCGGTCTAACTCGTCCCTGTCCTCATCCTCCCCTCCCCATAACTGGGTTACACACACACGGCAGAAGTTGTGCCCGCAGCCGATGGACACGGGGTCCGTGAAGTAATCCAGGCAGATGGCGCACACCGCCTCCTCCTGAAGGGTCTGCACAGGGTTGGGTGCCATGGCAACGGCAGCCATCTTAGTCTCCAGTCAGCTAGTGTAGATGGTTGGTGGGGGTGGGGGCGGGGGCTCTTCCCTCTCAGATGCCCTGGCGACCCGGCCCCACCCCCAGCCCTGCCACTTCACACCTTGCCGCAAGCGCAGCCAGAGAAATGTCCTCCCGACAACCCACCCCTCCACGGCTCCCCACTCCCAGACGACAACCGTGTCTGCGAGGGGAGGAGACAGGGCTGAGCGCTACCGCCAAGTCCCTCAGGTGGCCCTGAGTGCAAATCTGCCCCAACGCTCCCAGGCCTCCTCATAATCCCCCGCCCCTCCTAATTTCCTGGCTCCGCCCCTTCACTTCCGGCCTTCCTCTCGACACTTCCGGCGCCTACGAACTACCCAAGCTCTCGCGTTTCCCTCCAAGGTAGTGCCACGCCCTTTTTCCCACCCTGGGCCCCTGAACGACGGGAAACAGCGAGACGCTCTAGCAGGCACTCGGGAATAGGAGGGCTAGAACGATGGTGGTGTGGGGGAGCAGGGAACGCAGTTGAAACAGAAGGATCGGCCCCCCTCCCATCTCCCACCACTGGGGATAAACTTTGGGAAACAGTGGAAGCCTTTGCGGTCGTCCGCTCTCGGTGCTATGACCGCATTGGTCCGGCGCCATCCTACCGGCCGGACACGGAGCCGTGCAGCAGGGAGTTCCCCACAGCTGATGCCGGAAGCGGAGGGGCGGGTCCCAGTGAGCACCCTAAAGTATTTCCGGCTCTCCTAGGCGTACTTTATTGTTTGAGTACTTGGAACGTCCCTCCGAGAAGATCCGGAGGAGCGGCCTGAAGAAGTGCGAAGGCGTGGGGCCAGAGACCCTCCGCTTCCTCCGCACTATAGTTGGCATTTCCACACTTATTTCAGGAGTTGCCATACGGTCACTGTCTCGTTAGTTAGAAGAACTTTCCTAACTCTCCTTCAGTAAAGGGATAGTGACAAGTCACTGCATACACATTCACACAGTGGAACACGCTTTAGCTGTAAAAAAGAATCATCTTCAAGCTGTGTTCTTAACGTGACAAAAGCACGGTACTGAACAGTATGTAGAGCATACTACCATCTGATTAAACAGTAAGAGGATGTTAAATGTATTTGATATTTTTGTAGTCCAGAGTTTACTCATATAAAATAAGGATAATAGTTTTTATCTCAGAAGGTTTTATGAAATTAGAGTTAATGTTATGCAAAACGACGAGTATGTTGCTCAGCACATAGAAGGTTCAGCTACCCATTATGATTGTCGTCGTCGTTTGTCTCTGGAACAATACTAGGAGCAGAGGGTCTCTGGGAAGGCTGTTGGTCCGGGATAGGAAGGACACTTTTTCGTATATGACGTTCTGTATCTTTTGAATTTTGAACCAAATCAATGTGTTACCTTAAAGGGAAAAAAAAAACTTTTTTTCTAAGTGCCATAATTCAACACTTTCGGAGCTGTGCGCTCCGCCTGCTCCGCAAACACAATACCTCGAGATCTGTTTTCTTGGGTTCCTGATCTGAGAGCAGGGGCTCAGACTGGGTTTGTGGTATTAATTTTACTTAAGAGAATCGTATCCGGATATAGATAGAAATTTATTAAAATTTGTGCGATAGAAATAATACTTGATGCTTTTTAAAAATATGTCCTTTCATTAAAAAAAAAAAAACTGCGAGGGAAGTTATAGGATCGTAATTCTTAGAATCCCCAGTGAGCGCCGGAGCTGCCAGGGCCGGGCACACTGAATCTTCCCCCTGCCTCGTGTGAAAACACCAAGTGGACCTGTACTTCCTACGGGTTGGTGCCAAAACTTCGTGGGTGAACTATACTAGGCCCTGCTGTGGTGAAGTGCGGCACGATTTCGCAGACCAGAGCAGGGAGCCCACTGTCCCGCTGCGCTGCAACAGGATGCTTGCTCAACCTCGCCATTCCTGGCTATGTGTAGCTTCAGGGTGCTTTAAGTCAGGCTGGGAAAATAACAGTTTCCGTAGTGTAGTGGTTATCACGTTCGCCTCACACGCGAAAGGTCCCCGGTTCGAAACCGGGCGGAAACAAACTTTTAGTCTAGTTTTCAGTTATTCAGTCACTTCCTCTTTCCACCACCCCTAGAAGGGGCTGTCACAATGGAGGGAAGGGCATGTCTATGTCTCGGTATTTCTGTTTCAGAGAATCAAATAGTGACGCGGCACCGCAGCAGAGCCGCGCGCGCTCACAGCTCACTTTTCTAAAGTACTGGCAATGTAAATTCAGGCCTCGAACCTCAGCTAATCTTTTGGTTTTCCCCTTGGAAGTCCTCTCGGCCATCTCTCCCACGTGGAGGGGCCTATAGTGACTAGAACAGAGCCAGGTGCACATTGGGCACTCCATAATACTTGTACAGCCATTAAAATGTGCCCACATTACTGTCGTATATGAATCTTTACTGTAGCATATGAGTCTTGATCTGAGATAGAGCATATCTATTCTAGGGGTTGCCTGGCTAGCTCAGTCAGTAGAGCATGAAACTCTTAATCTCAGGGTCGTGGGTTTGAGCCCCACATTTGGTGGTGGTGGTTTTGAGACATGAACTTTTGATGCAAAGGCAATTCTTGTGCTCTCAAAACCAAGGCATCCCCGAAGGCAGGCCTCAGAGCTACACAGGTGATGGCCAATAGCTGAGTTGAAATGCCCCAGCCCTATGGCCTGGCCCGCCGTAAGAGGGAGTGAAGGGTTCTTGCCGGCGGACAAATTCCCGCCATTGCATTTGGCTGAAATCCACCTACCCACGTTCACCACTGATGAGGCGTCTTCTGTTTACCTGATGACCCTCCCGGGTGTCCCTAAGAGCTGGGCTGCGCTGGACACGTAGCTTCCCGAAGCTGCGGTGGCAAGGCCGCCTGTTCGTGAGCGTCCGAACCATAGCTCTGTGATGTGCTGGCACCTTAGTGGGTGGGTGATGTATGTAGAGGTCAGGATTCCGCGCTCTCACCGCCGCCCCCTGGTTCTGATGTTGGGTAAAGAAAGAGGCGCCTTTTGTGATTTGAGACCCTCATCTTCAGTATGTTCTCTTTATGCTCGATTTTTAAGTGTCTTTCTTTTGCGAAATGTTGCCCCACACATTCCAGCCTCCATATTCCCCACACACATAAAGGAATGTAAAAACATCCTTTGTTTTGTTAACACCCTAACAGGAACATCCTCAGTTTACCGATCTTGTCATGAAATTTTTCCTTAATTTCAGTCAAAATTCATTCCTCTTGACTGTTTCTTTACTCCTGCAAATTCAGCTCATTTTCTATTTTCCTGCTGGAGAAGTCTCCCCACATACACAGCAGACCCCACGAGAAATCTGCTGATCATATAAAGCTGGTTTATTAACCTTGCTAAGCTAGCATTGCCTTTAGCCTCAGAAGTGTGTTGAAGCAGGGGAGTTTGGGAGGGTATAGCATGACACCTGAGGAATTGGTCAGTTTTGTAAAATAGGCTGAGTTGCTAATTCAGTCCTGGCTCATGCATCTCTGGGGAGTTATTGTGGCCTTATAAGGTCTTATCTTGGAACATATGGGTCTAAACGAGCCGGTGTTGGAAGAGTGTGAACTTTGACATTTTGTCTTGCACAAATGCTTGTGAATTTGTTTGCAAATTGTGGTTTGAGGGTTTTTGTGGGGTTTTTTTGTTTTGTTTTGTTTTTGGTCTTGTTGTTTTTTACCACCTTTATTGTGACTGGAAAACATTCCCTAAAGATTGCTGGCTTTCTCATTAAAGAGAGAACAAAGTGGACAGACTTCTCTTCCCTGTCTCCCAACAAACCGCGGGCTTGCTAGAGCTTTTTGCTACAATTCCTGCTATTCTCTCTTCCACAGATTTCACCACAGCCCCTCCCGCCAGGCTTGGTTTGAAATCCCCTTCTTATTAAGTGACTTACATTACTCTTGGCATAGAGGAGTCAAGGTCATCAGTTCAGACGTTCAGCAAAAGCATGGGACCTGATAGGATCTGTGGTCTTTATCAGGAGTGGTGTTGAAAGGCCGCAGTGGCAAAGGGACTCGCTCTTATTTATATTTTAGAAGGATCCTTCAGAAATAATGAGCAGGAGATGTGAAGGAAGGGAGTCTGCATCAAGGAGAGGGACTGGAAGGACAGAGGTGGCTGGTGCAAGGCCATTGAGGGAGCTAGATGCATGGTTTGTACCCCTGCCAGGAGAGGGGCTCCCAGGTTTCTGCTTTAGATGAAAGGAGAAAGAAGTACAGTAGCTCCCCTTTATTCATGGTTTCTCTTTCCCTAGTTTTTTTTTTTTCTTCAAGATTTTATTGGGGAATTCAGGGAGGGGAACAGCATTGGGGAATCGTGGAAGGGGAACAGACAAGTTGCTGTCCTTTTGTTCTTCAGTCTAGTTGTGGAGGACATTGCTTCACTGGCCCATGTTGGTATCATCATTGCGCTCTTCCCGGGTGAGGCAGATAGGTCACTGGCCTCTAGATGCTCACTCACAGTGGCTCTTGGCAGCTCACACCGGCTACCCGCCGCTCACACTGGCTGCTGGCCACTCACAATAGCCTATGGCAGCCCACTGCAGCAGGGACTGCAGTCTATGCCGTAGCGGGCAACTCACGGCAGCCCAGCTCCTGGTGGAGCTATTGTTCACCATCTTAGCTGTAGAGGGAATTGTCACTGGCCCTCATATGTGGGATCCGAACTGGGGCCCTGGTGCTCAGAGCTGGCATCCCAAGCCATCTCTTAACCAACGTGCCACTTGGCCAGCCCTAGTTTTTAGTCAACCAGAGTCCTAAAATAGTAAATGGAAAATTCCACAAATAAATAATTCCTAAGTTTTTTTTTTTTTTCTTGAGGGCAGTGTCACTGGCCCTTATATGTGGGATTTGAACCAGGGCCGCTGGCATCCCGAGCCAGTGCTTAACCACCATGCCACTTGGCTGGTCCTAATTCATAAGTTTTAAATTGTTTGCCATTTTGAGTAGCACAATGAAATCTCATGTCATCTCAATCCCTCCCTTTGTCCAAGATATCCATGCTGTATATGCTGGTTAGTAGCCATCTGGGTTACCAGACCGAATGGTGGGGTATCTCAGTGCTTGTGTTCAAGTCACCTTTATTTTGCTTAATAATGGCCCCAAAGGACAAGAGTAGTGATGCTGGCAATTCGGATATGCCACAGAGAAGCCATAAAGTGCTTCCTTTAAGTGAAAAGGTATGTATGTATAGAAAAAATATATAGTATATATGAGGTTCAATACTATTCCTGGTTTCAGACATCCACTGAGGGTCTTGGAACATACCCCCCTTGGATATGGGGGGACTACTGTAATGAGTACAATCTGTTAAAGGTTAGGAGATGTCTAAAAGGACATGTCCATGACACATGAATCAGAAGTGTGGGGAGAGTGGTCATTGCTGGACCCACACATGCAGGGGTAGAGGGTGTCAAGCTGTAGATGGAGGAGGAGTTGGAAGAGAAGGAAAGCCAGCAACCAAGATTCCACAGAGACCAAGGGAGTCGAAATGTATAAAAAGGGGGAGACAGATTGGTAGAATCAAATTATGGTCTAGTAAGGGAAACCGGTAAAACATTCATGCGTTGTGCCACCAGCAGGTCCCTGGTGACCTTGAATTAGACTTGGACAAGAGGGCCTCTAGCGCTGGGCTCTCTTTGGTGGAGAGGGGCTTCCAGGTCATAGACACATCAAGTGTCCTTACTTGGTAGGACTCAGCCTCTGTTCCAATTCCTGGCTTCCTAGGTCTACAGGAATCAGTGTCTGCAATGGAAAAACATTTTGCAATATTAAACCATTGGTACTACTCTTAAATCTGCACATACGTAGATAAACATGTAACATGCATTAAACCTCATCCCAATTCTGGACATTAAATGCTAGGATTGATGAGTTTAATTTTTATAAAATACTTAAAAGATTTAATTACATTTTTAAAATTTAATAAAATTTTCAGCTTTATTTAAATATAATTGACTTAAAATTTGATATTCATTAATCTCCCCTTTATTTTTAACAGATAATTTTGCATAATTTATAAGAAATATATAATTATTTTGAAAGCATATGTAAAAATGTATTTCATTTTTTACCTATTTATATTTTAATTTGCATTTTGATGAAAATATATTCAAATCTCATAACTTTGAATGCACTTTGTTTAATCTTTTAGCTCATAGCTATCAATCTAGCACAAATTATGTGAAAATTTAAGCCCTATAGCTGTCTCCCTAGAAGAAATAGAAATAATAGGCAAGGTTAACCAGTCGTAAGCCTCCAAAGCTACATTTTCGAAGCTACATTGTACCCTCCCTCTTGTGAGGCCTTCTGCTTTTGTTTACTTCTTTCTTTTTTTAATTGCTAGACATGACTGATTTCATGGCTCACTAATGGGGGCAGTTTGACAAAATTTATTACCCAGGGACACTGAGAAATTTATATTCTGGGGCGGATGGTTCCAAAGGCTGACCTGACAGAAATGGCAGATCTGAGCAATGACTATAATAATAAGTCCTATAAGAGTCAGGGAAAGATCACCAGGAATCTGTTTCTATAGTATAGTGGTTATCGCATTCGCCTAACACATGAAAGGTCCCTAGTTTAAAACCGTGTGGAGGCACTTTGCCACTGAACAGATTGGATTCTACTCGTTCATGTGCCTCTTTCCGCTTCCTTTGCAACCATGTCTGACAAACCCAATATGGCTGAGATTGAGAAATTCGATAAGTCGAAATTGAAGAAGACAGAAATGCAAGAGAAAAATCCACAGCCTTCAAAAGAAACGATTGAACAGGAGAAGCAAGCAGGTGCATCGTAATGAGGCATGCACCGCCAATACGCACTCTACATTCCACAAGCATTGCCTTCTTATTTTACTTCTTTTAGCTATTTAACTTCGTAAGATGCAAAGAGGTTGAATCAAGTTTAAAATGACTGTGCTGCCCCTTTTCACATCAGAACTACTGACAACGAAGGCCGCACCTGCCTCTCCCATCTGCCTGTCTGGCTGGCAGGGAAGGAAAAGAACTTGCATGTTGGTGAAGGCAGAAGCTGGGTGGGAAGACAGTGAAATCTAGAGTAAACATTAAGCTGGTCCAAGGTGTCCTGCAGGCTGTAAAATGCAGTTTAATCAGAGTGCCATTTTTTATTACTGTTGTTAAAATGATTTTAATTATTGGAATGCACAATTTTTTTAATAATGCAAATAAAAAATTTTAAAACCTGGAAAAAAAAAACCATGTGGAAGAAAGCAACTGGGTCTTTTCTTTATCCACCTCAAAAGATTTCTAATTAGTGAATTTGTGTGCATCAGTCATTTGTTGTTGGAGTGTATGTGTACACGTGTGTGTATTTTATTATAGTTTTATCCATACTCCTGTCTTTTCCAATCTATTACCAGTTCACTTAATCAGGATATTCCAGATCTCTAGGTCTATGGTGCAAAAAAGGTGGCCTGTGTCATTAGTAACTGCTTTCAAAGGACTTACAATCCTCACAGATTAAAAAGCAACGAAAAGGCGGGAATGCTACACAATGACAAATGAAATATTAAAAAGTGCAAGAATGAGTGATAAATGTATGGTAGAAGTGAGGCCGGGGAAAAGATAGGAGCGGGAGCAATAACCACACCATCGACAGTATGTGGTGTGACAAGATTTCATGGTCAGTTATAGTCTCCACTCCTATAAGCCCATGTGCCTTTCCTTGACATCAGTTCTTGTGGGAGACAGTACACTCACTGCATTTATGGTAAGTCCCTCTGGTACCCCAATGAGAGATGGCTATGTAAGTCAATGATGGGTAAGATTTCCTAAAGGGGAAACAACCCAAGCAAGGCTGTGGCCCCCATGGGGACCCCAGGACTGAGAAATAGGGGAATCAAGCTTCTTGGAAACAGAGGAAGCTTCTTGGAAACAGAGCCTCAGACCCCTGGTCACATAGGCCAAAAGCCTGCCTGTGAGAAACTGAAGATAACATTAGGCCATTGAGCTCACTTGCCTAAGATAATCACAGTGAAAAGTCTCCTTGGAGACTAAAGTTCTCCAGGCCATGAGAGTTCCAATAAGAGACGACTTGCTGACCATGAGCTATGTTAATCAATAGCCTCAATTGGATCCTTTGCCTCGTACATTGTTGTGGCAACAGATACTGAAGCTTTGACTGAGAAACAGATGCTAATAGCTCAAGTATATACCCTGTGAGTCTTACTGCTGGAATCTGGGACTAGATAGTCAAGGTAGTCATGGTAACCATTCTTTAGGTGATATGTAGAAACTGAGTCTGGGTCACAAGGAGATTATTATAGTAAAAGATGAGATTATTCATAAGGTAGAAAAGGTCACAGTGTGCCCTGGGGAGAACAATTACAAGGAAGTAAAGACTGTAAAAGTCTTAAGAAAGAAAAATACATCGAAACTATGTGGAACTTAACTTGTGATTGGATAATGGTCAAAAGTCCCCATAAAAGGGGGTATGCTGTAACAATAAAGGGTGACACTACTCTGAAACTCCCCCGGTGTCTCTACTCTCTTCTTTCCCTTGCCGACACCATCTCCACCTGAGGGAACCCCTGGACTCGCGGAGGCTGGTCCCCTGCAATTACACCAGGGGTCTGCAAACTTTTGAGACAGAAGAGCTGCCAGGGGTCAGCAAACTGCAGTTCACGAGCCACTTGTGGCTCTTTGGGTACGTGCATGTGGCTCTGAAGTAAAATTGAAAATGAAGATAAAACTATCATAGTTTCATTTATAAAAATTTTAAAGGATATTTTTCACATAATGGTAATTACATTTTTAAATTGTTGTGAGGGACAGGATTGGCTCTTCCAGAGGTCAGCAAACTTTTGAGAAGGAATGTATCTGAAGAGCCTCATGTGGCTCGTGAGTTTGCCAACCCCTGGGACTTTAAGAGAATATTACCAATGGTTTAGATGTTCAGGATGACTCCTTAATTCATGAAAGAACCAGTGGAAGGGACTGTTCCTGTTCTTTTAAAACTTGCTAGTTTATAAGAAAATGACATCTGTAAATTGAATTTAAAATCTTAAAAATAACTACACTTTAACATTTACAACTATAATGTGTTGCATATTAATCACAAAAAATATGCATTCTTTTCCGTGTTCAAAAGCCTCTCCCCCTTGCCCTTAGACACTAAGCCTCTCAAATAACAGCAGAGAGGGTTTCCCAAAATACCCAGTGATTTTTAAGCCAGTTGGTCCTGACACAGAAGGGAGGAGTAGGTCATAGGTCATTTGGAGTTATCTTTTTGGCCACTCTTCCTTTTGCAGGCAGTCCTCCAGAATTAGATTGCTCTGGCTGACATTTTTTTCTTCCTCCTTACCCAGAATTCACACTGCCCAGGACACTAGTGTGTGACTGAGCCCTGTCTTTTATCTGCGGGACTTGCACCCTTAAACCCATGTGACATGATATAAATGGCAATGAAATAACGGGGTGAGCATTTGATGTCGGTTGAACCATCTAGCCTGATGCTACACAGACCTGGTAGAATGACCTGGTTAAATCTAGTAAAAGGAAACCAGTGAGTGTAAAAGAAAGAGCGAATACCAGAGTATTTTTAGACTCATTAGACAATAGTCATGAATATATTAAACTTGAAGATAATTTTCTGTTTTAAATGAGTTTTTTTTTTTTTTTTGAGGGCAGTGTCACTGGCCCTTGTATGTGGGACCGAACCGGGGCCGCTGGCTTCCCAGGCCAGCACTTAACCACCACGCCACTCGGCTGGCCCACAAATGAGGTTTTTAAATGAAAATATTCAAGTGGATGGTTGATTAATAATTTATATATAAATTATATATAATCATTATTGTAAGGCCACAAACTATATGCATGATCTAATAATTTGTACAATATATATTCCATATGATACCAACCAAATAGAAAATCATATACAAATTTAATTTTTTTAAAAAAGATTTTTATTGGGGAATTGGGGGAGGGGAATAGTGTTGGGGAATTGGGGAAGGGAAACAGACAAGCTGCTGTCCCTTTGTTCCTCAGTCTAGCTGTGGAGGACATTGCTTCACTGGCCCATGTTGGTATTATCATTGCGCTCTTCTCAGGTGAGGCAGATCAGTCGCTGGCCTATGGATGGCCACCCACAATGGCTATTGGCAGCTCACACTGTCAGCTGGCCACTCACTGTAGCCTATGGCAGCCCACTGCAGCAGGCGCTGCAGCCTACGCAGTCGCCTGGACTCCGGCTGCGCAGCTCAGGTCGAGCTGTTGTTCATCACCCCAACTGTAGAGGGCAGCCTCACCGGCCCTCATATGTGAGATCCAAACCCGGGGCGCTGGCGTCCCAAGCCAGCTCCCAACCAACACACTACTCGGCTTGCCACAAATTTTAATTTCTTATATTTGGTTGGATTCTTCCTGTCTAAGAGAGAAAATTTTCAGAGTAAGAAATAACCGGGCTGGCCGAGTGGCACTGTGGTTAAGCGCTGGCTTGGGAAGCCAGCGGCCCTGGTTCGGTCCCACATGCGAGGGCCAGTGACACTGCCCTCAAAAAAAAAAAAAAAAGAAATAACCGTGTAGGCTTTTCCAATGATGCTGTGGCTTTGCAAGTGAGGAAAATATGATGGCCTCTCCAGAAACAGGACTGAAAAGAGAATAGAAAATATTTTCCTGTAGAATTGGATTGCAAATTATAAATGAGAGTGACACTGTGATCTCCGGAATCTTTTGTCCAAGTATGCTCCTGTGAGGGACAAAAAGAGGGTTCCTCTCCCTGCCAGATGGTGTCCTGCAGTCTCTGTAATGGATATTACCTCTGGACAGGCAGTAAGGAACCATGGCAATTTTAAGGGTTGGGGCTGGGGTGGGATGTAGGGAGTGGGGGTGTCACATTTTAGTTTTTTTTGCTAAAACAGCCCATTGCCACCAAATCAGTGGAGGAAAAGGCAATCTCATTCATAGCTGGTGGGAGGTAATATCAGAGTGTAGGATCCACAGCTGGGTGATTTGCCAATTTCTACAAAATTGCAATAGCATATATTCCTTGACCCAGTAATCTCACTTCTGGGAATTTGTCCCATAGATATGAGTGCACAAGTGCAAAATGACAATGCTACATGCTTACTAACTGCAGCATTGATTGTAATATCAAGAGATGCAACAATATAAATGTCTATCAGTAGGTGATGTGTTAAATAAACTATGATTCATCTACAGAGGAATAGTACGCAGCTGCAAAAAGAAATTGAGAAAATTATCTGTCTTGAGATAGAAAGATCTTCAAAATATAACAGAGCTGTAATTATATTTTTGTGTAAAATAGAAAAATAAAAATATTTTTTCATCAAAAAACTCTGGAAGAATATGTACACAGATACACAAGTTGTTACCTTAGGAGTTAGATGGTTTACACTGAATATTTTTATAGATGGTTCAGTTTTTGAACAATATTAGTGTATTACCTACTCAAAAGATATTTTAAAAACTCATTTTGTGGTGCAGCCTCTGTGGAAAATGGTATGGAATTTCCTCAAAAAACATTAAAAGGGCCAGTAGAGTGGCGCGGTGGTTAAGCACTGGCTTGGGAAGCCAGCGGCCCCAGTTCGGTCCCACATATGAGGGCCAGTGACACTGCCCTCAGGAAAAAAAAAAAAAAATTAAACACAGAAATACCATATAATCAGGAATTCCACTTCTAGTATATACCCAAAAGAAGTGAAAACAGGAACTCAAACAGATATTTGTATACCCAAGTTCATAGGGGCATTACTCACAATAACCAAAAGGTGGAAGGAACCAAGTGTCTATCAATAGATGAATGGATAAACAAAATGTAGTATATGCATACAATGGACTATTATTCAGCTTTAAAAGAAAGGAAATTTTGACACATGCTACAACATGGATGAAGCTTCAAGTCGTTATGCTAAGTGAAATAAGCCAGTCATAAAAGGACAAGTATTGTACAATTCGTCTTAAATGAGATATTCAGAGTAGTCAAATTCATAGGAACAGAAAGTAGAATGCTAGGGGTTGGGGTAAGGAAAGAATGGGGAGTTATTGTTTACTGGGTAGAGTTTCACTTGGGGAAGATGAAAAAGTTCTGGAGATGGATTGTGGTGATGGTTGCACAACAATGTGAATATGTTTAAAGCTGCAGAACTGTATACTTGGAAATGGTTAAAACAATAAATTTTGTTACGTGTATTTTATATAATTTTAAAAATCTCATTTTGTTCGCAGATACAGGCAAGATCAGTGAATAAACAAGATACGTATAGCCAGAAAAAGGTAAAACGAATATTGCACTCAGGAAATTTCCACTGTGGAATTTCTTTCTTTTAGGAAATCGGGTCTGGGAATGAATCATTGTATATCATTATTCTTAGGTTAAGAACAAAAAGGAAAGCCCACGCCCAACGTGGGGCTCGAACCCACGACCCTGAGATTAAGAGTCTCATGCTCTACCGACTGAGCTAGCCGGGCGTCCTGCACAGCTCCTTTAACAACTATGATTAACAACTATTACGTCATGATTGGGCCTATATCTAGCTCCAGGTTTCAAGTTTGGTTTAGTTAGAATACTATCTGGCCATTAAAAGGCTCTTGGCAACCCAGAAATTCAAATTCTGACGATCCTGCCTGACTGTCCCTCCCATTTCCGTTTTCTGCTTGCTGTCCTCTGCCAGGGAGCGATCTAGCTCTTTTTTATCCCCGGGAAGCTCACGGCGCGGAGAGAAAACGGTCGCACGCTGATGCTACTGGCGCGTTCACCCTGTGACTTTTTTTTAAATCCGGAGTTATAAGGCAGCGTCAGGGGATGGGAGTAGATGAAAACTTCAGAGGATACATCCAACGGGTGCAAACGGCAAGATACGGGTTTTTTCCCCAGGGCTGTGCATACAAGTGCAAAACGTGAAAAGAGAGCAGACAAAAAAGAAAAGCAAGGCGCACCCCCGCGCTGGAGATGCCGGGGATCGAACCCGGGGCCTCATACATGCAAAGCATGCGCTCTACCACTGAGCTACATCCCCACTCTTGCGAATCGTTTTCCCTGTTCTCTCTTAGCAGTTTATTTGTGCAGGGTGCGGCTAGGTGGATAGTGATATTCGTCAGGTGAAACAACCCTGAGGATGCAAAACCCCGCCTGCAGCGTCGCAAGGGGTTCTAGGGTTCTCTACTGAGTGACACCAGGTGACACTTGACCGAAAGAAGCCCGGGAGCGGACAGGGCCGCGAAGAAAACCTGGAAGCCTCGGTGGAAAAAGGGGAAGTCTTTCGATGGACGCCCAAAATGAACCATGAGCCTAAAAAAACAAAAGAAGACTGTGCAGGGCGCTACGTTTGTAAATCAAAAAGAACGGGGAGTGTAGTGAAATATATATTTGTATTGTAATTCAGAATCATTATTTTACAAACAATCATTTACAATTATTTGTAAAATAATTAAGAATCACGAGATGGGGAGGGGACTGGTGTGCAGGCTGTAGGTAGACTTTTCACTGTGAACCTCTCTGTATATCTGAATTTTGAACCACGTCCAAATTAATTCAATCCAAGAAAAGTTTATGGAGCATCTACTAGGTACCAAGAACTTCTCTAGAAAACTGGGGACCCAGCGGAGAACAAAACTGACACAGCCCATCCTCTCTAACAGCCCGCGTTCCAGAGCAGGTAGAGTACTAGAGCGCTGAAGGAGAGAATGTGGAAAGGGGTGAATTAAATAGTGTGGACCCGGGCAGGCTTCATTGAAAAAAAGTGACATTTGAAACAGGACTTGAAGGAGGTGGGAAGTGAGCCATGCATGTATCTGGAAGAAGAGAGGTCCAAGTAAAGGGAACAAACCAGTTCAAAGATAGGATCTTTCTGACATGTTGCAGAACAGCAAAGAGGTCATGTGGCAAGAGGGGAGTCAACAGTTGAGAGTGATAGATGAGAGTCGAGAGGCGGGTGCAGGGGATGGGGAAGAAGAATGGGTAGAGCTTTTAGACAATAGTCAAGCCTTCAACTTTTACTCCGAGAGAGGTGAGAGCCACTTGAGGGTTTGATCAGAGGAGGGACATGATTTGACTGTAACAGAATTGTTCTCACAGCTGGATGGAGAAGATAGGGCAGGGGAGCGGGGCAGAAGGGGAGAGATTGTTGCTCACTGGAGATGGTGCAGTGGAGGAGGTGAGAGTGTGTACATGCTGAAGCCTGGGGGTAGGGTGTGCGCAATTTTTTCCTCTTGGGAGTCACAGAGGACTCTCTGGTTTTGACCTGAGCACCTGGAGGGATGGAGTTGCTGTTAAATGGGGTAGGATGGGAAAGGCCGTGGGAGGAGTTATGTGGTGGAGCAGATCAGAAGTACAGCTGTGGACACAATGAGTGTGTGATGCCCTTTGGAACACGCAGGTGAAGATGCAACCCGGAAGTTGGATGTGGGAGCCAGGCATCTTAGGGGGACCTGGGCTGGGGCTGTGTACTGTGGTGTCAGCAGGGAGAGGGTCATTCAGGCCGTGAAAGTGTAATAGATTTCAAGGGAGTGGGTACAGACAGAGGTCCAGGGACTAAGCCAGGGCAGGGAGGGGAGTCTGAGGCAGCAGGTCATGGAGCTGGCCAGGAGAGCCTGGGAGACGTTAGGAAGGTTTCAGGAAGGAGAAAGCATTATTTGGCTTGGGACGTTTTGAAAGTTTTTCTTTTCTTTGCTTCCTGCCAAACCTCCATGATTCTGTTTACTATACATTTACAACACATACCAGTTTCAATGGTTCTGTTTACTCCAGATGGTACGCATACCTGGCTCACTGGCTTGAAACAAGTTTTTACTTTATCTGAAGATCCCCTCCTATCCCTGAAACAAACCAACATCTGGGAAGCACCTTTTTCAGGAATTGCCTGACCAACTTCTCTTTCCTTTGTTCTGCCTCTCCTTACCTGCCCATAAAACCTTTTGGTGCTATTAAGAGCGGGAAGGCAGTCTTTGTGACAGGAAGCCTACTGCCTTCCCTTAATGCTGGCATTTGGGAATAAACCTGTGTTTCTTTCCAACAGCCTCTCCAGTTTGGGCTTTCGTGGGACGTGCAGTCGGACCTTTAGCACGGTAACAAGAAGGCGCCTTTGCCTTAGGATCGCTGAGGTCACTGGTGACTTTTATAAGAGCGATTTCTAAGGAGGGTAGGGGCGAAAGCCTGACTCCAGTGACCTCCAGAGGGCATGAGAGAGGGGGTGGAAGAAATAATACTGGAGGGGTGCTGTGGAGGCGATTTGGACGGACAATAGAGGGTTGGGCTTTTTGGGAGGGACGGGGAATAACACCGAGTAAAGTGGGAAATTTTATTGTAAATGTATTATTTGTTCAAAAACCAAACTTAAATAAAGAATAAACAAGGGGGGGGGTGGAGGAGACAGCAAGAAAGATAGCTGCAGAGGTGGATATAAGGCCACGCTTTGGGGAGGCAAGAACCAGGTTCCAGATTCCAAATTTAGCTCAGCACAGGGCGGGGAAAAGCTTGCACTCCGGTAACCTGACACTGTGGCTCGGGCGCCAGGCCTCAGCCGGGGCCGTGCTGGGTCAGCCTCGGGCGCCATCCCGGAGTGGCGCCCAGCTGGGCGTGTGCACCCACCTGTCCCAGCCTGTTCTATGCGGCTGACTGGGTCAGAGTGGGACAGCCTGGAGAGGCTGAGCGAGGCGAGAGACTGGGAGAGGGCTCCGTGGGACCGAGGAGGCTGCGAGGCAAGGCCGGGGACTGAGGGGCCCAGAAGAGGGGGCGCAGGCCCGCATTTCGACCTCCTCGTTGCGCGTCCAGGCCCGCAGGCGCACCAGCCCTGTGGGTTTTCCAAGTGGGTGCGCCCCCAACGCCAGCCTCCGCCCGCCGGCGTTAGCCGCGCCCATCCTCCCAGTGCGCGCCGAGAGGCCGGCCCCGGCCGCAGCGCTCTCAGCTCGGTACTACGGGTCCCTGTTCTTCCCCGCGCCGCCGGATTCGCGTGCGCTGTGGACGCGCATGGCGGCAGTGGGGCCGCGGACCGGTCCGGGCGCCGGGACCGAGGCTCTGGCACTGGCGGCGGAGCTGCAGGGCGAGGCGACGTGCTCTATCTGCCTGGAGCTCTTTCGTGACCCGGTGTCCGTCGAGTGTGGCCACAGCTTCTGTCGCGCCTGCATTGCCCGCTGCTGGGAGCGCCCGGGAGCGGGGGCTGCCGCCACCCCCCGCGCGCTGCTCTGCCCGCTGCCCTGCCCGCAGTGCCGCGAGCCCGCACGCCCCGGCCAGCTGCGGCCCAACCGGCATCTGGCCGCGGTGGCCGCGCTGTTGCGGCGATTCAGCCTGCCGGCGGTCGCGCAAGGAGAACGCGAATCCCCAGAGGCAGTGGCGGCCGGGTGCGCGCAGCACGGCGAACCGCTCAAGCTCTACTGCCAGGACGACGGACGCGCCATTTGCGTGGTGTGCGACCGCGCCCGCGAGCACCGTGCGCACGCGGTGTTGCCGCTGGAGGAGGCCGTGCATGAGGCTAAGGTGAGCGCCGGCCCCACCCATGCCGCCCCGGCGACGCTCGTCCCTGTACTGCCGTCCGCGAACGCATTGCAGACAACCGACAGGCAGGCAGGAGGCCCAGATCAGCCCCTGCCTCTTTTTTTCCTATTCCATTTTGCCCAACACTGGCTCATCCTCTGCCCCCCACCAATACCCTCAACCCCCTCGCATTTTCCTCTGCGCCCCAAACTAGACCGCCTGCGCAATGACCCCCAGATTTGGCGATTTTCTTAATGTCCATGCTTGGGCCCTAGCGGCGTCTTGGGCACACCCACACAACCGCTACTCCCACTCTCAGCTCTTTCTCTGAGTGAGACGACTTTCCCAAGAGGTCGGGCAAGGATTGAGTAGAGCGCCGGGAGAGCCGCCGGGGCTGTCAAAGTTGCTGGGCTCCTCTCTTTCCTGTCTTCTTGCTGGGGTCTCAGCTGAGATGTGCACGGAGCCCTCGGCACACAGTCGCCAGGCTTTTGTTTTGTTTTGTTTGCTCCCTACACTGCTCCAACCCTTCCACACAGAGGGATTTCTGGAGGCTCCGGAGGAGAGCAGGAAGGACAAGGCGCTTTGGGCTGTTGGGGGCGGGGAGGGTGTTGTGTTTCAGCCAGAATTGTGCCCAGATGGTTTTGGGGAAGTGGCGTCACCCTGAAGTTACCCTGTCCCTCTGTGTGCAGCCTGTATCCGTCCCGTCCAGAGATGGCTTCAATCCGACCTCCTCAGCGAGCAGGGCTTTTCTTTTCTTCTGGATCGCTCCTCACAATGTCTCCCTTTTCACCCTCCCCCAGGAACTCCTGGAGTCCAGGCTGAAGGTCTTGAAGAAGGATCTGGAGGACTATGAAATGTTTCGTTCCACCGAAGAGAAGGAGAGCAAGGAGCTCCTGGTGAGCCGGGTACCCCCAGGTGCCTCCCACCCCCACCCCACAGCAACAGAGAGCTGGCCTCCCGCCCCCCCGGCTCTGTTTTTGGTGTGATGTTGAAGTGTGTGCCTGTGAAACAGCAGAGGTGGATTTTAGAATGATAATAGGATTCATACACTTTATTATATAACCAGAGCTTTGGAGAATGAAAGGGAGTGCTAAAATAATCGTTCTAGAAGAGCTAGCTGGCTTAACTAGAACTGTCCCAGTGAATCAGGATGTATAGTTACCTTAATATTACATAACATCCCAATGAGGGCCAGTGGTAGCATCTTGTAATTGAACGCATGCATTAATGTTTCTACAGAGAAACATGAGTATTCATACTAAGTGGGGACATAAATACAGTAAATAGCATCATGTTAGTTCAGGCCATGTTTTGCCACCAAAAGAGTTATGAAAATTTTTTTCAATTTTAGAGGTTTTTAGATTTTGAAATTGAGGCTAAGTGGCAGGGGGCTCATTGGGTGTCAGCTGCTTCAGGTCCAGCTAAGGGAAGGATATTTGGGGACTGGTTGCCAGCAGCCTAGTGTGCGTAGCGCCCCCTGGTGGGTAGGAATGATATTTTGTCTTATTTACAATGGAGCCAGAAAGTGAACTGGGGCTCATTTTGGTTATGGCGGGCAAACCTGGGTCACAGACTATAATTTTCTACCTCACAAATTCAGTTCCTAGCTCAGTAAGTGGTGTTAAAAGAATGAAAGGATCTACTAGGGTCTGTTAGGATAGGGTTGGATTTGGGAATTGGAGGAAGAGGAACTTAAGGACCCTCCTATCTTCATGGTGGGTAGGGGTCAGTGTGGAGGGGAAGACCCTGAGTTCAGATGCCCCAGGATCCTTTCCTGACTCTCAGTTGCAGTGGATGCACCTGCCTCCAGTGTGCAGCCAGCCTTTCCATCTGATTATTCACTTCCGTCTGCAAGGAAGGGCCCAGCCCTCCTCTATTGGAGACAGGAGTAAGTGTGTGATTCTTCCATCTGTGACCCAGACTGCCTTCCAGGAAGCTGAGGGCAGCTTCCTGTCTCTAACCCCACCTACCATGACACTGCTGAGAACTTTCTGCTCTGTCCTCTGCCAATCCACCATCCCTCTGGCCCACACATTCTTTAGAATTACAAAATATTTGCTTAATGAAATAAGAGGTAGAGGACTCTTGCTGTGTGATAACAAGGAGAGTAAATGCTTTTATTTTCCAATGCTCTGAGCATTTAGAGGAGTGGTTCTGAACTGGGGGTAGTTTGTCTCCCAGGGGACATTTGGCAATGTCTGGAGATATTTTTCATTGTCTACACTGGGGCGGGGTGCTACTAGCATTTAGTGGTAGAGGCCAGGGTGCTGATTAATTATCCTACAGGACAGCCCTCCTTAATAATGAATTGTCTGGTCTCAAATGTCAATAGTGCCAGGGTTACCCTAATTTAGAGTATTTTGGCTAATATTGTTCCACTTGTGTTATTTCCTTGGAGGCCATATGATACAGCTGCAAAAAGTTCAGACTCTTGTGTCAGACTCTGGGGTTAGTATACTGGCTCCCCACTTACTGGTCACATGTCTCTCTATCCCCTGGTTTGTTAAGTGGGATGAGAGTGCACCCACGTCATTGGGTTGTTGTCAGAGGTGAGTGAGTTAACCCCTGTAAAAGCTCCATATTGCTGCTGCCTGCTTGCCCAGTGTCCAGGTGGTAAAGGTCCTGGGGGAGCCTTGGCCTGAACCCAGGCCTCCTAACTTCAAAACCCACTCACAGTCTCCTCTTCCGTAGAGTTTTCAGGGAAAAGGAACTGTGACAGTAGAGCTTGTCCTGGCGGAACAGAATCCTTCTCACTTCTCACTGGCCATGAGAGGTCTTGCTGTTACATCATGTGCAGCCCCTCCCACACATTCATGTAAAGAGTCAGGAGAATCAGGAGCATGAGTCTGTGTCTGAAAACACAGGAGTGTAAATCCTGGGGATCATGGCAATGGAAAGAATAGAATATGAAGCCTACACACAGCATATTCACACTTGGGTCGTTGTGGGTGTGCTATTACCTCTGGTCACTGGTGTTGATTTTCCTTTCTTCTTCCTATTTTTCTGCATCTTCAGATTTCATATTACCAGCATGTGTTACCTTCGTAATTGCTAAACAGAAGTGGTGTTCCTTTTAAAATGAAGTAAAGTGAGGAGTGAAAGTTGGAGGGCTGACGAATGTTATGAAACAAAATTGACCTGAGTACATTTTAAAGATCTTATTGGCTTTATTCATTGATTGATGAATTGGGCAGCATCTAATCTAGCAGATAGAAAGGAGCTCTATCCTTCTTATAGGCAGTGGGAGCAGTAACAAGGAAGTTGTACACGGTGAAAAACAGGTTGGTTATTGCAAGGTTACTTTCCATATAGGGGATGGCAGGGACTTATCAGGCAGATTACCGAACAAAGGCGATCCTCGATTAGCTGGTTTAAGACTCCATTTCTGGGAGAGCCAAAACTGTAATGAAGTCTGGTAATGTGGGGCTTAGCATAAGTGACTCTATTTTGTCCCTGTTGTTTGTGTTTAACATGGAATATAAATGTATTTGGGGAAGAAAAAGTTACCTCAGTTTAATTCTTATTGGTGCTAAGAGGCACTAATTTCCCTCTTTGTTTTTTTTTTGTTTTTTTTGTTTTTTTTTTTTTTTTTTCTGAGCCATCCTGCCACCTGTTGGCAGCTCAACGGCAACTACAGCTCGGGCTAGCCTTAGAACGCTGTTGCTCAGAGTTCAGCTTGCACTCTTGAGCGAGCTCTTAACCAACTGAGCCATTTGGCCGGCCCCCTAATTTATCCCTCTTGCTTTTCAAATGAGGAAACTGTAGCCCTGAGTAGTTTTGGGGTGAGTTTGACATTGTCCTATGTTGGTGGGAGATCCCAGGTATAAGGAGACACACGGGCACATCTGGATCAGGGGAAGGGAGAGCATGTATTGAGGCTGCTGCGTGCTTAGAGTTGGGATATTTAGAGTATGTGCAGGGTGGGCACATGTGGGTAAGCCTGTGACCCCTGAGCAGTGAGCCTGCCCTGTGTGACAGCTCAGAGGTCCCTATGCAAATGCAAAGCCTTTATGCCCACGTCCGCTTACCTGTCCAACTTCTCCCCTGGGACAGAAGCAGATGGCAGCTGAGCGAGAGAAGGTGGGGGCGGAATTCCAGACGCTGCGGGCCTTTCTGGTAGAGCAGGAGGGCCGGCTTCTGGGCCGCCTGGAGGAGCTGTCCCGGGAAGTGACACAGAAGCAGAATGAGAACCTGGCCCAACTTGGGGGCGATATCTCCCAGCTCTCCAAGCTCAGCAGCCAGATCAAGGAGACAGCTAGCAAGCCTGACCTTGACTTTCTTCAGGTGAGTCTGGCTCCCCAGGGCTTTGAGTTGTTTATCATAAGGCATGGTGAAGGCAATGAGAACAATCAGATCCTGTGAAGGAGACTCGAGAGAGGTGCCCTGATTCTCCTGGGGTTAGAGGTTTAAAGGGATGTGATAAAATTTCCTTGACCATAAACCACAATAATATATCTTATATCATATTCCAGTATGTACACAGTTGAGACAACAGTCTCAGAAAATCACAGCTTTACTACGTGATGCACTTCGATGTTTTCTATTCTATTTCATTAAAAATAGTCAGCCCACTAAATAAATGTTACAAGTCACAAATGGCTCAAGAACAGTTATTTAAAAAACACTGGTGTGAATGAGCAGTTGTTGCATAAAGGCTGTGACTTGTCTTGGTGGTGTTGGGAGCAGATGGAACACTGGGTCCCAGCAGAAGGCTCCAGTGATGATTCTTTAGCAAGGGGAGCATTTGCAGAGCTGTGGGCAGAGTTGAGGGGCCCACCATGCTGATGAAACACCCACCTGCCAGCCACAGTGGCACCTGGAGCCATGTAGGCGGTGGGACATGGTACACCTGCTTACTGCTTATTCCTTTGGAAGTAGGGCTGGGGGCCACTTTTATTTTCTCAAAGGTGAATGGAAGTTACTCAGTGCTGATTTGGTTTTCTTTCATCGTTCTTTCCAGGAATTCAAAAACACACTAAGCAAGTGAGTGGACTTAACAGTTGGGCATCTCTAAGCTGGTTTGTCTCCTTTTCCACTGCACTATCTTTCAGTCCCTACCCCCGACTTCCCAGCACCTTACCTGGGTGCCTTCTGAGGCAGATGTCCACCTGCCTGGCCGTGGGTATCGGCATGAGTTCAGGCTCTCCTTTTTCTACCCTTCCCTACCAAAGGGCCCTCATTGTCATACTTGTCAGAATGGGACAATGTTGGTGGGCCTTCCTCAGGGTCCCTGTTCTGCAGGTGCAGCAATGTGCCTGCCCCCAAGCCAAGCACAGTCTCTTCTGAGATGAAGAATAAAGTCTGGAATGTTTCCCTCAAGACCTTTGTCTTAAAGGGGCTGCTCAAGAAGTTCAAAGGTAGGGCCTGTGTGTAGGGCTGGGTCGTGTGGTGCAGGTGGCAGTGGTGTGGTCCTGGTGGTTTCGGGTCCCGAGGATGTGCCTTTCCAGAAGCTATGTGAGAAAACAGGAGCTGGGGTGTATGGTGTCTAATCTATTCAGACCCTCTCAGGGCACAATGCTTCCCCTGGGGACAGACAGACAGGGTAGATGTGCATTGGGGACTTTGAGAAAGGTGAGCTCACCTCTGACTAGCTCCAGCCAAAAGAGGGGGAAGCAGGACAGGGAGAGCCAGAATACTGCCTCTTCCCCACAGACACGGCCTGGTGTATCCGGGAGTGAGTGAGCCAGTGGGGCCATAAATGTTAGAGTAGGTGGTGTCACTGTCATTGCCAGATGGACAATCTCCTGTGTCGTTCATTCATACCCTGCTTTTTTCCTTCCCTTCAGAGGATCTTCGTGGAGAGCTGGAGAAAGAGGAGAAAGGTAAGAGGTTGTTGGTGATGGTGAGTACCCCTTACGTGGCCATGCAGAGAATCCACTTCCTGCCAGTGACAGTCTCTCTGGGCTTTGTGCATGGTTGGTTCTTTGGCCTGCTCGCCTCAACGACTGTCATCTGCTCTCTATTCCTCCTCGTCTTCACCTCATAGTGCTGACTCCCTCAGGCTACAGGGGGACCTATAGGGCTGTAGAGCAAAAGTGCCCTGCGCCTCCGGATACTTAGATTGGGGAGGACTTGTCGGTCACTGGACTAGCATCTCCTGGGACATGGGTTGTGTACAGGGGTCAGGGGAGGCTGGAGGAGACTGAGGACAGGAAGTGAGATGGTTCTTTACTCCTCCCGAGCTCTGGGGTCAGTGGGATCCAACACACGGTGAGGGGAGGGGCAGGCAGGGCATCTACTCCTGATGCTGATGATGGAGCTAAGTCAGATTTTGCCTGGGAAGAATCTAAACCAGCTGAGTCAGACCATGCCCCTCCTCTGCTCGGAACCCTGCACTGGCCCCTCTCAGTCAGTAAAGGCTGGAGTCCTCACCGCGGTTTGCCAGACCTGGCGGCATCTGGCCTCATTCACTACACACTCCCCACCCCCCTACTCTGTGCAGCCACACACCTTCCTGCTGCTCCTGGAATGCATCAAGCACACAACTACCTGAGCCTGGGTGCTTTGCCAGACAGCCACCTACCTGGCTTCTCACCTCCTTTATGTCTTTGCTCAAATGCACCTTTTCAGTGATGCCTTCTCTGGGCCCTCTAATTGAAATTACAGCCTGCTCTCCTGATCCCTCTCATCTTCTATGTTTATCATTTATTGTCTCTCCTCCCCTCCCCCCAGAAAGGAAGCTGCAGTAGGGCAGGGAACTTTGGTTGGGATTCCCGGGGCCTGAAATACAGTAGTACTTACAAATGTGCATATTCGAGCTTTTTATTATGGAAAAATCTCAAACTACACTAAAGTAGAGAGACCAGAATGACAAATATTATGTACTCATCACATACCTTCAGCAATGATAAACTCATGGCTAATATTTTTCATAAATACCCCAGCAACATTTTCCCACTGGATTTTTTTTTTTTTTTGAGGGCAGTGTCACTGGCCCTCATATGTGGGACTGAACCAGGGCCACTGGCTTCCCAAGCCAGCACTTAACCACCGCGCCACTGGGCCTGCCCTCCCTCGCAATTGTCTTTTTTTTTGAGGGCAGTGTCACTGGCCCTCATATGTAGGACCTGAACCGGGGCCGCTGGCTTCCCAAGCCAGCACTTAACCACTGCGCCACTCAGCCGTCCCGCAATTGTCTTTTAAATTGGATTTTGTCCATGTGTTTGAATTGGGATCCAAATCAGGTCGGTACATTGCATTTGTTTGATTTCAACATGTACTGGGGGCGGGGGGGAACACCAGGAATAAGGGGTGGGGGCTGTGCAAGGGGCCTGCATGGGCTGTTTTCCCTGTCTCCCCCACTGCAGTGGAGCTGACCTTGGACCCCGACACGGCCAACCCCCGCCTCATCCTCTCTCTGGATCTTAAAAGTGTGCGCCTGGGACAACGGGCCCAGGACCTGCCCAGCCACCCACATCGCTTCGACACCAACACACGAGTCCTGGCATCTTGTGGCTTCTCCTCAGGGCGGCACCACTGGGAGGTGGAAGTGGGCTCCCAGGATGGCTGGGCCTTCGGTGTGGCCCGTGAGAGTGTGCGCCGGAAGGGGCTCATACCCTTTACCCCCGAGGAGGGTGTCTGGGCACTGCAGCTCAACAGCGGACAGTACTGGGCTGTGACCAGCCCTGAGCGGACACCCCTCAGCTGTGGGCACCTGTCCCGCGTGCGGGTGGCACTGGACCTGGAGGTGGGGGCTGTGTCCTTCTATGCTGTGGAGGACATGCGCCATCTTTACACCTTCCGTGTCAACTTCCACGAGCGCGTGTTCCCCCTTTTTTCTGTCTGCTCCACTGGCACCTACTTGCGAATCTGGCCTTGAGGGGCATTGCCCGGCCTCCCAGAGGGATGGGTCAGTTAAGGGTGAACTCCTCCTGGTTGCCCATGGGAAGGGATGTTGTTCCCCCTCGGAGCCTCTTGGTGACATTGAGTCTGCCCTTCACTCTCCTGCCCCAGGCTGCTTTCAAGGGGCTTCTGGAGACCACAGCATCCGAGGCATGAAACTGGGTGATAGGGGAAAGGGGCTCTGTGGTCAACTGAGCAGAGGAAGAGATTGTTTGGATCCTCGAGGCCTGTCCCCTGCCTGTTGGTCACATGTGGATTTGGCCCATCTGTGAGGAGGTGGAGACTGGTGAAGACAAGTCCAGCTCTTGACAGGTGCTACCTCTCACTGGGGCTCATTGCCCAGACTCAGCAGAGTCTCTGGCTCCTGGAATAATACCAAGCTGGTCCTGTGCTGTCCTCAGTTGCAAGCGGGCATGTTCTGGCCAGAACAGCCAGGTTCATGATCACTTCTGCTTTGCCTTCTTGTCAGCTGCCAACTCTGCCTTCAGAGACCTGAATCCAGCTGGCCTGACCAAATCATCTACTCAGGGAAAAGCACCGGACTCCAGCTCAGAGAACAGTCTGGGCTAGAACTGGAAGGAGACCCTTGACCTGTACATGAGGGAAAAGCCCAGAACAACAGTATATAAACATGGCTACCCTCCAACCCTTCTTAACTTGATACAGAGTGATATGTTCAGTCTCAGCCTCAGTGACAGCCATGTGTGCTCACAGATGCCTAGACCCCTCTCAAGTGCCAAAGTACAGGCTCCTTTGGGTAAGGAGACCAAAGATCCTGGAATTTTGAAACACAAGACAGCACTTATTTTACAGATGCAACTAACACCAGCATGGAAATGCACAGAGCACAAACATACCCCTGACAGATTCTGGAATTTGCCAAATGTATGCCAGCAGCAGAGAACCCTGGTGCCAAGGCAGCTCAGCCTGTGCCCTGGTGGCCATTATCACCTTGGCTAATTGTTTCCTTGGCTTGTGTATAGCTGGGCTTCTGGGAGGTTAGTGGTAGGCTGTTCCTTGCTTAGTGCTCCCCAGGGGAGGGAGATGGAGATGGAAATACAGACTGTGAACTCATCTGTAGGGTCGCTTGGCTCATTCTTGACTCGCCTAGTCTGTGCGAGAGAACAAGTGGGAGCAAGGGTTTCTCCACACTGGGAGAGCATGTGTGCTTCTGTGTGTGAAGAACATGCACACATGGTAGGTATCAGATTGCGGGGACAGGGGTGTGCGGATCTTGGGAGAGGCACATATGAGCACATGCATAGAGTTTAGGTGTTGAAACAGACCTAGGTCAATGTGGTCACACCCTATTATTGTTAAATATTTGCCACCTCATATTTAGGTGAGAACCATAGGATTCCTCCCCCACTAATAGGCTGCGAGGCTAGATGAAAGCCAGTTTAAGAATTCTGTCCTGCACAGGTTCAGACATGTATTGGCACGCAGGGACAGGGACAGTAAAATAATTCAGTCTGCGAGTCATGGAGCTTCTGTGCTCTGTCCCTTGAGATACTTCAAGGTTCTTGTAGGGCAGGCATGATACTGCCCTGTGTGTACCCAGTACACACAGCACCAGGCAATCAACCCAGTGTTCTATGGGATTGCGACAGGACCATTTAAAAGTCCAGTCTATAGCAGCATACCAGAGGGTGAATCCTATGTCCTGTTCATACACCGAGTGTAGCTCTAGAATATTGTAGCCAATCCATGTCTTTGAGTACCACTGATTTCCATATGGAAAACATATTTCTAAAATTCATTTGCTAATTAAGTTGCCTGTTATCATCGAGCCCTAATTTTATCTGGGCTTGTATGGCTTTTGAATTGAGTATCTCAATTACCTTTTGTATCATCTAGCAACTATGCCAAAGTATTCAACATGTTACAGGTCTCAAGGGAGGGTGACTGGTGGAAGCCCTGTAGAGCCAGGTCTGTGGACTGCTGGGGTGTCTGTGTATGTTCAGCTTTTGTGTTTGTGATTATCTATCAGAGTTTGCAGAATAACTACCTAGATACCTAGCTGATGTAACAATAGTTACATAACACTACACATGGAGGGTGAGAGATGTTCTCTTGGTCACTAGGGCAGCATAGTGACTTTGGATATCACAGTGCTGCTGTGAGAGTGTGTGCATGTATGCCTTTTCCTCTCCAATCCTTTGAGCATCATAAGACCTCTGAAATCTCCAGGCCTCTGAGAGCAATGACTGGCCTAACGGGGCCTTCTGACCCCACCTATTAATCCCAGATCCTTGTGAGCTGCTCAGCTATGAGAACCTAGGTCCCTGCCACCAGAACCTGAGGCGATTCCTGAGCATCCAGACTGGAGAGCACCTAGGGGCCTGTCTCTGGCCTGGCCACCCAGTGACCTAAGTCATCTAGCCTTGTAGAGACCACAGGGCAGGTTGGGACATCAGCCTAAGTCCACCACCTACAGCCGCCACTTTGACCGTTGACAGGTTAGGGCTCCCGTCCCTCACCTGGGCTCTCTGTCTTCCTGCCTTCAACCGCGAGGGCTCTTTTGGAGGCCCTGAAAGAACGAGCTCCCCAAGAGTTCAAGGCGGGCTCCTAAGGGTTGACTTTCCCTCATTTGCCTATGGTGCGGTAGGGGCTAGGAGCCCCCAGCTTTGACCCAGGCCTTGGTCCAGCACCTCCTCACACTCGGACCTTCTGACTTACCCACTACTCTATCAGCTTCTCTCTCCAGATCCCCTAGCTGCTCCCTTGCTGCCCAGCCCCTTACCAGCCCGGATCTGGATTCCTATATCGACGGGCTTTGGGACACCCCCTAACTCCTCCCTAGCAGACCTGACCTGGGACTCCGCTCCTTATACACAAAGAGCCCCGACTCCCCCTCTCCCCCCTGCAACCGGACCTCACCCCTGACAACCCACCCACCAGAGACCGCGTCCCAGTCAGCGACGCGCAGGGCCCTCACCCAATCCCTGACAGTCTCAGCCCTAGCCTCTGCGTGAAATGCCCGCGTCCTCCCCGCCGGGCTTTCTTCCAGGATTTGCGGCTCCGCCTGCTGCACGGACACTTACAGACGCCACAGGTTAAGAGGTGGCGGTGGGGCGGAGCCCTCAAGATCCGAGGGACGCTGGCTCCATCTCTGGTCATTTAATTTGCTAGTATGTTTGCGGCTGCGCAGAGACGGTTGCCGCGTCAACTACTCTTGCGCAGGACAAGAGGCTGCAGTAGGCTCCATAGCTCAGGGGTTAGAGCACTGGTCTTGTAAACCAGGGGTCGCGAGTTCAAATCTCGCTGGGGCCTACGTGGGGGTTTTATTCCAACCGCCCCCTCACTTTTTAAATACAGTTCTAAAAGGTGCTAAAGCTTAAGATGCTCAAGCCGACAGTAATTTCTCCTTTTTGGTAGTCTACACCCTGGGGAAGCTTCCGGTTCGCGGTGCAATGGCCCCTCCCACCGGTCACCTGATTTCTCGAAGAGCCACACCCCCTGCGTCCTAGTCCTGAGATCGTTGGCTCTACCAGTCCCGCGCCCTTTCTCCCGCGTAGTCCTATGCTCGCTCCCTTCGCGCGCTCCTAGGGAGTTCGTGGCAGAGCTTTCCGTTCCCCTCCTCGGGGCGAGCCCTCGTCTCTCAGTCTTTCTTCTTGGTTGCGTGGGGACCACCTGTAAAAGCCCCATCTCTCGCCCCCTGGGAATCTGTTTTAGTTGAGAGGTCAACCAAAATTCTGGATAGCTCGCCGAGAGCCCCCGCAATCTGGCTTGAATAGTGAGGTGGCCTTCTGGTAGGCCAG